>CM045497.1:47415473-48893836 GCA_024704745.1 Rosa lucieae | reverse complement strand
AGGGAAATTCAATTGGAACCGTCGCAATTATTGGTACAATGGTTCAGTGAATTCCGTAAACACTTTATATGACTCAAAAACTAGGGTCAACCATTGGCATAGCTTGCCTTAAAACAGAGCTCTATCAAGTAAAAACACAGTAATTTCAATCTCAAACAGAACATACTAAATGCAATCTCAAAGAGGGGACACTACACTCCATCAGCTTCAAGTCACACCATCCACCTGAGAATCTAAGCTATACACTACATATCATCTCATATCATATCATATGAAATTCACTATGCGCTTTGGCAAAGCCCCCTCTCCAGAAGTTCCGGCTAGATTGGTTATATTCACAATGGGGCAGAGCAATTGCAATCTCAAAATGAACAAACAAAATCAAAACAGGAACACAATTTAAGACGCCAACTTTGTGTCATCCCAAAAGTATTATCTTGCTAACGTCCAAAATATAACACCAGTTAATACATAAAAAAGACACCAGAAAAACTGATTCCCTAAAGATGATACACATTGCGTACTCAAGAAAAGCCATAAGCAAAACTGTTTAAAAATGCTAAATTGCTGTTCTTCGTAATTTTGTTAAAACATTTATGTGCCAGGCAAAGATGTGAAATCTCTACGATGTTCATCACCATATTAGTCAAAACTATTTCACAGTAATCTCTATCATAAGGCTAACAAGCCCTATGGGCCCGAACCAAACACGCAAGCATAATACAGAACTCAAACTTTAAACATTGAAAGGACTAAAAGAACACAAAAATCCCGAATGCTGAAATCCAAAATTTAAGCATAACTGAGATAATCCATCACAATATAATATCAAAAGATAAGGTCTTTCTAGATAACAAAGCAACACTGGAAACATAGAACTAAAATCAAAGACCACTACTATTACTCTCAGACGATAGCATTGGCAGCACTTGCAATTCTGGGCCAGAGATCCGCGCACTCCTTCCCGATCGGCCCAGTAATAGCCGACCCCTTCATCTCTCCCTTGGGGTTCACAATCACGCCGGCGTTGTCCTCAAAGTACATGAACACTCCGTCCTTTCGGCGCCAGGGCTTGCGCTGACGGACCACCACGGCCGGCAGCACCTTCTTCCTCAGATCCGGCTTTCCCTTCTTCACGGTGGCCATCACCATGTCGCCGACGCAGGCCGACGGCAGACGGTTGAGGCGCCCCTTGATCCCCTTCACGGATATGATGTAGAGGTTCTTGGCTCCGGTGTTGTCGGCGCAGTTGATCGTCGCCGCCACCGGCAGACCCAGCGACATCCGGAACTTGTTCCCGGCCGATCCTCCCCTCCCTCGCTTCGACATTTTCTCTCTCTACCGCCACTCAATCAGTCTAAAACTGAATGCCGAGGCATTTGATATCGGTATTTATAGTGCTAGGGTTTTCCCTTCACATACAGCACGCGACGTCGTTTGAACCAAGTTCTGCTTTCAAACACGTGTCATTGGCTGAATGACCAGTTTGCTAACTGGTGGTTTTTACTTGGGTCAACTTTTACCCTAAGTTCCCTTAAAATAAAAAAATAAAAAACTACCCTAAGGTAATTTTTTTTTTTTATCCAAAGGTTTTATCTTAATTATTCTTCTAGATTTCTGCCAATTTGCTACATTTTTGTTAAATTAATTTTCAACTAATTTTTGTGCAAATATAACACGTGAGCTGTAGGTATTGAGTACACAAAGAATGGGTGTAAATTAGTTAATTTGACAAATGACAATTCTTTTGGCTTATTTTGAAATTCTAGAGCAGAGAAAGAGTAATTTTATTGAACAAAAAAATTCATTGCATTAGATAAATAGCCAAATCAAGCCAGGCACACTAACAAAAAAATAGTTTAGTCTCCTAACAAAAAATCGATCAGCTACACCTCACATGACTACACTCAAATGCTCAATTGTGGAACAAATGAAAAATATAAACATCTCAGAAAGCTCCTAGAATCTCTTCACACTAGAAGTCTAGAAGCTATCTCAAAGAGATAGTAAACTGGCTCATCTTCAAAAATTAAAATAACTTAAAATTCATATTAGTAAGATAAATATTAAATGACTTCCGACAATCATTCAAGATATACATTTTCTCCTATCAAAGATGCACAAAAATACATAGATACTATCAGAATTGTGTTTGGTTTAATAACATTTTCTTAAAAATTTATAGCAAGTGATATTGTTTGATAAAATATTGTATAACAAAATTTCACGAAAATTTTCGTTGTAAATTTCTTTGTTACATCAACAACACAAAAAAATCGACATTAATGAAAAATATTAAATTCGCCATTGAGCCCTGTTAATGATGAGGTTGTAGCAGAAATACTAACGTAACCTACACCAGTACCCACACAAAGATGAACTGCACTTCCACTTCGCTGCTGAGCTCCTCCTTCCTCCCAACTCCACCTTTGAATCCCAACAGCTCCTCCTCCTCCTCCTCCTCCTCCTTCCCACGGGCCCCACCCAAGCCCCTCATCCGCCGCGTCACCACTAAAATGTCCCTCAACCAACAACCCCCCCAACCGCCGGACCCAACCTCCCTGCTCACCTCCGTCACCAAGCTCCTCTGGGGCCCTTCCCTCCCTCCCGGCCTCCTCATCTCCACCGTCCGCGCAGCCTGGAACACCACGTGGCGGCTCATGATGTCCCAGCTCGCCCCCTCCGATCCCTCCCTCGCCTACACCCGACCCCCTTCAAGGTTTCGAGCCACACAAATCCCCCGCCAAAACCAGACCTCCCTCCACCTCTACGTCGGCCTCCCCTGCCCCTGGGCCCACCGCACCCTCATCGTCCGAGCCCTCAAGGGCCTCGACGGTGCCGTCCCCGTCTCAATCGCCGCTCCGGGCACGGACGGCTCCTGGGAATTCAAGAACACCCGCGACCCGGATCCGGATACCCTCGACCCGACCCGGGACAAAGCTAACGGGTGCAGGACTCTGAAAGAGGTCTACAAATCAAGAGCCGGAGGGTACGACGGTCGGTCCACAGTGCCAATGCTATGGGACGCAAAGAACAAACAAGTACTATGCAACGAAAGCTACGATATAATCGAATTGTTCAATTCGGGTCTGAATGAACTGGCCCGTAACCCGGGTTTGGATCTTTCACCGCCTGCATTGAAGCCCAAGATTCAAGAATGGAACAGCATAATCTACCCCAATGTCAATAATGGAGTCTATAGGTAAATTCCCAGGTCCTATTATTTAGCATTGGTAATTGATCGGATTGGATTAAAGGTGTCATAGTAAGTGTGACATTTTTGCAGGTGTGGATTTGCTCAGTCTCAACAAGCATATGATGTAGCAGTGAATGACTTGTTCAACACACTGGACAAGTTGGAAGATCATTTGAGCCGATTTCGCTACCTGTGCGGAGATGAACTGACGCTTGCCGATGTTTGCCTCTTCACCACTCTCATCCGGTTCGACCTCGCCTACAATGTCTTGTTCAAATGCACCAGGAGGAAGCTGATCGAGTATCCAAACCTCCATGCTTACATGCGTGACATTTACCAGGTACCGCCTTCTTCACCGTGCGATTTTACCGAGCTTAGTTTTCGATTTGTTATAGTGACTCGACTTGTTAATCTTTTCCAAACAGATTCCAAAGGTTGCAGAAACTTGCAATTTTCAGTTGATCATGGAGGGCTACTACAAAACCCTTTTCCCACTCAATCCAGGCAGCATTCAGCCTATAATTCCTGCCGGATCCGAGCATCAAGAACTTCAGAGGCCGCATAACAGGGATTCATTGTCCCTTAAAGACGCCAGGGAATCAGCAGCAGCACTCTCTGTTTCTTAACGGATACGGCAAGTTTGTACATATGCGTACATGAACCTGCGGAAAATGTAATGACATTGTTTTTTTTTATACTGCCTTCCTCAAGGGTTTAGGTTGTATATTTTGGTGATGCATATATAATATCAACATACCATAAGCTAATTCCGAACAATTCTAAGCAAAGATTTCCCCCCTTCAGAATTACAGAATAACTAGAGCAGTATATACTGGTATCAGACCGTTAAAACTAACACTAAGGACATCAGACCGTTAAACTGGCCTAAACATGTACAAAACCTACAAGAGCATCCAAAATATCTACCACAGCTTTATGCATATCCATCATGTGCAAACACCTGGACGAGGTTAGCCACTACTCCATGATGAACTGGCCCCGTCAGGACAGCCAGTTGAAACCAAAATTAGTCCAGTAAAATATGCTTAGTTACTAATTCTTCAAGAAGCTCTCAAAATAGTCTCAAACCTTCATCTTGCAAGTGAGGCCGATCTTGATCCTGTAATGTCGAATGAAAACGAAGGTCAGCATCAGGATCAACATGTATAAGAACCATCAAAGTGGCTCAATTATTTTCCAAAGTTAATGAAAACTTCAACTCGGACTTATAGAATAGAGATTATAATAAATGGTTTTAAAAAAAAAAAAATTGTCGCAGGATAGGACGATTTTCAGTACACTTACTATTTGAACGTGTCATACTCCTGCAGAATTTACTGCCACATTGGCAGTTGAACACCTTAACAGGATCATCATGGTCGTCAAAGTCAATGCCATAATCCTGCAGACAGAGCATGTATAGCAGGCTTAAGTGTGGACACACAAAGATAAAAGAGTGATTTATTCATGAATTACCATTATTGTAACTGCATGACATGAATGTATAACCAGTATACAATATTATTATTTTATAATGCAAGACATCGTCCCATGGAATAGGATATATCTTTCATCGGAACTTTTTGAACTGTGCAATTAGGTACTACAAGCTAAATATGCAATATATTCTGATTGAACTCTTCTAGCAGAGAAGAAAGGCAACATACATCTTTCAGATACATTCTTCTGCTCAAAGTCCTAGCATCATATACAATCGTAATCAGAAAATCCTCACAAGTCGACTCATGTGCTGGTGGTGGTAGGTCCAAAGTGGACACTCAAGAATCAGATAGGTTTAACCAAGCAATATCAACAAAGCACTCTGATGAATGATATTTCAATTAAAATGAAGCATTGCACAAAAAACGGTTGGTTCTATTATAATCTGGTATCAGCATACAAAGTCAACTGAACTAGCATACAAGTATAGAATTGTATAACATATTTGCATAACCATTCTAGCACATTACTAAGGATGGATGGTAAAAACAGAATTAATCAATTATGCAAAAGGATATGCCGGGTGAATCATAGTTTGGCGAACCACATGATATGGCAGTTGATGTATCAAGGGTCTACATCATTTGGTCTTTTTAGTATCCAAATTTAACTGCCACATCATGTGTTCAAATGTGGTATATCAAAGTGTGGTACACTTGGCACTATTGTTTGCGGAATTCAAAATGAGAAACATCTAATGAAATGGAAACCATAGATGGTGGATATAATGTACTTCTATGTTCAAACAGTCATATTACGACTATGCTAGATAAATACAACTGAAGAGGAAAGAGAAAAAAAAAAGGAAAAAAAAAAAGAACAAAGGAACCATTTTCAAATTGAATAAGATTTCCAACATTTAATTTACTGAAACATGGTACAACCCACTGTTTCATTCATCAATCATTCAAGTGTTTGAATGTTGATATTAAATCTCACTGTGTCCTCATCGAGGAGACCAGTAATATGTATAGCTTAAAAGATGAATTCTGAAAGCACAAGTTACTAAACCACCATCAACCAATAGCATAAAAACTACTCACCCATGTAAGCTCTTCCAAGGCATCTACTTTTCTTGTGGTGAAGAAAGCAACCTGCACAATATGGTAAATTATAAAAATAAAAATAATTATACATCCAGATGAACAATAATCATACAAATCAAGGATCAAATGTCCCATACATGATAAAAGCGACGATCAGGAGTCTCGACTTCGACAGGGATCGGAACCAAGTTTGCATCCAAACATCTAGTAGAATACAAAATACATCAGATATTCTGAAGCTTAATTCAGAATTAATATGTGACAAAAGAAACACACACACATGATCATATCACCTCTGATGGTATTAGAAGACATTTTCCCAAGATGGTCTTAACAAGATTCACAATTACGAACCAAATCATTCAATGACCCTTGCTGTTTTAATGAATGCTTAACTTAGAGGTTTATAGTGACTTCATACAGTTGAACAAGAACTCTTGCTATTTCTTCCTAAAAGCATCTTACGTGTAAAATAACATCCAAGTATGAGATAAGTTCAATGACAGGCAAAAAGTTTAGGGCAAACTCCAACTCCAGTTCTATAATACCATAACTTGCCTCTTCTGCTTGACCCTCCAGCATGAAATCCCTAAATTTGCTCAAGGTAAGTAACCTTTCCGGTAAATTTTGACAGGCATTGCTTACTGTGAACTTCAATTACCGAAGTTTCTTTTCTGGTCTGGCTTGCAGTAGTCAGGGGTTATCAGTACATTCCCGACTCTAAGCTATTTTCATACTATATCATTTCTGTATAAGTTCAAGCACATGCAGAAACAAGAAATCGAGAAGACTTCCAAGTTTCATGATTTCTACTTAAGCATATGCAAAATATATGTTATTCTTGTAAATGAAGCATAACAGATAAAATGAATTAAGGATATGAATAGCTGAACCCAAAAGGGAACTCTGTAAGGCAAATGACATGTCTGTGTACTTCAAATTTACCTGTGATTAATAAACCTAGCAACATTTCCATATTTTGTCGCATCCAAACTGAGAGCTTCTTCATCCCTCAGATTGGCTTTACTACCCCAATCTGCATCGAGTAATACCGGATAAGGACGTCTCCCACTTCTGGTGCTTTGGATTTTCCTTCGGTGCCGCTCTTTGTTGGTTAATATTTCACCAACAAACTCACACACAAATGCACCTTTAGGCAGGCCATCTAAGGTTCGAAGACCCCATCCTTTTCCTTCTGAAGTAAAAAAGACCTGGAATACACAGGGCAAATTAATTAGAGAAACTGTGAGAGAACTAATGGTAGTGCAGAAGCAAATCTGTAACTCCATAGAATATAGCATTATAACTTATAAAACAATTTACACAAAAAAACTGACAATGCAGAACAAGAAACACAAAACTCCAACTAACAACAAATAAAAATGGTATTGCACAGATTTCCACCTGCAAGTTGCAATTCAAGCCTCTCTGGACCACCCTGTTGCCACATTGCCCATGGCAGCCACATTTAACCCAGCATTCCTTAATGAAATTCCTCCTTAAATGGCCTTTGCATGGCTCTAAACAATCGTCATTCTTTATTCTTTCAAGCGGGCAGTTCTTACAGTAGAAGAGATGGTGTGGTTGCGGATTACGAGTCATAGAGATACACTCTTCCAACAGATCGTCTTTAATGAGGCCTTCTGGTGTGTAAGCAAACTTACCCCCAGTTTGATATGCACATGCACAAGGTATAGACGCTGATACACAATCACCAAAGCAAGTTGCACAGCAATTCTTTTCCTCAATGCTAGAGAGACATATTTTAAGATCAGCATCTTTGAAGACAAGGTTTTTGGAGATATAGAAGAAGGATGGTGGACGATCCCTGCTCCTTTCATTTACCCACGATATTTTGACTCTTTCTTCTCCTCTAGCTATATCATTTATATCATGAATAGTCCTTAGATCATCAGGAGTTAGATCAGAGTTTTGAACAACCACCAGACTCAGGGACTCATCCACATTATCCTCAGAAAAACCATTAGAAACAACAGTACCAGAGACTTGTGCACAATTACCATTCAAAGTGAAGGGAATTCTTGGCACTTCAGGATCAGTAACTGGACTGGGGCAATCCATAATAACAGGCCCGCTCAAAGCACATGACTGCATGGAAAGTGTTTCCTTATTTCCACCCACAGCATCCCAAGCAGGAGATCTTTGCAATGAATCAAGATTTGGTGCTACATTAATTGATCCATCCTGTGATTCATCATTAGAATTAGTTGCCAATTCCAAGAAGCTCTCACACATATGTCCCAACAGATTTTTCAAAGAGAACTTAGGGTCAATGATTTTGTATGTGTGCAGACATTTTTCCTCCGTCAATTTTAGAATTGCATCTAGATTAGGCATATGAAAGCCTGGTCTTCCAATAGCTGAACTGCAACTCAGAGAAAGCTTTACCTCTCCTGAAGGTGATGAGGCAACCTCTAAGCAAGAAGATTCCCCCAAGTTAGAAGGAGAGCCCTCTGGAATAGTTGCGAGCTCATCATTCATACTCCCCTCATTAGATAAAACTGGAGTATCATTTCTACTTTCTCTCTCTTGGGAAGCCACGGGTTCATCATGTTGCTTTCCAGTCGCACCTTCTGTCAATAGAGGACGGTGTACATTATCTGATTCATCTGCACATGAAACAAGACAAAGATCACTCTATGAGAAGTATATTTAAGGCACTACTGATAGCAAAAGAAAGCTCAGTCATTGCACCTTTGATGTTAACAGTTAGCAATCATTAATATACTTAGCGTAGTGTATATATATTTTCGGTTCCTAGTTCCAACTATCTATCTGGTGATATGCCAATGACAGCACGATACAACAGAAACAAAGATGTACCTGGATGGATCATGGCAATAGGAACCTCGTCTTGGGCCATGTCATCAGTGAAGGGCTCATCTTTAGGCGTGATTAATGCTAAACTGTTAACATTCTGTTTAGGCATAAGAATGATCCCTGGTTCAACTGCTGTCTCTTTAAAGCGAACACCATTAGATGATCTTTCCGATAAACTCTTCCCTTGCAGTGCCAAAGGTTTAGATATAAGAGGTTGCTTGCCCTTATCTTTAATACCAGAATGAGGAGAAACCGGTGGCCTTGACTCAGGTGAATGTGAAGTATTTTGGGGCTGTTGTGTAGAACGAGTGTCAAGTAGTTCCTCTGCTTCCACTTTTGGCTTTATGAGCAAACTACCACCAGACGTAGGATTGCAGGTATTTGAGGAAGGTGGCACCTGACACTCATGATTTTGTAGGCGTAACCTTTTCAAGGGACGATGAGGAACGGAGAAATCTTCCTCTATATTGTCCACCGGCTAGACAACAGAGAAAAAGGTGTATTAGCATGTATATGTAGAAGAGTGGGAATACAAAAGCAACGAGTAATGGAGCCAAGTGTACATACTTCATCATCTAAAGATTTCTTCTTCTGTGATGGACTCTCATCTTGACTTCTTGAACGTAACCTCGTCAACGGAAGTTCAGGTTCATGGTGTGGATGTGATTCTACTTCCATATCTTCCTGCTGATAGTTAATAGGCCAAGATATGTTAGAAACTATAGCCTCAATTATTCGAAAATGAGAAGGTATAGCAGGGGTAATGAAGAGAAAGTTAAAATACATACATCATAATTGTTGCATTTCTTCTTTTCTGCTGCAACCTAACAGATGAAACAAAAATTAAGCACACATAAGAATACTATAATACACAAACACAGAAGCCGATGGAATATGCCTGACAAAAGAGAAACACACACACACACCTTAGCATCTTCTGCCTCAAATATAGCATCAGCGAGAGCTCTATATTCCTCTGCTTCAATCAGTGACCAATCTCTGTTATACAACCTCAAGAGATTCTTTAAAACTGGTTTCACCTGTTGTTCACTAATACCAATAGCTGCCATTGCACGAAAGGCTTTCGAAACTTGTGGACTTGGTGGCGCCATCACTGTCTAATGTCCCACTCACCGCTGAATTCAACTATGAGCTTCCCAAATACCAAATGTGCCTACAGTTTCCAATGTTTTTCAAAGGATATGATCAGTATGAGTCTAAAAGACTACATATGCAACAATTATGAATTCAGATGATACCAAGTGCACTAACAGGTACCTAGTTCTACATATACAAATTTCACTTGTTTTTTTTTTTGTTTCTGCAGTTGTCTTATACTACCAAAAACCACGGCAGGACAACATGAAACTTGACCATATCTACAGCTACATCAAAGATCAAAATTTCTAAAAAACAACCATCCATCCATTATATGAACATATAGAATTGTAATTTCAAAAACCATCAAGAACTTCACACACAGACTCAGATGTCAGACTCTCTCCAGCACCCCACACGCCGAGCTCTCAGAATTTCAGAAAAATAAATAAAAAAGAATAACATGAACCACAGTATACATGCATGCAAAATAGAGCACAAAAATACTCAAAAAAAAAAGTAAAAACTTACCAAAACAAGAATCTGGTGGTTGATTCAAGATATCAAGACCTGAAAATACCCAAAACAACAACAGTGAGAAACTACAAGTAAGTATCAAGAACCAAACTAAAACCCACATTCTCACAGAACCAAATTTTAACCCACAATTCTTAAGAATCAAAACATACAATTCTCAAGAACCAAACTTTAAGACTAGAGTATCACATCCAGCTTAAGCAAGGCACCCAGAGATCATAAAAATCAAAACCCAGAACACAGAAATAGAAATATTTTGGAAAAATTACAAGAAACACAAAAAAAAAAGAAACGTTTTGGTAATCAGAAGGAGAAGAAAATTGAAAATTGTTTCAAGAAAACCGAAGTTAGAAACATGGGTGTTTGAGCTTTACCAGCATTTTGAAGAAATTGGGAGACCCAGAAAAAGAGAGAGACTGAGGAGGGGACTGAGAATAGGAATAGGGTTTATGACGAATTTAGAAATGGAGAGTCAGGTCCTTCTGTGTCTCTTCTGATGCTTCACTTGTTAATTGTTATTGGTAGTCATGGGGACATTGGCCACGCGCAGCGAGAGGCGTGAGGGAAAAGGATTCGGATTTCAGAGCCACTTGGCTTTGCTTACTGGCGAGTAGAGCGACTGGGTGTGTGGAAGGATTGAAGCCAGGCCTGCCATCATGAGCTGAAGGGTGAAAATTCAAAACTCCACGTACGGTAATTTTTATTTTTGGCTTTTTTATGTGAAGCATTAATTTTTCACTGTATGCGAAATATATATATATATATATATATATACATATATTTTGTAGGGCACTTGCACAATTCGAATCGTTTATAAGTCCTATTAACTTTAAAATCATTTTGATTTTAAAATGGACCTCTCTATAACTAACTAAATTTTTTTTTATTTAATTATATCTACCAAATTCTGTATGGGTGGTTCTATTCATACCTCACAATTTACTCTTCGGACCTCCCATTTTAATTTTTACCATTAAACTTCTTATTTTACCCTTCTGTTCATTTTAATTACCTTTTTGATCTTTGTTCTATGACTTCTATCGACCTCCACATGAGTCACCAGCCACCATCCTTATATTACCTTCTCAATTCGATACAGTAGGTGCGAAATGATCAAATGTTGTGTTGAGCAAAAATAGTACTTGATTAATGCATGGAGGAGTCGATCTGTTCTACTGCAAAAGAAAATATTAATCCACATGAGAAAACCATTTCCTCAAGACTCAAGCTGAAGCTCCTTTCATAATACAACGTTCCCCTAAGATATGTCAAGCTTTCCGTATTAGATATGTCGTAATTAGCCAAGATCAATTAAGTCCCACAAGGCCAGAAGCCTAGAACTTCATATTTTATAAATAAGTCTAAGTCTTCAACAACGAGAAAATAATAAATTTCTATCCATGTAGTTTGAAATCTAGAAAAAAATTGCTTTTGACATCTAACAAACTTCCACCTTCCGATGACAATTTAAGCTTTAGTCAGAGAATGGGGAGTTCTCCCTTTGTTGCGCTGCTTCTTCTGTTATAATCTTCATTTATTTATTTATTTATTTATTTTGCTTGAGGGATAAAATAGAGATTAAATTTTGACAAAAATTAAGAGAGGTCTAAAGAGCAAATTTGGAGGTATGACTAGAGTCACCCATTCAGTATTTCGTTTTTCAATATTACCAATTCCACAACAAATATTTCTTTGTAATAGAAATTAGAACGAACTGTACTAGATTTTTTTAATTAGTTGTCAAAAACTTTATATTCATTTGCTTATCTAATAGAAAATTATATGTAATTTGTTATATATTAGAAAATTACATAGTAATTTATTTTAGAAACTTTATATGTAATTTGTTATAGATAATATTTAGATAATCAGTAGACTCGTCTTTACCAAAATCAAACCAACTTTTTTGATAATATTTGATTTTGGTTTTATCAATTTGATTACCAAAAAGTCGGTTTATCAAACCTAAAATATCAGTTGGTATTTGGTCAGTTTGGTATTTACCAAACTAAATGGCAACCCTAATATTTTGTTATAAGGTAAAAATAAGATAAAGAGAGAACCTATGCTATGAACTGTTACCTTATACCAAAAAGCTTATGTGATGACATTCATAAACTCTGTGCCTCCTTCTTATGGGGTGACATGGAAGGAAAGAAAAAGATACATTGGAGGAGTTAGGAAAGGCTTTGCTTAACAAAGCATGAAGGTGGCATGGGGTTCAAGAACTTATATGCATATCCAAACTAAGTTTTAGGTTAGAAAACATTTAGTTCATGAACGTACATTAACCATATTGATGAATTATTGTCTCACCACGACATCATTCCTTAAGGGCAATACTTACAACATGTACATGTGTAGTCATATTAAGAGCACTGACATTGTTTAATGACATTCTTCCGTAGACCATGTCTCTTAGATACACATGCATACCACAGATCAAATAGGATCTAGATTATTTGTGCTAATATAGTTGGATTTTAGGGACTTTAACCCAAGCAGATACTTTTGCATTTAGCATATAATTTTGTCACTTTTTTTTATCAATTCAATAATTTAAATATTTCTCAAAATCAAAATGAGATAGTGGATGATACCAATTCATGTCGTTCTTCAAGAGCGATCTTCCCCTCATCGCAGGAGTATTGTCTCGTTAAAGTGACAAGTCACAAATAATCGATAAATGAATAATTTGAGCTTGATAAGGTTAGCAATAATTAAAATTTGTAAGTGATTATACGTAGCATGGTAGATAAAAAAAAATGACGCAACTGATGTCTGATCATGTCAAAATAGTGTATTTAGTTCAATTAATGAACTTCTAGTTCATGATAGTATATGCCTCAAATTACTTATATATTTGACACAATATCTATGAGATATTAAAAATTTTATCCAATCATATTGGAGGTACTTAATATGACAATATTTCAAATTCGGTAACATGATGAAACCTCACTAAGAGTTTGTTATAAATATTCATGGAGCTTAAATTACGTTTGTTGATGTGATTGCAAACTTAGGTTATGTATATTTTCGTTTCTACTTGAGTTTTTACAACATTTTTCAGTCTAATTTCTATCCTTTCTGTTTTGGGTTCTTCGAAAACGTCATAAACTTGAGACAAAATTTTGATCCATGACGTTTCCATTAGAAAACGTCATAGAAAGGGTATTTAATGACGTTTTTGAGCAAATGTCATCTAAACATTGTCATTAAATGTCATATTTGTAATAATGAGTGATGGGGTTTGGATGATCATTTCTATGTGTACACTTTTCTGACAAAATCGACCACAACATCGATATCAGAAGAATAGTTAGGATTTTGTGGATACTTTTGTTTCCTTGAAGCCAACACTTGTGCAAACAATGGATCTTGAGCAATCAGGGAAAGGTCTAAGCACCCTCTGTTATCCTTAGTTTTCACTGTGTGCAAGCCTTAAGATCCCCATAGTCCGACGTCTTCCCATTCACAAATCAAATGGGTCAGTACAACATATGTAAAAACTTTTTGTACAAGATGCAAGGTATATAAAGATAATAAACATACATGAACACTCCAAAAAAGTCGAACCGCTCCTCTACACCCAAAGACTCAAAGAAGTTATAGAGGTTAAGATTATTGTACCGTAAACTACGGGCTACTGCCAACTCTACGTCCTTTATTTGCTGCAATAATTTAATATGAATAAGTATTTCAAAAACATGTTAATCATGAAAAAGCAATAAAATAATATACATACAGTACGTGATGGGGTTTGGATGATCATTACAGTGTGTGTACACATTTATGATGAAATCGACCACACCATCGATATCAGAAGAATAGTTAGGATTTTGTGGATATTTTTTTTTTCCTTGAAGCCAACACTTGTGCAAACAATGGATCTTGAGCAATCAGGGCAAGACCTAAGCACCCCCCGTAATTCTCAGTTTTCATTACTGAAATATATTACGGCCTCCAGCTCTTCAAGGTATGCATGACATGGATTGCAATTACCAGGTAAATGTACTTTTGTTGTGTGGTATGCAGAAAAGGGTGGAGCAGCAAACGGCGAAACGAGCTCCTTCATAGGACAATGTACGTAATTAGATAGGTTCAAAATAATATCAAAAATTAGGTCCAAGACAAAAAATCAACACTATGAATCTTACAAGTCAGTGAGCTGTGGAAGACATTTCAAAAAGTCATCCAATTCAACATCACCGCGACCCTGCAGATCCCCATACATGTATGATGTATATCATAAGACTCTGAATTCCCTCAAGATAAGGGCGCATGTCTTTGTTTGCTGGTGGAGTCCTACAACCGCCATCCTCGATCCAAACGTTCTTGGGATTCAAACTTCCTTTTGAAACCCCTAGGCCCAGTCTCGGGCAAATGGATTGTAGCAACTTACAATAGAACAATAGAATATAAAAAATAGAATATAAAAAAAACATATATTAGAATTATTTGATGTACCTACTGCTTTAAAATTTGTTGCTTCCAAACTAACAGCATCTCCATTTCATTTATAGGAACAACTTACACAAATTAATGTTGTTATTGAAATGATACTAGTTTTTCTTCCCCCTAACGGCTGGAAGGTAGTCTTATTATGACCATGCATAAGACATGCGTTCAAAGATCTTGCTTTTTTTTTTTATCGAATACATTCATTGGCTAGTGGAAAATCCAAACCAAGTTTTAGGATAGAAAACATTTAGTTCATGAACATTAACCATATTGATGAATTATTGTCTCACCACGACATCATTCCTTAAGGGCAATACTTACAACATTTACATGTGTAGTCATATTAAGAGCACTGACATTATTTAATGACATTCTTTAGTAGACCATGTCACTTAGATACACATGCATACAAATCAAATAGAATCTAGATTATTTGTGCTAATATAGTTGGATTTTAGGGACTTTAACCTAAGCAGATACCTTTGCATTAAACATATAATTTTGTCACTTTTTTTTTATCAATTCAATAATTTAAATATTTCTCAAAATTAAAATGAGACAGTGGATAAATATGTCATACCAATTGATGTCGTTCTTCAAGAGCAATCTTGCCCTCATGGCAGAAGTATCGTCTCGTTAAAGTGACAAGTCACAAATGATCGATAAATGAATAATTTGAGTCCGAGTAAGGTTAGCAATCATTAAAATTTGTAAGTGATTATACATAACATGGTAGATAAAAAAAAAATGACGCAATTGGTCATGTCAAAATAGTGTATTTAGTTCAATGAACTTCTAGTTCATGATAGTATATGCCTCAATTTACTTATATATTCGACACAATACCTATGAGATATTAAAATTTTTATCCAATCATATTAGAGGTACTTAATATGACAATATTTCAAATTCAGTAACATGGTGAAACCTCACTCAAAGCTTATTATAAATATTCATGGAGCTTAAATTACGTTTGTTGATGTGATCGCAAACTTAGGTTCTGTATATTTTCGTTTCTACTTGAGTTTTTACAACATTTTTTAGTCTAATTTCTATCATTTCTGTTTTGGGTTCTTCGTTTATATATTCTCTTTCTATTTCCTAAAGCTGAGGAATGGCCTGGGAGATGATAAAACCATTAGTTACCTGCCGCCAAACTTAGGTTGTGCAATGGTATTAACTAATGTTAGGAGTTGATTCATCCTTTACTAGAATTTGTTAATAGACATCAGTCCAAAACCGATGTAAAACTACAATCCGATGGATCTCTTAGTGGGTGATGTAAAAGATCAAGAAAATTAGACATTGGTGAAAAATCGATATCCCGGATAACAACCAATATCGCTTCTAAAACACAAATTGATGTATAACCGTTACAATCATCATAATTTTGTATGTTAACTATATTTAATTCTTCATATTTTCACATTTTATGCTTAATAAAATATATTTCAAACAATATCTAAGTGAACATTTAAATCGATTACAATTTCAGAAATGATGTCTGATACTATTCTAGACATCAGTGTTCAAAAAATATTGTTTGTTCTTGGCCATTTTTATGTGCATCTTGCCACCCTATTTTCCTACGAACGATGTATGTGTCTTTAGGCAACATCAGTTACTTTATGAAGAATGATGTGTTACTTTACCCAGAACATCGTTTTTGTTTATGTAAAACGATGTTTACTAGTTTCGTGTACATCACTTCTTTGTACATAAACTGATGTGTTATTTCGTTGTAGACATCACTTCTATTTTTCAAAACCGATGTCCTATATTTTATGGTAAATCGGTGTACTTTATAGCAACTTATTTGTACATTGACAATAGATTACAGTTTGGTGTTTAGATTTTGAGGTCACATTTCGATATGTTGATAATCATGAGACATCAATTTTTATTTTGGTACTTATTTCTAATCTCTGAATTGACATTGTTTTCTTTGACATTACTGTTTTGTTATGCTTTTATATACATCAGTTCATTTTGACAAGCATGATGTGCAAAATAATCATCTAGCTATTGGTGGGAAAAGAAACATTTCTCATCATCCAAAAATTGGGGCTTTCCATTAATTTTCTTTCCAAATTCATGATTCAACATAATTCACAAAATAAAACCCCAAAACCTACAAAGGCTATCCTAGAAACATATTAGCAACCAAAGAGCGTTTTCTAAACCAGAATATATTTGTTTGATGCCCCACCAAATGAGATTGACCTTCTTCACTCGTTCCACATGAGAAGAGTCTACACATACAATATGCATCTACTTTAAGAAACATATATATTGGAGAGATAAATTTAATATACGCTAATGGCTTCTAAGATTATAAAAGAATTAATAACTAAAAACATTGATGGAAATGTTCCATAAAGGGGGGAGATGGGAAAATTACTGTAAACTCCTTCAAATTTGCATCATTAGAAATGAGGAGGCTTACTGACCAATAAAAAGAAAATGAAGTATGAAAAAGCCGCCTCAAGAGTGATTTATTATTCAAAGGATTTTAAAATTTGCAATCAACTAAATATAATGGAGTTCACATATGGCAAATAATAATATAGACACCAACACATCCAGTAGTTTATTAGGACCTCACTTTCATCTGTACAAATTTTACCTGGTTCCATCTGCAGTATAAGCCATCATGGTGCACCAAAGACCAAGAGCATCATAGTCCATCCTTGACCCTAAACAATCATATAGCCAAGCTTTAATCTTCCAATCAATTGCGATTGAAAAAATGAACTGAAACAAGGACAGGTGCACTGGTTATACAAGTATAATGGAGATTTTCCCAGCTTCATTTGTTATGTGAATGAATGGCACTCAAGCTAATATCTATAAGTCAACATGTTGAAAAGCTACACTATCAAGGCTGATGATGCACTTTTAAAGGACCTTCGTCATGGTTAACTGCATGGGTTGGTGTTGGGCTTGTTTTAACATTGGCTGCTATATTTTCTACATTCCTTATAATGCAAATGTTGGTCGCTATTACTTGGACATGATGTTATAGGGGTTATTTGGTTTAATTACGAAGCTGGGTGCGGATGGCTTCTCTTGGCAGATAGTGCAATTTTTATTTTTTCTTGCATTGTTTTGCTTTGCAAGCTGTTTAATTATCTGGAAGTTGGGAAATTTTGAGGTTCTGCTTCAATTTTTTCACTTCCTTTTATCTTTCTTTCTAGTTTTTGGGGTAAGGTTTATGTCCCCCCCCTTCTTTAGGTTGTATTTTCTTTTTCTGTTATTAATAAAATAAAAATAGGGGGATGGCTGGTGGGTTCCCAGAGTGTGGCAAACCCCTCTCCTTTGGGATAGAGGGTGGGACTTGTTCCCTACATCGTTTGCCTCCGATGAGCTAATATCGCCTAATCCCTTATTATTCAAAAAAAAAAAAAAGGATATGTACTTGTATATTTTCTTTGTAATGAGGGCACACTGAATATACAGGAGCTTCATGGCCTTCAAATGTATATTGTCTGCGTCCTGCTACAGCATCCCATACTTGTCACAAAGATACTCACAATCAGGAAGTCCAGATCACTTCTGTGTACAAACCACATCAAATCTCTCTGCAAGTAACAATACACAATTGCTTGTTGGGATGAGCAAATGCAATGTCATTAACACCGCTAACGTGAGCATCAATCTAAAGAATGAGATTGTCAATGACCAGTTCCATTTCCAATAGACTTTTCACCCAACTTCAAAGTCGAATTTAGTTTTGTCTTTTAACAATTGAAATAGAAGTGGTAGCCTAACACGTTTCAAGTTAGATATGTCAATTCCCATTGAAACAAACTCTTTGCATTACAACATGCAAGAATCACTGTCCAGGTAAACTTTCTGCTTACTAGATTGTCAATATAGAAACATCCAAATTATTAACTTGAAAGAAAAGTAAAAGAAGAGGGAAGGAGGAAAATAATAAGAACAATAGCAATACTATCAAAAACACTAGCGCAAACATCCAAATCTTTTTTTTTCCCCGTGGATAATGGGAGAGATAGAAAGGAGTGTCATCTCTATCACTTCATGAGATTAAAGAAAAAAGAATATGATGGAGAGGAACCAAAAACCAAAACCTCCCAATCCAAAAAACAAGCATAATGAAATTCTAGCTAGTTAACGAAACAAAATTAAGGAAAACTCATCTATCATTCCTGTAGTGTGAGAGGATAAATGAAGGAGTTGAATCCCACCACATCATTCCAGAAAAAGATAAACCATAATTTGTAAAAGCATCTGCATCTAGCCACCCCCCTTTTGGATACACTTTATTAGCCGTGTCATTTGATATAACAAATGACACCCTTTTGTATTTGTGGTATTATTTGTTTTATGAGTACTGATAAATGTGACAAAATAAAAAAGAAACATAATCGACAAAATGCTTTATAAGAAATAAAAATTTGGATAAACACAAACATCCGTATTCATTGCTAAATAAAGGGCTAAATTAATGTATTATTATTTAATATTCAGATAAACATCTTATATACATACTGTTAAGGGTGTGAAGTAATGTTAGAAAACCACTCTTTTACATTTAATTTATTCAAATTTACAAATTAATCATCTCTTGTTTGCAACAGTATTGGAAATACGCCAAAATATATTATTTTTTGACATTTTTTCTATTTAATAGAGCTTTTCCTATTAATAATTAATTTATCCAAATTTACAAGTTAATCAATATTCCTTGTTTGCAGCAGTATTGGAAATACATACGCCAACAATAATATTTTTGACTTTTTTCTATTTAAAATTTTATTAGAGCTTTTCCTATTATTAATTTAATACACATACTTGGAAATTAACTACGCATATATATAGGTACTCAATGCACTACCATTTTTTGCACACTAGTATCCATATTCATAGTTCATTAGCCATGGATTTATGTAAGACAATAAATTCACATTTATATATGTTCCATATAAAAAACAAACAAAAGAAGGTGTTTTTTTTTTTTTGAGAATAACAAAAGAAGGTGTTTAATTCTTATTAACCACTGGAAACCGTAGTGGATACACAAGAAGATATGGAGCAAACAATGTCTCAATTTGCTCAGAACATTTCTCAAAGGCAGTCAAATGTGATTTTTTCCCCAAATGATGATGTTTACCGCCCCACATTGCCATTTGAATGTTCTGATATGCAGACGGATTGAAGACATTGCTTGAAGATGGTGGTCGCTCGTTCAACTCTATCGAAATTAGTTTGATATTACAATAAAGATTTTCGTATTAGTATTACCATTTTCTAGTCACTTGAGACTTTGGACTAATTTTAATTCTTGTCTTTTGTTGGTTTAAAGTTTAAACTTTGTAGATTTTATTATACATATATTTTTTTTAGAATATTAATGGTTATGCCTCATTGTTATTATTATTTTTTAAATTCCATGAAAATTAGAATTATTTGGATATAATTTATTTATATTAAAATTACTGATTTTCATAATATTTTTTTTTAATATAAAATTTAAACGATACCGATGTCATAGTGTACCCATTGCTTAATACACATGGATAATTATCCGTAATTATGGATAAATTAATATTATACAAAAAATATAATATTAAATAAAGTATAACGTATTTTGTATACGTATAAAAGTATTTATATATTTTGGTAAATATGAAAATAGAAAATAAAAGAAAATGAGGAGAGAGAAAGAAAATAAAAATTTATGCAGTAAAAAAGAAAAGAAAAATGGGAGATACTGAAGTCTTAAGCGTGGCTTTTGATTAGTGGAACCTGCGATAGAGAATACCCTTTTTCATTCCGTGGCTGTACCGTACCCAATGAGTTTTAGATACCCTTATTTGTATCATTTGATGCAAAAGATACAGAAAAAAAATCTGTATTCTATGAGCCTTTTGCTAGTAGTGTCTCTATTTCCTTCACGGAACATATGAGGAGACCGAAATGTCACCATAGAGCTATTGAATAAATAATTATTCCATCGAACTCGAAGATTCCAAGGCACAAGAGAAGGATTACGAAAATAATCAAGTACCAAAGGAGTCAACTTTTAATCAAATATGTTTCCAATCACGAACCCAAACTAGCTCAATTGCCTTGATAACTGTCAGAACCTCTACCACCATGAAGCTAGGAATATCAATATCAGAAGAAAAAGCTCCAAGAAAACAACCCCTATAAAATAAAAAAAATAAAAAAATTGATGACATGATGAACATGGCCAATTGGGCATCACCACCATTTAATGCTCTAATTTTGATTTTGATTTGATTCTAACGTTTCTCAACTGTGATTTGAATTCGCTAATCTGGTGATGATTGTGTGCAGTGTAGGGGAAGAAATGGTATTGAAAAATTGGTAGGGGAAGAAATGGGTATTGAAAAATTGGGTCTTTCACTAGAGAGAAATTTTATGGGTGCTTTGGTTTTAGGTTTAGATTGTGGAGGGTAGGGAAAGACTAGGGATGTATTTGGGAGGAAGTTGGTTGAAATCTGAAACCACTATATTGCTAAAAAGCTTCGAGATCTCGCTCTTCAACTTCCGTCTATCTACACAAAATCGCTTCAAATTTTCGACTATCACGTCCTCCTTAGAGGGCTCAAGATCGTACGTGTCTCCTTACTCTACACAACAGCTTTGACTTCGGAGGTAGCATTTCTGTTTTTAGGGTATGAAGTTGGGTTCAAAGGAAGCAAGATCGAGGGGGAAGCTGAGTCGGCTCAGTGGCGATTTAGGGCTCCTGAGAGAATGAGATTATGAGAAGGCGGTGATGGTCTGAGAACCATGCCATTAACGAGGTGAGACAGAGAGAAGAGAGAAAGAGAGCCTGAAAGTGACGTCAAGTGTTAATTTGGGAAATTTGTCTAAATGAGGTTTAAAGGCTAAAAAGTGGGCCCTCATGTAGGTGCCAAGTCAACTTGTGAAGTCACGATTGGACGAAATTTTGAGATTTGGACACAAATGATGAAAATTGGAAGTCTAGGGATGATCGTGATTTGAAAAAAAAAAAAATCAGTGACCAAATTGATGTTGGGTGATTCTAGTTGGACCTCCAAATTTGATATTTGGACCTCCAATTTTTTTCAGTTATTAATTGACTTTGTCAACTTATATGAAAAGACAAATAAGGACAAAGAGAGAAAAATGAAAAATTAAGTAAGTAAATAAATAAAGAGAAAATTTTGCAAACAGTACCCGAACTAACGCCGACTCCTAACTTCAGTACCCGACTATGCAAAACTATCACTTTGGTACCCTAAGTTTGAAGCCCGACTCAACATTCATGCATGCCATCCATAACAGCATTAAGTCTCAAGCTACATGGCAAACCATGAGGGGTAATTGGGTCATTTCGTTACCCCATCTATCTCCTTCGCCTGTTCTGTGCGCAGCCACCCATCTACCTCACCACACCCATTTTCTTCCTTCACAAAAATAGTAGCCAATCAACCTCTTCCTCATTCTCATTCTCTCTAGCTTCGAATACACCACCACCTCCTCATTCCTCACTCAAATTTCATCAATTCCTCATCCTCATGCCGTACCAAGTGTGGATCACTCCCTCTGGCGACCTCGAAACAGTCGGCCTCTACGACTTCGAAACCAAACTCGGGTCCGCAATGATGCACAACTTCGCTATCATCGAAAACCTCGTCGTGATTCCCGATCAGCAGGTGGTGTTCAAGCTTCAGGAGATGATCACCGATCTACGATAAGAACAAGAAATCCAATTTTGAAATTCTGATGGCCAATAGAAAACCCAGACCTTGTTGGGCGGGAGTGTAGAGGAGGGAGGGGATGACTAGCCTGAATTGGGTGGAATTACTGGAGAATGAGAAAGTGAAACGCAGAGAATTTGGTTTCTGGGTTCTGAGAAATTGGTAATGGTTTGGTTTGAGAATTAGGGGAAAAGTTGATGGGGATAGAGATATGGATGTGGTAGCCATTCCCATTTGCCACCACACACACACACTCTCTCTCTAGCCACTGTAATGGAACGACCTTGTTGATCCTCGTACTCAACAACAACCACCTCTGGTTCTATTGATCTGGGCTCGGAGACCAAATTCTCGAGCTGACAAGTGAAGTCACAACGAGGAACAAAGCGACAACATTCATCATCTCTTTCCTCAATTTCTTCTCCTTGTAATTTCTCTACTTGAAGTCTGAGTGTAATCTAAACTTCGGCGGTTAGTGAAGATTGTAGAGGTACAACTGTGGAACGGTGTTGTTGATGTAAAAAAACAAAGGTCTTATAATTTTTTTTTTAATTAAAGAGCAAGGAGAGCAACTTGTAGAGAAGCTGAAAGCTCTTGGAGCGAAAGTTGTTCTTGAGTGAAATAAAATACATGATCCGTATATAATCCACTACGAGAAATTTGTGAGATTAGTTCATGTTTCTGGGGAAACACCTTGGCTAGCAGCTTTCTGGAATTTTTATCAATCCAAATGAAACACATATCAGGTTTTCTCCAATTGTTTTAAGTTGAGAAATTTGCTCAAGATTGATTTCTTATTGTATTGATATCTGAGTTGTTCTGATAAAGTTGTGATTTTGTTTAAGATTCGCGCATGGATGTACTCTTTCCATGATTCTTATTCCCTTGTTTAGATTTTGAAGGGGATGAAGTTTTTCATTATTAATTTCAATTTAATAGGCACATTATTTAAAATATATATATATATATATATATATCCTATTCAGAGAGGAGCTCCGTTTTGAAATTAACTTGTGAAGTTCGAGTTTTGGGTCACTTTTCTGTCACACACCTACATCTCGACCGTTCAGTTTTTAGGTACTAGTGTATAGATCATCTCTGCAAATTTTTAGCCAAAATGATGATCGTTAAGGCATTGATAACTGCCTTAAAGCTAGTACGGTTCAGGTTGACAGATTCAGTCCGTCAATTGGTTTAAGCGAGTTAGATACCTTAACGATCATCAATTTGGCTAAAAATTTGCAGAGATGATCTATACACTAGTACCTAAAAAGTAGAAACTGAACAGTCGAGATGTGGATATGCGACAGAAAAGTGACCCAAAACTCGAACTTCACACGTTAATTTCAAAGCGGAGCTCCGCGCTTGATAAAATCTGTATATATATATATATATATATATATATATATATATTTATTAAGTAAAAAAAAAGAGTTGGTCCGAATTACCCCACAAAATATGTCATGTGGTCAGTTAGTTAACGCTGTCATGGACGGCGTGTATGAATGTTGGGTCGGGCTTCAAACTTGGGGTACTAAAGTGATAGTGTTGCATAGTCGGGTACTGAAGTTAAGAGTTGGCTTTAGTTCAGGTATTGTTTGTAAAATTTTCCCATAAATAAATACTCTTCTTACCTCCTCCAACCAAATATAACATTCAATTAAATTTTTTTTCCCAATATTTCCTTATATTGCCTATATAGTTTTATAATTTACTCAAAACAATTAAGTAAAAATAATAATTTCTATACATGACCCATCATTTATTACAGAGGTAAATTCAAAACAATTTGATTTGGAATTTTCTTAAACTAAATTAATTGAATATTATGATATAGTTATTACTCGATATTCCAATCCAATACTCTTGAAATCCTTCTTTTAGCAAATTCAAAGGGGTTCCAACAACATATCAAGATCAAGAACCAACCATCTGATTAATTTTGGTAGAGGAGAGACCTACTTATAAGAGAGCAATGTCATGTGATTTTGATTCATTTTTCTTCTTGTGGTTGAAGATAGAGATAAAAAGTAGAATAACAGATTGTTGTATCTCATGTTCAAGGACATTTTGGTAAAAATAAGGAGGTCTACTTAGCTTTTCAAGTATTCTAAAAAATAAATTAGGGGTGTACTAAGTATAAGAGGTCCAAATAGCAAATTTGGAGGTCCAATTAGAACCACCCATTGATGTTTGATTCAAAATTGGAAGGAGCAACCTGAATCAAAGTTGGAAGGGATAAGCTGAATCAAAGTTGGAGGGAGTAAACTGATTTTTTTTGTTTTTTAGAATAGAGTAAACTGAATTTAGTCCTCCATTATATTAGGATGTGCAGATTAGATTGATCTATGGGAGTTGCATTACTTAGAAATTCCTTTCCAAGTGAAAAAAAAAAAAAATAAAAAATAAAACAAAACCTTAACCAAAGCAAGCTCAAAGTACTTTTTTTTATTTTTTTATTTTTAATTTTTAATAAAGAATAGATAATTTCAACATTTATCAATGGCCAGAAGCACGTATATTAGATGCTATCTTATACAAAAATCATAAATGACACAAGCCACCAAGGACGCATAGTGAACAACAACCACTATCTCCACCAACATCCTTGCTGGAGCCATTAATGCAACCATCGCCCAAGACGCCTGTCGCCGCCCTGAAGCCTAGGTTCGCAAAGCCACCTACACCTCCAATCAGACAGCGGCCAGCCACACCAAGTCATGACTGTCCCTGTCCACCTGTCAATGTCATCGACCAACTCAAATCATCTGTGGCAAGAAAGTTGGCCACGAGACTTTCTTGCCACATATGGTCCTACATCACCGCAGTCACCTCCTGAAAATGGCCACCACCAATCCTTGGACCCGAAGACCAAAAACCCGACGCACGATCTGCCAAACCAGGCTAACCATCCACCAAGTACGACCTCTGGCCCCGATCATAAACGAATTTGGATCCAAAAAGCTCTGAAATCCCGATCCCAACCAACCTCTCTCGTCTTCAAAACTGGAGACAATTTCTACACCTAATGGTAGGCCGAAGCCCAAAATACTCACTCACATGCATCTTTGAATGTTCTTAGTTTGAAAATATTTTTTATTTTATTTTTGATATTTTATTTTAAATTTAGACTCTTTGATTTCATTAGTTTCTGGTCGTTTGATTTTCATTGATAAAAATATTTTTAGTAAAAAAAAAACAAATGGTCCTTGACACAAAGCACCAAAATTAAAATTAATTAAAATTGTCTCATTTATGCTAGTAACATATTTTTATTCTCACTAACCCAATTTAAAATAAAGGGAAAAATATGCAAACAGTACCTGACATTTGGCCCATTAGTAACTTTAGTTTCTGACAAAAAAAAAAATATCACTTTAGTACCTGAAGTTCGGACCCCGACCCAACTTTAGTACCTGGAGCCGTTAACTCAATAACGGCGTTAGTCAACTGTCAAACTTTGAGGGTATTCTCGTCCTTTCACTAAATTTCTTCTTCTTCCTCAAGCTCTCTTCGTCTTCTTTTTCCTCCAAACTCTCCCATCATCTTCTCCAGACCATTGCCAAAAGAATGAAACCCAGAATTGGGGCAAATTAACTTCATTTCTTGGATGCCTGAATAATGGCCTTGTTGTGATTATGTTTCAAATTCGGCGAGAATTCGGAAATGGCTTCGAATACGAATCAATCTTTGTTGCAGGCATGAGTATATAAATTCATCATCATCTACTAGAGCTGGTGCTGCATCACCCATGTACATGATCCGATCAGGCATCACCCATCTTTCTCTATTTTTTTCTTTTCTTTAGGCCGAGTCACCCTTTTTTTTTTTCCATTTTTCTTTCTTTCTTTCTCTCTTCTTCCTTTTTTCTTTTCTCTCTTCTTCTTCCTCCGTTTGCTGGTAGATCGAGGGTGGGCATGCTGCAGGCGAGATTGAGGGTGGGCGCTGGTGGGCAGGCTGCAAGCTTGCTGCGTTGGGTGGGCTGCGCAGGCGCGGGACTCGGGGCTGCTGATGCGGGGGCAGTAGTGTGGAGGGCGACTGGCTGGGGCTGGCAGCGCTCGACCTGGTGTGCTGGTCTGGCCGGCTGTGGGGCTTCCCGACAGGGGCTGCTGCAAGGAGGGTAGGGCTGGAGAGGAGGAGGCACGGGGCTACTAGAAGAATTTTTTTTTTTTTTTTGGTTTAGGGTGGCGGCAATCTAGGGTTTTGGTTTTTGTGGAGGAGGTGGTGGGGCAGAAGCGCCGGTGAGAGGAATGAGGGTTCTGGTGGTGGTGGTGGGTGGTCGTTGATAATGGTTAAGGGAAGAGAGAGAGAGAGAGAGAGAGAGAGAGAGAGATCTGGAAGAAGAGGTTAAAATATATATATATATATATAATGAATTAAATATGAAAGGACGAAATTACCCTTCAATATATACCACTTGTCAGACGCCGTAATTGAGTTAACGGCTCCAGGTACTAAAGTTGGGTCGGGGTCCTAACTTTAGGTACTAAAGTGATATTTTTTTTTTGTCAGGTACTAAAGTTACTAATGGGCCAAATGTTAAGTACTGTTTGCATCTTTTTCCCTAAAATAAAATGACAATTTTTTCCTCAATCTAATTAATAAACTGCAGCTACTGCCACTCATCCCTCTCTCATGACTCATCTATCTCTCGCCCTCATCTACTTGTAGAAACTAGAAACTCAATCGGTTACAATTTGAAAACCTAGCATTTCGGATCCCGAGCTGCATTTGGATGTGAAGGATTGAGGGGAGGGGTGCTCAGATCAGTGGTTTTCATGGAGGAAGTTTTCGGCGACAGAGAAGCCGCGTCGTCTCCGATGATGGAGTTCAGTGACAATGGATGCCGCCGGGGTACAATCCTACGCCTCCGCCGCTCACGGTGTCGGGATCGTTCTAGGAAAGGAAGAGTTGTCGCGGAGGAGAGCAATCAGGAGGTCGAGGATGGACGACGATATCCACCAAGGTCGAGGATGGCTGATAGACGTCTATTGCCCCTCTATTGAAGGTGAAGGGCAATAGACGTCTATTGGGGCAGTAAATCTTTTCGGTGGGCGGCCGCCGGTAACCGAATTCTGGCTGCCGGTGAAGTCTCCTATGGTTATTCTTTCTTCCATTTCTGTCTCTCTCTCTCTCTCTCTCTCTCTAAGTAACAAGAGTTAAGGGTAAAATGGTATTAAAAAAAATCTTAATGCGGTATTAGGGAAGACCTCCTTAGAGTGTTTTGGGTAAGAGAGAATTAAAAAAACTTAATGGGGTAAGTAGGAAAAGAATCTCTAGAAATGGGGTAAATTGACAAAAACCCAAAATAAAAATCCCATACCAAATTATTGTTAGCTTGAGGAAATAAACGCAAGAAAAGCAAGAAAAATTGAGAGAAAATGAACTTGAAGGCTGATACATCGCAAAGTGACTATGAGCTGGTCTATATATAAGCTTAGGAGTAATAGATGATCAACACGTGGCAGACAGCAGTAGGCTATTGCAAGACTAACCAACAAGTAATTACCACAAAGTAATGAAGGAATTTACTGTGCTAGGAGCAATAACTAGGATTGAAAGGCTAATGGTGCCTTAACACCCTCCTCAGCTTGAAGATTGGGAACAAGCTTCAAGTTGCAGCAAAGATAAGTATGTTATAATACACCTCCTCAACTTTAAGTTCCTTTTTCCACAGTCCTCCTTTGCTGTCATCTTTCGCATTTGAATTTTAGGTTTTGATTCTAATGGTGGAATGCTCCTTAACCATGATTGTTCTTCATACAGGCCTTTGTTGAATGCATCACGAACAGCCTTCATTCGCATTGAACCTCCAAGAAAGGAAGCGGCTTCATGTAGTGCACATGTCCCCTGGTTAAACAAGGCTCCCAGTAAAGCTCCAATGACCCCATTAACCACCATTGTCAAGAACCCCTCAAACGAATAGTTCTCTTGAGTCTTGACCATCAGATATGTCCCATATTATGAAGCCACCTAAGCCAAAATGTCCACATTTTCCACTATTGCACCATCTCAGTGCAGTATGCACCACAACAGCCACAATAGCATAAGTGAAAAACACACACCACATAAGTTGACTCCTCCACCGACGTGTAACTTCTTCCAGTGCAAATAGTACACCACCTACGGGAGCTATGAAAGCAGCAGAACCAGCACAAAGAATTTTACCATCAACATGGTTCCAAGAATTTGGAGAACCATTAACAGGACCTTGACTATTCTGAGTGTCAGGATTATTACTTCTTTGATCACATAGACCCACTTCCATTGTTGATTTAGTATTTTGCTCCAAGATTACATGATCTTGTTCCCTCTCCGGTGAGAATTCCTTATTTTCAATCTTGCAGCTCTCCCACATTTTATATTCAACTTCTACCGACTCATCTTCTTTCTCTTTGCTTTCATCACCTTTCAACTTCCCATTTACAGTATCGATTTGAGCATAACTCACATGTTCGGCCATGCCAATTGAGACATTATTCTCTTGCCATAAATTTTCTCTGTTCGGTTCCTCACTTTGAGGTGATGGAAGCTTCACTCTAAGTTTCTCTTCTCTTCCATGCCTATTCACTTCAGATAATTCAACTACTTTAGGAAGCAAATCATAGTCTTTTTCACTGACTGTTAGCTCACCATTTTCCTTGGCTTGCTTCTTGGCCACAACTTCTTCAATTAGCTTTGACAATTCCTCCACCTTCTTATGAGAAACAGCCTCCCTGTTCTGGAGCTCCTCATTTTCATGTATAACACTATGGTATTCAATTTCTTTGTTCAATATGCTTTCCCTTAATTAGTTTCATGTTCTCAGCCTTTGTTTATGCAAGAGCTTCCTGCAAATAGATTACCTCAGATTCAATTTCCTTCATGCTATATTTCAACTGCAATTCTTCTTCCTTCACAGCACAAGCTTCTTCCGGGTGCTTTTGAGCAAATTTAGCGGCTTGTTTATTTCTTTTTCCAAAGAAGAGTTTTCTTCTTCTGAATTCTTTACAAAATTCACCAACTAAAGTTCTTTTTTCTCCCAGTCAGCCTTTGCATTTTGTAACTCAGTCTTTCATTGTTCTACGTTACTCGTAAGAAGATGAAATTCATGTTTTGCATCATCAATTATGGTTTCGAATCAGCTTTTGGGAGATGACACTGATCATTTGTGAGTCAGTAAGTCAGTAACTGGTAGATTTGGAATATCTAGCTTACAATTTCATTCTCTTCTGTACAATGGTTGTGAGAAAGTCAGCAAAAGGATCTACTTAATATATTCCTTTTATAAAGAAAAGAGTGTGGCTTGACACCTCTGGAGTAAAAGTTTCCTTTAATTGTAGGCCAATATATAGAATGATCTTAGAGAAACTCTTCAAGGCAGATCAATTGATAATTAAATTTCCACGGTATCTACTTGTCATGAATCATGAGATAACTTGCTCCATTGTAGTAGGAACCCTAATAGGTCTAGCATGCGAAACGCAGACAAATTGAATATAGAAATAGTCAGAGCAAATCCTATCTTAGGATAGGGAAAAGGGCAAGGAAATACAGATGCTCAAAATAGTAAATAGTAGTGCTTGTTTGATTTGTATAGGTGGTTTTTATATCTTAATTTATTTGTTCTGCTGGTAATACAAGTTAATATGGCAAATCATTTGTGTATCAGTTGTGATGTGATCAGCTTGTGTAGGGTACATAGAACATAGCAGAAAGATGATGCTCCATTGCTTCACTTCATGACTATTGTCTAGCTTTGGAGCTTTGGAGTTCTTAGGTTATATACTTTTTTGATGTCTTGGGCCCTGGAAAACGATGGTTGCTCACTCCACTAGAAAATAGAAATGAAGTGAAGCAATACACTCGACTATATGCAGTTGACGAGAAGTTGTATGGCAAACATGAACAATTAGGGAAAACTTGTAAGTCGCCAATACAACAGTAAACCTATCTGCCGATAGAGAAAAACTAAATTAAGATAAGGTAGTCTCTCACCTCAAATCTGAAACGGAATAAAAATATAGTCAAAACAAGTTTCGATGTAACATATATGGATTGTGATTAAACCAGCAAGCATCCAATACAAATTAACCACTCACATCTACCTACCAAACCTTGTTTTTGTATTCGAAACACCAATTTACAAGGATAAACTATGCTTTGTTCCCTGATATTTACCATTGTTTCTTGAAGGTGGCTAACATTGTTTCTGGACACATGAAGTCAGACAACAAATTTCAATGTAAACTCCACTATGTTAGACTAAGAGTTTCAATAAAAAAATTATGAAAACTCCACATGCATCTGTTCACATACTGAAACTCCACGGTGCTACTAAAGGTTTAATCTGAATTCACTGTGTGCAAGCCTTAAGATCCCCATAGTCCGACGTCTTCCCGTTCACAAATCAAATGGGTCAGTACAACATATGTAAAAACTTTTTGTACAAGATGCAAGGTATATAAAGATAATAAACATACATGAACTCTCCAAAAAAGTCGAACCGCTCCTCTACACCCAAAGACTCAAAGAAGTTATAGAGGTTAAGATTATTGTACGGGAAACTACGGGCTACTGCCAACTCTACTTCCTTCATTTGCTGCAATAATTTAATATGAATAAGTATTTCAAAAACATATATGTTAATCATGAAAAAGCAATAAAATAATATACATACAGTACGTGATGGGGTTTGGATGATCATTGCAGTGTGTGTACACATTTCTGATGAAATCGACCACACCTTCGATATCAGAAGAATAGTTAGGATTTTGTGGATACTTTTGTTTCCTTGAAGCCAACACTGGTGCAAACAATGGATCTTAAGCAATCAGGGCAAGGTCTAAGCACCCCCCGTAATTCTCAGTTTTCATTACTGAAATATATTGCGGCCTCCAGCTCTTCAAGGTGTGCATGACATGGATTGCAATTACCGGGTAAATGTACTTTTGTTGTGTGGTATGCTTCAAAAGGGTGGAGCAGCAAACGGCGAAACGAGCTCCTTCATAGGACAATGTAATTAGATAGGTTCGAAATAATATCAAAAATTAGGTCCAAGATAAAAAATCAACACTATGAATCTTACAAGTCAGTAAGCTGTGGAAGACATTTCAAAAAGTCATCCAATTCAACATCACCGCGACCCTGCAGATCCCCATACATGTACATCATAAGACTCTGAAATCCCTCAAGATAAGGGCGCATGTCTTTGTTTGCTGGTGGAATCCTACAACCGCCATCCTCGATCCAAATGTTCTTGGGATTCAAACTTCCTTTTGAAACCCCTAGGCCCAGTCTCGCGCAAATGGATTGTAGAATATCTCTTTTTGAAAAATAGAATAAAAAAAAACATATATTAGAATTTGATGTACCTACTGCTTTAAAATTTATTGCTCCTAAACTAACAACATCTCCATTTCATTTATAGGAACAACTCACACAAATTAATGTTGTTATTCAAATGATACTAGTTTTTCTTCCCCCTAACGGCGGGAAGGTAGTCTTATTATGACCATGCGTAAGACATGCGTTCAAAGATCTTGCTTTTTTTTTTTATCGAATACATTCATTGGCTGGTGGCAAATCCAAACCAAGTTTTAGGATAGAAAACATTTAGTTCATGAACATTAACCATATTGATGAATTATTGTCTCACCACGACATCTTTCCTTAAGGGCAATACTTACAACATTTACATGTGTAGTCATATTAAGAGCACTGATAATAGGAGCATTTTAATGCGACGTTTTAATTGTTATTTCCTCATATTTACTTAGTTATTTCCTTAAATGAATCCTTTTTGTTTTGGAAAGTTTCTACTTCTAGAAAATTTCTATTTTCAGTAAAAGTTTCTATTTTCAGGTCCTTGGAGCAAACAAAGCTGAAATGAGCTCAAAAGAGGAAAGAGGAGCTAGAAAACGTTGAAGGGAGCTAAGACAAGGCACAAGGGCTGCATAAATGAGCTTAAACAAAGAAATGAAGTTTTCCTAGTCCAGCTAGGAAATCCTGTTCAGAAGAGGAAACTTTGTCAAAGCAAGACTCCTGAGCCAACCAGGAAGTATGGTCGAAATAATGAAGAAAAATGGCGTTGGGAGAAGATTCCTGGAGGCACTAGGAAACCTTATGGATTGGAGATGACACATGGAAGCCCAAGAATCTTCAAGATTAATGTGGATTTCGGCAAAATGGTGAAAAGCCCAAGTGATTTTGGGTTGTTGGACGTAATGGAGATATTTTTGGGAATTAAATCTGATTTTATCATGGGAAATCATGAAGATAATGTGAAAAATCAAGGAGATTACGTTGAGAAAATCTTGAGAGAGTTTCATGGGATTGTGCAACAAGAAAATGCTCAAAACAAGTCCAGATTCGTTCCTTAATTCCCTCAAGATATGTTGACTGAAATTAGAGAATAAAATCTGCAATTTTAATGTGAAAATCAAGAGAAAATCAAGGGGAGGATGTTATGGATAAAGCCATGGAAAGATTTAAGGGAGAAAAGGTCCAAAATGAGTCCGGATACATTGTCTAGGTTCATGCCTAGATATTTGGCCGAAAATTGTGAATAAAATCAGATTAAATCATGGGAAATTTGGCAACAATATATTAGGGATTGATTTTGGAGCTTTTTGATTGGTTGGATGACACAACAGAGCTGATGTGGCGCTACATGATTAGTCGAAGCTGTGTGGTGCAACCAGAATATTCTTTGGAAATTAAATTCATGAAGCCTTGCCTTCCCCTATAGCCTCCTCTCTAGATGTTTTAGACACACGACAACACACCATTCTCATTTAGAAAATACTCTCATAACGTCATAAGCTCTCTCCCTCTCTCCACTCTCTAGTTTCAAGTTCTGCGGTTTCAAGCAAGGAGAGGAAGAAGAAGAAGAAGCCGTGAAGACATAACCTCCATCATCCATCTTGAAGACTAGCTTCCAAGATTCAAGATCCAAAGTTCAAGCTCTCCATCTCCATCTCCATCTCCACTCACGGTGTATTCATTCTTTTTCCTTGTAACCTTTTGGTTTCCTTGTTTGATTTCGTATGAATTTGTTTCTAGTTAACAATAACGTTTAGGGCAAAGTTTAAGCCCAATTTTATGTTTGAATAAAGATTTCGAATTCCATAATTGTGATTCTAAGTTGCTTGTGTGAGTTTGTTCGATTGAATTTGCTTGATAGAAAACTTTTATATGTTTATCTTATATGGGTCGACACTTATAGGATTTGCATGTAATTGGTGCTAGATTTAGGTAAACAATTCACCTAATAGTTTTGTGAACCTAAAACACAAGTAGTAAAGGCTTTGGACAAATGTCGAATTCAATTGAAGAGGATTGCAAATAGGTGAACTTATTCATACTAGGTTGTGCACTTAAGTTGATAACCTTTCTCTATGCTTCTTGCATTGAACATGTCTTGATTAGCTAGCTTTCTAGACTTTGATTGCATGTTTAATAGGATTGATTTAGGTGCTTTCACTTAGATTAATTAGTAAAGGAAAGTAAAATATGGGAAATCATTTGCTTCGAATGTTTCACATGATCAACTTCTTTCTCATGACTTAGATGATCAATTGTAGGATTTGAATCGAGTTTGATTACATGGAATTGGTTTTGATCTTTGTTTCTTACGTTTCATTCTTGTACATGTGTTTTTATATTTTCTTTATTTTGTTTAGTTTAATTTTCGAAACCCTAATATTAAAACCCCCCTTATTTTATTATTTTGTATATTCTTTATATATTTTTGTAAATATTATCATTTGTATTTATTTTAATTCTTTACTTGTTTTACAATGACAAGTGTATCCTCAATCCCTGGATTTGAACGATCTCTATTTACTATATACTAACGATGACATTTTCAGGGTTAAATTATACGCTTACTTTTAGCGTGTCAACTGACATTATTTAGTAGACCATGTCACTTAGATACACATGCATACCACAGATCAAATAGAATCTAGATTATTTGTGCTAATATAGTTGGATTTTAGGGACTTTAACCTAAGCAGATACCTTTGCATTAAGTATATAATTTTGTCACTTTTTTTTATCAATTCAATAATTTAAATATTTCTCAAAATCAAAATGAAACAGGATAAATATGTCATACCAATTGATGTCGTTCTTCAAGAGCGATCTTCCCCTCATCGCAGAAGTATTGTCTTGTTAAAGTGACAAGTCACAAATAATCGATAAATGAATAATTTGAGTCTGAGTAAGGTTAGCAATCATTAAAATTTGTAAGTGATTATACGTAACATGGTACATAAAAAAAATGACACAATTGATCATGTCAAAATAGTGTATTTAGTTCAATGAACTACTAGTTCATGATAGTATATGCCTCAATTTACTTATATATTCGACACAATACCTACGAGATATTAAAATTTTTATCCAATCATATTGGAGGTACTTAATATGACAATATTTCAAACTCGGTAACATGGTGAAACCTCACTCAAAGCTTGTTATAAATATTCATGGAGCTTAAATGTACTAGATCTGGTACATGTCATGTTTATCATAATAATAGTAACTCTCCACCAGAACAAAGTTACCATCTCACATGCCTTGAGAATGCAGAAGATGAGACTATCTCAGAAGCCCAAGAACACACCACCAAGAGACAAGGCGTGCTATGTCCTCAAAGTACACCAGACAAGTCTTGTAACCACATTACAGAGCAAGACCAATCCTAACCGCATCTTTAATTGTATCTCAGTAGAGCAAGACCAATCCTAACCACATCTTCAACTATATACCAGTAGCTTCACATGTTGTTCTTTGTCTCTTAGTTTCTACAGCTGTTGTATAGTTATCTACTATACAAAGCAATTCAAGGCAATACAAAACACATTTTCAGCCTTCACCTTTTCAAAGGCTCTTCAACCTGTCAATTCTCTTTACATCAATATTCATGTAGAATAAATCAAAGTAATTTCACCTCACATCCACTTCAAACATATTGGATGTGAGGTGAAACCCTAACCCTCGATGAATTGTCTAGTTCATCAATATTCATGTAGAATAGATCCATCAATGTAGTTTTATTTTTCTAATTAAATTCTAACACTAACCACCTAATATGCTTTTTCTAATTACTTTGTAATTTTCTCTTAGTTTTTACTCCTTTAACTTCGGAACTATGTCATTTCATGGTTGCGATCCGGAATCGTAACAGATATATTTGATGTGATTTTGGATGAATATCACAGCTATGCGAAGTAAACTTTCTGCATGGTATGTGTTGTGACTGCTACACATTATTCTAGCAGATTTACTAATATGATAGCAAGCCAAGAAAACGTAGTTTCTATATATTCTCGTTCTAATCACATTTTTGTTATGTGGCTATTACTCTAGTTTTAACCCTAATATGTTAATGTGATTGCAAGCTGAGCAAACGTAATTTTTGTAAAAGATTAAAAATTAAAAAAACTAGTTGTGAGGCGATATTACTTTAATTGATTTTGCAAACTAATACTTTGAACTATTGTCCCATTAACATAATCCGACAATAATTTTTTGAAAACAAACTAATACTTAGAAATACTAATCCATAAAACATTGAAAATGTTATTCCCCTTGCCGAATTCATTCAGCGGTAGCTAAACCTTGCTTACCGTTGGTCCACGGTGTGGGTTGCTACTTATAGAGATCTTAATGCTTATGCTACCTGTCAAGTAAAATACATAGGGCGTCAGAGAGATACCGCTGTTGGCGTTCTACTCTACTCCGATGCCTAAGTCAGTCAATGTATTTATGTTGACAGGATAACGTTAGGTAAGTAGTAAATGCGTAATTAATGAGGATAAATGAGTGGACCTTTTATAGGCGAGGGAGAGACTGACCTCTTCCTTGTTTTCGATGTGGGACTGCTATGCTTCCGTTCCCAGCTTTTGATATTTCGGTGGGTTGATCTTGGTGCGACACGGCAGCTGTAATCTCGACCTGAGCCAGCGCTCAGATGATAGCCCACTTAGTGGTGTTTCCGTAGGTCACACCCTTGTCGGTTGTTGGTACCGCTAGCGGTGGTATGAATGTAGCTCATTATAGCTAATTATAGTTAGGCAAATGCTCATGTAAGTACAAGTCCCCCAAGTCCCCAGTCAAGAAGGGCTATCTTGGTTGGGGAGTTGCCTAGCGTTTCTGAAGCGTTACTTCTGCTAGTCTTGCCGAGCATAATTAGCGTCAGTGCATTGTCAACCATGTATTTGTTCTGAGCAAATGATTTGAACCCTTCCAGGTGGGCCCCTGCTAGGCCCCTTAGCGAATCCCTCACTCCTCGGCTGAGATAGGCCTCCGCTTGGCCGAATGTTTTTTTGATGAGAGGAGCTGCGTTGAGCAGTGAGTGTTAGGTAACGAGCCTAATCTTTGATACCTAGCATCGGACGTCAACCACCTGATCAAGACCATCAAAGACTTTGTTGACTTGTCCCTTTACTCTTTTGAGGAGGAGTAGAAACTTGCCTGCAATGCCACGTAGCTGTCGTTGACGATATTGGGTGTTACTCCAAGAGGTGTTGTTGGTGCGAGCTTCTCCGTTGAGATTTGAAAATGAGGAGCTCCGTTAGTAGAGATTTTCTCCTTTGGAGTTTGTAGGTGAGAAATTTCGCTAATGGTGTTTCGCTTAGCGCTGACTTCTCCCTTGGACTGTGAAGCTGAGAAGTTCAACTAGCGGCGTTTCGCTTAGCGGAGACTTGCTCTCTTGAAATCTGAAGGCGAGAAGTTCCGCTAGCAATGTTTCGCTTAGCGGAGACTATCTCCCTTGGAATCTGAGGGTGAGAAGTCCTACTAGAGATGTTTTGCTTAGCGGAGACAATCTAAAGGTGAGAAGTCCTGCTAGTGGTGTTTTGCTTAGCGAAGACTTTCTCCCTTGGAATCTGAAGGTGAGAAGTTCCGCTAGCGGAGGCTTTCTCTCTTGGAATTTGAAAGTGAGAAGCTCCGCTAGCGAAGACTTTTCTAATGAGAAATTTTGAATCTTTTGACGGTTGGATTGGATAAGCGTTACCTCTAACATCGCCCGACGCGTGTTGGCTATCTACTGGGTTGGCATGTGGGTTGTCCTTTGAGCACCCCAGTTGCTTCGCAATGAACGCGAGTAATTAGTGATTGTGTAACTGAGGTGACGCCTCGGTTACTCTGGGTAGTGGGTGTGGCAGTGGGACACCCGTAAGCATCTCGTGTAGTGTTCTCGCTGGATGTACCCAATGTTGACATAAATAGAGGGGAAACTAGATGATTTACCACTTTACTTCATACTTCTAATTTTTGCGTTCATCTTCTTCTTTGGCTGCTTGTGAGAGATTGTTGCAGACAGAACTTCGAATTTGGAGGAGAAGAAAAGGGCAAATCATAGATTAAGACACTTGCAAAGCACACGAGGTACCTGCGCTTCACAAACTCAAGGTTATTGATCTCTAAGCCTTTTACTAGTATTTTCATGCACTTTATGTCCTGGTTTTGTGCTTGTTTTTGTGTTTTGAAGTCTGTGATGTTGTGACACTGTGTTTGAGGGTCTAAAGGGGTTTGTGGGTGGATTTTGGTGGTTTAACAGAGGATTGGTGGTGGGTACTATGTTAGATGGTCGAATCTGGCTTCGGGGTTGTCTTTGTTGGTTTCTGGGTTTTGTCGTGTTTTTTTGTTCTTGGTGTTCTTAGATGAAATCTAACATAGGGGTAGTTTAGATCGGTTTGGAATTAACAGTTTGGGTTTTAGGGTTTTTGTGATGGCTAACATTATAGAGATTTCGAGCAGTGAGGATTCCAGGTTTGACGTGTTGCTCAGTGGGTCCGTCTGCCCCTATAGGAACCTCACTGCCTGAACCGCTAGACATTGAACCACTCTGCAAATGATACTTCCAACCATGGCTAAGCAATGTGATGGTCTAGCAGAGTCTTCGGCGGAGGGGGAGATGCCTCTGCCCGTCATCAACAAGAGGAAGGATAAACTAGCAATAGTGTCGCCAGCGGTTCCCAGAATGCTGGCAAGGAAACAATCGTGGAGTCGTCATGGGTGCTTCGCAATAATACTACTATTGATGAGCCAGAAGGGTCAATGACGTAGGCGGCGATCAACAAGATAAAACGGGTGTTCTGCCTTCCAGGCGTGGTGAAGCTGAGGTCTCCTTAAAAGGATGAGAGAGCGTCGTTTTTGCTGGCTGGGTATGCCGCCGTGCATGAAGCCGTGTTCCACCAAGGCGTTACGCTCCCGCTGTTGCCCAACTTGCAAATTCTATTATGCAAGTTTGCTATTGCTTCTTGGCAAGTTTGCCCCAATATGTGGAAGGTAATGATGGCGCTGAACGTCCTTTAGAGGTTGACCGGCTACGAAGGTTCGACTGTGGCCGAGGTTCTTCATTTTTATGAACTTGTGTACATAAAGCGGAAGGGCTGTAGTGAACAAGTTAATCTCAGCAGTCAAATGGGGGCTCCAAAGTTGATTGAAAATTTGCTGGATTTGATGTCCTTTAGCGATTAACTTATTGTGTCACGACCGAGGGCTGGGAGAATGATGAGGGGGCGAACACGGAACCACCAACGTTTAGAATTAAGTCCAAGTTTCAACCTATACGAGGTTGTTGTTGTATCCTTTGTTGTAGTTTTTTCCTTGTTTTTGGTTTCGTGGTATGGGTAAACTAACATGTCTTCCCTTTTTTTTTTTAGCACAATTGCACTTCATGCTAACGTCTGCAGAAGAGTATCGCGTAGCGAGAATCCTCAGTTGTTGGAAGAACCGCAACCATCTTGACCTACGCCTGCTGACCGGCTGGGAGCTGTTGGTTGATTTGAGGTTGACCCGACTCCCAGGAATGCGCTTTACACCTTTTGTACAATGGCTTATACTTCGAGAATATTTTGCTTGTGACTGACTAGTTTTCTTGCCTCTTGCTTTGTGTAGATCCCTTTCCTAGTAACAAGGCAAGTCGAGAGGCGTTTAATAGAGCCATGGATAGTGTGAAGTTGAATAACTACCTGGAGGGCATGTTTGCCGCTGGCTTGAACGCGCGGAAGACCGTTTTTGATCAGTAGTCCAAAAAGTTGAGTCTGTCGGAGGTCGAGGTTTTGATGGAGATGCCCCACTTCTCCCATGTGATTGCCGCCAGAGAGACCGTGATTCAACTTGAGCCTCACTCCAAACATGGGGCTGCTGCAGGGAGCAAAGTTGGCGGAGGGCAAGAGAAGGCAGTCGAGAGGGTAGCAGCCACCCGTCGGGAAGCTTAGAGGGAGAGGGTGGCGTCGTGGAAGGAGTTTGGTGCCGTAGAACCTGTCACCATAGTGAATTTGGACCTGAGTCCCCGACAAAGGCGTCCGGTAGAGGTGTCACTTAAAGTACTGTTCTACAAAAGAAACGACGGCAGAATGAAGCCAAAGAAAGTGCTGAAGTCGGATTCAAAGATGGGAAGGCTATCACCATTCAAATTGAGGCTGAAGTGTTTGGGCGTGCACGGAAAACATTTATATTAGGACAAGACGTGAACAAAATTGCAACCATGAGAGAATTAACTGGTAACTGCATAGTCATTTACCAGAGGTAAATTTCATGAATCTATTTCTATTAAGTACCAAAAGTTATTTAATTAGTGTATCAATGTGAATAATCTGTTGCTAGATTCAAATTGGTGTATATGCTTGTAATTAGGTACCTCTATGATGTCCTGAGTCAGTATAAAATGTTGGATATGAGTTCCTTTTGTTGACCCTGCGATGATTGGTGCAATTGGATGTGGGAAAGGCCAGGAAAGATCCCAACATATAAAGGAGAGGCTGATATCTGCAAAACCTGGACAGATTTTCATGCTGCCATATAACTCAGAGTAAGTATCGGCAACTTACTGCTAGCTATTGTTATATATTTAATACTTTGCTTGTAGTGATACATATGGGCCGTTGATTAAAATATGATTATATTGTTATATAGTAAACATTGGGTGCTGACTATTATCGATCCCAAACAAGAAATTGTCTATTTTATGGATCTTATGAAGAGGCGATTACCCACTGGAGAATGGGTTTCCATTGTTAATAGGTAAGTCACAGTCATACAGGTTTGAATAATGCATGTTGGGTAGCATGGCTATTTCTTAAAACCTGATTGTGTGTGCATGTGTTCTGTTTTAGTGCAATATCCATGTATAATGCACACAAGGGCAGGAAAGGCCGAAGTTCGCCTCTATGGAAAAATTTGTCGGTATGTACATTTTGGCTATGTTAGATTCTGGAATGTTTAGAAATTCGCTATGTTGGATTCTAAAATTTGCTATGTTGGATTGTGGAAGCAAATTTGGATTAGGTTCCCGTGATTATTAATTTGGATTCTTTTTTTTTTTTTGCTATGCTGTGCTTTTAGGGTATTCCTTCTCAACCTAATAGCAAGGAGTGTGGTTACTTTATCATGCGATACATGAGAGACATCATTGAGGATAAGGACTTTTCATTTGTTAACAAGGTACAATTAAAGCTTGTTTATTCTGTTTGCACTACACCAAAAATGTTAACACACAACACTTTTTGCACAACGAAAAAAAAAAATGTGTTGTGTGATGAAGAAAAGTTAATCACACAACATGTTTACTAAACTAACGTTGTATAAGGAGGTTAAAATTCTGAATTTTTTTTTAGAAGGTCATTGCACAACGGTTACAAGAATAATCCGTTGTGTGAATCATAAAAAAAATAGCGGCAGATTTCCCTCCTAGATCGACTCAAATTTGGCTCCAAATTGATACTCTAAAGCACAACAGAATAGTTATATCTGTTGTATGAGTGTAGCTTGCAAAATATCATACAACTGTTTTTTTACTTTCTGTTGTCTGATAAAGGGAGATATATTGGGAAAGTTTGGATGTGTATAGATTTGCCTCAAAATGGCACTATTCCCTCCAACATTTCCCTGCATTCTCTCCCCCAAAATTTGATTCCCTCTCAGCAGGCACAAGAGGCGGCAAAACTGAAAATTTTTAAGTGGCATTCAGACAACAGATATGTGGAAAACCATGGTCTGATGCCTGCATGATGAAATTAATGGCTTATGTGGCCATGTGTCCTAGCGCTAGACAACTACACAATAGCATCGATCTATTCAGACAGTCAGACTTAAGAAAAAATCCATTCAGTCGACCAAACTAATGCCCACAGCTAAACCCGACACGACATTCACTCCACAAAACCCCACAGCTGACCCTAACTCACCCCGACTCTCTCTCTGACTCCCTCGCTGTCCGACTCTCACTCTGCCTCACTCCACAGCTGCCCCGACTCACTCCACAATCCTAAACCCTAAATCCACCGCCTCCGAAGTGAAGCCTTCGAAGCCCTAAATGGGAGATTTCCCTTCGAATCCCTAAAGGAGATTTCTCTGTGAATCCGTGGATTCACATCGGAGCAGCCTTAGACTTGGATTCACACAGGAGCCCTAAACAATTTCGTCATCTCGAACTTCGATTCACGCCTTTGATTCGATTTGTCTCGAACTTGGTAAGTTCTCGTCGTCTCCTTAACTGTTTTGATTCAATTTTGATTTGGATTTGTCAGCTTTCGCTCTTCGTTACTGTTTCAATTCACTGAGATGCAAAATTTAGGGTTCTGATATTCATAAGCAGATCTTAAAATTGTGCACTCTAGTCACCGGAGTTTAACAGAGACTCGGATCTCCATCTCCGACCATGGATTCCGAGCCTTTCGAGAGAGAAAAGAACGTGACTTTTCTGGGGATGATGTACCATCTCCTCCCACACCAATCCGAAAAAGCTTCATCATCATCTTCTTCTTCTTCCTTTGAAGGTCCTCGTTCTACTGAGGGCCTCTCTGCCGCTTTGTCCGATCAGTCTCGTATTATAGTCGCCAGACCTGTTAGGTACAGACCCATCTAGCTCTACCCTTTTAAAGTTTATAAATTTCTGATTGTATGTGTGAATTGAGTTACTTTGGTGTGAAACTCGTGAAATATTTGATCAATTTATGCAGTAGGTCCATAATGCCTTGTCTTTAACTAACAATTATGCTACCAAAGTTTGGTTCTTTAATCGCTTTTTCGCAAATTGATTCTGGGTTTTGCTATTGAGCTTCCCCAACTTGTTTTGGCTTGTGTTTAAGTAGAGTTGTTCACGTATTGGTGAGGCTTGAATTAGTATATGAACTTGTGTTATGGTTAAGTGAACTTCAATAGTTGGATTGAATTTCTGCAATTGGACTGAATTGGTAAATTTTTTATGTTTGCTTGCAGAGGAGTGGTGTCCCTGTGGACATGCTCAAAGTTCTGTGCAATTGCCTTTGTTGCTGGGATCATTGTTGGCTATACCCTTAAGCGACGCATTAAACGCTGCGCTAACAAGCTTCTCAAGAGGATCAAAGACGATTGATTGCACCTAGGTTGAGTTAAGTTATCGCATTCAATAGATTGTCGTCAATAGATGAGTGATTCTCTAACCACTACTAGAGAAAACCCATTTGGGGACAAATTTTTTTGGGACGGACTAATTTTTCGTCCCCCAAACACATAATTACAGACAAAATTTTTGATTTTGTCCCTAAAAATTTTGTTTTTCAGAATTCTCCATTTGACGCTATTTAGAGACAAATAATTTCAATTGGGGATAAAAAATATCCCGTCCCTAAATTTAATTGGGGACAAAAGTTAATTTGGTCTCCTATATGTTTTGGATTTTGCAAATAATTGATAAAAATTTAAACGGATTATTTCGCCAATTTTCAAATTTGAACCAAAAAGAATTAGGGGTGAAAAATTTTGTCCCTAATTTGTTTGGCGGTATCTTTGTTTTTTTTTTTTGAGTTTTTATCTTGGAGGGTTTGACAAAAACAAATAGGGCACAGTGGGAATAAAACAAACGAAACGACGTAGTTTCTATCTCACCTATAAATGGGGTCTCTTTTTTCTCTTCTCCCCTTGAGTCCGTTCTTGTTCCGTGTTCGACTATCACAGCTCGATCTCCGACTTCCCGTAAGAACCTCAGAACACCAATACCTCCCAGCGGCGATGTCTCTATCATGTAATCTCCCTCATCCATTTCTCCTCTCTTATTTTCCCTTTTCCTGAATTACTACCCTAAATCTCAAATTAGGGTTTTTCATTTTGTAGAATTTCAATTTTTTTTCTTTAGTTTGGGTACTGCTAATTTTGTTTTCTTTTTACAGTATTGCCGCCTAGTTTAGTCGGATTTGGGTCATATCTGGTAATACATCCTTTTCATATGGCTTGATTCATTGGATTTTGATTCATTTGTAAATTTGCAATTTTTAGAATTGAAGTGCATATAAAGAGCAAAAACAGAATGATTGGCCTTGGATTTTGATTCACCTCAAGCCTTCTTTCTTCTGGATTTGCAGTATTCGTGGGCCTGGAATGGACCCTAGTCCATCGAACAGTGTCGAGAGGTAATTTGCTCTAATCTATGATATACTAGAGTTGGAATTGGATGACTGCTCATGTGAATGAATGCAATACCGTAGGCAATAGTAACTTCTTCTTTTTTCAATGACACCCCAGGTGTAGGAGGAAGTGCCTATCAGAGCAAGCATTCTTTTCTGAAGTAAAACTAGAGAGAAGGATGAGGCTGGGAGGTAAGTATATATAAAGCATGAACCATGGCTTTTTCATATGATTTTTCTCATTGAAAAAAGAGTAAAAAAAAAAAAAACTGAGCTGATGTTTAATAGAGATATTGCAGGACATAATGGAACTCACCCTTTTGCTTTACCTATTTACATTTAGGTCTATGTTTTAGCAAGGATTGATTATAGGCACTAGGCAGAGCAGTAAAAAAAAATCATGAATGCTTTTGACACTCTGAGTATGTCTATGTAAACATAGAGTCATAAATTGTAAAACCAATTTGATGGTGCAAATACTTATTATCTAAACAGTTGTGAGGATTCCACGTTATTACACACTTACTGTTGTATCCTGTAGTAGTGTACCACATCTTAGCTTCTAAAATGCAATAATTTGTAAATTCTAACTAATGGCATGTTTTGATAAGCCAATTCAAAGCAAAAGGTAAAACACTTAATTAGTGGTTTTACATATTAGCTAAGAAGTAAAGTTTGTTTAATATCTTTTAGTTTCCTTAGATAGAATAGATAGTACTGAACAAAGATATCAAGTATGTATCTTGCTGAATGCTAAAAGTCGAAATCATCAAAATAAGCCACATGCCAGTACTTAATCACCTAAGCCATGGAATTTGTTTTCTAATCTTGCAATTAGGTACTCTTTGCCCCTACTTTTGTCACAAAATTTTGTCTTTTATTGCTAGATTCTGTGTGGTACATTATTGCTTTGAAATTGATTTGATGGATTTACTCCTTAGTCATTACAGTATTGATGTTGTCTACTCCTGGTTTCAGCTTTAAATTATCCGATTGCAGTACCTGTGATTTTTCTCTCAGCCCTTAAATATCAAGTCTTCCCAGAGAAGTGGACAAACTTCTATTAGCCGTTTTGGCTTCTCTTAGCCATTTTGAACTCTTTGTACTCATTTTACTGGGATGTGACTAGAGATTGGGACTTGAGGTATGTGAAATCTTTGAGGAGTTTTCAGCTTCTGTGGTGACAAATGCATCTCACCTTATCAACAGATATTGTTATCCTTTTTAAACTACTATGGTAAAGTTTTAGAGAACAGCATAGGCTATCCTTTTTATCCTTTTTAAACTACTATGAGAGATCTTTAGTCTCTCAGTCAATGAAGTTGCGGATTCTTCAATGTTGGATTTTTCTAATCTGATTGAAATCTTGTGTTTGTCTTGCAGTTTTTTGTTGGTGGAAACTGGAAGTGTGTAAGTATTTTTTTTATTTTTTTTATGCAACAATGTCTCTCTTTCTGCATTACCTATAGTATATAGTTGTTTTATCTGCTCAGAATTTTTGTGCTTTAGGGTTTGATTGGGTTTATTATTTGATTATGATATATGTGATTGGCTTTACATTCTCTGTTTTAGATACTCAGAATAGTATCTTTCAAAAATATTCCATTTTTCGATAAATTTTGTTGTTTAGTATAAAAGCTGCCTGATTTAGTTTCACAAAAGCAAGTTTACGTTCTGTGATTTTTGCCTTGGTAATTAATTTAGTGGAATTTTAATGGTACGTACTGAACAAGTAGATATTTCAAAACATAGTCGATAACAGTCTCGTTTAAAGAAACACACTGTGAGAACCTGACCTTATGAAATGAAATGATTTCCATGCCTAGTGTAGGTAGTTATTTGTTTCCTAATTGCTGAGAGAGTCAGTAATAGTCAATTTGTTGCATTTACAGAAAAAATTATTATGTATATGTTTATATTTAGGACGTATTCCCACCTTGTGACACACCTTTACCATGATGCTCTCCTGATTTTGTTTCAAGTTATCATGCATTTTTTATGTGCATTTTTCTTATTCATTTTGCAGAATTTGTAACTTGTATTCAACCCATTTGTTGTTTTCTTCTAATTACGAAATTGTAAATTGATATGCAGGTTGCTTCTAAGAAGAAAAGCATATCTGATGAAGCTGGGTTAGTTTTGCAAGCAAAACTGAAGCAGATGGCTCCTACAGCACAGTAGGAGACAAGGACTTTTAATATGTGTGCTGTGGTATTCAAGTTAAGATCATGGTGAAGTACTGGTGACTTAGGAGTAGATTATGCTTGTTTTGATATAGAATTCAAACATCATGTTAGAGTTGTGGTTTGCACGCTTGAACTGGTGCGGTTTTGTTCCCTTACAAATGGGATTAATTCTCTTCTGCTCTTTAAAGACTCGTGTTGTGGTGTATCATTGCAGAACTACTTACAATTTACAATTTGCTTTTTCCAGCTTCAAATGTTGTGTGGTGTATCATTTGATGAACTACTGTTCATTTGGTAAATGGACCAAATGAATGCACAATTTAATTTAGGAATGGGATGTTCAAATGATCAGACAACAGAATAGATATAATGGCGACTGCACGAATGGCCAAAATTGGGGCAAATACACTGCAATCATTCATATCACACATCGGTTTTTAACAAATTAGTGTCTTCTAATTTATACTCACACAACAGAAGCAATTGAACTCTGTTGTCCCAAAACTTAATCAGACAACAGATATAGTCCAAGAACTGAAGTTTGAAGAGCAATCAGACAACACACAAAATAAAAATATGTTGTCTGACAAGCTTAACATACAACAGCTTGAAAACAAGCACTGTTGTCTGAAGACGCTCCTCAACTACTGCGCAGCTGCACGCTTGGCATCTGCCGAGCCATCTGCCGAGCTATCACACAACAGTTATAACACATACCTGTTGTTTGTGTGTTTATCACACAACTGTGTTCCACCGTTGTTTGATTTTTCATCAGACAACGGCTCACTCTACAACGGTGGGTCTTCAAATCACACAACGGTTTTCTGCCGTTGTCTGATAACAAAATTGGTGTAGTGTTGTGTTCCAACGAGTTTATTTTTATGGTAATTTTGACTTGGGTTACCTGAATGTTTTTCAGTGGGAGAGGAGAAGCAACCATGTTTATACCCAAGTGGATATTGATGAGATGAGGAATGAGTGGGCTAGGTTTGTGGTTAATAGATATGTGTAGAAGCCATCGCATATGTTTTTGGAAAGCATGATGAATTTTTGCTTGTGCTTATAGATATCGATCACATGAAACAATTATTAGCTTTTGATTCATGCATGCATTGGTCTAGCTAGACTAGGAATGTTTTCTTTGTTTGTTTGGTAGTTTAATTATCTACTTTGGATGTTTAGTTGTACTTGACAAATTCAACTTATATAGTTACACTAATGATATGGATCAATGTGGCTTTATATGTATTGTTCATTTGGTAATGTACTGTTTTTGTGGTAATATACATGCAGCATTGTTTCTGGAAAATTGTTCCAGCTAGTTAGGTCATGATTGAACAAACAGCAGTTCACAACCAAGTTGTGAGAACCAAGCTCAAGCAACAGACCCTAAAATAATCACACAACTGGTTTATAATGCTCACACAATGGTTGATAAAAAAGCATATGTTGTTTGAGTTCTCCTCACACAATTTGATAAGGCAATCTCAGTTGTCCAAGGTTCAATCATACAACACAATGCAGAATAATATGTTATCTGACTGTGAAATGATTCAAAATTAAGGCTTTTCGTACAACATTTACTAGATGTTAGCCGATTCGATTACAATATTCACACCACAGTTAAGACAATATAGCTGTTGTGTGAACTAACAACCAACAACAGAAAATAACAAAATTATGTTTTGTGAGATTCATAACACACAACAGAAATAAAATTATCCCTGTTGTTTGAATCAATCAATAGACAAGAGATATCATTTCATTGAGTTGTCTGTTACTTATCTCAGACAACAAAGAAAAAATTATATCTGTTGTGTGTTATGAATCTCAGACAACAAAGAAATCATAACTGTTGTGTGTTATGAATCTCAGACAACAGCTAAATTTCATTTTGTGTTGTCTGAATGGCTATGTCAATGCCGAGACATCCCCGCGCATGCCATGCAGGTACATGCCTGCGCAGAATTCTCACAACGGATATAATTATCTGTTGAGGAAATGAATATTGGACAACGGTGAAATCACTGTTGTGTGATTTTTCAATCACACAACACTCGTTTAGACCACAGTGAGGCTGGTCATCACACAACTCTAAATATCTGTCGTCTGATTAACTTATTGTAGTAGTGATAGAAATCGAATTCGAGTTAAACCCTACATTGAAAAAGGATATTTTTGATAGTGTAAATGGGTGAACTAAGTAAACTTGAAATTAATAAAAATTATGTTGAGTAAGAAGAACATGTATGGTGAACAAAATAGTTAGTACGGTGGCATGCTGCAACCATTTCAAAAATATGTTGGATAAACGTTTCACTTATTTTCCAAAGTTGTTCAAAATTGGAACATACCTAGGAGAAAACATCCTTAAGCACTGCTGGAGGGAGCAACTGAAAATTTCAAACATTTTGTTCTTTTGAGGATGAAGAACAAAAAGCAAAATGGTAATAAGCCTCTTCGGTTTCCATGTTAACATGTATAGTTGTGACTGAAATATTAAAACATATGTATAAGAACTAAAATATGAGATTCATACTCACATACATCTATTTTGAGTAGAAAAGGTCGACCACTCATTGAAATTAAGCAAGCAGCACAAGAACGATGTATCCCTGTGTGGTCTTCATAAAACCTCGTTTACAGAGTACCAGTGAACCCTATTCTAACAACAGAATAGACATATTTATGAATTTAAAAAAAATACATCTTTCAATGTTCTTAGTTTGAAAATCTTTTTTATGATTTAGACATATTGATTTCATTTGTTTCTTTTTTATTTTTTTTGGTTATTCATTTCCCTAATTGTTCATGTTTAATCAAACAATCACTGCTAGAGATGAGCTTAACTGGTGTACGGAACTTAGATACACAGAGAACAGATATTGCTGCAGTGAGAACTTTGGCTAATCTAGTCTTTGAAGGTTTTTTTTTTTTGGGTTATTGTTTGATGTCTTGTGGCTCAAGGAACTCAACTGAAGTTGACTACTTGACTAATAAACGTTTGGTTTCTACTTCTCTTATTTTTCAATCAGCATATTCTCTTCTTTGGTATCAATATTGTGCATAAACAATTGGCCAATTGGATTTGATCTGCTTTCTAACTCGGGTTTCAGAGATGAAAATTCTCCAAGACACCCTTGTTTTGACCAAATTGTCAATTAGCACCCTTGATAAGTGGCAGTTTGGCACCGATAAGTTTCAAAATAAGCCAATGTTTATCAAATCGTCAAAATAAGGTCAAAAATATCTTTCATACTTGTGTGTAGGCAACTATTAGAGTTGAAAAGCATCGACACGAGGAAAATCTAATACCTGATAATAAGCCACATGTACTTAATAACTGGAACTGTATTTGAACCTTATAACTGGAACTGTATTTGAACCTCAGCTCTCTATCACCGCTGTAATTTTTGAATACTGTCAAAAGGTTGAAAGTTTCACTATTACAACTGAAAAGTAGGAATGGACTGCACAATGATCAGCTGGTTCCCAACATCTGTTATCTTTCCAAGAATTCTCTACAGCTCTGTTGCTTGCTCTGTTGCTTCTTCCCCTACTGTAACTGCAGAATCTTAAAAAACAACAACCAAAACAAAAATATTAACGTCGAAACTAGAAGTTCACAAGAGCAAGATCTGCATCTCAACAAAAGAAAATGACATGTAATTTTTCATTCCACATTGCCCCAGCATGAGTTATTGACTTATTGTTGTATCATACAATTACTCCTTTAGTTAAATTGCAGCAATAATTTGGGACATCTTCAATTAGATAATATAATGAGCTGATCAGATTCGTGATATAATTAATCCACAAATGAAATTTCAGTTTGAAAACGTTTCCTGTTCCCCTTTAATATATGCTCTGTTTATGCTTAACTTACATTTAACAGTGACCCAATAATATGTACAGGCCAAATTAAAAAATAATAAATAAAAAAACAAATGGGCAGTTGGAACTTCAGACAATCCACACAGGGTACAAAAGGAACTTACATGCTTCATTTATCGCTCCAACAATATCGCTGACATGATTGCTCATTCCTTCAATCACTTCACTAGTTTCAAGATCAGCGTCAAGCTCTCGTTGGAAGGCCATAGTTACAAGGGAGGCATCGGATAGGAGTCCCCGAGACCCATCAGGTATTATGGAAAAACCAAAAGGTCTTAAGGCACAAGATGATTTTCCAAGCCCTAAAGCACTATTAACTTCTGACTGGCTGATAGGTGATGCTATAATGAAAGAGCAAAACTCATCCCTGGAAGCCTCTTGTAACACATATTCAAAATTCTGTCACATTTAAAAGGTTTCATGTAAGTCAATCTGGAACAAGGAAGCACCAACATGAAGTAGTTAGAACATATATCACCTCTGCAGACTCTGTTTGCATAACTGATTTTGCATGTAAAGTAATACAGTTGCTGTCATCGTCCGTGACTAACGTTATCACTTCTTCAGGCTCTTCCATCTCTTCTAAATGTGACCACTGCCATGTACAAAAATGTTAGCAGTTCATATAGAATGATTCAAAAGAGCTTAACACCATATCTAATATTTTAGCAAAGTTATAAGGTTTGCTCCATACCTGTAATTCCCGAGTCCTTTTGACAAGAAAGTTAAAAACTGTGCTCGGAGTTGCTTTGACTCGGAAGGTAGTCACTGCCATGTAATTATCTTTTCCTTCTGCATCAGTATCCTTCAAAATCTGAACTCCTGTGTCTGATAGTAAATCCCATTTAGTTTCATCTGGATGCTCAGTTATGTAATTCAAATATGCCTTCTTCAACCTTCTAGTCAATGTCAGCAGAGCAACACGAACTGAAAATGCTACATTCAATTACAAAGGTTATTTCAAGAGAAATACACAATATATAGTCACAGCATAGTTAAATAATTCAAATATATATGTACTCACTGTCTCAAAATGGTCAAGATCACCTTGAGACAACTACCAGTAATAGAAAACTTAGATGACACATTTGCATTGAGTATTGCATTTCTGGACTACTACAGCCATGTTTAGCTGTCATACACAAATATATCAAAGCATTCACATGGTTAAGACATTACCTTGAGAAAAATTATTAGGCAGTCTAAGAGTGACAAATCTACTTTCGATCCGCTTTTCTTTGGTTGACAATGTACTAATCCAGCGCTTTGCTCCGAATGCCAGGTTTGAATTGATTACTCCAGAGTATATACTATCTTGGTCGACATTGCATTTCTGTACTTCCATATTCTCAATCCATATAACCTGCATGGATAGAGTAACTCAAATGTTGGATTAAAAGTTCCATACCACCAGTACATAAGATCATACCCTGTATATAATTACAAATTTTTGCAGATAGTGTATTAGCTACCTCAGAATGATCATCACGCCTCCTAATGATGACCCCAGAAGGCCTTCTCTTACAGTTCACTTTCAGTGTAGAGTCAATGTGCGGAAAATAGCCGGTCGATACATCAACAACAGCCCATACATCTGGTATGACTTGCCTCAAAAACCTGACAAAACTGAATTTACGTGTTGGCATACATGGCATGGGCAAGAGAAGTTCAGCATTTATCTGGCAAATATAAATCATACATCAGATGAGCATCATTATATATAATCAGATTATCCTAGACCTCACTGGCATATAAACTAGCAATAAAGTGGAAATTCTCTTTTTCCAAGTAGTCATTGTAACAAAACACCAGTATCATGTGCTTAATGTTTACCGTTTTTACACCCTTGAAATTGTCACGGCTATGTGGCGGTGTATTACACGCCAAATTACTCATAACACCACTCGGCACTTCATCAGTTCTGTGATGAACAATGTTGCTCAAGGCTGAAGCCCATTCATCCTGGAAACAACGACACAGAACAACATACTCAACATTTAAAGAAAGAATCAAAGAGCTCATAACAAACATAGAAATTTATACAATAAACCAACTAAGAAATTAATCTCACACACCACATTTGTCATGGCAGCAACCACAGTCTCTAGCTTGAACGGAACAACACCGCTGTCAATGGAATACTCAATCTCCATCCCAGGAGAGGGTGGAGCCCTGAACATCTGCTGGAGTTCCTCAATCGAACCGAGCAGTGGAACCTCCACAACCCAAGTGTTTGCTTTCACAGCCATAGTCATGACCTCTTTGTAAGCTGCCATGCATATGTTATAGCACTCCTGCATTTCTAGAAACTTGGGCACTCCCTTTGGCTCCTCGATTCCATTCGAAGACGACGCCTCATAAAACTTGACAATGTCAGTGTTATTAGTGAACATATGGAAACCCATTAACCCCATTTCGATCAATAACACATACAAGAAAGTCCATTCATGTCACATCAAGACCAATCAAACACCCACAACTCTCAAAATCAAAATTAAAGTGCAACAATGACTATCATTTGGGTTCAAGAAAATAATCACATAAAGAAAAGATTATGAGAGAGTGAGAAGAGTAGTCATACCACCGGTTCCATGTCCATGTTGGGATTTGTAGCCGTTGGATTTTCAGACCCAGACCCAAATGGGTGTGGACCTGCAAAGAAATCAAGTAGACTTGGATTCAAGAAACCCTAAACCAATGTGACGAGTCAAATTGGATAGGAGTCAGTGGTTTGACCCTTGGTCAGAATCAGAGAAAACCTAGAGATGGTGGCGAAAATGAGAGCACCTTGAGAAGAAAAAACGTGACCGTTCGGGTTTGCTCGTTGCCGGTTATATAGGTTTGGCAACCAGTGGGCACGCGCGACGCACGTGATGCGTATATTAAGACTTAAGTGGGGAGAAGGTAAAAAAGAAGGATTTGGGGATCCGGCTCATGATTATCTATCCGTTACCTTTTCATAAAAGGAAATCGATTGTGTTTGGGTCTGTCCCTGAGACTTTGTTAGCTGATGTACTTCAACTTAATTATTAATAAATAATCGGTCCTTTCGCAGATAAAGTGATTATAAGGAAATCGATGGTGTATAATTTTAGTAAAAAAAAGGAAAAAATAGAAACAGTATTCAATGCATCCACATGTACTTGCATCGACAGAATTAGATGGCTGGATAACAATAAGTATTTTTTTTATTTAAAAAAATTGCCTATAAATAACAGTGGATGAGATGTGTTGGATCTGCTGGTTCAATATAAAATAATTTTCCTTGCTCGAGAGTAGAATTCCTTGTCTGTATTCCAATAGTTTGGATGTGATTTTTTATTTCCTAATAATGAGCATATCGAAATTCAATTATGATAAATAGTTTTTTCTATTTGTGAAATGCCGCTTTTTTCAATTTTGTCATTTTCTCCACCTTTTAATTTAAGTCAAAGGAATTTTTTTTTTGGTCTGAATTTAAAAAGTCAAAGGATGAGTAAGCTAAAAGAAGAAAGATTAAATAAATAAAACAGATCGAGGAGGATTTCGCTTTGTACACTAGCAGCTTGAAATTTGTAGTACTCATTATTCATGGACTTCAAGAATCCTGAGGCTGCATGTACTCATGAACTTCTGCATATATGTACATAAACCTTATTAAAAAAAAAAAAAAAAGACCAACTAGAGAAATAGAAAATTTTACATCAATCCACATCTCAATTCTGGCATGAGTACAAATTATTGTTTACAACAAGTATAGCATGACAATTAAAATCTTCATCGCATATCAACTCTAAGCATTATAATTAAAAAGAAAAATTATTTGTGGCCTCAATGAGGCTTAAGATTTATGACCTCAATCTTAGGTGTCATGCCATGTCACCTACACACGTCACTTATTTGTTAGATCATGTTATGTAATTCTTGAAAAAAAGACAATCTTATCATTCCAAAATCTAATGACCCTAAATTAGGGTTGCACACGGATTGAGTTGGATCGGTTTTGACTCCAAACCGTCTCTATGTCAAAGTGAGCGGTTTAGGCATTTTGGAAAACCGGTCATAAAAAAAAAAAAAAAAAACTCAATCCAATCCAATTAAAGATGGTTTGGTTTGGACGGTTAGGCGGTTTTCACCTATATAATATTAACATGCTATTTATGAAAAAATTCATAGTAAAAATTCAATCTCAAGAATTGAAATTATGTTAAATTATCTAAATTTAAAATTCAATAATTAAAATCCAAAACATATAGTCCAAAACTAAAACCTAAATTAGATTCAAAGTGATTCACTTATTTAATGACTTAGCCATCAATACTAGCTTAATATGATAGTATTAAAGGTCAAAGAATGAGAGATTGAGAGATCAGAGATGTGATATGAAATGATCAAAAAAATTGTAGCGATTATATACTAAGGTATTAGGCCTTTGAGCCTTGAATTCAATATGATAGTATATCATTTGAGAATAAAGTTATATAACTGGAGATTTAGAACTTACTTAGAACAAACCGAACAAATGAATATATATTTACTATGTGTATACATATATATATAATTCTCTTATGTTTCAAACATACCAGTCGGTTCGGGTTCTGTGGTTTAAGTACAAGAGAAACCAAACCAACCCAATTCATGAATGGTTTGGTTCGGTATTGAACCAATTTTCAATTTTTAAAGTTAAAAAACCTTAACCAAACCATATTTATCGGTCGGTTTTGGCCGGTTTGTACCATGTTTTGCACACCCCTACCCTAAATTAGTTTGGCTTTTTTCTAAAAAAAAAATTATTTTGGTTTTTTTTTTCTTTCATTTTTCCTTTTCATTACACTCACGCTTTGATTTAAGAGCAGTGCTACAGACACCCAAAAATTATACCAAAAAGTAATACCAAATGACATGGCGTCTGAGTTGGCGTCTTACGTGTCATGACATTCAATTTAATAATTTTTGGTATATTTCATTGATTTTATCTAGTAAACTAATTAATTAGCAAAAAAGAAGAATGTGATTCACCAAACAACCAAATCTGCTACTGCCCTTCCTCAAACAAAACAACCACATATGCAAAATTAAAAGAGCAAAGAAATCTAGATAATAGTGTAAAGAAATTACATCAAATCTGGGAGACTGTATATATAATAGTACAACTATTTCTTTATCCGTCTAACAATATTAGAATTCATATTAAATTCATTTGAAACTCATTTGAAACCCTTTAGAGATGGATCCGGCTATCAATTGAAAACCACCATTTCTCATTTACTTCATCACTACATATCTCTATTCCTAGCAGGATGAAACCCACCACCACTAGGAGTATATAATAGATCATTATTCAATTGCCAATGAACTAATGAATTAAACCATACACAACTTTGTGTTCTATTTACTTTGTTTTGGTTGATGGCCTTTTCCTACGGTTGAATGTTAAAGTTTCCATGATTTAAGGGGTTGGTTTAGTTTTCTTCATTCCTTTTGTTGTTGTTTATCATATACATTTTTTTTTTCTAATTAAACAACAATAACTTTTAATTATTGATCTTTGTAAAAGTAAATGGAGATTGGAATGGTCTACTCATTTCATTTCATAGTCCCTTTATATAGGGAAGAAATTACAACGGAAATATTGATTACAATTATGATATTAAATACTGATTGATCTATCTTTTATGCTAATTGATTGGTAATCACTGATTCCTTGATTCCCTCTTCGTCAGTTACTTTGACGAAGGCACATAATATGTTTTTCCTTTAACACTCCCCCTTGTGCCAAGTTAAAGATGAAATGGTGCATAAGTTGTTGCCTCACTAAAAACCTTGCCAAGTAACAATAAAAACCCTGTGGGACAAAAAATAAAACTTGGTCGAAGGAAAAGAGCACAACGCACCTTCTACATTTGAGAATGACATGTGTGTTAGACTCCCCCTGACGTCTACACCTCCCCCTGATACTTACATTAATCAAGGGAGCTTGGAAAGTCTTCGCATTCCTATGCTTTTCACATGTTTCTCGAATATGGCCGTAGGCAATGATTTGGTGAACAAATCTGCCACATTCTCCTCAGACCTTACTTGATTCACTTGAATCTTGAGGAGGGCCTGTTGTTGCTGATTGTAGAAAAACTTCGGCGATATGTGTTTTGTATTATCACCCTTGATATATCCTATCTTCATCTGTTCGATGCAAGCTGCATTATCTTCATAAATGCAAGTAGGCTCTTCACTGGTAGAACTCAAACCACTAGTCCCTCGAATATGTGTGATGATAGCTCTTAACCATACACACTCACGAACCGCCTCATGTAGGGCGATGATCTCTGAGTGGTTCGAGGAGGTAGCCACAAGGGTTTGCTTGGTTGATCTACAAGATATCGCCGTGTTCCTAATGGTAAATACATAACCAGTTTGGGAACGACCTTTATGTGGGTCAGAGAGATACCCAGCATCAGCAAAACCAACCAAAACATCATTTGGCGTTTCGGTGTAGTGTGTGGCACTTTCACCATCAATATTTCCTTCAGGGATTGCAGTTCCATCTGCGGTCCCTCTTGTCTCTCTGTAGGGAAAGAACAGTCCCAAGTCAATGGTTCCTTTTAGGTATCTGAAAATGTTCTTGATACCATTCCAGTGACGCTGCGTTGGCGCTGAGCTAAATCTAGCTAACAAGTTCACTGAGAATGCAATGTCTGGTCGAGTACATTGGGCTAAGTACAATAATGCGCCTATTGCACTTAGGTAGGGAATTTCAGCTCCCAACACCTCTTCGTCATCTTCCTTGGACGAAATGGATCTTTCTTTGCATCCAAACTTCGACCGATCATAGGAGTGCTAGCAGGATGCGCTTTGTCCATGTTAAATCGCCTGAGCATCTTTTGGACATACGCAGACTGGTGGATTAGTATTCCACAAACTCGGTGTTCTAGTTCAAGGCCTAGACAGAATCGAGTTTTCCCAAGATCCTTCATCTCAAATTCGGATTTCAAGTAGCTCGCGGTTTCTCTTATTTCATCAAGAGTACCTATTATGTTCATATCATCGACATATACTGCTACAATTGCAAATCCGGAACTTGTTTTCTTTATGAATACGCAGGGGCATAGTTCATCGTTCTTATATCCCTTCCCAATCAAGTAGTCACTTAGACGGGTATACCACATCCGCCCAGATTGTTTCAATCCGTAAAGTGAGCGTTTCAACCTAATTGCAAACGCACTCCGTGGTTTAGAGTCACTTGACTTGGGTAATGTAAGGCCATCAGGCACTTTCATATATATCTCTGAATCTAGATCCCCATAGAGATATGCAGTCACCACATCCATGAGCTGCATTTCCAGTCCTTCGGAAACTACTAGGCTAACTAAGTAGCGGAACGTTATAACGTCCATTACGGGAGAGTATGTCTCCTCGTAGTCAATTCCAGGGCGTTGGGAGAAACCTTGTGCCACAAGGCGAGCCTTGTACCTCAGGACTTCATTCTTCTCATTACGCTTTCTAACAAAGACTCATTTATGTCCTACAGGCTTTACACTTGGTGGGGTTAGCACTACCGGACCAAATACCTGTCTCTTTGTCAGAGAATCTAATTCTGCCTGGATTGCTTCTTTCCATTTAGGCCAATCTGCTCTTTGTTGACATTCTGCAACAGAGCGTGGTTCGATATCATCGTGCTCTATGATTTCTTGAGCAACAGTGTATGCAAATACATCATCAATGTGTATGGAAGATCTTTCTATCAACTCATACGCACTCTCATAATCCATTGAGATTTCTTTGTTCTCTGGAATCATTTCAAACATCGGAGCGTCCTCCAGTATTGATTCATGGACATAGCTATAATCAGAGACAATCTCATGAGAGGGATTCTCTACATTGATGATTAATGGATCGGTTTGTGCCTTACTCGCCCTCTTCTTCCTTGGGTGAGTGTCAATCGAACCTAGTGGCCTCCCCCTCTTCCTTTGAGGAGCCACGGCCTCAACCATACCTCCACTAAGTGTGGTTGTAGTGCCTCTATCTGCGGCACCGTGCCCCTTGTTGGGGACTTCTAACCTTGCAGGCACATTTGCAGCTGGTATATGTGATCTCGTCACTTTTGCGATATCAGAAAACGCATCAGGCATCGAATCTGCTACGTTTTGAAGATCGATTATTCTTTTCACTTCACTTTCACATTGTGAAGTGCGGGGATCAAAATGAGACAGAGTGGGAACAAACCACGACAATTCCTGTCGTTCCCTTGGAAAATCCTTTTTCCTATCTCCCCCTAACGACGGGAAGACTGTCTCATCAAAGTGACAATCCGCAAATCGAGCGGTAAAGAGATCGCCTGTCAAGGGTTCCAAATAGCGGATAATCGTTGGAGATTCGTATCCAACATAAATACTTAATCGTCTCTGAGGACCCATTTTAGTGCGCTGTGGGGGCGCAATAGGCACATATACGGCGCAACCAAATATGCGTAAGTGTGAAATGTCAGGCTCATATCCAGTTACCAACTGGTACGCAGAAAATGGTTGGCTAGCAGTGGGTCTGAAACGAATGAGTAAAGCTGCGTGCAATATTGCATAACCCCATGCAGATATAGGCAAGTTGGTGCGCATAACCAATGCCCTAGCCACCATCTGTAGCCTTTTGATGGTGGCTTCTGCGAGACCATTTTGTGTATGCACATGGGGTACAGGATGCTCTACATCGATCCCAATAGACATGCAATAATCATCAAATGCTTTTGATGTAAACTCTCCAGCATTATCAAGCCTTATAGACTTGATAGGGTGATCAGGGTGGTGAGCCCTTAAGCGTATAATCTGTGCTAGGAGTTTTGCAAATGCAGCATTTCTTGTGGACAATAAAACGACATGTGACCAGCGTGTCGAGGCATCCACCAGAACCATAAAGTACTTGAATGGTCCGCATTCTGGATGGATAGGTCCACAGATGTCTCCTTGTATCCTTTGTAAGAATGGAATATTTTGTTTTGTATCTTTAGCATAGGAAGGTCTCGATCCTGTTTTTGCTAAAGAGCAGGCTTTGCAAAACGAGTGATGTGCCTTTGAAATAGTCAATGAGGCATAATGGGAGGGAGGTAGTGCTTCTGGTACTTCAGAATGTAATGGCTGTATTTGAGCAATACGAGGACCGACACCTTTCAGTGTGGCGGATTTTTCTCCCATTTTATTTTTCACTCGAAAGAAGGGATGTCCGTGTGAGTTTTTCAAATGCGGATCATCATGTCACGACCAGGGTGCCCTAGGCGGTCATGCCAAAGCCTGTATGAGTCAGTGTCCCACATTTCATTGTTGGTGACAACATATGATTCAATGATCCGAATCGTAGTGAGGTACAGTCCACTAGATTGACTCATAAGTTTCTCTAAAATGCGTTTCCTTCCACATTCATTAGAGGTAATATAAACGTATTCAATTCCATTCTCACAGTGTGTTTCTACATGATAACCGTTGGCACGAATATCTTTGAAACTTAACAAGGTTCGATTAGCTCTAGGTGCATATAGAACATCTGTGACTTTAAATGTTGTGCCATTAGGCAGCAAAAATTTGGCAGTTCCTCGCCCTTTTATTACTTGTGATGATCCAATCATCGTAGTCACAGAGGAATTATTAGCTATTAATTCAATAAATAATTGCATATTCCTTAATATGGTGTGGGTAGTCCCACTATCAACTAAGCACTCGATTTCTCCTCGATTCATTCCTACAAATAAATGGGATATATTATTAATTTTGAAAATACAACTCATATTCTTTAGAGCATGACTATTTTAGTAGAATGATAATTTTTTTTTTCATTTTAATAATAATTTTTTTTCTCTAGATGTATTGCTTTACATCTTTATAGTGCTTTTTCGAACCATGTGAATATGTGTGGTACATAAAAATCGAATAAATTCAATGCTTCAGAATAAAATCCAAAATTTATTAATAAACCAACGATAATCAAATCAAGGTCTTATTCAGAAATCTAATTCAAACAATTATTGAAATAAACTTTAAGACTACGTAATAGTCTAATTAAAAAAAAAAGAGGCATTATGCCTTCACAACTGTGTTTGGAAAATAGAATAAATAAAGCAAATCAGTCAAAATCTGAAGCATCCATTGACTGAGCAAGTTCCTTGTTGCCATTGAAGTCTGCAATTGTGAGGTTGATATCTGGGTCATTGCCTCATTCTTCCATAGTGAGCCTCTTGTTCTTGAGACTCCTTATACCTCTTGTAATTGGCTGCTACTCTGTTGCTTGCTTGACAGTTCTTGTACCAATGCCCCATGACTCCACACCTATAGCATGGTTCATTGCCAACTCTACCCTGTTTGACTGAAGGGTTCTTAGGTGCCCTTTGCACCTTGTTTCCATGACCACTAGGGCCAGCACCACCATCTCTGCGCCATACATTGGGAGGGCCTCCACGGCCCATACCAGGACCCCCACGTCCCTTGCCACGTGGTGCATTGTTGCCACGTGGGTAGGGATCAACATGTCCAACGCTCTTTTCATTGGGGTTCTTTCCACCTTTGACTTTGCCATAATTAGCCTCAGGAATTTTCTTTGTCCCAACGGGTCTGGCATTGTTGCTCAAAAGAACCTCATTGTGCCTCTCAGCCACTTGCAGTAGGTTGATCAGTTTATTGAAGGTTGTGATTCTTTTATTATCATACTCCAGCCTATACTGGTTCGCTAGTATAATTTCTGAAGTAGGAAAGGTGGAAAGAGTCTTTTGGATCATATCATCTTCTGTGAGTTCCTTTCCACAGAAATTTAGACGTGCCTTTAGGAGCAACATGTCTTTGTTGAAGTCATTGACCCTTTTGTAGTCAAGCAAGCGGATTTCATTCCACTGAACAGTCAATTCTGGGAGCAAGGTGTCATGAATGTTCCCAAAATGTCCCTTAAGGGCATCCCACAATTCTTTGTGTGTCTTCAACTGGAGGTATTCCTAGCGTAGACTAGGATCAATATGTCGCCTTAAAAACATTAAGGCGTTTGCTTTTACCTTATCAGACAGTCCATCGTCTTTGGGGTCAGTGGTAGTTTTGATGGTGGCAGTGTATTCTTTTGCCACAAATGCGGTTTCTACATCGGAAACCCAACGGTGGTACTCAAGTCCTTCTGAGTCCAAAATGTCAAATTCAGGTCAAGTTGGATCAGCCATCTACATCAACAAGAGAGAAAATATAAATTACGCAGTCACAAAAGACATCCACGTGTATTATTTTCCAAACAATATGAATTAGATTTCAAGACCAAGATTCATAATGGTTACACACATTTTTTTTTTCTCGATGCTATGTGAAAATACTTTATCACAGTAATGTTGTTTGTATAAATGCGCATGAATTTTCATTATCATGGCAAAGCAGAATTTTATATGTTGTATTACAAAAATAACTATAACACATTTAATAATAAAACATAGCATATATAAAAATAAATGACATGGCTTGTTCAAAATTTTACAAATATACAACAAATTATATACTACATATAACAATAACAAGAATATATCATGCATAACATAAAATACAAATGAGAGCATAATATAAAGGCATGCTTAGGAATAATTTATATAAGGATAAATCATGCTTAAAGGTAATTATATAAAACATAAAAACAAGGCATGCTGAAAATGATCAAAATTATCTAATTAAACATGCTTAATAACAAAATATAATAAAGGTATAAACAATAAGGTATAAAAACATGCTTAAAAATAGAAAATATAAATAAAATTCACATGCTTTAGATTCCACGAATATATATCACATATATAACGAGCAATAAAATAGCATGCTCAAAAATAAATAAAAAATTCTAATGATAAATAATTAAATATACCATAATATGAAAATAAAAGAGAACATACTTGGTTTCGAGAAAAACAATCCTAACGCACGCGCGTGTTGATGCAGGCGTGCGATGTTTGTATGCTTGAAAAAAAAAAACTGGGCCGCTTCCTATCTCTTTTGAGCCTTTGTTTTTTTTTCTTTTTTCTTTTTTCTCTCCTTTTCTGGGCCTCAAGGCCTGTTTTGTTTTTTTGTTTTTTTTGTTTTTTTTTTTTCTGTCTGGGCCAGGTCTGCTCTCTGGGCTGGCCCTTTACTTTGGGTCAAGTTTTTTTTTTCTTTCTGTTTTTGTTTTTTTCCTCTGGGCCTTTTGTTCGTTGGGCCTTTTTTTTTGTTCTGTTCTGGGCTTTCAGTTCTTTGGGCCCCCTTTTTTTTTTCTTTTCTGGGCCGGGTCCTTACTTCGGCCCGAGTTGCCCCCCCTTTTTTTTTTTTCTCTTCTTCCTCCTCCGGCTTTCCTTCTGCTGCGACTGTGATCTGCAGGTGGGCAGGAGGCGAGGTTGGATCGAAGGCTAGATCTTGAGCTGGGTTCGTGTGGGCTGCTGCAAGGCGGGGAGGAGGCCGGACGAGGATGGGAGATGCGCTAGCTCAGCGATCGGGTCCGAAGGGTCTGGGTGGGCTGCGGCCGGTCTGGCCGGTGAGGGGACGGGGAAGAAAAACTGGGTGTTGGTTCGGGGCAGATCGAGGCTGCGCAGGAGCGGCGGGTTCTGGATCGGGGCACCAGGGGCTGGGCAGCGAAGTGCAGCAGCGAGGCGGAGGCCGGTGCAACAGTGAGGTGGAGGCCGGTGCTGCTGTCTGGCCGGTGAAGGTGAGGCCCGTGTGGGCTGGTGGCAGGGCTCAGGGCTCGAGCTCGGTCTGCACGAATTTTTTTTTTTTTTTTTGGTTGTTGGTGGCGGCAGAAATAGAAGAAAATATTGTTTTCTTCTAGGGTTTGTTTCTTTTCGTTTAGAAAGAAAAAAAAATGAAGATTTTTTTTCTATTGGCTATTTGCTCTGAGCGTGCTGATAACGTGTAAAAGTAAATGGAGATTGGAATGGTCTACTAATTTCATTTCATAGTCCCTTTATATAGGGAAGAAATTACAACGGAAATATTGATTACAATTATGATATTAAATACTGATTGATCTATCTTTTATGCTAATTGATTGGTAATCACTGATTCCTTGATTCCCTCTTCGTCAGTTACTTTGACGAAGGCACATAATATGTTTTTCCTTTAACAATCTTTCCATTTTAAAGAATAAAAATAAAATATAAGAATACATGCAAAAAATAGTTTGATGATATGGCACCTGCCACATAATTTGGTATTGATATTTGGTATAATTATTTGGGATCTCAAGCATTTTTGTTGATTTAAACAACAATTTTTTTTTCCTCAATCAAGAATAGAAAAAATTTCATGTAATTCAATCAATATATTTGCACATACATTCAAACAAAAGATTTGCATAACACATGTATATAAATTCAATCTTTATTGGGTTCCTGCAAATTTTGAAAATATAATGTGAAAAATACATATTCATATGATTATTATATATTCTTTTGTTCATTTTTTTCTCTTTATGTAGCTAGGGTTTAAACATTAAAATTGAGTTTTGTTTAAGGAAAACTGAATTTGGGAGAGAATTGAGTCGTACTTTCATTGATAATAGGGGGCTCTTTATATAGAGGGTTACAAGCATAGAGATAGAGTTGTACATGGAAACATAATCGTACATTGATTGGATATCTCCTAAGAGTCTCCGAGAATATCTCTAATATAAACTATATTTAAACTACAGCAAGTAACCTCGAGTTTGGGCCAGATACATATTTTGGATTTACTTGAACACTCCCCCTTGTGTCTCCCAAACGTGGTGCTTCTCTCATTGCCTCATTAAAAACCTTGCCGAGTAACAAAAACCCAGTGAGACAAAAATAACCTCGGTCGAAGGGGAAAAAGAGCACAACACACCCTTCATGTTTCTAGACCATATATGTAGACATCTCCCCCTGATGTCTGCATCTCCCCCTGACGACTACAGTCATTGGAGTTCGGATAACTTCTGCAAACTATGCTACAACCATGTTTCTCGAAAGTAGAATTTAGGCAATGACTTAGTGAGCAAGTCTGCCATACTGTCCTCAGATCGAACCTAGTTCACTTTGATCTTGAAGAGAGTTTGTTATTGTTGATCATACTTGGTGTGGTCGCTTTTGATGTAGCCTTACTTCAAAACATGTAGCATTATCCTATATGCTTGTAGGCTCATCTGTGGTAGACTTCAAACCACAATTGTTCGAACATGCGTAACTATGGATCCAATCTATATACATTCACGAATCACTTCGTGAAGAGCAACAATCTCTGCATTGTTCGAAGATATAGCGACTAGGGCATGTTCTGTAGACCTCCAAGATATCACGGTCTTTACCCATGGTGAACACTTAACCAGTTTGGGAATGACCTTTGTATGGGTCAGAGAGATACCCAACATCAGCAAAACCTTCCAAAACACATGTCGTTTTGGGATGGGGATAGTGGACGTAGGCCAGTGTTGGCGGTGTTCTTGGTGTGTGATAGGTCCGAATCCATCATCTATTTGTAGGGATAGAACAAGCCCATATCAATCATACATCTCAAGTATCGAAAGATATTTTTTACACCAATCCAATGGCGTCACGTTGGCGCAGAGTTATATCTTAGCTAACAAGTTCACTACAAATGAGATGTTCGGTCTTGTGCATTGAGCTAAGTACAATAATGCGCCTATTGTACTCAAGTAAGGCACTTCTGCCCCAAGCACATCTTCGTCATCATCCTTCAGACGAAGATGATCATTTTTCAAGATCAAGACTAAGGATGATCATGGGGGTGCTTGAAGGTTTGATCTTGTCAAAATGCCTAAGCATCTATCAACACGATGCTCAAGTTCCAAACCGAGGCATAATTGTGTTCCCCAAAATCCTTCATCTCAAACTCGGATTTGAAGTGTTCAGCGGTTTCCCTTAACTTTTTAAGGGCTTCTAATGAAGATCATGTCCAACATGAACCGCGATGGAATCCGAAACTTGTTATGGAAACGCATGGGCATGTCCCTTCCCAATCAAGTAGTCATTTTAGCGAGCGTTTCAACCTCTTTGTAAACGCGCTCCGTGGTCTAGAGCCACTTGACTTGGGTAAATGAAGTTCACCGAAGTTCACCATGAACCTTCATGTATATTCCGTATCTAGATTCCCATATATATACTTAGTGACCACATTTGTAAGCTGCATGTTCAGTTATTCAGAAACTACCAAACTAATAAGGTAAAGGAGTGCAATGACATCCATTATGAGAGAATATGTCTCATCGTAGTCAATTCCAGGGAGTTTTGTGCGAAGCATTGCGCCATAAGGCGAGATTGCCATCTTTTTTTCTCATCACGCTTTCTAACAAAAACCCATTAGTCAATAGGTTTTATGTTAGGAGGTGTTGGCATCACTGGCTCAAAAACCTTCCTCTTCGTTAGAGAATCCAACTGAACCTGGATCGCATATTTCCATTTGGGCCAAATCTCTCTACGTTGGCATTCATTCATCAACAAAGTGTGGTTCAATATCATCGGATTCAACAAACTCATGTGCAACAAAGTGCGTGACTACATCATCAATTATGATTGAGTTTCTATCCCACGTCTCATGTACACTAGTGTAATTTTCATAGAGCTTTATATTCTCAGGAATAGGTTCTGACGTTGAGGCACCCCCAAACGATAACCATAACTTGGAAGATTCTCATGAAACGGATTTTGAGTGTCGATGATCAAAGGATTGGAGTGTGCCAAAGAATCCTTTGAACCCACGGGCCTCCCACGAATCCTAGATGGGGCCATGGCCTGTAACGCCAGAGTGCCACTCTCTTTGGCGTTAGCGCCATGCCTACCTCCGTGTAGGGTGGCGCTATGTCCTCTTGTAGGGACGTACTTCCTTGCATGCATATTTATAGCAGATATGTGATCTCGTCACTTTAGTATGGATTGAGATGAGACATAGTGGGGACATGCCACGACAATTCCTATCATTCTTGCTGAACATTCGTGTTCTTATCTCCCCCTAACGATGGGAAGACTGTCTCATCAAAGTGACAATCTGCAAATCTAGCGGTAAGGAGATTGCCTTGCAAGGGCATTAAGTGCCAGACGATTGTTGGAGTCTCAAATCCAAAGTAGTTGCCCATCTGTCTGTACGTACCCATCATAGAGCGTTGTGGCGGCACAATTGGCACATAAATGGCACCCTCAAAGATGCGTAAGTAAGATACTTGTACCTAGTCACTACCTGTAACGTAGAGGTAGATTGAGTGGCGATGGGTCGTAGACGAATTAGCATAGCTGCATGCGATATTGCATCACCCCAAGCAGATATAAGGAGATTGGTGCGCATTACCAATGTCAGGAGTACCAACGTAGACACGAGACCATTTGGGTGTGTTTATAGGAATGTGATGTCCAACATCAGTCCCAATGCAATAACCATCGAAAGTAAGTCTTCGATGTAAACTCACTAGCTTCGTCAAGTCCAATTGACGGAATAGGATGATCAGGGGAGTGAGCCCGTTGTCATATGATATTTGCTAGGAGTGTAGCATAAGCAGCATTACAAATGGACAATGGCAAAACACGTGACCAGCGTGTTTGCGTATCAACCAATATCATGAGATATTTAAATGTCCGCAAGATGGTTGAATCAGTCCATAGAATCCCCATGGATTCTATGTAAGAACATAATGAGTATTTTCATATCCTTTGCATAGGACGTTCTCAGTCCTAATTTTCCTAAGGATTGGGTTTTGTAAAACGAGCGAGAGGCTTTAGAAGCAACCAATGAGAATTTTGGTTGGGCCTGAGCATCTGAAATGCTATTTGAAGTAAGTTGGTGATTACAGCATCACCTAGGGCGCTATCACCATGATGGACGAAAGAAATGATGTTCATGTGAAGTTTTCAGTAGACGGATCATCATATCATGACTAGGATGATCTATCGTGCCGTGACAAAAGCCAATATGTGTCTAAATCCAAGAGATCTTCTCTTATAAGTTTATTGGATTAATAGCTCGAATAGTGATAGAGAATCCACTAGAGAGACACATAAACTTCTCTAAGATGCGCCTTTGTTCGCAATCATTAGAGGTAGTGCAAAGGAACTCATTTCTGTTCTCTACATGCATTTTCTCATAGAATCCGTTGGCTATTCATAGGTGCAATTTGCCCTAGGAGCGTAGAGAGTTTCTGTGACAGTAAGAAGGTGTCATTTGGCAAGTGGAACTTGGGCTATTACATGTCCTTGAAATTAATACTGATGGCCCAGCCATCGTAGTCACAAAAGTCATATGCTCAGAATCAAAATGGAGTCATAAAGAACTCAAAATTTTATTCATAATCCAACAGAGTTACATCATTGTCTCTTTGACTAAACAAAATCTAATCCAAAATGATAGCTAATGCAAAACAATGGTAGTCGTCTAACTTCTTTCGGTAATTCCAAAATAAATGTGAACAGGTGAGTAGAGAGATGTCGGTGGAGCAAGGCTCGCTTAAGTACCACTAATCTCATAACCTTCCTAGACATCACACTTACTTTGAGTGAGCCTACTTTGAAGAAAAACTAAACCATTGGCATTTACTACAAAAATATATGGCAATTGCCTATTACATCTCTTGGAAAAATAAAGACTTAAACAGAATTGGCGATCTATTGATCCCAACTAGATTTGTAGCCTTCAACCTTTCACTCTAGATCATCTTCTTGATCTTCTTGTTCCATATAGTGAGCTTCTCTTGCTTCACAATATGCTTTGTAGGCGGTGACAAGTTATTCACGAGCTCTACAAATGTGTGCCCAATGATCAGACACTCCACATCAAGAACATACATCTCTTTGCTCAAACTCCATTGATTGAGGTGCTTTGAAAGCATCATTTAGATGGCTCTTAGTGTTGGTGGCCCCACCAACATGGCCAGAGGTGTTGCCTCACTCTCTCTTTCCACGTTGACCTTTTCGGTTCCATGTTCGCTTATTTTGGCGGTTACCTTCCCTAGTAGAGCGATTATATAGACCAGAACGTCCAAATGTATCCCTAAGATTAGGGTTTCGCTCTTGTCGCCCTCTCTTTGGGGCGCGACTATAATTGGATTCCTGAATATGCTCTGTTCTCACGGAACTCGAATTATAGTTCTTCACAAGGATGTTGTCATGCTTTTCAGCATTCATAGCTCCAATGAGCTCATGAAACCTTGTGATCCATCTTGCAAAAACATCGATTCGATAGTTCTTAGCAACCATCAATGCAGAGACGGGGAAGGTAGAGAGAATTTTCTCAATCAACATCGCATGTGTGATCTCTTTACCACAGAACTCCATTAAGGATTTAATGCGAAGTGCTTCTGAGTTGTAATCAAGAACTGACTTGAAATCACAGAAGCGGAGGCTATGCCATCTCACTTCTAGGAAGCAGGGAGTCACAGACGTTGCCAAATCTTTCTTCGAGTGAGACCCACAGCCTTCTGGGGTCTTCTTCATTCATACACTCGTACTGGAGCGAATCATCCATATGACGAGTCATTAGGATGATGGCTTTTGCCTTATTTGCGTCTAAGGCTGCTCTATTTGCTTCCAAAGCTTGAGCTTGCTCAACAATTAACACGTCCTGGCTAGGTTCGAGAATCGTCTCCAGGATTCCATCGACCTGGAGATGCTGGCGGACATCACGAACCCACCTACGATATCCAGAGCCAGTTGTTCCCAATGGAGCAAAGTCCAATTTGTTCAGGTTACTCATCCTGAAATAGGACAATAAAAAGGGTTAGTTTCGGAGCGAAATAGGCTACCACGAAAACATACTTTTTGTTCAGCTGTTTTGCTTTGCTATAAGTGCCACTCTCATACTTTTTTGAGTTACTCAATTTTTACTTTCATTTTATTCATAGTTTAACATTTACTAATTACTACTATTTGGTTTCTTTCTTAGTATTTGTTACGGCTGTTTTGTCACTAAATTTGTTAATATTGTGTTGTCACTAACAACGTCATTTGATTTCAGATTGAGAAAGCTTTTCTGAAGCAGCTCAAACTGTTCCAAAGGTAATTTTTTCAACTTAGCTTTCATTTTGTTATTAAGATTTGGTTGTATTCTTAAGGATTTTGTGGCAATTTTGGTTGAAAGAATAGAGAATGGTAAGAGACTTGGAAAGGGAGGTTTTCATACATGGAAGCTTTGGAAATGTTATCCTCTCAAGGTATGAAATCCTGGATCCATCATATTTTTCATATAGGTAGGAATATTGGCGATATTAAAATCAAAGAAGTGGATAACAGTTTCTTACTGAAAACTGTCCGAGCTATATAACAGTAGATAGACATAGATTTTGGGTGCTGTCAGAAAGTCGATCATATATTTTCTTAGTGTAACCAAATTGTTTATATCAGTGATATCAAACAAAATTAGACTGATAGAAGATAGAAAATTTGGTAAGATTTAAGTGCGCTGAAAAGAAACATGAGTATTACATTATGGACATGAACAACATTCAAAAACTTTTCAAATGCTGGAATCCATTATTGATGATTCCATGCACATGGAATATGAAGAATTTGCTCCTTGGTATATGTAGTTTTGCTAAGGGAGTCTTCAACATCAGTGGTAACTCATTTCATAGTTCCTATTTATATTTTTGCTCATTTTGTGATACATATGTTCAAATTAAGCTTCCCCTCCTTAATGTAATAGAATGCTTATAGCTGCATCATGCATAAGTGAAAGTACTTGAGGCTATGAAAAACTTGCCTTTGGCGATGCATCTAATTAATTTATGTAGATGTAACTTCAGAATTCGCACAAAAGTATTTCTCATGAGGATCATCTTTATATCTTTGTAGCAGAACTCTCTCAAATGGGATCCTTACATTAGTTCTAATTTGAATGTCTTTTCAAAATAGATTATTTATTAGGCTGTATTTTTTTAGTTCTGTAAAGTTTCTAATCATATACTTGGATTCTATAATTGTGCATAGAAATGCATAGTGGAGTTTGGGCATGCTAGTCCTATATGGTTTTGATAAAGCTGCATCAGCCCAAGTGAACTAATAAAATTATATTCAACTCATACATCATATATCCTGCATATTTCCTTAATTTGTTTACTTTTAAAATTTGAATGCTCTAGGTCCTCTTTGTATTGGCCTTTTCCACAAAAAAAGGGAATCATTTGTTACAAAAGAAGGGTCGTTATATGGAATTTATTGTAATTAAAAATCTGTTGTTCACAAAGCATTTCCTTTCAAGTTATGTCTCTTTGTATTACCACTGATGTCAAAGATGAAGCCCGGCGAGTACAACTTTCCTTTTGGAATAAATATGATTGTCGGTAATAAAATTCTAAAGTTAACAGGTATAGGTATATGACATAATAGAGTCTACAAAATTGGTCTAAAAGTCCCCCGCATTGTCTCTCTTCAAAGGAAAATTTCGTCGGTCTTTTTTTGCTCTCTCTAAAAACGGGAAATTTCTTGATTCTTTTTTTTTCTCAAGCAGATTTCAACTTGGATGATGTAGAGGTGAGATGGGAAAGGATCCTGTGTCCCACAAACAGCAAGAAAACTCCCAACAACCCAAGGCATTTCAGGGTAGGGCTGTCAATTCTGACACGACCCGATAACACGACTCAAAACCCGCACGAAATAAAACTGGTTGAACTCGCACGATTAAAAAGCGGGTCGGCCGTGGGTCAACCTGCCATGACCCATTTAATAAATGGGTCGGCCACGGGTCAACCCGCCAACACGAAGTAAACCCGTATAACCCAATTATACTGTACTTGTGGAAATTTTAGACGTTGGGAGTATTTGATCATAGGATTAAACAATTTGAAATATTTTGCTTTATAATTATTGGATTTAATTATTTATGAATTATATATAATTATTTATATTCTTCGTCTTGTGGAGTTTTTAGCGAATTTAATCAATTTATTCCTTTTTTTAGTTAAATGGGTCGTATTGTTAACCTTTAAATGAGTCCTTTTGTCTAACACTACACGACCTATTTATTAAATGGATTAAGCGGGTTGCAAATGGGCAACCCGTTTAATAAATAGGTTGGGTTTAGGTTTAAATTTTTGATAGGATTATTAAGGCCCAGTTTGGTATTACAGTTAGAATAATTAGTTGTAAAAAATCGCAGGTGTGAGAATAATCAGCGGTTAAATAAATCTGTTAAGTGTTTGGTAAATTATCTTTTTTTAATTACAATAATAAAAAAAAGTAGATTGATATGTTTGGTAACTTGAGTGCAAAAACTACAGTAATTTTATGCAATGACCAAAACAGACAAAATGCTTCAAAAAAAATTATATTTGAAGGCCTAAAACATCTTTTTATTTTTATTTTTGCTCCCTCTCACTTTCGCATGTATCAGAACCTCATCTATATATAACCATAACCTTATATATATGATATGATCAAACAAAACTTTATTTAAAGACGTTCAACAACTTTTTATTCCTCTCTCATTCTCTCTTTGCGTAGATCATATATAAATGTGTGTGTGTATAATAGCAGAACTTCATGTATATAATCAAACAAATGTACTAGTTAAAAATAAATCCACAACTTGCATGAAAAGTAAAATAAAGTCTTGTATCTAAATAGGTGCACCCATTAAACTTGAAGCAATATTGTTTCGCAATGCCTCCATTTCTCTGGAAACATGACCGTGACCATTTTGTGCATCATCCTCTCTCCCAGTCTCTTCAATGTCAAGGTTTTCACTTTCGTCAAAAACACAATCACGTACGGAATACCTTCTTATATAGTTGTGAAGTGCCATAGTCGCTATAACAATTTTAACTTGCTTATCGAATGAATAACTTGGCATGTCCCGTAAAATATTCTATCTTTTTTTCCACACACCAAAAATGCGTTCAATAACGCTTCTGAGGGAAGAGTGTGTATGATTGAATACCTCTTTATAACCTGTTGGTTGAGCACCTCTACGAAATTCAGAAAGATGATACCTTTGACACTTATATGGTCCCAAATACCCTTTCATTTGTGGGTATCCTTCATCCACCAAATAGTATTTTCCTGGAAAAAAAAAAGAATAAAAAAAGAATAGGTCGATCATAATTTAAAGTGTAAGAACAAATGCATATATATATATATATATATATATATATATTTTTAAATTACCATTTGGAGGTTTAGGAAATTTCAAAGCTGGATTATGAATTGCTGATTGGAATATTCTTGTATCGTGGGTTATGCCTTCCCAACCTGCGAATGCGAATGTAAACTACATGTCAAAGTTGCATACAACCATTATATTCTGAGTTGGTATCCCTTTTCTACCAATGTATGGTACTTGATTCGAAGGTGATATAGTTGCAGGAACATGTATGCCATCTATAGCTCCAATACAATCCTGCATAAATTATGATATTTTATACCACGATACTTTTTGTTAAAAAACTAAAAATTAGTACAAGATGTAAAACATACCTTAAAATGAGGCGTATATCTAGAATCTCCCAGTATTTCTGGTGGAATGCTTTTGAACTCAGGATCAGATGGCTTTATGAATTCTTTTGCCATATCACATACCACATTTAGCATTTCTCTAAAGTACCTACTAACAGTCTCGCCAGAGTATTGAAATCGCTCTTGTACATTTCTGTTTCCTGCACCTTCTCCTAAAGTGTACAAAAACATTCCTAACGTCTCAGCTACACTTATTCTCTGTGAGCCCTGCACCTTATAAATATTCTCCAACTCATCACACAATCTTATAAATACATCTTTGTTCATCCGAAACATGTTATGAAAACGGCTTTCATTCCCTTCTAGCAATTTCATCAACCAAATGTTACCAGTGTATGAAGAATTCATACAAGGGACTTTGTGAATATATTTTTCATAATAGAGTTCTATAACAGAAGCACAAATGCAAATAATTATGTTAATCTCCTCCTCCTCCTCCTCTCCAAAAATGTCCATATCCAAAACCTGCAATTTATACTAATATCCATCAACCAATCATGTAGTCATATGTGCTAAATATTCAAGGCAAACAAAAAGCAACAACAATAACACTCAAAGATGATACTTATTGAAACAATAATCAACAAAAAAAATGTCAAGATCATAATAATGTAAACTAGACGAAAAATGACACTATTAATCTTCCTCCTTCCCATCTACTTATTATTTTCCCTGTCTTGATTACGAAGGATAAATTGAAGCTTCATCTCCGGATCTTTCATCACAGAAAACATTTCCCTCTTCTCTTGGGAGAAAAATAACTCAGTTGCAAACCACCACAGTTGGCTACCAATCTCTATCCCTGACAACTTTCAACTACCTTCATTACTTCAGAAACACTAGTAGATTGTGAGCCTTTTATCAATGTTGATGATGAGGTACTCCTAGACTCAACTACCTCAACAAGACGATTAATTTGTTGGGACAGTTTTGCAGCACCTCCCATTTTGCCTCTTTTCCATTTCAATTCTTTCGTGTCAAGTTGACAATTTGCTCGCTTCTTTCCTATCTCTTTGGTAACTTGAGCTAACTGTGGACTTTCATTAGTGTCAAACTCCTCAGAATCAAGATTATCTTCCAACGCAATAACTTCATCCATTGGAGCTTGGCCGTTTTGAGGTGGTGGTAGATCAGATGAAGGTGCCCAAGCATATTTACCGGTAGCTACAACACCATTGAACATCATATCTAACTTTGCCTCCATCTCAGGATTGATGCCTCGAACACGCAATTTTATATATTGCGGATTTATCTATATTTCATAAAGATAATAGTTAGCATGGAGACATAATACTATCAATATAAAAATAAACAACATAAAACAGTAGACACTTTTAGTGCTCTTAAATTTCTTGCTGCATACCTGTATTTTATTTCTCCACCATTCTTCTTATGCATCGACAATATTTTTAGTGGGATTCCAACCAAGGCTAGTATCCTTTCCGATTAGATCTTTCCATATTTTCCATTCTTTTTTCAGTAAATAGCACTTGTTCTTCAATTGTGATTTGTCATAATTATTTCCAGTCTCTGCATGAAAGTTTGCAACCAAACTAGCCCATCCTTCTTTATTAAAGTGAGTACCAGGCCTCTGTCCTTTTCCAACTTCCTTGATACATAAGTCACAAAATATGGCTACTGTTTGAGGATTCTAGCTAGCAGATTTAGTTCCAGTTTGCCCATTTTCAAGATTGATCGTCTCTGTGCTATTATCACTAGTAATCTTCTTCACTCCCATCTTTATTAAAGAAGAACAAAGTTTATACACCAATACACTATTTTCAAATTACATATACCTCATAAAACAAAATAAGATACCCAAAGAATAAAGAAATCTTAGATCGAACTGTAGCCGAACAATAGCATCAAAGCTATATCAAGTAAAGAAGGGATAGCATATATTTGGAAGCAATCCTATGAGCATAAAGTAAACAAGAACATGATTTATGACTTCCCAGTTATAGTATTTACTTTATTATAACCAATCATGTTGAGTCACATTCATCAATGAATGTCCAAACAAAACAAAAGAATCCTCACAAAGGGAGCCAACATTCTAGAATTCTCTACTTGAATATTTATAAAATAATACTAACTCTTCTACTGAACACATTCCATGGACTTATATCAGGATACCTAAATACATGTATGCCTCCATTGAATTCATCAATGCCTTTATCAAGGCCGTAAAACATGAGAAAGGCATAGAAACAATACGAAACCAGAAAAGAAAAAGAAAAAAAAAAGTACTGAAGGTTTGATATCAATAAAACTTTGATTGAGTATTCAGAGAATACTACTGACCTATTTGCATAGAAATCACCTCTTCAAATTGGCACCTGCAATCAACCATTTTCCCCTTCAATAGATAAATAAATATATCAATTGGCAAATAAGTTAATGCATCTAAATCCATCCAAGGCATTAGATAGAAACAGAGAGAGATAGCGACAGAGAGAGAGAGAGAACCTTAATGAAACTTGATTGAGAATAACGGCAGAAGGAATAAAACCTTTGCAGAGTTTATATAAGAGACAAACCCTAGAACTAAAAGAAGATAACGCGCTCATATTTGAGGAGAAAACGAACCGAGCGCGGGCAAATTTGAAGAGAAAACAAAGCAAGCGCGCGTAGATTTGAGGAGAAGACGGAGCAAGCACGCTCATCAGAATTGGATTTGGCGCTAATACAACGAGGGTTTTTTAGGATTTCAGAATATTTCATTTAAGTTAGCGCGTCTCCATGAGCGTTCCGTAAACGCAGATAAGAAAAAGCAAGTCGCGACCTGCTTTTAATAATTGAGGTTTTGTGCCGCAAATCAGCAATAAATAAAAAAACTCAGGTTTGAAAAGTTTACCAAACGGGCTGAAAGCCCAAAATGTTAAAAATAAGCAAAAATTAATCCCAAACCACAATACCAAACTGGGCCTAAATGGGTTGGGTTTGAGTTTGTCTCTTGCGACACGATAAATACCTTAACCAGACTTGAACCCAACCCAACATGACCCATTGACAGCCCTATTTTAGGGTCTTAAATATATCCTACTGTACATGGAATAAACAAGTACATAGGCAAGCTCTACAAAAAAATTAAGAGGATTTATATTGGAACCTCTAAATTTGCTCTTTTGATATCTATGTCTTTTGAATTATTGAATTACATATATATTCTCTTATATAATGACAAGGATTAATTTCAGTTTACTCTCCCGAGGTTTAGGTCCAACATCATATTAGTCCCTACAGTTTCAATTTAATCAACAACACCCCTATACTCTCAAATTTCATCAACTGTGTCCAATATTAATTGCTCCGTCCAAGACTCCAAATTGAACCGTTAATTGCTGATGTGGACTTTCACTCTCCCACGCTTGGGCCCATCTGAAGGGCTAAATTTGTCAATTCATAATTAAAACCAAAAAAAAAAAAAACGGCTCTCGATCTTGGCAGCCACCGTCAGGCCTTAATCTACACAAGCTGATCATGAGCATAGCTGCTTGAGCCCCACTATAAACAGCAAATGGAGTTGCAAAGAAACGGAAATTCAAAAGAAAAAGAACTTGTGTAAGCAGAGGAAATTAACCAAGTTCTCTCGAAACAAACGTAAACTCAAATCCCAATTTTGTACAGAAGTTATACTCAATCAACCAAAATCAGCGCTTAGCATAATTAAAGGTGAAGCTTAATTGTTCAAAGGAAAATAAAATAGAAGTGGATGAATGAGAAAACATGGACAGATTTGCAAACAGCAAATGCAATATAAAAGCTTGGTCATGCCACTTCCTTCCTTTTGCTTTCAATCTCCCCTGAGCTTTCAACAGAAAATTTGTATTTGTAATACCTTTATTTGAATCTTGTAGCACCCACTCGTACTTGGAGGATGAAGATCCGTCAGGCAAACAGAAGCTCTCTGGTTATTACTGTAAATTCTCTCATTTCAGTATGTGGTAATAATCGATCCCCATGGCTCTTCTTCGTCTTCGTCTTCTGGAATTTTTCAGTTTGGTTTTTTTGTTTCGGCCTCACCCCCAGATTTCACCGAGACCCAGAATCAGAATCGCTACAGACCCAATAAAGCTTCCAACTTTAGCGAAGAACAACATCACAAATCTCGGATTCGGGTCGACCCGATTTTCAAGTGGGCGCTTTAGAAGTTAGGGCGTGAAGGTGCAAGTTGCTTATACAGAAGATGGGGAAGAGAGAATGAGAGTCAATGGCGTTAATGGAGATGAAGACGAGATTGAATTTGATCTGGTTTCCCATCCACCTTTCAAATTGGCAGATGCTAAAGCGGCAACCCCAAAGCATTGTTGGGTTAAGGACCTATGGAGGTCCATGAGTTATGTGGTTAGGGATGTGTTGATGGTTTTGGGCACTGGAGATTGACATAGTTGTTCGGGAGAGGAGGAACTTCTTCTTTGGTTTTTGTCGTGGGTTTGTCAGATAGTGGGGCTTTGGGTTACAAACGTAATTTAGCCCTTAAACTTGGGAAAGTGTTCAGTTTTTAACGTCCACGTCAGTAGTTAACGTTCAATTTGGACGAAACAATTAAAATTGGACACGGTTGATGAAATTTAAGAGTATATGGGTGTTGTTGATTAAATTGAAACTGTAGGGACTAACATGATGTTGGACCCAAACCTCAGAGGAGTAAACTGAAATTAATCCTAATGACAATTATAGACAATGAATTATAATCAACTAGTATATATTTTCTTTACAAACCCCTCCGCCTAGTTTTAAGACATCTTAAAGACTAAGAAATTATTCCAAACTTTTATTGAGTTCCTAGTCTAGACTTCGTTCAAGGTTTGGGAGGGAGATGGTGGTTTTTTTTTTGTTCCAGGTTTTTTTTTTTATTGATATCAATTTCTATAACCTTTCATCTTTTATAAGGGTTAGAAACATAGGAATCATTTTCTAACTGTTTGATTTATGACTGCTTGATCAATTTCTGTGTTATGATGTTTGATTCATGATTCAAAGTTTCAAAAATTTATTTTGGGTATTTTTTAGGTTTGCATGCAGAAAAAAAAAAAAAAAAAAGGAATGGAGGTGTAGTTAGTGAATTAGAGGTATAATGAGTATTTTATTTTTTTTGTATGTGAATAATATAACTAAGGTTATTTGAGGAATTCAAAAAAAAGTTTAGTGAGCAAATTTTTGTATTTAGAATCACAAAGGAGGTGTAGAGAGTATGAGAAGTCAAATGAGCAAATTTAGAAGTCTCAATAGAGACTCTAAAAAATTAATGGGCTAAATACTGGTTACTACCCTGTGGTTTAGGTCCAAAATTAATTCAGCTCCTGGACTTCTAATTTTATCAAAAACACCCATGCACTTTCAATTTTGATCTAATAGGTCCAATTCATTAATATTTTGTTATGGGTTCAAGTTATAGTTAGATTATATGTTGAAAAACTATTTATTTTTAATAGTAGGCCTCTCTCCTAAATTGATTATACAGGCCACATCGACACCACATCATAAAATATAGGTCATATATGAGCCACGTTAACAAGTTAAATAACTCAATTGTCGGAAAACTAACAAATTGGACCTATTAGATCAAACTGAAAGTGCATGGGTGTTTTTGATGAAATTAGAAGTTCAGAGACTGAATTGATTTTAGACCCAAATTATAGGGTAGTAATCAATATTTAGCCCAAAATTAATCAATATGCAAGAACAAAAACGTGATTTACAAATCTGCCCAATCTAGCAATATAGTTTACAAATCTGCCAAATCTAGCAAAACAAGAATACCTCACAAATTGCATTTAAAGGCCAAAATAATCTTCAATCAAGTGCATAACATATCACTGATGAGGTATAAAATCACTTCTATTGACCCAAACTCTAGGTTACTTGACCTAGTGGTAATAGGGTTTAATTAGATAATGTCAGACAATCTTAGAGATATCCAATTATCCATTCAATGTATGATTACCTTTCCTTGTACAATTTAGATTCTATGCATTATCAATGAGAATACATAGCAATTTTCTCTCAATTCCCGTTTCTCTGAAAACAACTTCTGTATTTTTAATTTTTTTTTTAGAAGAAGGTATAAAATCACTTTGAATTATAGTTATTGTTCATCATCACGTGATCAAGTATTATTTACTTATTTGCCAAGCTCTACTTGGTAGAAGTCAAGGGGCGCAGAAATTATACCATACGGCAAAGCGGAAATCAGAAGGGTTTTTGACGGAACCCTAGCAGTCAGCAGCCTTAGGCATGGAGATGATAGCGGAACGATCCCTAGCGGCGATGGAGAGCAAGTATCTCTACATATGTACCTGTGAAATGCACAAATCTGTTTTCGATCGGTGGGTTGTTCACCGAATCGAAATGAGCGATGTATTATCTGCATCGGAAGACCATATTCGTTATCTGCCTTTCAAGCAAGTGGCTAATGAAATTGGCGGCCATGACCTTCCGTTGTTGGTGGGTTGTGGTGTCTTCAAATCCAAAATTCTCATCGGCGGCGGCGTGAAGAAAATTCCGGGGGCCCATCCGTCTCCAGCTTCGCCTGTGTATTTTTTTGAGACAGACACAACCGATCGGAAACTCAATCAGAAACTCAAGTTGGGGAGCTTTCCCCCTTTCATAGGAGGGAAAGCTCAACCGCTGCTAGTGGAGATGAAGGGGCAACTTTATGCTCTTCCCGGTGACGAGATGAAGTTGAGATACGATAGTCATTTTGAGAGATTTGACCCGTCCTGCGAAAAATGGTCACCCCTGGCCCGACCTCCTATTTGGGATCCTGACTCTCCATACTATAGTACTCCGGTCGGTTCAGGTTATGTAATCACAGACACCAGCATTCTTTTCTCACGTCAGGCTACCCCTGTGTTCCGTTTTGACATCACGAAGCCGAATGCAGGATGGTCTGTACAGGAATCTTTGTGTTCTGGAAAATCTTTTCCCTTTCGAGGCACAACTCTAGTTCATGACTGTGTTTATGGTGGTTTCATAATCTTTGCCATAGATATTGAGCCAGAAAATTCGAATTATGATGGGAAGTGGCCTCAAACTAGATTTCCAAGAATACTAGTCTACCACATGTCCCAAGATTATGGTTCTTGGACCGATGTAGCAACTGTGGAACTGCCATTTACAGATGAGTTGCCTCTCATATTTCAAGAACCAGTAAGCTATAACTTAGTTAGTCTAGGAGATCAAAGAGTATGCCTGGTTCTGGCTACATTTAGCAGCCCAATAAGTAGTGGCCGTTGGGAAGAAAGTGAGATGATGCATTTTCTTGTGACAACATTCAAGTACAAAACTGAAACTACCATGAAAGGAACAAGGGAAGAATCACCCATTTCCTTTTCTTTCAGCTGTCAATTCCTGAGTAATCCTGTCATCTTTGATTATAATATCCAGCAGCATACTGGATCTCCTGCAACCGAGCATGCCTTAACGCTGGGCGCGTTTTTGCTGTAAGTGTTTTTAATTAAGCCTTGCTTAACGTTGATGATAATTGTGCTTGCCCTTGTGTATGTTGATATGTAATTTAGTGAAAGCCCAATCCACTGGCTTGGTTTACCATAATATACATTAAAGGCTTCGTTTAGCATGATATGCAAGAGAATTTGTGGAAGTGATTGGTATCTATATTGAGTTAGTTGTCAATCCGAACATTATCCAACATCGTCTTTCTCATAGTTTATTCAATCCTCAATTCACGATCTGCCCCTTTAGAACTTAGTGGTCTTGTGTTTGGAATATGTTAGGAAATGTATATATTGAACTTCTTCTTTTATTATATCTGCCTACATTATATAGGTATTAATCTTCTCTAGTTTAATCTTGCCGCATTTCCGTTTACATTGTTCCATTTAGATCAGTACTAGTGTGCTTATTGTTGTGGTACGTTATTTCTGCCCTGACCTTTAAAGGGATAGAATACATGAAAATAGCATGCATTGTTCATGGATTCCAATGAGTTCTTCTTTTACATTCTCAATTATGATATTCCTTCAAGTCGCTATTTACACATTCATTATCTTTATAGCTGGATATTTTGACTTCACCCATATTGTCATTAGGTAAATGATATAAAAATGGCACCATGACATGTATGTTTTCGTGGTTGTTGTTGTTCTGTTTTTGCACTCTGTTTGAGAGGGGAGGGGAGGGAAGGGGAGGGAGAGCATACTCAGTTCTGCATGACATGTTGGGAATTGTCTCTCTTGCTTTCTTGTTTTATGTTCCTTTGGGTGTTATTCCAATGGTGTAACCCTTCGGTCTATTTTTACCGCGTAGGATCTTGTTAAACATTGTAGATAAATTCCCAATCAATCTTTGTTGTACTGCCGTTCATGAACTGCAAATAACTTGGTTGAGGTAGTTACGATAAGTCCACAGCAAAAGTTAGAATTATGAAGCTGGTTGATGAAAGGGAGGATCTTTTCCCCCTTTCTTTTATATTTGCTTTGCTAGTCCTTGTGAAAAGTACACATAATAATTTTGGATACACTCTTAGAGCTAGAATGGGAGTTTAGCTATTTGACTCGCTCATTTGCGCAAAAAATATATTAGTACACATATAAAGGTGTCTATAGGTGGGGTTAGTAGCTGACGTCTGCAAAGGTGAAGAAATACTTAAATACGGACTTCGATTCTTCGAATAAGAAACCTTAGGGCAACTCCAATCATAGGCTCTATTTGGGGGCGCTATTCTCATTTTAGCACCCCCTTGTTGCACTATTTATATATGACTTAATTCTCATCTCCAACAATGCGGTGCTATATGGGTGCTATTTTCACTATTCTTAATTAAAATATAATATAAGTGTAATGTTGATGAATATTATATTAAAAGTATGTTAATATAGTTAAATAAGGTAAACAATTGTGAAGGAGATGGAGGATATTTGGTGTGAGGAAATAGAAAAGAATGGGTTGATATTTATAGAATTTCCCACAATTTACTGTTCCAGTAAGTATATTTTTTTCCCCTCAATTTTCTGGTAATTTTTTAATTTTTTTTGGAACAAAATAGAAATAATAACCCTTGATTTAATAAGAGCCATTGATCACTTTTTTTTCCTCAAATCTGAGCCGTCAGATTAAATAAGGTCAATTTGAGTAAAAACAAATAATAACCCATTTGCTGGGCCCCATGAACAGTATCCGAGTCCAAGTCTTGGAAAAGTCTCAAATATGAGACTTGGGATGAGCCCAAGTCCTATAATTTTAGGACCAACTCCCCCTAAAAAACATTGTTGGAGATGACAAGTCTTATAATTCAACAAAATCTAGTTTTGAACCCTATGGTTGGAGTTGCCGTTAGATTGACTTTAACAAGGCGAATGGAGATGCTTGTTTCTCTTAAATACCTTAAAAGTCAACTCATGGGTTTAAAAACTCTTAGTGCTCGCTGCCACTATTGGAATATAAAGAACTTCAAACCACTGAAGCATAGAAAGAGGGGATTTTCTTCTTGGACTGGGAGAAGAGTTGCACATCTGAAGCCGTGGGTTATCTCCTTTCATCTTCTCTTTCTTTTTCCTTCACTCAGATAACACCAGAAGATATTTTGGGTAAACATAGCTTCAATATCAGATCACCAAACACAGCGATCCAGTTCGCCGACGCACCACGATCGGGATCGATCGATCCGGAACGCGGGTCGCAGGGGAGAGGAGCGATCCCGGTAACTTAAGATCTCATTAGAGCAGTTGTACTGAGGGCAGACTACGAGCATAAATATCAAGGCTAACTAGAGAAAGAAAGGAAAAAAATTAAAAACAAAGACCAACTAGAGAAAAAGATATGATTAGAGGAGTTGTACTGAGCGCTGACTACTAACACTAATATCAAGGCTAACTAGAGAGAAAGAAAAAAAAAAAAAAACCAACTAAAGAGAGAAATTTTTCATCAATCTACATCTCAATTCTAGCATGAGTACAAATTATTGTCTACAACAAGTATAGCATGACAATTTAAATCTTCATCGCATATCAACTCTATGCAATATAATTAAAAATATTTTGTTCACAAAGTATTTCCTTTCAAGCTTGCTCATTTGACCATTTGACCTCTATGTCTTTTGAATTATTGAATTATATATATATCATATTGTAAAATGACAATTATAGACAATGAATTTTAATCAACTAGTATATATTTTTTTTACAAACCTCTCCGCCTAGTTTTAACCAATGTTTTAAAACGCTGAGGCGTAGGGCGAGACGTTTTCCAGTGAGCCTCGGTGAGGCGTTAGGCTTGAGGCATACGGCGTATGCCTTATATTCATGTAATTATCACTCTTATATATACCACATTAAGAGTAACCAAAAGAACATTACTAATTGCCATTCACTCACAATAAATAAAGTACTAGAAGCATATGATTCAACAAAATTACCAACATAAAATGAAATCAAGGATTTAAAGTTCAAACACCAAAGATCAAGAAAGTTCAAACACCAAAAATCAAGAACAAATGTTGAAATCTACTTCATGCTTGGAAATCATCATCCTCATTGTTGCTGCACTAAACATAACATCCTATCAATTACATATAAAATAACCATTTGGGCATAACAATTAAACAACATTAGTAGACAAGCCTATTATATATATATATATATATATATATCAACCATGCAATATAGATTGGGCACAATCGACAATCTGGGGATAACAATTAACCAACATTTAGTAGACAAGCCTATATCAAGTAAACAATATATGGGCACAATCGACATAGTAAACTCGGGAAACTTGTCCAAAAGTCCCACCACATGTAACCAGCCATTCTTTAGCTCCCACCCACAACACAACAACAATAGTAACCAAATCAACATCTGGGCAAGGAGTCCGATGAAATCTGGGCAGCTAATTTGAACAATACCAACCAACATCTATGCATTTAGTCAATGATACAAAGCAATTCCGAATTAGTTGTAACAATCAACAATCTTATATTCACAAAGCCTTTAAAAAGCAGAGCCTAAACATTCAAAGTGTGAAAATCAATTGGAATTGTCCCTTCAAATCTTGTCTGCAAGTCGAACTCCAAATCTGCAAGCACCTCTTCAAGTCTGCAAATCGAACTCTAATAATCGAACTCCAATAATCGAAGTCCAAGTCTGCAAATTGAACTCTAATAATCGAACTCGAAGTCTGCGAATCGAACTCCAATAATCGAACTCCAAGTCTGCAAATCGAACTCCAATAATGGAACTTGAAGGCTGCAAATCAAACTCCAATAATCGAACTCCAAGTCTGCAACTTGAACTCTAAGTTCGAAAATAGTCTCCTTGGTCTCCTTTATAGCCAAATCCTTGAGAAAGATAATGGGTTGATTGGGTTCTAAGGGATTTGCATCAGATTGATGCCTTTTATCTCTTTGGAAGTGCGAAAGCTGAATGGGGGGTGGAACGATGTCCTCTGCTCAATGTCGCGCGGCCTAGGTAGGTCTTTAAGCCTCAAAAACCAAAATAACTTCGTCTCGGAAAAAGACCCAAAAAAAAAAAAAAAAAGCTGCGCGTGCACCTAGGACGGCTCACGCGTCGCCTTCAATGCCTTGGTCATCACCTCAGAAGCCTCATCGCCTTATCATCGAAACTCACTCAATTTTATGCAAGATTTTCGGTTTTTGAGCCTCAGGTGCGTTTTTTTATTCATTGGTTTTAACACATCTTAAAGACTAACAAATCTTTCCCTCCTATGAAAGATCATGGCAGATATCTTAGGCTACCCCTTCATGTTGGGAAATCAAAAACAACAATTTTCTCTTACTTAAAGGAAAGACTGACAAAGAAGCTGATCAGCTAGCGCACCAAAATCTTGAGTTCTGCTGGTAAGGAGATTCTAATTAAGGTTGTGGCTCAAGTTATTCCAACTTATGTTATGAGTTGTTATATGCTTCCTAAAGGTCTCTGTGACGATTTGCATCAACTTTGTACTCAATTCTTCTGGGGAGGTTCAGACTCTAATCGCAAAATTCACTGGAGGTCTTGGGAAACGATGTGTCTATCTAAAAGTGAGGGAGGTCTAGGCTTCAAGAATCTGCATGCCCATAATTTATCTAAGCTTGCAAAACAGGGGTGGAGGCTAATCACTAATCCTAACTCATTATTGTCTCAATTGCTTAAGGCTAGATACTTTCCAACTGGTTCTTTTCTGGATGCGGATATGGGGGATTGCCCTTCGTTTGCATGGAGAAGCATTATGGAAGCTAGAACTGTGCTTCAGGCTGGTTTACTTTGGCAGGTTGGCACGGGCACCTCAATCAATGTTTGGAATGATCAGTGGATTCCAAACATTTCTCATCATCACTTGCGCAGACCATTTGCTTGTGACATTGAGTCTGTCTCTTCTTTGTTTGATGCAACTACTAGGAGTTGGAGGGTGGATGTTCTGCAACCTCTATTTTCTCAGGAAGTTGTTGATGCTATTTTGTGTATTCCTCTCAGTAGCAGAGATAGGAGAGATCGCCTAAGTTGGAAGTTTGAGAAGAAAGGCAGGTTTTCTACTAAATCTGCCTATTTTGTAGCTAGGAATCTGGTGATGGGGGATTTCTTTGCTTCTTCCTCTCTTGGTGACCCTTTCAGTACTCTTTGGAAGACATTATGGAAAGCTAATATCCCCGGGAAGGTTTCTATTTGTATCTGGAGAGCATGTCACAATGTGCTACCAACAAGAGAGAGTTTAAGCAAGAAGGGCTATACTGGTGATATGGGCTGTCTGCTTTGTTCACACCAGTTAGAGAATGTTGGACATGTGCTTTGTGGTTGTCCTACTGCACAGAAAATCCTTGCAGCTCCTCCTTTTTCCATTCCGGTTCGTATTACTCCTTTTATTTTCAAGGAATGGTTACTAGAACAGGCTTCCAGTCTCTCATCATAAATTTTTTCTTAGTTGTTGATGATTCTATGGGGGCTTTGGAAGAACAGAAATGATAAACTATGGAATGATACTGTTAAACAAGCACCAGTAATTGTTGCTTGTACTATGGCTTGGTAGGAAGAGTTTTTTCAAGCTAACAGAAGCATGACACCTGTAACCTACAAGAGGACAAAAACTACAACATTCTAGTCCCTTCCCATGGCTGGTATGTTGTGCTTGAACGTTGATGGTGCTTATGTTTCTTCATTACAACATGGAGGCATAGGAGGTGTTTTGCGTAATGAGAAGGGTGAGTTTATCGCTGGCTTTGCGTATAGGGTGCCTAATGTATCTTCTGCTTATCATACTGAGTTGCTTGCTATTAAATCTGGGTTGGAGATCATTCAGGCACTTGGTTTGTCCAATATTGCTTTAATGAGTGATTGTTTAGAGGCTGTTAAGGCTGTGAGAGAAGAGGACCAAGATTTATCTCCTTTGGGAACTATTGTTGAAGATATTAAAGGTTTGCTAGGTGAATTGCAGTCTATAGGTGTTCATCATACTTATAGAACTGCTAACCATGTTGCTCATAGATTAGCAGGTCTTGGTTTTGATTCTGACATTCATATGGAATGGTTCTTTCAAGCTCCAGACTCTGTTTTGGATGCCCTACAGTACGATTGTAATCGTATGAATCATTAATACAATTTCATCTTTACTTCAAAAAAGACTAACAAATCTTTCCAATCTACCAATATAATCTTCAATCAAGTGTATAACATGTCACTGATAAGGTATAAAATCACTTTGAATTATAGTGTTCATCATCACGTGATCCAGTATTATTTACTTATTTGCTAAGCTATATTTGGTAGAAGTTTAGGGGCACAGAAAATTATACCCGGCAAAGCGGAAATCAGAAGGGTTCTTTGACGGAACCCTAGTAGTCAGCAGCCTTAGGCATGGAGATGATAGCGGAACGATCCCTAGCGGCGATGGAGGGTAAGTATCTCTACATATGTACCAGCGAAACGCACAAATTTTTTCCCGATCGGTGGGTTGTTCACCGAATCGAAATGAGCGATGTGTTATCTGCATCGGAAGACCATATTCGTTATCTGCCTTTCAAGCAAGTGGCTAATGAAATTGGCGACTGTGACCTTCCGTATATGGTGGGTTGTGGTGTCTTCAAATCCAAAATTCTCATCGGCGGCGGCCTGAAGAAGAGGCAAACTCTCCCTCTGCCTCAGTCTCCGTCTTCATCTGTGTATTTTTTTGAGACAGACACAACCGATCAGAAACTCAAGTTGGAGTGCGTTTCCCCTTTCCGAGGAGGGAAAGCTCAACCCCTGCTAGTAGAGATGAAGGGGCAACTTTATGCTCTTGCCGGTGACCTGATCAAGTTGAGATACAATAGTCCTTTTGAGAGATTTGACCCGTCCTGCAAAAAATGGTCACCCCTGCCCGGACCTCCTCTTTGGGATCCTGACTCTCCATTCGATAGGACTCCCCTCGTCGGTTCAGGTTATGTAATTACAGACACCAGCATTCTTTTCTCACTTGAGGCTACCCCGGTGTTCCGTTTTGACATCACGAAGCCGAATGCAGGATGGTCTGTACAGGAATCTTTGTGTTCTGGAAAATCTTTTCCCTTTCAAGGCACAACTCTAGTTCATGACTGTGTTTATGGTGGTTTCATAATCTTTACCATAGATATTGAGCGTTCTGATGGGAACTGGCCTCAAACTAGATTTCCAAGAATACTAGACCACATGTCCAAGGATTATGGTTCTTGGACCGATGTAGCAACTGTGGAACTGCCATTTACAGATGAGTTGCCTCCCAAATTTCAAGAACCAGTAAGCTATAACTTTGTTAGTCTAGGAGATCAAAGAGTATGCCTGGTTCTGGCAACATTTAGGACTGGCGCTCCTGCAGAAAGTGAGAAGATGAGTTTTCTTGTGACAACATTCAAGTACAAAATTGAAACTCCCATGAAAAGGACAAGGGAAGAATCACCCATTTCCTTTTCTTTCGATCAGCTGTCAATTCCTGAGTAATCCTGTCATCTTTGAATATAATGCCCAGCAGCATACTCCATCTCCTGCAATCTTGCATGCTTTTATGGGTGGCGCGTTTGTGCTGTAAGTGTTTTTAATTAAGCCTTGCTTAACGTTGATGATAATTGTGCTTGCCTTTGTGTATGTTGATATGTAATTTAGTGAAAGCACAATCCACTGGCTTAGTTTACTATAATATACATTAGAGGCTTCGTTTAACATGATATACAAGATAATTTGTGAAAGTGATTGGTATCTATATTGAGTTAGTTGTCAATCCCAGCATTATCCAACATCGTCTTTCTCATAGTTTATTCAATCCTCAAGGCATTCACTATCTGCCCCTTTACGAACTTAGTGGTCTTGTCTTTGGAATATGTTAGGAAATGTATATATTGAACTTCATCTTTTATTATATCTGCCTACATTATATAGGTATTAATCTTCTCTAGTTTAATCTTGCCGCATTTCTGTTTACATTGTTCCATTTAGATCAGTACTACTGTGCTTATTGTTGCGGTATGTTATTGCTGCCCTGACCTTTAAAGGGATAGAATCCATGAAAATAGTATGCATTGTTCATGGACTCCAATGAGTTCTTTTTTTGCGTTCTCAATTATGATATTCCTTCAAGTCCCTATTTACACATTCATTATCTTTATAGGTGGATATTTTAACTTCACCCATATTATCATTGGGAAATGATATAAAAATGGCACCATGACATGATCACTTATGTTTTCGTGGTTGTTGTTGTTCTGTTTCTACACTCTGTTTGAGAGGGGAGGGGAGGGAAGGGGAGGGAAGGGAAGGGAGAGCATACTCAGTTCTGCATGACATGTTGGGAATTGTCTCTTTTGCTTTCTTGTTTTATTTTCCTTTGGTAATTATTCCAATGGTGCAACCCTTCAGTCTATTTTTACGGTGTACGTAAGATCTTGTTAAACATTGTTGATAAATTCCCAATTAATCTTTGTTGTACTGCCGTCCATGAACTGCAAATAACTTGGTTGAGGTAGTTACGATAAGTCCACAGCAAAAGTTAGAATTATGAAGCTGGTTGATGAAAGGGAGGATCTTTTCCCTTCCTTTTATATTTGCTTTGCTAGTCCTTGTGAAAAGTAAACATAATAATTTTGGATACTCTCTTAGAGCTAGAATGGGAGTTTAGCTATTTGACTTGCTCTTTTGCGCAAAAAATATATTAGTGCACATATATAGGTATCTACAGTGGTGTTCACCTGGTCAATTGCTGACAAAAGAATTTATGCTCAATAACCCTTAGATTTACATCAAATGGTGGAAAATAAAACACTTCAACTTAATAATAATTCTCTCTGCCATTGGATTTACATCCAAGGGTGGTTGAACATTATTTTCTTGGTCAATAACTAACCAGGTGAACATTTTCGTAAGTATCTATAGGCGGGGTTAGTAGCTGAAGTCTACAAAAGTGAAGAAATACGGACTTCGAATAAGAAACCTTAGATTGACATTAACAAGGTGAATGGAGATGCTTGTTTCTCTTAAATACCTTAAAAGTCAACTCATGGTTTTAAAAACTCTCAGTGCTCGCTGCCACTATTGCAATATAAAGAACTTCAAAGTTCAAACCACTGAAGCAGAGAAAGAGGAGATTTTCTTCTTGGACTGGGAGAAGAGTTGCACATCTGAAGCCGTGGGTTGTCTCTTTCTTCTTTCATCTTCTCTTTCTTTTTCCTTCACTCAGATAAAACCTGATATAGGATTAGATTCAGAACATATGTGAGCTGAAGCTATAGAGAATCAATCCATATCCACATTCTCCTCTTGTTCAATCTCCTTCTTCAAAACCCTATATATTGAAAGGGATACGGAATGCATGTGGGGAATGCATCTTTTGAAGCTCAATTTAGCATAAAAATCATGAGTCATTTCCTTCTTCAGTCTCTCTCTTTGATTTGATGTTTGAAGCATCTATCTGTGTGTCTTACAAAGATGGGCTGGACATGTTGCTTTTGGCCCACCTTAGTTTGAGATCACCTTCTTGATCCTCTTGTTCCATGTAATTCACTTCCCTTGTGCAAGATTCTCGGACGCGTTGCATGCCTTTGCCCAATGTCCAGACACTCCGCATCGAAGAAAAACATCTCTATGATCAGGCTTTCTTGATCGAGGCACTTTTGAGGCGCAATTTGGATGGCTCCTATTGGTGGTAGCGCCACCACCATGGCCAGAGGCTTTGTTGTGACGCCCCGAACCAGGTGGGTGTGAGATTAGGTACCTACCGCCAAATCCGAGGCGTCAACGATAGAAATGTAAATCGAATTTAAAAACAACACTAAATACCTTTTTCAGAAATCGTTGAAAATAAAATATTTGAAATAACAAAACTCAAATAAAGAGGAATTACATCTCGCTCTCGTCTTCTGTAATTCTTTTCGAAGTCTCGTAAATAAAAGCAATGTCTAGCTTAGTTCTCTCGATAAACGTGTCATACCTTGTGATGCACCTGAACAAGAATCTATAGGGGTGAGCTTTTGCTTAGAAATGCCAAACCTCTTTAGGTTATTCTTAACTATGTAAGACAATCAAGTTAACAACCAATAGTTTATAAACAATAATAAATGATGCATGTATGCCAAATGAACTTCAGTGAAGTACCTGTTACTTCATATATCAAAACAAAAGAGTGTACACGTCCCATATCGTGTATTTTACCAACCGGTGTGGCCCTAAATGTTTCGAATATATGATCTGACAACCCATCACAACCCATAAGAACTCAATCCACATATCCCTTTTGTTAGTCATCTTGTTTGCTCATGATCTTTAAACCTGAAACCCGATGAGATCGTTTTATATACTCTCTTTTGTTGAAAGGGCATACTTTCCCTCAATGTGCACTTGTGGGCTGAACATAGATCATGAATGCTTCAGGACGCCAAACTCAACTACACAAAAGGATTCATTACTTTCCAATCTCATTTCGATTTCAACATCGACCTCTCACATCCTTCCACATACACCACTTTCAAATGCATACTCTCAATACCTCTCTATGCATTATGTGTGCCAATTTGAATATCAATGCTCGTAATGTAATACATGTTGTTATAGAAAGCGATAACATTTGAGATTTAAATCAACCAATATCAATCATTGACAAGTAAATCACCGATTTCAATAATAATTCTAATGATCAATTTAATAGAAAAGGTTTCCCTACCTGAAAATCCGAACTTCAATTCTAACGCTGCTCAAAGTTAGCAACACTGCAACTCACATTCTAAAACTTTTATGATTGTCGATAATCATTCTATTTTCATATCGAGTCTCCAATCCAAAATATAATTTAATCGATCACAACTTCATTCGATCCAAATTTCCAAAGTTACTCTGGCCACCCATACTACTCCATACCATTAGATGCGATTCTATTTCAAAGCTTCCAAACATCAGAGCAAGCTGTCTACTTTATATTCTCAATTCAAATTCGACTAGTTCTTCGATCACCGGAACACACATCGTCGACCAACTCTGGATTTCCCCACAATTCTGCACCTTCTATAACTTGAACATAACAAAGATCATGCAAGGTCCAAAAGGTCGTACTCGCGTCAGAAATTGACTGAAAAGATTGAAACCATCACTGCAACCGGTGAATAAGCAGCAGCCTCAACACCTCCAAATTCTGATTCTCCATGTTTAATCGAATTACAATTCTTCAATTTCAGTCAATTAAGCTATCAAAAACCAAATCATGATCAAAGCTACCGGAAATGGCCATAAAGACCAAAACCATCACCATGCACAGTCGCCACACATTGTAGAGCTTATTGAGTAGATCATGTTTCATACCCACTTACCATCAACGGTGGCCGGAGTCGCCGGAAAGCTAGTCGGAAGCACTGAAGCTTCCGGCTTCGATCGTCTCTCATGCCTTATCATCTGGACAAACCAACACCATTGATAGGTCAGCGAGGTCGAGAGGACGCTTCTGACATCCGTGAGATGCCTCGATTTGGCCGGAATCGGACAACCTCGCCGGAAAAAGCCCACATTCTCTCCTTCGATTCTCCGTCACTGGAGCTTACATGAACAAACCGAGACCATGGGAAGAACGATAACGCCAAGACGAAGCCAACGCCACCTTTCCTCCGCCGAGGCGTGGCCGGAGGACAGAGAAATGGTCGGTGGAGACAAGGCCTGTGACTGAAATCTGATGCGTCCGACCGTTATATATTTGAAATGGACGGCTGATATCATGCGGTGCACAAATCCAACGGTCCAGATCATGTCCTCTGATTTTCTATTTTCTATTTAATTTTTGGATAATACCAACTTCCAAAAATCATCTGAAAATTCCTACAAACTCGTACGACATCTAGTTTAATCCTATGGGCTCGAAAGATAAATTTTGACAAACCAAAAATTTAAATAATTTTTGAAAGCTATAAATAGTTTAAAACTAGTGGAAACTCAACTAAAAATAGCTTGAAAATTAACTTTCCTTTTCCAAAAAAAAAAAAAAAAAAACCCAATTTCCAAGATCTCACAATTGGCTCCCTCTCTTTTTACACGTTGACCACCATGGTTCCGTGTTCGCTTGTTTTGGCGATTACATTCCTCATTGGAATGAGAATATATACTAGAACGTCCAGAACTGTCCCTAGAATTAGGGTTTCGCTCTTGGCGCCCTCCCTTAGGAGCGTGACTATAATTGGACTCCAGAATAAACTTGATTTCCACGGCTCTCAAATTATAGTTTTTCACAAGGATATTGTTGTGCTTCTCAGCTACTTTCATGGCTCCAATTAACTCATGAAACCTTGTGATACGTCCTGCAGTTACATCTATACGATAGTTTATAGCAACCATCAATGCAGAGATGGAAAAGGTAGAGAGAGTCATCTCGATCATCTTTGCATCTGTGATGCATTTTCAACAGAATTCCATTAAAAATTTGATGCGAAGTGCTTCCGAATTGTAATCAAGAATTGTCTTGAAATCATAGAAGCGGAGGTTACGCCATGTCACTTCTAAGTTAGGAGTCATGAACGTTGCCAAAGTGCTCTTTGAGTGACACCCACAGCCTTCTGGGGTTTTCTTCATTTAATTACTCATATTGGAGCGAATCATCCATACGACGAGTCATTAGGATGACGACTTTTGTCTTATTTACATCCATAGCTGCTTTATTTGCTTCCAAAACTTGAGCTAGGGCTATGGTAGGCACGTCCTGAGAGGGATCAAGGATCGTTGATAGAATCCCTTGACCCTTGAGACGCTAGCGGACATCACGAACCCACTTGTGGTATCCAGTGCCAGTTGTCCCCAATGAAGCAAAGTCCAGTTTGTTCAGGTTACTCGTCCTTAAAAAGAACAAGAAAATGGGTTAGTTTCAGAGCAAAAAGGCTACCACGAAAACAAAAGGAATTTCTGAGCGTAATTGCTTCCAAGAAATTCGATTCTAAGAGATCTTGGATTAGATCGAGACAATAATGCGTGTGGTCGAACATAAATTCTCTACAAACTCTAAGTTTGGAGATAGCACAGACTCCCACTGTTCAGCGTAGCCTTCCCACAAAAAGAAGTGGGAGGCAGAAGAAGGGATGCCGGAATTCCCCGAATAAAAGAAAATAATTGAAATCGTAAAGAAAAGTAAACGAAAGAGGGAACTTTAAAGAAAAATTATGTCAAAAAGGATCAAAAGGAGTTGCTGGAGCTTTTGGCCGAACATTGGCGGAAAAATTTTACTTATGGTCGGTGGCTGGCTGGAACTGGCCGAAATTGCTTATGTCGGTTTTTCTGACTCTGATTCGATGGCTGTGGCGGTTGGTTCAGTGTGTTCTCAGCTAGTTCTTGGAGTTTTGTTTGTGATTCCTGACTCCTGATATCGAGGTGCTGCTTGTGGCCAAGTTTGGTGGCATGAGGCAGTCTGGAAGGCAGCGAACCAGGAAGGGACTGCTTTCTACTTTTAGGGGCCGGTTCGGTACTTTTCCGGCCAGTTCTTATGGTTTGGCCGCTGGTTCTGGGCTCTTGGGATCAACCGCTACAAAGTGTAAGGCAAAGGCAGTTAGGGTTTGAAGGTTTCGTATTTAGATTTAGGGTTTGGCTATTTGTTTCAGGATTAGGATTTCGTATTGACAACATATTTCAGGAAATCATAAATTGGGAGAGAATGATCTGTGTTTTAATTGATAATAGAGGCCTCTTCATATAGAGGATTTCAAGCAAAGAATCTACGTCTTACAAGAAAATTGAATCGTACATGCAGTGATTAGAATATCTCCTTAGATTTCTGTAAGACTAACCTCATTACAACTAAGACAAATAATCAGAGTTTGGGTCAGACACATAAACTAGGTGTCCTTTAACAAATACATACCACAATTTTTTGAAATAAGGGTCTGTGCGGATTATTAGTGACCAGCAATTGATTTAATTCTCTCTCTTCTTTTTTTTAAGTTAATCAAATTTGGTGAATCCTTTTGTTTAATCCTAAAAATATATATTTTTGTTTATTTCCGTGGATTTTCTGCTCTTATTTTATCAAATTATTTTAATATTTAACTCCTACAATTAAATTACTTAGGAACTTGAAATTGCTGGTTTGAGGATGAGGATCCAACTCACTTTTTCCTTTACCTTCTTAGTCCAATCGACGAACTTTTTTTAGGAAGTATTGCAATTGTAACAAACGAGGTATTTCGCAACTGGCCTGTATAAGACCTGGTACCTAATTCGAATCGAATAAGTATCAGGCTTATTTTATTGGAAATTTCCAATTGAAAAAAAAAATCCATTCAAATCCATTTCTAAATCAATAGATTTTTTGACTCAATTTAGTATTTTCTATTTAGAAATAGGGAAATTCATAATAAAATAATACAAAAAGTTCTGATAATTGGAAAGATTAATTTGTGATTATATATAGAGTTCAGATGTTGTATTCGACTAGCCATTCACCACTTATCTGGGTCACTGTTCGGATAAAACTCCTGCTTGTCAAGACATACTCGTTGTAGATCACAAACTCTGGTTTGTGATCCAGAGAATTTGAGGGATGCAAATGTACTACTTGTTTATCTTTTCTAGTCAGGTACTGTCCGCTGCGTTGTAGATGAGCCACCTGCCTGAAATATCCAGCCAGCAGAGCCTTTCTTATGTTGATGTAGTAGTCAGGGCTGCTAAAGTCAGTACTACATAGCTTGAGGTTAAGACGAGCCATAATGCGCATCAGCTGCTGCCTAACATTGTCTGCAGCCTTCAATGCCTTATGACTGAGATAATTGTCAAAGCACCAGGATGGATCCTCATTGTGTTGCTTGTAAGCATGATACACATTGAGCAAAGTGAGGTGATCTCCATCAATGTGGGCAAACGCAGCTTTGGCTTCGTCGGCTTCTTGAACCTCATCCCTAGGCCGGATAAATGGGGTGGGCACGGAAAGCATCGCAGAAATTGACAAAATCTCATTGGAGCAGTTGTATTGAGGGCTGACAATGAGCATCTTTGACATCTGAGGGTCTAGTGGGAATTCACTCATAATCTCCCCCACCATGGTCAAGTTACCATCTTCATCAAGGGCTCCCAAAAAAAACAAAACCTCTAGTGCATCCATCATTGTCTCAGGAGCAGGAGGATCCATGAAATCATAATGACTCAAATCCTCTACTCCTAGTTTTTTCATGGTAAGTACTGTATTTGCAAGGTTTGATCTCAATATCTCTGGATATGTCTCTTGCTCAAGATCGTTGTGGAAACTTTTCTGAGTGTATAGTCTAAAGCATTTTCCCGGCTGAGTTCTGCCGGCACGCCCTGACCTCTGACGTGCACTTGCCTTAGAAATTGGAGACACCAACAAGGACTCAACATGCGCTCGTGGGTTATAAACTTTCTGTTTGGCAAATCCGGGGTCAACAACATAAACAACTCCATCTATGGTAAGAGAAGTTTCTGCAATGTTTGTTGACACCACAATTTTCCTCTCAGGAATTTGATCAAACACTTTCTGTTGCATATCAGAGGGGAGAGTTGAATACAATGGCATCACTTTCACAGGACCAATTTCACACTGGTAATTGATTTTATTAATTTCTCTATTAATTTTGCGGCATGCATCTTCTATTTCCTCCCCTCCAGTTAGGAAAACAAGCACATCTCCAGGAGCCTCACAAGTAAGAATCTGTGCAACAGTTCGTATTGCTGCCTCTACGTAATCCCTTTCGGGTTGCTGAGTGTACATAATCTCCACAGGATAAAGTCTGCCAGGAACTTCTATGAGGGGTGCACCATTAAAATAATCTCGAAACTTCTTGGCCTCAAGAGTAGCACTCATCACAACCAGCTTCAGGTCAGCTCTAACTTTCAACACTTCCTTGAGAATCCCAAACAGAAGATCAGTGGCCAAAGTTCTTTCATGAGCTTCGTCAAGAATTATGACATTATATCTCTCAAATAGTGGATCTGCCATTGCTTCTCTTAAAAGCATACCATCAGTTAAGTACTTCAACATTGTCTTCCCGCTGGTGCACTCCTCGAAACGGATGCTGTAACCAACCTCTTCTCCGATGACCACATCCATCTCCTCAGCAACACGGTGGGACACTGACATTGCAGCCACTCGACGGGGCTGAGTACACGCGATCATCATCTTCTTCTTGCTGCGTGTTAGTTCTGGATATACATTCTCGGCAACAGCTTCCAAAACAAATTGAGGAATCTGAGTAGTTTTACCACTGCCGGTTTCACCAACTAAAACTAAACATTGGGTGCCCTTGAGTTCCTGCAAGAACTTCTCTTTATATTTCCAGACAGGCAAAGTTCTCCTCTTCTCAAGGATCTCATAGTACCTTTCTGAGTAAGGCCTTCCAGTCCACCTGTTGTTGATGAGATCAATACTAGTATCGAGGTTCGTTGAGGTTGCTCCTCCACCACCATTTGGTTTGCTCCTCTTGGAGTCGGATGAGACCGAATGGTCGAATAAGCACAGCTTCCTCTTCCTTTTGGTACGGACAATAGAACTAGCCATCAATAAAAAAAAAACTAGCTGCTATTGTCTTACCGAATAGTCGATAGGAATTTAATCAATTATTTCAAATTATATATAGGAATCAATGCTTCTCTTGAGGGGAAATAGATTCCTAAACCCGGTAGGAATGAGAATTTATTTCTTCAATGCACATGGGAATTTGATATGGATTTGCAAAGTGTTTGGGAGACCCAAAACCATTTTTTTTTTTAGAGAATATTTAACACTTTCTTTTTCTTATTTTCCAAAGTGTCATTTAACAAACAAAAGCACTTGAATTGTAATTGATTTGGTATTCTGTACGTGTGTGTGTGTAGACACACACAGACACACACATCCTATCCAGAGCAGAGCTCCGCTTTGAAATTAACATGTGAAGTTCGAGTTTTGGGTCACTTTTCGGTCGCACATCCACATCTTGACCGTTCAGTTTTTAGGTACTACTGTGTAGATCATCTCTGCAAATTTTCAGCTAAATTGATTATCGTTAAGTTATCTAACTTGCTTAAACTAGTGGACGGACTGAATAGTTAACAATGCCTTAACAAACTTCATTTTGGCTGAAAATTTGCAGAGATGATCTATACACTAGTACCTAAAAACTGAACGGTCGAGATGTGGATTTGCGATCGAAAAATGACTTAAACCTCGAACTTCACACTTTAATTTCAAAGTGGAGCTTCGCTCTAGATAAAATCTATATATATATATACACACACACACAGATCATATCCAGAGTAAGGCCCCACTCTGAAATTAACGTGTGAGGTTGGAGTTAAGGATCACTTTTCGATCTCAAATCCACATCTTGACCATTCAGTTTTTAGGTACTAATGTATAGATCATCTCTGCAATTTTTCAGCCAATTTGATGATCTTTAAGGTATCTAACTCACTTAAACCAATGGACGAACTGAATCTGTCCACCCTGAATCATATTAGTTTTAAGGCAGTTATCAATGCCTTAACAATCATCAATTTGAATGAAATTTTGCAGAGATGATCTATATATTAGTACCTAAAAACTGAATGGTCGAGATGTGGATATGAAACAGAAAAGTGACCCTAAACTCTAACCTCACACGTTAATTTCAGAGTGAGGCCTCACTCTAGATAGGATATATATATATATATATATATATATATATATATATATATTCATGTACAAAGTACTTTTCAAAATCAAAATGGCATTGAATTGATGAGGGATATATAGGTATATAGTACATGGCAACAAAAAGGAACCATGCCATGATATTACAATACGTGTGAACAAAAAATCAAAATGCTTATGTACGCAACCATTTTAATTGAAATCATGAAATGTGACAAATATTGTTCCTATCCATGGATGCCAATAATCTAAGAACTAAAACATGGCTTAGGAAATCTATTACGTTAACTAGAGCAGGAGGAAAAGAGAGAATTTTGATTTTTGAAGCTGAAAATATATGAAAAGTAATCAATACAAAGAACTTGAGCAAGCCTGTTAGTGGTATTCGAATAGGAAATCAGGAAAGTAGATCTCATATGGTACTAATTAAAGTGTAAGGCTATGGTATATTAATGTTTCTCATACATCAACTATTTTTATCACTTTGATTATTCATTTTACCACTTTGAGGACTAATATTATTATTTTGAGAACTCATTTTACCACTTTAAGACAATTGTATGCATGTCATACGTTAACATATTGTAGAATTTTCACTAATTAAATAAGTCATGTTTCTCAATATCACCAGATTTATGCATTCAAATTACACACCCCGCGGCTCTCCCTCTTTTTTTTTCTTGAAATGGGCTGGTGCGGCTGCCCTCAAGTCTTGATTAATGAAATTGCATAATACAAGGGGGGACGTAGAGCCTGAACCCCATATTACAATAAGCATAAAGATGACATCCTGAAATAATACAATTCTCCAAAAAATCTATGTATTCTAACAAGCACTAATTAGCAAAGAGTGCATGAATGACAACTCTATTTGCTTTGACATAGCGGTGACATACCGGAAAGATAACCCTATCACAAATAAGCATCAGTACAAATAGCACAGCTTTCCCACTATGTTGCCGCACGGAACTAAATCCGGCGACACTCAATTTCATCCTGCCACTAGGAGGTTGCATCCATTTGATCAAGCAAATAACTCGCCGCCTCGCTAGACCAGATAAGACACACAGAGTGTACATACCGGGACAAAGCCCACGTCGGCCCACCCAATAGTGGTAGGGACTTATTGCCGGCATAGAGCCACATTTTACTAAAAGAAAATAACAATAAGGGAAAATGCTCATTTACCCAATTTTAGCTTAAAATTTGCCCACTTGCTCCACTAACTGTTTTTTAACCCCGTTTACCCAAAACACTCTAAGGGATTATTTCCCCTTTACCCAATTAATTCTTTTTTTCTTCTTTTTATTTATTTTGGAGACTTTTTTGCCCTCTCCCCCCTCACCGATATCTCTCTCTCTCTCTCTCTCTCTCTCTCTCTCTCTCTCTCTCTCTCTCCAGACGACGTCGGATTTCTCTCTCCCTCCCTCCATCCCTCCAGCAGGTCGCCCACGACGCCTGCTCTCGCCATCGCGGCGCCGAACCTCGTCGTCGTGCTCTCCGCGGCCAGGCTCGACTCCAAGCCAAAGGTCCTCGTCGCTTAGAAGCTCGGCGAGGCCGGGGTTGACCTTCTGAAGGAATCGACGACGGACTGAAAACTGCTATCTGCTATTTTGCAGTCATAACCATAAAAGTTGTTACATTAGTGCCCCCCAGTAGACTTTGTATTAGGGACCAATGATGAATGCTTTATTTATTGACGGACTGAAAACTACTATTCCAAAGTAAATGTAGTGTTAAATTGCAGTAGTCGATAAATGAAAAAAAATTGTGTGGTTTGTGTCAGTCTAGTGGGGGGCAGTAGACAGAATATTGACCCTCAAAATGTGGGTTTTTAGACATTATCTGTTGTTTTGAGTGTGAATAACTTCTATAATCTGTGAAACATAGGAAGCGGTGTAATGTTTGATGGTCTATTGGGGGGCAGTAGACACATTAGTGCCACCCAATAATGTCTTTCTTAGGAGACAGTAATCATCTCTTGTTGATTTGTTTGTGATAAAGTGCAATACACTGTGAATCCTTGAATTTGGTGCAAGTTTTAATGGTTTAGTGGGGGGCAGTAGACACATTACTGCCCCCAAATAATGTCTTCATACGAAGTCAGAACCCTTCACTTAACTGGTGCAAGTTTTAATGGTTTAGTGGGGGGCAGTAGACACATTACTGCCCCCAAATAATGTCTTCGTTTTAAGTCAGAACCCTTCACTTAACTATCATTGACAGATTATTGTACTTTAATAAACTCAAAACAACATAAGACTTATCAAAACTCTAATTTCAGTGATTAATTAACCACAGTTAAGAAATTAGTGGGGGGGGGGGCAATAATCTGTCTATTACCCCCCAATAGACCACAGTTTTGACGTCGTCCGAGACCTGCAAGGGAAGCCCAGACCCGATTCCGGCGTGGAGAGCTTCCCGGACATCTGACGAACAAAACCAGCGAAGCCCAGAGGGGTTGGGATCGTGGAGTTAGATGGCGTCATCCTCTGGTGGTCCGACGGTGGGACGGAGCGGCGACGGTGGAGGTCGACATCGACGGTGGAGTGGTGGGCGTGGTGGCTCAGAGAGAGAGAGAGAAAGAGAGCCTGAGACGAGGTTAGAGAAAGAGAGAGAAAGAGAGAGAGTGAAATCGATAAGGGGGAGGAGAGAGAGATATGAGTTTAATTTGTTAATTAAAAGGAGGGCAATACTGTCAAACACTGTTAGATTGGGTAAATGGGGTTAAAAAACTCTTGGTGGAGTAAGTGGGCAATTTTTAGCCAAAAATTGGGTAAGTGGTCACAGCCCCTAACAATAAAACAAAGCAGAAAAATAAGTTGGGTCAAGGGTCAAAGCCCAGACAATTTACATGAATTCAAACCAAACAATTTACATGAATTCAGCTGATTGGAGCTAAAATCAATTACGTCACTTAGAGTAGGAGGAAAAGACAAAATTATGATTTTTGAAGTTAAAACACATATGAAAACTTTGAATAGAAAGAACTTGGATATGAAGAAAGTACATCTCACATGCATATATTTTTGCATGTAATTAAATCAGTCATGTTTCTCAATATTTGCAAAAATTGAAGTTTTCAGGGGCCGACCCATCTTATTTGCATTCTCAATATTTTCAAGAATTGGCATCTTTACTGAGAGTTTTTTAGGTAAAATTTAGGCATTGGGTCAAGGCCGGAAAAAAAAAATTACGGTATTTTCCTAATGTATAATCTAAAAAGTAGGGCTAAATACTGTTTATTACCCTATGATTTAGGTCCTTAATCAATTCAATCCCTGCACTTTCAATTTCATTAAAAACACATCTACACTATCATTTCTCATCTAATAGGTCATTCAGTCATGTGTCCGTTAAATGGCACCGTTAAACGGTTGACTTGGTCTGCCATCTCAGCTCAGGTGGGGCCCACTTGGAAGGTAAAATTCCAAAATTAACCCTATCTCTCTTCTCTGAGTTTTCCTTCCCTTGATCCTTAACCTTACCGTATTGATTCAAACCCTTCTCCCAGAAAATCTCCCTTCGCCATAAAGATCAGTATTAGATTCTCAACCTTGTTAATTTTCATCTCTTTTTCAATCCAATCAGTAGAAGAAGAAAAATGGCGAGGTATGATACTACGATAGAGCTATTACAATCTTTTCTCCAAATTGAAAGCTTCAATTTTGATTTGAAAAGAAGAAATTGCTTCGTCTCCGCCTATGTTAATTTTCATCTCTTTTTCAATCCAATTAGTAGAAGAAGAAAGATGGCGAGGTATGATACTACGATAGAGCTATTACAATCTTTTCTCCAGATTGAAAGCTTCAATTTTGACTTAAAAAGAAGAAATTGCTTCGTTCTTGTTCTTCTTCCACTTTTAAGATATTAACAACAAAACAAGGCAAGACTTACTGGCAAATCTAAAAGCATTGCTGGGTAATTTAAATTTTCTTCTCTTTGTCCTTTCTCCTCCTTAATACAATACTGAATTTTATGAACACATCCTCAAAGTTTCTGAAAATCTGACACAATGTCAAACCCAGAACAAAACCAAAAATAGACTTCCCAAATCACAAAAAGAAAGGAAAAGAAATTGAACCCATATGAATTCAGTATATGAATAAGAATCTTACTCCACCGTAAAGTCAGTAAAACTATAATCTAATCTATATGAATCAAAACTAATGTTCAGACAAATCAAACTCACATTCTATTTCGTCTGATAGGAAGAACAAAACAATTATAATAGAACTTAGAATTAAAAACCTACACAAATATAAACCCAAAAAAGAAAGCAGTTCTGAACTAAAAAATTGAGCCATAGATTTCTTAAATCCTTGTTTATTTTTTTTTCTTCTTCTTTGCTCGTTGGAGAGAGCAGGAAAAAGATGAACAAGAGAAATTTAACGGCGCCACCTGAGCTAGGTTTAATTTTAGAATTTTCCCTTCCATGTGGGCCCCACCTGAGTTGAGTTGGCAGGCCAAGTCAACGGTTTAACGGTGTCATTTAAAGGATGCATGACGGAATGACCTATTAGATGAGAAATGATAGTGTAGGGATATTTTTGATGAAATTGAAAGTGCAGAGACTGAATTGATTTTGGACCAAAACCACAGGGTAGTAAACAGTATTTAGCCCTAAAAAGTAAAACAAAAAAATTATGGTACTTTCTTAAATGGTACGTACTTGGTGCATATAGTGTAAATCCTAGTTTCTTGATTCACCCTGCAAGTCTTATATATATACTATTATTAAGAGAAGGGGGTTTGTCTCCAGGGTTGAGAAAATTTCTGACCTAATTGATGTGCACACCACAACTTGGAAACATGATATTGTGCATTCACTATTTCCAAATGATATTGTTGAGAGCTTACTTTGCATTCCATTGAGTCGAAGGGCAGCTGGAGATCGTATATTGGCAGCCTGAAAAAAAGGTTTTTTACAGTGTCAAAACGACATTTTGGATTGCTCGAGACCACGTACTCAGTCCAACGCTTGCTTCAACTTCAAATGGGGACTCTTTCAAGCCTTTATGGAAGCAAATTTGGAAAGCAAAAGTTCCAGGAAAAGTTCAGATCAATGCATGGCGAGCTTGTAACAACTTGTTGCTGACTAAAGCTTCCTTACTTCGCAAAGGCTACACAGGGGACACCAATTGTCTTCTCTGTCCTGCAAGATATGAAGACAGAATGCATTTATTTTGTAAGTGCCCTACTGCGCAAGCAATTCTGGCAGCACCTCCCTTCAATTTTCAACAGCCTATTGAGCATCGATCACATGGACTTCAAGGTCTGGATGTTGGACAAGGCTCTAACCCTTCAACAAGAAGTGTTCGATAAGCTTCTCATGGGAATCTGGGCAATGTGGAGAAATTGAAATAATATGTTTTGGCATGGAACATCTCAACCAGCTACGGAGATCATGTTTGCTGCTTTATCATGGCATGATGAATTCTGCAAGGCAAGGCAACCTGTGCCTATAGCTACAGCCTTCCAGCGAGAAAGTTTATGGTCACCTAATGATGAAGGTCACTGGAAAATTAATGTGGATGGGAGCTTTGTACCACAGAAAATTCGAGGTGGCCTAGGAGGAGTACTCAGGGATACTCAAGGCAACTTCAAGGCTACCTTCACTTGTCCAGTTCAGTATGTGCAGCATGCCAAACAAGTAGAACTTCCCGCTATTAAGGAGGGGTTGAAATTACTACCTACTTATCCTGGGCAAGCTGCAATAGTTGAGACAGATTCTATCGAAGCTACAATGGACATTCAAAACCTCATATATGATCTTTTACCTTATGCAGCTATAATTGAAGACATTCGGGCTCTTTTGATTGCTATGCCAGATACCAGAATTTGTTTTGCTCCTCGATCGTGCAACAAGATTGCACATAGGCTGGCTAGTTTAGCTTTTGATGATCATTGTAATGCTGTTTGGACTAATGATCCACCAGCTTGTGATAGGAGCATTTTAATGCGACGTTTTAACTGCCATTTCCCTACATTTCCTGCGTTATTTCCTTGAAAAATCCCTGTTTGGGAAAGTTTTCATTCTTTGATTGGGAAAGTTCCTTATTGTAGAAAGTTTCCATTTTTGTAGTTTCCATTTCTCATTTTTGGCAAGTTTCCATTTTTAGTTTAGGAAAATTTCTATTTTTCATTTTTAGTAAGTTTCTATTTTCATTTTTTAGAAAGTTTCTATTTTTCGTTTTAGGAAAGTTTCTATTTTTAGTGATAGTTTCTATTTTCAGGACCTCCGAGCTAAAAAGTGGAAATGAACGCACAAATGGAAAGAGGAGCTTGCGAACGTTAAGACGAGCGAATATTAGACGAAAAGGGCCACACAATTGAGCATAAATGAAGAAATAAGCTTTCCTGTTCCAACCAGGAAACCCTGCGAAAAGGAGGAAGGCTTCCCAAGCAAGTTTCCAACGCAACCATGAAAAAGAAATGAAAAAAATGAAGTGTCATTACGTTGGAGGGTGACAAGGCTTGAAGTTGAAGCAACAAGGCCCAAGAACTTGATGGATTGAGTTGGATTTTCGGCAAAATGGATCAAGGCCCATGAAAGCCCATGGAATTAGGGTTTGTGACGCAAAACCTAAACCCTAGGGATGCTTTTCCGTGAAAACCAAAGGGAAGAGAGAAAGTGGCGTGAAAAATCAAGAAGAGAATAAAAGATTACGCCAAGAGATTTTCTAGGGTGGAGTTTATGGAAAGAAAAAGTGTGGACATCAAGAAACGAACCAAAAGGCGTCTAGATTCATTCCTATATTCCCTAAGGATGTCTTGGCCGAAATAAGAGAAGAAAATCAGAATATTTTCAAGGAATTTCGGCAAGAATATATTAGGGAATCATCTTGGAGTTTTGTGATTGGTTGGATGACACACTAGGGCTTACTTGGCAATTTTTCATTGGTGGAAGCTATGTGGAATTATTAAATGAATTCCATGGAAAATAAACAGAAAATCACGGCTTGGAGACCAAGTATTGCCGTCCCCTATATATATTCCTTCTCTCTTGACGTCTGACACACCACATAATTCAGAAATTACTTCATACGCGAAAGCTCTCTCCATCCTCTAGTGCATTCAACGTTTCAAGCAAGGAAGAAGAAGACGAAGAAGGAGCCGTGAGCATCATCATCCATCCTCCACCTTGAAGCTTGCTTTCGAGATTCAAGATTCCAAACGTTTCATCTTTCATCCCCATCTCCATCTCACGGTGTAATTCAACCTCTTTCTTTGTAACCTTGCTTAGTTTCGTTAGAATTGTTTCTAGTTGACATTGATGTTTGAACAAGGTTTAAATTCTGAAATTTTATGATTGAATGAAGATTTCGATTCTTCTTTTGTGATTCCAACGTTGCTTTTGTGTGATTGTTCGATTGAATTTGCTTAATTGATATCTCTTATATGTTAATCTTAATTGGTTTGAAACTTTTAGGGTTTATGTATGAGTGGTGCTAGATTTAAGAACATGATTCAACTTATTGTTTTGTGAACTTAAATCGAAAGTAGTAAAGGTTTTGGACAAAAATCGAATTCAATTGGAAAGGATTGCAATTAGGTGAACTTTTTCATACTAAGTTGCACACTTGAGTTGATAGCCTTTCTATGTGTTTCATGCGTTAAACATGTTATGATTGTCTAGCTTTCTAGAGCTTGAATGCATGTTTGATAGGATTAGTCTTTGTGCTTTCACTTAGATTAATTAGCGTTGAAAGTAAAATATGGGAAATCGTTTGCTTTCTAACGTTTCACATGATCAACTCCTTTCACATGACTTGGAAGAACAACTATAAGGTTAATTCGAATTCAATTATAAACTTGGTTTTGATCTTTGTTTCTTACTTTTCATTCTTGTAGTTGTGTTTTTGTTTATACTTAGTTTTATTCTTTCTTTTAATTTTCGAAAATCAAAACCTAAAACCCCGCTTAAATCGTAAATGATGTTTATATGTGTAAATATTATACTTTGTTTTTATTTGAATTGTTTAAATTGTCTTACATTGACAGGTGTACCCTCAATCCCCGGAATAGAACGATCCCTACTTGCTTATACTACTAATGATATTTATAGGGTTAAATTATATGCTTGCTTTGAGCGTATCAGCTTGTATTCTTGATGTACTAGCCAAAGACCATGTTGGCTAACTTCAGTTACAATAAAGATCATTCTCTTATCCAACCCAGAGAAAAAGAACGCGATGCACGTGCCTGAGAGAAAAAGAGTGAGATCCCTCCTGTCCTGCGGCGAGCCCCTAAGCCGTCGTCTGACGGGCTTTAGTCGACTCCGCGTGAGTTGGGTGTGAGGCCGGCTCCCTCAATCAACGTTTCGTTCTGATTAGGGAGAGTACGGTGGATGTCAGTGAGGGGAGGAAGATTTCAACTGTTGGCTGGCTCGGGTTCCCTCTTCGATGGCCTTTTCGTCTGTCATGTTTGACGTTTCGGGGGTGGCCTTGTGGTGTGGCGGCAGGCGAGGCGTGGCAGGGGGAAAATCGGTGCGTCTGGATCTGGGTTGGATCTCTTGATCCTGATTCGGGTGAACAACGTGGTCAGCTTCTCCAGGGTTCGACAAGGTTGGTGTCTCTGCTAGGCTTGGCTCTGATCTGGTTTGACAGGGTCCCTTGGTGCATCAGAGTTGCCAGATCGAATTCGATGTGCTGGCGTAGGAGACTAGGTGGGGTTGTGCAGGTCTCGTTCGTGGTAGCAGTGGGGGAGTAGGGTCAGGCCCAGCCAGCAGGTGGTGGGCTTCCTATTCCTTGGATTGTTGCTTGGGCCTGGGCTCCCTTCTTGGGCCCAGTTTGGGCTATCTATGTTATTTGTGTTTTTCAGTTTATTTATGCTTGTTTACTGTTTATAATAAGTCACTGCCATAGGTTGGTAGGACTAGATGGGCTTCGTGCTTTAGGGCTAGTCCGACGTGGTGCCTGTTTGTGCACTCTCTATGCCTTGTCTGCTCTAGGTAGGCGGCGAGTTCCTTACTTGGTCAAATGGCCGCTGCCTCCTAGTGGCAGGGTGAAACTTAGTGTCACTGGATGTATCTTCCAGTGGCATCATGATGGGAAAGTTGCGCGTATGGTAATTATGCTACACTGCATTCGAGTTGCAGACCAAGTTATATTTCCGTTGTGTCACCGCTGGAATTTAGCAAGTGGAGTCGCCAGTTGCGCGCTCTCGGCTATTTGGTGCTTTGTTGAATGCAAGTATTTCGTACAGACTCAGGATAACATTTCAGGTTGTTCTCTATGTGCTTTTTGTAATCAGAGGTTTTGGCTCAATGTCCCCCCTTGTATTCGACGGTTTCATTATTCAAGGCTAAAAAAAAAAAAAAAAAAAAGGGTTTGTTAGCCAAGATTTAGAATTTTGACAAAAAAGACCCTAAAAGATTAATAAACTTTGAGAATTAATTAAATCGGAAGAATAATTAAGACATTTATAAAATATATTTTTAATAAAAAAATAAACAAAAAAAGTATCAACAACCCACTTTTCTCTCCCCATTATCTTTTCTCTCCAACAGCTAACTCTTTCCTTTTTTATTTTTTGAAGAAAAAAAAATAATAAGTTACACATGCAGAGCATGTGTGAAGAAATGCTAGTTATTATTAAGAGAAGAGGTTTTGTTACACATAGATCCTTGCATCATATATTTATTTGAGATTATATTTAATAATTAAAGGATAAGAAGGTAAATAATAAAATCAAAATTAAAAAAAAATAAGAAAACAATATTTCACTCATCTGAAGATAACTTCCCACTTAGACACTATGTGCATTTCATTCAATACAAAACTTCCCACTATCTGTAATAACTGCCCACTTCTTTTGAAAAAAGTTTTTCCACATCTATTTAATTAATAATTGTTCACACCCATCGGGTGTGTGTTTTGTTGTAGTATATTAGTCTGCAATCACATGTTCTGCATGTGTACAATAAAATTTTTGTTTTTTAAAAAAAATAGAAAAGTGGGTAGTTATTGCGGAAAAAATAGATTTAGTGGTAGTTATTGCAGAGAGAAAATAATGGAAGAGAAAAGTAGGGGTTGTGGAATCATTTTTTTATAAATTTTTTTAATAAAAATCTATTTTATAATTGTCATATTTCTCCTTATAATTGTCATATTTAATTTAATTTAATTTAATAAAAATCGTCACTTAAGGTTCTAACTAATAAGCTGCAAGGGTTCTCAAGTCAAAGAGGGGATAATCCATTTTTAACTGAAAACCAAAATCGACCAATATCGCCCTAAACAACTTGCATATGTTTGCAGCTTATTGTAATCAAGAGGGGACATATATAGTGGTTCCCTAAAGCTCGAGCTACCCTGGAAAAGTATGTGGCTTTAACCAAGATTTTGCTCCATATCAACCTCGTTCATTAGTATTCATGACAACTCGGCATCCTGAGACTAATTTGGAGTTGGAGAGGTATGGCAACTACAAATATGTCTTGAAAAATGGCTGGTCGAGTGTCGTGCAAACTGAGGATTTCAAGGTCGGCAATGATGTACTTCTATGGGCATTCACAGATGCTACCAACTAGGCCTCATCATGGGCCGGGCTAGGGCAAGCCTTACCCTAAATTTTAAGGCTTAGGGTAGGGCCGGGCCTGGCTTTGACTAAGTCAACAGAGATTAGGGCCGGGCCGGGCCGAGGCTTCAAAATGTAAACTCTTACCCGCCCTTAAGGCCCATTCAGCAAGGGCCGGGCCGGGCCAGCCTTTCCTAATTGGGTCGGGCCGGGCTTTCAAATTTTGCTAACCAAAAAAAAAAAAACTGAGTGCATTGAGATTTCAGAACTTGAATTAATTACAAATAATTACAATTTCCACATAAACTCAAATCTCAAACTCACATTCTCACTAATTAATTGCAATGAGGCACTAAGCCATTGAGGCTACAAAAAGTGATGAAGTGTTAAGTGTTTGATACAAGAACTGATCAAGTCCTCATCAATTCCCAAAAAGTTGTAATGTAATTCAACACTTGCAAATGTTCAATTGTATCAAGTCTTCACCAAACAAAGAACTTGCACAAAACCATATAAATAATTTAGAAACTGAGCATATATTTCAGTTCACAAATAAATCTAAAGCATCAGACCTATTTAGAGAGACAGAAGCTCAAAATAAATAGACATTTTTCAGTTCAAGTCTATAAGAAATAGAGAGACAGAAGCTCAAAATAACTTAAACTATTTATACTTCCAGTTCAGCAACATACCCACACCAACTTATAAAGAAAAAAGCATTCTGAACTCAATTCAATTTCACACTTCATGTAAGCAACTGGACATATAGATATACACACATTCATCATCGAATGAAAACTCTGAACTTCAATTTCACACTTCATGTCTTTATGTAAGCAACTGGACATATCATTATATATAAATAGACACATTCAACCTAGACTAAAAACACAAACACAACATACCAACTGGACACATATATATATACACGTATTCAGTGATTCAACATAGACTGAAAATAAAGCACAGCAGCCACACACTTTCCAAAATATATAATTTGAAGACAAACATACCATACCAGATCTGAATCTCATAAACAAAGGTGCCAACCAAGGTGCAGTGTCTGATTCGATTTCGAAGAATCTGAGATGGTAGACGAAGGAACCAACCAAGGTGCAGGCATTAGAGACCGGCAGAGCAGGATCCGGCGATTTGGGCCTAGGCGAGATCGACGATGACGGGCTTGATGAATGAGACCATCTGCTGGAGGCGTTCAAGGCCCGCGGAGCAAGATCTGGCGATTTGGGCCCAGGCGAGGTCGGCGACTACAGGCTTGAAGGATGAGACCATCTGCTGGAGGCGTTCGAGGCCAGAGGAGTAGGAGCCGGCGGTTTAGGTTTGGGTATTGGTCAGATACTCTCATGTATAAAGGCGAGGTGAGGCAAGATTCCATCGCCTATGTCTCCTGTGTTTGAGGCTTTGAGCCTCTAAGGAGAGAACGGCGTTGTCTAGTATCTAGGGTTTTCAGTTTTTTTCACGATAGTTTTATTTTGTTCCTCATCTTTGGAGTTGGACTCGGGCTTGTGACCTGCTAGACAAATGGGCCTCAATGACACTATGACAGAAGACAGATGCATTACTGATTACCCACACTTCTATTTCTATGGTTAATGGTTTTATAGTTCTATACTCTATGGTATAAATTTAGGCATTTAGCATAAAATTTAGGGCTGGGTTAGGGTCGGGTCGGGCCGGACCGGAGGGTAGGGCCGGGCTTCATTTGTATGACCCATATCCTACTCTATTTTAGAAAGGGTTGGAAGGCAGGGCCGGGTGGGCTTCGGGCCCAAGGGCCATATGATGAGGCCTACTACCAACACTAATCTGTACTTTGCCATGCATCGCCAGGAGGGTTCTGGTTCTAACTTCTAGCAAGTGAAAATACCAGCTACTGTTTGATATGGTTTAAGTTAGTGAGTTTCTTATAGGGGCCGTGACCACTTACCCAATTTTAGCCCAAAAATTGCCCACTTACTCCACCAAGAGTTTTTTAACCCCATTTACCCAATTTAACAGCTATTGACAGTTTCGCCCTTATTTTAATTCATAAATTACACACTCTCTCTCTCTCATCCCCTCCTCACCGAGACCACCATCAACGATCTCTCTCTCTCATCCGCCTCCTCACTAGTCACTAGACCACTGTCGCCGATCTAGCAACAGCCTCCTTGGCCGCTTCTCGGCCATCACCGCTGGCTACTCCATCGTCGACCCAGGCAAACATTCCAGCCCCCATCAGAAGCAGCACCGCATCACCGTGCTAATCACCAAGTCCAACCACAAATCTGGAGATCAACGTCGAACTCAAACACGAAAGCCCGACCTTGACCTGATTCCAAATCCGATTAGACAACCCAAGACGCCGAGACCACCTTGAAAGGGAGCCAATCCAAGGTCCTCAATCCCAGGTCGACCGATCAGAACACCGATCACCCCCCTACTCTGGGATCGAAGCAAACCTGTGCTTCAAAACAACAACTTTTCTCACTGATCTCCACGCCTAGGAAGAAACCGAGGAGAGAAACCGACAGCCTACTCGGGCCTCACCCATTGAAGTCGGAGAAGGGAGATCCGCGATCGTCGAAGTCAATGATGGGAGGAGAAGAAGAAGTGGGTGCCCAGAGCATTTTCTGGGTGCCCGAACTTTTTTTTTTTCCGGCATCCTGAGTTTTTTTATTTTTTTTTTAATTTTTTTCGGCAGTAGACACATTATTGGCCCCCAGTAGACTTTGATACGATGGACAGGGATCACTATAGTGTGGCGTTTTGATAAGTTACCTGTTGTTTTCTGTGTATTAAAGTCAAATTATCTGTGAATCCTACAAAATGGTGCATTTTTGGTGGTCTATTGGGAGGCAGTAGAGACATTGGACTTTGTATTGGGGGGCAATAATATTATTACTGGGGGGCAGTAATGTGATTATAAATTGATCAATTGTGCCTGTAGTGTATTCATTTTGGTTTTGGGAGTTCATACAATTCACTGGACGGCAATAATATGATTTTTGGAAGGCAATAATATGATTACTGGGGGGCAGTAATATGATTACTGGGGGGCAATAATAGCCGGATTCCGGTCATCGGTCGCCGGATTTCGGTTACCGGTTTCCGGAATCCGGTCATCAGTCGCCGGAATCCGGTTACCGTTCGCCGGAGTCCGGTCACCTGTCGCCGGAATCCGGTCACCGGAGACCGCGCCGGCCACTGGTCACCGGAGCACAGCAAGGTGGAAGGTGACTTCTCTCTCTAAGTGAGAAAGAATGAGAGGGCAAAAAAGTCTCAAAAAAAAAGAAAAAAGAATTAATTGGGTAAAGGGGAAATAATCCCTTAGAGTGTTTTGGGTAAATGGGGTTAAAAAACAGTTGGTGGAGCAAGTGGGCAATTTTTAGCCTAAAATCGGGTAAATGATCATTTTCCCTTTCTTATAACTAGCAAGGTTATGGTTCATTATTTTATTGTTTTTTTTTTTTTTGCTATTAAATAAAGTTAAGGACGAGCTATTAAACATTACCGTTCTTTCTTCAAATATTGGCATGGCGTAATAGTTTTGATTTACAGAATACGCCATTTTGAATTACAAAACAGGACACTTGTATTTGTGTGACAACGGAATTTTAATAGACAAGTTGGTTAAAAAATAAAAAATTTCATATCACATTGGCTTAATCGATAAGACATTACATTATCCTACGTATCAAAATGCTGATATGTTATATGCTACTAAGATGTAATAAATTTAATTTGTTCATATTCAAAGATGCTAGTAATCCCCAAAAATTGAGAAGTAAATTCGATTTCTTCAGTTAGAGCATACGGACACGATACAAATTCAGCTTAACATTTTCTGAAGCCTATATAAACAATGGTTTCTTTGTGCTCAATAATCTACCACGGTTCTTCTGTGACGCATTTGGTTGATTTCCCTATGAATCAATCTCTACCAATATGGTTCATGCCTCCCCGGAGTGATGATACTGTTTTGACTCTTGGGAGGTACGGGAACAACATGCATGCATGCTTTAAGCAGTGGCTGGTCCAGAGTCGTGGAACGTGAGAATTTCCAGGTCGGCGATGTTGTGCAACTATCGTCTTTCAAGGATGTCAACAACTATCTACACTTTGCTATGCATCACCAGGAGCGATCTGAATTAACTAGTAGCTAGGACGAGTATACTAGCTAGTAAGTTGCCGATGGATCAGTTAAGAGATTAATTGTTATGGTTTTTCACTTTTTCTTAGCTTGAAGAACTTTTGCGTGCTCGATTACTGCTAGAAGTTTCTTGATATATGAGTTTCTAAAACCAAGAATTTAGGCTCGTATTTCTCTAAGTTTTGGTTGTATCTTTATTTTTGGTATTAAATAAAGTCAAGGATGAGTTATACATTACTGCTCGTACTCTTTTATGATTTACAATGGTCATAGGCGTGATACATTTTGAATCGCAAAATAATCTCTTAATATGATCCTTGGACCGAATTGATCCTAGCAATAATATGACGCCATCCCAAAAAAAAAAAAAAAAAAGCGGAAGCAGAAAGCACAACTGCTTTGTTCCAACATGAACTAATTAATCTGAAGAAAGAAAAGAGACAACGCAAATATAATCTATGATTCTTCTTCTTGCGGTGGGCAGCTGCTATTGTTGTGATATTTAGGAACCAGTGTTGGCCATCGCAACCTTGGGAGCATAAATGGAAGGGAAAATAATCATTTACTTAATTTTAGGATTAATTACTCAAACACTCTAAGAAATTACCTACTTACCTAATATTTAATATATATTTTTCCCTAATACCAAATTAAATATTTTTTTATTCTTTTTCATTTATTTTTTAGACAATTTTGCCCTCTCCTTTTTTGTCACTTAGAGAGAGAAGTCATTGGAAACCTTGCCAGACTCCGGTGACCAGTGACCGGCCACGAACTCCGGTGACCGGAATCCGGCTACCGAACTGGTGACCGGATTCCAGAGTCTGATTTTATTGCCCCCTTAATAATACTCTGTAATCATATTATTGCCCTCCAGTAAATTGCATAAACTCCCAAAACCGAAATGAATACACTACAGACACAATTGATCAATTTATATGTTCAATTCTACATGTTCATTTTTTTTTCCTTCCCCAATTCTACATGTTTATTACCTGCTTGTAACATAAAATAAAGACACTGATATAAATTAAAACTAATTCCAAAGTAAGTGCCTTTATACACCTTCACTATTCTAACCACAAAGTAAAGCATAGCCATCTAACAACAAATTTAAAATTGCTCAGTGCCTTAGTTTGACAATTAGTTGGACATTCAATTGACCATTCCCTATACTATTCCATTTCCTTTCTCAACAGCGCAAAAATCGCATTGATCCTCTCAGAAGAATTCAAAATCGCATTGATCCTTTCCGAAGAATTCAAAATCACTAGACCTCACGAAGACGACAACTTGCCGGAACTCTGCAAATTCAAAACCAGGCACAACTCTAACACTCGCTTCGCCGGAGAAAAAAAAAAAGCAAAACAAACTGAGTATGTGTGTGCGCGCAAAACAAAGTGGTCACGGCCTCAAATGTCTTTATCTCTGTCCAACTATTAGAGAATGGCAACCTTGGAGAGATGTCAATTACTGTTTTTTGTACAAATATTACACGTAACAGTGTCACTGTGTGTGTGATATTCTGGACCGAGCTGATGGTTTTCCGTAGCAGGTACAGTTTGTCTTCATCATTTCCAAAGCCAGAGCATGGTAACTATTAGACATCCGATTGTTCGATTCAAGTTCGTCCAGGAAGACCCTCTCCTTTAAACACCATTTCATCATTTTGCCTCCAAATCCTTCCACCTGACGATCGCTATCTTCTTTCAACTCCCACACATAAAGAATGAAACGTGACAAAGTATAGAGCCAGCACATCCTCACACAACTCTGGCAGACACCCAGGCAATCGGTGTAATTGTATGGATTATAAAAGGCTTCAAACTAGGAACGAGGCCAGCAAATAAAATGACAATGATAGTTATGGTTATTGTTATTGTCGAACTTGAAAGGCTCCAACCCAATAAGAAACCCACTGCAACCTAACCAGTACAACATTCCATCATAAGCAAGGGCTGGTATACTGTGCTTGAGATGAGCAGGTCTAAACCATTGTGGGCATAGGACAACTGATTCTTTCCATTTACCAGTCTAGGAAGAGAACGTCTCCACCTTCACTGGGAAGGCAGGTTCTGCTTCATACTCAAGGAATCGTACAATCCGACACCTATAGTCAGAATAACAGATAAATCCCTCATCTACATCTGTTAAGGGGGATAGAATGGTAGGAGGAAGAGCAACCCATTACTTGGTGTAAGGATTGCAAATGTAGTAATTCATAAGGAAACTCAATGTTTCACACAATAAAATCAAGTCATTGTATGTCGCTACCACAACAGCTTGCTGGGACGAGCAATTGTAAACAATTTTGTTGTGCTATCTGCCAAAGGGTATGAATGTTCGACAAACATGGGAATTTGCTCGTTGTCACAATTGCACGACGGCTTTCAAAATAAGGATGGGAGATGAGAGTCGACCAAGATTTGCACACATACTTGCATCGTAAAACAAACTTGCAAGGTAGTCGACAAAGGATTTCAACCAACAAATAGTCAGGAAGATCTTCAATATTCAAGAATATTGTATTTAAGAGAGACCAAGAGGGTGCGCCAGGAGGATTGGATGCAATACTTGTGCTTCTTTCACCTCTCACGGTGAACGAAAGAAAAAAAAAACTGAGGTGTTTGATTAGCCTAGAACAATTAAGAGAGGCTACGGAAGAAACTAGCAATTCAATATTATCTTCCTCAATTGACCGTTTTTCTTTATTTGCGCATTTTTCCCCAATATTATCTTCTTATTGTATATTTGTTCCAAAAAACCTAATAAACACAAAACTAAATAAATAAAGAGAAAATAGAATAAACTAACAAAGATTAATATAGAGATTAACCATATACACGTCGCATAAAATGCTCCTATCACAGCCCTTTTTCCAATTCTCTATCCAGCAATTCAACCGCTACCATCCATCAATTGTCTGGTCTGGTTCAACTGGAGTTGTCGACCATGGAACAATAGCCATGCTGCAAGATTGCAATCACATAGTACAAGCTACATTAAAATCCATTTACAGAAACCACAACTCATAAGCATATTTGCAGTCACTAAAAATCAAATGAATATAGCAATGAGGTCATATCCACTATAGAACATAACGTGATTAACATATAGCAATGAGGTTACATGTTATATCCCACAAGAAGACCGACCTGTAGTTCGAACTTCGAAGAAGAACACCACACAATCACAACTCCAGAGCCACCAATTCAAAGGCCACTAATTTGAAGCTTCCCAAAATCAAATCAGAACCTTAACTCTAGCACAATATCACAACAAGTCAACAAATGAACAAAAAGAAAGAGAAAGAGAAAGATAAAGAAACTGAACAAAGAGAATATCTGCAACAAAGAGAAACTGAAGAAAGAAACTAACCTGCCCAAGTAGCAAATCACGCACATATACACTCATAGTGGTCATTCGTCCATTGGAACCTGGAAATAATTTTTGAAACAAAAACCCACAAATATTAAGCTCCGAAAGAATTTTTGAAATAGAAACCCACAAATACTAAACTCTGAAATAGAAACCCACAAATTTATGAAACAATATGCTACCTGAAGGCTGAGACTGAAGGTTCAAATCGAGTTTGGGAACTGAAGGTTCAGATTGAGTATGCTAACTAAAGGTTCAGATTGAGTTTGGGAACAATTGATGAATTGAAGGCTGAGACTGATTAGGTTGCAGGTGAAGTGGAGAGAGAGAGGTCTTGTCATTGGTGGACATGGCAGAAAGATCTGTGAGGGAGAAAGAAGGAGGAGCCGAGGAGCTGTGTAGCTGTGCAGGTGAAGTGAAGAGAGAGAGAGCAGTCCTCACAGTCAAGGCTTCTGGGCGTATCACCGTCACAGCATCTCGGTGTCACGGGCTCACAGTATGGAGAAGGAGAAGGCGAAAATGAGAAAGAAGGAGGCGGCCTCTTATGTGTTCAGATCGAGTAGAGATTAGAAATGAAGCTGAAGATTAGGTTTAGGTATTTGAGTGAAGAGTAAAATCTTATGTGTTTGATCCTATGATAAGGATTTTACTCTCTATATTATGACCAATAATATATGGACATTTGTCCTTTTATCTCTTAGACGGGCCTGACAGGCTTTTTCCACTTTGAAACACAAGGCCCGGCCCGAACCGTTTGTTTGAAAGTCAAGGTCTGGGCCCGAACCGTTTCGACAAAAAAAAAAAAGGCCTGGCTCGTACGGGTCGGGCTTTGAAGGACCGGTTCGGATTTGCGGGTTTTCGGGCTTAAATGCCCAGCCCTGTTGTGTTGTTTATGATAATCCCAGTTGATGACAAGAGCAAATAGGAAGAAAAGTGGCCAGGTATGGTGTACCCTTTTCTCTTTGGAATCTGAAATTCAAGTTGATTTAAGTTTATTTGAACAAAAACTTAGTTACAGAGAAGGGGAGAGAGAAGGGAAGGGAAGGGAAGAAGAAGAGGACACGATATGGTGCTTCAAGTCCACCAATGTGAGTTTGTAAACTCTTTATTATCAGCCATTGGATTGGCTGATGCTGATGTGGCAGCTTAATAGAGAATTATAGCAGATCATAGCAAAAAGAAAATATAGTAGAGAAGCCAAGCCCATTAAGAAGTTGAATAAACAAGTTAGTAAAAATTAGAAGTTAACTATTGTACCGTATATATGTACTACTACAATGACAACCAAGATTAATCATACAAAAACAACACATTACAATACATACGGAATGAAAAATAATAAAGGTAATACATACCACAATTTTTTGAAATATAGTAGAGAAATTGCAAAATACATTTTCTTTGGAGGACAATTCATTTATTTTATTTTATTTTTTAAGGGGGGCTGGTGCGGCTGCCCTCAAACTTTTATGAATGAAATTGCAGAATACAGGGGAGGGGGGATGTAGAGCTTGAACCTCATATTACAATAAGCATAAAGAGAACATCCTACGAGAATAGTTAATTAACCCGCGGAAAGTAGAGAAAAAAAAAAAACCTAACAGAGCCGACTTCTCTATCTACAAACTAAGGTTTGCAGTTTTTTCTGTGCATTCTTCAACAATGTCCTCTGTTGATGCCATGGCTACTAACCTTGCTTCTTCTCTTGCCATTACTAAGGGGAGAAAGCAGGTTGATCTGCGACCTACATATGGAAAAGGTCTGCGCCAGGCAGAGGTGTTTTTAGTGGGAAAACTTCTCACCGCTCGGGAATACAAGGTTCGTTCTTTCTTGGGGATGTTTCACAATGCTTGGAGAGTGAATGGGTCATTGCGTGTTGAAGAAGCGGAAGGGCAGAGGGTTCTGTTTACCTTGTCTGACGAGACTGATCGGGATTGGATTTGGAAGGGAGCCCTGTGGGGACACAATCATGCACCAGTTGCCCTAGCTTACGATGATGGTGTCGCTACCATTGAATCTGTACCTTTTACGGTGGCCTCGTATTGGATTATACTGCAAATTTTGAAAGAGTGGTGACAATGATTGGGTACACTCTTGAAGATTTCAAAGAGATTGATAAGCAGGCAAAGAAAGTTGGAAATCTTCAAATTCGGGTGGAGATCCCATTCAACCGGCCTTTATCCTTCAAACGATGGTATTGGGTTGAGGATGAAGTGGAGTTTCTCTGTAAGTTCAGGTATGATAAGCTTTTTGGAAGATGCCCTACTTGTGGTGTTATTCATGTTGACCTCCCATGCTCGGGTCCAACCTTGGAGGAGGATGATGGGGAGGCGGAACGTACTGTGTTGGGTGTGCAAACAGGGAAGGCTCCACCTACACTGGCATTGTAGATTGTCTCTACTTTGCCATCTGGGACGGCATTGACAAGCAGATTGAATACAGGTAATAGGGATAGGGTTTCAGTAGCAGGCCAGAACCTCATCTTTCGTACCTTGGTCCCTAATCAAATGTCGGAAAGACTGCTTCACAATCCAGCAGTGTTGATGCAACGACTTAGTCGTCAAGCTCATATTAGGGAATTACCAGAGATGACGATCATTCCTAAGGCTTTAATAGGTAAAAGAAGAAGTAGGGAGGAGGAAACTGTTACTATTTCTCCTAAAAAGATGAAATTGAGTCTTGCTGTGGGTAAAAGGAATTTGAATTTGGAACTAGAGAATTTGGGATTGGTACCAGTGGCACAGAGTGAGGAGAGGTAGACCTACAGGTAGCAAAAATAAGCTACCATATGGTGAAAAGAAAAAAGCACTGAAGGTTGATGAATCTAAGGCAGCAAAGAAAAAGCTTTTGCCAAAGTTTGACAAGGCAAATGCAGGTTCAAGCTCCAACCCGAAAGGGAAGGAGCTGGTTCTTTACTAGTTTTATTTTCAAAATTTCTTCAAGCCTGTGTGAGGGTGATGAAGCTTCTATAAGTCCTCTATAAAGTTTCTAGTTCTTATTTGTACCACAATTGCGTGCCTGGCAAACAAAGATTAGTTGAATATTTTTTCCGTAGAGGGCAAAGTTTGATTACTTTTGTATAGGCTTGCTAATCAATGAGCGCAACAGAGATTGGATTAGTTTTCTATAGCTTGGATAGGGTAGTCTGTTGATTTGGCTTTCTTATGTAAACTTTGTAGACTATAGCCTTTTGGCTGTTATTTTTAATGAATATCAATTTCTATTTAAAAATAAATAAATAAAGAGAACATCCTGAAATAATACCAAGACTCTCCACAAAATCTATGTATTCTAACAAGCACCAATTAGCAAAGAGTGCGCAAATGGCTACTCCATTTGCTTTGACATAGCAGTGAAATACTGGAAATATAACTCTATCACGAAGAAGCATCATTACAAATAACATAGCTTTCCCAGTATGTTGCCGCAGAGAAATAAATCCGGTGACACTTAATTTCATCCTGCCACTAGGAGGTTGCATATATCCATTTGATCAAGCAAATAGCTTGCCGCCTCCCTAGGCCAAACAATGCACACTGAGTGTGCAAGCGAGACAAAACTCACGTCGCCGTACCAAAAAATTGGAGGGACTTATTATCGGTATAAAGCCACGTTTAATTAAAAGTAAACAACAATAAATAAATGATAAAACCAAATAATATGGGTCAAGGGCCCAAGCCCAGGCTCAATCACTTTCAAGCCCAAGTCCAAGAAGATTTTTGTAAGGAGCCCAACACCACCTCTTCGCCTGAGTTCCTACCGCTACCACACCATCGCTGTCACACCTGCCACTGTCCAATGTCAACTGCCCCACCAACATGTCAAGCTTAGATATAGGCCGACCATAAGAGACCTCCAATCTGTCACCATCAAATCTCTTCCACCAAAGCGCCTTAGCCCGATCTGCACACAGATTCAAGGGCGCACAGAGAAGAAATCAGAGATCTTATGCCCATCCAAAGACGTCCAGCCCCTTCCACCATCCTCTAGCCCTCTGTTTGGACTCTCCGCAAATCCCAACCATCTCAGACAAGAGAAAATTGGCGCTATTACCCTCACGGCCACCTCCACTTCGACTTGGTTTATTCCCGAAGAACCGATTGTTGTCCATCAAGGACCCATGGCTCTAACGGTGAAGAGGCCGCACCCATAGCACTATGATGAGGCCAGAGGCTCGCGCCGACTCGGAAGGCTGCCGAACGAGGAAGGAAGTACGTTTGAAGGTGAGATTTGGATGCGCGCGTGAGGCGCGTTCTTCTAAAGTTATATTGATTTGAGTAGGGCTGTCAATTCTGACACGACCCTATAACACGACTCGAAACCCGCACGAAATAAAGCGGGTTGAACCCGCACGATTAAAAAGCGGGTCGACCATGGGTCAACCCGCCATGACCCATTTAATAAATGGGTCGGCCACGGGTCAACCCTCCAACACGAAGTGAACCCGTCTAACCCGATTATACTATACTTATTCTTAAAATTTTGGACGTTGGGAGTATTTGATCATAGGATTAGATAATTTGAAATATTTTGCTTTATAATTATTGGATTTAATTATTTATGAATATATAAAATTATTTAAATTCTTCATCTTGTGGAGTTTTTAGTGAATTTAATCAATTTATGCATTTTTTTTAGTTAAATCGGTCGCATTATTAACTCTTAAATAAATCATTTTGTCTAACACGACACGACTTATTTGTTAAATGGGTTAAGCGGGTTGGAAACAGGTAACCCGTTTAATAAATAGGTTGGGTTTGGATTTAAATTTTTGACATGATTATTAAATAGGTTGGGTTTGGGTTTGAATCTTGCGATACGACAAATACCTTAACCCGACACGAACCCAACCCGACACGACCCATTGACAGCCCTAGATTTGAGGGACAATCCTTAGGTTCACCCATTGGGTGAACGAGCATATTCACCTCTGTTGTCAATTAACATATTTTTACTTAATAAATTTATAATTCAACGGTCCATATCTTAGATTAATCTTTAAAGATCATCCCTGTAAAAAATCAATCGAATCAGAAATCGTTTAATTATCTAATTGAATCAAACAAATGGATGGTTCTAACAACACTTGCTATTATTATGATGAACAGTCCATGTATTTCACAGAAATGAATAACTAAAAGGTCTTCAATTTGATTGATTTTTTACAAAGCTAATCTTTGTATGATGCTATGCAACATGAATGATTGGATTAGAAAATTATAAAGTTAAAACGCATTAATCACAATAAAGGGTGAATATGATCATTCACCCAAGGTGAACCTAAGAATTGTCTTTTTTTGAGGAGTTGGGGGGACATAATGCCTATACTCCAGATTATAATCCACATCAAGAGAATGTCTTGATAGAGAAAATTTCAGCCCACGTCCCCAAACTATGCTGCCAAAGCCAATTTGATACCCGAAATCTCAAAAGTATCAATGTGATACCCAAAGACGTATTTTGATATCAACGTGATACTTCCATCAAAAATCTCTAACGGCGCCGTCTGTTTGCTAACGTGGCAAGCATGTGGGCCCCCAAAAAAAAGTGAAATGACCAATTTACCCTTTTTTTTGTTAATTCATTTCGTTTTCTTCTTGTTCTTCTGGGATTTTATTATAGCCAAACCGCCGCAAGCTCCGCTCCTTATCCTCCACCCAAGAAATCAAAGAAAAATGGCTTCTGCTTCTTCTTCAACCTCAGTCTTCTTCTTCTTCTCTCTCTCTCCTCTCCTTTTCATCTGCCCAAACCATTACCAATGCTGCCATCATCCTTTCCAATTCCTGCTAAAAAATCAAATCTTTCTAAACCCAGAAAACTTCTCTAGGCACTCGGCAGACGCCCATGTCTTATTCTCCGCCATAACCCAGTACATCTTCACTGATCATCAAAATAACACACCTACTGGATCCACTATCGCCATTCAACTACCACCTAAAACGAAACCGAAACATTTAAACACACTTACAAGCATAGCACTTTTCCATTCCCAGCACCACCGGAAATACGAAACTCAAAACTCTCTGTCACTGATTCCTTGCCAAAATAGAAGCCTCGGCGTCGTCCTTGAGAATCGAATCGAAGAAATGTACCTTGAAGCACCAAGAACTCTGAATTGGATTCTTATCAGCAACTTGAGAATTCCACAACATCCACGCTTCGCTATAATGTGAAAACAGCTCCTTCATCACTTGGTTCTGATACTGAGGCCGATAATAAGCCCCAAGACTCTCCCAGCAAACCTTGTTAATGTCAACACCCTTCCTAGCTCTTAGAACCGCCACCGGAGCGAAAGGACCAAACTGGTAGCTCTCCGAACTCTCCTTCGCTCCACAGCCATCCGAATTGCAGTTCTCAACCTCACCCTGATCTTGAACTCTCTTCTCCACAACCTTGCTCCTCTTACTACTCTCATTCGTCAGATCTGTCCCAAAGCTCCTCTTCTTAGCCTGCTCCAAATTCGGCTCCAAATTCAAATTCAAACCATCTCTTCTCCCATTCAGCCCCAACCACCTGTACGCCGACTTCCCTGTATCAGCCGTATGAGTCTTCTCAATCAAATTCACCGACGACAACACATTCGCAATGTCATAGATCCTCCTCACCTTCGTCCTCATCACCGATACATTCTGTGCATCCCTTACTCCAAGCAGTAATTTTGCAGCTTCATCAAGTGAAATCGATTCTGATTTCGATTCGGTACACACGAATAGCTTCACGAAATTATGCGCCAGAAGCGCCAGAGACTTTTCCCTCTTGGTCTCATCCAGGGGATTATTGTTGTTGTTATTGCAGGCCGCCGAGATAGGAATCAGATCCAGGCCTTCTTCTTTGAGCTCCTTCAGGGCATTAGGGACCGCGCCGAAACCCTTCCAGGTGTACGTGTTCTTGGACTTTCTTGACGTCTGAGGGGTTTCCAGGTAGGAGGAAGTGGCCATGGTTTAGAGAGAGCTCACAAATCCACAAATCCATTCCCAAACAATAATCAATTGTGATAGAAAGGAGAGAGGATCAGATTGGGAAAGGGAGAGGGAGAGAGAGAGAGAGAGAGAGAGAGAGAGAGAGAGAGAGAGAGAGAGAGAGAGAGAGAGAGAGAGAGAGAGAGAGAGCTCTATATGTTTCTTTATTTTTTTTTTATTTTTTTTTTTCATTAATTAGTAGAGAAAGACAATTTTACCCTTGATAAAAATATCACATGAGACCCAATGCTTGCTACGTCAGCAAACAGACGGCACCGTTAGAGATTTTTGACGGAAGTATCACGTTGATATCAAAATACATCTTTGGGTATCACATTGATACTTTTGAGGGTTCGGGTATCAAATTGGCCTTGGCAGCATAGTTTGGAGACGGTGACTAAATTTTTCTCATCTTGATATATAATAAGAGTTTCAACTAAAAAAAAATGATACATACCACAATTTAAAGACATAATAAATTTTTTTATTTCAAAGACCTAAGTCACCTAACATGAATTCTTAGGAAATTCTTTTGGTCAATTAGAGTACAAAAACGAGACATTCATGTTAAATGAAAGCAAGAATTTTCTTCAACATCTAAACAATGAACTCTCACTCGTTTCACAGCAAAACCCATCTCGATCATGTCCTTATTTTCCCCCTTATTTTCAACCAAACCAGTAAAGCCCCAACGTTGGTAGGTTTTCTTTTTTTTTACTTCAGAAGGGGTCAATTGGTCGTTTGGTACCAATTTCTCGTTGTACCTCTGAGTTTTGCTTGGTGAGAAAGTAACCCAACACCCGCACTGTTTTTCTTTTCGGTCAACTACTCTGTTTTCTTTCAGTTACTCTGTCCATGCAGTGGGCATGTGTCAGCCCATTTATGCATATGGTTATAAAATTGCAGTCAAAGTGTCAAAATACAAATGCAATTGTGGTCAACAAATATATCCAATGAGAGAAACGGTGCTGGTCAACAATCTCAGTGTACTCCCAAGTCCAGGTTCACCGTTCACAGATTACAGCAGAATCAAATCAGATAATATTCCCTGTTCTTTGAATACTTGTGCCCCAACCAATTTCTCATACGATCTTGCAAAAACCCATCTCCAGAAACTTCTCCTAAAACCACGGAGTTAGTGGTAAAACAAATCACAATTCACACCACAGTTGTTACTGTAAGGGAGAGTAAAAGTAAAACCAACAAACCCCTTCTATGTCAGCAATCTAACTTTGTTAATCTTTGCACCCATTTAATGCTTTCAACACCGTGCATCCAAATAAGTCACACACGCTTTGTGCATTTCCTCCCCCTACAAAACCCTTTCCTTTTCCCCTGCTCTGTTCCACTCTTTTGCCTCTCAGAAAAAGAAAAAAAAACACTTAAATTCCCAAAATGGATTTCCCCACAAAACAAGCCCTTTTCTTTTGCTCTGCTCTGCTTTTCTTCACAATCCTTGCCTCCTTCCCCTCTGTAATCACAGCTGCGGATTACACAGCCTTGGTCTACAAGGGTTGTGCTAATCAAAAATTCCAAGACTCAAATGGGATTTACACCCAAAACCTCAAATCTCTATTCAACTCTCTAGTATCTTCAGCCCAGCAGCAAAAGACCTTCTTCACCACCACCTCTGGTGACTCCACAAATGCAATCATGGGTCTCTATCAGTGCAGAGGAGACCTCTCCACAGCTGATTGCGCCACCTGTGTCACAAAGCTTCCATCTTTAGCCCAAAAATACTGTGAAAAAGCCATAGCAGCTAGAGTCCAGCTCAGTGGATGCTACTTGCGCTATGAACTTTCTGGGTTTAAGCAGGTTTCAGGGACACAGCTGCTGTACAAGATTTGCGGGTCGAGTCGGTCTAGTGGGTCTGCTGAGTTTGAACAGAAAAGGGACTCTGCTTTTGACAAATTGGAAGGTGGGATCAAGAATGGTAGTGTGTTGTTCTATACTGGGAGCTATGAGTCGGTTTATGTTTTGGGCCAGTGTGAGGGTGATTTGAGCAACAGTGATTGTGGGGATTGTGTCAAAAGTGCTACTGAACAAGCCGATTCCGAGTGTGGTGATTCAGTTTCTGGGCAGATTTATCTGCACAAGTGCTATATCAGCTACAGCTACTATGCTAATGGCGTCCCAACCTTAACTTCCTCATCAGGTAAACTCATAGAGCAAACAATCTCATCTCTGTTTTTAGTAAAAAGGGTTAGTATTATTCTGTTTGGGTCATTGTCTAGAGGTTTACATTTGGTTTCATATAACTGATAATATTATCATGAATATTCAATTTCAAGTTGGGGTTTTGGGGACTACTAAAGAACAAAAATTCAGGTGATTACATGAGATAGTGGATCAGCAGGATTTCTTAATTAATCTTGTGATTAACTAGTAAAATAGTAAATAGGAGTCACTCTTTGTTTTGTTTATTGGTTTTCCATTGGTATGGTGAAGGGTGATAAGGATGTGTATGGGCATCTTTTCATTCTTTGTTTCCCTCTAGTCCTCTACATCTTCTAGTTTGCTGTTTTATTTCCGCACCAAGTCAAATATTATTAATGCTTGTGATGTGTTTAAATGGTGTAGGGACTGTAGGGTCTAACCATCACACAACACAGAAGACAGTGGCCATTGTTGTGGGTGGTGTAGCAGCTGTGGGGTTTGTATTTGTATGCTTGATGTTTATCAAGTCTCTGTTAAAGAAGAAGCGTGGTGCCAAACATGGAGACTACTACTGATTTGGTTGCTGTCAATGAAGATATGATTTTTGTTTAGTATATTATAGGGGAAAAGCTTGAGGGTTCAGTCAAGGTTATCAAGGGCTTGAAATGGGTTTTGAGTTTAGGGATCAGCAAACACTAACTTTCTGTGGAATTTGTTTATTGAACCATGTTTGGCAGATATGGGTCTTATGGATTTTCAAATTGTTTTCTTTCCCCTGCTGACATACGACATACCTTTAGCTTTTGATTTCATTCTCCTTTTTGCATGAATGTTCAGTTGCTTTGCTTCAATGATTGTGAAGAAAAAAAAAAAGTGGGTAAAGGAGCTTGTTTCTGACTTTCTTCATATTGTATTTGGGTACCTTGGCTATTAAGCCATAAATTAGGATTTGCAAAGAAAACATAGCTAACCCCACTTTATTAGAACACATTTGCATTATTTGGGATTGGACCCCTCCTTGGTGATTCAGCTAACTTTCATAATCATAAGAACAACCTAGGTGTGTTGGTATTTGTTGTTAGAAAATTTAAGTGACAATTGTCCAAGAAAAAAAAAAGGAAATTTAAGTGCTACAATCCCTTTTTCTTTCTATTTTAACTAGCGCTTTAATAGGCATCAACCTATTTTTCTTAGAAGGAAAAGTGAGGATCAATTCATTCATTAAGTGGCGGCACCCTCCTATTTGTTACGCTTGATTTTTATGGACTAGTCAGACAAGACCACCGAAAGTGCTGTTGGTTTTATCACTAGCAAGGATAAAGGTAACCTCTCCTAGCTGCATCTAAAATCCTTCCAGCTGTGTTTTAACTTTGTACATGTACTGGCGTTGGAAACCAAATGTGTTTTACCTCGCCTTGTAAGTGAAGTAATACCTTTTTCTTTTTCTTTTGTTTCAACTAGCAAAGCTTTAATCCCTCAGTTACGTGTTCTAACTTTGTTCATCAATTTGGCGTTGGAAACAATTCTGTTTTACCGCGCCTTGTAAGTGAAAAATATCGAGAGCACACTTTAATCATAATTTATCAAAATAAAAAAATAAGATCATAATTATCAAAATAAAAAAATAAGATCATAATTATCAAAATAAAAAAAGTAATAAAAATCACAATTAAACTCGTTAATAGCCATAATCGAACCAAACCACAATACAACAATTATAAATTACGAATCGGTCTTGTTGATCCTTATATCTGCCTTGTTGTCCTCCATGCGGAATTGGCCTTCGCGGTTTCTTCCTCATTAGTATTAGTACAATTCAGAGGCAATTAATTGAATCTCGAAAGGCTTTCTACTTTCTAGGGTATGAAATTATAAGTTTTTTTTTTTCTCTCTCTCTTAATGCCAGAGGTATAACTGGGAAAGTGACTGAAATATGTAAGATATCATGCAAACATATTTAGACAACTTTTTTCTTCCTAGGTCTACTAGGAATGTTTCTTCCACTTAATTTTGGGGGAAATTCCTTGCATCTCATAGGTGCATAGGATTCTGAACATTGTCGGATGGGGAACTTTGTTGCCCCACACAAGATATTCCTTTCGTTGTCCAAAGTGGTTCTCTGTGAGCCTTTTAGAGTGAAAGAGAACAAAATATAGCAGATACCAAACATGGGTAAACTCTATCTGCTAAAGTTACATGTAAAACAAATAACGACATGTTAATCTTGAATGAGTAATAAGCTTAGTTTTATCAGCAAGGAAAAGGAAACATCAACATAAAACTAGATCCCTCATAAGCAAAACCAAATGTAAACAAGGCAACAAAAAACAAATTCAAAAGAATCTTTAAAGGGGCTTGCTTTGCATAGTTTATGTCTAAGAAGTCCTAATCTGGAAAAAGTGGACAGCTAGCAGTCTCATTCAAGTGGGAAATAGAGACTTGCTTTGCATCAATGTCTATGGAGTTCGAATAATCCTACATATTTCAAACCTACCACTTCTCAACTCATAACTCACCAAATCTGACCGGCACTGGCAAAATCAAGCACAATTACAAGAATGCCTAACCAGCATATCACCACTCAATGGATTAGAACGAGAGAGATAATGCATATCACAGAGACCAAAGGGACTTTTCAACACTCAATCTTTACATGTGTGAAGGCGGTACCTACAAAAGGTCATTGTTTTTACGTTCATCACATTCAAAGACCCTACCCTGTTTTCCAAACCGAGTGGCCAATAACCAGATATAAAGGAACAAGAAGCTGCAATAGTTCGTGCACTGAAATGAACATTCTAATAGAATTGATGATTAATTAATACACACTGAATTTAGTCACGATGCCACAAAATAAAATGTGCAACACAACAAAGTTCTCAAAAGTGAAAATGGTTATAGTTCAATCAGTTGTGCAGAGAGGATTCTGAGTGATCTTCCAAGTTTGTTGGGTCTCATCATCTACTAATTAAAAGCATTTGCCAAATTCCTTATCACCTAAAGTTTGAAACAGGAAAGGTATCCACGACATCTAGGTTTGTATCTCTAAACAATCCTATATAAACTCTTAAATCTGGCACAGGTATAGCTGACAACCAATGTAACAAGGGTCTTGGATCCCTAAAGGGTTCACTTATCTATATTGTACCACTAAATGGCCCGGCCTCACCACATATCCTGATATTCTTAGAGTCTCATGGCACCAAAAAGCTCTCTTTGCAGCAAGGGACTAAAGGGACTCTAACTCCATAGATCTCCCTAGGGGAAAAAAACAAGAAAAAGAAAAAAAGAAAATGATAATGCTAACTAACAACCTTTCTTCTTGTACATATCTCAACTACAAGTTCTTCGGTTCTGCCACTATACTGCCATAAAATTAGAAGCCCCAACTCACCCAGATATCTACGATTTGACCCTGAACAAACACACAAACAGCCTTTCTTCTGCATAATCCCTACCAAACAACACAATTTGAACAAAATCCTATGCCAACATGAGAAACTAACCTAACTGAGCTACAGCCCAATGCACTGCACATAGAAACTTTTCAAAAATCAAGCAAAACAAGCAGCACATGTAAATCCATTTCCAAATAAAACTATCATTATTGAACCCTAGATAAACCTCAAAAGAAAATTCAGCTCCAAAACTGATTACATCCCACACATGACTGATACAAACCCATCGGCCGGCGCTAATAAAACCCTAAAACTACTGCTTAAGTAAAGATTATTGCGATCAAGCACAGAATCTCATCACTAAAACTAGCAAATTAAGCAAATCATCATACAAAATCCCCAACAGGTATACCAATTTCAAACCCTAGCGATACAGAAAATGAAACGGTAAGGTACCGGATTGCTCGGACCCGGCCCGACCCGGTCCGATTTCACTTGGCCGGAGGAGCGGAGCCGCCGGCGGAGGTGCCGAGGATGTTGGCCTGCTGGAACTCGAGCTCGGTGAGCTGCTGCTCGCGGTCCATCTCGATGATGAGAGGGACGACGAGGATGAGGAAGGTGGTGCCGAAGATCCAGGCGGCCTTGCCGGTGCTCTTCAGTAGCTTCTTGGCGACGTAGCCGGCGTCGGAGGTGACTTGCTTGCCGCGAGCGAGGATTTGGGACTGGGAGATCCTGGCGATGACGCCGTCGCCGCCATCGTCCTTCTTAGGGTTCCGCCGCTCCGGGAGGGAGACACCGCCTTTGCGAGCTTGGCTTGCCATCACAGAGAGAGAGAAGAAGAAGAGCTCTTCGTGTGTGTGTGTCTCTCAGTGTGTGTGGTTGTTGCTCTCTCTCTTTCTCTCTGCGGCTTTTGGCATTTGCGTTTTGTTTATGTACATGGCTGTGGAAACGACATGTCGTTACCCTTTGTTGAAGGGTTAAGGTTTTTCTTTTCGAGTCCTTGTGGTTTTGGAAATGTAGCGACATTGACCCCTATAGTTTGGTTTTTGTTGCAATTGAGTGCAAATTCGCAGTATGATACAGCCCAAGTTATAGGCAAGTTATCTTCATACAGATGATGATCATGTCAGAGCTTAGGGCGTGGTTGGCACTAGTTATCTTCATCTTGGTGCAGTCTCATCCCTGTGAAAGCAATGTTGTCGCCCCAATCATCGCAAACGCCCGATATTTGTATAGGGGGCAATGACAATACAATCAATTCTGCTTGGTTTTTGTCTTTTTAACGTAATCCTTCTGTTGGCTACACATTCTAACCAGCATGATTCTACTAAGGAATTATGGAAGCCAAATCTTGCTATATCCTAAAAAATTATCTACTCATCATGAGCACCACTAAACCTTTGGAGTATAGGCTCTCACAATATCATTCATTTGACAAGTTCTTTGTCAAGCAAGCAAACGATTCATTATTCAATAAGTGGTTTGGCTACCTACCTATCATGGGTAGGGGTAATTACAGATTTGCTCACTTAAGGGATAATTTTAAGGGACTATGACGGATAAATGCATCTTAACCACATGTATTAAATATAAAAGCAGAAACTATAATAACTTAAAACTATGCATTTATTTCCAGCCGTTAGATTCACTTGTCCCTCACAGTCTCTTAAAAACTGTCTCTTAGGTGAGCAGGCCTTGAGGTAATCAAATGTATAATGTAAATTTTTTAAGTATTACAGAAAATCGTTCAATTTTTAATCTGGGATAATGGTGCAATATGATTTATTACTTTTCCTAGTGTTATTATTACTCAAATTTATTGCCTTTTACAAATTAGGTTTTCTATTATTTATTTTTATTTTTATTTCTCTCCATATATGCCACTGTTCATTTAAAAAAAAAAACTAATTTACCATCTACCCGTCATCTTATAAGCCATTTTATATATTTCAATGTACGTACGTGGGATTTTAGCGTTACGTCTCTTCCTTTTAAGAGCTAGGAACTGCGGTGTGTGAGGTACGTCACAGAATTTTGCGGACTTCTCCCCCCCCCCCCGTTAATTTCCCATCCATCTATTGTATGGTCACTAGAAACGAAGAATGATGCATGCATTAATATTATGTGTCGCAATGAGCAATTAATGAGCTCGAGAGCGAGAATCAATTCTGCTTAGTTTTCGAAAAAGTTAGACAGTCGATCTCTTCATCCAAAGGTTTGGACTTGAGAAGAAATTTATCTTGAAACGTACACTCTTAAATTGGTTAATTATTATATTTCTTGATTTCATGTACAATTACCATGTAAATTTGTCTGAGAAACCAGATTTGTCAAGGACCGTAGAGAAGAGCAGAGATGATCTTGGCAATGATACTACTAAACGAGAAGTCCCATGTCGTCGCGCAGTGTTATATCTAGTCCTGGTACGTTATTGGATGAAGAACACAACGTGTTGCATATATTTTGGCTTCCAGATGATGATGGGATGATTGGAAGTAGAAACAAGCTAGTTTATATATATATATATATATATATATATATATATATATATAAGAGATTATATATGTCTGGGGTTCAAAGTGCATGATACAAAAGGAGTGGTACCAGACTATATTCATTCGTGTAAAATAACCATATACATGCTCACAACATATGCACACAATCATAAAAGGGATTAAGGCTTACCTTCAGCAATTACTGGCATGGATTCCATCTTATGCAGCTGCAAATACGAATACTGAATATAGCCTTCTGTTACTTACCAACTTGCTTCTCAATGGACAGAACAATATGCAAAACGTCGGTAGTAATCAGGGACCAATTCATCTGTATATATAGGTGACTTAAACCTCAAGAAGCTTCCCATTAAAGCTATCCATATCGGTTTAGGTTTCCTAGTTAGATTCCTAATGTAACACTTCATTGTAGTCTTTCTTGCAGACTAAGAATAGGATTACTTACCTTAATGAATAGATACACTGCTTCATTAAGTTACAAGTATTGATTTACAGTTTGTATCCATGTTAAGCTAGGATTGATATTAAGCTAATCATCAATTACTTTATGATGATATGTGTTATGTCCATATTTGATCTTACAATCTCCCCCTTGGACTCACACATATCATGCTCGATGATTTGCACCAGAGAACATCAAAACCTACTTAACTTACTGAAGTGCGCGCCAGATAACAAACTCAAATCGAAAATCCATTCCAACATGGTCAGATCACAGTTACTTATGCAGAGCAAGAAACAGTATACATTTTAACAAAAATGCAGAGTTTCAAAACCACAAACATAAGCTCCTGCAATCCACATATGTCAAACCAGAAGTGATACAATATATGTTAATGTGTATCAACAAGTAAACATATATTAGGTCCTACTTTATGTTTCTAAAACCAGAAACTCAAGCAAATTTTCTGAACACTGATGGCTTAAAATTATTGCTTGAACCTCAACATCATGCTATACATGATTTAAGCCATCTGATAGCAAGTATGATATTCAAAACAAGATGATAATTTCCAAAACAAAACAATAAAGCTGCAGCAAAATCATAACTGGAAATACCTCAAAATTTTTATTGATAATCAAAACTGTCATTACAAATAAGTTGTGATAAACAAACAATAAAAGATCACAACTAAAATACAAGAACTCAAGAACCTTAAAATTTTAAATTGCTCCAATTGGACTAACTCTCTACTGAACCTAAGCATCTAGATTAGCTAAAACTCCAATGCTTGTTGTATGCTTCTGGAATGCTGCTACTGACAAGGCCTTGGTGAAGGGATCTGCTAGCTGTGAATTTGTGTCAATACTCAAAACAGCTATTTCACCATGCTTTACTCTTTCTCTAACACTGTAATACTTTAGATCAATGTGTTTAGAATTATTTGACCTTTTACTGTTCTTGCTAAAGAAAACTGCAGCCTCATTGTCACAATAAATCACAAGTGTTCCAGCCACAATGTGACTCAATACTTTGGTCTGCATGAGAAAATTCCTAATCCAAAGTCCTTCACACACAGTTTCATATACTGCAATAAATTCGGCTTGCATAGTAGAAGTTGAAACAAGTGTTTGTTTCATGGTTTTCCAAGCAATAGCACCTCCTGCAAGCATGAACACATATCCACAAGTCGACTTCTTGGAGTCTGGATAATTCCCTGCAAAATCCGAGTCTGAGAATCCAATGAGTTTCAGATCCTCCACTTGCCTATAAACTAGCATGTGGCTTTTAGTTCTCTGCAGGTATCTCAACACTTTCTTCCCAGCTACCCAATGTTCATGGCCTGGATTAGATTGGAATCTTGACAAAATCCCTACTGCAAAAGACAAGTCTGGCCTAGTGCAGACTTGTGCATACATGAGACTTCCTACAAGTCTGGCATAAGGCTTTGACTCCATATTTTCCTTTTCAACATCACTATTGGGACTTTGCTTCTTGGTTAACTTATCTCCTTTGGACATGGGAACTTCTCCAGCTGCACACTTCTCCATACCAAACCTCTTTAAAACTTTGGTAATATAATTCTGTTGAGACAAACCAAGTAGTCTCTGTGCCCTATCTCTTTTAATCTCAATACCTAGTACATAGGATGCTTCTCCTAAGTCTTTCATGTCAAAATTCCTTGACAGAAAACTCTTGGTATCTTTAAGCAATTTAATGTTACTGCTAGCCAAAAGTATGTCATCCACATAGAGTACCAGAAAATAAAATTGTTCCCAACTGTCTTCAAATAACACACTCATCAACAAGATTTTCTGTAAATCCAAAAGTAGAAATCACATAATCAAATTTCTTGTACCACTGTCTAGAAGCTTGTTTAAGGCCATAAATTGATTTTCTTAACTTACACACTAAGTTTTCACTTCCAGCTTGTACAAAACCTTCTGGCTGCCTCATATAAATCACTTCATCTAGTTCACCATTCAAGAAAGCTGTTTTAATATCCATCTGGTGCAGCTCCATATCAAAGTGAGCCACTAAAGCCATGATTATCCTAAAAGAGTCTTTTGTAGAAACTAGAGAAAAAGTCTCAGTAAAATCAATGCCCTCCTTCTATGTAAAACCTTTGGCAACTAATCTTGCTTTATGTCTCTCTACATTGCCATTTGCATCTCTTTTGGTTTTGAAAACCCATTTACAACCTATAGGCTTCTGGTTGGGGTCAGGTTCAACTAATTCCCAAACTACATTTTGACTCATGGAATTAATTTCTGCTTCCATTGCTAGCTGCCATTGATGAGATTCACTACTTTCAATGGCCAGATTAAATGTAGTTGGATCATTGTCCTCTGCACAATCCATTTCAATTTCTGCTTCTTGTAGATAAACAATGTAGTCACTCTCTTCCCCCCCATAAGTTGGTTTTCTTGCTCTCTGTGATCTTCTAGGTTGAGCTACTGGAGGATTTTGAGGTTCAGTTACTTGACCAGTTACGTGGTCAGTGACATGGGCAGTGACTTGGGCAGTGACTTGATCAGGTACAGTTACATGGTCAGTGACTCGGTCAGTGACATGGTCAGAGACTTGACCAGGTACAGTTACTTGGGCAGTGACATGGTCAGAGACTTGACCAGGTACAGTTACTTGGGCAGTTACTCGGTCAGTGACATGGTCAGAGACTTGACCAGGTACAGTTACTTGGGCAGTTACATGGTCAGTGACATGGTCAGAGACTTGACCAGGTACAGTTACTTGGGCAGTTACATGGTCAGTGACATGGGCAGTGACTTGATCAGGTACAGTTACATGGTCAGTGACTCGATCAGTTACGTGACCAGTGACATGATCAGTTACATCATGTTCTAAAGGCAATGCTACACTTAAATTCTCATCCGACACAATTTCCTCAAAATCTGAGGTTAAATCCTCAAGGTTTGTATTGTGAACTCTTTCACTTAGAAACTTTACTTGATGTGTTTCAAAAATTCTAGGTGAATGATGAGCAGAATATAATTTATAGCCTCTAGATTTATCTGGATAACCTATAAAATAGCAACTAACAGTTTTGGGGTCAAGTTTATTCAAGCTTGGATTATAAATCCTAGCTTCTGCATGACATCCCCAAACATGACAGTGATGAAGACTAGGTTTCCTGCCACACCAAAGCTCAAAAGCAGTATTTTCTATGGCTTTGCTAGGTGTTCTGTTGCAAATATAATTTGCAGTTTTTAAAGCCTCACCCCACAGAAATTTAGGCAAACCAGTTGTACACATCATGCATCTAACCATGTTCAAAAGAGTCCTATTCTTTCTCTCTGCAACACCATTCTGTTGTGGATTATAGGGTGTTGTGTATTGAGCTTTAATTCCATTGTCTTGCAAAAACAAGGCAAATGGACCCTTTTGTTGGCCGGATTCAGTGTACTTTCCATAGAACTCTCCCCCTCTATCTGACCTTACTGTTTTGATTTTCTTTTCTAGTTGATTTTCTACCTCAGACTTAAAGATTTGAAAGGCTTTCAATGCTTGTGCCTTTTCTGAAAGTAGATAAATATAACTGTATCTAGAAAAGTCATCAATGAATGTGATAAAATACACATTCCCACAGATAGTTTGATGCCTAAATGGTCCACATATATCAGTGTGTATGAGTTCTAATAAATTTTGGCTTCTATATGCAGTCTTCTTTCTAGTATTAGTTATTTTTCCCTTAAAGCATTCAACACAGTCTGTTAGATCAGAAAAATCAAGTTCATTTAGGATGTTGTTTTTCACCAAAATTTTCAGTCTCTCTTTTGAAACATGGCCGAGTCTTCTATGCCATAAAAATGCAGACTTTTCATTTAGTTTGGTTCTTTTAACACCTGTTAAAGTGCTAGTACTGTTTGTGTTATCTTCAACAAGTAAAATTTCTTGTTGAGCCATTGAACAACTTAACTGTAAATAATCATTCGAGATAACACCAGAACCAATTTGAACAGAATTTTTAGAAATAAGAATTCCATTACTATCAATAACAAGTCTACAACCAGATTTTACTAAAAGAGAAACTGAAACCAAATTCCTTCTCATGGAAGGTACATAAAAAACATTATCCAAAACTAACAATTTTCCTAATCCTAGATCGAGCTTTAAGGTTCCAATAGCCTTGACTGCCACTCTCATGCCATTGCCTACACACAGGTTCACTTCATCACTTTTTGGGATTCTGCTCCTTATGAATCCCTGCAAAGAATTAGTAATATGAATAGGTGAGCCTGAATCTATCCACCAAGACTGTGGTTCAACATTTATAAGATTAATTTCTAAGGAAAAAACTGTATTAGAAAAAATCTTACCCTTTTTGGCTAACCAGTTCTTATAGCCAGTGCAGTCCTTTTTCATGTGTCCTACTCTTTTGCAAAAGTAGCACTTGAACCTAAATGGCCTGTTTTCCTTGGCCACTGCAGCTGTTGAACTCTTAGTTATGGCTTTGGTAGGCTTGAGCTTATTCTGGGGCTTTTTCTTCTTAGGCTTCTCTATGAGATTTATGGCTGTAGCAGGTTCTTTTTCTTCCTTGATCCTAGCTTCCTCATCAACACAGATGGATATAAGTTCATCTAAAGTCCAGTTTCCCTTTTGAGAGTTGTAACTGGTCCTAAGATGACTAAAACTGTTAGGCAAGGAATGAAGTGCATAATGCACTACCTGCTCATCCCTAACCCCCATCAAGAGCTCCCTGAGTCTGCCATTTATATTGATCATCTTCATAATATGTTCTCTAACTCCCCCTGAACCCATGTACTTCAAATCATGAAACTCCTTGGTTAGTCTAGCTGCTTCTGCCTTTTCACTTTCTTTAAACTTAGCACCTATGAGTTCCAGAAAATCTGATGCTAGCTCAGGTTCTTCTATACTTCCCCTGACAGTCTTGGACATAGAGGTACGAATGAGATTCTTAGCCATTCTATTGGATCTATGCCACTTCTTGTAAAGGTCAGTTTCTTTCTTGGTGCTCTTTTCATTCAACTCTATAGGCTTATCCTCAGTAAAGCAATAGTCTATATTCTCATGCATTCCCATATAGTTTTCTACAGAATCTAGCCAAGCTCTATAGTTGGTTCCAGTTAACATCAAGACACTGTTCAAGTTCATGTAGGAGTTACCTAAGGAGCAAAACAAAAAATTCATGTGAGTTCTTAATTTGTAAAGAAAATAACATTAAGTTTTCTACGTTTTATTTAGCTTTAAGCAACCAAAACAAGAACATACAGAAAACCTAAACAATCCATACTTGCATTCATATCAGTCCATAACCAAAAACAATGTTAAGCAACACTTTTGAGCAGAAGCATAACATTCTGGAGTTCTTTATCAATATACCATGTTCAATGAAAACAAGTTATCCAAAGAAATTTATCCACATCTTTAGACAGAAGAAAAATTTCTAAGTATCCGAATTTATTTTCATCAAGCATGCATATTGCTATTTTGTATTCTAAAACCATACTTGACCACTTCTTTGGAAGATAAAACTGAAGCATTGTTTTAAAACACAAAACACAATTTTAGTTTTGTCACTCGATCAGGTACTTGATTAGTTACCTGACCAGTTACATGGTCAGTGACCTGGCCAGTTACATGGTCAGTGACCTGACCAGTTACATGGTCAGTTACCTGACCAGTTACATGGTCAGTTACCTGATCATTGTTTTCTGCCAACATCAATGAAGAATGCTTTGTGCATCATAATCACTTATGCCAACAGAAAACCACAAAACCCATGAGCTTTTAACTTTATATTCTACCCAGATTCATCCTTGTAAGAAAATTAAGCTCTCGTATCTGTCAATTTTAATAATGTGTAAATAAAATCTGGGAGATTTTTGTTCTTCATGCAATTTTACACAATCACAGATACAATACCATATCATCAATCAATTCAACATGCATATTCAAGCATAACCAAAATTGATTTGATTCCAAGAAACCACGGAACAATCAAGAAATTGTAAATTTCATCCGGTCACCATCTACTCTAACCTAACGCACGCCGGGAATGCAACTAAGGTTCTTGAGCACAATCAAAAACACAATTATCATGCTATGAATCGAAATCAATTTCACAGAAAAACCTGTTTTTGCTTTTTCCCCAATTTGCTGCTAAAAATCACAGCGGAAGCGTGAACTTGATATTTAACCAGATGCAGCAATTGACTTAAGTAACTTACCTTGATCAGTTACATGACTAGTTACATGGTCAGTTACATGATCAGTGACTTGGTCCGTAAAGCAAAAACCCTTTTTTTTTTTTTTTTTTTTTGTGTTTGTTTTGCAAAACCCTAAAACGATTTTGATACTTGTGAGCCTATGCTCTGATACCAATTGTAAAATAACCATATACATGCTCACAACATATGCACACAATCATAAAAGGGATTAAGGCTTACCTTCAGCAATTACTGGCATGGATTCCATCTTATGCAGCTGCAAATACGAACACTGAATATAGCCTTCTGTTACTTACCAACTTGCTTCTCAATGGACAGAACAATATGCAAAACGTCGGTAGTAATCAGGGACCAATTCATCTGTATATATAGGTGACTTAAACCTCAAGAAGCTTCCCATTAAAGCTATCCATATCGGTTTAGGTTTCCTAGTTAGATTCCTAATGTAACACTTCATTGTAGTCTTTCTTGCAGACTAAGAATAGGATTACTTACCTTAATGAATAGATACACTGCTTCATTAAGTTACAAGTATTGATTTACAGTTTGTATCCATGTTAAGCTAGGATTGATATTAAGCTAATCATCAATTACTTTATGATGATATGTGTTATGTCCATATTTGATCTTACAATTCGTCCTATGACTGGTCTTATGCATAGTGATAGTATATTTCAAAAACAGCAATAGCAAGAAGCAAGGTGGAATAGGGAAATCAAGATTCGATAGTATTGACATGACATTAAATCATCTTGATGTAAGATATTATCATCTTCAATTAAATTAATTTCTTAATAAAAAAATAATGACCTAAAAAACTACTTACCCATCGTGGGCCTTTCTAACCTTCGGGGCTTAGGCTCTTGCATGTCGATGAAGTGCATATATCTTATTTGACAAGTTAGACCCATTGTGGGTACGAGGGTTAGACTCTTGCATGTCGATGAGTCAGTCCTGCATGGGTAGGAGGGTTGTCAGTCCCGCGTGTTAGCGTGTTAGTCAAGCAAAACGATTCATTATTCGATGAGTAGTTTGCTAAGAAATTCTTGGGTAGGGGCTGCCACGTGGTAAGGCAGTGCGGCCCACCACTACTACAAAAATTCAATCAGACGACGCATTACAGTTTTCCGCCGTCTGATTGATTTTTATTTTTTTAGACGTCGTTTTTATAAAATTCGTCGTCTGATATGCAATTGTGAATTAGTTCAGAAGACGTTTAATGACAGAACCGTTGTATGACCCTAAAAAATTTGAGCGGCAAGTTTCCCACCATGTGAGTGGTGCCAAATCGCATCTCAAATCCCGAATTTTCCCCATACCATGTATTGATCATACGATGAAAAATAATAAAACTGTCATCTAATCAATATGTTTGACAGAAAGGAGGGAGATTTCCCACCACCATTTTTCTCCAACTTCCCAAGGAGGGAAGTCAAATTGATAGAAGAAAAACCCCAAATTTCAAGTGGCTGCATACATACCACATTTTTATAAAATTCTGTTGTGTGAGTCATTGTCCAAATTGACAGGGCTTGTCCGATAAGGCTTGTCCAAATTAGTGTAGGCTGGGCATGAAACACTTTCAGAAAAGAAAATAACGAAGAACTCAAACCTCCTCACTCTCTCTCGACATAGACCTAAAACCAAAACCCGAATCTCCTCACTCTCCCGACAACGTCTCCCCAAAACTAAGACCTACACTTGAAGTCCATCGGATCCAATACCTTTGTTCTACACCGACACCAAATTCATCGGATCCAAAATCTAGACCTCGCTCTCTCTCTCTCCCTCTTATCTTCTACATCTATACCCCAAATCCATCTCTCCAACAACCAAATCAGTTTCCACATCAAACTAATCTGAGAGGAGCCTCTCCGGCCTCAAAGATGTCGTCGTCACCGGCGGCCAAACTCCCTTGGCTCAAATTCTAATTTCCCTCTTTACTGGAAGTTTGATATGAAAACCACAAGATTCGCCCTCGCCTCAAAAGAAAAAAAAAAACTCCCAAAACGGAGGCTCTCTCTCTCGTCCTCCCTCTCTATCCATCATCGCAAACACCCAAAATCACCTACCCATGTAATCGTCGGATCTTCCACCTTCAAATTTTTGATCTTCCATCTCTCCCTCGCCCTCTCCGCCTTCTCTCCCGTCGACAACTACAGCTCCATCGTGGACTCCACCTTCGACGATGGTCGCTGCTTCGTTCCGGACTCATCCACTTCAGCTCGCTCAATTTCACTCCGAAACCAAAATCCCAATCCCAATTCCCCCTAAATTTACCAAACCGCTAAGGTTTTCCTGTGGCCGTCCTAGTATGAGTTCCAAATCCGCGACCTGGGCACCCACATGGTACGACTCCATTTCCAGAGCTTCAATTCTTGTAATTTTGATTGGAATAGTGCTCAGTTGCATGTCTTGGTTAATGGGTTTATGGTTCTGAAAGTCAGTAACTTTGGATTTGAGGGTGTACTAGGTCCAATGGTTAGGGAGTACTTGATTGGGTCAGTACTGAAAAGCTTGTAATTCTATTTGTTCTTGATAAAAATTCAAGCTTTGCGTTTGTGAATGCGATTGAGGTCGTTCTGCACCTAAGGACCTTGTTGCTAATACTGCAATGTATGTGAGTGATGGGAAAGTTGTGGGTTTCAATAGGTTGGCTAAGCAAGCTCTTCACATTGTGCATAGGGTCAATGTGGGAGGTCATAAAGTGACGCCCTCTAATGATATTCTGTGGAGGACTTGGATTACTGATTTAAATAGCTAAAATAGGTCTGTTTTTGTTTTGATTGTTTTAATTGCCTTCGAAATCGATGACTAGATATGGATGTAAGTACTTTGATCAATTGCATTCTATCTGGTTTTCACTTGCTTTGTTATTTGATTGTGCAAAAGTAAAATTGGTTATGAAATATTTGAAGGCGCAATTTGAGTATTCTAGTTGAGAATTGTTTTGAACTAATTCAATTTGCTATCTGCAGGCTCTTCATACATATTTGGACAAGCTTTTCAATTAGTATGTTGTTATAATCCTCTCCGTGACTTTTATCTTGTTTTTCAGAGAGGTGAGGCTTTTTCCATGATTTGGCATTGTGGTTCTAACATTTGTGCTCGTTTATGGTTGGGGTGAATTTGAATTTGAATTTGATTTGGTGTTTGCTTTTATTTTGCTAGGTTATTCGACAAGCAATATGCACTAGATATGGACTTGCTATGGGTTTCAACCAATATGTTATCACTTGGGTGAGACAGTTTGAATTTATTTCTTTATAACTGTCTACCTTTATAACTGTCTACCTTAATGTTCATTTTGGTGAAATCATTCTTCAGATACATTTTGGAGAGAACAGCATGCAGAAATGTGAAATTATGCTCAATGATTTGATTGGTTCTAAGAGGACCAACACCAATATTAAAGCAACCATAGCTCAGCCATCTCATACAGGTAGCTTTGAAATTTGAAGATATGTTGGAATTGCAATTTGAAGATAGAGAAATGTAGTTCATGGTTGCTCTTTTTCATGCAGCAATTATAATGCAATTTCAAGATCAGAAAAGGTAATGGGAGGAATATCTTAGTATATTGTTTTTGGTTCATTAATTTCTCTGTTTATTGATATTGCCTACTTTCAGCTGGACCTCCAAAGATCTTGCAGCTGCAGTTGGGGTTCCAATAGATACTAGGTATTAATGATCTCTCTCTCTCTCTCTCTTCTGGGTTCTCATTTCTCAGTTGTCTACTTTCATTTGCTTCATTGTTTTTGTCAAATCATGAACTGTAACTGATGGTCTGTAACTGTTATATCCCTGTGAGTACTTGAAACAATTATTCCATGAATTTCTGTGTATTGCATTTGTTCTTGCTTTCATGTGTGTTTTTGGTTCAGTAGATTATTTACAATCCTTTGTTTTGTAGCTACTTTACTGTATTTGGTAAAAGTCGTCTATATTTCTGATTCTCTTGGTTGGAATTTGAGTTCACAGTGGATTGCGAGGCAACTCTTTGACCGGAGCACTGTCCCCTGATATGTGTCAATTAACTGGTATGTGGTACTTGTAAGTATTTTCCTTATGTATTTCAACCAGTTTTGGTTTCTTTGTGTTCTTTTTGTGTTTCTGTTGGTATTGAAGTTTCCTTTTATGCTTAGTGATGTTAGAGGCAATAACCTGACTAGCCCTGTGTCTCGTATCAGATTACCAAAATCAATCTTTACAAGGTTTGTTTATTGCTGGGTTTTGAGAAATGATCGGGATTTGAGTTTGGTTTGAATCTTCTGGTTTTGAATTTGATTGCTTGTGTGTAATGTGGGAGTGGATTTTGTTTTGCGTTTTCTTGATTGTTGAAGGGTTTAGGGTTTATGCTGGTTTTTCAATTTTGACAGGATGGTAGGCATGGAAAGGCTTGGGGAGTCGTTCATAAGGAAGGTGGGTTTTACATTTCATGGAACTGGCCTTTTTCTGTGCTCGATTTTAGTTCTATTTGCATCAGTAGTAGTTAGCTTTGTTGCATTATTAGATAGGATTGGTTTCCATACTTATTTCGTATAAGAGTTTCTAGTGTGAAGAAGTGACTCAAGGGAATTATAATTGTCTACCAGTTGGTTGGTTTTGCTAGTCGAAGTACCAGGGTCTACTCAATTAGGCTTACTACTCTTATCAATGTTTGTTTTCTGATGGGTTGTGCATTTCATTTTGATCTTCTATGTACCATTTTAATAATTATCTTCTTTACGTTCATTTGGAACATGTCCTAAATGGTTGGGAATTGGTGTGTCTAGGTTTTGGTCCAAAGAATTGTTTAGGAAACTGGTTAGAAATACTTGCATAAGAGATTGAACATGCATCTTCCTTGTCAGAGTATGTTAAACTGTGATTGTGTGCATGCAACCTAGCTTTAATTATAGGTGAAAACTTTGTAATTGATAAAGTGATATTGACACTCGCTTTACCTCCATAAGTGCTTGAACATATAGATGTAATGAATATATATACATGGATTACATATATAAGAGGCTCCTTCTTTTTAGAGTCTTGATTCTTTATTTCTCTCTGTGTAGACTTGGTAGTTGTGACAATTCAGAACTGCTCAAATAATGTTTTGCTGTGTTTGTTTTGGGTTAGGCTTCGCTATGAAGTTAATATAGTAGAATTTGTTGTAGGCTTGCCAGCTGCAGATGCTCCCAAGAAAATAAGTAGAGTCCACAAGCGTGGTTGGAGGTACATTCTAAGCTTATCTAAGTTGACTGAAAGTCTTCCAAGTGTGAGTAAACCAACTGAAACTGCTCCAGCAACACCTGACACTACTACAAAAATTGAATCAGACGACGCTATGTAATTATATGTCGTGTGAATGATTTTTTTTTTTTTTTAGACGTCATTTTGTTAAGAGCTGTCGTCTGATAAGGACTTAGGAACTAATTCAGAAGACGTTTAAGATAAAAAAAACTGTTGTGTAATGCTAAAAAAAATTGAGCGCCAAGTTTTCCACCGTGTTAGTGGTGCCAAACCTCATATTGAAGTCCAAAATTGACATAGGCTGGGCTTGAAACCCTACCACTAGAGCCAAAAAAATAACAAAAAACTCAAACCTCCTCACTCTCTCGACACAGATTCAAATTAAAGGCCAAAACCAAAACCAAAACCAAAATCTCCTCACACTCCCTACTGCGTCTCCCCAAAACCAAAACCTACAACCTTCACCGCCTACACTTCAAATCCATCGGATCCAAGACCTCTGTTCTACGCCGACACCAAATCCATCGGATCCAAAACCTAGATCTCTCTCCTCTCTCCCTCTTATCTTCTACACAGCTACACCTATACCCCAAATCCATCTCTCCGACAACCAAACTAGTAGTAAACTAAACTTGTTGCTCATGGCTTCTGCTTTGGCCACTTCCTTTGCTTCCGAATTGCTCCCTCGCGCCCCACCCAAAGGTCTCCCTTTACTTTGTCCCACAGTCACACATGTGTCTATAGCTGTGAGAGTCGGAGATAGCAGGCCGTTATCCGCTGTGGCGGCGGCGAAGAGTAATTCCAATCCTCCGCCGACGACGAGGAGCCCTAACAAAAGGAGTAAAGCAGCAGAAGAAGAAGAAGCCATTGAAGAAGTGGAAGAGGATCTACCCTGGATTCAAGAGAAGGCCTTGGACCTGGTAGATTTCACCGGCTCTGTCACGCAGGCCATTCCTGGACCCAGAGTTGGCACCAGCTCCCTCCCTTGGATTTTGGCTCTTCCTCTCGCTTATGCCGGTCTCAATTTTGTTATCGCCGTTGTCAAGACCGTCAAAAAGTTCTCTTCCCCTCGACATAAACGCAAGAAACTGGTATGCTTTCTCTTCTTTTTCTGCTAAATTGATTTACAGTTTTAGGGTTTAAGACTCAGAGGTCCTGATTTCTTGTAACAGGTCAATAAAAATGCTATGCTATGAAAATCAATAGACGAAATGTTTCAGAATGGCTTCGACCAAATCACGCCTGATGCCCTGAAACAACTCGTGCAAAATGTGACATTTCTACTCTTGTTGATACACCATGTACATGCATTAGTTTTTTATAGTTACAACTCAGCATACTTACATTATCATCTCACTGCTAGACCAAGGAAGTGAATATATGCATATCACTGAGTTGCAAATTGGGATCATTTCAATAACAAAACAATAAATTGATTCATTCTATTGGACTATGGCGTGCTCTTGTAGCATTTCATATCTTTGTGAGAGTGATTTTGACAACTGTATGTAATTTGTATCTAGACAGGTTTTGGCATGGAGGAGATTTTGCGCAAGTACATCTGTTATACTTTGAATGAAAAGCCATTCAACCCAGACATGGTTTCCAATTTAATTCAGCTCAGGAAAGCTTCTTTGTTCGATGATTCTTAGGTGGCTGAAATTCTAAATGAAATTTCAAGAAGAATTGTGCGAGACAAAGGTAAAGCATTGACCTACTACTATCATAACTTGTATGATCTAATTACACAATACTCCCTTTTCCATATAAAAATAAAGAATCTGATAAGGACATGTAGGCGGTGAATGTATACCACCTCCTCCTACATCCGATTGTGAGTTACAGAAAAAGGATGCTTGTAATGCATGTGCTCATAAATGTGTCCTGCTTCTACTACTACTTCTTTTCATGACTTCTCCATATATCATTCTATGGTCGTCATCTGTTAATGTTTTGGATTTTTTGTGTTGTTAGCAAGGCATTACACTTAATTTGATACGTGTACTGCCAAGGTACATTGTACTATTTGCTCCTTTAGCTTTCTAATAAACATAAATGGAATTAAAAGTCAGAAAAATTCATTGCAAAATTGTGCTATCAGTTGCTGACTGCTTGTTTGCAACTTGCAGGCCCAGTTGTAATGGATATGGCAGGTTATACTGAACGGGGTTTTAAAAGAAAATTAGCCGTTCAAGCCCTATATGGAAAGGTGTTCTATCTGTCAGAGGTAAGGGACCAAACAACCAAAATGACTTTGACCAACTGCCTGTATGGTTTATTTTTATTTTTTCTTTTTCTTTTGTTGTTAGAAACTACCTTGATTCACATCACAAGAAAATATGACTAGTACCTTGCTCCTCTCGTTTACGTTTCCAAGCTAGTACTTGGTTGTCCTGCCTTGGAGAAATTCTGCATGCAACTGGCTTACACCCCTTCTCACAAAATCAGATTCACCACTCACGTGTGAGTTATTGTGAGAATTGCAATAGGATATTTAGTAGTTGCCTTGTGCGAGATTTAGCTAAAGGGTGATGGTACTGTTAGTTCAGTTTGATGGAGTGACATCTAATCCTAATGATCTAGTAATTGTGATTGGTAAGCTTTATATGTCACTTCAACCAAAGCCTGTGTATTTTAATAACTAGTGATGCCATGTCAGGAATCGATGGTCAGTGTTGCCTGGCTAGCTTCAACAATGCCAACTTGTTAGACAATGCCTTTCTTATTTCTAATCATTGGAGTTTGCGAGGACTTTTATCAAGGAAAATAAGTTCACTTGGATTGTTAATAAAACCTTAGAAACAAATTTTGTTCTTCTCCTGTAATTAGTTGAATTAAATAAGTCAAGAGATAAAGGGAGACCACGAATGAAGTTCTGACCTATTTCCTTAGATGAGTTTCAAGGGCTGTTATATTTTTCCAACTCTATTTTTCATTTTATATTTTCATTCTGATCATACCTAAACCTGAATAGATTATAGTATACCTCTCTAATACTGTTTTTATGTTCTTGCAGGTGCTACTAATAAGCCTCAAGAACTAGATGATGCAGTTCTTAGGAGATTGGTTAGTTTTGTTTTCTTCTCTCTTTCACTTTGCTAAAACTATCTTCTGAATCATTAATGTTAAAATTTTGTGACGGTCTAGGATTGCACAATGATGCTTTTCCTGCGTTGGTAGCGTATTTGTGGTAGGGGTTGGGTTCAAGGAAATTGTTTAGGTTTTCCAGTGAACAGTGACGACCTTATTTGGTTCTTCTGTTACTTGAGTAGTGGTCATGTATCTAAGTGCTCTTCTCAAAAAGAAAAATACACACAAGTTTTGTATTCTGAAAGATTCTAAGCAAAGAAATCACTGTGCAAAGATGGGAAGTTGATCGCCACATTCTGAAGTATCATTATCCTGCTTTCAGCTATTGTTATGTCAAATCCGTTTACTTTCTATTGCTTTTTTTTTTTCAGGTTAAACTCACCGTAAAGTGAAACCCTGACAGGTGAAGAGAGTATACATACCTTTACCAGATCTAACTGCTAGGAGACTCCTCCTAAGTCACAAACTGAAAGGCCAAGCATTTTCCTTACCAAGTAAGATTCTGCTCTTATCTTGTAGCCAATACTTTTATTTAAGATCAATGATCTAATATATCCGATTAGGTCTAAACGATACTTTAGCTTACTATGTTAATTAGTCTATGAATTTTTTGTTTTAACTTGGCATCTCTTGTTACAATAGAATATGTCTCTTGTTACAATAAAGTGTTTCTCATGTATATGGACAATGTTTCGGAACTTAAGGCTTTGTAGATCTTACTCCATGTAACCAAATAATGACCAAAAGAAGTGATGAATTTTTTTTTTTTTGGGTGGTGATTAAGATCTGTGGTTGAAGGAAAGAGATATGATGTTGATTATGATTTTTTGTATATATGTTCCAGGCTAGAATGAGATTTTTGGGAACTGTTTTTGCAAAGTGAAATTATTTCACCAATGCTAAGGTACAATTTTAATCGACCAATCATGTCTTACATTTATTCTCATGTATTGTTAGACAATTCATTTTAGTACTTGTGATTCATATGAGTTAGTAGAAGACAGAGGTTTACATAGTAGCTGATGGAGTACTTTTCTGGAAATGCATAATGTACATTAAAGTCTTTGCATTGTCTGCAGGACAAATGGGAAACTTAATTTGGTTCACACAGCACAAATCTCTTCTTAGCAAAGAAGGGGATAGCCTATTCCCCAATTGCTCTTGGACAAGAGTATTGGTTGCCCATTCTTACTGGTGCCAACACCAGGCTAAGCAACATGGCAAAAACCAGGCTTGTCCTAAGGATCACAGACAGTAGCTCAACTTGTAGACATGGAGCTCCAATGTACTCGGCATTATATAATGTAGAAAAGAGCAAAAGTTGATAGATACAGAGAAAGAAGGCAAATGTACAAATGACCCTTCAAAATTAGTGTATGAATATTTGGGAAATAATTAGGTTTGATATCAATTTACTGAATTCATTTAATATGTGGTGGGATTTGAATTAATTTGATTGTTATAACGGTTAGACATCAAGAATAAATGGAAAGCATTGTCCAACTTGTTATAACACAACGTTAAAAGCTCAATATGTCGTCTCAAAGCACAGCATAATATTCACAATAGTCACAAAATAAAAACTGTCGTATGAGATTAATACAGATCACGGATGCTATCACAAAATAGTTGTGTGAATAACAGTCACACAACAGTTATAAAAAAAAGTGACTTCTGGGTCATAATCACACAACGGGTTCTTAAGTTGTCTGTCGTCTGAGTGACGTTCACACGACAGTTAATGATGTCAACAAGCTATCGACAGTCTGTCGACATGCTGTCGACATGCATGCCGAGTTCTTCAGACAACAGTTCTCTAAATCATGTTTCATAAGACGGCAGCGAGATATACGACAGTCAGCTCCGCATCAGACGACAGTTTTTAGCCGTCGTCTGATTCAATTTTTGTACTAGTGTGAAGTTCAACCAGCTTGATGCATTTCCTCCTTTTTAGGGATCGTGTTGCCTGCTAAGTATGAATCTTTCCTCTGAATAAGTTTACTTGTGGGCTGCCATGTAATGGTCTGAAAACTCTTTTTTAAATCATAAAAAATATCGTTGTTGATTAAATAAGTAATTATTTCTCAGATTCACTGAGTTTTGTTTTAGGTTGTACTTGACTCAAACCAGGATTCAGGTTAAGTTGAAGATTGTGAGGGACAGAAGAAAAGGGTAAAGTATCTTGCTCTATTGGGAGGCTTTTCTCAATTGGCTCCGTAGGTGTGTGTAGCTCTTGCACTCTATCAATATCTTGCTCTCTTTGTTAATTCAATTTTGGAGGTTTCTGGTTCTGGGTTTTGGGTTTTGGGATTTTGGGGGATTGGATTGTGCTCTAGTATCGGCACATTTGTTTCGGGGATTTTGTTTGTTTTGTTTTTTTTTCTTATCTTGTTATGAATGCTGGATTTTGTTTTGGGATTGAAAGCAACAGTCTTGAGTAGAATTTGGTTTTGGTTTTGGTTTTGATTTTGGGTGGAATTCATAAGCTGTTTTTGTTTTTGGAAAAGAAGCTGGAAATTGGGTTGTTTTTTTGCTGCTTTTGAGTTAGTTACCAGTTCTTTGTAGTTTTGGTGCTTGAAGTCTTTTGATTAAAGTTGAGATTATTAGATGACCAAACTGGTATTTGAAGAGTTATTGTGTGTGGGTCTGCTTCAGTTTTTGCTATTATTTCTCGGAGTTTAGCATTGTTGGGTGGATGAAAGAGTAGTGGAGTTAGTCCCTTCTGGTCGGGAATGGGAATGGTTGGATCATCTTTTTCTTGGTTTGAATTTGTGAACTTGAAGAGGTATCAGGTTTTGTAGAACTATGCCTGAAGCATTGAGAAGTCCGTCCTATATGTTTTTTGTAGTGTTCTGTATAGCTGCTTATCCTGTGAGACAATTGTAGTTGTCAAATCTGATTAGAACCTTGACTTCAGCTGCCAAATGATTGGTATATGGCAAGTTGGCAACGACAGCATGGATTTCTTACCCAGAATGATAATAGTTCAATGCTTTTAGATATAGCGTATTTTCCCAAATGCTTTTTAAGTAGGTACTATCTATAGCTGCTAACACTCGATGAAGTTGTAGAAATGAAGTAATTATCCAATATGAAGTTAGGATGAATAAATCTTCAGTCTTCAGCAATTTTTGTTCTGTAGCTTGCAATCTCTTGCCGGTTATTCTCCATGGATTCTGTTGGGGCAAACCTCATAATAACATTGTAAGTTCCTTTTTCTATATCTTGTGTGTCAGTCATCTAGTAGTGTATTGCAATCTAGATCTGATAATCTACATCACCTCTTGCAGCTCACCTGAATTGGAATTGGAAAATAAATTGATGGAGGCTAGTTGCTTGAGTTATACAAGTTTGAGTTCGACTAATTTTGTTGCATTAGGAGACGAAGAGAGAGAATTTGGAGTTTGTGTTTTTTTTAGAGGCAGCACCACATTCTCTCTCCCTCTTATTCTCTTCCATGTATTCATAGTGCTCCTTTTTGGCAATATTTTCTAATACATTTCAATACAATTATGTGGATTATAAAAATATTAGATATATATTGGTAATTACTGTTCATTTGGTGATTTTTGATTTCATTTTCTGTTGTACGTACACAATATATGTTCACAACAGCCATACATTAAAAACTGTTGTGTGAGAGTAATACATATCACGGATGCTATCAATATTTTAGTTGTGTGAATAACAGTCACACAACAGTTATAAAAAAAAAAGACTTCTGAATCACAATCACACAACTGGTTCTTAAGTTGCCTGTCGTCTGAGTGACAATCACACGACAGTTAATGATGTCGACAAGCTATCGACAGCCGGTCGACATGCTGTCGACATGGATGTCGAGTTCTTCATACGACAGTTCTCTAAATCATGTTTCATCAGACGTCAGTGAGATATACGACAGTCAACTCCGCATCAGACGACAGTTTTTAGCCGTCGTGTGATTCAATTTTTGTACTAGTGCACCAATCAAAACTCAAAAAAAAAATATTGTTTCATAACTATCCTCAATTTGCAAAGTAAAATACTCAAAATACCTCCTCTGCTGGACAGTGATTGGAGGGCCGCACTGTCCCACCACGTGACAGCCCTACCTAAGACCTTCTCGTAGTTTGCTACCTAGCTACCCACCCTCTGGACTCGGGCTCCTGCCTCCTGCATCACATCCAAGCAAAGTGTGGTTGCATAATCTCAATTATTTCGCTATCTATCCATATCCATAGTGAGTAGGATGCCGTCACCCTTCGTGTAATTGTTTATAAACATTTGTACAATTTACTTTTCGGAATCGGAAGAAGTTCCCATCACCGTTATATTAATACCTTTTAAGAGTAGGGACGTCATATAGTACGCTGTACGCGAGGTACGAACGCCAAATCTTCTAGCTTTAGAATTTTTTTTTTTTTTTTAAAAAAGAGGGAAAATCATTAGAGAAGAAGAAAGCATAATCATGTGTAGCAATGACAGAAGAATCGATTCTGCTTGGTTTTCAAGTCAAGATACATGGAGGAGGTTCCCTGACATTATTCAGTTTATCTGGTACTCGTTACTTCTCCCAGACTCAAAACTCAAATTTGAGTATAAAATTATGCTTCAAAAGCATGTTCTCCAAGGAACTGAGAAGCGCACCAAAGTCATTCGAATTTGAAAACAGACGACAATCGCAAAGTGAGTTTTCATATCTTTCTTCTTTTGAGCTTTTTGTCTTTTGCTTTATAAACAAAACCTTCTCTTAAAAACGTTTCGTTCCAGTATCTCATTGCGGGTAATCTTCGTTTTCGAATAATTGAGGCACAAACAGCAGAGTGAGTATGTTATTCTAATCCGGTTTTCTGTTCTAAGTTCTAACAATTCATTCTATGAGCTTTTGGGCCTGATCAGTCAATATGTGATTTTGATGTGTTTGTTTGGCGTTTTGAAGTGTATCCTAAGGTGAGAGTGAGGGTGCATCAACAAGAAAATCATATTCCTCCACAAAATTATCACAAGAGAGTACCGGTGACGAAGGTCTCTGATGAATCTCTATCTATACCAGGTAACGATTCTGTTTTTCCAGATAATTAAGTTAAGCTTTATGTTTAGACCCAAAAATTACCTCTAGTTTAAATGTAAATGACAGACGTACATATTTGCAGTGAAGGAGACTCAAGGCTGTTCTCTACCATTGAAACCCAGAATCATGAAGGCTTCTGTACCTAAGGTACCAGCAGGACAGCCACTTTCTTCATCCAAAGGTTGGTGCTTGAAAATAAATTACCTTGAGTCACACTTACATGAATTCTGGTCAGTAATATATATTTCATAGTTTCATTTTATAATTACCATGTAAATATATCTGGCAAAAGCAAATACTTATACTTGTCATTGACAGAGAAGAGCAGACGTCTTGACAAGGATGCAAAACCAGATGTTAGAGCTTGTTCTGCAGTACAGCCGCGTCCTCGTGCAGTCTTATCTAGTCCTGGTATGTAGTTTGATCAGTAATGTGGTCGGTTAATATGACGCGGTAGTATGATTTTTCAGTTTTAAGTTGCAAGTAATTTTGTGGTTTCAGACAATGATGGGATGATTGGACTAGTCAACAAGCTAATTGATAAGCAACCTTCTGCTTTCAAGGTGCCTAACACAAAGGACAGGGTACCTGCTGCCCAAAGGCAACAGAGTAAGACATCCCCAAGTCCTATAAGCATGACCAAAGGCTCCAATAGAGCAGTGTCTAACAAGACAGGTCTGGTGCAAAGTAAAGTGCAAAAGACCATGATTGGAAAACAGCAGCAAGCAAGTGTTGGAATGGGGAAATCAATATTCACTACTTGAGCTTATTTATTTAATAAATCAGATTGAATCAGTTTGGATATGTCAAATGATTTGTTTCCTTCTTGAATTGAGATCTGAAAGGTGTGGTAGTATGGTCCTTTGGAGTGGAGTACTTTTAAATTTATGAATGGTTATGGAGCAACAGAAGTCTATGCTAGTTGCTTGGGTATTGTGATGAGTTACTTGTGCTCAACCTCCAACTGTTTATTTTCAACTATATATTGAGAATCTGAATTTGCGTCCCCATCACACTTGTGCTCAACCTCCAACTATTTATTTTCGGGAAAATTTTGGTAAGTGGTTCTGAACTATGGACCCCTACGAATTTCAGTACACCAATTTCCAAAACATAAACTTTAGTACATGAGGTTTCAAAACCGACCCAGTAAACATACACGACGTCAATGAGGCCGTTAGTTTCGTGCCAGCTGTCGTATTTCAAGGGGTAAAACGGTCTCTTCAATTTTTTTACTATTGAGCACTCAGTCCTCTCTCCTCTTACCGTGGGCACCTAGCTCTTTCTCTCTCTCTCTCTCTCTCTCTCTCTCTCTCTCTCTCTCTCTCACCTGCTTACACAGTGCAACGTGCAAGCATCACCACCACACTTTCAACGCAGTGTCCTACCATCACAACTGCCGACAACCGCTGGTCCTCACAAAACGAATCGATTGAAAAGAGTGGCCTCCTATGATATTCTTCGTGCATAAATTGTACTAAAACCCAAATTGACTGCAACAAGAGTTAGATGAGGAGTACCTCGGCCGGAAACAGCTTGGTGCTTGGTTTTTGCAACTGGGTCGGCTCTGAAACGGCGGAAAGCGAGCATCTTGGAGGTGTGAAGTGGGTTTGGGGTAGCAGAGCCGGTGAGCGAGGTTTAGAGAGAGAGATCGAAAATCGCAAATTCACCAATAGATCTGAGACTTGATGGCCATGAGCATAGGCTTCTTGGGATTGGAGCCGTTGGAGGTGATCTCCCCGAGCTGGACCGGCGGCGGCAGAGGCTGCATCTCCTCCAAGTTCCTGAGGCGGTAATGGGTCTCGGATGGCCCAAAAAGCTCATAAATGACATGATAAGCGGCAAAGAGCAGAGCCAGAAGTGTGAAGAAGGTCGCCGGAAGATAGGCCACTGTAGACTACGTACAGTTGCCTCCTTCAGTGTTTCCTGGAGTTGCATAGCCATTTTAGAGAGAGAGAGATAGAGATAGAGAGAGAGGGAGAGGGAGGGGGAGAGTCAGAGAGAGTGAGGGAGAGGAAACCCTTGACAAATGAAAAAACCTATTATGCCCTTCATTATGTGCATAATGGCACGACGTCTGATGGAGCCATTGACGTCGTGTACGTATATTGGGTCTGGCTTAATATTTGATGTACCAAAGTTTATGTTTTGGAAATTTGTGTACTGAAATTTGTAGTGGGCCTTACTTCGGTACTATTCATGATTTTTTCCCTTTATTTTCAAATATTAAGACGAGCTCTTAGTTTGCATCCTACTGATGGTGAAGATGTGGTGCACAATTTTTGCAGTCTTATATATTGATAGCCGCCTACGACTGCACAATGCAACAGACTAAATTGAAGTACTGATTTGTGTTCTAAGATATGTGTTATCAGTGAATCGCTTTAGGCTAGCTAGGTTATGAATTGAATTAAGGTTCATGAATTTATATTCATATATTGAGGATCATGTATTGACTTGATTATGCAGTGTCTCACCTCTAACTAGGAGGTTGGAGCACAAGTGAACCCATTTACTTATCAAAAATAGTGGATCATTTGTTTGTGCACACTTGAAATGTAAATTATGGGGCGAGAAAGTGTCACAGCTCTATGACAAGGAACTGTAATCCTCCAAACATGAAATATAGGTGTAGTGTTATGTGACACAACAAGGGGACGATGTAGACGAGGATGATCTGAAGGTGCAAGTGTGCAACTGGAACTCCTTGCTGCCTAATATTTTGGGAAGATCTAGGGCCATGTTATTGGCAGGTCAATTGGACTCCAAACTCCAGGTCTCAAGATAATGCCCCTCTAATGGTGTCACCTAAGTGCCTAATCAAGCACAAAGGAGACAACGTTCCTCGAATACTGCTTGGACCACAGCTTGAAGTACTGTTTTTACCTAAGGAAGATCAACAATATCCATCTGCAACTGCATACATATGGGAATAAACGTGCATAGTCTCAGTCGTCCTTAGATATTAAACAAAAAATGTTGACAAATGGAATGCATGAAGCAAGAATTTTCATGAGTTTGTTAAGGCATTTAGTCAGTATTAATTTATGGGAAAAAAAAATGCAAACAATAACCTTTGGCCCATTAGTAACTTTAGTATCTGACAAAAAAAATATATCACTTTGGTACTTGAAGTTCGAACCCCGACCCAACCTTAATACCTAAAACACTGTTGGTCGTTACGGTGTTTGGTAGGGGGGCAAACTTTGAGGGGCATTCTCTTCCCTTCACTCAATATCTCCTTCTTCTTCTTCCTCACGCTCTATTCATCTTCTTATTCCTCCCAACTCTCCCTATTTCTCAGACTTCAAAGTTCAAACTCAGTTTCACCTCTCAAGCTTCAAATTTCAATTTATCCATCTCTCTCAATCTTGAGTCAATTTCAAGAAGCCAAAAGCTGTAGCTAGACTCTTGACTGGACTGCAATTTCCAGATTTCTAAATTCGGGTGTTTCCTTCAAACCCACTTGAAGAACCTAATTAAGTTCTCCTCCACAATAAGTGGAGTTTCAAGTACTTTAACCACAGATTCTTCATTAAAGTCAAATATAAATTTCTGAAACTAGACTCAACAGACCATCAGCACTACTATGAAGCAGAGACAAAAAAGCCTCTAATTTATCCACATCAATCTCATGAACCTCTTCCTCTTTCCCTACCTCCCCAATTTCAATAAATCCCAGTTGCTCTGAAACCCCAGCAACCCCATCCCCAGGGCAAAATGGGCCATCTGGGCAGCGAGAAGAGTAAAGAGATGAGCTTTGTCAAACAAAGGGAGAAGCCAAGGCATGAACTCTCTCTCTCTCTCTCTCTCTCTCTCTTGTCGGAACCCAGAACTGTGAGATTTGCAGAAGTGAATAATGGAGGAGAGATAAACTTTTAACAGCGCCGGAGAAGAAAGAAGTCACTGAGATGCCGGCGTTGCCGGATTAACCACCGGGAGGTGATAAAGCTAGCGAGGCCAAGAAAGTATAACCCTGATTTTCTCTCTACTTCGTTTCTATCTCACTGATTCAACCAGAGTTGTGAAACCTGCAAATGTAATTGACCAAGAAGAGAGGTCTGATTCTGAAGCTGCCAGGTGGGACAGTGGCCGGGTTCGACTCATCTGAGGTTGTTGACTACAATAATGGTGGAGGTGAGACACTGTGGTGTCCGGTTTCGATTCACGCTCTCTCTTCTTCCTCCTCCTCCAGCCTCAACAGTCCCACCTTCTTCCTTCTCATGCATTTGGCGAAGAATGGTGAGATGGGTGCCCAGAGCAAATTTCTGGGTGCCGGGATCAGATTTGGACCAAAAAGTAGAGGAAACAAAAAACAAATAATAATATTAGAGACTCAAATTACCCATTTACCCTTTATTATATGTCAATTGACTAACGCCGTAACGGTCAACAGTGTTTTAGGTACTAAAGTTGGGTCGGAGTCCGAACTTCAGATACCAAAGTGATTTTTTTTTTTTGCCAGGTACCAAAGTGATTTTTTTTTTTTATCAGGTACGAAAGTTACTAATGGTCCAAATGTCAGGTACTGTTTGCATTTTTTTCTGAATGGTTCTTAACAAATCTTCTACTTTCAAAAATAGAGTAGAATCATTTCTAATGTAATGTTTTCATAAATATTTACAAAGTTTAGAACTGTATAGTAAATGTATAGACCTACAATGTACCCAAATACAAATTTGGAATCTCATGCGATCCAATAACATGTTAAGGAACATTTCAGTACTATATGTATGGCAGATGTAATCATAAAAAACTCTTAGCCCACTTATCCTTACATATGTCAGTGAGGATTGAACTCATGACTTTTATAATGTTAGATTTATAACTTACAATGTTGTACAACCATATACGTATGCATTCCACAAACAACAACATATTTGTATAGCAATTCCCAAAGTATGATACAGTATTAATAACTACAAAAGGGTGAAGAGAGAATGAGAGCATGCCTGCCAAAAGAGGATGTTAAGTTTAGGGTTTAAAGCTAAGAACAACGAAGATGTCAGGTCTAGTACGCGCCTCATGCACTTACCAAAATTGGAAATTGGGTTTCTCGTTTCTCTCTGGTGTCTGAAACTCAATCTCGAGCTTAATCCTATCCTTTGGGTGTCCTAGGTCTCCATTTGGAGGGCTAACTGGCCTGGGTTTACTAAACAGATTTCTATCGCTTTAGCAATATTTAGTTCCTGCTACCTAAATCTCCTTTAGTCTGGGTGTGGAGTGAAAATCTTAATTGGCGGCGCTTCTAATCATGATGTTCTGAAAGCTACCTTTTGACCTCCATTGCTCCTTTTCCAGGCAAGATCTATCCCGAGTTACAATTTCAACTGTCGGATTGCCATCAACGCTCAAGGAAGTTTCATCTTTTCGATTCACCGCTTATCTCTTGGTGCGTGCACTACAAATATCAAGGTAAGTCCTAATCCAAAATCTGCCTTTTCCGATTCTACTTCTTATAAGAATGTTTTGTTGGAATTTGAATTAATTACTCGCACGCTGGGGCGTAACCAGTCACAGGGCTGGTTGGGCTATAGCCCAAGGCAGAATCAAGGAGAAAAAGGCCCAAGATAGATATTGCCCACTTAAAAAAAAATTATATATATATATACACACACATCTAATATAATTATTAATCCTCAGTCTTCCTTTATTTCCTTACCAGAGAGTAGCCGACAGCCCGACAGCGTTCCTCTTCCTGACTTCCTCAGTTCCTAATCCTCAGCTCCTCCGATTGAGTTCATCAGTTCGTTAGTTCCTCTTCCTCAGTTCCTCCAACCCGATTAGCTCCAGATCACCCACATAAAGGTACTTCTAAGTTCTAATTTCATCTCTCCCAAGCCCCATTGATGGGTTTTGCTTGCAATTGACTGTGAGCTTTGAATTTCAGAGGCTTCAATTGAAGTATTCGGAAGACTGGAACTTCGTAAGAGATCATTGAATGGCAGAAGTCAGAAATCTTTCCAAATCCTGTCATTCCTGTGAGTTCTCTCTTTCTAATTCTTTGCTTAATTGCTTTGGGGTCATGAGGTGGCCGGTGGATGTTCCGGTATATCTGTGGATCAGTGGATGTTTGAAATATGTGATAGGGATGGCGGATGGGCTATTGATAAATGATAATCGGTATATTAGTTGCTTTGCGGTGGCTATTGGAAGCTTGCAATATTAAATATGGATGTTTGAAATATGCAATATTATAATTTATATGCGGTTGCTTTGGTAGATTTCTGCCGACTTAGGTTTACGAGCTTGCAAAATTTTTATGCACTTAAATCCAGCCCAACCCTTATTCACATCCTGGATATGCCACTGCTCGCACGATCGTTGGGTTAGTTTTAGAGTCTACTAGTCATTATCAATTTACACTTCCCATAGAATTTAAGCGTGTTCCTCATAATCAATTTGATTCTTGAAATTTGTTCCCAATCTTAATAGCTCCTAGGCTCGTTTGGTTTTCCAATAGTATATATAGTTGAGGTATAGTCGTCATCACTGCTTCCGCATTGTAAGATTTATATATCCTACTCTTATATCTTGTTTATCATGTGAAAGTATTAGATTGCTCTGATTATCAAACTCTATAGATGATTCATAATTATAGTATTATATTCGGTTGTGGAGTTTAGTTGAGAATTTTGGGAAGCAAATAGGCTCCCAGAGTTTAGGGTGGTTGTTGATTTGAGAAGTGTTAGATTGTTTTTACAGGGTTGATGTTTTGGATATAGTCCACTTTAAGAAAAAGTTCCGCCAAATTTTTTGTGAAATTTCTTCTGAGGTCGGCCCCGCATGACAATTTCAGATTTTATGGTGAAATTCGGTGCAGGTCCTATCAACTAAGAAATGGAGTAGAGATAATTTTCAGCAATCATGCATTACAACATCAATCCCATTACGGAATAGTTTTTAATATTTTTCTTCTTATTGGGAAATATAATGTATTGAATAAAAATATTAAGTATGTGGATTAATAAGTAGGTGGAAGGCCATCTTCACTCTAAAAAAAAAAAAAAATTTATTTAATATATATTTATTAGAAAAAATTAATAGAAAATGACTATATTATCCCTCATGTGTATGGCACGTGTCTCACATTTAGATGGAAAAAAGTTATATTTAATGGAGAGAGTGTAAATTAGGGCTGTCAATTCCGACACGACTTGAAACCCGCACGAAATAAAGTGGGTTGTACCCGCACGATTAAAAAGCGGGTCGGTGGTGGGTCAACCACGGGTCAACCCGCCAACACAAAGTGAACCGGTATAACCCGATTGTGCTATGTTTCTTCTTGAAATTTTGGACGTTAGGAGTGTTTGATCATAGGATTAGACAATTAGAAATATTTCGCTTTTTAATTATTAGATTTAATTATTTATGAATTATATATAATTATTTATATTTTTCGTCTTGTGCAGTTTTTAGTGAATTTAATCAATTTATGCATTTTTTCAGTTAAATGGGTCTCATTGTTAACGCTTAAATGAGTCATTTTGTCTAACAAGACACGGCCTATTTATTAAATGGGTTAAGCGGGTTGGAAACGGGTAACCCGTTTAATAAATAGGTTGGGTTTGAGTTTAAATTTTTGACACGATTATTAAATGGGTTGGGTTTGGGTTTATATCTTGCGACATGACAAATACCTTGACCCGACACGAACCCAACCCGACACAACCCATTGACAACCCTAGTGTAAATTCACAATTTTTGCCAAGCTCAGGAGATTCGGAATTGCAAGTTTTGTATGTAAACTGACAAGTATCGCCAAGTTTTCAAAGGGTATATTTTGACAATTATATCTATTAATTTCATTGATTTGTTTACGCAATCGTTTCATCTAACATTTTTTAATACGATAATGCATGATTTGTTTAAGCATTGTAAGCAAGAACTTAGCAAGACCGAAGTACCAGAATTTACAAGTTGCAATAGCATACTTAATTGTTTTTGAATGAATCAACTAACCAAGGGCGAACCAAACTTTGACTCACAAAATCTACTCGAATAATTCAATCTATGAGATTATATCATTGTTTGAATACATAAAATGGTATTAGCTAGGTAGTATAGAGTACGTACTTATATGCATAATGTTTTGATGGGAGTTGGTATTTTGTGGTTTGCTATCCAATCTTATCAGGTGGGAGACCTTCTCTTTAAAAAATGAAAAGGGATAAGATTGAACTTCCATGTGATTAACAACTCCATTGTTTTGGTCAATAATGATATATACAGATCGCTTGTAAAGCATATATTACATTTTCTTTAAGCAATCTAAGAAAGTCATTTGTAGAGGCAAACTCCAATTCAAGGTTTAAAATATCGGTTTTTACATATTTATTAGAATTTTGAAAATAAGAGATATCGGAAATATCAGGGATATTGCAGAAAGAATTTTTTTTGAAAGAGTCAATTTATTAGATTTATATATAAATATTTATGTACAAATGTCAATTTCATGTACATCTAAAAATAGACTCTATGTGGTTGAAAAGTTGAACGCTGATCTACGAAAGTACAATAATCAGACCAAGACATATGACCCATATAGTACGAGTTGTAGTGATGAACATGATAGTCATAGATCTCTTTGGAGTTGTCGATTGTTTCCCCTATATTGTACGAATTCCAAACAATATCTGTCAGATCCGTCTTGAGGGGATTTCTCCACACCTAGATTCCCTTTGAGGGGATTACTCCTCACCAAGATTTCCCTCGAGGAGACTACTCCTCACCCAGATTCTTCTTGAGGGGATTTTTCCTCACCTAAATCCTCCTTGAGGGGATTACTCCTCACCCATATTCACCTTAAGAGGATTTCTCCTCACACATATTCTCCTTTAGGGAATTATTTCTCACATATATTCGCCGGGGATTTCTCCTCACCCAAGTTCATTTTGAGGAGATTTTGCCTCACCCAAATCTGCTTTAAGAGGTTTCACCTCGAAGCATTTTTAATTTTCCAAACCGTAGAAACCATTCTTAAAATTTTGCACCCCACATAATCTCCATATTTCATAATATATATTTCTTTCTGAAAAACTAAGTAACTTTTTTATTTTTTTATTTTTCTCATTAGATTTTACAGATATTTATTCATTTGATCGGAATATATCCTAAATATCTTATATATCAAGGATATTTGATGATATTGGAGAAATTTCGCAGAAACAGTGAAAGATAAGATATTTTTTCTCTATGATATATCGGTCACTTCAAAAGGGCTATATCGAGAGAAAAATCAGATATTTCAATCCTTGCATAATGATAACAGCGTGTCGTACTTGAAATAACTTTGAAAAAGCGACAAGTATTACCAGATAGCTAAATATTAGTTATCATACATAATTTGTGAATTAGAAGTGAGATTCCTATGGTTAACTAATTAATATGAGTCAAACAATATAAAATTATAACTAGTAAAAAAAAGTTTTATTGAACTAGAACCCAAATTACAGTAAATTCAAACAAACTGAACCAAAAAGTATACCAGATCATTGGATAGAGAATGAGATACAATTAGAAACATGGAAACCACGACTGGCACAAGAGTAGTGATGACCATTCGAGATCTGCCACTTTCGATTCCTGCAAAAATTGAAAATCCGATCATCACTTCTAATCAAACGAATGCAAAGAAAATTACTCAGTTGGAACTCGTGTCATCTGTATGGCTATATACAACCATCATATCAAACTAAAATAATGACGATGAAATGATGCAAATTAATGAGCCAACTAAATGATTTTAATTTTTTCTTCAACTAAAAAAGGAATTTGCCATTTTATATTTTAATGGGTGTTACGGTACCGAGATCAATGAACAAAATAATATCTAATCATGAGGTCAATTACCCTTTTTTTTTTTTTTATTGTGAATGAAATTAAGCCTCAATACATTCACTACATATATAATATTAGGCCACATATATGCAGGTAAATTTACCTCCAGAATTACTTGTGGTAGTGGCTGGCGGTGGTGATGGCGGAGGCAGTGGTGTCGGATCAGTTGCGGGGTCGTAGAAGAGGTCAGGATCATACCTTAAGCTACAGCTGGCACCAACATAACTCCAAGATTTATAACAACATGGTGGGAGCTGCTCCAAACCCTTACTTATGCAAACACTGCAGTCTGTTTCCGATAAGTCTGGACTGCACTGCGCAAGTCCGTATATCGTTATACCAGAACTAACCGGAGCGTTTGAGTGCCCAACAGCAAATTTAAGAACACTACCCGCGGCGGCTTTACTTCTTAATGTTTCAAATAATGTGGTGAGCCTTTGATTAAAATCAAACCTTGAGGATGATGAGATATTGTCACCTTGGCTATAGCCAGATATAGCTGGTGCTTCTACTCTGATGCCACTAATGGAGATGTTGGAGTAACGTAGCGTGCAATTTATGGAGCCTACACCTCCATCCTTCGCATCAGGGCAAGCGTTTTTGACAATAAGGGCGGTGGAGGCAAGACAAGCAGCGCAGGCAGGGGGCTTGAGATCTCCTCTACAGAATCCGATTGCGTAAACTTTGTCAGGGATTTCTCCGTACGAGGAGTTGTAAAACCCGGTGGACGTGGCGGCGTTGATTGAAGAGAGGAGGGAGGAGAAGAGATGATTGAGGTTTTTGCCAAAGGTGCCGTTGAAGGTGCTTTTAGAACAGATGTTGCTTTCAAATGAATACTCATCACCGGCCTGATGAGTAGGCCTGATATTGGTGATGGTGATGATCATGGGAATGAGTGAAAGGAATAATCGAAATCTTGAGGAGATCATTCTGTCTTTGGTACTTCACTAGCAGATCCTCATCTTCATATATAATTATAAGTCAACTTTCAAATATATATATTTTTTAGTCAAATAATTGATCGAGACAATATATATAATTAACAAAGATTATATGCGTTGGACCTGGTTCACGACTTCATGTTGCCGCTACCGTGCCGTTGATTAAGGCCATTGTTGTTTTGGTCAACTATGATGCATAGATGGCATGGGGTTTGTTAAACCATGTACGTACTACATTCGGCTTAGGCCAACTTCTTTAATTTATATGTATATATTGTGTCTCTCTTGATGTACAATCATTCTATCTACAGGCTAAAGTGCACTATATACATTGCCTTGTGCGTTTTCTAACATTGTTAAAGTGACAAGATCACATATACCGGTCTCAAACGTACCTGCAAGGATAAACGTCCCTACAATGAGACGTAGCGCCGCCCCAGGGAGAATTGGGCACGGCACTGCCACCATAGATGGTGGCACAACGGCAACACAGGCCACGGCCCACACAAGGAAGCGTGGGAAACCCATGGGTTTGATGGATACTCACCCTTAGAAGAGAGCGAATTTGGCACAACCCAATCCCTTAATCATTGACGCTCAAAATCCGTTCTATGAGAATATTTTGGATTATGGTTATGTCCAAGAGACACTGTTAGAGGACGCTTCAAAGTTAGAACCAATTCCTGAGAGTAGAGAGATCTCTATTAACTACATTAGTATACATGGGACGTGGGATCGAAATGCTATCATCATTGATGATGTATTTGCATATTCAGTTGAAATAATTGGTGAGTTGAAATAGTGAGACAAAAGTATTTACGCGCAAGCGTTCTTTCTTCAATATCCAAAAGCAGTAATCACTCTCTAGCCTGAAAATGTATCCTGGCTTCTAGAAAGATTATTATTAAAAGTATGCGCTGGGTTATTGGTGATGGTAGGGGTATTAAGTTTTGGACTTTTAACTGGGTTTTCGATTTGCTTCTCTTAAATCTTGTTGATCATGATGTTAGAAGCTTTATTAACCTTGATGATTATGTGGCTAACTATATTGAGAATGGAAACTGGATTACTGGAATATCCCTAAACTTTCATCTGTCTTGGATGATCAAGTTGTAAAGATTGTTACGGGTATCAATATTCCTCGCTATGATGTTGATGATGAATTTGTCTGGAAGCCGGCTCCTAATGATAAGTTCTCCATTAATTCAGCCACCTGGATGCAATGCTCTTCCCAGATTCACTCTTAGTCCAAAACTCTTAATAAGATTTGGAATTTGAATATCCCTCCAAATTCTTAGTGATAGTTTAAAAACAAGAGCTCGCTTAGCTCGTTATATTAATAAGTTGGATACTTCTTGTGCTCTGTGTGGAGCAGGTATGGAAGACTCCAATCACCTTTTCCATGCCTGCCCTATATATACTAGTGTTTGGAATATTGCTCATCATCTCCCTCCGCCTTCAAGTGTTTCAAGGAAGATTAGATCAATACAATTTTCCAAAATAAAGCCTCAGCCACCATATATAGAAGACTGCATTCTCACCTGTTGACAGGTTTGGAAAGTTAGAAACAACCTCATTTTTCTGTCTACTAATTTCAACGCTTCTTTTGTAGTACATGCTGCTACTTTCATTGGCTTCTCCTACGGAACTTTTGATCAATCTGTGTTTAGAGATCCTCGCTCTCAGGCTAAAGGTATCAAATGGATTCGGCCTCCTCCAAACTTGGTGATGCTAAATTTTGATGGCTCTATTTTGAATGGAAGGATGCTGCTGGTTTCATAATTAGAGATTGCAAGGATTTCCTCAAGTGGCTGAGTCTAGGAATGTTGGCTCTACTAATGTCTCAGCTGCTGAGTGTGCTGCTCTTAAGGATGGTATGCAAGCTGCTATCAGATTCAATTTTTCCAACATTCAAGCTACTATTAGATTCAATTTCTCTAACATTCTTATAGAATGTGACTCGACTCCGGTTATTAATTGCATTAAAGACTCGTTCCCTTGTTTGTGATGTCAAGATCCTGTTATCCAAACTCTGCTCTTACTCTATCTCCCATGTTCTTCGAGAAGCTAATTTCATATCAGATGTGATGTTGTCTTTAGGCCATAGTCTTTCTAACCCTACGATTTGGTTCGACCGTACTCCCAATCAAGTAGTCGTTGCCTTTGTAGCACGTTGCCTTCCCCCACAGTGCTTTAAACCAACTAAATCCGATTTAGTTCAATAATAATTCTAATAATCTAATTTGCTTTGTTTGTCCGGTTGTCTTTGTAATTTTTTCGTTGAGGTAATTTGTGTACTCTGTGTTGAGAATATATACACATCCCACATGGGAAAAATGGGATCTTGCCTATGGGTTTATAAGGGTTTGGGCCACTCCATCAATTGCCAATTGGTTTTGGATGTGAACCCCAGATTACTTTATCATGGTATCAGAGCGGGTTATCCACGTGTGCATGCCAAACGGTCACATGGGCTCCACGTCACCCAAAAGTTGTCCACGTGTATGGCTTGAAAATTCCCTACATGTGCGGGGGTGTGTTGAGAATATATACACATCCCACATTTACCTTGCCTATGGGTTTATATGGTTGCTCTAGAAGACTCTCCTTGTAATTTTCTTTTCTTCTTAAAAAAAAAAAAAAACAACATATTGTATTGCTCAGTCTCTTCTATCAACTTTCCAATGCTCAATGGAAAGAATTTCACGCCTAAAGCAATCTATAAACTTTGGATGTGTACTCTTATGAAATCGACCTTGAGTTAAAAAAAAAAATATATATAATACTCTTTTTATATATTTTTACTACGTCTTCAAGAAGACATTTATGGCAGATGGTTTTGTTTCGTTCAATTATTTTTTTAGCAAAATTAGATTAATTCTGAACCAAAACAATTTAATTTCGTGGCAAGTTTTTCTTTCTGTTTTTAGCCTTCTATTTATGCTGTAATTCATTTTTTTTTTATGGGTGGTTCTAGTTGGACCTCCAAATTTTATATTTAGATCTCTCCTACTTATTAAATCTCCAATTCATTTTTTTCAATACTTAAGAAGCTAAGTACACCTCCTTATTAGTTTTACCAAAACACCATTGAATAATTAAATCTGTATCTTCAACAATTTGTTTTTTTATTTTATCTCAACCACAAAAAATTTTGTGAGTGAGTTGCCTACATTTTGGTGTACTTTCAATGACGGGACCAGAAAATGAATCTTGGAGGGGCCAAACAACCAAACAAGTAGACAATTGCAATGATTTTTCTGTTAATCTAGACACGATCATAGTTGTTTTATTTGTTTTGCAATATGGATGGTTCTAGAAAAGACTTTGGTTTTCAAACAAAGAATAGAGTTTCTATTAAGACCTCCAAATTTGCCCATTTGACCTCTCATACTCTCTACACTTCCTTTGTGTTTTTAAATACAAAAATTTGCTCACTAAACCTCCTTTTCAATTCCGCAAATAATCTTAGTTATATTATTCACATACAAAAAAATAAAATACTCAGTATACCTCTAATTCACTAACTGCACCTCCATTCCCTTTTCTTTTCTTTTTTTTTCTGTTCTTTTTGCATGCAAACCTAAAAAATGCCCAAAATAAATTTCTAGAACTTCAAATCATGAATTAAACGGTCAGAACATGCACAGAAATTGATCAAGCAGTCATAAATCAAACGGTTAGACAATTATTCCTATGTTTCTAACCCTTATAAAAAATGAAAGGTTATTCAAAAAAATAATAAAAAAATGAAAGGTTACAGAAATTAATATAAATATGAAAAAGCCCGGAACAAAAAAAAAGAGCCAAAAACCACCGTCTCCCACCCAAAACTCATCCTCCAATCAAACCTTGAACGAAGTCTAGACTATGAACTCAATAAAAGTTCGGAACAATTTCTTAGTCTTTAATTTGTGTTAAAACTAGGCGGAGAGGTTTGTAAAGAAAATAGGGTTTTTATCACCACTAGGGTCAAAACTTTCTTGCACCGAACAAAATGATACCAAACTTTCAAAAGTGATCAAAAAGGTACCTGGACTTATGAAAATTGATCAACTTCATACCTCCGTCCATTTTCCATCACATCTCCGTTAAAGCTAAGAGTATATACAACCCTTCACTCAATTTTTAGTTAGAAATTAATGACAATATTATCATCTAATTCTTTCTCTTTCTCTTTTTCTGTTCTCCTTCTTCTGCAATATGTGAGCTTTCTATAATTGAAATTCAAAAATTTTGCAGAATTGGAATCCGAAACTGAATATAGAGATGCATAGATGCAAAATTAATCCCAGAAATTGAAGTGATTTGTGGTCAGAGAGCACTACTAGAAAAACCCCCCAATGCACACAGATGAGATTCACACAGATATAAATCTGTGTGAGAAACACTGCAACGCACACAGATACCTGTGTGAAAACCATATTCACACAGACATCCGTGTGAAATATATTCTAAAAGTGGCGTCGGAAAATTTCACACAGATTTCCGTATGAAATTCACATGAAAGTCCGTATGAATTAAAATGATGCACAGCCGAATGAAAATTAATTTCCTCTTCAAAGAATCTTTTTTGTGTCAGAAATTCACACGGATTTCGGTGTGAATTGTATTTTAAAATAAAACGAAAACAAATTAAATGCATAAAATTTAATAAGTATATTTGATTCACACAAATATCCGTGTGAATTTTTTCTTCTGCAAATTTTAATATTCTTCATTATCTCATAATTAAACACTTCTCTCTATACTTTTCATATAAACGGAACGCGCCTCACACGCATGAAATTTTTTTCCAGAAACCTAGATCGGGCTTCCGCCCTTTGCACGTCGCGGCTCCGGCGGTCACTTCGACTCCGGTTCAGCGTCTCTATTTCGGCGGTGTTCGTTGTCCGAGACACTTTATCCACTCCACGAGTGTGATACAATTTGGGTCGTCGTTTTTACGTCGTGCCTGTTTCTCATCTGGTGTTGTTCATCGGCGGTACTGTTAGTTATGGAAATTCTGGCCTGGAATTGCCGTGGAATCGGCAATGATGCTTCGGTGCAAGGTTTGAAGAAATTGATTCATCAACATCATCCATCTTTCATCTTCTTGAGTGAGACGAAGGTCTCAGATCCTGCTTATATGAGAGATTTGCGACTGGAGATAGGGTATCTCAACTGTGAAGTGGTGTTCAGCCGGGGGCAATTAGGTAGATTGGCATTATTCTGGAGCAATGGCATCGATGTCAGGTTCCGGTCGAAGTTGAACCATCACATCGACGTGGAGGTACGTGAGGATGATGGTTTTAGGATTGCATGGAGGTTGACTGGTTTTTACGGGCACCCTACCCTTTCTGAATGTCACCGGACATGGTTGCTCCTCCGGGAGCTTTGCGAGCAGTCTGCCCTACCTTGGACTGTTATTGGAGATTTCAACGAAATTCTCCATTCTTCTGAGAAGGAAGGAGGTTGTGTACGTAGAGAGCAGGGTCAAATATAATGCAACAGTTTAGGGATGTGTTGACGTTTTGTGACTTGTTTGACTTTGGCTATTTTGGATCGCCCTTCACCTGGTGTCGGGTTGGAATCAAATGTAGGCTAGCTAGAGCAGTGGGTTCAGCCTCCTGGATGGATATTTTTCTAGCAGCTAGGGTTTCAAATTTGAAACCAATTCATGGTGATCATGTTCCGGTTCTTCTTGGCGCGTATCGTTCTCCTCCTCCTCCTCCTCCTCCTCCTGTTGGTCAACGCCGGAAGCCTCGCTTCCGGTTTGAAAGCTTTTGGGTGCGTCATGAGACCTGCGTAGAAGTGATCAATTCAAGGTGGGTTAGTGATAATCGGAACCAACCTATGTTTCAGGTTTCCCAAAAAATAATGCATACACGTTTTGCTCTTAATGATTGGCAGAGGTCCACTTTTGGACGTAGGAGTAGGGAGATTGAATTCCTTCGAGGCAGACTACAATCTCTTCTCGCACTACCTGTTTCGACTGGTAATCAGTATGAAAGCATGGAGTTGTCCTCAAAATTGGATGGTTTGTTAGCTGAGGAACATGAGTACTGGAAGCAAAGGTCGAAACTTACTTGGCTTGTTGAAGGTGATCGTAATACCAAATTTTTCCACAGGAAAGCTTCTAATCGACGAGCCAAAAATAGGTTGACTGGGTTGTTTGATAATCATGGGGTTTGGCAGTCCACAGAGAAGGGTTTGGAGGCTATGGTCATTGATTATTTTGGTTCAATGTTCAGTGCAGGGAAAGTGGATCTTTCTCATATGCATTCAATAGTGGATCTGGTTCAGCCAAAGGTCACATCTGAAATGAATTCTATGTTGTGTGCTCCTTATACATCTATGGAAATTAGAGCTGCTCTTTTTCAAATGTACCCTACCAAGTCACCTGGACCGAATGGCATGCATCCAATATTTTTCAACAGTATTGGGACACCATTGGTACTGATGTAGTGGCTGCAGTTCAGAGTTTTCTCCATTCTGGTCAGTTGCTTGCTTCTATTAATTACACTCATGTCTGTTTGATTCCAAAGGTGAACAATCCTACCTGTATGTCAAAATTACGTCCCATTGCGCTGTGTAATGTCATTTATAATATATGTTCTAAGGTGATTGCCAATAGATTGAAGAGTATCTTGTCCCAGATTATATCTCATTTTCAGAGTGCCTTCATTCCTGGACGTTTGATTATTGATAATACTCTTATCGCTAATGAGGTATCCCACTTTATTCATAATAATCGGTCGAGTAACGATGGAGTTATGTCTCTTAAACTTGATATAAGTACGGCTTATGATCGAATGGAGTGGGTTTTCTTAGAGGCTGTGTTGCTTCGCTTGGGTTTTGCTGAGACTTGGATACATGTTATCATATAGTGTGTTAAGATTATTCGTTATTCTTTTTTGATTAATGGGCAGCCTAGAGGTTATTTGACACCTACTAGGGGTCTAAGAAAGGCGATCCCTTATCACCATATCTTTTCATGCTCGGTACTGAGGTATTTTCAGCTCTAGTAGAGCATAAGGTTTCTCAGGAGCAGCTTCAGGGGGTTCAGATCTGTGTCGAGGCTCCTACTATCCACCACATTCTATTTGCATATGATAGCCTTCTATTCAGCAAGGCTAGTTTGGAGGAGAATTCTTAGATCCAAGATGTCTTATTGGATTATGAGTTAGCATCAGGTCAGAAGGTAAACTTTTCTAAGAGCAATATTGTTTTTAGTAAAAAAGTGTGCACTTCTTTACAGCAACAGATTGCAGATTCACTTTGTGTGGCTATTGTGGATAAACATGAAAAGTATTTGGGTCTTCCTACTTATCTGGGGAGGAATAGGACTGAAACATTTGCTTATTTACAGGAAAGTTTAAATAAGAAACTTGAGGGTTAGCAAGGCAAGTTACTAAGTAGTGCAGGGAAGGATCTTCTTATACGGGTAGTAGCTCAGGCTCTTCCTTCTTATACTATGAGCTGCTTTTTATTACCTAAGAATTTCTGTGAGTCATTGCATCAGAAGTGTGCCAAGTTTTGGTGGGGCAGTAAGGGTGAAAACCGTAAGATACATTGGCTGTCTTGGGACCGACTATGTCAACCCAAGGAGGTTGGTGGCATGGGCTTCCGAGATTTATATGCACATAATTTGGCCTTCTTGGCTAAGCAGGGTTGGAGGTTAGTGCGTAATCCGGGTTCTCTTTTGGCTCGATTGTATCAGGCTAAGTACTTCCCAGATGGAGATTTCTGGTATAGTGGGCTTTCTTCATCTCCCTCTGCATGCTGGAGGGGTATCCATGCGTCTAAACACATTCTCAGGAGGGGTGTTCAGTGGCAGGTGGGGAATGGTCTGCAAGTAAGAATTTGGGAGGATCCGTGGATTCCGAGACCTTGTTCCTTTCTCCCTATTATAAAGCATGAAAATGGGCCGGAGAGAGTTTCTGATTTGTTACTCCCAGGTTTTTCTTGGAATCTGGCTCTTATTAATCAATATTTTGTGGCTAATGATGTTGATTTGATTTTATCTATGCCTCTTAGTCAGAGGGATGTCCCTGATCGTCTTATCTGGCATTATGATAAGAAAGGTAGATTTTATACCAAGAGTGCTTATGTGTTAGCTTTTGAGGAGCTTCATAACGATGGAGAAGTTGCTACTAGTTCGGAGAATCTTTCTTCTTTTTGAAAACAAATTTGGTTTGCTCAAATACCGGGCAAGGTTAAAGTTCATTGGTGGAAAGTATGCTCTTTTATCCTCCCAACAGCGGCTTTGTTGTGTACTAAAAGGGTTTTTGTTCAGGATGGTTGTTGGTTTCTAATGATCATGATGAATCTATTAATCATATCACAAGGGATTGCCAGTTTGTTCAGGATTTGCTCTCTCTTTTTCCGGAGCTGCATGGGGTGTTATAGATTGATTGTAATGAAGGTAATTACTACTTGGTTGGCCTCTTGTTTTGATATCCTATCTAAAAAGAATGTGGCTCTATTGCTTATAGTTGGATGGTTTGTTTGGAAAGAGCGCAATATGGTCAAATCAGTTTGTCTCTTTCACTCACTTACAGTTTCAAATTAGATCATATGGCATGTTGTTTCAATCTACTTTGGCTACACCTTGTAGTACTGTATTAAGGGGTAGGGCAGTTTGGTCAACGCCTCCTTCCGGCTGGCTTAAGGCCAACTGTGATGGAGCCTTTGATTCCTCCTTCAAATCTGGTGGAGTAGGAGTGGTTCTTCGTGATGCTATGGGGGATATTGTTGGTGGAATTTGTTTAAAGGTCAACTCTGTTGCCTCTCCAAATATGGTTGAGCCATGGCTTGTAGGGCTGCTTGTTCCCTGGCAGTACAGTATCATCTTTCTCCTATTATGGTTGAGACAGATTGTCAGAGTTTAGTTTATGCTATTGAGTCTGAGGGGGAGGAGACTTCATCCTTTGGTCGTATTATTGAGGACGTACATCAACTTTTCTCTTGGGATGTTGGTGGGTTCTTCCTTGAGACATGTGTATCGTGAAGCTAATATGGCTGCCCATAATCTAGCTAAACTAGCTTTACATTCTTCTTTTAATCTTTCATGGAGTGGGCTTGTCCCTCCTATTATTAGAAGCTTTGTGGCTTCTCATTGTACTCTTTGAATGAGTAATACAATTCGGTCGTCTTTCCCCTAAAAAAAAAACACTTCTTTCTCTCCTCGGGAGTAACTTCAATTTTCAAATTCTTAATTTCTTTCGATTTTATTGTTTTTACTCTTTAAGAAGCTTATTGCGGATAGAGTTTAGGAAGGTATTATTTTACCTTTATACTTTGTTCTTATCTTTTACTGGTGGCTAAGAAGTAAGGGTTGTGAGAAGAAGAAAAAAGAACTGATGGAAAATGCTTAGATCTCTATCTCTCCCCTCAGTTAACCTCATCTATGAAATTCAAGATACCAAATCCCTAGGTAAGACCTGGGTTTCAACTTCCTCTCTTTACTATTTCTTATTGATCTGCCTAATCTAGCTGGTTCAAACAGGATCTTTCGACAACATGGAAGCCCTTCTAAACCCAGCAGGAAATGAGTAAAAAAGTTTCGATCTTTCTCAGCAAATCAAACTCACTGTAAGTCTCCCTTTCTCCATCTCTCTTTCTTCTATGAGTATTATGTTTGAATATTTCGAGTTGGTTTTACCCCATGAATTTGGTGGTATTGGGAATTCAAATTGACTGGGGATTTTTCTTGCAAACAAAATAATATGCCACTAAAAAGTAGATACAAATTCTAAGCCATCAAGAGTGAAAGGCACAAGTATGTTACTTTGGTATAATGAATTTCTCGGTAGAATTCAAGCAATTAAGCTCATGGCGCTCCTCATGAAAGCAATCTGGGGATTCATCTTCCTCCTTCGTATGCCCCTTTCTTCATATCAATGGTATAAACCACCTCATTGAACCCAATTTTCTTGGATGTGATGTTGGTCTGATAAACGAGACTGATCTTCTTCATGATGGCTTTATCGGCGTCGGGGTTGAGACATTGTTCCATATGCTCCAGCAATAAATTGGGTTCAAAAGAAAAATAAGTTGAGGGACCAAATAATAAATATGTAAATAATTAAATAACTTAATAAAATTCAATAAATATATTTCTGTGGATGAGTGATTTAAGAAGGACCCACCAAATGCATTCACGCGGATAGACAATCTGTGTGCAAGTGGTTTAGCAACGCCAGTACTACGAATAGATTATTAATCTGTGGCTGTATTGACGTTTTCACACGGATTTCCATATGAAATACTACGATTTCACACGGATTTTCATCCATATGTGATGGGTACTTTTTCTAGTAGTGGGGGCCATTAACCATCTATAACCAAATCTTATTCTTCTATGGAATTAAAATCTTCCATTCAATTTCAATTCCACCATTGATCTTAGAATCAAAGAAAGTTGGGATGTTTCCCACCTTCTAAAGAAACAAAGAAAAATGGGGGGGGGGGGGGGGGGGGGAGAGAGAGAGAGAGGGGTGGAGATAGAAGAAGAAGAGAAACAACAAAGTAAAATAAAAAATAATTAAAAAACAATTTCTTTTTCTATCTTTGTCTTTATTTGTCTTTTCATATGAGTTGACAAAGTCTATTGATAATTGAAAAAATATAGAGGCCCAAATTATAAGAAAAAACAAAAGAGTGCGTCTTTTCTGACCTCCCATTCTCATTTTTCACATCAAACCTTCATTTTTGCCATTTCTGCCTTCTTCATCTCCATCTCACAATAACCTTCGAACAAAAATTTAACTTATAATGAACCCAGTACTTTCCAAGTCCTGCCACAACTATTGAACCTAAGTAAAAGAACAGATGTATGAAGTTAATTAAAGAAATTGAACACCATAATTGTTGCCCATCTACAAAAAACAGAAAAGACTTATTCTGACCCAATACCAGCAAGCCCTAAATTTGCCCGTATCATTACTTGACAAGTAAATAGATTAATTATGCTGCTCATTAGTGAAAGTGAGGGATTTCAATCAATTCACACAAGTATACATTCCAGTAAAATTGAGCAAGATTATGAACTTTAAGAATAGATTTCAAAGAACAACCTTATTGTTCCCTCAAAGGTCTGTACTAAAGATTTTCTAATGTTGCTCACTTGCTCATTTCAACCCAATTATATATAAAATGTATTTTATAGCGATGAACTCAATGAAGTTTTGGATGGTTATTTAGTAGTGAAGCAGTCAAGCCAAGATTACAGAGGAAAGGAGGGGGAAAGGGGGAGGAATGAAGGATTTACGATAACAACAACATAATATATAACATCAACAACATAATAGCAACTCTATGGTGAATCAAGGCTTGTACACGATATCACGCATCAAGCAGACAATTTGAAGCTATTGTTTAGACATATTTGGAGGGAAGAGAATTTTGTAGCTGATTCTCTGGCAAATTTGGGTCATACTATAGGAATTGGAAGTTGGAATGGAGCTCTAACACTCAATGCAGCAACTGCTTTCAATTTTGATTTTCATAATATAGGATGTAATAGAGGATTTAGGTTGTAGTTTTCTTTTCTTATGAAAAAAAAAATCGATTTGTGAAAAAAAGATCATTGTGATTAGTAAAAATAGAAAAGTAAAATAAAAGGATAAGACGATGACATAAGAATTCCAAAAAAAAAAAAAAAAGATTCGTGTATAGTATTAATTAACCCATTGTTTTGTCAAAATCAGTAGTTTTTTAATCCATTGTTTTGCAAAAATCAGTAGTATTTTGGAACTATCTTATCTATAAATTAAGTCACTCGTGCAATAGATACATGAACAAAATTTGATCCCACACGGTTTTGTTAATTTACCGAGAATGAATATATAACATATCCATAGTTAATATTTGCGAGGTAGCTATAGAAAGCCAACATGAAGACAAACGTGATGCTGATGGCGAACTTTGCAGTGTCAAGTAATCGAATCAAGGAATTACCAAAGATATATAATCTATAACCCACGCTTTAGACATCTACTATGTTTATGTGTTCACATCATGATTTGTGATCTAAGGCCTGTGCTTTCAGTGAATTGCTTTAGGCTAGGTTATGAATAGAATTAATATTCATGAATTTATATTCATTCCAATGTGTAGATGAATTTGTATTCATCTATTGAGGATCATGAATTGGCTTGATTTGTATTCATCTATTGAGGATTATGAATTGGCTTGATTATGCAGGATCTCATCACCTCTAAATTACGAGGTTGGAGCACAAATAACACCCATTTACTTATAAAAAATAGTGGATCATTTCGTTGTGCACCATTACTACGTCGCAGCTCTATAACAAGGAGTTGTAGAAGTCCTTCGAACATAATAAATATGTAGGTGTAGTGTTATGTGACACAACAAGGGGACGATGAAGACGAGGATGATTTGTAGGTGGAAATGGAACTCCTTGCTGCCTAATTTTGGGAAGATCCAGGGCCATGTTATTGGCAAGTCAACTGCACCCCAAACTCCAGCCCTTAAGATAATGCCCCTCTAAGAGCATCAGCCACCGTACCCTATAATTGATAGGCTATATAGCCATATTTGGCTTATCACTTGATACCTCTTGCATGAAGTTTCCACCATAAGCTATAATTGGTAAGCTATAATTCAAAGCCATATGCAACGGCTACTTTTTTTATTTTTACCAAAAATTCCCAATGGCTAATTGGCTAATTATAATGGTACATTAATAATTCATAATTTAATTGTAATAGGCCATTATTTAATATTGTAATTTTTATAATTTTTTAATATATGATCTCTTATAAAAACATAATTCATTATTATGTATTAAAATAATTTAGCCTAGGGAGCTTCTATTCATACCTCCAAATCTGACATTTGGACCTCCCCACTTAATAGACCTCCAACTTACTTTTACCAATAACCATTTTGCTATCTACACCTCTCTAATTTTCCTATAATGCCCATCGTCCAATAAAATCAATAAAATGTAAAAGTAAAAATGGATTGGAATTGGTCTACTCATTTCATTCATAACCCCTTTATATAGGGATAGAATTACAACGGAAATATCAATTACATTGATGATACTAAATGCTGATTGAGCTGTGATTTGTAATTGCTTGATTCCCTCTTCGTCTGTTTCTTTGACAAAGGCACATAATGTGCTTTTCCTTTAACACTCCCCCTTGTGCAAAGTCAAAGACGAAATGGTGCATGAGTTGTTGCCTCACTAAAAACCTTGTCAAGTAACAATAAAAACCTTGTGGGAAAAAAATACACCTTGGTCTAAGGAAAAGAGCACAACGCACCTTTTACATTTGAGTATGACATGTGTGTGTGTTAGACTCCCCCTGAAGTCTACACCTCCCCCTGATACTTACATTAATCAGGGGAGCTTGGAAAGTCTTCGCATTCCTATGCTTTTCACATGTTTCTCAAATATGGCCTTAGGCAATGATTTGGTGAACAAATCTGCCACATTCTCCTCAGACCTTACTTGATTCACTTGAACTTGAGGAGGGACTGTTGTTGCTGATTGTAGAAATACTTTGGCGATATGTGTTTTGTATTATCACCCTTGATATGCCCTAGCTTCATCTGTTCGTTGCAAGCTGCATTATCTTTATTAATGCAAGTAGGCTCTTCAGTGGTAGAACTTAAACCAATAGTCCCTCGAGTATGTGTGATGATAGCTCTTAACCATACACACTCACAAACCGCCTCATGTAGAGTAATGATCTCTGAGTGGTTCGAGGAGGTAGCAACAAGGGTTTGCTTGGTTGATCTCCGAGATATCGTCATGTTCCCACTGGTAAATACATAACTAGGTTGGGAACGACCTTTATGTGGGTCAGAGAGATACCCAGTATCAGCAAAACCAACCAAAACGTCATTTGGCGTTTCGGTGTAGGGAGTGGCGCTTTCGCCATCAACATTTCCTTTAGGGATTGCAGCTCCATCTGCGGTCCCTCTTGTCTCTCTGTAGGGAAAGAACAGTCCCAAGTCAATGGTTCCTTTTAGGTATCAGAAAATGTTCTTGATACCATTCCAATGATGCTGCGTTGGCGCTGAGCTAAATCTAGCTAACAAGTTCACTGAAAATGCAATGTCTGGTCAGGTAAATTGGGCTAATTACAATAATGCACCTATTGCACTTAGATAGGGAATTTCAGCTCCCAACACATTTTCGTCATCTTCCTTTGGACGAAATGGATCTTTCCTTGCATCCAAACTTCGACCGATCATGGGAGTGCTAGCAGGGTGTGCTTTGTCCATGTTATATTGCCTGACTTTTGGACATATGCAGACTGGTGGATTAGTATTCCACAAACTCGGTGTTCTAGTTCAAGGCCTAGACAGAATCGAGTTTTCCCAAGATCCTTCATCTCAAATTCGGATTTCAAATAGCTCGCGGTTTCTCTTATTTCATCAAGAGTACCTGTTATGTTCATATCATCGACATATACTGCTACAATTGCAAATCCGAAACTTGTTTTCTTTATGAATACGCAGGGGCATAATTCATCGTTCTTATATCCTTTCCTAATCAAGTAGTCACTTAGACCGGTATACCACATCCGCCCGGATTGTTTTAATCCGTAAAGTGAGCGTTTCAACCTAATTCCAAACGCACTCCGTGGTTTAGAGTCACTTGACTTGGATAATGTAAGGCTATCAGGCACTTTCATATATATATCTCTGAATCTGGATCCCCATAGAGATATGCAGTAACCACATCCATAAGCTGCATTTCCAGTCATTCGGAAACTACTAAGCTAACCTAGTAGCGGAACGTTATAACGTCTATTACGGGAGAGTATGTCTCCTCGTAGTCAATTCCAGGGCGTTGTGAGAAACCTTGCGCCACAAGGTGGGCCTTGTACATCAGGACTTCATTCTTCTCATTACACTTTCTGACAAAGACTCATTTATGTCCTACAGGCTTTACACTTGGTGGGGTTAGCACTACCTGACCAAATACCTGTCCCTTTGTCAGAGAATCTAATTCTACCTGGATTGGTTTATTTCATTTAGGTCAATCTGCTCTTTGTTGACATTTTTCAACAGAGCGTGGTTCGATATCATCGTACTCTATGATTCCTTGAGCAACAGTATATATCATCAATGTGTATGGAAGATCTTTCTATCAACTCATACGCACTCTCGTAATCCTTTGAGATTTCTTTGTCCTCTCGAATCATTTCAAACATCGGAGCGTCCTCCAGTATTGATTCATGGACATAACTATAATCAGAGACAATCTCATGAGAGGGATTCTATACATTGATGATTGGTTTGTGCCTTACTCACCCTCTTCTTCCTTGGGTGAGTGTCAATCGAATCAAGTGACCTCCCCCTCTTCCTTGGGGAGCCATGGCCTCAACCACACCTCCACTAAGTGCGGTTGCAGTGCCTCTATCTGCGGCACCGTGCCCCTTGTTGGGGACTTCTAACCTTGCCGGCACATTTGTAGCTAGTATATGTGATCTCGTCACTTTTTCTATATCAGTAAACGCATCAGGCATCGAATCTGCTACGTTCTGAAGATCAATTATTCTTTTCACTTCACTTTCACTTTGTGAAGTGCGGGGATCAAAATGAGACAGAGTGGGGACAAACCACGACAATTCATGTCGTTCCCTTGGAAAATCCTTTTTCCTATCTCCCCCTAACGACGGGAAGACTGTCTCATCAAAGTGACAGTCCGCAAATTTAGCGGTAAATAGATCGCCTGTCAAGGTTTCCAAAAAAAACTGATACTTGTTGGGGATTCGTATCCAACATAAATACTTAATCGTCTCTGAGGACCCATTTTGGTGCGATGTGGTGGCGCAATAGGCACATATACTGCTCAACCAAATATGCGTAAGTGTGAAATGTCAGGCTCATATCCAGTTACCAACTGGTACGCAGATAATGGTTGGCTAGTTGTGGGTCTGAAACAAATAAGTAAAGCTGCGTGCAATATTGCATAACCCCATGCAGATATAGGCAGGTTGGTGCGCATAATCAATGCCCTAGCCACCATCTGTAGCCTTTTGATGGTGGCTTCTGCGTGACCATTTTGTGTATGCACATGGGGTACATGATGCTCTACATCGATCCAAATAGATATGCAATAATCATCAAATGCTTTTGATGTAAACTCTCCAGCATTATCAAGCCTTATAGACTTGATAGGGTGATCAAGGTGATGAGCCCTTAAACATATAATCTATGCTAGGAGTATTGCAGCATTTCTTGTAGACAATAAAACGACATGTGACCAGATTGTCGAAGCATCCACCAGAACCATAAAGTACTTGAATGGTCCGCATTCTGGATGGATAGGTCCACAAACATATCTTTGTATCATTTGTAAGAATGGAATGTTTTGTTTTGTATCTTTAGCATAGGAAGGTCTCGATCTTGTTTTTGCTAAAGAGCAGGCTTTGCAAAACGAGTGATGTGCCTTTGAAATAGTCAATGAGGCATAATGGGAGGGAGGTAGTGCTTCTGGTACTTCAGAAGGCAATGACTGCATTGGAGCAATACTAGAACCGACACCTTGCAGTGTGGCGGATTTTTCTCCCATTTTTCACTCGAAAGAAGGGATATCCGTGTGAGTTCTTTAAAAATACGGATCATCATGTCACGACCTCGTTGCCATAGGCGGTCATGCAAAAGCCTGTATGAGTCAGTGTCCCACAATTCATTGTTGGTGACAATATAGGATTCAATGATCCGAATCGTAGTGAGGTACAGTCCACTAGATTGACTCATAAGTTTCTCTAAGATGTGTTTCATTCCACAGTCATTAGATGTAATATCAAGGTATTCAGTTCCATTCTCACGGTGTGTTTTTACATGATAACCGTTGGCACAAATAGCTTTGAAACTTTAACAAGGTTCGATTAGCTCTTGGTGCATATAGAGCATCTGTGACTTTAAATGTTGTGCCATTAGGCAGCAAAATTTTTTGGCAGTTCCTCGCCCTTTTATTACTTGTGATAATCCAATCATCGTAGTCACAGAGGAATTATAGGCTATTAGTTCAATGAATAATTGCCTATTTCTTAACATTGTGTGGGTAGTCCCACTATCATCTAAGCACTCAAGTTCTCCTCCATTCATTCCTACAAATAAATGGGAGGTATTTAGAAAATATAACTCATATTCTTTAGAGTATTTCTATTTGCGTAGAATGGTATTCTTTTCATTCTAATAATTTTTCTCTAGATGTATTGCTTTACATCTTTATAGTGCTATGTCGAACCATGTAAATATGTGTATAGTAAATAAATTTGAATAAATTCAGTGCTTCAGAATAAAATTCAAAATTTATTAATAAGCCAACGATAATCAAATCAAGGTCTTGTTCAAAAATCTTATTCATCAATTCATGATTGAAAATAAACTTTAAGACCAAACAATAGTCTAATTAAAAATGAGGCATTATGCCTTCACAACTATCTTTGGAAAATAAAATAAATAAAGCAGATCAGTCAAGATTGAGAGCATCCATTGACTTAGCAAGTTCCTCTTCGACATTGAAGTCTGCAATTGTAAGGTTGACGTTTCGGTCATGACCTTCTTCTTCTATATAGTGAGCCTCTTGTTCTTTAGACTCTCTATACCTCTTGTAATTGGCTGCTACTCTGTTGTTTGCTTGGCAGTTCTTGTACCAATGCCCAATGAATCCACACCTATAGCATGGTTCATTGTCAACTCTTTCCTTTTTCATCTTGTTTCCACTATCCCCATGTCCCTTTCCACGTGGTGCATTGTTGCCACGTGGGTAGGGATCAGTACGTCTAAACCCCCTTGCATTGGAGTTATTTCCACCTTTCATTTTTTCATAATGAGCCTCGGGAATTTTCTTTGTCCCAGTGGGCCTGACATTGTTTATTCAAGAGAATCTCATTTTGTCTCTCAGACACTTGCAGTAGGCTTATCACCTTATTGAAGGTTGTGATTCTTTTGTTGTCATAATCCAACTGATACTGGTTCGCTAGTATAAAAGCTGAATTAGGAAAGGTGGTAAGAGTCTTGTAGATCATATCATCTTCTGTGATTTCCTTTCCACAAAAATTTAGACGTGCTTTTAGGCGCAACATATCCTTGTTGAAGTCATTTACCCTTTTATAGTCAAGCAAGCGGATTTCATTCCACTGAACGGTAAGTTCTTGGAGCAATGTGTCATGAATGTTCCCAAAACGTCCCTTAAGGGCATCCCACAGTTCTTTGGGTGTCTTCAACTGAAGGTATTCCCAACGGAGGCTAGGATCAATATGTCACCTCAGAAACATTAAGGCATTTGCTTTCACCTTGTCAGACGGTCCATTGTCTTTGGGGTCGGTAATGGTGGCAGTGTAATCTCTTGCCACAAAGGCAGTTTCTACATCGGAAACCCAACGCTGGTACTCAAGTCCGTCTGAGTCCAAGATGTTAAACTCAGGTCCAGTTGGATCAGCCATCTACATAAACGAGAGAGAAGAAATAAATTACGCAGTCATAAAGACATCCACGTGAATTATTTTCCAAACGTATGAATTATATTTCAAGACCAAGATTCGTAATGGTCACATTTTTTTTCGATGCTATGTGACAATACTTTATCACAGTAAGTGTGTATTTATAATGCGCATGAACTTTCATTATCATGGCAAAACACAATTCTTTTTTGTATAGCATTCTAAACAAGTAATAATCATAGCATGTAATAAATAATAAAAACATAGCATATATTAAAATAAATTACATGGCATGCTCAAATTTCACAAATGTATACAGAAATATATGTTACATATAATAATAACAATAATATATCATGCGTAAAATAAAATAAAAACAATAGTATAATATGAAGGCATGCTTAGGAATAATTATATGAGCGTAAATAAAATTCACAAAACATGCTCACAATTGCATAAATAATATATAATAAAATATATATGGCATGTTCAAAATAAAGTATAAACAATAGCATAACATGCTTAAATATAATTATGTAAAACATAAATAACAAGTCATGCTTAAAAGAATCAAAATTATCTAACTAAACATGCTCAAAAGTTCTAATTATAAATAAGTAAATATATCATAGTATGAAATTAAATAAATAAAAGAGAACATACTTGATTTGGAGAAAATAAAACAATCCTAGCGCACGCGCGTGTTGATGTAGGCGTGCGTAACGATGTTTTTTTTTTCAGTAGTGGGCCGGAGTTTTTTTTTTTCTCTTTTTCTTCTGTTTTTTTTTCTTTCTTTTCCTCTTTTTGTTTTTCTCTGGGCCGCAAGGCCTCTTTCTTATTCTTTTTGCTTTTTTTTTTTTTTTTTTTCTGGGCCGCAAATGCCTGTTTTTATTTTTGGGCCGGGTCTTTACTTTGGGCCGGTAACACCTCTTTTTTTATTTATTGCTGGGCCGGGTCAACCCCCCTTTTTTTGTTTTTTTTTTTTGATTCAGATTTTGGGTCAACAGCCCAATTGGAGATGAACCCGAATCGGGTCGAGGCAGCAACGGGTCGTCCAGCTGCGTCGGTCTTCCGGAGCCGGGTTGCCAGTGCAGACAAGTGCAGTAACGTCGGAATCCGAAGAGGAATCCGGTCTGAGAAGTTGGGTCGTGCTGTAGAGTCGAGATCGGGTCTGATGCTCGAGATCGGTGAGTCTCAAGGGCGATGCCGGTGGTCTTGGTCCTCTCTGTCAGAGACGGCGATCGGGGCTGCGCGGCCTAGGCGAGGCAGCGGCTAGGCGATCGGTGGGTTGCTGGGATCGGAAGGGAGGTGCAGCAGCGCGGGTATAGGGAGCAGCGACGGAATCGAGGCTGAAGGGTGAGCACATGCACGGTGATGCAGGCAGTGGTCGCTGGGTGGGCTGCGCAGGCACGGTGTCGATCTGCAAGGATCAGAGATCGTGGACTGAGGCCGGTGAAGTGGCTGCTGGGCGTGCGCTGTTGTTTCTGTGGCATTGTTGCAGTAGCGCAGGGAGTGAGGGCTGGAGAGGAGGAGGCCAATCTGGACGGGAATTGTTTTTTTTTTTTTTTTTTGTTGGCGGCAGAGAAGAATTTTTTTTCCCTTCTTCTAGGGTTGGTTTTTTTTCGATGGAAGGAGAAAGTAACTAGAAAAACTATGATTTTTTTTTCTTTTGGCTATTAGCTCTGAGCATGCTGATAACGTGTTAAAGTAAAAATGGATTGGAATTGGTCTACTCATTTCATTCATAACCCCTTTATATAGGGATAGGATTACAACGGAAATATCAATTACATTGATGATACTAAATGTTGATTGAGCTGTGATTTGTAATTACTTGATTCCCTCTTCGTCTGTTTCTTTGATGATAGGAGCACAAAGTGTGACGTTTTTAATATGTATTTTCCCTCATTTGGCTAAGTTATTCTCTTAAAATTAATAATTATAATATAGTTTATGTTTTTAGCTACTTCATGGTCTTAAATGGTGAAAATAGGTAAAAAGAAGCAGAAATGAGCATAAATTAAGGACAAGTCATTTTAGAAACTTTCCTCTTTCATTTTAGGAAATATTTTCTATTTTGTTTTAGGAAACTTTCTTCATTTGAACTTTTCTATTTCTGATTTTCCTATTTTAATGAGAGTCCATCCCATTAGAAACTCTTGAGTGATGAAATCAAGAAAAATTGAAGGATTAATTAGGAAGAATTCGAGGAGATAAAATGGATTGTTTTTAATCAATATTTATTCCTAATTATCTTATTTCTTATTGATTATAAACTCTAATTAAATTCTGATTTTTCTTGATTGTAGGAGTTTATTGTGTGCACAATTCTTGGAAGAAATTAGTGCAATTCAAAGGAGAGGAATAAGGGATGTATCTGGTCACTATTCAAGGCATATACAATGAGCCATTAAGGGGAAAAGAGATTAGAAAATTCATGACTTTGTCAAGAGAAAATCAAGGAAATTTGGAGGAGAAATCAACTCTAGATGATTGGCCATGATTGCACACAAGAGAGGAGAATTTCACTATAAATAGAAGCCATTCTCTACTCCAAAAAGCATCACTTCCTGACCAAGATCACTTCCTAGCTTATCAGTTCCTAGCTAAAAATTATTCCATAGCTCTGCCCAATTCACTTCTCAAACCTCCATCACCTACAAGATCGTGACCACCATCCTTCCATCAATCCAAGAAGTTCTTAGGCGCTGAGTCAAGGACGCTCCACCACCATAGCAGAGATGAGTTCATCACCTTGTTGCTAAGCCGCTGAGGAAGCTTCAAAAGTGTAACTATGACTCTACTTAATTATTGTGTTTCGGTTTGTGTGTTTGGATTTGTGAGTTGTGTAATTGGAGACATGAGATTTTCAGAATATTTTTATTATATTTTGAGATTTTCAGTTTATTGTTGAGTTAATTTCGAGAATTCTTTGATGATGTATGTTATAATCTTGTGCCTTTTTATGTGTTTAGGTAATTTTCAGAGTTAGGTTAATAAGTTTGCATGATAGAATCACGCTGAGTATTCATGTGTGTTTGCTTAATTGTCAGAGTAATTATTATTTGTTAAGACGCTGAGTTAAACAAGTAGTAATTAGTTCTAAAGAGTGGTAAAAATCATGCTTTAATGATTAAACGATTCTGGAAATTACGTGTTAATTGCTATGAGTAATGGTTAATTTGCACGTGTGAGTTTGATTCAAAGAACGGATCAGATAAATGGATTGGACCGTGACAGCTTTTCATTTGGGCTCTTATCTAGCATTTAAGATGGGGCACGTTTTGTTGCATGTTGAAATGAATTTTATGTTTTTACACTTAATAATTTCCGAGTGGTAGTGGTATAGGTTACGGAAGTCGATCATTGTATATAATTTTATTTGTTTTGTTTTTATTTTAAGTAGAATAGAAACCAAATGTTGAGTCACAAATAACTTACGCAATTGTGCCCCATAATTATGAAAATTGATTTGTCTTCCATGCTATTTTACCTTTTTTTTATCCATTTCCTTTTCTTTGTAGGAAACCTTGCATTGAGAATAAAATGACTATTTGAGGCTTGAAATGTGGAGATTTGAAGCTAGGGGAAGAAGACACAAAGATTGGAAGAAAATTGCAAATCAACTTTTCCGGCGATTTTTCCGGCGACTTTTCTGGCAAAATTTTTCGGCGAGCCGCCACTCATGGAGGGTCTTTTCTCTAGCAAAGGAGGACCATGGTGGTGAGAATCTCCCATCACTTGAAATTCAAATATCTCCATACACCTTGTCCTTTTATCACCTTGCCAATTTGGGACCATTTGGGGGACAATGGTGTAAGAGCATCTCTTGCACACTTGGGGACCAAAGATGACACACCTAGCTGATCAAAAAGAGGCCAAAGACCAATTATTCAGAATTCTTGACTCCATTCAATCATCTTCATCCTATCCAAGATCCATTTTTCTCTCTAGAGAAGACACCACCATTTCCACCACTAAAACCACCATCTCCACTTCTAAAACCTCCATTTCCACCACTATTCAACACCACAACTCATCTTAGAGATCCCAAATTTCACTATTCTTACCAATATCAAGAGCTTGGAGCAAGGAGAAGGAGGTGACTACCACCATATCATGTTCTTAGAGACCCATCTCCACCACCTCTTCCGGCATCATCAATAGTCACCCTTTACTCTCTATCTCTTTATGTATTTGATGTTTAATAGAATGTTGAAGCTTGTGTATCTAGCTATGTGTGAGTAGTGAATTAGTTGGGGCTATGGTTGAAAGCCCTAGCCAAACTTACTTGGATTGATGCTTTTGTTTATAAATTGATGAAAATTCATGTTGTCATTCTCACATGCTAAGTCAATAGTTGAATGCATTACTTAGACCTAATCAATTTGAGTTATGTGTTTGCCATGACATGAAGTTTTTCCTAGAGATTGATTACCTCTAGGCAAAAAGGGAGCATGAAAGCACACCATGTGTGCATGTGAGGGTAGTGAGCTAAAATCACCTAGAGATAGGATTGGTTTGCTTGCTTGGTTACCTAAACTCTAAGCTTTATGCATTTAGGGGCAAATGATTGAGACCTATCCGGTAATTGAATTTGTCTCTAGGTAGTTAGCTCTAGACTTATCCGGTTAGAGTTGATAAAATGAAAGGGGTTTAAGCCTTAGTAGTCCTATCCGGATGCTAAGAGGTAGTTGGACAATTAGCTTTGCATCATTCATATTCAATTGCTTTAATGCTTGCAAGGGAGGCAAAAGGTGAAACTCGATGCCCTAACTCCCATCCATTTGATAACAACTTGTTTTGTTTAGGTTAGTTTATATTACTTGCTTTCATTGTTTCAATTTGAATAGAAACCAATCTCAAAATCAAAATCAAATCTCTACACACCATCTTGCACATACTCACCATGAACTTTGGTTCACTTGTGAGCCTTTGTTTGTGATTATACATTTGCATATTCGTCTAGTTTTTCCTTAGGTTTTCCCTAGCTAGGAAAGGATTTACCAATCCTCGTGGGTTCGACATCCTTACTTAATCCCCTATTCTATAACTTGTACCTCTTGCACTTGAGGGTGGCTTTAATGCTAACACCAAATCTCAAAACCCCCCATTTTATTCTTTTGTTTGTTAATTGACCTTTTAGTGTAGGTGTACCCTACAATCCCAAAACTGAACGATCCCTGCTTATCCTATACTGACAATTACATTTTACAGGGTTAAATTTTGAGGCTATTTCAGCCGCATCATTTGACGAAGGCACATAATGTGCTTTTCCTTTAACATGTTACACATAATGATAGCAATAATATATCATGCGTAAAATAAAAGATATACAATAACATAATATAAAGACATGCGTAGAAATAATTATATAAGAGTAAATAAAATTCACAAAACATGGTCACAATTGCATAAATAATATATAACAAGATATATATGGCATGTTCAAAAATAAAGTATAAACTATAGCATAATTAAAACATGCTTAAACATAATTATGTAAAACATAAATAACAAAACATGCTTAAAAAGATCAAAATTATCTAACTAAACATGCTCAAAAGTTCTAATTATAAATAATGAAAATATGCCATAGTATGAAAATAAATAAAAGAGAACATACTTGGTCGCGAGAAAATAAAACAATTCTAGCGCACGCGCGTGTTGATGCAGGCGTGCGTAGCGATGTTTTTGGGGGTGAGAAAAACTTGGCTGCTTCCTTTTTTTTTTTCAGCAGTGGGCCTTGTTTTTTTTTTCTGGGCTGCAAGCCTTTTTTCTTTTTTTCTTGTCTGGGCCGCAGGGCCTCTTTTTTTTTCTCTGGGCCGCAAGGCCTGTTATTATTATTTATTTTTTTTCGCTTCTTCTTCTTCCTCCTCCTGCTCTTCTTCCTACTGGTTTTCAGATGGCGGTTTGGGTGACTTGCAACGACGCCGGTGGAGTGAAGAAACTGATCTGGGTGGGTTGCGTAGATGCGGGGGCGCGACGAACAAGAACGATCGGGTCTGGCTCAGCGATTGGGTCCGAAGGGTCTGGGTGGACTGCAGCCAGTCTGGTCGGTGAGGTGGACGGAGAAGAAAAACTGGGCGTTGGTTCAGGGCAGATCGAGGCTACGCAGGAGCGCCGGGTTCAGGATCGGGGCACCGGGGGCTGGGCAGCGAGGTGTAGCAGCAAGGCGGAGGCTGGTGCAATAGTGAGGTGGAGGCCGGTGCTGCGACGGTGGAGAGAACCTAGATGGGTGTTGCTGTCTGGCCGGTGAAGGTGAGGCCCGTGTGGGCTGGTGGCAGGGCTCAGGGCTCGAGCTCGGTCTGCATGGAAATTATTTTTTTTTAGCTGCAGAAAACTTTTTCTTCTTAGGGTTTTGGGTTTTTTTTCTTCTTGGTTATTGGCTTTGAGCGTGCTGATAACGTGTAAAAGTAAAAATGGATTGGAATTGGTCTACTCATTTCATTCATAACCCCTTTATATAGGGATAGGATTACAACGGAAATATCAATTACATTGATGATACTAAATGCTGATTGAGCTGTGATTTGTAATTGCTTGATTCCCTCTTCGTCTGTTTCTTTGACGAAGGCAGATAATGTGCTTTTCCTTTAACATAAAACCCTTTTTTTTTTTAGATTCTATTCATATTTTCAAAAATCATTAGTTTGACCTCCTTTAGTTTTTGAAGATTTGGAATTGCACCCTTTTTTTTTTTTGGAAGTTCATCCTCCATATACGAGTTACAGAGGTGCTAGCACTTTTTCAATGAATTGTCAACTCTTAGTTAGCGTAGGCAACAATACCATGTTTGCTCATCATCTCGTACAAATATGTTTTCCAAGTATTATTTTCATTGCATTCAGGTGTCATTGTCCCTAAACTGATTCAATAGCAACTTGAAATGAACATGGTTCTTTTGTTTTAGATATGTATGGGATAGTGGAGGAAATTTCAATAATCAACCATGAGTCTAGTGCATTCTCTATAGATTTATATCATAGGTTTGATTTTTTCATCATATCTATAGAATAGTTCCACATAAAATTGCTCTGACTGATGATGTGCGGGAAGATCTTGTGGACAACTACCCATTGCTGCGTTTATCATATAAACGTGCTGGAGTACTGCTTTTTGTCGCCGCTCGTTCACATGTTTGTTTGCATTCAGAATGAGTAGGGCTTCATCAATTGAGGTGTCTTTGTATTTCCCATTTTCTCTCATTTTATTTTTTATTTTTTTATAGCACAATGATAAATCTTGTAAATTGTCAGCTATCTAAGCAAAGAAGTCTATCACTTTACGAGGATAAAGTCAAATTCTGAAAATTTTGATTACAACGTTAAATAACTTTTGGCGATATATATTTGAGTGTTTATATTGGAAGAGAAAGTTTTCCCCAAGTTGAAGAATATTATTGTTCGTAGAGATAAGAAGAGATATTTTTTTCCTTATTTATGTCTTTATTGGTAATTTGACATGAGTTGACTATTATTTGGAAAAAGAGAGAGGTCCAAACACCAATATTGGAGGTATGAATATAAGCTCCCCCATATATATTCAATATTAGGCTCAAATGAAAGATCTCAATGTGAACTTCGCAATGGTATAGTTTTATTATTGACAAATTTATAGACATAAAATTTTAGGAGAAAAGGAAATTATAACTAAAACCGAAAAAGGACACAAATGGAATAAAAATGTTGTCAGTTGAATGAAGAGGGGTAAAAGAGGAATAAAAGAAATAAACAATTAAATATTAAATGGATATGACTTACTAGATTGAAAGACATATATAGCTTGGACATTAGACCATTCCGCAAAAAACTTTTTTGGGAAATGTGGAATGACTTACCATGGGAGAGGTTAATAGGCTATATATGGGTTTATTGCTTACCATGGCAGATGGTCTAATGGTGTCACTGAACCAAGCGCAAATGAGACAACCTTCCTCGAATACTACTTGGACGACAGCGTGAAGTACTATTTTAGCCTAAGGAAGATCAACAGCACCCAACTGCATACATAAGAGAATAAACATGCACAATCTCAGTTGTCCTGAGAAATTAAACAGAAAATGTTGACAAATGGAATGCATGAAGCATGAATTTTCATGAGTTTGTAAATAGTTCTTAACAAATCTTCTACTTTCAAAAATAGGGTAGAATCATTTCTAATATCATGTGTTCATAAATACTTAAAAATCTTAAAACTTTATAGTAAATGCATAGATCTACAATATACCCAAATATAAATTTAAAATCTACTGCGATCCAAGATGTTAAGGAACATGACAATATCATGTCACAGATGTAATCATAAAGTCTGAGTTATTGTACTTGTACAACCATATAGCTATAGCTATGCATTCCACATACAACAACATATATATATATATATATATGTATTTGTATAGCTCAATCTCTTCGATCAACTTTCCAATGCTCTATGGGAAAAATTTCATGCCTAAAGCAATCTATAAACTTTGGATGGTATATCTCTTATGAAATCGATCTTAAGTTAAAGAAAACAAAGAGCGTAACACTCTTTCTATATATTTTTGTGACGTTATCAAGAAGTTAATTTTGTGGCAGATGCTCTTGCTTTGTTTAATTAATTTTTAGCAAAATCGGATTAATTCTGAACCAAAACAAGTAAATTTCGTGGTAAATGTTTCTTTCTAGTTTTCAGCTATCTACTTAGGTTGTAATTCAAAAAAAAATTATATATATTTTTTGTTAAAAAAAAAACAAAAAACAAAATGGGAAGTAAAAATGGGAAAAGAAACAAAAAAAAAGAAAGAAATTTTGGACGGGTCTTCTTCGGCCCAAATCCAAAAGAGATTGCATACACCGCGGGTCCACCGTCCAAAGCCACACACACATTATATGCCCTACGCCTAACCACTGAAGTTTCAGCGTTTTCGTTTTTACCACCAAAAGTTTCAAGTACACAACCCTTTCAAATTCTCTCTCTCCATCTCTCTCTCTCTCTCTCTCTTCCGCGAAGCTCAGTTCTCCGGATACGGCGCCGTTTTCCGACCTCGAGGTAAGTCTTCCATCGCCTCCAGTTCAACTCGCGTTTCAGTTTCTTCCAGTCACGCTTTTCAATTAGGGTTTATCCTGCCAAACCCTAGGCCTAGGCGTCGTTAATTTCGCTACTTTTGTGTTAATTTCTGGTGCTGAGCTTTTAATCTGCGCTTTATTGCTTGAGCTTGACTACAATTTTGTATTAATCCCTTGATAGAGGTTTTTGTTTTCTCCCTACTGATTTAGTGTGTAAATTGAATTAGATAACTAGTTACGATTACTTATTTTTAGGGTTTTTTTTTCTTTTTTTTTTTTAAGAATTGCTATTTCGATTATGAGGTTAGAGTGGGAAGTTTCATGTTTTTATTAGAATTCATCAAGATTGATTCTTGTTCTTATTCTTCTTCATTTTTTTTTTGCCTTAATGGTATCATTTATGATTTATAAATGGCACACATTCTACCCAAGTTTTTTCCCTCACATTTATATAATAGGTTTAGAGTGGTCTTGATTGTTTAAATGGAGTTAAATGCTTTTGCATGCGAGTTTGTTAGTGGAAGCGGTGATTGTTTATTGTTGGAGTTTTGTTTTGGATATGAAATGCAATATTCTTGAACACTACATGCTACGGGTTTAAGATGGGAGGCGCTTATTTGTTGTGAGGTGTATGAAAAAGAAAATGCAGAATGATTTTTTATTTGAAAAATTAAGGGCTGTGTATTACTTAATGCCCAACTGTGTTTAACTCTTCTTTAAACTTCCTGCATGATACACTGCCCTATTTTACAGTAGCCATTTTCTCTCCCTCTCTTGCCTCTTGAATTGGTTGGACTGCCCTAATTTTATTGTTGGTATTATTGCAGTTTTAAACTAAGGGAAAGGTTTGATTCTCAAGCATGGGAGACAGTGAGACTGTTGTTGCTCAAACAAATGCAATGATGGGATATTCATCAGCAGCCTATACTGCGACAGGTTATTCTGATTCCAGCTCAAATATTGCTCAGGAGGCTACCACAGAAATTTCTGCTCCTCCTGCTCCTGTAGATGCAACCCATCCAATGCCTGGTGATGGAAATGCATATTCTGTGGCTTCTGATTCTCTCATGCAAGAATCACATTCTTATGCAACATATGAGGCTCAACCAGCTGTTGGTGTTGCTGATGCTGGTGGGAATGTTGCTAGCAGTGAACATGAAACCATGGCATCATTGCAAGCTGCCAATTATGATTCTACTGCTAATGGTGTTGCTACTTCTGGGGTGGGAACTGTTTCATCTGTTGGAAATGGAGATGCTTTAGACAACATGGCTGGATCTCTGGATACACAACAATATGTGGATGGTTCTGGTATGTCTTTCTTGCATGTTTCTTTGGTGGAGGTTTTGACTTTTAGATGAGTTAAATTTGACTACTATACTATCCAGAAGTTAGGTTCGTGATTATATAATAGGACTCTGTTCAACAAAACTTATTTATGTAAATATCATCTGAACCTCGTTAAGGATTAGTTTGCAAAGTAAAAAAATCACATCTGGTAGTAATAATTAAATACAGCTGATAAAACAATCTCATCTGAACCATGTTTCTGATCTTCATCTTTGCCAATTGCTCCTTTTGTATTCTTATGTTATTTCTTTCTTTTTCTTTGTTGCAGCTATGTCTGCCGAAGAAGATAGACTATGGAACATTGTGAGGGCTAATTCTTTAGATTTTAATGCCTGGACTGCTTTAATTGAAGAGACAGAGAAGGTGGCAGAGGTATGTTATGTTTTGTGTCATTAGTTGGATCATATGGTTGACTGCTCCTGTTTAATTTTCTTCTGGTTAATTTTCATCGTTGTCAATTTTCATGGTTGTTTTATCAGAAACAAAAGAGAATGCTTTGGTCACGTTTCTTGCTCGGTTATGAATCGTTCATAAAATTTGGAAATTAACAATAAACCTTTCTTTTTAATAGCACTGTCATAATCAGCTGCTTGGGTATGTAAAATGGTTTTCTTGTGGGTTTTAATGTGTAGAAATGTGAAAATAGGTACCTTTTGAATCTTTTTCAAAGTAGTGTTGCAATTTTGTGCAGTACTTTGAGGTGTTATCTCACTCACCTCTGTAGTTTTATATGCTATTATATCTATAAATCTCTAGAGAACTAAGAGGTTAACTTCATATGGATTTTGCGGTCCAAACATCAAATTAGTAATAGTAATTGTCCTTGGCAGGGAGCGGAAAAGGAGGTTCATCCAACTATATAGTCCTGCTCTTTTGAATAGAAAATAATTAGATACGGGCAATTGGCACTCAGATTCTTGTTCGTACAAGTCAACCTTGTCTGCGTGTTTTGGTTCTTCAATAGTATATTGTCGCGTTAAAGATACCATCTAGTTGCTTTCTAAATGTTCTGAGTTCTCTTCCATTTCATAAATTGTCTCCCTATCAAAAAGAATATGCTTATGTTATCCATTTCAATGTGAAAATAGTTCCTGGTTCCTTCAGTGAGAATTCTCCTTCAAAGGAACATTTAGTTTCTGACTGGTTTGATTTTCCGTGGTGTCTAAAGTTTCATATAATAGGTTTTGTAGGCTTTGTTCAGGCTCATGCATTCGTTAATCACTTAGTGTATGAATTCTATCTATGTTTTATCTGTAGCTGTTTCCTATGGAAGTAATTAATCTCCCTAATTTATATGCAGGATAACATATTAAAAATTCGAAAAGTTTATGATGCTTTTCTAGCAGAGTTTCCTTTGTGTTATGGGTATTGGAAAAAGTATGCAGATCATGAGGCACGTTTTGGTGTTATTGATAAAGTTGTGGAGGTATATGAACGAGCAGTTCAAGCTGTTACCTATTCAGTTGACATTTGGTTGCATTACTGCACATTTGCCACAACTACTTTTGGAGATCCAGACACTATCAGAAGGTAATAACTATTCCTTATGCATTCTTGTTGTTAGTCATGTTGGGAGTTTATGATTGCATGGTTTTCTCAGTTGCAAGGAACTGGTGTCCTTGTTTTCTAACCTCACTTCAGTATGATTGCAACAGTGGTTCCTCACATATATGACGGAAAGGTTTGGTGGGAATGCACTTTAGAAATGTTTTCTGATGTGCAATCCCTTGGTTTTGAGGCTACTGTTCGGGTGTAGCTTTTTGTTTTGTCTTGTTCTTTTTCTCCCCTCCCTAAGGATCTAATTCTATATTTTGGCTTCACTATACCCATTCTATCTCCCTTACCATGAAGACACACGTCTTAGTAATTTAGTGGTCAATGAATTCTGGCTCTATTTTAACTTTGACACTTTGAAGTGCATCATTATGCAAATTGCTGCTGGGAAGATCTCGTCCAGTTAAGGGCTTAGATGGCCTCTAGCTCTGCTCCATTTGACGGACATAGTTTGGTTTATATCAGGAAGGTAAATGCAGCGTTTAGAAGTGTCATATGGTGTTATAGTCAGTTCTGCGGTCTCTCCCTTTCATGGATGTGTTATCTCAGCTGTATTAATACTTGTACCCATCTGATCTTTTTTTTTTTCCCTTCAATTTTTCTCTTTTATGGCTTTCAGGCTTTTTGAGCGAGGATTAGCGTATGTTGGAACAGATTACTTGTCCTTTCCTCTTTGGGACAGGTACATTGATTATGAATTTATGCAGCAAGCATGGGGCCAGCTTGTTGTGATCTACTCACGAATATTAGAGAATCCGAACCAACAACTGGATCGATATTTAAACAGGTGATTACTCTTTGAATGTGTTGTTTCATTCTAAGGTTTTGCAACTGTTTTTTTTGTATTCCTGATGCCAATGGTTTTAACAGTTTTAAGGAGTTAGCTGGAAGTCGGCCTCTCTCAGAATTGAGAACTGCTGAAGAAGCTGCTGCTGCTGCTGCTGCAGCAGCAAGTGCCACTTCAGAGGATGGTGTACAAGCAAACGGGGAAGATGCTCAACCTGATGGTGCAGAACCATCTCCTGCTATCTTAACAGAAGCGGAGGAGTTGGAGAAGTTTATCGCCATTCGAGAAGAGATGTATAAAAAAGCTAAAGAGTTCGATTCTAAGATAATTAATTTTGAAACAGCTATTAGGAGGCCTTACTTTCACGTGAGGCCCCTTAACGCTGCAGAGCTTGAAAATTGGAACAACTATCTTGACTTTATTGAAAGGGAAGGTGACTTTAACAAGGTATTTTTCTTTTTTCAATTATATATATTTATATATTGGTTAATTTTAGTTGCCCTGCTTGTTATATGTTGACTCACGGTGGAATCATATGCTTTATTGGCTAAATCGTTGGATGAAGCAACTTTTAAAACGGGAATTTGAACTGAGACTAAAGATGGGCCTCGATTTGGTTTCTTTGAGGATAAGTATTTCAAACCCTTTTGTCAGTGGACGTTCTAGGTTCATGATGTGTTGGTAAATTGAATTTTTGTTTAAAGTTCCAATGTTATGCATGCAGGTCTCTTCTTATCTTCCTATCCTAAACATCTGTCTGTCAGGCAAGGAGGGTCCCTCCTTTCCTATTAGAGGGGCCTCTCTGTTCTGCTAACTGAGTATTTCTTGTGCATATCTCCTTCTGTTTCATTTCTTCATTAACAACTGTTATGGCTATTGGATGTGTTGTTATATCATTACTTTTTTTTTTTTTTAATGAATCAGGTGGTCAAGTTATATGAAAGATGCCTGATTGCTTGCGCTAATTATCCTGAATACTGGATTCGTTATGTCCTAAGTATGGAAGCTAGTGGAAGTTTGGATCTTGCCAATAATGCTCTTGATCGTGCAACCCAGGTCTTTGTGAAGGTAATACCTTGTAGTTTGTTTTAGTATCCTTATTTGATATCTGAGAGTATTAATGGCCTGGTAAATCTAGTGAATGAGATAGCTTGATTTAAGATTCATCCCCTTAGGTATTGGAGTGTTGGTGCAAATTTTCCTTGAGATGGTTATTGCTATCTGGTTGTCTTTTAAGTTATGAACTTCAATGCTATGAATAAACACAAGTGTATCTTTTTATTACGTGGTAATGTACCTATTACATTCATGGTTTTGAAGTCCACTGCAGAAGTTGGCTTCAAGTCTTTAAATTATTGTAGATTGTTTACTAGTGAACCCTCAAAGTGAGCTGGTATCAGTATTCCCTGCCCTTGTCCTTCTATATTTCACTCCTCTTATGGGTAGAACCTTGTCTTTCCCAAGAATGGTCATTTTGTTCATTTTTTATACCCCTTGCCTTTTTGCGTTAGTGTAACTATAGTATCAGTCCTATGACACCAGATGGGCATGTCTTGTTTTTTTTGCATTTGATGGCATATTACTATGTGTTAATTCAAGCATAATAATTCTTGATATTGCGCATAAATGATCAACACTGGTGAAACACCCGTTGGGTCAGGAAATAGATTCTTGTCTCAATTAAATACGAAATAAATCCGTCTGGTTATGTTTTGTGTATGACCTTTTTGTCTTGAAATAACAGAGACAACCAGAGATTCACCTTTTTGCTGCTCGCTTCAAAGAGCAAAGTGGAGATATCCCTGGTGCTCAGGCTGCTTATCAACTTGTACATTCTGAAATTTCACCTGGTCTTCTTGAAGCAATCATTAAGCATGCAAACATGGAACACCGTCTGGTAAGAAGTTGTAAACAACTTGAATCTCATCAATTTACTTATAGATGTCGCATTTAAAAACCTGATGATTATTTTGTTATATTTCACAGGGAAATATGGAAGCTGCCTACTCCTTGTTTGAACAGGCCATTGCCATTGAAAAAGGAAAGGAGCATTCTCAGACCTTACCCGTGCTGTTTGCTCAATACGCACGGTTCGCATACTTGGTAGGTTATAAGTTATATAATAACCTGGCAGCTTGGCTATGAAGTCTTGTGAACAATCCTAGATTCCTTTCAGATCTTGTGTGTATGCTTTTAAACCGCTAGCTTGATTGAAACAGTGAAAACCAAATATATTATGTCATCATTGTATACGTGAATTTTTATTTCCCTTCTTTATTTTGTTTTCAGGTAACTTTGAATGCTGAAAAAGCCAGGGCTATCTTTCTTGAAGCAGTCGAGCATGTTCAATTGTCAAAAGCATTCCTCGAGGTTCTCTCTCTCTCTCTCTCTCTCTCTCTCTCTTTCTCTCTCTCTCTCGCTCGCTCGCTCTCTGACTATGGACTAATACCTTATATATCTACAATATTGCATGCAGGCCCTGATACATTTCGAGTCGATACATTCGTTGCCAAAGCAAATTGATTACATAGATTCCTTGGTTGTGAAGTTCGTAGAGTCCAACTCAGAGAACCCCAATTTTGCGAGTGTTGCTGACAGAGAGGAGTTATCTTGCATCTATTTGGAGGTATATATTTTATGTCTTCTCTGATTAGCGCTTCAAAGAGATTTGAGTGCATATACTCTCAGGTTTGGGAAGAATTGAGGGTTTTTTTTTTCCCTTTTATTTTTTTTTGGGGTGGTATTAGCTTGCAGTCTTGCCCTATTTATCTTCATGCTTTTCATGAAATCCCTCTTGAAGTCAAATATGCAGTAAAGTTGATATAACTTTTCGTTGCCTGAATGCTCTCGTTGTCAATTGTATCTGTATGGTCTGCAATTCTAATGTGCTCAGAATGATTTTGCAGTTTCTAAATCTCTTTGGGGATGCACAGTCTATCAAGAAGGCTGAGGATCGGCATGCTAAGCTCTTTTTACTTCATAGGAGCACCACTTCAGAGTTGAAAAAACGGCAAGCTGAAGATTACCTATCTTCTGATAAAGCAAAGATGGCAAAATCCTACTCTGGTGTTCCTTCACCTGCCCAGTCTATTATGGGAGCATATCCAAATGCACAAAACCAGTGGGCAGCTGGTTATGGTGTGCAACCTCAAGCTTGGCCACCAGCTACACAAGCACAGGGACAACAATGGACCCCTGGTTATACCCAACAGGTAGTTTTCTGATATGATGAAACATTATAGAGGTTTTCATCTGTCATTGTTTAAGATTGAATACAGAGGATTTTGTTCCCTAGGATATTTTAGTTCTGACTGAGTTTAATATAGGGATGTTTCCAGATGATAATTTGGTTCCAAAATAAGAGTTGCAGCTTGCTGTTTCTCTTTGTATGATTATTTAATTTGTTTGTTCAATTTTTTTTTAATAGGCATACAATGCATATGGTGGTTATCAGCAAGTACCTGCTGCAGTGCCACAGACTGCCGCATATCCTGCTACATATCCTGCCACATATCCTGCTCAGGTATCCAATATACATTTTTATTGCTTTTCTTTTGTTGACTGTTCAATTTTTTCAAGATTTTTTGTGACAATGTTACAAGTAGGTCATTTATAAGTGGTGTCTCTATTGTTAGATTAGTTGTCTAATTAAATACTCAAAAGATTACACATGAGGTAAACTACATTTGTACCTGCTTAATATTGAGTAAGTTTTAACATTATCTGAGTAGAAGAAAATGTATTAAAAATATGAGATGGGAAAGTTTTTAGTTTTTGCTTAGTTTGCTTCTTTCACTTTTTATTTCCTCGCCAACTTGTCTCTGAGCTAACAGTGTAATTACAATTTCAGCCGGCGGCTTTCCCCCCACAAAGCTATGCACAGCCAGCAGCTGCAGCTACTGCAGTAGCAGCTGTAGCACCAGCTCAGCAACCTGCTCCGGCTCAACAGGCGTATTATGGGAATTACTACCAGTAATTGAGGTCGCAGGACGAGCCTGCTATATTTTTCCCTATGTAATCTAATTTTCACCTTTTGTGAACCTGAGCGATAGATGTTTCTCTTTGGGGACATGTACTTGTAGTGAACAAAACTTCTTGGTTTTGATCAGTCGGCTTTAGTTCCAGTAACGTATGTATTTTAGATATAGTGATTTCCTTCGTAATATATTAGTATTCGTGGAGGTTTGCTGTCATTATTCTCTTTACTCCTAATTCATCATCTCTTCGAATACCACTGTCATCCTCGTTAAACCTTGGAACGCCAATGCTATTCAGGTTCAAAGACTATTTTTCAGAAGTTCAATCCAACCGTTACCTGCTGGCTGTTACAGTTTCCTTCCAACAAGCGATAATCTGAAATCTTGTCTCGGAATCAAGTCTTCAATAACTTGCCATAGTAGTTGTGTACACGTGTGAAAGGACCTTTTTGTTTCCATTATCTCTTGGTGGGTAATACGTCGCCTTTTTCTCTCGCCGGAAAATTCCCTTTTTTTACCAGAAGTAGTGAAAAACTGAGATTGCCCCAGTCTTTACGTAAATGGTTTTGATGGGGACACTAGTATGTAAAATCAGTGATTCCTTGCCATTCTAAACCATGCTCCGTGTTGGCTAACAAGAGGGGCCCAAACACACGACTTGACCCGAATTGGAAACCTGTGCACTCACCTAGGATTTGGAAGTGTCAGGAAAATCAAATCCACCTGGAGCGTCCGATCACCGCTCGTTTCCCCTCCACGCAGCACCAACCGTTCGTTTGAGAGAATCATCCCGCGGTACTTACCCTTTCCCTGCCATTTAAAAATTTAATAATCACACGCTAGCTCCGGAGGTTTCCAACGGACGGCTCTGATTGGGAGTTGAATCAGCGGCTGTGATGGGCTCCTGCAAAACCCTTTTAAGGATTAGCGAATCAGGCTAAAGAAAGGCGGAAGCAGAAGCTAGCAGAACCCCTGTGAGAGGAACGCAAAGCCCCCAAAGCTCTCTCTATCTCTGAAAGCTCTCTCAGTTTCTTATCGGAAGGTTGTTCTTCGTTTTGAGCTCGGAAAGGTTTGGGAATCCCGAGGCGCCGTGAACGCGGGGTTTAGGGTTTCGGAAATTTAGCCGGATCTGTGGCCGATCAGTGAGTTAGGGTTTTAGCGGAGAATTTTACAAAATAGTCCACTGCGATTGCATGCTTTGAGAGTTGGAGGAAGCAATGGCGAGTTCGTATCCTGGACCTGTTAGTGCTGTTCAGGTCAGATTCAGTCTCCGTACTCTTATACATAGTATGTATGTATGTATGTATTTTTGTATTTATTTATGTATTTGTGTGTGTGTATTTGAGCAGGTAGGGTCGTACTTTGTGGGACAGTACTACCAGGTTCTTCAGCAGCAACCCGATCTTGTTCATCAGTTTTATTCTGAAAGCAGCACCATGATTCGTGTTGATGGCGATTCGACAGAATCTGCTAATGAAATGCTGGTAAATTTTTTTGTTGTTGCTTATGTTCTTCGAATTGTGGTTGATTTAATTATTTATTTGGTTTTGAAGAATATCCAAATCGATTTTGTTTAGTGTGAAATACTTATGGTTTTGGTGTTGTTTGTGGTTCCGCAGCAAATTCATACGCTCATATTGTCGCAGTATTTTACTTCGATTGAGATCAAGACTATCAATTCCATCAATTCCTTGGGTGGAGGTGTTCTTGTGATGGTTACCGGTTCTGTTAAGTCGAAGGAATTCAATGGGAGGAGGAAGTTTGTCCAGACCTTCTTTCTGGCTCCTCAGAATAAAGGATACTATGTTCTCAATGATATCTTCCAGTTTCTCGAGGATGAGGTTGTTTTACAACATCCTTCAAACATGATATCGGAGGGCCAATTCGATATTCAACTAAATGCTTCTAGCCCTCATCGAGAACCGCCAGGTATTTTGACACTGTACTGTTGGCATATATTTCATCATTGTTGAGCTATTCTTTGATTTTTGTTCCTTTTGAGTTATCCTTGTGATGTTTTCGCTTGTGTAGTTTTTCGGTTAACAGATACAAGCATCTTTTATAAGCGTATTATTAGGGCTCTTTACATTTGACTAGTTTTTTGAAGCTGTAGTGATTAAACAAGTGGTAATATTGCTGTTACAGATGGATATACTCTGTTGCTTGAAGTTGTGCATGTATGTAGATTAGGAAGCTCAAAATCCTTTTGTTCATTAGAGATGTTCTCTCTATTCACTGTTCAAAAGATGTTTAGGATTTCTTTAGGAGAAAGTTTGGCCTATCTGTGTTTGATATAACTAGGTGTGTTTCTTTGCAGTTTCAGACTATGTTCTGGAGGAAGAGGCCAGGGAGTATGTGAACTCTGTCGACATAGAAGACGATCCAGTTGATAAGTATAGTCTGCCAGAGCAACAGGTACAGCAAGAATTTGAGACTGAAGTGGTGGTGGAGGAAACTCCTCAAGAGGAGACCTATGCCTCATTTCAAAGTGCGGTGAACACGGTGCAAGACACTCCTGTTGCTTCTGTGGAGGAACCAGTGGGAGAACCTCAGAAGAAGACTTGGGCTTCTATAGTATGTCCCTGTACCCCCTCTTATAACTTGTCCTTATGCATAATTTTACTTGTTTACCGTCTGGCTTCTGCATTGCCTACATTGCATTTATTCACTGATAAATCGTCTGGTGTTGTTGAGTTTGCTTTGATAACTTACAACCCTTTTGTATGTAAATAACAGTTGCGAGTTGCTAAGGGACCGTCAGCACCAGAAGTAACTCAACAACCCTCTTCTAGAAGTGTTCAAACTGCTCCAGATTGGAATCACATCCCTCAGCCCCCTGTTGAACAATCAAACTCTGCTTCAGACTGGAGTTACACACCTCAGCCCACTGTAGAAGCAGCAGAGGAGAGTTACATGCCAGAGGAAGAAGGTAGTCTTTTTTACCATTCTTTGATGCCTCTGTGACGTAGTATAATTAAATTTAATCATTTATTTTTGTTGACTACGTTGTTTGTTCCTCCTAGTTATATTGCCTTGTACTATATTTTGACTTTAGTGGGAAATTAAAGAGATTATTTCTTTCTTATCAGTATATAGTTTTTGAATTGAGAGAATGGTTAGTGAAAATAACTATTAGAAATTGGATGCCTATTGAGGTCCAACATGCCTGATGAATTTAACAAATGAACTTATTTCTTAACGGAACTTGTTATTACACACTGAATTTGCTGCTATATGCCTCTTACTTGGGGTGGTTAGTCCGATGAATTAACACTTGGTATATTAAGCATTTGTAAGTTGAACCTTATGTTAAATTTTGTCATTCTTCAGGTGAAATGAAATCGGTGTACGTAAGAAACTTACCTCCTACAGTTACCGAAGGTGAAATCGAGGAAGAGTTTAAGCACTTTGGTCAAATAATACCTGATGGCGTCTTTGTTAGGGCTCGCAAGGTGAGTTTGTTTTTATAGTTGCACCATTATATGTGAATTTGAATGAAGCTGAAGTATAATTTGGTGAACAGGAAATTGGAGTCTGCTATGCTTTTGTTGAATTTGAAGACATGGCTGGTGTTCACAATGCCCTCAAGGTTGGCGTTTTATATTTTTCTAAAGTTTTATTTGCTTCACCTTTTCAGTTTCCTGTTATTTGATGAAAGTCATCATTCTCATATGGGGGAGTCTTGGGCATTTTGCACTTATGTTTGGCCCATTTGTTAAGTAGAAAGTTCCCATACACATTCTTGCAATCTTTCAGGTGTTTACCTTCCTTGAGGAGCCCTAATGTTGTGAGAATTGTATGAATCTTGGAGCCTAGATATAGAATCAATGTTTTATATTTCTTTTCTCTAGTTGAGCAGAAGGTGCCTTAAAGAAATCTGATTTGTTCCATTCGCATGTTATTTTTAGTATTGCATAACAATACCATTGCTATCTGTCAGCCTCCTTTTCCTAACCTGCGCATTGGATTTAATTTTCATATAGACTCCAGTGCCAATTTCTGTGTTTTGTGTTTGCATGGCCTGACAAGTGCTTTCCTTCCTGTAGGCATCTCCAATTCATTTGGCTGGAAGACAAGTATACATTGAGGAGCGAAGACCGAATAGCACCGGTGCTGCTCGAGGAAGTATGTATTTTCAGATGATGCACATATGTCTTTTGTTACATACTATCTAAGTTAACTTTGGAATGATACAAGTTATGTACATTCTTCAATGCTGGCGGGTTAACTTTTAGTGCATGAAAGTTGCATTCATAAGTCTTAAGAAGTCGAATGGTAGCATTTTTCTCATTATCAGTCTCGGCGAAAATATTTTTTGAGATGTCCATTCCGAAGGGCATTGGTAGGTTTTATACAATGTACTTCTCCAACACAATTTATTGATTGCTTTACTAGTTCCAGAGTTTCCGTGGAACCAAATGATCGTCTAGTTAAGCAAATATGTTGTGCATTTATAGGATTAAACTATTAAATACTTAACATATGGTGTACTAAATTGTCAAGCATCTACTTTCCAGTTATTATGTACTGCATGTTTCTGGTACCTAATTTTCTTGTGATACGATGCATTTGATTTGTTTGACCAGGAGGAAGGGGGAGAGGCAGAAGCAGTTACCCAATTGACGCCACAAGGGGGCGTTTTGGAGGTCGTAGTTCGGGCAGAGGTAGTTACCAGGATAGTGGCGACTACAATAGAGGGAGAGGCAATGGCTTTTATCAGCGTGGTACACGATAAGTGGTTTTGGAAGTTCTGAATCCATGCAAGGAATATATCCAAGGAAAAGTTCCTCGAGGTGCAGATTCCAGGTCCAATGTTTTCCGCCAGATGTTTCATGAAATGTATTTGTACTTTTTTGAGTGTCATTTTACATGAGCTGATAAGTTTATGTGGACAATTCAGTCTCCGTTTCTGGGTATATGTTTTCTCCCTCCCTTGGCTTGTTTTTATCATGCAATTCAAGTGGGAAATTTTGGGGCCATTGAGGCCCCAAGTTGTGAGGGAATATGATCAAGATGTTTGTTTCATGTTATTCTAAGTTATTCTATAAGAAGCGTTTCAGATTTTGATATATTTTGCTTTTGTTCTTCTGGATTCCACACTTTTATTTCAAGAGCTATTAATTTTTTTTCCTACTATTTTGGTCTCGTAGCAAAGCCCATGGTCACCGGCAACAATAGAAAGAATGCTTATTTTGATGAAGTGTTTAGGTTATGGGCAATTCTTCATGGAAGTTCTAGTTGCGATTGCTCTTATTCTCATCTAAACAAGTTTCATCTTGAAAATTCCCTATATTTACAACACGGTCAACTCTATTACAAAACTTCTGCAGTCTACTTAGGCGCTTGCAGAAGTCATGATTCCTTCATGAATATATGGCGACATGGCGCCAAGATCTTGTCCCAGATCTGCTTCATCTTCCTCTGTTTCCCATAGGAAGCCAGCGTATGCTGCATGGACATAGCTGTAATTTAAGAAGGAAAAGTCATGTCAAACTCTGGCCTTCAAGTAAAAAAGGATAGAACACTGAAACTCTCTACTTCAACCAATGATATCACATACCTATCTTGAGGTGCAGCTTGGACTGCTCGTTCATAGTAGCTTAAGGCTCTATCTCCATCATGGTGCAACTCCCATACTACCTTGGCATATTGTGCCAAAATTTCACCGTCGTTTGGGTCTGCTAGGATCGAACGAGAGTAGTATTCCTCTGCTAAAGGAAGGTCTCTCTTGGTCTGAAGAAACAAGTTGGTACAGTCACAAAGATGTTAAAAGAGAATCTCAAACATGTACAACACAAAGTCACAGAAGGCAGAATAAGCTCACCTGATACAAAAAATTAGCATAATTTCCGAGAAACAATGGGTTCCCAGGATGTTCGTCTACCATCTTTTTGTAATGCTCCTCAACCCCCTGGTTGTTGTCATCTCCATCTCCACCAGTGCTTTCCCAATTAGCCTCGTGACCACCCCGGCCACCGCCACTTCCACCACCAATCCCAAGTCCCTTTGCAAGATGAATTTCTCGACTTTCTAGCTCTCTTTGTTCTTCATAACCCCCACCCCACATTTTCTGCATAGTTCTCATGTCCTCGGATAAACCCACCTTCCTCACCTTCTCTTCCAAACCAACACTATCACCTTCAATAGCCCTGACTCTCTCACTTTCCTCAACCTCTTCATCAAATTCCCTATCACTATCTTCTTCATCTTCACCCAAAGCTCCCGAGTTATAGGTCGAAAAAGAATCTATAGTTTGCAACGGTATTCCCCTGGATCTCGACTTGTTGGGTTGGTATAAATCACAGAAGAACGGATCATCTTCATGTTTATCACAAGAAGCTGCATAGGCCAGTCCTTGCAAGTTTCCATCAGACTGAGCCCTCCGAAGAAACCCGGAGGAAAGATCAATGGAGGGAGAGATTGGTGAGGAACAGTGTGAGATGTTGAGAGGCCCAGTTTGGTGAAATGAAAACTTAGTGGGAGTGTGGTGGATTGAGGTTGGTTTTGGTTCAAAGTGATTGCCAAGTGGACTTTCAGATGAGAATGAGGCAAGAAGGGTTCCAATAACTGGTGTTGAAGAGCTCCTCAGCAACATGATTCAACCTTTGATCTAGATTAGCTTCTGATTATAAAACTCTGTAAAGAAAAAACACAGTATATACATGAATATCTGCAAATGAATCAAAGCTTTATTGCTATGAATCTGCATTCTATATGGGTTAAGAAAGATTGAATTGCTTTTGGGAAAAGGAGGAGGAGGAGGAGGAGGAAGAAAGCATACCACTTTTTGGAAAACCAGAGACTTGCAATCCCCAAAATGACAAAGAAATAATGAGAAGCTGGCCTCTCTTATAAAGGGGAGCAGCTTACAGATGGGAATGTGTTTTCTAATTGAATTTGATGTCTTTTTTTTATTGTAAAAAAGAAAGAAAAAAGAAAAAAGAATTATGATATTATATGAATGGTGGAGGAGAGGGCCCGATTTAACTCTGGTGCAAAATATCAATGGCAATTTGCAGTAGGTCTAATGTTGATAGGTTGGAAAGGAAGCAAATGGGAAAGGTCACAGGAACCCCATGATAGACTGAAAGCTGTGTCCTCTAGTATATGCTCCGTTGAATGTTTACATCTAACCTTTTGGAAACTCATGAGACACTGACCTGTAAATATCTCAGGTCACAACTGTGCAATGGTCATTAAATCTTGGACTTTTCTGCACAACACCACAAGAAAAATCGGACCTTTTCGTAACAAAATATATGAAGAAAAACTCATAATTTTATGGGGTATGAAATTAATTTTGGAAATTTAGATTCAAGGCTCAAAATGATAAGTGTGTATGAATTGGTCTGTCATTAGTTACCTACCACATAGTTGAGTGCGGGAAAGTTTGGAGCAGAGAATACTGAACCACGAGTCATGTATGTGGGTCGGTTTTTTTTATTTAGACTTGTTAATGAATTAGATTGAAATTCAACCTCAATTAGAAAACACATTTCTTATTTCTATTTATAAAAAGACCCTTATAAAAACTAAAAAAATTACACACCTGTTTAGCGCAGGAGGTGTTATTTAACTCGAATGAGTGTAGATGGTGGATAATTACATTAGGAGTATTTTTATTGGGACCTCTAAATCTATGACTGTAAATAGCCTCGATACAGCTCGTGTTCGACACGTATTCGGCTCGATTTTAACTCATTTGGCTCATGTTCGTAAGATATATGAGCCAAGGTTGAGCTCCATATTAAGCTTGACAAAAAAAAAAGAGCCGAGCTTGAACAAGGATATATTCGGCTCATCTAGCTAGTGAGTAGCTCGAGCTTGTTAAAGCTTAACTCATGAAAATTTATAGTATAGATAAAAATATAATTTTTCTAATCTCAAAACTTGTGCAACAATTAAATTTAGATTATTATATTAAATTTACTTTCTTTCTTTTTTATTTTTTAAATTTAAAATCAAATAAGCCAAGCCGTGCCTATTCAAACTCGAGCTCGTCCAATGAATCGAGCCGAGCCCAACTTGGGCTTAAGAAAAATATTCAAGTTGAGCTGAGATTGAGCATGGAAAAAAAATATTCAAGCTTCAGTCCGGCTCGAGCTCGATAAAAAACAAATGAGCCGAACATGATCATCTTGGTATTCGCTCCGACTCGACTCATTTACACCCCTGCTCACTTGACCTCACTCTATTATTAATTATGAAATGACATATATAACCTACTATAAAATGACTATTAAGGACAATAATTATACCAAAAATATTATATTGATTTTCTCTAAACCTTCCAATTCAATAATATTAGATTGCATTATTTATTATTTTCCTTATCTATATTCATTTTCCAATTTCACTACATACTCATTTTTTTTTTTTGAATAGGATTTGATATTATTAGAAATCAAAGCTATGAAAACAGGCCAGAGTCTAATAGAACTTACATAAGAGAATCCAGAAATTGACTGGATAACCTATCTAAGTTAGTAAGTCACACCTAAACTCATTAAGATCTAAATGGTCGCTCGCTGAACAGCAAGCCAACAAATTCAGTAAGAATAATCTCGCTTTCTAAGGCAAAATTAATCATTTAGTCTAATCTGCCAAACACTCAATTGTGATACACATATCAACTAGAAACATCTTAGATAAGCATATAGAAATCACTCCCACTTGAGAAGGCTTGAAGTTCAGAATGTCTTGAAATTTTTTGATATCTTAAGCAAGCACCTTCTCTTTCCCCGTAGGGTTAGAGCGAGTACTTGCCTCAGTCTCATCAGCAACCAACAACCTCAAATCAGGTTGGTCTTCTTGCTTTTCGTCTTGTCATATTCTCCATCTGTCTTTGCATTCTTCCCTTTGCCTGCTGTCCCATATGGTAGTTTGTTTACACTGCCAATATGACGTCCCCTCTTCCTTTTGAGTTGTTCATTGTTATTGGAAGGTCCCTCTATCAAACCCATGCTCACTGCATCCAAATTTTTTTTCCCAATAGCAAGGCTCAAACGAAGTTTTTTAGGAGAGATTGTTACCTCATCATCTTCTCTAATCCTACGCAGTCCGGTAATTGGATTTTCATTGTGTCTTGGTTCAGGTAGTTCCCGAATTTGCACTTGTCTCTTATTGTGTCGCATGTTCATGACCGACTGAGGGAGAAGAGCTTCTGGTATACTCCTTGGCACCTGAGCTTTGAAAATTAGGGTTTGGTTATTTATCACCACCCTGTTGAAGTTAAGGTTTGGTACGGGTTGTTCCGTAGGGCAGCCAAAGCTGTGGGTGGTGCTACTGTCCCTGCCGGTGTATCATCTTCAACTAGCTTCGGCCCGGAGCAGGGAAGGCCAACATGAGTAACCAGTCCACAAGTGCCGCAACAACCAAAGATCTTGTCATACCTGAACTGCACTATGAACTGGACTACATCTTCGACCCAGAATCGATTCCGGAATAACAGAGGCTTCACGTAGTCTATCTCAACCCGGATGCGCATGACCCGATTTCTGAACGCCGGATGATCGATTTCCTTGAAGTCGCCAAGGTACTTCCAATGAGGCGCATAATACGCTCCCATCTGAATGCAAGTGGTATTCCTTGCAGCGTCATCTAGTATGATGACTTCTTGAGGGGTACATCTACCGCCGGGCTGACACCGTCATATGGAGCAAGGGCTATCGGAGCTCTGTTATAGCCCCATGGTCCACCTTTCCAAACACGATCAGCATCATTTGGGTATGTGAAGGTGAACAAAACTCTATCATCTTCTCCGACCTCCTCTACTCGGAGGCTACCATTAATCCTCCATGCAGCCTGGAACATTCCCAGGAACGATCTGCGAGAGTATTCCCTCGCCGTAAGTAGCTTACCAATCATGAAAGCTTTGGGTTGTCTCAACCCCTTGGATGGGCGCAGATCCACTGGTTTTTTTTCCATCAGTGAGGGTTAGGGAGGAGGCCAGGCGGGCTGCCATTGTGTCGATCGTTGTCATTGACGTGACAAAGAGAGAAAGCTACGCAGTCGGCAAAAGAAAAACCCTAACCCTAGGTTAGAGAGAGCGGCTGCGGCTAGAGTGGTTCTTTGATAACTCACTACATACTCATTAAAGCATTCATATATATTTAATAAGAATTAAAACTATGATTAAGACCATGTGACATTAAATTGTATTATATACATGTTGAACCCATATTGTTGAGGGAAAACAAAATAAATCATATTATGACTTAAATCTAAGTCTATCCATTATATTTGTAAGAAAAATTAAAAAAATTAGCAATTAAACAAAATTAAAAAATATTTGAATAATTAATCATAAGGTACATAAAATAGAGAAAATAAACTAAACATTAAGAAAACATGATTAATCTTCATTTTTTTTTTCCACAACTAAAACACACAAAAAAAGTTTTAAAAAAAAACCACAGAATAATTCATGTTATTTTCTTGTTAATTAGAAATTAATTTTTAAAACTCAATACCTTGTGTTTGATTTTTTTTATTGAAAAAGAGATTTATATTGTCTGATTAAGGAACGGATATGTAATTAAGATTTATAGAGTAATTAAATAATTGAAATGATTGTGTTTTTTCTTTTAAAGATAATAGTGTGTTTGCAAATTATACGAGTGTGGTTATTTGAGAAACTTTAATGAGGTTTGATGAGTAAATTTAGTATTTGAAAAATTGATTGAAGGTGTAAGAAGGGGTAGGAGTGAAATCCTTTAATCTTCTTTATATACGAATACGATAGAAAAAAAAAAGTAGATTTGAAGGTTCCAATAAAAAAATTCTTACATTAGTAGGAGTGAATAAAAAATTGGGGGCGGTAGATTTTTTTCTCCTTCCACAGTTCACTGTGTTGTTATTTGCTACAATACCCTCCAGTTATTAAATGTTATAATCATGGGAAAATTTGGCAAAAGTTTACTCTTAATGATAAATTTGGGGGAAATTTTAAATACACACCTCAAACTACTTAATACACATCCCTATTATTTTATATTTAAAATCAGATTTTATAGATAGATTAAATGACCAAAATAGACATCTACATATTAAAAGAAAAATAATAATAATCATATCTTCCTTATATGATTTTATAATTATAAACACAATAAATTTCTATACATGCATCCTCATTTAAAATAAGAATAAAGTTAAAACAAGAATAAAGTTAGAAACCATCTAATTTAAATTTTTCTTAAATAAATTGTAATTAAATGGGGTGAGAAACCATATAATTTAGAATTTCAAAATCAATAGCATTAAATGTTTTTAAAACAAATCGCTTTACTCCCACTTTTAGTTTTTTTTTTTCTAAAAGTTATGATTAGTCAATTTATTATATAATATAAAACATCACAGGTATAAAACTTTGTAATTGTTAATTTGTTTGACCATCCAATGATAATTTTGTCGTTTCGTCATTGTGGAGAAACTACTGATACAGTTTTGGTTGAATGTTTGACTCAAAATTTTATACTTGATTAATATGGTGTTTAGTGGATGAGAACTCAAATAATACAAAACCTATTTCTAAGCATCTATTTGAATGGAACAATAATGAATCCTTATGGATTTCCCAATAACTAAGACAAGTAATTAATATGGTCAGTTATACTAATCAAATTAAATAGTAGCCTTAATGTTGTTAAATAATAGTGTATTTCATGGTTTGTTAGGTTAAGGATATTTTAGGTAATTTGAGTTGTGTATTTAGTAAAATATTAGAATGAGAAATTAAATGGTAGGTGTATTGAGTAAGGAGTGTGTATTAAGTAATTAGGGGTGTGTATTTAAAACTTCTCTAAATTTGGTTGGCAAAAAAAGAAAATTGTAAAAGTATATATTGACTTCTTAGCTGTGTATAGGCATATCAGACCGGAGACAGAGAGACTTCTATTAGGGTTAGGCCTGTGTGGTGAAGAATGATACAGAAATCAATTGCCAATGCAATTGGTCAAACGTTAGATCGTTTTTATTTTCGATTGCAATTTTTTTATATTTAATTAATATTGTGGTTACAATAGGGGAAATAGAATGGGTCATAAAACAGAAACATGGCATGTGTTTCATGGAAGCTACAAAAGGGAATACAAGACGCCCGCGTTGAACAATATAAGAGCGTTATTCCAAACAGAAAACACATGTGCTTTGTCTTCCTATAGCTACAAAGTATTTTGTATCTGTACACGTAGCTCTAAGCCACAAACACTTGTGGGTAATTTAATAATAAGTGGACCGCAGTGTAGTAGTTTCTTCCCTTTCCATTATACAGTATACACCACATACTTCATAACACCATATATAGTCATGGTCAATGAGCTTTGCTTATGTTGTGCTCGTGTTGAACGAGGAAACTCTATTGATTCGAGATTGGTGGCAATTGGTTAATGGAAATGTTTAGATCACGATATTCTAGATTCGTAGTTATCTAAGTATGTGTGTGTGGTACTCTTTTTTCAAATATATTCATAATGGTGTTCCAGAATACAAAATTAGTCACAAAATAATTTTTAGGTTTATAATTTTGTAAAAGTTTACTATTAAGTTCCTTCAAGTTTTGCTCACTACCATTTGGTTGTCTTTCCTTCATAAGTGGAAGGTTGTGAATTTGACTCACGAAAGACTAGTTCTAGCATTTCAGTTATTTATCTAATAAAAAAAATATTCATTCAAGTTTTAACTATCATAACAAAATCATGACTATCATAATGAATTATTTAATGATACAATTCTCATAATAAATAAAAAAGAAACGTCCTTGAAGCATATTCAAAAAACCCTAGCCTAACGGCGACCCATTTTGTCGCCATTATCCATCGTTTTCCAATCCCTTCCCATACAGCTTTGATCCCGTATCACAATTTCGAGATCTGTCCTCCAATTTTATCATGTCAAACATTGATTCTGTTACCAAAAGCTTTGCTACCTCACATGCCATTGCTACCAATGAGGTTGTGGACATCTCTTCCATGTCAGATGGGGGAGCACAGCGAAACTCCCAGTCATATCTTCTGGTAAGGTCTCTGACACAAAAGTCAACAAATGCTGCAGACTTAAAAAGGCATTTTCATCGAATTTAGGTGCTGAATAAGGGCTTTAATGTTCAGCAGTGAACTCCTGATCGATTTCTTTTCTGTTTTGATCTTCAAGGAGATAGAAACAAGGTATTAATGGGTGGCCCATGGAGTTTCAGTCGTGGTTTGGTTGTTATACAACCATATAATGGAGTGTCGTCTTTGCGATCTGTAGAGATGGAGGATTTATTTTTTTGGGCTCGCATCACAAATATGCCGCCGGCGTATGAGTAGAGGAACACTATTGCAAACGTTCCTTCTGTTGAAGGTAAATTCCTCGATCTGGATCAAAAGCTTTTTGATGCAACTGGAGAGATTAGGGTTAGGGTTTCACATGCAATTTCGAAACATTTCTTCATGCAAAAAACCCTAAAGTTTGCCAAAGGTGTTGAGCAAGAGGTTCACTTCTTCTTTGAAAATCTCGTGGGCAAATGCAAGACATGTCATCGTGTGTATCATGATGGGGATGCATGTAATGTTGAAGCTGCAGCGCCGACAGTCATTGTTGCTCCACCACCGGCGGCAAGAAAGCTAGAGCTCAATGGCTCCTTTTTAGAGTTTCAGGGAAATCAGTAAAAAGGATGGAATGTTTCACTTCCAAGGTCTTATCACGCCCATTCTTCCACCTGTTGGAATGTCTCTATTTGGAGGAGCTGAGACAAGTAAGGTATGCAAACCTACTGTTATTCGTAGTGCAAAAAAAGACAGGCTAGTGAAGACAGTGCGTTGGCTTTAGTACCCATGGACACCGAGCAGCAAGCGAAGAGGGATTGGCCCTTCCCTTCTCCAAAAATGCTTCAATTTTTGATGTCTGATTTACTGGAGGGCAAGACAAGCCCTATTGCTCCCTCCAAGAAGATAAAAATGCATGACTTCCCTACCATGTTTAGTGCAAAATCTCTGGGATTAGTCGAGACACCAGAGGGTATGTTAGTGCCTGCTGAGGTAATGATACCTAAACCTATACAAGTAGAGCTTCCTGGTGGAAAGAAGAAGAGAGGTCGGTCGCTGGGAACCAAGAACAAAAATCATCCTAAAGCAAAGAAAGTTCCTGCTGAAGATGTCCTGAGTGTTCTGTATTCAAGTAAACATCTGAGCCCTAGTTTAAAGGGCAAGGAGAAGATATAGTTTTTTCTTCTATGTTTAGCCTATAAACTATGTAATCGTCTGGCATACTTATAGGCTCGATTTTAATAAGTGAGCGATAAGTTCAAATATAGTTGGTCTATCCTATGTACCATTGTGGCTCCTTCCCGAATCATTGTTCTGGCCATTGTTATGTGTCAGCGGGTGGGTATATAATGGTCTTCTTGGTATGCGCTTTTTATCAATGAAATTTTCATTAGTTCAAAATAAAATAAAATAAATAAATAAAAAAGGAATAACTTCTTACTATGAAATTACATTTTTACATTAAGAAATAGGGAAAAGATAAAATAAAGATTTTGTCCTTGCTTAGTAAGTTAGTGTTTTAAAAAAAGCCACCTTTTTGGATAAGCAACGGCTGCAAGGCTTAAACTTTCTCAATCACACTATTAGTGTATATTAGCACTGGCAATCACTTGCTAAGTAATTGAGCAAGGACAACAATCTCTTGGATCTAGATCCATTGGTAGAAGATAAAAACGACTTAAACTTATAAATAATTTTGGACTAAATTCAGTTTAGTCCCTTGAACTTTAGGGCTAAAATCACTTTAGTCCCTGACTTTTTTTTTAATCACGATAGTCCCTGCACTTCCAAATTACATCAACCTAGTTCAAAATTTGACTTTGACTCGAAAGATGACGTCATGTACTGAGTTGGAGCCGACATAGGGGCCCACTTTTCTAATTTTAAACACCCAAAGAAGGGCAAAATGGTCATTTCTAATTTAATCTAATTTCTAATTTTTTTCCCTATTTTTTCTCTTCATTTTCTCTCTTTTCTTCTCTATCTCTTGCACTCACTCTCTCTCTCTCCCAATTTGCGTAACCCAAAACCCGACCTGAGCCATGATCTCTGCCCTCCTCCTTTCCTCTACACCCACCTCTCCCACTCCCGATTTGCGTAACCCAAAACCCGATCTGAGCCATGATCTCTGCCCTCCTCCTTACCTCTACACCCGCCTCTCCCACTCCCATTCCCACCACTTCAATTACCGCCACCAAACCCCCATCTCCCAAAACGACGACGTTTCCCTCTCCAACCCCCTCATCTCTGAGGTAATCACCCCCATCGTCACCACCATCCCCGCTGACGACACACCAGTGGCCACAACTTCCTCTCGACACCATTCTCATCCCACTTTGGTTTTCACAGAAGAGCTCCGGTGAAAGAGAATTAAAGCCCGAAAGCTTCTTAGGTTCACTGACAAATTTTTCTATTCCGGCCAGTTCGTGATGTCTTATCGATAGCCAAAGCTTCCTCTAGATATCGTGGACGTCCCTATGGTGTCGGATTGTCCCAAAAAATGAAGCATGAGTGAGAATCGAAGGAGATGGTGTTGGGGTTTCACGGTGGGTTTTCTTCCTTTTCTGGCTACCTTTGATTTCAACTCAGGTATGAAAGTTGGTCAATTCTTAGAGCTTTACCTCTCTGTATACTTGAATTTGAGTTTGGATGAGATTTGAAGAAAGTTAGGTTTTGAGCAGTGGCTGACCACCGTGTAGTTACTGTGCACATCGACTATGGTGGTTGTCGGAGTTGATTTCTGGCCTTAGTTATTGGCTTCGTCCCCAACCTACTCAAGGACCTCCTTGGTGGAAATTTAATTGACCAGACCTGGATCACTTGGTGATCTTTGTGTCTGGAGGAGCAGCAGTAGAAGCAAAATGCATCTCCACCGCAGTCCAGGCATGACATTTTCTTCTCAAAGCTCAAAATGCTGCAAAAGTGGGTTATCAGGATAAATGTGATAGTGGTAATGTTGGTGTACAGCTATTGTTGGCACCCAATGAGAGTTCAAAATTCACAGAAGGGAGTTTTTGTTTCAGATGAAATTGCAGAGAGGAAGAGAGAGTCAGAGAGAGAGAGAGAGAAGAAAAGAGAGAAAATGAAGAGAAAAAATAGGAAAAAAAAAATAGAAATTAGATTAAATTAGAAATAACCATTTTGCCCTTCTTTGGGTGTTTAAAATCAGAAAAGTGGGCCCCTATGTCGGCTCCAACTCAACACATGACGTTATCTTTCAAGTCAAAGTCAAATTTTGTACTAGGTTGATGTAATTTGGAAATGCAGGGACCATCGTGATTAAAAAAAAAAAGTAAGAGACCAAAGTGATTTTAGCCCTAAAGTTCAAGGGACTAAACTGAATTTAGTCCAATAATTTTTTTGCACAGTTAGATATAGATCTAAGGGTGATTGAGTATAATTTTTTTACTCAGTTACACCAGATAAAGATTAATGCAGACAGAGATGAAGAATCGAAGACTAGAGTATAAGTTTTCTTGATATCATATTCCTAGTGAGCCCTTCTAATGAAAACCACTAAAATGAGGACTAGTTGCAGATTTTCTAATCAATGGTTGGGAGACTTACTTTTCGATTACATTATGACAAATCAACTATTAGATGTTTATGTATGCATGAGTAGATCACTTCTGAAAATTTTCCTCCAAATTACTAATTATTAAGGTATCGAACTATATCAAATCAATTGACGAACCAAATATGTTAAACATGAGCCGTTCATGTTCATAACTGATAAATCACGATTATGAATGTCTTAACGATTTTATATTTGGTTGAAAAATTGCATAAATGATCTACACATAAATATCTAAACATCAAACGATTGATTTGCAAAAATGTGATCGAAAAGTAGGTCTCACACAAATGTCCTCAACTAGTCATCATTTTAATAATCTTCATTAGTGGTCCTCAACTGATATAGGAATATGGGTCCTCAAAAGTCCTCAAATTCCTGTACTTATTTCTGTGATCAATTATATTCCTATACTTGCTTATTGGTGTAGTTAGGAGTGATTTCTTTGTCAAATCACTATGCAGCAAGTTTTTTGGTAAAATATCATCGTTTGTATTTTTATAAGTGGTTCTTACCAATGCACAATTCATTGGCATATTTGTGGGTTTTTTTTATGAGATTTTTGGGATGCAATTTTTTCCGAAAAAGTTATTATATATATATATATATATTTTATCCAGAGCGAAGTTCTGCTTTGAAATTGAAGTGTGAACTTTGAGTTTTCGGTTGCATATCCACATCTCAACCGTTTATTTTTTAGGTACTAGTGTATAGATCATCTCTGCAAATTTTCAGCCAAATTGATGATCGTTAAGGTATCTATCTCGCTTAAACTAATCGACGGACTGAATCTGTCAACCTGAACCGTACTAGCTTTAAGGCAGTAATCAATGTCTTAACGATCATCAATTTGGCTGAAAATTTGTAGAGATGATCTATACACTAGTACCTAAAAACTGAAATGTCGATATGTGGATATGCGACCGAAAAGTGACCCAAAACTCAAAGTTCACACTTTAATTTCAAAACGGAACTCTGCTCTGGATATGAGTTATCTATTGTTTGTCGTCTTATACGTGATAGTTTCTAGCATAAGGTTAGTGAATTTCTGCTAGATTAAATTGTAGAGATCTCAGATCTCCGATGTCATAAGAGATATTTCTAATTTCTAGATTTAACTCCCTGAGATTCCTTTCAGGTTGTCCACATATACCATCCATTGCTTAACTTATTGAACAATAATTCTATAGGAGTTCTCATTGCCTGACTTATAGTACACATCCCTCACATAGATTTTAATGGTTTTTTTTTTTTGTACTTCCTTTTGTTTAACTAGTTAAGTGGACTTATTGCCCTCTGTCTTGTCTTTGCTTTGTTTGTTAATAAAAATTTGTTTCCATTAGATTATTTTATACTACAGATTTAGGGGAGAGAGTGCAAGTCTTATGGTCTAAGTTTTGTTTTGTTTCTAGGGTCCCCTTATTAGGTGAACTACAATTTTTTTTGCTTCAGTAGAGCAACTTGGTTAAAGCTTCTTATATCACCTATAAATGTGCTGTTATTGGATTTTTTGTTTTTAGTTTTTTTTTTTTTTTTTCTGTCAAAATCCTCATACATTTTAATTTATGTTTTTCAGTTAGCCATTACCTAATTTGTGCATAGTTTTTCTTTTAATGATTTTTTATGATCATGTGGTGTTATTAAAGTTGGCCTCGATGGACTTAACTTCCGAAGATGGCAATTTTGGATCCTCATTGAACCAAGTATCAAGAGATGAAGCATCTGGTCACCATTCTCCAGAGAAAGGTGTTCGATCAGAAATTTAAATCACCTTATGTCGGAATGCTTTTTGATACATTAGAAGAGGCAGGACAATATTATGAAGATTACGGTCGACAAGAAGGTTTTTGGACTCGTATTCGAAGTTCATCAAAGTCTAGATCGCAGTCAAATGAAGTGACCAGTAGATTATTTGTTTGTGCACATCAAGGTAAACATGTCATGCAAACTCAAAAAGAGGATGATCTGCAAGAGAAAGATGAGAGAGATGAGAGAGATAAGGGAGAAACATGTGACCAACAGATTGGAAAGAAGAGGCATAGAAGTTGTTCAACAATTAAATGTGGGTGTGAGGCTGATATATGAGTTCTTCATGACAAATGGACCAACAAATGGAAAGTTTCGGTTTTCAATGACATCCACAACCATAAAATAGTGACACCAGCTCGAAGAATGATGATGAAGTCGAATAGACATATGCCCAATGCAGCAAAAGATTTAACAGAAGCTTTTCATAAAGAGAACTTACAAATCAGTAAAGTTCTTTCAATGTTTGGTGGTGCTCACAATATTGGTTTCGACTATAGAGACTGCTATAATCATTTAAGGAACGTGAGGCACAAAGAGTTAGAATATGGAGATGCACAATCAGTCCTCAATTACTTTAGGAAAAAGCAAGTAGAGAATCCACAATTCTTTTATGCTATCCAGTGTGATGAAGATGGTAGAGCTACTAATTTTTTTTGGGTGGATTCTAGATCAAAGACGGTTTATTAGTACTTTGGGGATGTAGTGACATTTGATACAACATATCGGACAAACAAGTATGACATGCCATTTGCCCCATTCACTGGAGTAAACCATCACTTCCAATCCATACAATTTGGATGTGCCCTTTTACAAGATGAGACAGAGGCAACATTTCTATGGTTATTTGAGACGTGGCTTGAAGCTATGGGACGTAGACATCCGTTATGTGTTATCACTGACCAAGATTTGGCAATGAAAGGAGCAATTGCTAAGATTTTTCCCAATACTCGTCATCGCCTTTGCATTTGGCATATAAAGAAAAAGTTTGGTGAAAAGTTGTCACATGTATATTATAAAAAGTCCAACTTCAAGACTGGCATGAAAAAGTGTATATGGGCAACATACAGAACAGAGGAATTTGAAGAGCAATGGAAGAAGTTGATTGAGGAGCATGAATTAGAACAAAATGAATGGCTACAACAACTTTATGAAATTCGTGAATATTGGATTCCTGTATATAATTGTAGCACATTTTTTGCCGGAATGAATACAACTGGGCGTAGTGAAGGCACTAATGCATTTTTTGATGACTTTGTTACATCAACGACCAATTTGAGAGAATTTGTTGTCAAGTATGAACAAGCCTTACAGAAGATTATTACAAGGGAAAGTAGCAAAGATTTTATATCAGAGCATAAATATCGTATTGTGAATGATGATGACTTTCTTTTGAAACATGCAGCACAGGTGTACACTAGAAATATATTTGAAAAATTCAAGAGTGAATGGGTTAGAGTCAAACGGCTCAGAGTTGAAGAAATGGGTTCCGATGATCAGTTTCATAGATACTCAATGATGAAGAAAACTGACAACTCACAAGAGTTTTTTGTGGAGCTGAATTTACAAACACATGAAGGTAAATGTGAATGTCAAAATTTTGAATTTGTGGGAATAATTTGTCGGCATATTATGAAAGTATTTGTTCGTCAAGACATTGATACAATACCCTCCCACTTTATTCTTCCAAGGTGGAGACAAGGGGCAAATAAGTTTAGAGTTATGGATTCTGAAGCCTTGGTAAAGAACAATAAGAAGTATTGAGATTTAGTCATATGTGTCGGAGAGCTACTCAGCTAGCTTGTTATGCAGCACCTTCAGATGAGGCCTACAAAATGTTCATGGATGGTTTAGATGAACTGTCAAAAAAAAAATTCAGAAGTTAATAAGGTATCAAAAGAAGATGTTGTGGAGTCTCAAGATAATGTTTTCCAAGATGAAGCAGATCAACATACGAGTAAGATCTGACACGTTGCTTTTGGATCCAAATATCTCAAAAACCAAGGGTAGAAAGAAGGATGAGAATAGTAGAAGAAAAACAAAAAGTTCTAAGAGGATAAAAGGTGGTATGAAGTTGGCTCAAAGCAAGCAGAGAAAGTGCACATTGTGCCAACAGCCAGGACATAATAAGCTTACTTGCATTTTAAATCTGGATGCAAAAAGAAAAACGATTGTTTCTACCAACCAAAGTAAGTTAACTTATTTATTTATTTATTTGTCAGATCATATATTTCCACTTGATGTATAAATTAAAGTTTCTAATATTTTTATCTTGATTTGCACTTATAGAAAATGCGAATATGCAAGAGTCAGACAAAGTTTTGGATGAGGAAGATTCAGACAGTAACGAAGAAGAATAAATTCAACTTCATATCATGCTATTAATGTTCTTTTTTGTTAGTAACTACTGTTCTGTATCTTTGTAATTTGTTTTATTTTTGATTTTAAAGAGGATCAATTTACATTGGAACATGTTAGTTTTGTCGATTTTGTTATATCTGCTCTATCATCTTGAGTTCTTGACAGACAATCATAGTCATTTATGAGCCATATTGCTTCATTATGTTATAAGCTTTCAAGGGTATACTATTTTCAGCATTGACCATTTATTCCTCAAATGCTGATTATTTGAGATAAAAAAGTCTGAATAAAGTGATTCCATCTAAAATGGAAAGTACACTCAGAGAGCTTTCCATCCATATAAAGTAGCCCACCCAGTTTCTACCGAATTGAAAATGGTAGCTTGTTAAATTTGCTAAACTGTTCTGCAAACTGCTGCAGACCTGTAGTCACTCAAACTGCTATTTCTCCAAATTCAGAAGATTAAAAAGGGTGAAACAACATGGAACAGAAACTAGTCACATTTCCCTTTCTTCTTGTGCAATTTCACACTCTAATTAAATATGAGTAGAAAACTATAGGTCTGCAAATTCACTGTTTTATTATGCAGATTCTCTGTAAGCTGATTCTGATATTGGTGTACTTGGTTTGCCATTGTGGAAGCTACAGGGCACAAAATTAAAAACTGTTTCTCAAGCATATGTGAGACATGTAGGTCTAAGTTCCTGAAAATTTTTAGCTCCATATTCCCACTGGTTTAGGAATTATAGCCTTCCAAATTCAATCTATAGTAATTTTTCTTGTTCTGACCCTTCCATCATTCCAACCAATATTCAAGAAGTTTTAGGATTCCAAATGCAAAACCCCTTTATAGGAAAACACTAGACATATAGAACTACAATCGTACAAATTTTAAGACCTTATGATCGTGTGGAAATAAAATTTATTAGGAAAATCTATATATAAGAAGGCTCAATTGATGGTGCCAATACTCCCTTCTTCTCCATGTCACTGATAAGCTTCCATGACTCACTGCATTTCAAGTAGCAACATCCTGCACACTGACCATGTCGAAAATCCCACGTGCCATATCAATTTGACCACAAAGAGAGTACATATGCACAAATGCCTTGTGAACAAAAATATTAGAATCAAAACCATCACTTCAACGAATGGGCATGGAACTCTTTTTCCCATTTCAATATAATATCACCAGTATATCCTCTTAACAAGAATGGGAATGTAGAGTAGTGAGGCTTCATAACCATCCTCTTTCATTGCTATATACATAGACATTCCATGGGAGCAATGTATCCTAAACTATAGCCTTTGATCATGGTGTTCCAAATGAAAACACTTAGTTCATGAATTCTATCAAACACCTGTCGTGCATACTTCATGACACCAAATTTATGCATACAACATTACACTATGATTCTATTGAGCATAGTTGGCTATGATGTGAAACCTGTTTTAATGGTTTGGATCTGTGATTGCTTCGATTACTCCCTCATCTTCTTCTTTCTGGCGGCCAACGTTTGTTCTTCTGCTGTTCTTGTTCTTCTTTTTTTCTTTTGATCGGTGTATGTCATGTATTCTCCAAATTTTGATTTTGATTTTTTATTTAATAAAGAAAAGTGTAATCCAATTATAATTTTAGATTACAAATATATAATGACACGTCATTATCCACATCACTTGGTGTTGTGTTGACATCATTCAAGCAACGAATCCAGACCATTGAACATTTTAAAATCTAATGGCTTATAAGGTGTGTCAAAATTTGTATACAAAAATATGTCCCTTGTGAAAGTAGGTAGTTTAAACCAATTTCTTTCTTTTATTATTATTATTTTATTATTATTATTTTTTAACGTTTTTATCCATGATATTTTAACATTATAGGATTATAAAGGTAAAAAGGATCATTTATTGTTGACAACACCATTTCTCTTAAATATAGTTTAGATTTTTATATTTTATTTTTTACGTTTTTATCTATATTATTTCAATATTTAAGGGTTAAAGGTTATAAAATCAGTTATGGTTGACAACACCCTTTCTCTTAAAGCTTCTAACGAGGACAATTAAAATTAGAACTTCGTGAGGATTTTCTGATAAACGGTTGTGAGACCTATTTTTCGATCATATTTCGACAAATCAACAGTTAGATGTTTAGATATTCATGAGTAGATCATTTCTGCAAATTTTCAACTAATTTGAAATTTTGCAGATAAACATGAAATGTTCAAATTTGACAAATTTGGTTCGTCCATTGATTTGATTTATTTTAATACCTTAACAATTAACAATTTAGAAAAAAAATTTCAAAGTGATATTTTTATGTATACCTAAACATCTAACAGTTGATTTACCGAATGTAATACAAAAATGTCTTACAACCATTGATTAAAAAGTTCTTATGAAGTCCTCGGTTTAAAGATTCTCATTAAAATCTCCCCCTGTAATATAAATGAAATTTATAATTATTTTTATGAGATTTGTCCACTTTAATTTTAGCCATTTATGAAATTCGTTTGTCGTCATTTCTTTTTTTTCGTCAGTTTTGATTAATTTTTTATGCATCCAATTTAAAGATTTCATCTATTGAGGATTTGATAAGAAAAAGAAAAAAGAAAACGGAAATGTATACGTGTTTACATCTAATATGGACACTGTTACAGAGTTACGTACCTTTATATTATTCACCAAAAAAGCAGGGAAAAGGCAAGCCTGCTTGCAACTCTTTTGAACCATGGACACAAGCTAATAAATATCATCTAATCATCAACACCTCTCTTTATCGAGCTATTATATTGTGCATGGTGGGAGACTGCCCCACAAAAATGAGTGTTTGTTGTTTTGGATATGTTTGCTTCAACAAGAAGAACAAATTCTTAGGAATCAACATACCACCAGTTCCAGAACCATCTGAAATCTACGATCACAGATTCAGAGCCAGGCCCTTGTTGTTTGTGTCATAAGACTGACTTGGAGTTTTTCTTGGGCCAATTATGTTCTTGTGCAAGTGCTTCTATTGGAATCAACTCAAAGATTTATTTCCACCAGAGCCTGAACCCTTCTCCCTGCCTGCTCCAATTCCTCAATGGCCTCCAGGTATGAGATTTGAGTGCAAAGATTTGATTTTTTTTGGAAATTTGAATGTGGGTTTTGTTTAGTGTTTGGGTTGTTCCTGGATTTTGGGGTGAAGGGTTTGTGGATTGTGCTGAATGCATTCAATTGTGGTGGTAAAGTTTGCTTCTTTTTGTTTTTGATGAAATGGATTTTTGGTAGTTGCAGTTACCAATTAGTGCTTACTGGGTTACTTTTATTCTCTGCAAAAAAAAAAAAAAAATGATGAGCATTTGACTTGGGAGAAAATTCAGCATATTTTGAATTTGAGCTTAATTGCTGACATGCAAATCACAATCTATGCAAGAGGCCCTTATTGATCATCATCAAATCTCTTTACTGTCTGCATATGTGATTTTGTATACTCTGGTAGGCAATGCACGTATTACGTGTCGAAATTCGTCATATCATTGTTGAATAGTTGCTCTGGTGATCTAGTTTTTTTATGGAAGTTTGCACTTTGGTTCAATGAGCCTGATCATGTACTTTAAGTTCAAGATAAGTGATGCAGAAAAGAATGCACTTTTTCAAGGCTTGACAGCAACAAGTAAATTGCTCAACTAGTTTCTTTTCATTGATCATGTACTTTAAATTGAAGATAAGTAGATATGAGTTAGAAGAGAATGCACTTTTGTTGAGCCTTGAAAGCAACTTTTAATATTCTTTACTTGCTTGAATTTCTGGTACTGGGTTTCCATTCATGTTGTCTTTAGGCACTTATTTTGTTTTGTTTTCCTGAGTACATGATTGCTATTCTGGAAACTGCAGCACTCGGGATCTATTTATTCTTCCTTGAATACTGAAATAGATTACAATTTTGCTTGGTAGTTTCAGTTTGTTGCTTCTTGTTATTTGCCCCATTGAGTTATTGTTCATGCAGTCATGCTATTCATTTTGCTAACAGACAATTTAACTTCTGTTTTTCTTAGTTCATGAAAGCTCCAGCACTTGGGGTCTATTGATCTTTACTTGAATAAAGAAAAATGAGAGATCTGCTTCTTAGTTTTGTGCTGCAATATACTTTGAAATTCATCTTATGTCTGGATGACATTATTCTTTTTCTTTGGGTGTGTCATGTATGTTCATACAAAGATTTCTAGATTATTCTATATTTCTCTCTTGAAAATGAATAAAACTAAACTTGGTAATATATATAGCTCATATGTTCTTTTGGTCTCCATTTCCGTAAATATTCCGCAATTTATGGAGTAATTCATCTTATGTCTGGATGACATTATTCTTTTTCTTTGGGTGTGTCATGTATGTTCATACAAAGATTTCTAGATTATTCTATATTTCTCTCTTGAAAATGAATAAAACTAAACTTGGTAATATATATAGCTCATATGTTCTTTTGGTCTCCATTTCCGTAAATATTCCGCAATTTATGGAGTAATTTTCGTCTCTTCCGATTTTGTTAGTGATAGATATTGTCAACTCTGTGCAACAAGTGAGATTCTTATATTTATTTAGCTATCTTCATTATCAGGATAAATTTTAGTGTGCTGGTTCTGAAAAGTTTTCAGTATTTTCGTGCCTCATATTCACCTTTTTATGGAGCTGACTACTGACGAGCATGCAAAATTTTTGAGGTTGTACAAATTCAGAAACAATATCTTCAAGTATGATGAAGTATTGACTTAATGAAACAAATATACAGAATATAGGGTCAAGGAGAAACTTATTGGTCGAGAATTGATAGTATAGAATGGTGAAAATATATCATGACCAGATTTCGTGAACCTGAGATTGGAAATTTGGCTCTAGTGATTGAAATTATTTATTTGATATGACAAATTGGATTGCGTTCTAAATGATTTAAGCATTGTGTTTTCTTTTTCAGGTGAAGGTTTTGCTTCTGGAAAAATAAGTATTGGAGAAATAGAGGTTTCCAAGATCACCAGATTTGAACGAATCTGGGCCTGCTCTCTGCCAGAGGACAAGAAAAAAACAGTTACATTTTATAAGCCAGCAGGAATTCCTGATGGATTCCATAGCATGGGTCATTATTGCCAACTCAATGGTAAGCCTTTACACGGCTATGTTCTTGTGGTTCGAGAAGTAGATTTGCCAGAAACAGCTGGTGTTCAGGAGCATGTGAAGTCAGCAGCTCTTCAAGAGCCACTTGATTACACACTGGTGTGGAGCCCTGATGATGGGAATGAGGAAAGTTATGGTTCATGTGGCTACTTTTGGTTACCTGATCCACCTGAAGGTTACAGAGCAATGGGCTTTTTAGTTACCAACAAGCCAGGAAAACCTGAGTTGGATGAAGTAAGGTGTGTTAGAGCTGATTTGACTGACACATGCGAAACTCACAGCCTACTTTTTAATACCAGCATCAAATCTGCAAGTCTTCCTTTTCAAGTTTGGACTATGAGACCACGTCATCGGGGAATGATGGGAACAGGGGTCTCTGTAGGTACATTTTTCTGCAGTAGTCACTGGAGTAATGGAGAGGAACTGCAGATTGGGTGCTTGAAGAATCTGAATCCTATGCTCTCTGGAATGCCAAATCTTGATCAAATTCATTCACTTATCAATCATTATGGACCCACTGTTTTCTTTCATCCAGAAGAGGTCTACTTGCCATCTTCTGTTGCCTGGTTCTTCAAAAATGGAGCGCTATTGTACAAAAGTGGCACAGATGTAGGCGAAGCAATTGATGAAAGTGGCTCAAATTTGCCTGGTGGGGGGACAAATGATAAGCAGTTTTGGATAGACTTGCCTAGTGGTGATCGAAGAAAGAATGTGATATATGGAAACTTGGAAAGTGCAAAACTCTACGTTCATGTGAAACCAGCTCTTGGTGGGACTTTTACTGACATTGCAATGTGGGTATTTTGTCCCTTTAATGGACCAGCCACTCTCAAAGTCGGGCCTATGGATATCGCTCTCAGCAAGATTGGACAGCATGTGAGTGACTGGGAGCATTTCACACTCCGAATATGCAACTTTACTGGAGAGCTTTGTAGTATATACTCCTCACAGCACAGCGGTGGTCAATGGGTGGATGCATATGCTTTGGAGTACATAAGCGGGAACAAAGCCATTATCTACTCGACGAAAAATGGACATGCAAGCTTCCCACATGCTGGGACTTACCTTCAGGGGTCTGCAAAGCTTGGGATTGGAATTAGGAATGATGCTGCTCGCAGTGAGTTTTCTGTGGATTCAAGCCGCCAATATGAAGTAGTCGCGGCTGAGTATCTTGGAGATGGAGTTGTTACTGAGCCAGGTTGGCTGCAGTTTATGAGAGAATGGGGTCCAAAAATTGTATACAATTCAAGGACTGAGCTGGATAGGATCATCAATGTTTTGCCTGTGATGTTGAGATATCCTATGGAGAACATCTTTTCAAAAATTCCAGTTGAGCTTTCTGGGGAGGAAGGTCCTACAGGACCAAAGGAGAAGAACAATTGGGTGGGAGATGAAAGATGGTAGCGATGCTAGGTTCATAACAGATCCTACTTCATGTTTCTTTCATCCTGCAGATCATGTTGTTTTTATATGCTTCTTTCATCATGCAGGTCATGCTGTTTCTATATGCACGGTTTGAGAAATCATTGAACTTCAAGGCCAGCCTTGTTGTGGTTGTAACTCATGTATTTTTGCCATATGTAAATAACAATATAAGATAGTGGCGAGAGGGGGGATGGGGAAATATGTTAGAACTACAATAGATTAAGGGTTTGATCCCTTCTAGTGTTATCAGTGTTGCGGAAGTACAAAAATATGAGATTGTGAGGTGTTCTTCCTATTTCTTTTAGTCCCATATGATTTTTTTTTTTATATTCATTTTTTTGTATCCCAAAGAATGCTAAATTTGTGCCTAGACCATTTGGTCTAGTGAAATTAGTCTCTCCCCTTTATAAATGGGAGGTCTTGAATTCGACTCTACGATTAGTCGTATATTGTCGGTGAGTGATTATGTAATAATAAAAAGTGCTATATTTGTATCTTCCTTATATTTTGGTATCAATCTCTCCTAGTCCCCAACACATTCCTTACCCCAGCTGCCCAGCAGAAGTAAAATACTTCCGGTAAATGATTACCGAAAGAAGAATGCTTACTTCGGCAGGTGGTGAAGCATTCTATCAAAGCCATAACATCAGAAAGATTAGACATTTTAAACAAGGTTCCTTGGGGAAGTTAGGAAAGACAACTGACTGTGAAGCACACCAAAAATGTTTGAATCATATTAGGCTAAAGTTCATTAAATGACAAAACCCCTCAATCTATGCTAGTTTGATCAAGGCTCTCAACTATTATTACTATTCTATTCTATTCAATTATTTGACATTTCATGCAACACGCAAATATTGGTCAAATTCATTTCTTATCAATCGTATGAAGTTGTAGTTTTTTATTTATTTTTTATTTGATCACCGTATAGAGTGAATCAAAACTTGTAAATCTAATCTTCATACTTTAGTTTGTGTATCAAAACGTGATGTAGTTTTGGATCCAAAATGTATGTGTATTGACGTAGTAACCGAAGTTATGCTTGGAAAGTTAATGAGGTTTGTGTGTATGACATGAGTGGTTGTGTTTTTTTGATTCTGAAGTGGACCCTTTTTGGTGTTTTGAGACGATGATGTGAATGCATCTCTCATTGCAATGAGCATGAACTTGATGATGATATCAATGTGTGAGTAATTGAGATGGCTTTACTGCAGTGTGGCTGCTTCGGCGAAAACTGTGGATGAAGGGAAGACCAAATGGTTTGGTCGCAAGGCTGTGAATTATCTTTTGATTACTGTTACTGGCAGCGTCGCTTTGAGTGCTCTTGATGATCTTATTATTTATCAGAGCTGTAGCAGGTATGTCTTGAACATTCTGACAGATTTGGTTTGGTTGATCAAATAGGGAACTTTAGAGAGCTGCTTTAGGTATTTTCATAAACAATATCTTTCGGTAGTTGTTATAATTTTAGGATGTCTTGGGGGGGTTAGCGGAGGCTGGGATAGTTACATTCTGTAGTCTGTACAGCTGTTCTATTCTCAGACCCCAAAATGAAGAGCTGTTCTACTCTAATTTAGAATCTAAGCTCGTAATTGTAAATTTGTTGTGTTTGCCACTAGTTTGGACCAAATGTATTACTGGTTCTACCATACTTACTAGTTCAAATGTTCAATCAATATCTTTGTTTGACTGAATTCTAGCATTATATTCCTAACAATACATTGTAATCTTGATGAGAAATATCAAATATTTACCATTGTAATAGAACACAGAGATTATAAACATTATAGAGAAAGAATCTAGCCATAAGGCTGCTTATATTATTTTAGGTGTCCCTAGCAAAGTTGGTGAGCAATTGGTTTTTGTTGTTGTTGTTTGGTATGTAAGAAGAATGAGGAAGGCAGAGGAAGACACGAGAACTTTTCTTGTAGGGGAAAGGGGTATAGAGAGGTCAAGGAATTATCCTAGACCATTTCAGTGTGTCAAAAATATGCAAAAATAATGTTTCATTTTAACCCGTTTGTTAAAATTTTTATTTACAGCAAGGCCATGGAGAAAGCCAGTAAGGACCCAGCCATTCGAGATGCTCTAGGGAAGCCTGTTTTGAAGGGCCCATGGTACAATTCACAGCTTGGAGAAGCTCATAAGAGGCAACCTGTATCTTGCAAATTTCCTGTGTATGGACCATAAGGCACAGGAGTTCTCAGCGTGAAGGCTGTACGTGATGGTGGGTTAGTATTGATCTACATGCACATATAGTCGTGTGCGCATACCCACAAGCACAGGCTCATGAAGACATACGTTCTTTGCTTCATCAAACATCTTATTTTGATGTTAGATTTTTCTTCATGCATGCGCAATTAAATTTTGCATCCAAAACCATTTAATAGATAAGCAAACCTTTGCCATTCTGAAAAAAGATGAGCAAACCTTTGCTGATCTGTAACTATTGTCCTTGCCAACGTTCGGTCCTTTCCAGGTTAGTTTTTCTCGAACTACCATTCTATTTGAATTTGTGTTCAAATTTTATGAGAAAGACCACTTTGAGCTTATGCAAACTATATTGTGTATGAATGTATGATGCTTCAGTTGAACTTCATTATCACAACCAACAACTTGGTGAGTTCTGGAGTTCCTCTTGTTGTGGTTTACTTATTCGAAACCATGCAGCTCGTTAAAAAAGGAGGACTCATGCTGGTAGTTCAATTATTGTATTTTCAATCGTAAAATTCGACAAAAAGTAAACACAACGGATGAGTGTATATATGCATGGTTTTGTATTTTGATAATTACTCGAGCTAATTAATATCCTTTTTTTCCTTGTCACAGGAGGATTGGGTTATGTGCAGGGTTTTCACAAAGGAGAGATGCACAGCAACATGACACATCATGCACTGCTACGTACATTAACATCTCCTCCAACTCATCGTGACCGAAACATGCACTGTGGATGTAGTAACCAGATCACCTCATTTTCCACAACACCAGTACCGTACCGTACCTCACCAAAGCCACAGCCACAGCCACAACAACCATACCAATTCTCTGCTCAACCTCCTTCGCCTTTCTCAGGAGTAATATACCGATCAACTCTATCACCAAAATAAGTGCAAAAAATGACGATGATTATGGATTTTTATAGGACATGAATCTGCACAAGTAAAAGGATGTCGGTAGACATTGGTGCTGCACTAATGTCTATTTTAGTAAACAACCGATGTTTCGCTAGGTGATGACTATTCTATCACTTTTAGATATAGTGGAACACTATGTGTATTACAAAAGTTAACATCGAAAATTATGATGTTAAACATCAGTGAAAGATTGATATCCATTACAAAATTTGACATCATTAAGTACAAATTACTAATCTAAAATATCTTAATTAAGATCAGTATTTTGTCAAATAATAATATCCCTGTTATACTTGCAGTCATATACATGTTTTCCACGGCATGTAGCCATATATAAACTCCAATACGCTTAGAAAGACATTCATTAATAATGAATCATATTTATTGATGGAGAAGCTTACACAATTGCATGGTTCAAATGAATGAGTGGATAAAATTTGTTGTATATATCAGTATTTGTTGATTGTCAAGTGAGTCATTCATTTCTTACGAGTAAATATGACACATTGTGTTAATATATATATATATATATATATATATATATAGTCCAAACAAATAGTCTACCTAAAGAGGAGTGTATAATCATGTTTAGAAGACAATAGAAACTGCCAACGCACCATTCATATGGTGTGTGAGTTGCGATATTGCAGGTTACTGTTCATAGAGGATTGAGCTTTAATGTTGACAGGTCAAGAGTGTAATTTGATTGGACGGGAAGGGCAAAACTGTCACGTCATTGTTCATTGAACGGTTATGAACAGTAAATTCATCTTTGGACTTTAGTATAGAGTATATTAATATTAATTAATATAGAGGAAGCCCAACCATCTAGCAGCAATGAGGTAATAATAAAAATACCGTATCCCTTTGAAAGTTTTTATTTTATTTTTAACTGTTCAAATTATTAGATTGCAGACTGTAATGACAATTAACTATTTTCTTAAAAAGATTAGATAATTTTTACAAAACAAAAAAGATTAGATAATTTGCTAAGGAATGCCTTAGAGGGGACATAGACTCACTATACAAATCAATCATCATCTGAACTAGTTCTATGGTGTATCATCATCAATTATATAATTTAACTTATTCGGGAGAATGATATCTATCAAAATGGTCCCGGTTCATCTTTTGTCATAGCGCATAAACATTTCTTACGCAATATTTTTCGGTCACCAACGTTCGTTGAATCGATTGTTACAAAAAGAAAAATTTACCACTTATAGTTTGCACCTTCCCTTAATATATAGAATTGTCAATGTTTCATGGAATGTAGTGACGTAAGATTACCTTGAAACTCAGTCATACGAAACTCCATCTCCCCCTTTAGCTACAATGTTTCATTGATTTGTCCCATCTCTAATTGGATATTAAGGTTAGAATTTCACTTACAATAATTATGAGTCCTGATTGATGCGTTGCAAGAGTTGGCGTGCTAGTTCGAGTGATAGAGATTTGTCTTCGTTCATCTTTGATGTACACTAACCTTAGAGTTAGCAAAATGGGTGGAGTATGGAAGGGAAATTTATCTTTAAGGACCAACAATGATACATAAATATCTATCTTATCGACAATAATTGATGACCACGAATAATATAGTAATTTAGTACAGCTTTTATCTAATTATATTTATAGAAAATTACAAAGAAGTGTCACTTTAAGACTTATATTAGTCATAAGGTCACCTAAATTGTTTTGTACACATAAGGCCATTTTGGGGTCTAAAATTATCAGCTCCTTTTTATGTTATATCTATTTTACCCTCAGTTGTCTATTATTTAAATTTCTGTTTCAGATTCAGTTACCCTCAACTGTCTATCATCATCTCAAGTCTTGAAGAATGAGTTCAAGGAAGAAGCTAGAGCACAAGAGGAGCCACCACATCATCTTCATGACAAAGTTTCCATGATCAACCACTTCATCATCCTTCATTTGTGATCATCCCTAGTCATTTCTAAACTCTATTATTTGATAGCTTAATGTTTTCCATTATGTTGATGCTAGTTTATGTAGATATGTGTGAGTAGTCTATTGTTGGGGCTAGGGTTGAAAGCCCGAGCCAAACTTGTAATGAATTGATGTTTGAATCTTATTTGATGCAATTTCCATATCATCTTCACATGCTAATTCAAGAAGTGAATGCTTGTAATTGAGTCTAGCTAATTTGAATACTTTGCATTTGTCATTACTTGAACAATTTTTAGAGAGTAGCTAGCTTTGAACATTGAAAGCATGATAGCACACTAGGTGTGTATGTGAGGGTAGTGAGTTAAAATCACCTAGACCTAGGATTGGTTTGCTTGTTTGATTATCTAAACTCAAACCTTTATGCATCTAGGAGTAAGGAATTGATACTGATCCGGTAATATAACTTGTTCTTGGGTAGTTAGTTTCGCACTTATCCGGTGGAAATTGATAAAATCAAAGAGTTTAGGCCTTAGTATTCTTATCCGGATGCTAAGAGGGTAATTGGATACTTGAGATTGTTTTACTTATAGTTTGAACATCAATGCATTCAAGAGAGGTTATGGTGAACAACCTAAAGCTTTAACTTCCATCCATTCTTTCACATTTAGTTTACATAGCCTAGTTTACATTTCAAGTTTTTATTGTGTGTTCATTTGAGTTGAAATCGTCTCCAAAACCAAAATCAAACCACTACACCATCTTTCATATATTCATAATGAACTTTGGTTCACTTGTGAGCCCTTGTTTGTAATTTGTACATTTGCATATTCATCTAGCACCCTTTAGGTTTTCCCTAGTTAGAATGGGTTTTCCAATCCCTTTGGTACGATATCCCCTACTCATAATCTCTACACTATAACTTGGCCCTTATACTTGAGGGTGGCTATTTGGCTAACATGGTGGTGGTGGTGTTGGGCTTGGGAATGCAAAAACTGGTTGTCAAAGCTACAACAATTTTGCTACTTGTTGAGAAAGAAGCTATAAGTATTTATACAAAGATACTGCTATCTTTCTGCTTTGCTTTTTGTGTGTGTGTAGAGATTCCAGATAAGGCATTTCCTTTTTTGGTCCTTGGATTCCCCATCAGAGAAAACTAGGGGTTGTGTGCATACGTGAATCCATGATTCTCTCTCTCTCTTAATCACCTTCTGCATCTCCCCAACTTTCAATGTCCTTCCATTTTATAAACCCAGTTTAACCCTCACTATGTTTTTTATCCACGTACAAGTCAATAGGTGGCCTTAGGTGATGTGTATTACAAAAGGTCTTTCCCAGTGATTCCAATAAGGCATTTCCCATTTCGGTGCCTAGGAATGCAGCTAAGAGAAAGTCAGAAAACTAGGGGACCTATGCATACGTTAGTAATCCATGAAAGTGACTGACTCTCTCTCTCTCTCAAATCTCAATCATGCGCGCCAAGATGTAATGTCCTGTTTGAAAAGACAGAACAGTAAAAACGCTGAGAATGTCTTCCATGCTTAATGCTTGGCCTTTTTGGGTCCTCAAGTGCCTCCTTATTAAGTAAAGAGTATTCTGTAGATCAAGGTCCACTTGCACCAAGCCGAAAATTGGCGCATGTCGGTCACGGGCGGTTAATTAATGGGTGGATGGGTACTTCACATGGGAGGCACATGATGGAGTTGGCTAAAGCCTAAAGCGGATCTCACTCGTCGTCATCCTTCTCCCCAATTTGATTAAGCTCCCGGAATCCTAAATTAGAAGGTGTCTCTCCGCCCCCGGAATTTGATTCAATCCTTTATACGATTATGATTTGTTGTTTTGCAGGAGTTGGCAAATCATGCCTTCTTCTTCAGCTCACCGACAAGAGCTTCCAGCCCGTGCACGATTTGACTATTGGTATTGAGTTTGGAGCTAGGATGATTGTTGGAGAGGAAAGATCCCACATTGGAAAAGTGACAAATAAAATATAACTTATAAGTGGGTGGATCTCACCCAATTGTACCGAGACCTTTTGTGATTAAAACCCAACACCTAACAGGTGGTTTAGTTGGGACAACATTCTCATGGTGTAAATGGATTTATGGCTTGGAAAATTGATTTGTCCAAGGCCTATGATAGACTAAATTGGGGATTTATTGAGAGAGTTTTGGTTGAGGCTCAGTTCCCCACTTTCATTGTTAAGTTAATTATGGACTGTGTTTCAACTACAAGTTTTTCAAGTTTGCTTAAATGGGGAACTTACTGAGACATTTCATGCCAGTAGGGGGATTAGACAAGGTGATCCCTTATCATCCTATTTATTTGTCTTGTGCATGGAGAAACTTTCACATTTGATTAATTCTGTAGTTGAAGTGGGTCAATGGAAGCCAGTTCGTGCTTCTGGTTCTAGACCCTTTATTTCTCATCTATTTTTTTGCAGATGACTTGATCCTTTTTGTGGATGTAAGTTGCGAACAAGCAAGGATTCTTAAGAGAAGCTTAGATGTCTTCTGTGATATTTCTGGTCAAGAGGTCAGTTATGATAAATCTATTTTGTTTTGCTCTCCTAATACTTGCAAGGTTTTAGCTGCAAACATAAGCAAAATTTGTGGTTCTAAACTTACTTCTAATCTTGGTAAGTACTTGGGAGTTCCTTTGATACATTCTAGAGTTACTAAAAGAACTTATGCTCCTATCCTTGATAAAGTTCAGAGTCGTTTGGCTGGTTGGAAGAGCAAGATGCTCAATTTAGTAGGTCAACTTACTCTTATTCAGGCTGTTACTAATTCTATCCCGGTTTATACAATGCAAACGGTGAGGTTACCTGTGTCTATATGTGATGCATTGGACAAGTGTAATAGATATTTTTTGTGGGGAGACTGTAATGGCAAGAAAAAAAAATCCATCTAGCTAACTGGGACTTGATTTGCCGACCTAAGGAGTTTGGTGGTTTGGGAATTAAAAAGGCTAGAATGATGAATCAAGCGATGCTTGCGAAAATTGGTTGGAGAATGGTTCAGGAAGATCAGGGCTTATGGCGTCATGTTTTGAATAAAAAGTATGTTAAATCTGTACCTCTTCTTAATCCACTTTACTCTTGCCCTTCAGGATGCTCCCGTACTTAGAGGAGTATTATATTTGGTGTGAGTTTGTTAAAACAAGGTTTGAGTTGGAGAATTTGGGATGACTGCTAATACTAGTGGCCTGACCTCTGCGCAAAGGACTACTGTGAGTTTGCATTGGGTGAAACCCCCAATGAATTGGATTAAACTTAATGTTGATGGTGCCAGAAATCATGCAGGTATGATTAGTGCTGGTGGAGTTGTAAAGGATCATTCTGGGTCTTGGTTGTGTGGGTTCTTTGCTAACTCCGGATGTGGTACTATGTTGCAAACTGAATTTTGGGGCCTCCTACTTGGTCTCAAAATGTCTATTGATGCTCATTATCAAAATGTGTTGGTTGAATTTGATTCTGAAGTCCTTGTCAAGTTGATGAATGATGGTGTGGATGCTTTGCACCCTTTGAAGTCTGTGATTAATAGTTGTCAAGCTCTTCAAAGGCAGTTTTAAAGGTGTGAAATAAAGCATATCTACAGGGAAGTAAACAAGGTTACTGATGTGTTGTCCAAGATTGGAGTGCACTTCATCATGCAGCCTCCTCCACAAGTTATCACTATTCTGTTGGATGATTTGTGTGAAACTCCTTGTTTTAGGAGCATACCTTGTATCTAGTTTCTGATTGTTTTTCTTTTGCTGGGCTTTTGGCCCCCATTTAATAAAAAAAAAATGTATGCTGCCATATAATTGGTAGTATCTAGGGGGGGGGGCATAAAACATAAAAAGATCTAAAAGATCTAAATCTCATAGCATAAAACATAAAAAGATCTAAATCTCAAAAGGCAGCTTTGGGCTTCGAGAGGGCATAGCATAAAACATAAAAACATCTATATCTCAAAAGGCAGCTTTGGGCTTCAAGCGAGCAAAAGCCTCTCGAGTATGTTTATACACTCGAACAGGCCTCTTCGGATTCTTCTTCTTCTTCTTTATCTCATTCTCTTCCTCTGCATCTGGAGGACTGTCTTTCAACCCCTTCAGCTGCTCCAATATGTGCTTTTTGGTAACCACGAGGACTCCCATCTCTAGCGGTTTAGTTTCTGCATTCATGGAAAACAATTCTTCAAAATCCGGCAGGTTGTCAATTATATGCCAAGGGATTTAGGGATTTTGAAGGAATTGACCTCCACTAATTTCTTGAAATGCCTCCTTCAGCAGGCCCAAAAAGGAATTGACTGCCATTGAAACACAACTTCCAAATTTCAGAACAACTCGATCGTGGTGCACGTCGTACTCAAATTGCACATAGATTTTTAACGGCCTGTTTCCCACAGCGTGCTTCTGGTTGAAGAACACGTCATTTTTAATTTCTGCTATCTGTGCAGTGAAACGTATTGTTCACTCCTCTTGCTTTTTGCGAGTTGTTGAAGCTTGTTGACTTCCTCCAGAAGAACTTCGGGAAGAGTAGGGACTTGCGGTGTCTCCGGCATTTCTCGTAGCAGGAACTTTGGCCTGAGTTGTCAGAACTTGGCACATAACCCAAGTTGGAGGGGTTGGATGTCAGTGAAGGAGGAGGAGGGGAAGGAGAAGGAGAGGGAGATGGTGTGTTAGATCATATTTCATATATATATTTGTGCCATAAAACATGAAAATTACTTGTTCTAAAGTCCAATTTAATGTTGACTAATCCAATTCCATGTTATGTAGAAAATCTAGACATGCAAGAGAAGAAAAGAGTGAAATTCTGGCAAATTTTCCATGCACCACCACTTTTGGCGGCACAAGAGGCGGAGCACCACCACTCACGGTGGTGCCATGTATTTTCCGGCCACATTCACGGAGGAGCAAGGAGGATGAGTACCATAGCATCCATGTCGTTACATCCATTCACCATCATTCTATCTCAACCAAATTCTAACCATTTTGGTTCTAATTCAACCAAACACTCTATTACCCAAAATTCCATCTTCATCAACACTCCAATATCCATCATGTTTTAGGCTTAATCACCATCCCTCACTCATCATTTCCTACTCCAACCTACACCATCACTCCCATGACATTTTCCCTTAATTTTGGGATCTATTATCACTTTTCTACTCCACCTCCATGCTTCTTGGAAGTTGTGAGCTGCTTTCTTTTGCTTCTCAACACCATTTCACACATCTCTCTCCATCTATTTAAGCACCCACTCTCTCAAGGAAGAGGCATCAGCCACACTTAGCCACTACATATTTTTCTCTCTATTCTCTACACAATCCACCACCATCTCCTCCACAAAACCTTCATCTCCACAGGTTCATTTCCCAACTACATCCATACTCATAACATCTCACATATACCAAGCATCATCATCATCATCATCGTCTCAAGTCTTGAAGAAGGAGTTCAAGGAAGAAGCTAGAGCACAAGAGGAGCCACCGCATCATCTTCATGACAAAGTTTCTATGATCAACCACTTCATCATCCTTCATTTGTGATCATCCCTAGTCATTTCTAAACTCTATTCTTTGATAGATTAATGTTTTCCATTATGTTGATGCTAGTTTATGTAGATATGTGTGACTAGTCTATTGTTGGCCTTAGTATTCTTATCCGGATACTAAGACGGTAATTGGATACTTGAGATTGTTTTACTTATAGTTTGAACATCAATGCATGCAAGGGAGGTTATGGTGAACAACCTAAAGCTTTAACTTCCATTTATTCTATCACATCTAGTTTACATTTCGAGTTTTTATTGTGTGTTCATTTGAGTTGAAACCATCTCCAAAACCAAAATCAAACGAATACACCATATTTCATATATTCATAATGAACCTTGGTTCACTTGTGAGCCCTTGTTTGTAATTTGTACATTTGCATATTCATCTAGCACCCTTTAGGTTTTCTCTAGTTAGAGTGGGTTTTCCAATCCCTTGGGTACGATATCCCCTACTCATAATCCCTACAGTATAACTTGACCCTTATACTTTAGGGTGGTTATTTGGCTAATATAGTGGTGGTGGTGGTGTTGTCAAAGCTACAGCAATTTAGCTGCTTGTTGAGAAAGAAGCTATAAGTATTTATACAAAGATACTGCTATCTTTCTGCTTTGCTTTGTGTGTGTGTGTAGAGATTCCGGATAAGGCATTTCCCCTTTTGGTCCCTGGATCCCCCATCAGAGAAAACTAGGGGTTGTGTGCATACGTGAATCCATGATTCTCTCTCTCTCTCTTAATCACCTTATTTCATATTGCAGGCTTTGTCCTGTTATTGCAGGCCACTGTTCAAAATGAAAAGACAGAATGGGTGAAACGCTTCCCAATTCCTATCATCGTCCTAAACTTAAAACCACCTCAGCTTGAAAAGCCTCGTCTCTGCTCCATCTCCCCAACTTTCAACGTCCTTCCATTTTATAAACCCAGTTCAACCCTCATTCTGTTTTTTATCCACGTACAAGTCAATAGGTGGCCCTAGGTGATGTGTATTACAAAAGGTCTTTCCCAGTGATTCCAATAAGGCATTTCCCATTTGGGTGCCTAGGAATGCAGCTCAGAGAAAGTCAGAAAACTAGGGGACATGTGCATACGTTGGTAATCCATGAAAGTGACTGACTCTCTCTCTCAAATCTCAATCATGCGCGCCAAGATGTAATTTCTTGGAGAGCTTTGTAGTATATACTTCTCACAGCACAGCGGTGGTCAATGGGTAGATGCATACGCTTTGGAGTACATAAGCGGGAACACAGCCTTTATCTACTAGACGAAAAATGGACATGCAAACTCCCCACATGCTGGGACTCACCTTCAGGGGTCTGCAAAGCTTGGGATTGGAATTAGGAATGATGCTGCTCGCAGTGAGTCTTTTTGTGGATTCAAGCCGCCAATATGAAGTAGTTGAGGCGGAGTATCTTGGAGATGGAGTTGTCACTGAGCCAGGTTGGCTGCAGTTTATGAGAGAATGGGGTCCAAAAATTGTATACAATTCAAGGACTGAGCTGGATAAGAACATCAATGTTTTTCCTGTGATGTTAAGATATCCTGTGGAGAACATCTTTTCAAAAAATCCAGTTGAGCTTTCTGGGGAGGAAGGTCCGACATGACCAAAGGAGGAGAACAATTGGGTGGGAGATGAATGATGGTAGCGATGCTAGGTTCGTAATAGAACCTACTTCATGTTTCTTTCATCCTGCAGATCATGTTGTTTTTATATGTTTTTTCATCCTGCAGGTCATGTTGTTTCTATATGCACGGTTTGAGAACTCATTGAACTTCAAGGCCAGCCTTGTTGTGGTTGTAACTCTCATGTATTTTTGCCATATGTAAATAAAACAATATAAGATGGTGGCGAGAGGGGGGATGGGGAAATAGGTTAGAATTACAATCGATTACGGGTTTGATCCCTTCTAGTGTTATTAGTGTTGCGGATGTACAACAATATGAGATTGTGAGGTGTTCTTCCTATTTCTTTTAGTCCCATAGGATTTTTTTTCTTTTCATTATTTTGTATCCCAAAGAATGCTAAATTTGTGCCTAGACCATTTGGTCTAGTGAAATTAGTCTCTCCCCTTTATAAATGGGAGGTCCTGAATTCGACTAAGAGATTAGTCGTATATTGTCTGTGAGTGATTATGTAATAATAAAAAGAGTGCTATATTTAATGTGACTAATCCAATTCCATGTTTTGTATAAAATCTTGACAAGAGAAGAAAAGAGTGAAATTCCGGAAAATTTTCCATGCACCACCACTTTTGGCGGCACAAGAGGCGGCGCACCACCACTCACGGTGGTGCCATGTATTTTCCGGCCACATTCACGGAGGAGCAAGGAGGATGAGTACCATAGCATCCATGTCGTTACATCCATTCACCATCATTCTATCTCAACCAAATTCTAACCATTTTGGTTCGAATTCAACCAAACACTCTATTACCCAAAATTCCATCATCATCAACACTCCAATATCCATCATGTTTTAGGCTTAATCACCATCCCTCACTCATCATTTCCTACTCCAACCTACACCATCACTCCCATGACATTTTCCCTTAATTTTGGGATCTATTATCACTTTTCTACTCCACCTCCGTGCTTCTTGGAAGTTGTGAGCTGCTTTCTTTTGCTTCTCAACACCATTTCACACATCTCTCTCCATCTATTTAAGCACCCACTCTCTCAAGGAAGAGGCATCAGCCACACTTAGCCACTACATATTTTTGTCTCTCTATTCTCTACACAATCCACCACCATCTCCTCCACAAAACCTTCATCTCCACAGGTTCATTTCCCAACTACATCCATACTCATAACATCTCACATATACCAAGCATCATCATCATCATCATCTCAAGTCTTGAAGAAGGAGTTCAAGGAAGAAGCTAGAGCAAAAGAGGAGCCACCACATCATCTTCATGACAAAGTTTCCATGATCAACCACTTCATCATCCTTCATTTGTGATCATCCCTAGTCATTTCTAAACTCTATTCTTTGATAGCTTAATGTTTTCCATTATGTTGATGCTAGTTTATGCAGATATGTGTGAGTAGTCTATTGTTGGCCTTAGTATTCTTATCCGGATACTAAGAGGGTAATTGGATACTTGAGATTGTTTTACTTATAGTTTGAACATCAATGCATGCAAGGGAGGCTATGGTGAACAACCTAAAGCTTTAACTTCCATTTATTCTATCACATCTAGTTTACATTTCGAGTTTTTATTGTGTGTTCATTTGAGTTGAAACCATCTCCAAAACCAAAATCAAACGACTACACCATATTTCATATATTCATAATGAACCTTGGTTCACTTGTGAGCCCTTGTTTGTAATTTGTACATTTGCATATTCATCTAGCACCCTTTAGGTTTTCTCTAGTTAGAGTGGGTTTTCCAATCCCTTGGGTACGATATCCCCTACTCATAATCCCTACACTATAACTTGACCCTTATACTTTAGGGTGGTTATTTGGCTAATATGGTGGTGGTGGTGGTGTTGGGCTTGGGAATGCAAAAACCGGTTGTCAAAGCTACAGCAATTTAGCTGCTTGTTGAGAAAGAAGCTATAAGTATTTATACAAAGATACTGCTATCTTTCTGCTTTGCTTTGTGTGTCTGTGTAGAGATTCCGGATAAGGCCTTTCCCTTTTTGGTCCCTGGATCCCCCATCAGAGAAAACTAGGGGTTGTGTGCATACGTGAATCCATGATTCTCTCTCTCTCTCTCTCTTAATCACCTTATTTCATATTGCAGGCTTTGTCATGTTATTGCAGGCCACTGTTCAAAATGAAAAGACAGAATGGGTGAAACGCTTCCCAATTCCTATCATCGTCCTAAACTTAAAACCACCTCAGCTTGAAAAGCCTCGTCTCTGCTCCATCTCCCCAACTTTCAACGTCCTTCCATTTTATAAACCCAGTTCAACGCTCACTCTGTTTTTTATCCACGTACAAGTCAATAGGTGGCCCTAGGTGGTGTATTACAAAAGGTCTTTCCCAGTGATTCCAATAAGGCATTTCCCATTTGGGTGCCTAGGAATGCAGCTCAGAGAAAGTCAGAAAACTAGGGGACATGTGCATACGTTGGTAATCCATGAAAGTGACTGACTCTCTCTCTGAAATCTCAATCATGCGCGCCAAGATGTAATTTCTTGGAGAGCTTTGTAGTATATACTTCTCACAGCACAGCGGTGGTCAATGGGTAGATGCATACGTGGGAACACAGCCTTTATCTACTAGACGAAAAATGGACATGCAAACTTCCCACATGCTGGGACTTACCTTCAGGGGTCTGCAAAGCTTGGGATTGGAATTAGGAATGATGCTGCTCGCAGTGAGTCTTTTTGTGGATTCAAGCCGCCAATATGAAGTAGTTGAGGCGGAGTATCTTGGAGATGGAGTTGTCACTGAGCCAGGTTGGCTGCAATTTATGAGAGAATGGGGTCCAAAAATTGTATACAATTCAAGGACTGAGCTGGATAAGAACATCAATGTTTTTCCTGTGATGTTAAGATATCCTGTGGAGAACATCTTTTCAAAAAATCTAGTTGAGCTTTCTGGGGAGGAAGGTCCGACATGACCAAAGGAGAAGGACAATTGGGTGGGAGATGAATGATGGTAGCGATGCTAGGTTCGTAAGAGAACCTACTTCATGTTTCTTTCATCCTGCAGATCATGTTGTTTTTATATGTTTTTTCATCCTGCAGGTCATGTTGTTTCTATATGCACGGTTTAAGAACTCATTGAACTTCAAGGCCAGCCTTGTTGTGGTTGTAACTCATGTATTTTTGCCATATGTAAATAAAACAATATAAGATGGTGGCGAGAGGGGGGATGGGGAAATAGGTTAGAACTACAATCGATTAAGGGTTTGATCCCTTCTAGTGTTATCAGTGTTGCGGAAGTACAAAAATATGAGATTGTGAGGTGTTCTTCCTATTTCTTTTAGTCCCATAGGATTTTTTATCTTTTCATTATTTTGTATCCCAAAGAATGCTAAATTTGTGCCTAGACCATTTGGTCTAGTGAAATTAGTCTCTCCCCTTTATAAATGGGAGGTCCTGAATTCGACTAAGAGATTAGTGATATATTGTCGGTGAGTGATTATGTAATAATAAAAAGAGTGCTCTATTTGTATCTTCCTTATATTTTGGTATCAATCTCCCCTAGTCCCCAACACCTTCCTTACCCCAGCTGCCCAGCAGAAGTAAAATACTTCCGGTAAATGATTACCGAAAGAAGAATGCTTACTTCGGCTGGTGGTGAAGCATTCTATCAAAGCCATAACTTCAGAAAGATTAATTAGACATTTTAAACGAGGTTCCTTGGGGAAGTTAGGAAAGACAAGGGACTGTGAAGCACACCAAAAATGTTTGAAGCATATTAGGCTAAAGTTCATTAAATGACAAAATCCCTCGATCTATGCTAGTTTGATCAAGGCCCTCAACTATTATTACTATTCTAGGCCTCATCAAAAAGCCCGCGGATCAAGTGGGCCGATGGAGGCCCGCCGGCCCGGAGGGCTTTTAGCCCGGCCCGGCCCGTCAAAAAACCCGCAAAAGCCCGCCTTGGTGGGCCGAGGGCCGGCCCGCCTAAAGCCCGCAAAAACCCGGTCCGGCTCGTAGGCCCGGCCCGCCAAAGGCCCGCTAGGCCCGGCCCGCCAAAGGCCCGCTAGGCCCGGCCCATAAAAGCCCGTAAAATATTATATATATATATATATATATTTGTAGTTATGTGTGTGTGTGTTTATAAATATATATATATATACACACACACATAGATATATATTTGGTGTGTTTATATATATTATGTGTGTGTGTGTGTGTGTGTGTTTATATATATGTATATATTTATTTATATGTGTGTGTTTATATATATGATATATATATTTATATATGTGTGTGTGTTTATATATAATATATAGAGATATATATATGTGTGTGTGTGTTTATATATATGTATATATATATTTATATATGTGTGTGTGTTTATATATAAATATATATATAGAGATATATATATATATATATATATATATGTGTGTGTGTGTGTGTGTGTGTTTATAGAGATATATATATATATATATATGTGTGTGTGTGTTTGTTTATATATATAATATATATATAGAGATATATATATGTGTGTGTGTGTGTTTATATATATGTATATATATTTATATATGTGTGTGTTTTTATATTATATATATAATAATATATAGAGATATATATATATATATATGTGTGTGTGTGTGTGTGTGTGTGGAAGTTCTTATACTTCTATTATTCTATATAGAATATGTGCATATATATATATTCTACATATCGGTAATCGGTTGACCAATTAGATCGGGTTCAAAACTATGGTGAAATTGACTAAATTTTTAACCACACGCATAATTTATTGTAATAAACTCATCCAACGGTCGGTTTTTCCATTTTATTTGAATTGATATGGGTTGCTCTTTGGAGTGTATGATATATAAATATAGGTTTATAAGAGTAACTAAGTTTGACCTAGTTGATCGAATTCTAAACGATAACCAAATGAGTTGAATTTTCTACAACCACCATAAAACATTACAATCTCTCAATCGAGCGGTTGGTTTTTCTGAATTCATTTTCCACTTCATGGTTGCTTTAGAATGAACCTAAACAATTTAAATGCAATGTATATGTCATACAACTTTAGGAGTAAAATTGGTATATGCCAATGTGTTTGTAATTAAAATTAATTTTTTGTATCTTATGTCCAAGCACATCCATAGATGGGATATATACAAAGGTGATGTGAAAAAATAAGCATGTTTCGAGGTTGTCACGCCATTGGTCAACCAAGAAAACATATAAGTGACTACGGTTGACCAATTAGATCGGGTTCAAAACTATGGTGAAATTGACTAAATTTTTAACCACACGCATAATTTATTGTAATAAACTCATCCAACGGTCGGTTTTTCCATTTTCTTTGAATTGATATGGGTTGCTCTTTGGAGTGTATGATATATAAATATAGGTTTATAAGAGTAACTAAGTTTGACCTAGTTGATCGAATTCTAAACGATAACCAAATTAGCTGAATTTTCTACAACCACCATAAAACATTACAATCTCTCAATCGAGCGGTTGGTTTTTCTGAATTCATTTTCCACTTCATGCTTGCTTTAGAATGAACCTAAACAATTTAAATGCAATGTATATGTCATACAACTTTAGGAGTAAAATTGGTATACACCAATGTGTTTGTAATTAAAATTAATTTTTTGTATCTTATGTCCAAGCACATCCATAGATGGGATATATACAAACGTGATGTGAAAAAATAAGCACGTTTCGCAGTTGTCACGCCATCGGTCAACCAATAAAACATATAAGTGACTACGGTTGACTAATTAGATCGGGTTCTAAAATATGGTGAAATTGACTAAATTTTTAACCACATGCATAATTTATTGTAATAAACTCATCCAACGGTCGGTTTTTTTTTCTTTGAATTGATAGGGGTTGCTCTTTGGAGTGTATGATATATAAATATAGGTTTATAAGAGTAACTAAGTTTGACCTAGTTGATCGAATTCGAAACAATAACGAAATTGGCTAGATTTTCTACAATCACCATAAAACATTACAATCTCTCCATCGAGCGGTTGGTTTCTCTGAATTCATTTTCTACTTCATGGTTGCTTTAGAATGAACCTAAACAATTTAAATGCAATGTATAAGTCATACAACTAAAGGAATAAAATTGGTATACACCAATGTGTTTGTAATTAAAATTAATTTTTTTTATCTTATGTCCACGCACATCCATCGATGGAATATATACAAACGTGATGTGAAAAAATAAGCACGTTTCGCGGTTGCCACGCCATCGGTCAACCAATAAAACATATAAGTGACTACGGTTGACCAATCCGATCGGATTCGAAAATATGGTGAAATTGGCTAAATTTTTTACCACACTCTAATTTATTGTAATAAACTCATCCAACGGTCGGTTTTTTCATTTTCTTTGAATTGATAGGGGTTTTTTGGAGTTTTCATTATATTTTATAAAAAATTAGTGTCTTTAAAATTTTATTTTATAAATTAGTATCTATTATATAAATATAGATTTTTTTGGTACAATATAGTATAATAGATCTATTATCTTTGGTTGTATTTGATCATTATCCATTGAATTTCCAAAGCTTGATTAAAAAAAAAAACTTGTGTCTTTAAATATTTATTTATAAATAAAGCCCGCAAGGCCCGGCCCAAAAAAGCCCGCAAGGCCAAGCCCGGCCCGGCCAGAAAAAGCCCGCAAGGCCCGCTTTATATGGACGGGCTTGGATCCTTTGATTTTTAATAAAGCCCGGCCCCGCCCGGCCCGCAATTATTTAAAAATATAGCAAGGCCCGGCCCGGCCCGTTGACGACCCCTATACTATTCTATTCAGTTATTTGACATTTCATGCAACAAGCAAATATTTGCCAACTTCATTTCTTATCAATCGTATGAAGTTGTAGTTTTATTATTATTATTATTTTTTATTTGATCACCGTATAGAGTGAATCAAAACTTGTAAATCTAATCAATGTAAATTAGACCGGTATAATCATTTAAGTGGCAATGTGAAAATCATAACAATACAGCAGGCTTCAACAATCGACACAAAGAAATGATCCCAATCGAAATCAAGCTTAAAATTTAAAATAAAGTAAAAAAAAAAACCTCCAATTCACATTTCAGATCCGACCCGGCCCATATTTCTCATTGATTGGGTGGAAAACCCGACCCATCTTCTGTACTAGTAAAAGGGGAAGACGGTTCAGTCGGTCGATTGCTTGGAAGCAAAGCGCACCACATCACCGCAAAAACCAGAGAGACTCAGAGAGCAGAGAAATGCTGGCAAGGAGGGCCGTCTCGTTCTTGAAGAGCTCCTCAGCTCCACACTTTTCCAGGTTTTCTTTTCTTCTGAAAATTCTGGTTCTATGTTTTAAATTCTGTGGAGGATTGATTCACCAAGCACCCATTCATAGCATCACTAGGTGATTAAACAAAGATTTTTATCTGGGTATCTGTTTTTTCAATTCTGTGATACTGTTATGGACTAAAGTTTCATACTTTTGTTTGTGTATCAAAACGTGATGTAGTTTTGGATCCAAAATGTATGTAGTAACCGAAGTTATGCTTGGAAAGTTAATGAGGTTTGTGTGTATGACATGAGTGGTTGTGTTTTTTGATTCTGAAGTGGACCCTTTTTTGGTGTTTTGAGACCATGATGTGAATGCATCTCTCATTGCAATGAGCATGAACTTGATGATGAAATCAATGTGTGAGTAATTGAGATGGCTTTACTGCAGTGTGGCTGCTTCGGCGAAAACTGTGGATGAAGGGAAGACCAAATGGTTTGGTCGCAAGGCTGTGAATTATCTTTTCATTACTGTTACGGGCGGCGTTGCTTTGAGTGCTCTTGATGATCTTATTATTTATCAGAGCTGTAGCAGGTATGTCTTGAACATTCTGACAGATTTGGTTTGGTTGATCAAATAGGGAACTTTAGATAGCTGCTTTAGGTATTTTCATAAACAATATCTTTTGCTAGTTGTTATAATTTTAGGATGTCTTGGGGGTTAGCAGAGGCTGGGATAGTTACATTCTGTAGTATGTACGGCTGTTCTATTCTCAGACCCCAAAATGAAGAGCTGTTCTACTCTAATTTAGAATCTAAGCTCGTAATTGTAAATTTGTTGTGTTTGCCACTAGTTTGGACCAAATGTATTACTGGTTCTACCATACTTACTAGTTCAAATGTTCAATCAATATCTTTGTTTGACTGGATTCTAGCATCAAATTCTTAACATTACATTGTAATCTTGATGAGAATATCAAATAGTTACCATTATAATAGAACACAGAGATTACAAACATTATAGAGAAAGAATCTAGCCATAAGGCTGCTTATATTACTTTAGGTGTCCCTAGCAAAGTTTGGTGAGGAATTGGTTTTTGTTGTTGTTGTTTAGTATGTAAGAAGAATGAGGGAGGCAGAGGGAGACATGAGAACTTTTCTTGTAGGGGAAGGGTTATAGAGAGGTCAAGGAATTACCCTGGACCATTTCAGTCTGTCAAAATATGCAAAATTAATGTTTCATTTTAACCCATTTGTTAAAAATTTTATTTACAGCAAGGCCATGGAGAAAGCCAGTCAGGACCCAGCCATTCGAGATGCTCTAGGGGAACCTGTTTTGAAGGGCCCATGGTACAATGCACAGCTTGGAGTAGCTCATAAGAGGCAATCTGTATCTTGCAAATTTCCTGTGTTTGGACCAAAAGGCACTGGAGTTCTCAGCGTGAAGGCTGTACGTGATGGAGGTTAGTATTGATCTACATGCACATATATAGTCGTGTGCGCATAGCCACAAGCACAGGCTGATGAAGACATACGTTCTTCGCTTCATCGTATATCTTATTTTGATGTTCAGATTTTTCTTCATGCATGCGCAATTAATTTTTCATCTAAAACCATTTAATAGATAAGCAAACCTTTGCTGATCTGTAACTATTGTCTTTGCCAATGGTCGGTCCTTTCCAGATTACTTTTTCTCCAACAACCATTCTATTTGAATTTGTGTTCAAATTTTACAAGAAGGACCACTTTGAGCTTATGCAAACTACATTGTGTATGATGCTAGAGTTGAACTCCATTATCACTCTAGGATTTGATAGCTCTTTTAGTACTTTGATCAGCTAGTTTCTTTCTCCCTGCAGATGATTCCTGGATTTCATATCTCATACCTCGCAATTGGGATATCTTAATCATGGATGCTCTCCTCCATATTCCTGAAAATGAAGAGAAGCAGCAAACAATACGGATTACCATCCCAGCGCCTGCTTGCTCGGCTCCAGCATGCACCGGCCCTAGTTGCAGCACTCAAGAATCTCAGAATCCAGAGAAGAAATAGAGCACTAAATGCAACACAGCGCAAGGTGATAATCTTTTTCATGAAAAGCTTGGTAGAAGGTGATAATAGGGTCAAAACTTTCAGAGTGAATTACCAGTAGCACAGTAGTTCTCGACAGCTTGTAAAGCTTTTGGTCTCATTTTCTTTGGCCTGTCTCGTAAAAAACCGTCTTCTTTTCTCTTTAATAACAGATGGCTAGAAAATTTCGTCACGGAAAGACAGTGAATGTTTGGTGTAGACCAAAATGAAATGAAGTTTCACGATGTCATTCTGTAATCGACTAATTTCTGAAAAAGGTATAACAATTGCTTTAGTATTTGTCCATTCATGACAAGACAAAACGATTGAAAACGTGCCTTGATTTGACTTACTTTGGACAAGGATCTCCCTCACAAAACAATGAAATCTCACCATCTTTTATTTTTCTAGTTGACCATTAAATTCTTTAAGACCCTCAGATTTGACATCCTTGATTCCATCGATGAATCAGATCACTAATTTGAACTTGAGACGGTCTTTTTTTTTTGAATTAAAAACTTGAGACCTTGTCAAACACTAAAATACAACCATAGCTCCTAGATTTTGATTATAGTAGGTTAACCTCTGATTCTGACGCCGACCTTCTACCAAAACCGCTTTAAAAACCCAATTGTTCCTCTAAAAACATTATCTTCATTAAGCATGTTAATTATGAGCGTAATAATTCATGTGGGTTGAATTGAAGATGGCATCAACTTCTTGGTTCATTTTCTCATAATTCAATTTTGGTTGGCAAAATTGCACATCATGTAATTAATTACTCTTCCTGATTATTTCTTCTTTTGTAGCCTCTAGGAGGAATAATTAAAAAGGGTATAGAAACAAAGAGTCACCGTGTCACAGTTGGTGCGTGGCACGTGGCGCGACCTGAGGAGGCCCACGGTATAACGGACTCTGTTCCCAGTCGCAAGGACAACCGCGAACGCCGTCGGTCAGCTGAGCCGTCGCCACTTGGCGACCGAGTGGGAAACGTCTCCCCGAACCGTGGGGCCAATCTGATCGTCCGTTGAGCTGTCATCACTAAATTCGATGCTCGAAATGGTCCCCACGTGTCGCTATTTAAGTGATTGCCAAGCCTGGGTCCCCCATCGCGGTCCTCACTCCAACGCCGTGTCGAGACCAGTAGGTTGTGGGCCCGCCTTGTCGGTTTGTCGTTTGGAGCGGATGACTTGCGGTCTCCGCCCTGAGATAATTACGACAATCTCATTTTCTCGCCACTTAAATTTCTCTTTTCCTTAGAAACCCCTCTCTGCTCTTCTTCTGGAAGCCCAAACAGAATATCTTCATCTTTCTGTTAATTTTTGAAAAACCAATCAAATCAAGTGTCAAAACCTTTGGCCGAAACCGGGCATCAATATCATCTTCCTTCAATAATATAAAGGATTCTAAAAATGATATTCCTTCAATAATATAAAGGATCTAAAAAAAACAAATGTTGGCCCAAATCTAAACTACGTCCTATGGAACACAAGACCAATAAGATTCATTTACGTCCATGTCAATCACATTCATAAAGAGAGAAATATGGCAGTTGATGATGCTCTAACCAAAACTAGTGTTTCATACTAACCTGGTATTTGCATCCTTCAAAGTCTCCCAACTCTTTGTGATTAATATTTTTAATGACATCACTGCGAGTGACCATTAGCACTATTAGCTAGCTTCTTCCTTTGGTTTTTTCTTGGTCCGTTGGCCCTCTTTGAAAATTCAATATTATTCTACGTTTCTTAATTTAAACGTTTAAACTATTTATCATAAGTATTTTTTTAATTTGATTACAAATCATGAAAATACTATATCATCCCGATTTCATATTAACAAATTCAACACTCGAGAAATAATAGATGTTAAATTTAATTTATATGAACCAGAGTAAACTTTGAATGTTCCGTTAAAATTAGCGAATATATCGTAGCCGCGTGATAAGAGAAATTGGAAAATCCTCTTTAACTTAGAGGACGGTGGAAATGGAGGACTATTTGCATAGAAGCAAGCGAAGATATTTGATGGAGGCGCATAAAAGGAGACAGTAGAGAAGACATGTGGGACCGTCGTACCCACAATAGCTATGACTCCTGTTAGAGCTTTCCCCTCTCTAAAACAATCCCAACCGCACCAAACCAAAGCCTGCAAAAACCTAACCTTCCTTTCAATTTCCCAAAACCGACCAGGCAAATCAATCACCAAACCCAACTCTTCCATTATCAATACCCTCAAGCTCAAGCCATTCTGGGTCTCTTAAAGCTCTGAGCTTTTGTGCTGAATTGTGGAGAAAGATTTGAATGCAGGGTTTTTCCGGAGGTTTAGGAACTGGGTCTGTGACTAACATGTCGACCGTCTCCAAAGATGAGAACTTTGCTATGTCTTCTGAGGATTCTTGTAGCCCAGATGAGTCTGACCTCGAGCTCTGTCTTGGGCTGAGTCTCGGCGGTGGTGGGAAGGCTGCCCAGCAAGGCCCAGTTGGGAATTATGCTAGGATTCTGACGGCCAAGGATTTCCGTTATGTGGGTTCTAACTCTAAGTCGTCGGCGGCGGCTGCTTCTTCATCGTCGTCGTCGTCTTCTTCGTTGAGCAGTGCTAATGTTACGGCTGGGACTAAGAGGAGTGCTGATTCTGTGGCGGCGGCTAATGCTGCCAAGTAAGACCGACTCCAATTTTTTGAAAGTGAAGATTTTTTAATGTGTGGTTCAATTTTTAGTGGTTCTTGTTTTAGGTACTCTAAGGCTCTCTCTTTTTGCTGGATCAAGTTGTTGTTACTGTTATAGTTTCCCAAATTTGATTTTGTTGATTTGGTTGGTGTTAGATGTTAATGACCAACAGGTATAAGGGGTAGTCTTCGGTTTGATATCAGAGAACGGCTTGAAAATACCTAATACTGCCCCAAAGCCAAAAAAGGAAAGTCTTTAGCATAAATGCATTAGTAGATTCAGAATCATACAAGGATAGGCATGGTCACTCGATTGAATCCGATGGAATGGCACAGATGGGTATTTTCATCCTTGTGGCCATTTGGGGTTATTCTGATTCTCTATATATAGGATATAAGGTTATTCTGATCCATAGATCCTATGTGTTACGTCATCTCATCAGGCCAACGCTACAGATCTACATATATAGTTATTTTTGTTTATAGTTATTCATTCTCTAAGGTCCTTTAGTTATTTTTTGATCTTGTAATCTCAGGGTTTTCTTTCATTTCATTTTTGTATGAGATATATGGATCATATCATGGTTGTTAGATGCTACCTTTCTCAAGCCATACATGTTGAGTTATGTTAATTCTTTTGATGGTATCTATATGTTCTAATTTATTGTTTGCTTCTCTGATGGGATTACATTTTTGTCATGTGTTGAAGCAGTCAGGTTGTGGGATGGCCTCCTATCAGAGCTTATAGAATGAATTCCTTGGTTCATCAAGCAAAATCTTCAGCCACTGAAGTATTTAACTCGGAGAAAGGTGAATGCCAGATTACTTCAGGGAAGGGTAACATTGGTGGTCAAGAAAACAATGCAAATGCTAAGGAGGGAGGACGCCTCACTAGTTCCCTGTTTGTGAAGGTGAATATGGATGGAAGTCCAATCGGAAGGAAGGTTAACCTAACTGCGCATAGCAGCTATGAAGCCCTAGCACAAACGTTGGAGGATATGTTCCAGGGACCCTCTGCAAATGCGAAATTGATACGTTAGTACTCTTAGCCTTTATATTCCCTATTTAAATTGAAGATCCATAGGTGTAGTCAAATGTTTTATTTTTAAATCTGGGTGACTAGATTGTAAGTTGCACAATGATTCTTTTGTGGAAGTTGGTATCTTCTTGCTTGCTTTCTTGGAATGTCAATTAAATGAAGGAAAAAATAATCCAAAAAGTTATGCTTTTTCGTCACAATTTCGTCAAAATTCTCTTAATAGGATAAGTCGAAAGATATTGGTATGTATTGAATAATGTATGTGTTGGGATTTAAGATTACTGTCATATGTATACAATTCTGTCACTCAAAATCCATGGATTTTATTTGGACAAGAAGAGAGAATTTGATCATAGAGCTGACTAATGATAGAAATTGTTTGTTTTTCCTTTGACTAATGGTGTTATGTGTATCCATATTTAGGTTCTGGTGGTCAGGAGCATGATATAATGGTGGGAGAAACTACACCCTCAAAGTTGCTAGATGGATCATTTGATTTTGCACTCACTTATGAAGACAAAGAGGGCGACTGGATGCTTGTTGGGGATGTTCCTTGGGGGTAAGATTCTTCAATAATCATAGTCGCTTCATGTGCAACACAAATCTCTATACTCTTCAGTAAATATTTGCTTGTTTTTCGTTGACTGATCTGGTTTTCAGTTGGTCTTTTTTCATATCTTATGCAATTTTACGTTTTTGGCATTCAGGATGTTTCTTTGTTCTGTGAAGAGGCTAAGAATCATGAGGACATCTGAGGCTAATGGACTTGGTATGTAGATGTGCAAGAATAAGCTTCAAAAGTTGCCTCCAAAAGCTGGAATGCATCTGATACTAACTCTTTTACTTTAATTTGCAGCTCCGAGGCTGCAGGAAAGGAATGCAAGGCAGAGATGCGCGAGCTGATACAAAACCATTTGTCAGAACTTCAGTAAGAAGATACAAAACAACCTATGTTTTAAAATGTACAAAGTGAGTAAAACGTATAATTGGAGCATATGGAGAAGCAGAGAAGCCATCGTTTTCTGTTTCATTTTTGGTTCATGTGGAATGTGATTTCATTTCTTTCTTGCTGTGCCTTCTCTAGGAGTTATGTCCCTGCTTTTCAAAGCCACAGCTATCTTATATTTTAGTGTAATACAAATATAATACACATGCCTTTGATGAATATTTTTAGCTGATGTATATATGGGGGTTACTCAATTGCTTTTGTTTGCTCAGCTGTGGGCTCCTTCCGCCCATTCTAATGGAGAGAGAAATTGTGTGATATTAAGTTTTGACACAGTGTGAGTTGTCATATTCACGAAATTTCTGAAACTAAAATTTGTACATATTAGCGGAGCTGACCTTAGGGAGGAAAAAAACAAAGTGCATGAAGTGACTTGGTGTAGGCGTGTAGCGTTTGAAATATCTGCCGATATCTCCAGATATATTTTTCAAGTGATTGATATATTAGACAAGAAAAATATTTTATTTTTTCCTATTTAGGCGAAATTTCTTTGATATTGATTAGAGAAAAATGAAGAGATATATGTAAAATCTAACTAGAGAAAAAAAAAAAACTCAGTTATTCATACAGAAACATATATAATCGAGTTTTTGTGGGGTGTAAAATTTTTAAAATGATTTGTAGTCAGGATTTGTTTTAATAGATCCCCATAAGGTGATGGGTACTCCTCAAGGGGAATCTGGGTGAGGAGAAATCTCTTCAAGGAGAATATGAGAATCTAGGAGGAGTAGTCTCCTCATGGGGAATCTGGGTGAGGAGAAATCTCCTCAAGGAGAGTATGAGTGAGAATCCTCTTAAGGCGAATCTGAGTGCTCAAGGAAAAATTGTTTATGGGAAGAGGACTAAAGTTGCAACTGAAGATCAAAGTATCCCATCTGGCGAATCTGAGTGCTCAAGGACAAATTGTTTATGGGAAGAGGACTAAAGTTGCAACTGAAGATCAAAGTATCCCATCTGATGCTGATGTTGCTTCAGTTGCCTTAAGTTTTGTCTCTATCATTAGGATCCTGATATATTTGTGTTTGTAAGAAGGAATATATTTGATGGGTTCCCTTTATAAATTGTAAGCAAGTTTAGAGAAAATTAAGCTCAAGGCTTATGTTGAACGTTGTTATTCTAGTAATGGGTACAATATTCTCTGGTTACAATCCTCTTTCTTAATACACAAATTCAAACCACTGATTACAAACATTAACAAAAATGCAATCTTAATCTTACATACAACTTGAAAAATCAAAATAATGATGACCAAATAGGGAACTCATAATTCTGTCCCTATAGAAGACCATTTACAGGTGAGGTACTAAAGACTGGCTGGTCTTTGTTAGTTGCATATGCATCATTGTTGTTGCTACTGCTTTTCCGTCGAGGCTTAGCCTCTCCAAGCATGGTTATGACATCTCTCATGGAGGGTCTGTCCTTGGGAAGCTTGGTAGTGCAAACAAGTGCTATTCTAAGGACTAAGAGCATCTCTTCTTGAACATGCTTGCAATTTCCTACACTGGGGTCTAATACTTCTTCTAAACATTTGTTGTCCCTAATCTTCCTTCGAATCCATTCCACGATGTCTACCGACTCTCCAAACTCAGGGTCTAATGGCCTCTTTCCTGTTAGAAGCTCCAATAGAACCACACCATAGCTGTAGATGTCAATTTTCTCATCAACCTTCAATGTGTATCCATATTCTGATCAAAAGTCACAAAATTACAATGTTAGTGAGGAAAAAGTTACAGAAACTTTATATAACGAATTATTCACGATTCAATTAATAGTTTGACAATGTAAGATGCAAGGAAACATAACACAAGATTAAGATGTGAAACTCACCAGGGGCAATGTAGCCGTATGAACCAGCCACCATGGAAACTGTCTCATTTTTTCGGACCATCATCCTTGCCAACCCGAAATCTGCAATCCTAGCCTCAAGGTTTGCATCGAGTAGTATGTTATTGGACTTGATGTCTCTGTGAATGACTGGTGGGTGACAATCATGGTGGAGATAAGCAAGACCTTGCGCAACTCCGACTACTATGTTATACCTTGTAACCCAATCTACAAGCAACCTCGCAGCTTGCTTGCCATGAAGGGCTTCTCCAAGGCTGCCATTGCTCATAAACTCATATATAATCATCAAATTGGTATCATTGTTCAGAAATCCTAGTAACCGAACAATGTTTCGATGCCTTAGCTTCCCCAAGAGATTCACTTCCCCCACTAGATCACCACTGCTTCCAGTTTCAACATCTGTTGCTGGTCTCCACAACTTCTTAACTGCAACAACTGTGTTTGATCTTGTTATCTCAGCCTTATAGACAACGCCAGTAGCTCCCATTCCAATCACATTTGATTCCTTCACACAAGCCAAAATGTCAGCACTTGTGAAACCAAGCCTCTGGAATGCCATTAATCTCCATGGCCATTCTCCATTTCCCACATCGAATCTATCGTCGAAGCAACTTCCATTCGAATACCACCTCTTGTATAGAGACCTTGCACCAAGAAGTGCAATTCCAACTGCTAAAGCTGATGAAATGCCAATCACCCATCCTGCAATAATATTCTTAGTGTGCAAGCTCCTATGCCTCGATTCCAATGCTGGATTTCGGGCACAAGGAGGGAGGACACCACCGCAGAGACCAGCATTGCCTACAAGATCACTTGGGTTTATTGTTCTAAGCACACCATTTGCTGGGATAGCACCCTCTAGCTTGTTGTATGAGACATTGAGAGTTTCCAAGGCTGGAGAGATTCCAAAATTTTCTGGTATTCCACCAGTGAGAGAGTTGTTGGACAAGTCCAAAATGGACAATGTGGGCATCATGGCAATTGACTTGGGGATTTCACCAGTTAATTGGTTGTTGGCAAGATTCAAATTCACCAATCTCTCACATGAACCAATGCTTGCTGGAATGGTTCCAGAGAAACTGTTTGATGAGAGATCAAGCACAGAAAGTGAAGGACAGTCCTGGAACTGGTCTGGAATCTCTCCTACTAAGAAATTATTCGAGGCCATGAAGGTTTGCAAACTTGGAGCAGAGAGAATTGTTGAAGGAACGGAAGAATGGAGGTGGTTTCGAGAGAGATCAATGAAAGAAATTGAAGTAGAAGAAGAAATGTCATCTGGGATTGCACCAGTGAGATTGTTATTAGCCAATTCTAACCTTTGAAGCCTCCCAAGCTTGCCAAGACCAACTGGGATTGTCCCTGAAAGAAGATTGTTCTGCATTCGGACACGAACAAGTGAAACACAGGTTGACAAGCCAACTGGAATTGGACCTGTGAAGGCATTGTTGAAGAGGATGAGCTTGGTGAGATTGCCTTTATTGCACAATGTCGCTGGAATCTCACCGGAGAATGAGTTGGACGATATATCCAACCACAACAATGGAGCATTTTTACCAAGATCACTTGGTAAAGAGCCTGATAAAGAATTGTTCCACAGCTCAAGAACCACTAACTGAGTCAAGTTTCCAAGTCCCAATGGTACTGAACCGGACAACTTATTGCACATGAGATTCAGAAGCTGCAAGTTCTCCAGCTCACCTATCTCTGATGGGATTTCACCCGATAACTTGTTATCGGATAGGTCAAGAAACTGCAACGAAGGAATGGTGCTGATTTGAGGTGGGATTCTACCTTCAAAGCTGTTCTTGTACAAGAACACTGTCTCTAGTTGCTTCAGCTTCCCCAACTCAGCTGGAATCTCACCACTAAGATTGCCAACTGCCAAATCAAGATACTTCAAGTTGGTGAGATTTCCAAATTCCAATGGAATCCCACCTTGAAACTCATTATACCCAAGAATGATGCTCTCCAATGACAACAGTTTCCCAAGCTCTGATGGGATTTGACCTGTGAGGTTATTCCCAGAGAGGCCAAGAAACTTCAGCTTCTGCAACTTCCTGAAGGACTTCGGAATCTCCCCTTCAAAGAAGCTCCCTCGAAGATCCAGAGTCTCGAGCATTGTGGCATTGCCAAGATCCTCGGGCAGAAAACCCGAGAAGTTGTTGCTGGAAGCATTCAGATATGACAAGCCATCCGCCCTTCCAAGTCCCACTGGAAAATCACCAACAAAGGAATTCTGGCTGACATCAAGGCTCTTCAGTGCTGTGAGATTCGACATGGATTTCGGCAATGATGAAGAGAATGCACTGCAGCACAAGTTGAGACTAGTGAGACTTTTGAGCCATTGGATGTCACCTGAGACTGAACCACTGAGATTCATGTGGGAGAGATCAAGCTTCTCGACGTGACCCTGACTATTGCACCATACACCAGTCCAGTTACAGTGATCAGATTGGACTTTCCAATCCTTAAGACTCTCCAAAGGATCAAGCAGACCTGCTTTTAGCGAAAGCAAGGCAGATGCTTCATCATTGTTAGCCACAGCAGCAGAACCATAAGAAGCAAAACCAATGGAACAGTAAAAGAAGAAGAAGATGAGCAAAATCTTCATATTGGGTTCTTCTAATTGGCTACTGGAGCTACTCTGTCTGATTTTCCACCATTTTCAGAATCTGAAACTGCTAGAGTTAGACAGAGAGAGTGAAACTGAAGTAGTGGAAAGAAGATTGGATGAAGATTATGTGTTGGTATATAAATAATTGGTTGAATTTTGGGTTTTGGGGTGACTGATTAGTTGCTAATAATTGGTTGATGAGCTAGCTCGTGAGATCTTGGCCAATGCAGGAACAGCTGTGAGGGTTTTGGACTCATTGGAAGTTTCTCCGACACCAAACATGGGAGAGAATGTGGTCTAGGCTCTCTCATGCAGTGCTTCTTTCTTCTTTTGTGTCATCTTTTATATCCTGTATATAGTCAACTTTAGAGTAGTCAGTCATCATACTCACAAAAAAAAAAAAAGGTAAATTTCAGGTAATTCTCTCCTTCACTGTTAATAATATTTTTTCTGCAACCCTAGGGATTTGGGCAAGTGTTGATCCCAATGAAAAATGGATCACATATTCCCAATTCAAAGCAAAAGAGTCAATTGACCAGAACCCTATTTAATAAATCATTCAATCCTTCTGTTTTCGTCTCCTGATTATGATGCATTCATCTTGGACGCTCAAAATTTAAGACCTCCAAGTCAGTTCTGGATGGTACATATTATTTCATGCGAATACTATTCACATGAAATGTGGAGGGTTTTATTTCCCATTTCAGGTATCTAAAATTTTGAATACTCTCATGCTTTCTTTAGACATTTCATATATCTTCGCATAGCAAAATGAGGCAATTGTTTTAGACTTTCAAAGTTAAAGACCTCCAAATTGTATATTTATTATACATATCATTTCACTTGAATACATATTAAATGTCGAGAGTTTTGTATTTGTTATTCACGTTTGGAATATTTGATCAAGTCTCTTAACTTTCAAATACCGTTAGTTTTTTCATCAATCGGTTTATATAAGAAAAGGAAATGTTCCACATCTTTTATGTTCAAAACACCAAGAACATTAATTGTACAGATTTTTCTTAAAAGCGACTATATCTTAAGCCTCACACAAAGATATGGAACTATAACCAACATGCTTGAATGATATGGGTTCCCAACTTCCCATGATCCTAGGTTTTGCTACTTGGAAAGGGTAACTTCTAAGTATGACAAAGATTTGGGTTTCATGATTGAATCAATTAAAAGAAGAAGTACAAAACGTGTGTATACGGTAACATCAAACCCAATGATGGTTGTTACTAGCTACTAGCTAGTTTGTTAAGTTTTAAATTTTATATACTGCAGAGTACTTTCTGAAGTTTCGTTTTTCCAGTTTGTGGATGAAACAATATAAAAGCACCGCCAGTTCATACCCATTATCTATTAAGTTATATGGTTAATTAGACTCGATAATTCGATGAACATGTCAATTATTCCTCATGATTGATATGAGGGAATCTTAGCATGTTGCAGGGTGAACCAAAACATTAAAACAAAGACAAAAAACTCTGATCCAATTTTAAAACACACATTTGACTGGGGCCCATACCTATATGTTAATTTGCAGGGTAGGTTTCCTATGTCCGTGTTAGTGTCCCCTATTTTTTCCAAGGACTAAAGTCTAAATATACCCTTATATTTGAATATCAAGACATCAAGTGGAGGGTAATTCAAAAAATCAAAAGCATTCATCTTCACTTTTTGTACGTAGTTTTAACTTTGAACAAAAAATCAATTATATCAAGATATGTTCGGTTATTAGTCTATATAATATCTACAAGAAATTTATTTGTATGAAATTGAAATAAAAATAATGATAATTAATTGATCGACTAGATAATTCTTGATATGATTTTTTTTTTCTTTAGACTACAATGAGACGTCTTAAAAGAAGGAATCTGCAGTAAACATGGCCCTAAAACATGTTTCATGACTAGGCAAAATGATTTTTATTTTTTGTGCGTGCATTCTTGCTTAAGAAAGAAGGAAAATATGTGGACAAATATGATGCGACTTTAATGGGAGAAAATGTGGTGCCCCCAAGTGATTGAACTGAAAAGAGAAAACACAGTACAAAAGGGGAGGATCAGATTCAAGGAGGAGGAGGAAATGAAAGAAGGTGATGTGCACATTATGAATGATGATCTCGCAGAGGTCAGGCCGCCAACTACCATTTCTGCATCAGATTAAATTCTTTGTTTTTCCTTTCCCCCCTTGCTCCCTTTGTTCATAATCTGCCTAGTTTCACATGCACATGTAGACCTGGTCCAATTTAAAATAATTGATAATGTCACATAGTGGCACTATAGTTTATAACAATGACTGTACTATTCTGCTAAATTTAGAACCAGATGGGGAGGGAGGCCATGTGAAAAAGCAGCTTCCCTGGGAAGTGCCTCCACCCTATTATTGGAGAGAGAAGAAGAAGAAGAACAAAGACTTGGCTAAATGCTGAGGATTAAGGGATTTTAGGGGTGTGACTTAATTGAATTGGATCTGTAAATTGAACCCTAAATTTGGGAAGGAAGAAGAATAAGGGTTATGGGTGCTTACGTGCTTTCACATGGCTTTATGCTGAAGCACACCAAAGCCAACCTTCATGATGGTAAAGATGACTGGTGCTGGTGTCTGCTACACGTGTGGCACATGCATGAGTTGGGGTCCCATGGATTTCTGGGACCCATTTTTGATTTGATTAGGTACACTAATCTGGATTGAAATCCTTGTGCTTAGCACTAAGCTAGACCTACTATATGCCAGTTCATGGCCTCTGGGTCTTTGACTCTATAAGTCTAAACCAATGTTTTCCTCCTCCTGGTTCTGGATTAAGGGAAAACAGTATTTTGATGCTTCAGTTGATGGGTTCACAATCATTGCCTTGTTCTTAAGGTTGAGAATCATTGCTTTGATTTGGCGAGTATCGAACCAATCGAATGACGGTGAAACCGCCAGATGGTTGCACCTTTCTTAAGATTTTTAGTTTTTTGGTTAATGAGATATATACCAAAAGCAAGGGTTCAAATTTCTTCTAATTATCTAAATTTCGACAAAATTTTTCAATATCATCGTTTTGATATATAACCGAAATCGAAAATATTTCGAAATAGTGTTTAATTTACCAATACTGACCGATGTTATCAAACTTTCAATGAACAGTGGAAATTCGAATCAAAATTTTAAACCTTGCACAAAACTAATATACTCCAGTTCTCCTGTTTATAAACTAGTATATTAATGATGTTTAGAATTAATCTTTCTTGGTTGATACATTCGGACACAGTCTACGCCTAAGAAAGACCCACAACAGTCCAACAACATCCATAGCCGAAGCCCAATCTGAAGTTCAAATGCCAGACAAACTTGAGGTACCATCTTCCTTGTTTCAAATAATTTTGATAAAAGTAATGCATCTGTATTTCATAAACTTTCTCGAGGAAAAAGCAAAGTTGAATCAATGCAACAGTATATAATATGATCCACAAAATCACAGAGTATACCCAATAATTTCCAAAACGCTTCTGGAAGATATATCATCAGAAGCAATGAGGTGGGTAAAAAGAATAATCTGTGATTTACAAAATTTATAGACAAACAAATTCACACTACTACTCTTCTTCTCTTTCTCTCTCCGGTCAGAAAGTTTCCAGTGAGATCTTTCCCTACACCGACTCTCAATGTGATGCTACTGAGATTTTATGGTTTTTCTCTGGCAGTTACTAAGGAGAAACGAAAACTGTATGGCCGGTGGCACTGAAATTAAAACTTGGCCACCAACTGTCTACATATAGTCTAGCTACTACGACGAATTTCTCTTTGGGTATGTTTTAACAATAAGAAAAGATTAAGAGGGGGAGGTGCTTATGTACCTAAAATGAATGCATGTATTTCGGCCCAGCTAGAGACTGTATACAGAGTGCCAGACAGTGGCTTCCATTGAGAGGAACCTTCTTCATCGGCGGCAAGTTGTCTCTGCCTCTTCACCAAGCCAGAGAACAATGGGACAAAAGAAACGCCAAAATGATCACCTAGTCTCCTTAGGCATGAACTTGAGCCGATTACAATACCAATATCTGCTTGAAGGAGGCAAAGAAAGTCACCAACTGATCCTCCAATGTAAACTGTCAATTGCTTGTGCTCGTCTTCACTACTCCTGCAGGGACCCTTGAGGATGCCAGTGAAAGCTTGAAGCTTTTCCATTGGAGACTCCAATTTCTTAGTAATTTCCCCAGTGGTAACCGATTCATCATAAGCCAATTCGTTTGAGTGTACACTCAAGGCATTTAGATCTCCTGCGCAATGGAAACCAAAATGAATTTCATGATATTTGATTGAAATTTGAACCTAAGAGGGCCAAATTGCATTAACAATGAAATGATAGCTCTTAAATGAAAAAAGTGCAAGCAGAAATGCATCTTCCAGGTAGTGATACCTGAAGAAAAAGCTGATACAATGAGGTCACTACACCAGCAGTATGAAAGTACATGAACATCGCTTTTAAGGTTTTCATATTTCACAATCTTCTGAAAGAAGCTTCTACAACCATCCTGAAGAATAAGAGCCTGGCCAGCCCGTTTTATATCATCTAGATTTAAACCCTTTAGCACTCCTGACTGAACCACCCTTTCATTTGCCTGTCTCTCAAACTCCGCAAGTTGTTCAAGGGCACTGCATAGATCTTCATAATGGAATCCTTCCACTGCAAAAACACAATCTTTTCATGCCATGTTACCTATGAAGACATAAATCAAAATACATTTCTAATATCAATTACTGAACAAACCTTTCTCGCTGGTCACGATGGTTTCTACACATTGTTCAAACTCTTCTGTATATTGGGTGGAAAGAATATCCCATGTGCTCTTTAAGTCTGCTGAAGAGAACCGGACAAGTTGCGTTTCAGATCCATAAGTTTCAGCCTTTGGTACTGTTCTGATGGCAATCTCTGCTAATATGGCAGAGGAATCGAAAGTAGTGCATGCCAAGTCAAAGTCGCAAAGTATGGTAAGATGGCAGTCGGTAAAGTCATGCACCCGAGACAAAGGGACTACATCTTTATGAGGAATTGGCAGTCCACTATTAATGATGAAATCTACTTCAAGTTTCATAGCTTGATGATATAGCTTCTCTAAAATCTCAAGCTCCTCTCCAGTCAAAGAGACACTAAGTTTATCTAGCATCTCTTCATTTTGTAGAGCTGTTGCCTGAATCCAGAGTAATGAATAAAAAATATTCATGTCAGAACAGAAACTTAAAAAAAAAAAAAAAAAGTTATAAGAAGAAATAATACACATTCAGAATTAGACATCCATCCATACCTCAAAATCTTTAGACGAGAAACTGTCTATCCACCTTTTATAGATGTGACTATTATCATCAGGATCCAGAATACCCTGAATCTCATTGCTAATATACGCATAGAGTCTCATAAAAGGAGCCACAGCAGCAAGTGTATAAGCAGCAAGTTTTGTCTTTTCAAATGGTGTAGCAATTTTACCCGGAACTCTTCCTCCTTCAACTTTCCCTGATGCTGTTGCAAGCAAGAAATCTGTGTATTTGGTTGCTGCATCATTAGAAACACCCTCATCTGGGACTTCAATTCCCCAATCCTGCACATCGTGTTCATCCAACTATATAACTAACAAGAATACAAATTGAAGCTAAAAGAAACAGGACATTACAACAAGCAAAGTGAAACTCTTGTGAATAGTAATGGCATATGTCTAAATACTATTCCTGCTTCTAGAATAAATGATCAAGAATTCAAGATCATCATTCTTCTTTCGGTTAAAAAAAAACCAAACGGATAACAACAGTACAACATAATTACTCATCCAATATGGCAATGAATATGATGGCTACGAGTCCAATAGTACCAGTGACCTCAATAATTACATATAAAATGATAAACGTCATCATTCCTGCAACTATTCCTGCATAATTACATTACATAAACACCAAAACTCCACCAATTACGGATTCAATAGTCCAACATTCTTCAACTTAGTCCAAAATTCATAGCTTAGCAAGCACATAACCAGTTAATTAGAATACATTGCATCACATTAGCCAAACGAACAAACACAAGTCAACAAGAATTTCCAATTAAAGATTGATTAATTACTCGGATTAGTTTATCGTGCAATTGAAGCCTCCGGAGAACGCGCTTCCTCAAAGCGCGTATGCCGGCCTTGTCGTCGTCGTCGTCGGCGCAATCCTCCGCCAATTCGTACCTGAAAAAAAAAAAAAAAAAAAAAAAACCGGAAAATCAAAGATTCAGTGATCGACGAGCAGAGCAAGAAACGAAAAGGTTCAAACAAATTTGATCGAAAAGCTGCTTACGCTTGAGCAAAGGCTTCGAGGAAATGGAGGTCCTGAGCGACGAAATGGCGGAAGGTGTGAGAGTCGAGAGTGGCGGAGGCGAGGCCGACGAAGAAGGGAGTGTAGAGAGCGAAGACGGAGTCGTCTTTGAACTTGATCCAGAGCCGACGAGCGAGGCCTGCTTCGTCCACCATGGTCTCGTGATGCTTTGAATTTTGATTTGGACTGAGTATGATGGAGAAAAAAGGGAGAGAGAGTTTGGTGAATTGGATTGTCGTGAATTTTTGGTTGGGGGTATTTATAGGGGTCCATGATGGGTCCGGAAATGTCCAAAATTGCGGGAGAAAATATTTAGGGGTTTTGGTTCGGTCTGGCAGTCTCCTTAAAGCCGCCGTTAGTCAACAGCTTGGCAAACATCTAATCCCGTCTTCTACTTGCCTTTTCATCGCTTACGTCATTTATTATCATTTTAAATAATTTCATGTTTTTTTTGTTTTCGTAGTGTTTGACTAGGGTTGTGCTCTTTTTCTTGCCGCAAAACAGGCGATTGTTTTCATGCTTGTACTATCATTTATAGTTTTCTTTTTACTGAGTTTTAACGCATGTACTTAAATTGTTGGTTTAAGTATTAAATTACAATCTACAATAATATAATATATAAATAATGCATATGTAGTAGATTTCGAGCAATTGAGAAGAGTTGTAATGGGGTTGTAATGACATGAGTCACATTTACCGTATGAAATTTGACACCAATACTGTCCTTTTTTTTTTTTTCTTGAAATGAAATCGAATGTTTTGACCTTAAATCCTTAATGTATAAAATTTATTCAGAGCGTTTTTATGATGATCGATTCCACTAATAATCTGACGTGATATTAGTATTTCGAGTTAGTCCAAATAATTAAAGAGTGAGAACATTCTAACAGCTAGATCAAGGGTCCAATCCTTTTTAATGTTTAAAAAAAAAAAAAAACTCTTCGGTGACGATTTTAATGACCACCACAAAATTGGTGAACAAAATTTGATTTGGAATTAGATATCATATGATTTGCTAGAGTGGTACCTAATTTATAGGTGGCTTGACATTTTGGTTTATCATAAATAGAGAGACAGAGAGATGGTAACTCGACCAAAGGTGTCGTCAGAATCATGTTCAAAGAACCAATCTCATTTTTCACACAAAAGTGGATCAGTAGTAATCAAAGAGCCAGAAGAAATTGGTGGTGATCTATACGCAAAGCAAGTCAAATACGAATTATCTGTAACACACTGGTGCTTTAATGGGGTTCATTGAACCATCGCTGTTACATACCGGACCATATATGGTAAATGACTAAATGCCACGGCAAATTATGGGTTGTGAACTCCAAATAGAACCCGTGCAACTTTTCAACTCCGGCTTTGTGACAATAGAGAAATGTGGAACACAACTATTACTCATTTTGGACCTTTATAATATGAGCCAGACCAATTCTTCCTTTAAGTTGTGCTACACTATATATATATATATATATATATATATATATATATATGGGATATGAATATTCAATATAAGTCGTTAACGGTTCGGGTCCCGCTGGATTTTATGGCCGAGTGTGCTGACCCGAAAAAGTCAGTTAATAGTTCTTGAACACTAAAAACCAACGTGATGGCAAAGATCGATCTATGATTTCATAGGACAATGAACACTGTGGTGGAATCTTATTCATATTAGCAATAGAGCCAAATTCATTGCTAAAGCGACCAATGAGTCTCACATTAGTCACCACCTAAGTAAAAATAAGCATGAAGTTTTTATATAAAAAGTATTATGATTCTTCACATTCTGTTGTGAGATTTTAAATGCTTTAAATTAAGTCACATTTTCCTAATATTTTTAATTGTTTAACTCTTTAATTTTTCTTTTTTCGAGACAATTCGTTTGATAAATTTTCTCGTAATCTCAACTCATTTTGCGTCTTTCGCTCACTCGACATCTTTTACCTCTTTAAACTAAAAAAAAACAATCTCATCAAACTCTTTTGAACGCGGAGATCACGCCTAGCTAAGAAGCTATCTCCAGCTGACTTTGACTAATCAAAAAAGGAAAACTGAGTTCTCGAGAGAAAGACCTTAGTCTCATGATTCTTGATAACAAGAGAAAATTGAATTGTTCTTTTCCATTAAATTTCCCACGGTTTGGAAAAGATGGAGATGGTTTCAACTTCACAGGTCACAACCAACAAATTAACTCATCTCTGACTTGGAAAAGTTGTCTATGGTTTGGTGGAACTGGTCTCCGAATTCCGTTGTTTCTTTTTGTAAAAATTCCTTTATGGGACTTCCTAATCTTTATTTTTAGTATAATGTTTTTACTTTGATGTTCTGTTTTGTAAAATGTTTCGCGTCTTTCCCTCTCTAAATAATTGTTTTCTCTTCTTCTTTTTAATAATTTGGGGGATGCAAGTTTGCCCTCTCTCAAGAAAAAAAAAAATCTCATGTATTCCGTTTTTCTTGCTTTTGTAGGATGAAGTTTAAGTATTCTGGTTATATTTCCTTTCAAGATGGGATAATTGAATAACTACTTCCCAATTGTTGTCACTGCATGTATTCGTGTCTTGAAGATGTTCGAGCAGTTTGATATGTGCGGTACCTAAATTTGAAGAAACATGCATATCCACAGACCACAGGGCATGAAAAGTTCATTGATATCATGTTGAAAAACAAGGAGAATCAAACAACCCATAGTCCTAAAGATAACAAATGTTCCGCAAATTATTTTTCTGTTGGATCTCATAGTTTTCTTGTCCTATATCAATAGTTGTAAAGAAATTATTGAATTGCCGTGAAGAGTGGAAACTAGCTAGAGCCGTAGACGACACACAAAATTGGGATGATTGCTATGTACATGATTGAACAATTTGTTTCTTAGAATTAGCAACTTTTGACAAGTGGCAAATCATCATGGAATTGAGATCATGATCTTGAACAAATTATCCAATCCCATATAAAATACTAGCATCATAATTGAGATAATGATCTTGAACAAATTATCCAATCCCATATAAAATACTAGCATTATTACCCCTAATCCTTTCATTCGATCATGACACTAGTAATTTAGTAGGAAAGAATGATTATGTGTAGGCTACGCCGTCATCCTTAGCAACAAAAATTATGATGTATATGACACATTAAAAAGATTATGATCTATTAAGATCTCATAAACAGGGAACAAACAAAGTTAAAATTTAAAGACACTTATCTTTTATATTCAGGGGAAACAAGTGGAAAGCCGAGTAGCCGACCACATATTTGGGTATGACATACTCTCATTAGATATTATATTATTACATCCAATTTCATTTCAAAGTTAAAATTTCAACGTATTGTCTATCCATTACTTCTAATGTTAGCCCAGCCTAAATTTCTTAAAAAATCGTGAATGGTACTATTAAATGGTGCAAATTGATATTTGATGATATGTTATTGCTGTAAATCATGCTCATTTGAGAATACCTAATATTTTTTTGTGTCTTTGTTTTGGACTACTTATCCTCATTAGGCCTCTAAAATCAAGCCAGGTCCGGTGGACATGACCAAGCCCAGCCCTAATTTTGGGCTATGGGCTAGACCTGCCCAAACTAATGGGCGGGCTTACCTCAACCCAATTTACATAGGCTATGGTGTGGGCCGGCCCAGGCCTTACCTATTTTAGTAAAGTTTAGGGGCGGCTCAGTCCTGTCTAAGAAAAGTACAAATATATATATATATATATATATTTTTGATATAAAATAATTATATATATATTTTTTGATATAAAATAATTATTTAGAGCATATTAAATAACTATGTTAAATGTATCATAATTTCATTTGAACTACAAGTTGTTACTTTAGATTTGATTTCTTTTGTCTATCGATTTATATTATTATAACTAATTTTTTATTTAATGGGTGGATTTGAAAAGGTTAAAATTTTTTAAAAAAATTGAGTTCGATTGTCAACTAAATCATATCAATTTTAATAGAAGTCAATATTATTACACAAATCACGGGTCAAATACAAGGCGAGTCATTTGGTCTAGTGACATAAGTTTTCATTTTGCAAGTAAGAAGTCGTGAGTTCGACTCACAATAGACTAGTTATTGTATATGAGTTGTTTATTTTAATAATAAAAAAGTACAAGGCAGACCACATGCCTTATTGGCCTGAACTTTATCAACCCATGAGCAGGGTCTGGGCTGAAAATTAACACTTAAGGCCACAAAAGTTGGGACCAAACAATATGTAGGTCTGGGTCGTGTGATAGTTCATCAATCAATACAAAATACTTGGGAAACTTTTTCCTTTTAAACCAAGTACATATTGGTGCCCTGAACTCACAAAGTCAATAGATACTCGCTCGTTAGAGTTATATATTACACAAGTTTACGAATTAAATTGTCATAACAAAATAATAAGTAAATGCTCCTTACAGCTACTACATAACGGAAGTCTTATCAACGGTAAAGTCACAAAATTGGTTTCCTACTGTAAAGCTGCAAACACGCTACCTCAGCTTCAGCCACCATTATCCTGACCTACAGGATCAACCCTACACCATCGAATAGTGCACCGGGTTGCCACACAACAAACCCGATAAGCTTATGAAAGCTTGTATGAGTAACTCAAAACAACCATTAAGCAACTCAAACCAACCACAAGAAACCACCCATTCAAATTAATGAGAAACGACCCACGCATTGATTCATTTTCCCGAAGGAGATGCATATGTCACTCCGTGACAAAAATCATACCATTTGATCACACAACAAAATGAATATGAAACCCAAAGTCCCCTATGGACAATAACAGAAAGAATACTCTCGAGACTCTCTTTCAAACCCGTACTTATGAGTTCTAAGTAATCTCAACTGTTACCCTTATAAGGTACAATTAAAATCCCGGCAAACAGACCAGAGCTCTAACTGATCGTAACCACTAACCCAACCAAGACGTGATTCCAGATAACATGCCATGGTCACATTCGTGATCCCCGATCACAATTTGTGATCCCCAACCTCAACCCTCAAGTATTTGGATCCCAGGTATAAATACCAAAATATTAAGCGAGTCGCACTGGACCCAAAATGTTACCCGAATCTACAATAAAAGATTCCCTGTAATTGATCCTTATCAATTACTCCCGGTAAAAGACAAAAACATTAAGCAAGTCGCACTGGACCCAAAATGTTACTCGAATCTAAGATAAAAGATTCCTCATAATTGATCTCTATCAATTACTCCCGGTACAAAGACCCACATTTAAACAAGTCACCCGTGACCTAAAAATATTCAACAATTCTCAACACTTTTCAAAACAATAGAAATCCACACTTTTCACAATATATTGTTTTCCGAAAAGTCAACCCCAAAAACAATAATATGAACCCTATCACAAATATTGATTTCATCATAACAAATCCACCAGCACATATATATTTCACGTAAATATATATATATATATATGTGGTCATTCACTTAGGAATGCCACTAATACCAACTATAGTTTGTAGTTAAATAAATAACTCCCAAAACGATAAGATAAACTCGTTAATAAATGAACATTGTGAGATTACGTACTCACCTCGAAATTCCCGTTGTGTCTTCACTTTAATAAATAGCTTACAGAACAAGCTCTGTCAAGCATCTAAGGAAAATATAGCCTTGATTCAGTACACGAATCACAAAGAAATTAAAGTTTGAATCCCCATATTGAACTACAACCCGAAAATAATGCCAATCGAGACGAAACCTCATCCCAGACCACCCAATGTCTCTGGAATACTGCTATGATTGATATGACAAAACTACAAGTCGATTGAAAGGCCGGATCCTCATGGATCGATGACTGACACAATCAAAAATGATAAAAACCTAACAAATTCATACAATCTCCAAAAATTACGTATTATATATCAAAATTCTAGTATCGACGAGTAGATAATAAATAAAACCAGAAATTGTCTCTGACATGACATGAAATCGCTGCCAAACGCCTCCACAGGTGGTGGCACACCGACGCCGGCCAAACTCAAAACCACAACAATCCAACCGTCCAAAATGTCAAGAATACCAAGCACGTAGAGCAACTTTAATACATGGGGTTCAAGCCAACTCTGTCTAGATCGCCGCCATAAGCTAGAAATTAATGCTCACCTCGAGTTGCAACTCCACACTGAAAATTACTCGAAACCACCACCAAGGATCGACAGAGAAGGCTGCTGCCAGCTCAACAAGGTTGGTTTGAAGCCCCGCCGTCGTCGGAGATCGGAGAACCGATCGGGTCCAACTGCTCTCGTTTTCGTCGCCTTGCTGCGCCGCCATGGGTGAATCACCGCTAGGGAAGACCTCATGGAGGAGTCGAAGCTGTCTGGGTTGGTCTCGCTGTTAGATGTTGCTGGAAAAAGGAACGCCGGCTGGGTCAAAAACTCGGATACGGGTCGGGTCGGTCAAAGTTTAGGAGAGAGAAGAGAGCTTTCTCACTTTCCAGAAATGGAAGTTTCCAAAATTGAAAATAGTAAATTTCAAAATACGGAAATGGAAATTTCTATTTATAGTGATTTCCAAAAAAACATGAAACTTCCAATGGCCATAACTTCCACATACGAACTCCGATTTTCGCGTTCTATATATCCACGAACTTGTATCGACACACTCTACGACTTTCGTGAAGGAAGTTTTCAGAGAACCCAACAAATAAAAGTCAACCCTATGACCCCTCAAAAATAAAACGTTTCAAGTAATTATTTGTCCGAAATACTTCCGCCTCATCCTCGAACTACTTACTCGTACCAACAACCACTGAATTAATTTAAAAAAAAATCTCGAAAAAATAATAATGAATTTCCGGGGTATTACAACCGAGATGTTAACACCTTTCTGAACCCAAAATCTCAAATTGATAACAGTGACTCAGTGAGACATCCATATTTCTCTTCAGAAATTATCCGAGACAAGCTCATCAACAAGATCCATGTCATACGGTCGAACGCCATGTAAAAGCAAATCAAACAAGTCCCACTCAATACTTATCACTGGACACTCCAGGCAGATCAATCGCCTATCCGCTCTTTTCAGGTCATGATAGTACACAAGGTAGTTATCTTGAACATATGGGGTGTGTGCTGACCTATTCCACCAGTCTTATTATTAGCAAATATTTGACCTGGCCATGCAAAATAAAAACATATTTTCCATAAATCTCAGGATACACTTTCCCAAGGAAATGGACTAGATCATCAAGGGTGACTCAGTGTACCATCACTAGGTTTCGAAGCGAAAACACCTTAAGGGTTTCATAGACAACTTCTGGTGGATCCTCCTCTTGGTCCTCCTGGACAGTATCAGCAGCTGTTTTGGGCTGCAGATACAAGACATAACGTAGGTTAATACAGAGTGATATAAAGCTACTGGGGATATTTTTTCAAGGAACGTATCTTTAAGTTTGTTGATGATGGCTTTCAGTACTTTACTCCTTGAGACATATTAATGTTGGGTTAAAGCTCTTGAATTGAATTGTTTAATCACTTGGTCCTATTGGCAATTTGGCATATGTAATCTTACAAAATTATTTTAAAAAATAATAATAACTACGCACGTTAAGATATTAAATATTAAAGATAAAAATTCATTTGCTATAATGGGATGAATGATTGGTGAAACCATTAACCACTTACATATAGAGAATGAATTCGGCAACGAGAATAATATTTTGAATGATTTTTTGGATTAGTATTTCTAAGTATTAGTTTGTTTTGAAAAAATTATTGTCGGATTATGTTACGGGGACAATAGTTCAAAGTACTACCTTGCAAAATAAATTATAGCAATATCTCCTCACAATCGATAATTTTTTTTTAAAAAATAAAAATTACATTTTCTAAGCTTCCAATCACATTAACAGATTAGGGTCAAAACTAGAGTAATTGCCACAACAAAAATGTGATTAGAACGAGAATATATAGAAACTACATTTTCTTGGCTTGCTATCACATTAAGAAGTAAATGTGCTAGAGTAATGCATAACAGTCACAACACATAATGTGAAGAAAGTTTACTTCGCATGGCTGTGACATTCATTCAAAAGCACATCAAATATATCTGTTACGATCCCCAGGATCGTAACCATGAAATGACATAGTTGCAAAGTTAAAGAAGTAAAAACTAAGAGAAAACAAAGTAATTTGAAAAGCAAATTAGGGTGAGGGTTTAATTAGAAAAATCAAACTTCATTGAACTAAGAGAAAACACAGTAATTAGAAAAGTAGATTAGGGTTAAGGTTTAATTAGAAAAATCAAACTACATTGATCGATGGATCTATTCTACATAAATATTGATGAACTAGACAATTCATCAAGGATTAGGGTTTGAGGATGGGGTTAGGGTTTCATCTCACATCCAATATGTTTGAAGTGGGTGTGAGATGAAACTACTTTGATTTATTCTACATGAATATTGATGAGTGTGACACGTACCAGACTCTGGGCTGAAAATTAACACTTAGGGCCACAAAAGTTGGGACCAAACAATATGTAGGTCATCATATCTTAAAGCCGGGCCGGCCTAGCCCGCCCATTTTACAGGGCTAATCATCATGGTACCAATATTTGCACTCTTTTGTTTTCGCCCTTAAAAAAAAAAAAAAAAAAAAACAGAGGACCTTTGGATGATCATTCTCAAATCTCAATTGGGCAGTTGTAATTGGTTAGATACATCTATTACCCAATTCCTTGTATGGATTACCCATTATCCGGCCCAAAGCTGCAGAGCAGGCCATGTGGGGGTGGTAGTGATTTGTAGGTTGTTCATGGACCATGATCCACAATTACAAGGTACCATAATCTAACAAGTGATAATCTCACTCTCCAATATCCACCAATTCATTGAAAAGCTAGAATGTTTTCAGAGTGAATGGCTGTCCTTATTACACACCACTCTATCCTCAAACCACAACTCCTTCCTTAACCAGCCACCTCTAAGTCTCTCTCTCTGCTTGCAGTTCTGCAATGGCAACCTTGCAGTCTTCACTTGCATTCTCCTCTCCAGCCTCCCACTGTCTCCAGCAATCACGCTCTCATTCTGGTAATTCAAGCTTCTTGCTTTCACTGCATGTACTGTAATTTTGATCACTTTCGAGAACCCAGTACTTGACTTGCTTTAGGTACACCAAGCTTTCTCCTTTTTATGTTTCTGGGCCATTAAAGGTGAAGGAACAAAATGGGGTAGAAATTTTTTGATGGTTTTGTTTAGTTTAATTTGTGTCAAATTGTTTAAGTTTAATTTGTGTCAAAATTAAAACTTTCTAAGTTGATGAGATTGGAGTTGACAGTTGGTCAGAAAGAACACTAAAAGCAGTCTTATTAATTACCAAAACACAGAAGCAATGTTTGAACTAGGTCCTTACCTACTGTAACTAGAGGGATCCTTGTTGATAAGAGAGAATATAACTCTAATACTGACTTAGATAATATGTGCTCTTTTTGTTGGATAGGGTTGTTATCTTGGGCGGTTCATAGAAGTGCAGAGTCCACATTCAATGGCCAGTCTTTGCGCATTTCTCGGCCCCAATGGGCGCCACTAAGGCGGTCTAGTCAAGCATCTAGATCCATCAAAATGATGGCAAAACCAAAAATTCAGTTTATCCAAGGAACTGATGAGCAGACAATACCAGATGTGAGGCTAACCAAATCAAAAGATGGTACCAATGGCGTGGCTATATTCAGGTTTGAGCAGCCTTCTGTTTTCGACTCATCTGGCGAATTTGGTGATATCACTGGCTTTTACATGATTGATGAAGAAGGGGTCATTTCATCTGTTGATGTTAACGCAAAATTTGTCAATGGAAAGCCTGCAGGAATTGAAGCAAAGTATATAATGCGGACACCAAGAGAATGGGACAGATTCATGAGATTCATGGAGCGCTATGCTAATGACAATGGCTTGAGTTTCATTAAAAAATGAGGCAATGTATATCGTAATCTGTTATCTTGCTCTTCCATGGCATCTTAGCAGTGCTGGCCTTTTTCGAAGTCAAATGAACCTCGAGAATCATAGTCCATCAATGTAGCTTGATGTAAGTACACCATGTTCCTTCTGATTCAACCAATTTTTCTGTTATTAAGATGTATGCCAGTCTTCTGCATTCGAGTTAAAGAGGTGAGATAGTTTATGTTTCAAAGCCTTCTTTCTTTTGATTACTCTACTGTAATTTGAAGAAATGATACAATGATGGCGACAGGTTAAATGAGTCATTCAATGTATTTGATCATTTAGTTTCAGGATTCAGTCTTGTTTAAGGTAATGATTACTTTGTGAGCTTGTTTCTGCTAGGAGTTCAAATTGCAGGTATATACATTTAAGTTCTGCTCAACCAAGGATGTAGATGATAGAAAATAGGGATATGTTATTGAATATTGAGTTTAAATGAGGGTAATATAAACCTATATCACCACTAAAACATTATAAGTGGCAAAAGTAATTAATCTAATTACTCAAAACATCATCAAAGACTAGTAGTTAATACAATGAAAGATTATAATTTTATCAGATGATAAACAGCATAGTTTTTGTCTGGAGTTTTCTCCCCCAAAGACAGGATAAGATATTCACCCTTGAATCTTCATAAATGTGAATCCAGTGAGTCACTAACAATGGACTATTGAGTAGAGCTTGAGCACTACCTTTACTTCCAAGTCACAGAGATGGGACTTTTGACCTTGTGAAAGCTACTATTGTTAGAATTCACCCATGCTAAATGTCCTTGTGCAAAACTCATGTTATCTTTTCTGATTCTCTTCCTCGATATAAACCATACCCTATAACTCAAACTCTGGTTGATGCCTGTGAAAACTAACCTCTGAGGCTTAACTTTCACTCTAACTTCCTTAGGTGCCATTACTTCCAGCAAGTAAGTGGAATGCGGATTCCCTACGTTTGTTACTCGTCTTCTGATCATTTTACTTCTCATGCCGTGTTTGAAAGTTACTGAAATGGAGGGGTAATTGAGGCTGAAACCCCTATTCATCTTCAAAATTTCAAGGCAGCTAACATTCCTGTGAGTGATTGTTAAGATATCCGATTTCTTGTATCCAAGAGTGCACAAATGAGTGACATACTCCTCCGGCCTGATGTCGTAGATCAACCCCGGATCAACAGCTCTCACAGGGTTTACATGTCCAGCACCAATTGCAAAAACTCCGGCTGGTTTGCCTCCGTCCATTATCGGATTCCCTGAATGATCAGTTACATCAGCAGTTGTCATAATAGCAGATTTGATAGCTGCGGGGCTCCATTTCGGATGAGCTGTGCGTACAAGTGCAGCAATGCCACTAGCATGAGGACATGCCATTGAAGTCCCTGACATGACAGTGAAATTCACTCTCCTAGAATCTTCTCGAAGGCCGGTGGGACCCATGTTTTGAGGCCAAGCAGCAATGATGTTGACTCCCGGAGCAATCACATCAGGTTTGAGGATTGAAGGGTTCGAAAAACTGGGTCCTCTAGCTGAGAACTGAGCTACTGCTGGTGCTCTGGACTTCCCTATAACTGTGCCTTCAAACACAATTCTAGCCATTGGTCTCCTAGTAGAGTTTATGTAAGCCTTCAAGTGAATGGACTCTTTGTAGCCAATCAGAGTCGCAGGCAAGACATGGACATCAACAGAGTCCTCCTCCAGGTTTACCTCTGTATTGGCCAAAATCATTCCAGCTCCTCCAGCTTCTTTTACCACTTCACCTTTCTCCGCCCTACCATTGACACCACGGTCACAGACCACTATCTTGCCGCGTACTTTTGCTCTTGGGAGAGACCCCCTGAAGCAAAATTCACTTCCTGTATTTTCATCAGTCACATAAACAACTTCAACCTCTTTTCCAGTACTTCTCTTCAAATGGTTTCCTGGGTACATGGATTCTCCATAAAGGACTTTTCCATCACCCATTTGAACTATGGCTGGGAATCTCCGGTCTAATGTGCTCGCGCCGATGGTGGCAATCCAAGGAGCCTCATTGGCAACTGAGCTTTCAATTGGACCATTGTTTCCTGCTGCACATACAACTGAAATTCCATGCTCCATTGCTCGAAAACTTCCAATGGCAATGGTGTCATCAAAAAGTGGAATGGGGAAGCCACCTAGAGAGAGGGAGAGAACGTCTACTCCATCTATAATTGCAACATCCATTGCAGCAAGGATATCAGAGCTATAACATCCATTGAGCCAGCAGACTTTGTACACCGCTACATGTGCTCCGGGAGCCATCCCTCGAGCCACACCAACTGCATTGCCCAAAACACTTGCCATTCCGACTGAAGCACCCCCAGCTGTTGATGATGTGTGAGTACCATGCCCTTGGGTATCACGGGGAGATGCGTAATCTTGAATACCGTCAGGCGAGTTTGGCATGGAAGCCACACGATGGCCTCTGGTGAAGAACCTGGCACCAATGAGTTTTCTGTTGCAATTTGAGGAATTGAAGTCTACCCCTTGTTGGCAAATCCCCCTCCATTTTTTGGGAACCCGCGGCATTCCATAATCATTGAAGCTTGGACTCTCGGGCCAAACTCCAGTATCAAGCACCCCAATGATGGTTCCTCGACCGAATGAGGACTTGTGCCAAGCGCCTTCTTTGGAAGCAGGGTCGAGCCCCAAGAACTTGTAAGAGTAAGTGGTGTGAATTTGGTGAATTCGGTCAGGCCTAATTGCAACCACATCAGGCAGCATTTTCAAGGACTCGAGCTCTGACTCTGACAGCTGAGCCGCAAAGCCTTCCATGGCGGAATGGTAAGAGTAAAGAAGGCGAGAAGAAGGATCTTCGTCAACAGAGGACATGGTTTGTTCGAGAAAAGAGAGATGCCAATCGGCTTTGGATGCGAAAGAAGAGCATGTTACACCTTGTGGGTGGAGCTGAACTATGTAAGTTTGGAGAGTGTTTGCCCGAAGAGAAAGCAAGCAAAGAAAGAGTGTTGAAACAAAGAAATGTGATTTGGTATACTCCATTGCTGCTGCTGCATGTGGATGATTTGGTGAAAGAATTGTGGGGTATTTGAAGGAGAAGGAAAGAACTCAAAACGGGGTTTGGGATTGGGAGGCATTGTTTCTGTGAAGTCTGATTTGAAATACAGAACTCGTGAAATTTAAGAGCTCTGCATCACGAGGATCTTTTGAGAAGCTGGCTCAGGTATATATGGTTTAAGCTGGGTGGAGCTGAACTATGTTGAAGACTGTGAAGAGCTTCGAGCTATGAAGCTTCACGAGATGTTTTGGTGAAGCTTTAATTCGTTTATATCCAAGCAGCCGATATGTTCAGAATTCTGTGAATCTCTGTTTCTCAACTTGATGCCTAGGGAGTTATCAGTTGGTATTTTTTTTCTTCCTTTTTATCCTTGTACTAAGAATAGAAAACTATGTTGGTCATTTAATGCATGCCTCTTGTGGGAGCTCTGCATTTATGTACACGCTCTATACTCTATAGCTAGATTTGGTTTCCATGGTTTCGTCCGCCGCATGGAGCTTGTGGATTGTTTCATCGCCTGTTACGAAAAATCTCGGTTTCGGGCACTGGTGCTCACACAATTGTTATAACCCCATGGGAACCAATTCACTAATTTTTTTTAAGCATTGGAAACTGGTCTTATGAATTCTTTTTTTTTTTTTTTAGTAAAAAAATAGAGAAATGCTTCGGGTTGAAAGACGAAGCAAGTTTTTGTTCCGAAGGCCAAGGAAAAGTGGATAATGAAAAAAAAGGTGGTTGTGGAATGTAGACTCCACTCCTAGTGCTAAGATGGATGATGGGGAGGAGACTTGGGGGAGGGTCCTTTTGCAAGCAAGTCCTCTCATGCATCCTTTTGGATATGCCTGACACTCATTTTGATTTCCTTCGGCCTATCTTGAGATGAAGTTCATATTTGCGTGATCTTGACTTTTTGCTCGTTTTGTGTAAAAAGACTAATAGAAATATATACTAAGATTTTCATGAAAAACCTAATATCTTCAAAATGTGATTCACCTAGTATTATTATTTATTTTCACAATGATTTAAAACTCAATCAAAAAATAATGACATTATTTAGACATTGAAATATTTATTTTGAGTCGAAAAATGTCACTGTCATTTAGCTTCCATTCGTTGAAAGAGACTAACACCCGCCCGTTTTGACATTTGGGCCTGGGTCTTGTTGAGTTCGGGCCGAATTTAGATAGAAATCTTCAGCTCACCCCAAATGTATGGCTAGGGACCAATAAGAATGGTTACGACTTAGGACATGCACTTTCCAAAGTCCAAAACATACCAGGAAATGATCCTCCCAATCCCAATTGCATTAGACTTCCAATATAAATCTGACACAAACTTTTCCTTGCACTGCACAGTACACATCTTTCTCAATATAAATAGAGGGCACTGCAGGGATAAGGCATTCCCATCAGCAACAACTTTGAAGAACTAGCTCGCTCTCAGCAAACCTTAAAACCCAAATTCTCAGAATAATGTCGACTGAAAAGAAGATGATAGTCCTGCAGAGCTCGGACAATGAGACTTTTCATATTGAAGAGGCGGTAGCCCTCCAATCCCAGATGATCAAGCACATGGTGGAGGACGACTGTGCCAACAACACCATTCCTTTACCTAATGTCACCGGAGTTATCCTCGCGAAGGTGCTCGAGTATTGCCAGAAGCACGTGGAGGAGGGCGGCGAGGAGGCTCTCAGGGCATGGGACGCAGATTTTGTCGACTTCGACACGAACACCCTCTTTGACGTCATCATGGCAGCCAACTATTTGAACATCAAGGGCTTGCTGGAGCTGACCGCCCAGAAAACCGCGGACTTGATCAAGGGAAAGACTCCTGAAGAGATTCGCAAGACTTTCAACATCAAGAACGACTTCCCTCCTGGGGAAGAAGAAGAGATTCGGAGTAAGAACTCATGGGCTTTTGAGTGAACCTAAAGGAATTTTTCTTTACAATCATATATTTGTAGTTTCTTATTTGCCTCTATGGGTTAGAAGAAGTGACGAAGTGTTTTCTTTCATGTCTCAACAATTAGTGGAATTTTGTTATCAAGTTGCATTAATATATTTTGATCTGTTTGCTTTTAAAATTAATCAGTGTTCCCTATGTTTCAAGTGTTTAAACGTTAATTAATTAAAACCTATAATTTGTTTGAAAGGTTTCAATGAGTATGTTTTACCAATATTTTCTGAGTATTGTTTTCACTTTTACTTACTTATTGTAGTGGAATGCAATGACATCAATTACGAGAGAATATTTCTTTTCGTAGTCGATTTCAGGGCGTTTTGTGAGAAGCTTTGCGCCATAAGGCGAGATTACCATATCTTTTTCTCATCACGCTATCTAACGAAGACTTATTAATGTCAACATGTTTTATGTTAGGAGGTGTTGCCATCTCAGACCCTAAATCCTTCCTCCTCGTTAGTGAATCCAATTCAACCTGGATCACATCTTTCCATTTAAGCCAATTTTCTCTACGTTGGCATTCTTCAACAGAGCAAGGTTCGGTGTCACTGGTCTCAATAATCCCACGTCCTCATGTACACTAGTGTAATTTGTAGAGGTCTCTATATTCTCAGGAGTTGGTTCTAACGTTGAGGCGTCCCCCAACGATGTCTATTTGGCATAACCACAATCCATAATATTCTCATGAGACGGATTTTGAGTATCAATGATCAATGGATCAAGTTGTGCCAAAACTTGCTCTCTTCCTAGTACGAGAATCCATCGAACCTATGGGTCTCCTACGCTCTCTAGCGGAACCCATGATGTATGACGCCATTATGCCACATTGTGGCGTGACTATACCACTATCCATAGTGGTGGTGCTATGCTCATCTCTTCTGGGTGGCGCCATGTCCTCTTGAGGGGGCATCTACCCTTGGAGGCATGTTTGCAGTAGGTATATATGATCTCGTCCCTTTTAGAGGATCGAGATGACACATATTGGGGACAGACCACGACAATTCCTGTCGTTCCTGTTGAATGTTGACATTCTAACCTTCCCCTAACAACGGGAAGACTATCTCATCAAAGTGACAGTCCGCAAATCTAGCGGTAAAGAGATCGTCTGTCAAGGGTTCTACATAGCGGATGCATAGTTGGAGATTTATATTCAACATAAATATATATATATATATATATATATGCATTCGTTGCAATGACCCATTTTGATGCGCTGTGGTGGCGCAATTGGCACATAAACCGCACACTCAAATATGCATAAGTGATATGCTCATATTTTCCTAATTTGTTATGCCTCTTAATCTTGATTTTTATGTCTAGTTCTCCTTGTTTATGGTTCATTTACTTATTTTGGTATTTTTATAGGTATGAAGAGAAAGGATGAGAAAAAGAAGCAAAACGAGAGGAAAAGGATTGAAGGGTGGTTTGCAATCCTAACAACTGAAGCAGCCTCTGCAGAACAGCTAACTTTGAGGATTAAACTGTACTGATCCAGAGACAACCAGAAAACGAGCCTTATATGCACAGAAAGCTCCCAATGTCTAGTTTCTGGAGAATTTTACAGTTCGTGATTTCGATATCGCTAGAGGGAGATATGGCAGTTTAAGTACAGACAGTCCAGTCGATACGCGAATCTATGATGTGTTTCTAAGAGCTAGAGTTTTCAAGGCCTAAATGACTTGGCAAAATTGTGGGAAAATTGATATGGCATTATGGACCGTCTGAGAGCCCAACGTATGTTTCCTTGGAATTTTAGAAGTGCCACATCACCTTTCTTTTGTGCTAAGTTATTAAGAAGTTCCAGAGGCCTAAAGCAAGAAGGAAAAGTTGCATCTTATAAAAGGAGAATGTGTCAAGATGGAGAAGGACCATTCAATATCAGATTTTCATTAAAGAAAGCTGCTGCCATCACGTGTTCATCTTCCATCTCTGTTTAACAAGTTCTTTTATGTTTTTAAGATTTTCTATTATGTTTTCTTTGAACATGAGTAGCTAAACTCCTTTTCTAGGGCTAGGATGAGGCCCTAGCATGATTGTTTACATGTTTTGATATTCAATTGATGGATTATTAGTTTCTTTTCAGATGAATTCTTAATCTCTGCTTGAATTGTTGCTTATGTTAAAGTTTTATTGATTCGCGACCTTTAAGGCTTTGCATCTAGTTATCAGAAGATGAATTTGAGGCATAGCTACAATATAATTCATATTAGCTTCATGTGATTAAGAATTATAAATTACATTATTACTTGAGAAAGAATAATGATTTGCTTGATTCCCTTGTTTTCTAAAGCATAATGAGTCCTGCATGTTAAATTTATACCTAAGAAGGATAAACTGCATAGTTAGGATATACAACCTTTACCCGAGAGGGAGAGAAATCAGAGAATCATGCACTTAAGGAAAACTATGGTCAAGAGTACCTGAGAATGACTTAGATACGGGAATTATCATCTGGAGAAACGAAAGAATCAATTGGTTGGTTCAAAACGTAGATAAGATTGCTTGTGGTTGATTCCGACACCCTAGGCTCATCATCATCACGTTCTCACTTTTAATCATTAGAAACTCTTTTCAATTCCAATTTATTTAGATTTACTTTCTAAGTTTTTGTTTTCAAGAAATTTTTCCATTATCATAATCTCTTTCAAAACCGTGAAAATCAGAAGTCCTAGTTTGAGTCATTGTTTGTTTTAGTCGATTTGTGTTTCTTGTTTTGTGTGTTTTTAGTTTTAATTAATTTAGGTTTTCATATTGTGAATTGACTTAATATCCTGGTGGGAACGACAACCCCTTCTCTTCCATTACTATACTACATCCACCCTGTATACTTGCAGGAAATCCATCAAGTTTCTTGCGCCGGTTGACAGGGATAATTTAGTTTTATTTAAAATATTGAATTCCTACTTTAATTCTATTTGTGTTAACTTGATTTGTTTTTCGAGGTTGGAGTCGAAAAAAAAAAAAGTTGTGTTAAAATAAGGCAGTCCAGTTTTTATTTCTTTTACGTTCTGGAACTATTTTACAAAGCTGATTACGAACTTTTATTTTCTTATTTCTCTAGGAGTGTCATATATCACTGGAAAGATACGGAAGTCTAGTTTCCAACGCAAGAAGCGGATTGGGATTTTGAGTTTTGAGCCGGGAGAAATCATCAAAAGAGTGGACAGTGTGCAAACCTGGAAGTTTACCTTGACAAAACAGGATTTCTTTTTCCTTTTGTGTTTAGACATAAGCTGTTCTTTTCCTTTTCCAATTCGAGTTTGGCTTACTTTTCCTAGTCATTGTGTTTAAAAGTCAATATTTAACCTCGTGTTCTGGTGCTCTAGGTACACAAATCTAATTCTTGAAGGCTTATGCACGGAAGGCGATCACAACACTTAGATCTTCTTCCTATTGATCACGAACTTGAGAGGACACTTAGATATCTACGAAGGCAACAACTGAGCAGTAGATTACCACCTGATAGGATGGCTGATTTGGTTCTAAACAATGGACAAGATCCTCTGAATAATAATAATCCATCACCCCCACCACCACCAAGGAGCATGAGAGATTATACTGCTCCTACAGACTACACCGCGCCTACTTGTCTCGTCTTAGCACCCATAACTCAGCAGTTCGAGATTCGGTCAGCAACTATTCAACTCTTGCCAACATACTATGGGAAGGAGAATGAGAATCCATACAAGCATGTCAAGGAGTTCTTCAATTTATGCTCAACATTTAATTATACGGAAGTTAACATAGATCAAATTAGACTTCGACTATTTCCATTCTCTCTAGAGGATAAGGCAAAGGATTGGTTTGACTCGCTTCCTGAAGCATCAATAAATTCATGGGCAGATCTTTCATCAAAGTTCATTGCAAAATTCTTCCCTGCAAGAAAGACAAGTGCTCTACTGACAGCTATTATTACTTTCACTCAACCTGAGGGTGAACCTTTTCATGAAAGTTGGGAGCGTTACAAGGAGTTAGTTCGTCAATGCCCTCACCATGGTTTTCAAAATTACCAGAAGGTTGAATACTTTTATAGAGGACTAAATCCTCAAACCAGGGGAATGGTTGATGCCACAGTAGGTGGAAGTTTGATGAATAAAACTCCAGAGGAATCTATTCAGACTTTTGAGACTATTTGTGAGAACTCTCAGCATTGGGATTACTGTGTAAGGGATCCTAGGGCATTGAATTCTTCATCAACAAAACGAGGAGGCATCTATGAAGTTCAAACAAGGTCAGGTTTGGAGGAGCAAGTAGCAGCATTAACTAAGTTATTGACACCATTGGTGAGTAAGGTAGCAAGACAAGTCTGTGCTCTGTGTTCTAGTGATGCCCATGAGACTGAGATGTGCCCAGCAAACCCTATGATAGATGAGGTGCAGCAAGTTAATGCATTCAATGGGAGACCTCGGAATGATCCTTATTCCAACACTTACAATCCGGGTCGGAAACAACACCCAAACTTCTCATGGAGGAATAATCAAGGAGCTAGAATCTCTTAACCTCAACAAAGACAATATCAGCAAGCTTATCAACCACCCCATGTGCAACAAGAAGACCCTTCCATTAAAGATATGTTGGCTCAAATATTGAAGAGAACAGAAAAGTAAGATTATGAAGTTGCAACGTTGAAACAAAGCCAATCAAACTTGGAAAAGAGTCAACAAAAGCTTGAAGTTCAGGTGGGACAGATAGCTACTGTTTTAAATAGAATGGAGAGAGGACAAGGCCAATTTCCAAGTCAAACTAAGGTTAATCCAAGAGGTCAAGAGCATGCCAAGGCTATTACCATACTGAGAAGTGGAAAAGTAATTGATAACAAGGTAGTAATGCCTAGAGAAGTTGAAAATTCAACAAAGGAGGCCCTGAACCAAAATGACCAGGTCTTAAGGTCTGATTCCAGAGGTACTGTGTCACCTTTAGATAACATTGAAGAGACCAAAGATGGTGCCAAACTCGTGGGTGGGGACTGCCTAGCAGAAAAAGCACAGGAAACTAATGTTTTTGCACCTATAAAGGCTAAAAAGACCTTAGAGGGGCTAGCCTCCAAGGAGAACGTTTTCAACCCTCCATTACCTTTCCCACAGAGTGCAAGACAAGAAAAAAGAGATAAATATATGGGAGAAATTCTGGAGCAGTTCAAGAAGGTGCAAATTAACATTCTGCTACTAGATGCCATCAAACAGATTCCCTCTTATGCAAATTTTTAAAAGAGCTCTGTACTAACAAAAGGAGGTTTGAAAAAGATGAAAAAGTGATGTTGTCAGAAGAAGTGAGTGCTGTGCTTCAAAGAAAATTGCCACCAAAGCTTAAGGACCCTGGCAGCTTTACAATCCCATGTACCATTGGAGAGAAAAACTTTGAGAAAGTATTACTTGATCTTGGGGCCAGTGTGAATCTAATGCCCTACTTGGTTTACAAAACTCTTGGTATTGGACCCTTGCAGAACATAAATATCTCCCTACAATTTGCAGATCGTTCCGTGAAGTATCCAAGAGCCATAGTGCAGGACGTGCTAGTCAAAGTTGAAGATTTTATTCTGCCAGCAGATTTTATTGTTTTGGACATGGAAGATACAAAGATCAGAGGCAAATCTCTTCCCCTCATTATGGGGCGTCCCTTCATGGCTACTGCAGGTACAAAAATTGATGTCAAAGAAGGGTTGTTGACTATGACAGTGCATGATATTACAATTTCTTAGACAATTTTTGAAGCCTTGAAGAAACCTGCAGATCCTTATGATTGTTTTAGTGTGGATATGGTGCAACACCTTGTGAAGCAATCTTTCATTGAAACAAGCTCTACAGATCCTCTTGAAGTGTGTATTGCTCAACAAGAAATGAAGTTTGAAAATAGTAAAGTGTTGGAAGCTCAAGAAACATTAAATGCTGCTGGTACATATGCACCTAGATGGTCTCCAAACTTTGAACCTTTGCAACACTCTGAAACCAAACTTGTCCCTTCTATTGTCAAGCCTCCTACACTCGAATTGAAACCTCTTCCAGAAACTTTGAAGTATGCATATCTTGGTGATTCATAGACTCTTCCAGTGATTATTGCTTCAGACTTGAGTAGTTCAGAGGAGGAGAAATTACTTAGAGTTTTAAGGGAGCATAAAACAGCTTTGGGATGGACAATTGCAGACATTAAGGCGTTAAGTCCTTCCATATGCATGCTTAGAATATTCTTAGAAGATGCTGCTAAACCTACTAGAGATCCTCAAAGACGCCTTAACCCGCACATGAAAGAAGTGGTTCATGCAGAGGTCTTGAAATTGCTTGATGTTGGAGTTATTTATCCTATTTCAGATAGCGAATGGGTGAGTTCAGTGCAGGTGGTGCCTAAAAAGTCCAGAATTACAATGGTAAAAAATGAAGAGAATGAGCTCATACCTCAAAGTACAGTCACAAGTTGGAGGGTATGTATTGACTGCAGGAAGTTAAATAGTGCAACTCAAAAAGATCAATTTCCTCTACCTTTCATTGATCAGATGTTGGAGCGACTTGCAGGCCATAGTCACTACTGTTTCTTGGACGGGTATTCAGGTTATAATCAAATTCCAATAGCTCCAGAAGATCAGGAAAAGACTACATTTACATGTCCTTTCAGAACCTTCGCGTATCGCCGAATGCCTTTAGGATTATGCAACGCTCCAGCAACCTTCCAAAGATGCATGATGAGTGTCTTCTCCGACATGGTGGAAAGAATAATAGAGGTATTTATGGACGATTTCTCAATTTTTGGTTCATCTTTTGACGAATGTCTCTACCATATTTCCTTAGTGCTTCAATGGTGTCAAGAAACCAATTTAGTTTTAAATTGGGAAAAATGCCACTTCATGGTGAAGAAGGGCATTGTACTTCGGAATATAATATCAGCAAAGGGTATTGAAGTTGATAGAGCTAAGGTAGAATTGATTTCGAAGCTTCCTCCTCTATCTACAGTTAAAGAAGTTCGGTCTTTTTTAGGGCATGCTGGCTTTTATAGGAGATTCATCCCTAATTTTTCAAAAATCAATAAACCATTATGTGATTTGTTGGCTAAAGATGTTGTGTTTGAGTTCAATGAAGAGTGCTTGAAGGCTTTTGAAACTCTCAAAAAGGAATTAACACATACGCGTATCATTCAAGTACCGGATTGGGATCTTCCTTTCGAAATTATGTGCTATGCTTCTGACTATGCTTTGGGAGCTTTTTTAGGGCAGCGAGTTAATAAGCTTCCTCATGTTATATACTATGCAAGTAGGACCTTGAACGATGCTCAGTTAAACTACTCTACAACAGAGAAAGAATTGCTTGCGGTGGTTTTCGCATTGGAAAAATTTAGGAGCTATTTGATTGGCTCTAAGGTGACAATATTCTCTGATCATGCAGCCCTTAGATACTTATTGACAAAAAAAGATGCAAAGCCAAGATTGATAAGATTGATCCTGCTCTTGCAAGAATTTGATCTTGAGATTAAGGACAAAAAGGGACCGAAAATGTAGTTGCTGATCACCTTTCCAGATTGATCAAGGAAGATGTTGGCGATGATGTGACTCCAATTAATGAATATTTTCCGGATGAGCGGCTCTTCGTTGTTGACAACCTTCCTTAGTATGCTGACATAGTAAACTACTTGGTGAGCAAGTTTCTACCGGCAGATTTAAACAAGCAACAGAAGAAGCGGTTTCTCTCTATAGTGAAGAACTACTTTTGGGATGATCCATACCTATTTAAGTACTGCCCTGATCAAATAATTCGCAGGTGCATCCCTCATGAAGAAACTCAAAGTATTCTCACCTTTTGTCATACATATGCATGTGGAGGACATTTTGGAGCCAAGAAAACTGCTCTCAAGGTATTGCAAAGTGGATTTTATTGGCCATCACTTTTCAAGGATGCATATACCTTTGTTAAAACCTATGATAGGTGCCAAAGAATGGGGAATATCTCCTCAAAGTCGCACATGTCATTGACAAATATCTTGGAGGTCGAATTGTTTGACGTTTGGGGAATCGACTTCATGGGTCCATTCCCTATGTCTCATGGCTTTCTCTACATTATTGTTGCTGTGGATTACGTCTCTAAATGGGTAGAGGCACTGCCTACATGGACCAATGATCATAAAGTGGTTCTGAGTTTCTTAAAGGAGCATATTTTTACTCGTTTTGGCACACCGCGAGCTATTATCAGCGACGAAGGTTCACACTTCATTAACAAGTCTTTTGCAGCTCTCATGAAGAAGTATAACATTACTTATAAAGTCTCTACTCCCTACCATCCACAAACAAATGGGCAAGTCGAAGTTTCGAATAGGGAGATTAAACATATTCTTGAGAAAACAGTGAATCAAAACCGCAAAGATTGGTCTTTAAAGGTGAGTGATGCATGTTGGGCAAATCGGACAGCCTTTAAACTCCATTAGGCATGTCTCCTTATAGACTTGGCTTTGGAAAGGCTTGTCACCTTCCGGTGGAGTTGGAGCATCGAGCTTATTGGGCATTAAAGAAGTTGAATTTTGACATTCATGAAGAAGGGACTTTAAGGAAGCTTCAATTAAATGAGTTGGATGAATTGAGAAATGCAGCATATGAGAATGCCAGAATTTATAAGGAGAAGACAAAGATAGCTCATGACAAAGCTCTGATGCCAAAGCACTTTGAGCCAAACCAAAAGGTCTTATTGTTTAACTCGACACTACGATTATTTCCTGGCAAGCTGCGTTCCAGGTGGTCTGGACCTTTTCTAGTTGTTAAGGCATACCCTCATGGTGCTGTGGAGATAAAAAATTTGAAAGATGGGACTATTTCTTTCAGGTTAATGGTCATCGATTAAAACCTTACTTGGAATTACCTGAGGCTATGAATGAGGATGAGAAATCTACAGAGCTATCTACAAGGGTAGAATAAGTTTCTGCTATGACTCTTCAAGCAAACCACTTTGAGATTATGTACCTCATGGACCCTATGTACAAGTGAGAGTTGCTTAGTCTGGCTGAAGACTTAAAACTTAGCGTTTTTGGGAGGTAACCCATGTTTTTGGAGGATGAAGTGGTGATGCACAGCAGCTTAGCAAAGGAGAGTACTGAATCTGCTAACTTGCAGCAGAAGTGTCCGTTTTTGACGTGTGATATGTCTATTTTATGTGATTCGACCAGAGCTACGAGACTCATTGCTTAGCAATGAGCCCCGACAAATTTTGGCCAAATAATTTTGTCTTCCGTGTCCACTCCAGGAGTTAAGTTTCAACAACCATGGAGATTTCTACTTGGAGCATGTCTTGGCATGGCCTTTCTTCCTCTTCGTCTACATCCAGGGAGCTCTAAACTCTTTCTTTTCTTTTCTTTACTTTTTGTGCTTCTTCCCTTACTTGTTTGATGCATTACTGCCAGCTAATATTTTCAACATCGAGGACAATGTCTCACTTAAGTTTGGGGGGAGGAATTTAGATTCTAGTTTTTATATTTTTAGCTTCACATGTGGTAGAATATATAGCTTAGTAGAAAATACTGGAAATAAAAAAATTAAAAAAAAGTTCTACTTCATGTTATTTTGTGTGTCTTTTGCTTTAGTTTCTTCCAACACCTAGGATGAGAACTTGTGAATTTAATCTTTTGTTAGAGCTGATGAATATGATAAGCATCAATTTAGGTCTGGACATCAATCTTTTGTTAATATTCTCTTATGGTGATTATGCTTGAAACACAACAGCCATTGTTAATATGTAAATTTGTGATCTAGAGAAGCATGTGACGGTTAGTGTAGACTTGTATAACCTATGTGAGTATTGAGCCTATTGCCTATTCTTGAGAGTGCTTTATATAGTTATGTGATCTTTCCTGTTAGATAGGTTGTACATGATCTCATTATTTTGTCCTAGAACTTGCTTTAATGACTCTCGAGACTTTATATTGATTCACATGATTTTTGGGAAGGGATTAAGGCAATTAGGATCATCACCACCATAGCCAAAAGCCTATATCCCTGATTATATTATCCCTTAGATATATAGCCCTTTGAGCCAAAATAAGCCTTTTCTTTCATTAAACACATATTCCCAACCCTTCACCCTTAAACACATATCCTACCTATGTTCTGAGAAATTGATGGAGCACTATGAAGATGCATATGAGGAACTTTGGAGTAAAGAATGTGTACTAAAGAAAACAAGTTTAGGGTTTGTGATGTGTACTTGAAGGCAAAGTGGAGTTTGCAGGTCATACTCCTAAATTTCAGTTAAGGAGTTATCATTGTGTAAGTAGTTTTGAATGCAAAGCGTGTGTCTGAATAGTGACAACAAGAAAAAAAGAAAAAAAAGTTGGACACACCGTAGTTATTGTTCGAAGGAAATTGCTATTGTCTAAAGCATGAACTTGTAGTAGCAGCTTGGATATGGGATGTTTTAATGCAAAACAGAGCTAAAGAGAAGAAGAAGAAAAACAAATTTGACGTTACAATAGAAGAGCTCTGAAAGGAAGGTTTCCAAGCTTGGCAAGTGAAAGCAAGAATGAGAAGCTGCATTGGGAAAGTGACAGAAAGAAAAAAAAAATGAGGCTGTGTGTTAAAATAGAGGAAGTTGACGTGGTACCAAGAAGTAAGATTTGAAACTTGGAGTTTATGGTGCTGATTGTCTTCATTGTTCAATGGTGTGAGAAAAAAAAAATTACAGAAAATTCAGAAGACTAAAGTATTGAGAATCACAAACGTTAGAGCTATGTCTTGAAGTTTTCATGAAGACTTTTGGAGTATAAGGAGGTTAGATTGAAGCCAAGGTCCAACACAATGAAATTTGGCCTTCCTTGTTTGTTCTTTTGAGAAGTAAAAGTGTAACAACTATGAGAATTCGGCGATCTTAAGTCTCGACTTATTTTTGCTCTATTGATTTCTTAGAACGTTTGAATTCCTTTATCTTTCGTTTCTTTTAGGCAAAACCCTTAGCCCCATTACAACTGAAACAAAGACCTTTATGATCCTAGGAAAAGTGTGAGGCAATTTGTGGAGATGAGTCAAAGAGGTGAGCCTATGGGGCAATTCTATAATTCAAGTGATATATATTCTTGCATGAGATCATTCTTTATTTTTACTTTCCAGAAAAAGCCTTTCCATCTTAACATTTATGTGAGCTATTTTGCTTTTATATATCCTTCGTCTCACATAAACATGAGTGAGTAGAATTACCCAGAAAATCTGAGCGCTTTATTCTAAGTGAAATCCTTGGTGAGATTTGAAGTTGAAGCTGATTTTCATGTGTCTATTTGGATTGTGGAAATTTGTATTGATTTATGGCTGTCTATACAAGCATGGTTGTTATCGGAATTTATTAGCACTCGATTGAAAGTTTTATGGACCTGTTTTGATAATTGTTGTTATTTGGATGCTATAATTTTGAGATTGATTCTCTGAGGTGATTGGAAGGATTAGGAACTTTTCTTTATTCTTGTGTGTTTGTTCTAGTTAGTCATTAGTTTCTATTCTTGTTTTGCTTGAGGACTAGCAAAGACTAAGTTTGGGGGTATTTGATATGCTCATATTTTCCTAATTTGTTATGCCTCTTAATCTTGATTTTTATGTCTAGTTCTCCTTGTTTATGGTTCATTTACTTATTTTAGTATTTTTATAGGTATGAAGAGAAAGGATGAGAAAAAGAAGCAAAACGAGAGGAAAAGGATTGAAGGGTGGTTTGCAATCCTAACAACTGAAGCAGCCTCTGCAGAACAGCTAACTTTGAGGATTAAAATGTACTGATCCAGAGACAACCAGAAAACGAACCTTATATGGACAGAAAGCTCCGAATGTCTAGTTTCTGGAGAATTTTACGGTTAGTGATTTCGATATCGCTAGAGGGAGATATGGCAGTTTAAGTACAGACAGTCCAATTGATACGCGAATCTATGATGTGTTTCTAAGAGCTCGAGTTTTCAAGGCCTAAATGACTTGGCAAAATTCTGGGAAAATTGATATAGCATTATGGACCATCTGAGAGCCCAACATATGTTTCCTTGGAATTTTAGAAGTGCCACATCACCTTTCTTTTGTGCTAAGTTATTAAGGAGTTCCAGAGGCCTAAAGTAAGAAGGAAAAGTTGCATCTTATAAAAGGAGAATGTGTCAAGATGGAGAAGGACCATTCAATATCAGATTTTCATCAAAGAAAGCTGCTGCCATCACGTGTTCACCTTCCATCTCTGTTTAACAAGTTCTTTTATGTTTTTAAGATTTTCTATTATGTTTTCTTTGAACACACTACACCAAAAATGGTCTTTTACCGCCCACCATGTGCGCCGTAAAAGCCTATTTACGGCGCACAAAAGCATGCCGTAAAAGCTCGCGCCGTAAAAGACCCCATGTCTTTTACGGCGCGCAAAAATGCGTCATAAAAGAACAATTAACGTGCCATAAAAGTGGTTCCACAAATGTTATTGAGGTCATTTACGGCCCACGTTGCACGCCGTAAAAGACCTCCTATTTAAGGCATACATCTGCACGCCGTAAAAGAGTGACTGAATTCCTATTTAAGGCACACTTTGCGCGCCGTAAATGAGGTCTTTTCAAACCAAAAAAAAATTATATTGCTCAAATGTCATGTTCATATTACCCTCATGTCACATATAAGGAGCTGAATGTAAAAGAGACACTTCATAAAACTTTCATCCCTAAAAGATGTCACTACAAAATCAAATCTGTAAAACTCAGTATCACACCATTAAAGCCATTCATTTATCAATGCTTTCAGCAAAGGGTTGAAGGTAAAGCTGCCAACAAACTCATCCTGTGAAGAAAAAATGGTGAACAAGTATTTTAGCTATCATATTCAAAGATCTTATGAGTACAAATTCACATTCAATAAACTGAAGTTCATGTTCCATTTTTATAAATTTAAACTAGCAGTATCCAATGAAGGAAGACACTCAGACAAATCTGGGACAAATATGACAATAATCTCTTTATGGCTAAAGAATCCATCTTTCCCAATCCTATCGTAGTGTATTTGCACATGCGACATATAATGAAAACCTAGTCATAAATTAAACCTGCAAAATCAAACTGACTTGCAACTACTTAACCATTGCAATAATTATAAAGGGAAAGCTATACCTTAAGAAAACGATTCCAGTTCTTGCAGTTCTGCAGATCATGTTTCACAACATCCTTTCCATATCTACAAAGATAACATCATTCAATATAATACCAAAAGTAGTATCGTCTTTGCCACTAAATAATAGATAGCAAGCAGCACAAACCTTATTGCAGTTTGAATTAAAGAGCTATCATCAACTGATGGATCACCACCATCAGTGGAATTCCATGGACCACTAATTGTCATGAATGAGCAGTGTTTTTAAGAATGGCAAACCTAATGATATTGTAGATATGAGGCATGCGATCATCAGAGCTTCTTTCATATGACAGCTCCTCTGAAACATTCTTGCTTATCCCACTCATCAAGATAATCTGGAAAAGGGATAGAAAAGTGGGATAGTCATGATTCTATGTATTAATAGAAAGAAAACAGACAATGTCAGGATCCTATATATGTATTAACAGAGGCAAAACCAACAATGATCATGCTTAGAATCTTCAATTATGTTGAACATAAACTCTAATTTGAAGAAGGTTCCAAATATTTCTCTATTCCAGGAATTAACACTCGTTAGTTACGTAAGTTGAGGGCAATTTAAAGAATAGCAAAAGCAAGGAGGAAGGTCAGAGAAGTAACCTACCTTCACATTCCACACAATATTCCCACCTCCTGATATTGCAGGTTCTTCAGCCAATATTTTAGTTGTTGGTTCTTCAGCCCATGGTGCCGGATTCTAACTTGCATCAAGAAACTTTGCCCATATACTTTGCCTGTGTTTTTATAGTCTGTATTGCTGACAATCTTTATAGCACAATGAGTCTATTGTTGATCATTGGATATGTGTAGTAATCAAGCTCTTTGATAGTAACTGCCAAAATAACAATTTAATTAAGATTAGCAAATAGGAATACTCAACCAAGAAAAAAAAACAGAAAAGAAGGATAAATCAATGTCCATTAAGAAATAAAGTGTTTCCATTACCTGGTTCGAAGATTTGTGCAAATCTGATCTCAAAGATCCATGATCTCTCTGCCGCGAAGATGCTTAGAACCCTCTAAGTCTATTGATGCATAGCAAATGCCCAATCCCATCACATTGTATCATACCATATAACAGATGTGTTGTGTCTTCTAAGATACTATCATTTAGAGACTTGGTCCAACAATCATCCTTGGGACATGATAATTTCTCTTCGACACAAAATGGTTACTCCAATCTAAACAACAATAACATATTGTCACGCCGCAACCACAAAAAAAAACTAAGAAATAAAGCCAAAGATTGCATAACAGAAGCTTGAATGACAGTGGTATAGTACGTACAAAGAATCAAACAGCAATTTGCTAGTCTAGTCAGTACACTTGGTTGCTTTTCCTATGAGACCAAGGTAAAAGCTCTTTGATAAGTAAGACACTGAAAGACTAGTACTATCAAAACCTCAAATTTCCGGACTTATTCGCTACAAATAATGTAATCCAAGGGGTTTTTTTTTAGTTGAACATTGCTAGAGTTAAAAAATTAAGAATGTTCCTAAGGTCTTGGATTACAAACTTCCCTAATTCCTAGACAGAAAACTGCAAACTTCATACTACTATGTCTAGCAAGCGACCTATTATTCAAGTACTCCGATTCGAGTACATCAACTTCGATTGAAGCACATTCCACAACAAGAAGTAAGAAATAGACAAATTGCACAAGAATATAGCCGAAAATGATACAAATCAAACACACACAGACCCCAAATTAGATCATAGGTTCAAAATCTCAATTACCTCCAATATATTGTACACCACATGCAATTTGATTATTCCTTGACCACGAATCATGTAATATATTAAGCTGATATCTGAAACAACCCAATGAATAGATAAAAAGACCAGTTAGTACATTCTCATAATTCTGGCAAACTGGCTTTAGTTAGATGCTGCATGAATATTTAAGACTATTATTTTGGAAAAAGCACGTATTAAGTTCTTCCTAACCTGTTTGCTGCAAAAGAATGACACCACAAGCCATTATTGTAAAACACCACAACCGATTTTTGGTCTGGAAGTTCCAACTTAAAGGAGATTCACACTAGACATGCAAATGCCCTTTTTTTTTTTGGTGGTTTGACCCAAAGAAGTTGACTGACGTAGGCATAGAAAGCTATGCATTTGTATTGATACATGACTCCAAAAGTTGTAATGCCAATCAGATAATTACAAAAAAATATTATCATGTTTATATCTAACATCCTTGAGTATAGATTTTCAAAAGTTTTATGCTTTATACTTGATTCATTTATGTCACTAACGTATCAATCCGTGGAAGGGATAACTTTGATTCAAATTCAAAAAAATATAATAAAAATTACAAAGGAAAGTACCAGAGCAAAGAAATTTATCACAATGAAATCACCATCCATGCTTGGGCCTGATCCAAATATCGTTTCAACTACCGAAAGACATTCTTTTGTATGTTCTCCAGAAAACAACTTTTTCTGCAGCGAAAGAGGCAACTCTACAGAGCCTGGTAAGGCAAGAGATCCAATGAGAAATTTGCAAAAGTACTTTCTACCTATTTCTTAAACAAATGCTATTATATTGAGAGTTTGAGAGAACGATGAGAGAAAGAGAGTAATTTGAACCTGTAGGATCATGTTTCTGATGGATAGAGAGAACAGGTGGTGATGAAATTGGAAGATAGGAAACATTCTTCTCAGCCAAGTGACAACGTAAGCTCTGCATAACAACCAGCTAATACGACTAAAAATATAGCTCAATAGCATATCAAAGAAACAAATTTCATTTGCATGAACATTTCCATAAGATTAGGTAATATGAACGTTCAATGTGAACATTTTGTGAGGAATAGGGAGCTGCTGTTTCTTCTATTCTTACTATTAATACTAGTAATAATTTTGTGAGGATAATTAGACTGCTAATAACTTGACTTGCAACATGTCAATTTAGGATGGTATAAGTAGTCAATGTTGAACCCTCCGATTTTGGATTGAAACACTTTCATTTAAGTGTTTTGGTCCTAAGAGAGAGAGAGATATTCAGTTTTTTGATTCACTAAAAGTGAATCTATAGAAACAAACACTCCAGTTTTTTATTAAAAGTCAGCATAAGCTGGTATATAATTTATTGAGTACATGTAGTTGTTGGCCAACAAAGTAAAGCTGAAAAACTGCAAGCTCTAAAAAGTGTCAAGGCCTGCAGTATCATGGGACAAATCATAAATTCTTGTAATAAAACGATCAACCTGCATTTGAGACCTACAATCTCCCTAACTATTGTTGAACAAAATTTAAATTCCACAGTATCCCGTATGCAAAAGACCATCTCTAAAACTTGCAGCCTTGGGATTATATGACAAGGTTAAAGGATGCCTAGCATAATACAGAAAAGGAAATGTAAATCAATGAACATGAAAGTAGCAGATTCTAGTATTCATATATGAATTTCTTGTGTTATATGCTACTTCATTGGAGTTCGAATGCAGTGGAAAATGCAAAATTGTGGGATTTACTGAGCGATAAATGGGACAATGCAGTGGCCTAACTCTGAGAAAAACGAGGGTTGTATTCTTGGGCCATCTTGAATGGTGCTAGATTATTCCTTAAAGAGGTGAACAAATGTCAGTACAAAAATAATGAACAAGTTGGGGTCAGAGGAATCTGCAATTTTTTTTTGTTTTTGGAGTCCCAAAAAGTTGTTTCTTAGGTAATCCTAGAAGAATTGTCACAAACAAAAAATCTCTAGCATTGATCAAATATAGGAGCCTTAAAACATGGACAAGAGTTTATAAAAGTAAACCTCGTGAGCTGAATGTGTGATAAGAACAACTTGGTGCTGTCTCTGGTCAGAAGCAAAGGCCGCCGCAATGGCTTGCAAAGAGAATAGAGAATCAAGATTATAGTCTCAAACGGAAAGAGAGAGAGAGAGAGTCGGCGACTTACAGCAATTGGATACACATCGCCTTTGGTACCGAAAGCCATGAATACAGCAACGGGTTTCGTCCTCTCAGGCTCTATTGGATTGGATCTGAGTTGGATTGGTGGAAGAGTCCGGCTTCTTTTTCTTTGGGGGAGCTTTTCTGCTCAAAATCACTAACGAGAGCTTCCAGCCGCCCTATCTCAATGCCATGAACACAACAAATGCAGAGTCGATAAGGGAAATATTGGAAAATTAGAGAAACCCTAGAAATTGAGGAACTGAATGTCGGAGAATACGGGGTTACCGTGCATGACCATCGCGGCAAGGCTATGTCTACTCCTGCCGAATCCAAGTAGGGGACCATGGTGATGGACTCGCCCTTCTTGTGCTACCTTACTAAGGAGCCAAAAGCAAAATCGAATTTTCTTGTCGATTCACCTTAGATCTGATGTTTGATAGAGAGAGGTATTCACCCAGACAACAATAGGATGATTGGATTAGTTTGAGCAAGGATTGAGAGAAACAGGGGGAGAGATATGAGAGAGGAAAGGGTAGCTGATAGAGTTTGGCGTCTGTTCGGTCTGAAGTGTGAAATTTTTTTAGTAAGAGATTGGGTGGGAGATTAGAATTTAGCGAAAAAAACGTGAGCGGGATCTCAAAATTTAGGTGCTTTCCCACCTTATTTACGGCACATCATAATAGAACGCCGTAAATGTATAGTAACATTTACGGCACGCAATAAAACCGTGCCATGAAAGACCAATAAAGAAAAGTCTTTTACGGCGCTCATTCAGAGCACGCCGTGAAAGACCAAAAAGGAAGAGTCTTTTATGGCGTGCATTAAAAGTACGCCGTAAATGACTAAAATGGGGAGTCTTTTACGGCACGCATTCAGAGCACGCCATAAATTGCAGGCCGTAAAAGCCCAGATTTCTTGTAGTGACATGAGTAGCTAAACTCGTTTTCTAGGGCTAGGATGAGGCCCTAGCATGATTGTTTACATGTTTTGATATTCAATTGATGGATTATTAGTTTCTTTTCAGATGAATTCTTAATCTCTGCTTGAATTGTTGCTTATGTTAAAGTTTTATTGATTCGCGACCTTTAAGGCTTTGCATCTAGTTATCAGAAGATGAATTTGAGGCATAGCTGCAATATAATTCATATTAGCTTCATGTGATTAAGAATTATAAATTACATTATTACTTGAGAAAGAATAATGATTTGCTTGATTCCCTTGTTTTCTAAAGCATAATGAGTCCTGCATGTTAAATTTATACCTAAGAAGGATAAACTGCATAGTTAGGATATACAACCTTTACCCAAGGGGGAGAGAAATCAGAGAATCATGCACTTAAGGAAAACTATGGTTAAGATTACCTGAGAATGACTTAGATACAGGAATTATCATCTGGAGAAACGAAAGAATCCATTGCACTACACCAAAAACAGCCTTTTACCGCCCACAATGTGTGCCGTAAATACCCTTTTACGGCGTAAAAAAGTTGGCTGTAAATGCCGGAGCCGTAAAAGACATTCCTCTTTAACGGCGTGCATAAGAAGGCCGTAATTGTGCATCCAAGCAGGCCGTAAAAGACATTCCTCAATAATCCAATTTGATTTATGGGATGTTTGCACGCCGTGAATGTCAAGAAAGCACGCCTTAAATGACTCTCTAACCACTTATTTACGGCGCATTGGGCATGCCGTAAAAGACTTTATTCACGGCCTACGACGAACGCAGTAAAAGACTGTTTTTATGGCACACTTTTGCATGCCGTAAAAGAAGTAGTTGCCCAATTTTTTAAGGCCCAATTTGCACGCTGTAAAAAGCTTTTCTGTCAATTTTTATGTCATTCACGACGCACATAACCTGCCATAAAAGTCTTTATGGCAAAGAGGTTTCCTGGCTGCTCATAATCCAAAAATGATCAACTAACAAAATGACTTGAGCAAAAATAATATTAACCTCAAAGTACAGGTGAAACAACATATATATCATCGATAATAGAAAGGGTTTTAACAAACTTTTTATATCCAATCTGCTACAGACCAAGTACAATTTCTAGCAAACTTGAGTTTAAACTTATGTTAAGAATATAGCATATTACAAAATATACTACATCATCTTTTGAACATTTAACCATCCAAATGCAGATTCTCTCAATTGACCATCACTTTGAGAACTTTATCATCAGTATAGGGCAATGTTAATAGAAACCTCAAAAAGTGGAAGTCCCTCAAAAACTGGAAGTCCCTGTTATGAATGTAAAGCACAGTTAACAATAAACGAAAGCAAGTACTCAGCAAACTATCTAATAGCAGATGACCATCTGAGTTAAACATACATATGAAGATGTCAATTTTCCTGTAACAGTAACAAGTTCAATTATCCAATACTTCACAACAACTTTTCTGAAAACAATCAATGACATAAAAACACAAAATAAACAACAAACACTAAAAGAGAGAGTATCCATAGTGCTTTTCCATTCCTCCAATCACACCAAAAGTAAAACCCCAGCTCTCAACTCAGGCAAGGAAATATGAACTCTGTAAAACAGAACCTGTATATAAACCCAAAATGTAGCCAAAAAAAGTGCAGCTCTTTCAGACTTTCCAACAATGCAATGAAATCTGATGCTAAATGAAAACTCAGATAATTTAAAATGAAACTAAGAAGTAAGAACCAGAAAATCTCTAGATCTATTCAATTCTCTATTTCTTAATCATTCTTAATTTATTCCGTTAATTATGTTTCAAGTAATAACACATTTCTAAATTGGTCATCAAACAGAGGAAGCGGTATTTGGCCGGCCATTTCTGCCCATATATAGCCCAGTTCTGATCATCGAACATGCAAGTCCATAAAGATAAGGATGCTGAAATTTGGTGTACTTGGTGCTATATATCCCAATGAAAATAATCATTGCAATGCCTCTATAACTATATGACAACCCAGCTGCTAAAATGGAATGCCTCCTTTACAAATCAGACTGTTGGGAACATATATGTAGTTGTTAAATCAAATATTTACCTAATCAAACCAAAAAAGCTACGTCTCTGAAAAATCAAACATTGTTGATGAAAAAAAAAATTACCAGCAGAGGAATTCATGCGCGCTCTATCAAATAGTAATCCACTGGATCCAGTCAAATGGTAGCTAACTGCAACAAACCATACCGAACAGAAATTAGACAAATTGAAAGTCTTCAGACCCTATAACGACCAAAGAAAAACAGAACCGAGCTTTAACATGAAAGGGGCTTATCTATCTTATATTGCAAATCTTGATTTTAAGCTACCAAATATTTTAGATTGCAGAACTGCAACTGAACCCTAAATTACAAAACTTAAACTATATTTCTTAAACTGAGCAATCATATAGGCATTTCTAACAAATCTTTCTGCAATTCCCATGAAACAATAATTAAATACAAACCCAAATTTCATAGTTGATGAAAATGTAAACTTGGCTCGGATTTTGCAAAGCTACTACGTCCATTGAAATACTTTGTGCAGGCGAGTTGGAACAAATCAGTGAAGTCACTGGGATATTAGATATGTCAATGTATTTCACATGTAGCAGTACCATCAGTAAACTTAATAACCGAAGAAATAAGCACTTACTATGATTGGGTTCCCTCTACCCTGCTAAAATTCTGTTCTTTTCTTCAAAGTCCCCAAAGAAGACTAAGTTAGCCTCACTTGAAAATGCAAAGAAAAACGATCAGCAACGAAGCTAGATCATGGAAAAGAAGTAGGGTAATCAGTTACAGAAAACTTATGATAAAAGGGATTAAAAGCTATTATAATCAATAACATAGTCATCCAACTTGTTTCAGAACCTAAGACCGGCACAGAGAAACCCAAAGTTGAAAAAGCTTTGCTAATCAACATCAAAATTACAACAAAGGAATCAAAACTTGACCATTTAGGAAGAATCATTAACATTAAAAAGAAATAACCCTGGGAAATCTTTAATCCCTAGTCTATATTCATCATAACCTAAAAAAAGGTTTACAAAGCTTGAACATTCAATCTTAAACATCTCTGACAATGTAAGAAAAAAGTGGTCGACAATGTAAGAAAAAAGTGGTTACCAATTGGGAAAAAGAATTACCTTGCTCTGGAGGATAAGCCATCAAACAGATGTGAGCAGGTGTCAAAGATTCTAGATTGGTAGTGGCTTCTCACTCTAAACATATAGGAGTACAAATAAGAAAGGTGCTGAAAATACATATATTTAATCAGAAATATGAAAAAAAAAGATATGCTCAATTCATGGGAATTTTTGCAGCATGGCTAGTTTCAACATTGAATGTTTTGGAACAACTTGGAGGCCGTAGCGTTTTCCGATCACTTTCATTAGGACTCCCATCATCATCGGCATTACAATTTCCAGTATTTCTAAATAAATAAATAAAAGAGTATATCAGAATTTAAGGAAGGTAAAAGATGCAGATACTAAATACATTACACCCTTCCTCATACCTGTTTGATGGCGTATCCTCCAGAAGCCCAAATCTTAAAACATCAACTACACAAAAAACCCAATTCTACCTATCAACAACTCATCTGAATACATTTTTGTTTTAATTATCATGATTATTTTATATTGTCCATCTTTTTTATATGGTTCAAGGCAGAACAGTCAGAATTACTCTAACTATTTATACAACAGTAAGAATTCTCAACTATTTCTCAAATAAGGAGCTGCTTCTTGCTTTGCTTCTCATTACATTTTTCATTTTCCTCTTACCCCTACCACCCCAAATCAAAACTTTACTCAGTGGAACTTTCTCCAATCTTTCAGACTTGTTAGATGAAGGATGCTGCTAGCACATACCAGTTTCGCAGATAAAAAGCCGCTGCTAGTACATTCTTGTATCTTTACATTGTGCTCTAGAGCTGGTACCTGCGAAATGCGAATAATCAATCAAAAAATTTAAACAGCTTGACCCTATTTGCAAAAGTGCAGAAAAATTTAATTTGGGGCAAAATTCAAGAAACTACTTTCAAGAAACTCAAAGTAGTTTCTTTAAGCAATTGTATTTCGATGGGTTCAATCATAGTAACCGAAAGTATTTTCTTTGTATTTTTAGCACTTGCCTATTTCCATGTATTCTTTAGCTGAAAAGATATAAAATTATATTTCTTGAGAGCATTAGAGTAACCGATCAAACCTACATTTTAAATTTCTAGACAGCTTCTCTTCTATTTTAGCAGGTATTTATGATAAGAATCTTTGACTCTATTGATCCAGACCCCTATGATTAAAAGTGTTTAATATTTTTCTTATAGTCATATGGATGAAATGGTTATCTAAACAAACTAACAGAGTAGAGAACGGTTCAGAAGATTTTGACAATCTCTATGGACAAAGCAACTCAATGGAGCTCAAGCTCAAGTTTATTACCAATCTCTATGGCATTAACTGAAAGTCCAAGGGATGCGAAATTACAATGAAAATGCTCAGACAAAATCTGTCATGTAAAATTTTGAAATAGCAAGACAGTAGCAAGAGCAATCTTAGTCAATGACCATTAATTCTAGAATTGTCCAATTACACATGAAAACAAACAACAAAACTTAAACACAGATTATGAAATATAATTAGAAAACAAAAACTGGAAATCAAATAATAACCTTATAGAGAATGGTCGCCTATCGGGTTGAGAATGGACTATGATTTAAAGCCGGATCATAGTCCGTATCCCAAAAGAGGCACCAAGAAGACAAAATTTGCTCCTCAAACTTTTGGCTATCTGAACAATGATATTGCTGCTCCTCATCCTCTTCTTCATCCCCTGATTATTAGGAATAGGCAAGGCCTTGGTGTATCATCTCTAAGTCCACAACAATCTTGAACCACTCCTCTTCTCCTTCCCACCCCAGCAACCTACGATGACATCAAATCAAAATTGAAAATCTCAAATTTGGCAAATAAATGTTCAAATCTGGCAAATAAGCTTAGGAAACCAAACCGGTCCTACTCGTTTTTAGTCCAACCTCTCTTTCTCAGAGCCTGATAGATGCTATTAACTGCCATCAAAACCTAAATATCAAGGTTTCTGGGAGAGTTCTGTCTACCTGATTTCAATTACAAACATGATTAGCAAACACAGGAAATCTTCCAGTTACAGTAAAATCATCTGAAACTCTGTGGCTACCCTGTTTACTCAACATATGATCCTGACATGCACAGTCCAGGAGTTCCAAGAACACTCACCTTCAATGATAGATAAATGGACTAATGGAGCATATATAGATCCAAGTCTCAAATGTCTTCCTGAATAATAACATCAGGGTATAAAAACAAATAAGAAAACCTAGAAAAAATCAAAGTCACACCCAATAAAACAAACAAAAAATATGAATTCTTGAAATTGCTTAGCAACGAATTCGCGCTTTTTCAAAAAAAAATTACCAGCTGAGGAATGCTTTCACATAAAGATCAAAACTTTACCAAAACCCAGCTGAAAAAAGTTACCTTCTTGGCTGGTCGAAGCTTCTTGATCCAAGCAAACTGGCTTCCGATTGAGGAAAGAGTTGAAAGCAAAGATCTTTGGAAGAGTAATGGGTGGCTTTCTATAACTGAAGCTTGGTGGCCTTTTCTGGTACCCAAGATAGCAAATGAGCAAGACAAGGCCAAAGTTCTCAACTTTCTCCAAATGGGTTTTAGAAACTTCAAGACCCGGATTCCGGTGGCCCGAATCTCCGAGAGCGGTGATCACTTCAATGTTCTTTAATTTGGAGCTCAATCCATCCACGGAATCTAGATGATAGGAGCAGAAAACGTGGTGGTGGTGGGAGGTGGCTGGCGACTCGGCAGCGGAGCAAATCCACTGAACGGCGACTCGGCGGTGGGAAGAGACGTGGAGGGAAGAGATAGGGAAAACTGAGGTCTGTCGGGGAGAGAGAAAAGTTTTGTTTTATGAAATGAAAAAAAATAGAATTAGAAAGTGTAGAGGAAAAAGATGGAGGGAAATAAAAATTTTGGTGAAAATTTCCCGCCTTTTACTTTTACGGCACACATTAATGCATGCCTTAAAAAATCATATTAAAAACCACATTAACGGCGCACATACTTGCAGGCTGTAAAAGATAATACTATTACGGCGTGTATCTAATGCATGTCATAAAAGACCAAACGAAAATAGACATCAATGGCGTGCACTAATGCATGCCATAAAAGACCAAACGAAAATAGACATTAACGGCGTGCATTAATGCAAGCCATAAAAGACTAAACTAAAGTAGACATTAACGGCGTGCATTAATGCATGCCGTAAAAGACCAAAACTAAAATAGACATTAACGGCGTGTATTAATGCATGCCGTAAAAGACCAAACTAAAATAGATATTAACGGCGTGCATTAGATGCACGCCGTAAAAGACCATATCAAAAAGTGTATTAATGGCATACCATAAAAGTGCGCCGTAAATGTATGTTTATTACGGCATGCATTGATGCACGCCGTAAAATGTGCGCGGTAAAAGAGTCATTTTCTTGTAGTGTTGGTTGGTTCAAAACGTAGATAAGATTGCTTGTGGTTGATTCCGACACCCTAGGCTCATCATCATCACGTTCTCATTTCTAATCATTAGAAACTCTTTTCAATTCCAATTTATTTAGATTTACTTTCTAAGTTTTTGTTTTCAAGAAATTTTTCCATTATCATAATCTCTTTCAAAACCGTGAAAATCGTAAGTCCTAGTTTGAGTCATTGTTTGTTTTAGCTGATTTGTGTTTCTTGTTTTGTGTGTTTTTAGTTTTAATTAATTTAGGTTTTCATATTGTGAATTGACTTAATATCCTTGTGGGAACGACAACCCCTTCTCTTCCATTACTATACTACATCCACCTTGTATACTTGTAGGAAATCCATCATTAAGTACGGGATATTTAGACTCGCACCTAGTCACTAGCTATAACGCAAATAAAAGTTGAGTGGCTATGAGTCGTAGACAAATTTGCATAGTTGCATGCGATATTGCATAAGCCCAAGCGGAAATATTGGTGCACATTACCAATGTTCGGGCTACCATCGTAGTCGTTTAATGATGGCTTTTCCGTGAGATCATGGGGGTGTGTTCATGGGAATATGATGCCTAATATCAATCCCCAATAATAAGCAATAGTCTTCGAAAATTGTTTTGATGTAAACTATCTAGCATTATCAAGTCGAATTGACTGAATGAGATGATCTGGGTAGTGAGCCCGTAGCCATATGATTTGGGCCAGGAGTTTATCATAAGCAGCATTACGAGTGGGCGATAGTGCGACACGTGACTAGCGTGTCCACATATCAACCAACATCTAAACAGTCTGCACGTTGGTTAAATCGGTCCACTGAATCCCCTTGGATTCTCTATAAGAATGGAAATATTTTCGTTGGGTCCTTTGCATAGGATGGTCTCGATCCTAATTTTTCTAAAGAGCAGGCTTTGTAAAATGAACGATGGGCCTTAGAAGCAACCAAGGAAGAATTTGGTTGAGCCACAAAGTCACAATAGACTTTAGAAGTAGAAAAATGGGCCAAGGAGGCATTGTTGGAGTCAAAGCCATCTTTGGGCCACAGGGGGTAGGTGACGCAGACCATTGATGGCCGGTTGTGCATAGGGACGACACTGTGTGGTGCATGTGCCCTTCCTTGGACTGAATTTCTGTTTTTACTTCTTTTTGTTTTGAAAAAAATAGATGTCTGTGTGAAGTCTTTAGTATACGGATCATCATATCATGACCTAGGTGTCCCAAACGGTCGTGCCAAATCCTATATGTGTCAAAATCCCATAAGTCATCTCTCATGACATGGTTGGGTTCAGTGATAAGAATAGTGGTTGCATACAACCCATTAGAGAGACACATAAGTTTCTCTAATACTCGTTTATATCCGTAGTCATTAGAGGTGATGCAAAGGAACTCTTTTCCATTCTCACAATGTGTTTCCACATGAAAATCATTGGCTCTTATATCTTTGAAATAACAAAGTTCAAATTAAAGTATGTCCAAGACATGAAATAAAAGAATCGACACTTTATTAATAGCCAATTATTACATCAAAGTTTCGTAACCAAAAATCTAATCCAAAATAAAAATCAAACTAAGACAAACTGTAGTCACTCAATCCTTTTGGTAACTCCAATTAAACATGACCAGGAAAGTAAGAAGAGATGTCGGTGGAGCGAGGCTCTCTTAAGTACTACTAATCTCAACTAGTTTCCTAGACATCATACTTAATTGGGTGAGCCAAGTGAGAGAGAGTTAATACAAGATATCATTTATTGATTAAGGCATAATTGCCATTACATAATTCTTGGAAAAATAAAAGACTATACTGAAGAAATCTGCGGCATTTTGTCTTCATTGCCAGATTTAAAGTCTTCTTTAACTCAATGTCTTGATCACCGTGAGGCAGCTACCTTCATAGGTACATTGCAAACTCAGGCCCATTGATCAGAGGTTCCATATCAAAATATATACCATGAAGAGGATTCTCCCTTGAGTGAGGCGCATTGGCGCAATGTGCATGGTCCCTAAGACCTGAGGCATTGGAAAATTATGACCATGGCCAACGTCGGCTACATGGTTTCCAACCCTTCGTCCCTCAAAGTCACGGCTCCTACGGTCATGTGATCGTCGCCTTTGGCGATTACCTTCATGAGCATTTCGATCATATGGATCATGACGTCTATGGCGACTTTCTCTAGCTATGGAACGATGCTCTTGGTGGCCATCTCAAAGCCTATCACTTTCTCTTCTCACAAGCTCGTTGCCATGTCTTTCAACAATGGCCATAGCTTCAATAAGCTGTTGAAAACTTGTGATCCGTCATACGTTTACATGAGTCTAGAATAAATTAGAGGACCTCATAGCATAGACAGGGAAGGTATTGAGGGTTTTCTCAATCAATTGGTCTTCTGTGATCGTCTTGCCACAGATGCACATCATTGCTTTGATGCGGCGAGATTCCGAATAAAATTGCTTGACTGTATCAAGGTCAGAGAAGAGAATATCATTCCATTCTGCTTCTAAATTCGGAAGGATGTAGTCATGAACATTACCATAACGTTCATGAAGCGCTTGCCATAGCTTTATAGCACTATCCTCATTCATGAACTCAAACTAGAGGTCTCTATCCATATGACGCATCATTATGGCAAGTGCCCTGTAATTGTCAATCTCAGTTTGAGGGTCTGGAGCAATTTCTTCATAACAAATCTCTTGGATTGTGTGCAATAGATCACGGGAAATCAGATGGAGCTCAAAGTCCTGAGCCCACAATAGGTATCTTTTGCCTGCATAATCCAATGGAACAGAAATGAGTCTGTTCGAGTTCGACATCCTGAAAAGTGAAACAAGAACGAATTAGTTTTGGAGTCAATGCTTCCGCGAAAACTAATATTAATAAGATTTTCGAGCTATGCTACCGAGAAATTTATTTCTAAGAATATTTGGACTAGACCGAAACAATGATGTTTGATATGGTCAAAAATAGATGCTTGCAGACGCTCTTAGTCCGAAGATCACAAATGCTCTTAGTTCGTATGTAGCGTGAATGCCCACAATTCCGCTTATTAAATAATCGAACCCACGTTATAGAAAGGTGGGATGGAGGAGAAGGGAGGTTGCAAATCCCTGAATAAAATAAAGGAATTTAAAAGACAAGAAAGCAGGAACTTTAATCTTTAAAAACTTACTTGTTGATTCGGAGCTTGAGTCATGCGCATGTTGATGCAGGTGTGATGGAGCGAAGCTAACCGAGGAGATGGTGAAGTGAGGCTTGCAGCAGTATCAGATGTGAGGGGGAGCAGGGGCTGCAGTGATGCTGTAGTGGCAGCAGGTGAGCAAAACAGCAGAGCTGCAGGGATCCAGGGTTGCAGGACTGCGAGGCTACGAGGCTGTGGTGCTACAGTGGGAGGCTGCGGAGCTGTGGGGCTGTAGAGATGCAGGAAGCTGCCAGGCTGGTGCTCGGGTTGTGGTAGGTAGGCAGGCTCACAGGCTGCGGGGGACAGATGCTAGCGTGGGCTAGCTGTATGCAGTGGCTGCGAGGACAGCGGGGGAGCGTAGGGCTGCGGGGGCAGCATGAGAGCTAAGGGTTGCGGGGCCAGCAGGAGAGCGAAGGGCTGCTGGGCCAGCAGGGGCAGGACAGGAACGGGGAGCAGCGAGCGCAGGGGCGCATGCAGGGCAACAGGCGGCAATGGGGAGGCTAACTCGTGCTAGGGCTTGCAGCAATTTTGGTGAGGAGAGTTTTAGGGTTTTGGTTTTTAGGGCTAGGGTTAGGGCTCGTGTTGATAACGTGTTGTAAGAAAATATGATTCGAGAGAATTGTGAGAGAAATTGTGTATTCTATTATTGATAATAGGAGTCCTTTATATTGGGATTTACAAAGTACATACAAGGTAATAGAATCTGAATATAACTAGGAAATCTAGAACCTTCTCATATTACAACTCTAGAACAAAACCCTAATTTGAAGAAGCACACTATAATTCAACATCCATCAACACGTTAAGATATTTACTAGTAACTCGAATGTCAATACAAATACATATGTAATTTTTCTAATATTAAATAATGGACAATTTGTTAGTAAAAAAGTTTGTATTCTAGAACAAATATAGGATTTCTCACAACAACAAAAAAACACAAATATAGGATGCTTTTTGCAAAATTGTAAAAGAAGTGGGGGTAATTTTGATGTAAAAATTTGGATCCTATGAAGCAGTACCATATCCCCCCACCCAAAATAAAAATGGGGTCATCATTCCAAATTTTCTCATAGATCTCACAAAAAAATTATTTTCTTACTGTTAATAATATTATTGAAGTGGAATATGAGTGATTCTCTTTATCTTCATTGTCATTTAGATTAGTGATCAACACATAGACCTGTAAATGAACCGGATTTTGATCTGGACCTGCTACAGATCTGTGGTTATTTGACGGGTTTGGATAGAAAATTTTGATCCGTTGATCCGTTAATGATATGAATCCGTTAACCCTTTTATTTAACGGATCAAATACGAATTTAGGTCGATCCGATCCGTTAATGATCTGACCCATTTTTGTAATAATACAATATTATTTTTTATTAATATATTATTATTTTTAAAAATATAAAATATGAAGAATTTCTAATACAAATTTTTTGCAAAAATCTAAGGGACGGTCAATCACCCAAGATTCCAAGAAGCATTAAGAATTTTGATATTGTAATTCTACTTTTGGTGGTACTTTTCATGTTGTTTTAATCTTTTATTAATATTTTATGAGGAATCATGATATAAATTTAATATAACTATTTAAAATTTTAAAATATTTGAAATTATAAACGGGTCGGATTAGCGGATGGGGTATCCGTTAATCCGGTGGATACGGATTTGGATCGAATTTTTCTTTTAAGTAAACGGATTTGGATTTAGGTCGATCCGATCCATTCACAGATCTATCAACACACCCAATATGAGATATCACATTTAATACCTATTCAGCTATGCCAAGAAATCTACAACTTGTTCATCTGTATTGAAGTAAAATGTTTCCCTATGTTGTATAACCCTTTTGAAGAGATATAATCCTAACAATATCAACCATACTATATATACAATTATAAGAAAATTTATCAATATTTATCTTCAACAGAGCAACGTCCTATTATCAAAATTAAACAGGACTCATTGCCTAGCCTACATAATGTTGGTAAATTTAGTGGTCTAATTTCAATGTGTACAAGAAAATCAAGAAGTCTTCATGCAAACAAAACGCTAAATAGAATGCATTAATCAAACTAAGTAAAACCTTAAATAATTGGGTCAGTTTTAGAACTTAGTTATATCTTCTTAAGAGGAAATTGCCTCCTGATTGGTATTTAGAGATTTCAATAGCAAATATCTCCTAGAAATCTAGAATACAACGATCTTTTTGTTATAGTAGCTCACTAAATTTCATGAACAACAAAATTAGATTATGTCTAAACTCTCTTTCCTAAAAGACTCATAGATCCAAAAGCGAGACCCTAAAACAATTGCGAACAATTGGGATTACACTTACGAACTGAATCCTCACCGCCATATTACTGACGATACCTAAACAAGAAAAGCTGTATATGAGCTTGATCTGGTAAGAGCTCTGTTTTTAATGATCTAATTGTGCATCAATCGTAGCAAACTTTTATCAAACCCATATGAATTCGGAACTGACAAATATGCCAAAAACACCTAAGGCATATAACTAATGAAATCCTTTGACTTGGTAATAAATTTGATATTTGATAAATAGTAATAAATTTTTAAACGGTTGGAAATCATGTACAATTTCATATGTTATGTGATGTAATTGTAAATTTTCTTTAGTAAACCAACCATAAAAAAATGTCTTAAGCACCTCCTAACTTGGGTGGCATTCAGAGATAAAAATACAAATATGTTGTAGGAGAATAGAATTGTGTTTATTATTGATAATAGGAGCCCTTTATATAGGGAGTTTACAGAGTACACAAAAGGTAACAGAATCGGAATACAATTAGTATACCTAGGGTACTTTCCTATTACAACTCTAACCCTAGTTTGTAGAGGCACACATTATGTCGATATCCTTCAACACTCCCCCTTGTGCCGCTCAAACTTGGTGATGACGCTTTGATTGTTGCCTCGTTAAAAACCTTGCCAGGTAACAAAAACCCTGTGGGACAAAAATAACCCTGGTCGAAGGACAAAAAGAGCACAACACGTCCTTCACTCTTCGAGATCGAACATGTAGACATCATGCCTCCCCCTGATGTCAATATCTCCCCCTGATTGCTACAATCATGGGAGTTCGGATAACTTTCTCAATCCGATGCTCTTCACATGTTTCTCGAAGGTGGATTTTGGTAACGACTTAGTAAATAAGTCCGCTACATTATCCTCTGATCGGATTTGGTTCACTTCAATATTTAGAAGTGCCTGTTGTTGCTGATTGTAAAAGAACTTTGGCGATATATGCTTGGTGTTGTCACCCTTGATGAAACCTAACTTCATTTGCTCAATGCAAGCTGCATTATCTTCATAAATGCATGTAGGTTTATCTGTGGTAGACTTCAAACCACAAGTTCCTCGAATGTGTCTAACTACAGACCTTAGCCATATGCATTCTCGCACGGCTTCATGTAGAGCAATGATCTCTGCATGATTTGAGGAAGTGGCAACAAGGGTCTGCTTTGTAGACCTCCAAGATATAGCAGTGCTTCCCATGGTAAAGACATAACCCGTTTGGGAGCGACCTTTGTGAGGGTCAGAGAGATACCCTGCATCAGCAAAACCCATCAAAACATCGTTGTCATTTTGATAGAGGGGAGGAGGAGCACGGAAGGTGGCATTTTGCCTTGTAGAGTCCGATCCAACACTTCCGTTGTTTCTCTTCTCTCTGTAGGGATAAAACAAGCCCATATCAATCGTACCTCTCAGGTATCGAAAGATTGTCTTTATGCCAATCCAATGGCGGCGTGTTGGCGCAGAACTATGTCGAGCTAACAAGTTCACTGCGAATGAGATATCCGGTCTTGTGCATTGAGCTAAGTACAATAATGCGCCTATTGCACTTAGATAGGGCACTTCAGCCTCTAATAGGTCTTCGTCCTCATCCCTTGGACGAAACGGATCCTTTTCTGGCTCAAGACTACGACTGATCATGGGAGTACTCACAGGCTTTGCTTTATCTTCATTAAAGCGCCTTAATAACTTTTGAGTATATGCTGACTGATGGATCATAATCCCATCACTACGGTGCTCGAGTTCTAATCCGAGGCAAAACCGTGTTTTCCCAAGATCTTTCATCTCAAATTCGGATTTCAAATACTTAGCAGTTTCCTTTAACTCATCTAGAGTTCCAATTAGGTTCATGTCATCGACATAAACTGCTACAATTGCAAATCCGGAACTTGTCCTTTTTATGAACACGCACGGCCATATTTCATCATTGACATATCCCTTCCCAATCAAGTAGTCACTTAGACGGTTATACCACATCCGTCCGGATTGTTTCAATCCATATAGTGAGCGTCTCAATCTTATTGAAAACGCGCTCCGTGGTTTATAGCCACTTGACTTGGGTAATTGAAGTCCATCTGGAACCTTCATATATATCTCTGAATCTAGATCCCCATAGAGATATGCTGTAACCACATCCATAAGCTGCATGTCAAGTTTTTCGGAAACTACCAAACTGACAAGGTAGCGGAACGTTATAACGTCCATTACGGGAGAGTATGTCTCCTCGTAGTCGATTCCAGGGCGTTGTGAGAAACCTTGCGCCACAAGGCGGGCTTTGTATCTAACAACCTCATTTTTCTCATTACGTTTTCTAACAAAGACCCATTTATGGCCAACAGGCTTTATACTTGGGGGTGTCAGTGTTATAGGCCCAAATACCTGTCTCTTTGTTAGTGAATCCAATTCAACCTGGATCGCATTTTTCCATTTAGGCCAGTCTGCTCTATGTTGACATTCTTCAACGGAGCGAGGTTCGATATCATCATGTTCTATAATTCCTTGAGCGATAGAATATGCAAACACATCATCAAGGATAATAGAGTCTCGACTCAACGTCTCATGTACACTAGTGTAATTCATGGAGATCTCTCTATTCTCTGGAATTGGTTCTGACATTGGAGCGTCCCCCAATGATGTCTCTTGGACATAACCGTAATCCGGAATATCTTCATGAGACGGGTTATTTATGTCGATGATTAATGGATCTTTTTGTGCCAAACTCGCTTTCTTTCTCGGGCGAGAATCCATCGAACCTTTGGGCCTCCCACGTTTCCTTGCTGGGAGCCCAGCCTGAGCCACATTGCCATCACCATTAGTGATGGTGACACCATGCTCAATACCTCTAGAGGTGGCGCCATGTCCACTATTTTTAGGGACATCAATCCTTGCAGGCACGTTTGCAGCAGGTATATGTGATCTTGTCACTTTAGCGATATCAGAAAACGCGTCAGGCATAGATTCTGCTACGTTCTGAAGATCGAGAATTCTCCGCACTTCAATTTCGGACTGTGCGGTTCGGGGATCAAGATGAGACAAAGTGGGGACAGACCACGACAATTCCTGTCGTTCCTGTTGAACATTGTTGTTCTTATCTCCCCCTAACGACGGGAAGACTGTCTCGTCAAAGTGACAATCCGCAAATCTTGCGGTAAATTGATCGCCTGTCAAGGGTTCCAGATAGCGGATAATGGTTGGAGAGTCATATCCAACATAAATGCCCAATCGTCTTTGAGGACCCATTTTGGTGCGCTGTGGCGGCGCAATTGGCACATAAGCTGCACACCCAAATATGCGTAAGTGTGAGACATCAGGCTCATACCCAGTAACCATCTGGGATGCAGAAAAGGGTTGAGTGGCAGTAGGCCTCAGACGAATAAGCACAGCTGCATGCAATATTACATAGCCCCAAGCAGAAACAGGGAGATTGGTGCGCATAACCAATGCTCGAGCAACCATTTGAAGTCTTTTAATGGTGGCTTCTGCGAGACCATTTTGGGTGTGAATGTGAGGAACAGGGTGTTCAACCTCAATCCCAATGGACATGCAATAGTCATCAAAAGTTTTTGACGTAAACTCTCCAGCATTGTCAAGACGAATTGACTTAATGGGATGATCAGGGTGGTGAGCCCTTAAATTAATGATTTGTGCTAGGAGTTTAGCAAACGCAGCATTTCTGGTGGACAAAAGCATGACATGTGACCAATGTGTCGATGCATCAACCAACACCATAAAATATCTAAATGGTCCGCAAGTTGGTTAGATAGGTCCACAAATATCACCTTGGATTCGTTGCAAGAATGGAATATTTTGTTTAGTGTCCTTTGCATAGGATGGTCTCGATCCTAATTTTGCTAAAGAGCAGGCTTTGCAAAACGAAAGATGGGCTTTAGAAGCAACCATGGAAGAATCCGGTTGAGCCACGAAGTCACAATTGACTTTAGAAGTAGAGAAAGGAACCAAGGAGGCATTATTGGTGTCAATACCACTATTGGGCCGCAGGGGGTAGGCGGCTCTGGCCCTACCTTGGACAGAAATTTCGTTCTGACTTCTTTTCGTTTTGAAAAATGGATGTCCGTGTGAAGTCTTTAGTATACGGATCATCATATCACGACCTGGGTGTCCCAGACGATCGTGCCAAAGCCTATATGTGTCAGAATCCCATAAGTCATCTCTCATGATATGGTTGGATTCAATGACTCGAATAGTGGTTGCATACAACCCACTAGAGCGACACATAAGTTGCTCTAATACTCGTTTATGCCCGTAGTCATTAGAGGTGATGCAAAGGAACTCTTGTCCATTCTCACAATGTGTTTCCACATGAAAACCATTGGCTCTTATATCTTTAAAACTCAATAGGGTCCTTCCAGCCCTAGGAGCATATAGAGCTTCGGTGACATTAATATTTGTGCCATTTGGCAACATAAATTGAGCTGGTCCTCGACCATGAATCAATTGTGATGGTCCAGCCATCGTAGTCACAGAAGATCGACTAGGCGTCATGCATAGAAATAGTTGCCTATGTCGCAATATAGTATGTGTGGTGCCACTATCAACAAGGCATTCCAACTCTCCAGGAAACATACTGAGAAAAAATAAAGTTCGAAATTAAAAACATGTCCATGACATTGAATAATACGATACTTTATTAATAAATGTAGCCAATGATTACATCAATTGGTCCAAAAAGGTCTAATCCAAAGTAAAGAAAATCAAACTGAGACACATTGTAGTCACTCTATTCGTTTGGCAACTCCAATCGAATATGACCAGGAAAGTAGAGAGAGCGGTTGGTGGAGCGAGGCTCGCTTAAGTACCAATTATCTCAATGACCTTCCTAGACATCATATTTTATTGGGTATGCCACATAAGAAAGAGTTAACACAATTGTCATTTATTGACTATTACATGATTCTTGAAAAATAAAGAGGACTATTTCTAATCAAAGTCTGCAGCATCCTTGTGCACTTCATCTTCAGCTTTGAAGTCCTCCATGGTGAGATTAACATCTCCACCATTTTCTTCTTCTTCTACAAGGTACACTTCTTGCTCCCTCAGGTCCCTGTATGCCCTGTATCTTGAAGCTAGTTGCTCGCTTGCCTTGCATCGCTTGAACCAATGCTCACTAGATCCACATCGATGACACATATCATTGTGGTTGCCTCCCTTCAATTGAGGTGCACGTTGTGCACGTTGTGGGCATTCCCTAGGAGGATTTGCGCCTCCACCACGACCCATGGCGCCACCACCACGAGCCATGGCTCCATTACCACGGATAGGGTTGCCACAACCTCCTCTCCCACGTGTGGCATTGCCACTACGTGTATCCGCTCCAAACTTGCGGTTTCCTTCCTGATTAGGGCGGTTATATGGACCCATACGTCCCTCATGTCCCTTATTCCTAGGGTTCCGCTCCTTGCGCCCTCTTTTGGGTGCATTATAATTCGCCTCATGAACGCTCTTAGTTCCAATGGGCCTTGAATTATAATTCCTCACGAGAATGTTATCATGTTTCTCAGCTACATATATGATATTGATAAGCTGATGAAACCTCGTGATCTGTCCAGCATTGACTTCAGTACGGTATTGCTTTGATACCACAATGGCTGAAACGGGGAAGGTGGAGAGAGTCTTCTCAATTAGCTCTTGCTCTGTGACAGGTTGTCCACAAAATCTCAACATGGATTGTAAGCGAAGAGCCTCTGAATTATATTCAGTAACAGACTTGAAGTCAGCAAAGCGCAGATTGTTCCATTGAACCTTCAAGTCAGGGAGGAGGGAATCTTGGACATTGCCAAAATGCTCTTCTAGCGCTACCCATAGCTCTCTTGCATCCTTGATCGACATATACTCCAATCTGAGTGCCTTGTCCATATGGCGTCGCATCAAGATAACTGCTTGAGCATGCTTTGTAGATGTTCGGTTGAACAAAAGATCCGGGTTAGGTGCCTGGATTATGGGTAATATTCCCTTGGAAGTGAGATGATTCTCAACATCGGTTACCCAACTGTGGTAATCCGAGCCTATTGAGTCAAGCATGGGAAAGTCGAGTCTAGGTTCATTCGACATCCTGAAAATAAGAAGAGAAAATATATTAGTTTCGGAGTTAAACTTCCACGAAAACTAAAATAATACGATTTCTGAGCTATGCTTCCAAGAAATCAATTTCCAAGAATCTTTTTTGGATTAGACCAAACAATAATGTTTTAATATGGTCACAATTTGATGCTTATGGACGCTCTTAGTCCAAGCATTGTGAACGCTCTTAGTTCACACGAACACTCTTAGTTCGTTTAATTATGAACACTCTTAGTTCATACGAACACTCTTAGTTCGTTAGGCGTGAATCCCCACAATTCCGCTTTGTTAAATATCAAACTCATTTGGCAACATATATTCCAATTATTTGCAGAAAATAAAATGAATTTAAATACAAGAAAGCAGCAACCTTAATTATAAAAACTTACATGATTTGGCTTGAAGACACGCGCGTGTTGGAGCAGGCGTGTTTGTTTTTTTTTTCTGGGCTTTCCTCCTTTTTTGTTTTCTAGCCGGCCGGGTCCCTCTCTTTTTCTTCCCCTCCTTCCTTTTTTCTTTTGGCCGGGCCCTTCTCTTCTTCTTTCTGTTTTTTTTTTTTTTTTTTTTTTTTTTGTGGGCCGGGTCCCTCCTTTTTTTCGGTCTGCCTCCCCCCTCCTTTTTTCCCGATTTCTTCTTCTGGTTTTCCTCTTGTTCTTTCTGGTCTCCGATCTGCAGCAGAGGTGAAGAGGTGCGGCTGGAGTGGTGCGGCTGGACAGCGGTGGCTGTTCGCGGACTGGGCTGCTGCGGTGCACGGAGGAGCGGTGGCTGCGCGCGGACTGGGCTGCTGCGGTGCACGGAGGTGGTGTGGCTGGAGGCTGCGGCGAGGTGGGCTGCGGCTAGGCTGCTGGGGTGAGGCTGGTGGTGGCAGTCTGCTGGGCGCGGGGGCGCTGGAGGAGAGGCCGGACGGGCTTGGCTGCTGGAGGCTGAGGCTGGTGGTGGACGGCCGGTATGGAGTTGTTTTTTTTTTGTTTGTTTCTGTTTTGGGTTGGCGGTAGAGAAGAAAAAAGATTTTTCTTCTAGGGTTTTTTTTTTTTCTGAAGCTAGGGTTAGAACTCGTGCTGATAACGTGTTGTAGGAGAATAGAATTGTGTTTATTATTGATAATAGGAGGCCTTTATATAGGGAGTTTACAGAGTACACAAAAGGTAACAGAATCGGAATACAATTAGTATACCTAGGGTACTTTCCTATTACAACTCTAACCCTAGTTTGTAGAGGCACACATTATGTCGATATCCTTCAACAAAATACAAATTCCAAAAAAAAAAAAAAAAAAAAAAAAACTGGATCATTTGTCAATATGGGCAAGCCATCAGAGCGCAAGGTCACCATGTCTAATTTTATCGGATGTCGGGAGAAATAAACAACTCTATACTAACAAATGTAAGCAGCGAGGACGACAAGTAGCAAATTCACCGTGAAGATTTTTAGTCTTTTGATTATTGGCACCTAGCTAGCTGAGAAGCCTTTGGGAAAATACCTTGTAAATGTGCTACGTGCTCGTTACTAAACTGTGAAACCTTAAACCAAATGCGACCACAGAAATCAGCATCAAGTCACCAAACTACTAGTCTGGTTCGATTCGTTGTATGAGCAAAACCAGTAAACCACGTATGTCTTGTAATTCCATACTACGCGTCATATGACTCATCACTATGAAACCAAACCATGTTGTGGTGCCAAAATATGAACCATTGAGCTCTGCTGCCTCAAGTAGTATATAAGTCACTCCAAGGCATGCAACTTCCATACTCATAAACCAACATTGATTTTTACATCTTCAACAAACTTCAATCAAAAGCCTGCTCAATTAGCTTGAATCTACAATGGCTGCAACAACTGCTATGCAATCAGTCCTTGGAAGCTCCATTGCCTACGGAGCTGCAGGCAACAACAGACCACTGAACCTATGGAGTACCGTTCCGGCTAGTTATGCAGTTTCGAGCCATCTCAGGGTTCGCTCAATGGCCGAGGTAATTACAACAAATATTTTCTTATCAGAAAGCCTCATATATGTAAACTTTATTCTGTACGACGACATAATGTATCAAATATCTCTAGAGTGTGGCTACTTTTGGGTTGAATTTTGTTCAACTTAAGATGTTGCAGTACATGATTGATATTAAGCTTGCGTGGTTCATTTGCAGGATGGTCAAAAGAAGCAACCAACAACTGTAACAAAAGCCTCAAAGGATCCCCAGCCTGCAGCACCATCTCCCAAGTTTTCAGACGTGTTTGCATTCAGTGGACCAGCACCGGAGAGAATCAACGGCAGGCTGGCAATGGTGGGCTTCGTTGGAGCTCTGGCTGTCGAACTATCAAAGGGGCAAGATGTGTTTGCTCAGATATCCAACGGCCCCGGGGTACCTTTGTTCATCGGCACAAGTATTTTGCTATCAGTAGCATCCTTGGTTCCTCTATTGAAAGGAGTGACCGTGGAGTCCAAATCCGACGGGATCTTTACGTCGGATGCAGAGCTCTGGAATGGAAGGTTGGCCATGTTGGGTCTTGTAGCTTTGGCCTTCACCGAGTACGTGACCGGCAGTGCCCTAGTGTAGAGCTGTTTCATTACTCGTCACAAGTCAAAGGGTGCTTGCTAGCTTATATAAGCACACCCTGTAAATTCACATGTAGTAATTACACGTCTTATTTAAGAGCTTCACGTAAGTCTTTAGATTCATACTCAAGTGTTCAGTTATTCCAAATTTCAATATACTCTCTTCAATTTACTTTCTTTGGATATAATCTACTTTAGGCAATGTCAAACTCAAATGCTTAATTATCACCTCTTTTGCATTCCTGTACATCTTAATAAATGAATTAATCACAAAGAATTACTAGCCAAAGTTCATAAATCATCAAATAGTATGTAAAAGATATATATCCGGCCTATTGGAAAAATGAACTAGAATCGAGCAGTAATTAAGTGTCTGTGTTTTGGGGTTTCACGTGCTTTCTCAGCTATTAAGATCTTCCAATTAGATGGACATCAATCGGCTCTACAAGGAAAACGAGTACAAAACAAAAAAAATCTGTCAAACTAAACAAAAATTTAGTATTAGACTCACTTTGCTGATGAAAATTGCGTCAATTCAGCAAAAATGAATATTTTGTTATTAAGAGCCTCCCAAAGAAAGAAATAAAATGGTCGACTTACTTTGGCGACAAAAATTATGTTGGTATAAGTCATCCATAGTAAAAAAAGGGGCTTATGAGTGAACCTAGCTAAAGGAATTTTTCTTTACAATCATGTATATGTAGTTCCTTTAGGGTTAGAAGAACTTGTGTTTACTTTTATGAGTCAACAATTAGTGGAATTTTGTTATCAAGTTGCATTAATTTTGATCTGTTTGCTTTTAAAAATTAATCAGTGTTCCCTATGTTTCAAGTGTTTAAACGTTACCTCAAACATATAATTTGTTTGAAAGGTTTCAACGGGCAAGCAACTCTGAAGCTTCTCAAGCACATCAATTTATTATTATTATTATTTTGGCAAATAAAACACATCAACTTGATTAGAACAAAGCTAGTTAATATTTCGCAACTAAATGACGTGGAAGTGTGCTGAAATATGTTTCTCTTATGAACAGTCCATCTCTGTTCTGTAATCTGTAGCACACATGTGACAGCAAGTAAGTAAAAGTGAAAACAATACTTAGAAAATATTGGTAAAGCATACTCATTGAACTCCATGTCCAGCTTTGTAAGGCTTGGGATATAGTAGGATCGATAAAATAATCATATTAATTTGCTTTTGAATTCCTCAGCAATCTCTAATATGACCGTCACACTCAGGAGTATATTCAAGAGACAAAAGAAGTTAGTAAACAGAAGCAATTAATTACGGCTAGGAAGGGTACGAGGCCTCAATGGGACTAAGGCCCAGTTTGGGATTGATTCTGGACCTGCTTCTGCTTTTAGGGTTATGTTATGCTGTTTGGTAAATTGTCTAGGAAGTGCTTTTGGTCCAATTTGCTTCTCCTAGAATCTGAAATTGAGAAGCACCCAAGTACCAGCTTTGGGAAGCTGCTTCTGTCAAAACACGGAGCGAACAGTATTGATTAAATGAAAGTTTCTCTTTTTCCTATTATGTCCTCATCTTTTCTATAGAGTTTCGTCTCTTCCTAGATCTCTCTTCCCAGCGTCCTCCTCAAAACCATCGATCGATCCAGATCTTTCTTCCCAGCCTGGCAGCCTCCTCCTCAAAACCATCGATCGATTTCGTTAAGAGCATCTCTCTTCCCAGCCTCTTCCTCAAAACTATCGGTTTCTATAGAAATCGATCTCTCAAGAGGATTCAAAACCCAATTCGGTCGCTCCTCCGCCACACGCCTCAAACCCAAAGCAAACCATCGATCGATCTCTCAAGAGGATTCAAAACCCAACTGCATTCGTTCATCATCATTGAGATAAATGGAGTTGTAGGGATAAGTACGTGCTTCAATAATAAATTATGTCACGCTAACAAAACTTACAAAAGAGGAATAACCAATTACCATAAGTGTGTTTGGATGAGGGAAAAAATGATGGAATTTAATTGAAAGTGAGGATTTCATAATTCTTAAAAGCCAATTCCCTCGTTTGGCATTATCAGATTGGTAATTTTAAATTTCTCTGTGGAAAAAAAACGAAGGAATTCTTTATTTAAATTCCTCACTTCAATTTCCACCAAAATATGTGTTATTTACGAATTCCTTTGCAGTATTCAATTTTTATTTCCAAAATAAGACTTTTTTTTTATTTTCTCTTTTTATTTGTTTTAAACTTTCTTAATTTATTACACATTTCAAATCCTAAATAGATGCAACCAAACAATAGAAATTGCAATTAATGGAATTTTAGATTGATGGAGTTAAAGATTCCATCATTTATAAATTCTTAACGATTTTATAATTTTCTCATCCAAACGCACCAAAGATCGGTAATTCTAGTCGGTTCCAATTTCATGGGATGTCCCCGAAGAGACAAACAAATACAACTGTATATAACCTTGGGAGAATACTCTAAAACGTGCTACGTGCTCGTAAACTGAACCGTGAAAACCTTTAACCAAATGCAACACCGTAAGAAAAGAACCTGGACCCTGCTTTCCTTGCGTTGTGGAGGGAAGCCACGTAAGTCCTGTTTGTTTCCTACAACGCGTCATATGACTCATCAGTAGGAAACCAAACCCACGATGGGGTGCCAAAATATGAACCGTTGAGCTTTCAAATGGGTCTAGACTCTAGAGTAGTATATAAGTCGCTCCAAGGTATGCAACTTCCACACACAGAAATTAACATTCTATATTTTCAACTTCAAAACTAGCTTCATTAGTTTGTATCTAGATACAATGGCTGCAACATCCACTATGCAATCAATCCTTGGAAGCTCTGTCACTTATGGAAGAGTTGCAGGCAAGAACAGATCTCTGAACCTGCAGAGTACTCCTCCTGCTAGTTATGCAGTTTCAAGCTATCTCAGGGTTCGCTCTATGGCAGAGGTAATACTAAAACATATTCTATTATCAGAAGTTTTCACATATGATGACATAATATGTCAGATATCTCCGAGTGTTTGGGTACATTTGCATTCACTTTTGATCATCTTTACATGCTATAGTTCCTGAGTGATCCTAACACGTTTTTAATTAATTATTTGTAGGATGGTCAAAAGAAGCAACCAACAGCTGTAACAAAAGCCTCAAAGAATCCACAGCCTGCAGCCCCTTCACCATCTCCTCCTCCTTCTCCGAAGTTTTCAGACGTGTTTGCATTCAACGGGCCGGCACCTGAGAGAATCAACGGCAGGCTGGCAATGGTGGGCTTCGTTGCGGCTCTAGCTGTCGAACTCTCCAAGGGGCAAGATGTGTTTGCTCAGATATCCAACGGCCCCGGAGTACCATTGTTCATCGGCACAAGTATTTTGCTATCAGTAGCATCCTTGGTTCCTCTATTGAAAGGAGTGACCGTGGAATCCAAATCCGACGGGATCTTTACCTCGGATGCAGAGCTCTGGAATGGAAGGTTGGCCATGTTGGGTCTTGTAGCTTTGGCCTTCACCGAGTACGTGACCGGCAGTGCCCTAGTGTAGAGCTGTTTCATTACTCGTCACAAGTCAAAGGGTGCTTGCTAGCTTTATAAGCACACCCTGTAAATTCACATGTAGTAATTACACGTTTTTTAAAGCTTCACGTAAGTCTTTAGATTCATACTCAAGTGTTCAGTTATTCCATTTCAATATACTCTCTTCAATTTACTTTCTTTGGATATAATCTACTTTAGGCAATATCAAATTGAAATGCTAAATTACTAGCCAAAGTTTATAAATCATTAGATTGTATGTAAAAGATATAAATCCGGCCTATTGGAAAAATGAACTTGAATTGAGCAGTAATTAGGTGTCTGTGTTTTGGGTTTCACGTGCTTTCCCGGCCATTAAGATCTTCCAATTTCTTGGATGGACATCAATAGGCTGTACGAGGAAAACGACTACAAAAAAAAAAAAAAAATCTGTCAAACTAGATCAGAATTTAAAAGAAATAATTCTAATAGGGTCGGCTCACTTTGCCGAAGAAAGTTGCGTCAATTCAGCAAAAACGAATATTTTGTCATTAAGAGGCTCCTAAAGAAAGAAATAAAAGGGTAGACTTGCTTTGGTGACAAAAATTACGTTGGTATAACTGTATCATCCATAGCACAAATGGGCAAACAGTTTGTTAAAAACCTCCCCAAAAATGAAAAAAATTAAAGAGACACACCTTGGCCGTTGTATCCTTCCATAATTCCATTGATAGAAGCCTCTCGATCATAAATAAGAAACAAGCTTTTATCAATCAATTATTCGTTGGCAAAAGCCTCTCAAAAGTATTAAAAATTAAAGAGACAACTTTTCCGACAAATGTTTCATTTGCAAAAGCCTCCCATGAAAAAAAAAAAGGGTCCAACTTTTGCAGCCAAATAATTTCATCAGTATATAAAAAAAAAAAAAACAAAAAAAAAAAAGTGTTGGTAGTTATATTCTAACATAAAGTTGTCATGCCAAAAGAGTAACTATGATTACTAAATAAAATCAGTAACTGTGGTTGGAACGAATTAGGTTTAGCACAAAATCAAATAATAATAAAAAAATATATAAATTATAGAAACCGGCCCAGATATAATGTGAAGCAATCAGCTCTCCCTCCCTTCTTTTCAGTTTTCAAGCCAACTGAGCAAACTGTTTTTGAAATCCACATTTGTTTTTTTCCTTCTAATTTTATGATATAATTTCTTACAAATGAAATTCAAATCTTATCGGCTTTAGAACCTCGGACGTATATGGGTAAGACTCCTATCCTTGCCGCTGTTGACCTTTCTCCTGTTTAGCCATAGAGCAGTTCGCAGGTCTAATGATGGTCGGGGCAATATTTGTGATATCCGCAAATTAAAGGGACACACACATATTTATATAAACTAGAATGATAGAAAGGCGTTAGCTAGGCAATCTCTTCATGCTTTTATTCAAGAGTCACAAATCTATTCATGCTAAGGACATAACTCCAATTACGTATCACGTACATTTTTACGTGTTTATGCGATATAATGGTACGTACGTTTTGTCTAGAAAGACAACCAGGAAGAATGTTATAAGCAATTAGGTAACTCCACTTCCTAACTAAGGTGGCACTCAGAAATAAAACTACAAATTTAAAATTTGACCATTTTTTTTATTTGCGTGTACTAATTAATTGCAAGTCGATCTGTGCTAGACAAATGGAAGTAACTAAGCGGACACGTACCAGTAACCTATTCACCATAAAAGATTCGTTACTTCTCTTACATGCTGGCCTTTATCTAGCTGAAAAGTCTTGGGAGAACACTGTAATTGTGCTACGTGCTCGTTACTGAACTGCGAAAACCTTGCAGCAAATGCAACCTCAGAAAAAGAACCGCTGGACTGCTGAATTGTGTTGTGTCGGCAAGCTACGTACGTACGTACGTCTTGCGTATCTCATACTGTGCACTATGAAACCAAACCCATGATAGGGTGCCAAAGTATGAACCATTGAGCTGATCTGCTGCCTCGAGTGGGTCTAAAGTAGTATATAAGTCACTCCATGCATGCAACTTCCACACTCAGAAACAAACGTACACATTAATTCTACATCTTCAACTTCGAACAAAGCTAGCTTATTTTCCTTGTAACCAGAATGACTGCAACATCTGCTATGCAATCAGTCCTTGGAAGCTCCGTAGCTTATGGAAGAGCTGCAGGCAAGAACAGATCTGTGAACTTAAAGATACTGTTCCGGCTAGTTATACAGTGTCGAGCTATATATCTCAAGGATCGCTCCATGGCCGAGGACTAATTACTGTAAATATTCTCTTCTACGTAAAATGTCCATTTGATAGTATGAGAACATAATTTGTAGAATATGCAACTGTAGTTCATAAATGGCCCTAATTATGTGTCTAATATTTAATCTGCAGGACGGTCAAAAGAAGCAACCAACAACTGTAACAAAAGCCTAAAAAAATCCACAACCAGCTGCATCTCCTTCACCTTCACCTCCTCCCCCTTCTCCCAAGTTTACAGACGCGTTTGCATTCAGCGGACCAGCACCGGAGAGAATTAACGGCAGGCTTGCAATGGTGGGCTTCGTTGCAGCTATGGAAGTTGAACTATCCAAGCCTCCAAGGGGCAAGATGTGTTTGCTCAGATATCCCACGGTCCCGGAGTCCAATTGTTCACCGGCACCAGTGTTTTGCTTTCAGTGGAATCCTTGGTTCCTCTGTTGAAAGGGGTGAGCGTGGAGTCCAAATCAGATGGGATCATGACATCAGATGCTGAGCTCTGGAATGGAAGGCTAGCTAGCCATGCAATTACACATGTAATATATAAGAGCTTTTCTCAAAAAAAAAAAAAAAACAAATATATATATATATATATATGTGTGTGTGTGTGTATATAAATATAAGAGCTTCACGTCTTCATTCACATGTCATGCTCAGTCTTTTTTAAATTTCAATGCAGTCACTTATTTGTAATCTTTATAATCAAAGCATGTGCTTTAATACAAAGACTTTCCACATTCGTTTTACAAGGGCTTGGGTCAAACTGATCCACCATGGGATTGGTAGCTAGGGACAACCAATAATCACATGAAATGTGTGTAAGTTTAGGACAATGGCAAGGGGTAACATTAAAGAGGACAAAATAAATCGAAGAGAAGCAAACGCAGCGATAGCTAGAAAGCTCTAATTTTGGTAAACCAAGCCCACATATTTTAAAACCAAATGCATAAAGAGCCCATAACTGTAAATTAGGACTAAACTCACATACTGAATGTGTGCTGCATAGGGCTGTCAATGGGTCGTGTCGGGTTGGGTTCGTGTCGGGTCGGGTTCGTGTCGGGTCAAGATATTTGTCGTGTTGTATTTAATAATCGTGTCAAAAATTTAAACCCAAACCTAACCTATTTATTAAACGGGTTACCTGTTTCCAACCCGCTTAACCCATTTAACAAATAGGTCGTGTCGTGTTAGACAAAATGACACATTTAAGGGTTAACAATGCGACCAATTTAACTAAAAAAATGCATAAATGAATTAAATTCACTAAAAACTCGACAAGACGAAGAATATAATTAATTATATATATATAAATAATTAAATCCAATAATTATAAAGCAAAATATTTCAAATTGTCTATTCTAATGATCAAATACTCCCAACGTCCAAAATTTCAAGAAGAAGTATAGCATAATCGGGTTATACAGGTTCACTTCGTGTTAGCGGGTTGACCCATGGCCAACCCATTTATTAAATGGGTCATGGCGGGTTGACCCACGGCCGACCCGCTTTTTAATCGCGCAGGTTCAAACTGTTTTATTTCGTGCGGGTTTCGAGTCATGTTATCGGGTCGTGTCGGAATTGACAACCCTAGTGCTGCTGCCATATAATTCACAGTATCTATGAGAAGAAATTGTAGAATATAGGCGTGATTTGGGAAGGCTCTCTCTAACTATGCAACTGTGCATCGATCAAATGGCAAACTATCCAACAAACTTCATTAAACCCACAAGAATTTGGTTTTGACAAAAATGGCCAAAACACCCGAACATAATAAGTTATAAATACCTTACCAATGTAACCCTGATTGGGTATCCCTGCAATATTATGTTCTTAAGTAGGGCTGACACTTGGTTTGTTAATTATCGAACCAACTGAACACCAACCGATATTTTAGGTTTGGTAAACAGACTTCTTGGTAATAAAAACCGATAAACGGAAATCGAATATTACTGAAAAAATTGGTTTGGTTTTGGTAAATACCGAATCTACCGATTCTCTAAATAATGATCTATATATACTCTAGTTTTCAATACACATACATGTATATTAAGAAATGTAAACACAATTACTTTCATAATAATATTAACATTATTACTAATACTAGATTAATAGTATATGTATTTTATGTAACCTGGTAAAAGATAGCTAAATGTCTAGTTTTATTGAAAATAACTAAAACTTGATGTCATATGTAAATAAAGAGAGCTATAATCAGATAAGCAAATGAATATAAAGTTTTCAACAACTTATCAAAGTAAATAATATAGTATTGTTCATTCTAATTTATATTACAAAGAAAAACATGTTGTAAAGTTGGTAATACCGAAAATCAAAATATCGAATTTGGTCGATATAATTGAAGTTGGTAATGTAAGAATTAATGTGGACTTATCAATGTTCAATAAGAACCACAACAACTTATTAGCTACCTTATTTGCAGAATAAGTAATTAGACAGTACTTGAATTATTTGAGTCCATGACCTCTTTATCTATAATCAGTATTGGATACGGTATATATTGTTGATTACTTAATTATAAAGTAATCCTAAATGTACATGAAATAGTTTGACAAAGGCCTACATCAATTAGGACTAAGAATCATTTATGGGAGGTACCTAGTCCGTGATGCCTATAAAAGTCTTAGATCCCTGCTCTATCAATCACCACACTATTCATAAGCTTCGCCCCATAAAAGTTTGCATACATGATTAGATAGAGGAGAAGATCTATCATGACTAATTCAAGTTGGTATACATGATTTATATTTTGTTCATCTTAATGGTATGCTTATGTTAATCTTAATTATGTTATGTGTTCTTAGATTGAGTACAATCTTGTTTTATGTTTTACAGGTAAGACTTACAACCGATTCGAACTGACCAAGTGACAACCCTATTCTAACACGATATGACTGTACATTTCTCTGCAAATCAACCAAGGGATTGACATTAACAAAGAAACTCTATGTACTTCTTATTTATTTTATTTTTTTTATCAAAAAAGGTCAAAATTTTCACTGATCACTAATTACTTAATACACACATGTCTAATTACTTAATAATTAATACACACCCCTCATATTTATTTGTCCAACTTTTACTTTAGACTTCCATTAATGCCTCCATAGTTTTATTAAAGAAAAGAAATTAAAGGTCTGTACCGAGACGTTGAACACACACCCAAGAAGAAAGAGATATGTCACTCGTTGTGGTTGAGATCTAGGGTTATTACAGTAAAGAACGTTGCAACACAATCAGAAGAAACCACTTCCCTATCATGAGACCCCTAAGTTGTAACAACGTGGAGTGAGATCAAGATTGTTTTGAAACCCTAATTAGGCCCAGTTTGGTATTGCTTTTGGATCCTGCTTTTGGTCCAAAAGTGCTTCTGGTGCTCAGTGAGGCTGTTTGGTAAACTCCAAAATTCTGGCTTTTGGGCAGAAGCGCTGCCTCCCACAGCAGGAAATCAAAAGCTAGTTTTAGTAGCTTTTGAAAATGACTTCTGCGGAATCGAGCTGAAAAACACGGAGGTATTAATGAAGTTGACTGAACTACCTTATTTGTCCTCGTCCTTTTCTAAAATTTACATTAAACATTGATTGCCAATCTTTTCTCCTCTTCGACAACTCAAACAGAGATGACCTTGAATTTTCTGACTCTTCACCAACCTTCACAAACACTGAAAATTAACCACAGATAAATATCAATAGCAATGCATTAAGGTCAGAACTGGACCAAAGCAAACCAAGCTGCGACCCTGAAGTGGCCTTGGCGGTGGCCGAATTGTACTCAAAACGTTAATCATCCTAAATTCAACTATAATCAAAACCAAGTATATCAATACGTAGAATGTGAAGAGGAGATCGACTTTCGTACCTCATGCATTGCAGATGATCGCCGGAGTTGCCAGAAAACATCGAAATTCTGCCGAAAAGGCTGGAGCTTCTTGGTTTCAAATCGCCTTCATCAGAGCTCGTCGGTGAAAACCCAAGCCGTAGGCTTGGTCGCGAAAGTGATGTTGTCCGAACGCCGGTGTCTGACGCCTAGAGATGGTTGGAATCGAAAGTGAGGATCGGTGACTGTCGAGGATACCAGAGAGACAGAGAGGCGTCTGAAGTTCTAAAATTTTATGGAGGTTTCTGGGTGTTGATACGATCTCAGCCCTTATATAATTGAAAGCAACGGATTAGATTAAATGGTGATTGAAATCTAAGGTCCATATCGCACCATAATATTATTTTTATTTAAAATGAATTTCCTTATTTCCAAACTTCCGAAATATGAAATAAATAGCTCCGAAGTCCGAAAAATTTCACCATGGACTCATCGTGCCGCGTACTTTACTATCGGGTTTTGAAATTGAAGATTTAACTTACTAAATTTTTTTTATAGTTATTCCTGAACACTATTAATAATTATAGAGAGCGCTATATATATATATATATATATAACAAAAAAACATAAAATTTTCACCGATATTACAAAAACTCTAAAATTTCTTACATAATTTTGATTTTGATGAAAGTGGAAATTACACAAGTGAAGAGACTAGTGAAGAGATTGAGGATGATGAAAGTAAATGTTTTATTCGGTCTAATCAAGGGTATAAGGATAATACATGAGAAATTTATTTTATTTGGTATGATTACATAATCAAAAAACAAAATTATGTATTTTAGCAGCATATCTTAGCATGTATGACCATTTTGGTAATTATACATTTATACCTAGCTAAAGCACTTTTGCCTTGCAACTTACCAAACACCTAGAAATTGCTTTTCGTTCTCACAGCACTTTTAAAAACAGTTTACCAAACACCTCGCTGCTTCTTCTCACAGCAAGTTTGGAAGTGCTTCCTCTCACAGCAGGTTCGGAAGTGCTTCTTCTTACAGCACAGCAATCCTAAACTAAGCCTAAGTCTTAGTCTTGGCTATTCTATCATTGGAAGCCACCAATTGGCCCAACAATTGAACAAAGAGAAGTGCTCCTAGCCAAAAATAGTTCAAGAAACATCCCAAGATCCTTCACTGGCCAAAGGGAAGAAGAAGACTACTACCAGATCCATCACAGTTGGATCTTCTCAGCCACGACTCAATTTTGTTTTTTTGTTTAACATCATTTAAAGGGTAAAATTGTATTAAAAATAAATAAAAAAGAGGGTGTGTGTTAAGTATTTAGGGATGTGTATATCAAATTTCTCTTTGACAAAAATGGCCAAAAAACAAAATAAGTAATAAATACCCTACCAATGTAACCCTGATTTCGTATCCCTGCAATTTTATGTTCTTACACGATGTGATTGTACAGTTTATTTGTAAATCAACCAAAGGATTGACATTAAAAGGAAAGTTTCCTTCTTGTTTATTTTTATTTTTATTTTTGAGTGACAAAATTTTCACAGATTACTAACAATGACCTTCCAATAAAGAGTAAACAAAATGCCACTACCGAAAGTAACTGAACCTAGCTACCTATCTACGACGTTTCCACTCAAAAAGAAAAAAAGATTATTGATCTTGATCATTACAGCTAAAGCCTTCGACTATAGGGGAACATGTATCGCTCCAACAGGTGTGACAAAACTGGTAACAAAAAGGCATCATGTATACCAAAGAAGCTATCATGCATAGAGAAAAAGCAGGGTTTAGGGTTTAGGGGTGTTTTGGGTATTTTACTTTAAAAAAGCAGAGGTAGTTTCGGAAAAGGGGAAAAAATTTCTGGTTTTTGATTGGAGGGCCGCATCGCCACTTGGTGCGGCAGCCCCCATGCAAGAATTTCTCTCATGCATAACCTCGTCAAACGAACCATCGAACCTATTTATACAATCAATTGATAATCGAGACACTGGTCACAAGGCCTTGAACATAGCAAAGCTTAGGAAGGGGAGAAACACCGTACCCCTAGATGTCCGTCGACGGAGGGAAAGACTGCCGTCCAAGAGGAGGGAAAAGCGAGGGAGCAAAAAAATAAAATAAAAATTTTGATTGGAGGGCCGCGCAGCCACGTGGTGCGGCAGCCCCCATGCAAGAATTTCTCTCATGCATAACCTCATCAAATAAACCATTGGACCCATATATACAATCAATCGATAATTGAGACACTGGTCACAAGGCCTTGAACATAGCAAAGCTTAGGAACGGGAGAAACACCGTACACCTAGATGTCTGTCGACCGAGGGAAGACTCTGCCATCCAAAAGGAGAGAAAAGCGAGGGAGCAAAATAAAATAAAATAAATAAAAAGAAAAAAAGAAAAAAAAAACCTCAATAGAGATATCATCCTTTTTTACATCTTTACAACTCCAGGTACCTCTTAAATAGGGGTGGATTGTTGATGCAGGAAGCGTGAACATGATAGTAAGAGGCTTCGTCAAGCGTCGAAAGCCATATGAGATGAGCTAGAATCCACTAGCAATTACGGGCACAGCCGTAAGAAACATAGAGAAACTTCTCTAATATTTGGTTTTTTTATTGATAACTTGAATGAAAATTACAATTTAAGAGGTGTCTTATATAGGGCACATAGCATAAACCTAATACAACTAGAAAACATAAAGAAGAATTTATTGTTGACTAAAACTAGGAAACCTAATTAAACCTGATTAAATAAAAATCGAAAATAAAATCCTAGATACTAAAGAATATTACGCTTGGAATCTCAATCAAGATTTTACTCGAGAATCCCGAAATATTCAAAAGTGTAATTTATGATTAATTCCATCATTAAGAAGCCTATTTGAATACCAATTTCCAATATTCAAATTATTCTTCTTAATGTGAAGACTCTTCTTTCTTTTTGAGATTTTTGGTTGAAATTGGCAAAAATCTCGTCCAACATCAATTGTAAATAAATTAATGGAACATTTGTGAATTTATTCAAACCATCATTATGCCAGGCCATGCTAATGTTCGATCATCTAATTTTATTGGATGTTGGGAGAAACAAACAACTCTATGCTAACAAATGCAAGCAGCTAGGACGACAAGTAGCCAATTTACCATGAAGATCATTCGTCTTTTAAATATTGGCACCTAACTAGCTACCCTCTGGGAGAATACCTTAATTCCTTATATGTGCTATGTGCTCGTAACTAAACTGTGAACATCTTGAACCAAATGCGACCACAGAATTCTGTACTGCTTCTTTGCCTTGGTAGGAGCAAAACCACGTACGTCTTGTAATTCCATAGGGCAATGATATAGGGCCTCAATGAGGCCTAAGATTTGTGGCCTCAATCCTAGGTGTCAAGCCAGGTCATCTATATATCTCACTAATTTATCAAATCATGCCATGTCATTTTTGAATAAAAAAACTATCTTATCCTTACAAAATCTAATGACTCTAAATTATTTTAGTTTTCTTCTAGAAAAGATATATTATTTTATTATTTTATTTTTCTTTTTTTTATTATATATATATATAATTCGTCTAAAAAATTTATATTTATATATTTTGTGAATATATATATATATATATGTATATGTATCCATAATTCGTCAAAATATATATATATATATATATGTTGTTGAATATATAACGGCTGTAAATTATTATTTTTTTAAAGAAATTTTTTTTTTTATTTTCCTCTAAAAAAAATATTGTTTGGTTTTTTTTCCTTTCTTTCTTTTTCATTATTTTGGATTTTTGTTCATTATACATATTCCAAAAAAAAGTATGGGTGTATATATATATATATATATATATAATTCGTTCAAAAAAAAAGTTATATATATATATATAATTAGTCAAAAAAATTTATATATTTTCGATGGAGAATTAATGTGATGTGTATATAGAATATATATATATATATATATATTAATATAGTAATTATAATCCATGAAATCTGGTAAATTGAAGTAATATTCAAAGCTTTTAATAAATAAATTTAATAAAATTAATGGAAGATTAGTTACCTTACATTAAGAAGTTAATTTGAAAAGTCAAAAATTAAATTGGATTCACAAAAAATGGAAAGAAAATGTATTTAGATCGTAATTTTAACTCATAAAATTTGGTGATTGAAGAGGTAAGAATGTATCATTAATATATTGAATTTGAAAAATATTCCGTGTTAATAGCATCTATAATTATCATCTATAATCTAAATGGAAGGAAGAAAATAACAATAAACTCAAATCTAACGTTTAAACTCTAGCTTCGAAAAGAGGAAAAAAAAAGAACAAAAGAAAAAGTAGAGAGCCTACAAACTAAAGCTTGGTCAACGATATCCATAGGAAGGTATGTCATCTTTTTGTTTTCTCTTACACGTACTGGTGATAATCTTTTTGTTCATGGTGTACTCTTACTAGAACTAATGGATGGAAATGATACCTCACAAGTACCCTACGTCAAGGAAGATGATGACGTGATTATATCTAACGAAGTTGAATCAGATGATGGAGATAATTATAAATTCTATTAAATTGAGACTCTTAGAATTTATTTATTTGATTTGCATCCTAATTTTGCTTTGGTCGCCATTGTCAACTTACAAGAATTTCAACCATATATCTTATTTGCATAAAAAAGATCCAACCTTTTACACATACCCAGCAAGAAAATCTAAAGGGTTTTTTACTTCAACAGTGTCTGAACTCTTCGAGGACTTTTGAAATGATACCTGAACTTTCAAAGTTATCAATGTGATACCTGAACTCATTTTTTCGTATCAACGTCGTACCTGCGGTCGATTTCCGTCACAGAACCGTTAACTATGACCACGTGCCCAGCACGTGAAGCACAAAATAAGGGTAAAAATGACATTTCCCACTTCCTTTATTTCTTCATGGGGTTTTTTAGTTCAACAGTGTCTGAACTCTTCGAGAACTTTTGAAATGATACCTGAACTTTCAAAATTATCAATGTGATACCTGGACTCATTTTTTCATATCAACGTCGTACCTACGGTCGATTTCCGTCACAAAACCGTTAACTATGACCACGTGCCCAACACGTGAGGCACTTAATGAGGTTAAAAGACTAATTTATTCTCAAAAGTATTTTTTTTTGCTTTCTTTCTTTCTTTTTTTCTTTCTTGTTTTTCTTTTTCGACGTCTTCATACCTTTGATTTGTCCCCTCCGATTGGAAGCCATGGCCGCAAATCATATCTCACCTTCTCTCTCAACCTCCCAACCCTTTCCAAGCACTACTTGACTACAACCACATTGAACTCAGCTAGATCCATATGGCTACCTTGCAAAAATTCAAGCTCCTCGCCACTCAATGCCCCGTCATCGCTTGAAGCCCTATGTACAGCTCATCTGCCAGCCCGTCATCCACCTCTGCCGCCGTAAAACCCTCAGATTGTTCCTCACCTGCCCCGACTGCCACTGATTGCCTCGCCAGAGTACCTCTTCCTATGCTCCCACTAAGTACTGATATTACAGCCGCAAATAACCAAAGGCCGGTTCTTTTTTGGACAAATTGATTAGAAGTTGGAATCAGTGAAATGATCATTGCCCCATTGTTCGATAAATCATATACAAATAAATATAGTTATATACAAACACACAGTTGCGGAAAAATCAGTTTTGGGTTTTCTCCCATCATCACCATCCTTCGCCTTTTCGCCGTTGTTGAGAGAGAGAGAAAGAGAGTTGCAGAGAGAGAAAGAGAGAGACTCTCAGTCTCCTTCACTTTTGCAGATTTTGATTCAATTACAAAGACACGGACTATTTTTGAAATTCATGAACTTATGCTGTGATGTTAGTTACGGTGAGGAAGCTGAGTGCCACGACGGCGTGGCCCGCCTCAGTCATATCTCTGGCAAGCTGCACAAGAAGGTCTGGATTGCCGCCAGCCATATTCTCTCTCTCTGTCTCTCTCTCTCTCTCTGATCCCTTTGTCTGAAATCCCAGGTAAATTCCAAGTCTCAAATCTGCAAGCCAAGAGTCTTGAAACCGTCTACACCGCTCCGGCCTGCAATAAATTCAGAGAAGCAAAGCCGTTGAGCAAGTTGTGCTTGGAGAACTCCGATGAGATAGAGTCCCCAGTGGTGTCCGTCCATCAGAGAATTGGATTCAAGTTTTGCTTTGGGTTTTGCATTTTGCTAGGAAATGTCATCAACCCATCTAATTGCATTTTGCAGATGAAAAAGGAAAGAGTTTTTCTATTGGAACCTCCAAATTTACTCACTTGACCTTCTTGCTTTTTACACCTCCTATCAAATTTTCTAATACTAAATTTACTCACTAAAGCTCACTCAAGTTCCTAAAATAACCTCACTCATATAATTTGCAAACAAACTATTAATTACATATTCATTCCTTAACTAGATTACTTAAATATCTTATCTAATAAAAAAGAAACTCAAACACAAGGTATTGGGCTTTAAAAATTAATTTCTAATAAAAAAGAATTGTTTTTTTTTTACGTTTTTTTTTTCTCTTGTAGATGTGCAAACAAAAAAATGAAGAGTAATTTTTCTTAATATTTAATTATTTTCTCTATTTTCTGTACCTTATGATTAATTATTTAATAGCTTTTTAGATTTTTTTTACTACGAGCTCTTTTTTTTTTGTAAATATAATAAATAGACTGGGATTTAGGTCATAAAATGATTTCTTTTGTTATCCCTCACCAATATGCGTTCAACATATATGATGATAGAAATTTTTCTGTCACATGATCTTGATTATAGTTTTAATTCTCATTAAATATATATAAATGCTTTAATGAGTATGTAGTGAAATTGAAAAATGAAAATAGATAAGGAAAATAATAAAGAATGCAATATAATATTATTGAATTGGAAAGTCTAGAGAAATTAAATATAATATTTTTTTGGGTATAATTATTGTCCTTAATAGTCATTTTATAAGAGGTTATATATGTAATTTAATAATTCATAATAGAGTGAGGTCAACTGAGCAGATTTGGAGGTCTCAATAGAAACACTCAAAAGGAAATAGAAATGGAGAAGAAGAACTGAAGGTACGACGGGACACGTGAAGAACTAAAGGAAGTGGGAAAGGTCATTTTTACCCTTATTTTGTGTCTCACGTGCTGGGCACGTGGTCATAGTTAACGGTTCTGTGACGGAAATCGACCGCAGGTACGATGTTGATACAAAAAAATGAGTTCAGGTATCACATTGATAACTTTGAAAGTTCAGGTATCATTTCAAAAGTCCTCGAAGAGTTCAGACACTGTTGAAGTATATACTTTTGAGGGTAAATTAGTCTTTTAACCTCATTAAGTGCCTCACGTGCTAGGCACGTGGCCATAGTTAACTGTTCTGTGACAGAAATCGACCGCAGGTACGACGTTGATATGAAAAAATGAGTTCAGGTATCACATTGATAACTTTGAAAGTTCAGGTATCATTTCAAAAGTCCTCGAAGAGTTCAGACACTGTTGAAGTAAAAAACCCAAATCTAAATGGTTATTGAAAGAAGCAATTAATGGATATTAGAAGATATGAAAATTAAATGACCTGAGTTTAGAAGATGGAAAATTATGCACTACGTTAGGCCTATTTTATTGGAGTAGTTTTCCTTACTAGGAAATTTAAAAAGAAATAAATAATGTTCTCGTTTGGAAACCTAAATATCTAAATTGATTGGGACGTTGATATCTGAAAAGAAATTGCTTAAGATGGAATACAATATATTGCACATGAGGAAATTAATTTTTGAAAGTATACTTGTTCTGTTGATCCCAAATTTTCAATAGACAATAATGATTTTTAAATGAGAATGATAGCTTCTATTTTAATGTAAATATGTCATTAGAAAAAAATTCTCAGTGAACTCTACTTGTTCATTATTAGCTACTTAGTACTTTTTTGTTCGTATAAGACATGTTAGTACTTAGCTGACTTTCAATTTCAATGTGAATGATATATGGCTTCAATTTTAGTGTGAATATGTTATTAGGAAAAGATTCCCCGCTGAACTTTACTATTGGCTACTTAGTACTTACTTGTTCGTGCAAGACACACTAGCTTATTTTAAGTTTCAATGGATGATAATTTCTATTTTAGTGTGAATATGCCATTCGGGAAAGGTCTCCAGTAAACTTTACTGGCTCATTATTAGCTACTTAGTACTTATTGTTCGTGTAAGACATGCTAGCTAGCTTTAAATTTAAGTGTGGATGATGACTTCTATTTTAGTGTAATTTTGTCATTAGGAAAAGGTCCCCAGTGAACTTTACCAGCTCATTATTGGCTACTTAGTACTTATTTGTTACTGTTAGACAATGTGGATGATGACTTCTATTTTAGTGTAATTATGCCATTAGGAAAAGATTCGCAGTAAACTTTACTAGCTTATCATTGGCTACTTAATACATACTTGTTCGTGCAAGACATGTGAGCTCTTTCAGTTTCAATAGATGATGGCTTCTATTTAAGTGTGAATATGCCATTAGGTAAAGGTCTCCAGTGAACTCTACTAGCTCATCATTGGCTACTTAGTACTTGTTTGTTATTGTAAGACATGTTAGCTGACTTTAAATTTCAGTGTGGATGATGATTTCTATTTCATTGTAAATATGCCATTAGGAAAAAGTCCCCAGTAAACTTTACTGGCTCATTATTAGCTGCTTATTACTTATTTGTTTGTGTAAGACATGTTAGCTGACCTTAATGTTAATGTGGACGATGACTTCTATTTTACACCCTCCTTACTTGCACTTTTTCTTTGATTATTGCTGTGTTATACACCTATTATTCATTGAATTTCTACATAGTATTAATAAGATTATGATTGTTTTTTCATGTAAAAATAAACGAACAATTGAATTAATGAAGTCTCTCTTGACCTTTAAGGAACACTTCCTAACGTTGCGTTTGGATGAGACAATATTAAATTATCAAGAAATTTTGAAATGATGGAATTTAGAATTTCATCAATTCAATCTATTAATGATATTTCCTTACCTCTTCAATTACCAGATTTCATAGGTTTTAATACGATTTCAATACATTTTCTTTCCATTTTTGTGGATCCAATTTAATTTTTGACTTTTCTAATTAACTTGTTAGTGTAAAGTAACTAATCTTCCATTAATTTTATTAAATTCATTTATTAAAAGAGTTGAATATTACTTCAATTTACCAGATTTGATGGGTTATAATTAAGATATTAATATATTTTCTTTCCATTCTTGTGGAATCAATTTTAAATTTGACTTTTTTTTAATCAATTTTTTTTTAAAATTTTGTGGGTTAGAATTATGACATTAATATATATATATATATATATTTATACCATATTAATTCTACATTGAATATATATATATAAATTTTTCTGTACAAATTATATATATATATATATATGTTCAAGTAAATCTCTAATTGTGTGTCTGGCCCAAACTCTAGGTTACTTAACCTAGTGGTAATAGAGTTTTAATTAGAAAGAATCTCGGAGAATATCTTAGAGATATCCATTCATTGTATGATTACCTTTCCTTGTACAATTCAGATTCTATGCATTGTAATCCTCTATATAAAGAGGCCCCTATTATCAATGAGAATACACAGTGATTTTCTCTCAATTCCTGTTTCTCTAAAACACGTTATCAGCATGAAGCCCTAACCCTGAAACCCTAAAATCGTAGCCTTCAAAACCTAGCAACTACCGACCCCCATATTGAAGCTCTCAATCTCAAGAGCCCGAAACCGCCAGCATCGTCACTGGAACCGGCTGGAAGAGTGTTAGCATTAAAGCCACCCTCAAGTGCAAGAGGTACAAGTTATAGAATAGGGGATTAAGTAAGGATGTCGAACCCACGAGGATTGGTAAATCCTTTCCTAGCTAGGGAAAACTTGAGGAAAAACTAGAAGAATATGCAAGTGTACAATCACAAACAAAGGCTCACAAGTGAACCAAAGTTCATGGTGAGTATGTGCAAGATGGTGTGTAGAGATTTGATTTTGATTTTGAGATTGGTTTCTATTCAAATTGAAACAATGAAAGCAAGTAATATAAACTAACCTAAACAAAACAAGTTGTTATCAAATGGATGGGAGTTAGGGCATCGGGTTTCACCTTTTGCCTCCCTTGCAAGCATTAAAGCAATTGAATATGAATGATGCAAAGCTAATTGTCCAACTACCCTCTTAGCATCCGGATAGGACTACTAAGGCTTAAACCCCTTTCATTTTATTAACTCTAACCGGATAAGTCTAGAGCTAACTACCTAGAGACAAATTCAATTACCGGATAAGTCTCAATCATTTGCCCCTAAATGCATAAAGCTTAGAGTTTAGGTAACCAAGCAAGCAAACGAATCCTATCTCTAGGTGATTTTAGCTCACTACCCTCACATGCACACATGGTGTGCTTCCATGCTCCCTTTTTGCCTAGAGGTAATCAATCTCTAGGAAAAACTTCATGTCATGGCAAACACATAACTAAAATTGATTAGGTCTAAGTAATGCATTCAACTATTGACTTAGCATGTGAGAATGACAACATGAATTTGCATCGATTTATAAACAAAAGCATCAATCCAAGCAAGTTTGGCTAGGGCTTTCCACACTAGCCCCAACTAGTTCACTACTCACACATAGCTAGATACACAAGCTTCACCATTCTATTAAACATCAAATACATAAAGAGATAGAGAGTAAAGGGTGACTATTGATGATGCCGGAAGAGGTGGTGGAGATGGGTCTCCAAGAACATGATGTGGTGGTAGTCACCTCCTTCTCCTTGCTCCAAGCTCTTGATATTGGTAAGAATAGTGAAATTTGGGATCTCTAAGATGAGTTGTGGTGTTGAATGGTGGAGGAAATGAAGGTTGTAGTGGTGGAAATGGAGGTTTTAGAGGTGGAGATGGTGGTTTTAGTAGTGGAAATAGTGGTGTCTTCTCTAGAGAGAAACATGGATCTTGGATAGGATGAAGATGATTGAATGGAGTCAAGAATCTGAATAATTGGTCTTTGGCCTCTTTTTGATCAGCTAGGTGTGTCATCCTTGGTCCCCAAGTGTGCAAGAGATGCTCTTACACCATTGTCCCCCAAATGGTCCCAAATTGGCAAGGTGATAAAAGGAAAAGGTGTAGAGAGATATTTGAATTTCAAGTGATGGGAGATTCTCACCACCATGGTCCTCCTTTGCTGGAGAAAAGACCCTCCATGAGTGGCGGCTCGCCGGGAAAGTCAATTTACAATTTTCTTCCAATCTCCGTGTCTTCTTCCCCTAGCTTCAAATCTCCACATTTCAAGCCTCAAATAGTCATTTTATTCTCAATGCAAGGTTTCCTACAAATAAAAGGAAATGGATTAAAAAAAGGTAAAATAGTATGGAAGACAAATCAATTTTCATAATTATGGTGCACAATTGCGTAAGTAATTTGTGACTCAACAAAGAGCACCGAACCGGCCCCCTGAAAAAATAAAGAATTTCTGCTCGGTTCATCACCTTCCATACCGCCATTTACCATAATATTTGACCACCACCTGCATCCTGACTACAGAATTCGTGAACCGGTGTCAGACCTCCAACTGCCGGAAAGCAACCGGACCGGCCTCAAAGAAGTCTGGACGCCCTTTAACCGCCGGGCACCCCTGAAGTAGTCTACAACACCTGCATGTCGTCCTCCACTTAGCCCAACCCAGTGTAGCTATCATCCACAAAGGCCCACACGTTTAGAGTCAAAGCAGCAAAGAAAGAAAAAGAAGGGAGCGGGCCCCAGACTACAAGAAAGAAAAAAAAAAAAAAAAAAAGGAGTAAGCCCATGTGAGCTAGAAGAAGAAGAAAGAAAGGGAAGCGGCCCCACTGCCAAACGAATAAAAGGAAGAAGAAGAAAAAGGGCACGCGGCCCACCTGCCAAAAGAGGAAGAAAAGAAAGAAAGAAAAAAGAGGCATGCGGCCCACTGACAGAAGAAGAAGGAGAAAAAAAAAAAAAGGAGACCTGCAACCCACTGAGAGAAGAAGAAGCAGCCTACCAGCCAACTCCGGCCACGGGCGATTTTTCCGGCAACTTTTTCCAACCAAATTCTGGCAATTTTCTACACTTTTCAAAGGTATGTTTTAAAGGTTCCTTTAGTTCCCGTTTTTGAAGTTTTTATTGTTTTTCTCTTCTTTTTCTCAGGGACTTGCAACCTCCCTTCTTCTACCCCCTTTCTTCATCATAGGGGAGACCCAATTAAGCCTACATGTGGGGGTTCGTGCTCACTCCAAGCTTGGAGCTTGTTGAGATCTCCAAACTTAGAGTTTGTAGAGAATTTATGATCGACCACTTACGTCATTGTTTCGATCTAATCCAATATCTCTTGGAATTGAATTTCTTGGAAGCGATTACGCTCATAAATTCCTAATTTCTTAGAAAGGATTACGCTCAGAAATTTTATATGTTTTCGTGCTAGCTTTTTCGCTCCGAAACTAACCTTTTTTCTTGTTCTCTTTCAGGATGAGTAACCTGAACAAATTGGACTTTACTCCATTGGGAACAACTGGCTCTGGATATCACAGGTGGGTTCGTGATGTTCGCCAGCATCTCAAGGCCGATGGAATCCTGGATACGATTCTCGAGCCTAGCCAGGACGTGCTAACTGTTGAGCAAGCTCAAGCTTTGGAAGCAAATAGAGCAGCCTTAGAGGCAAATAAGGCAAAAGCCATCATCCTAATGACTCGTCATATGGATGATTTGCTCTAGTATGAGTGTATGAATGAAGAAGACCCCAGAAGCCTGTGGGTCTCACTCAAAGAAAGATTTGGCAACGTCCGTGACTCCCTGCTTCCTGACCTATAAGTGAGATGGCATAGCCTTCGCTTATGTGATTTTAAGTCAGTTCTTGACTACAACTCGGAAGCACTTTGCATTAAATCCTTAATGGAATTCTGTGGTAAAAAGATCACAAATGCGATGTTGATTGAGAAGACTCTCTCTATCTTCCCCGTCTCTGCATTGATGGTTGCTAAGAACTATCGAATCGATGTTACTGCAGGACGGATCACAAGGTTTCATGAGCTCATTGGAGCTATGAATGTCGCTGAAAAGCATGACAACATCCTTCTAAAGAACTATAATTCGAGATCCGTGGGAACAAAGCATATTCCAGAATCCAATTATAGTTGCGCCCCTAAGAGAAGGAGCCAAGAGCGAAACCCTAACCTTAGGGATACTTCTAGACTTTTTTGTCCATATAATCGCTCTACTTGGGAAGGTAACCGCCAATATAGGCGAACACGGAACCGAAGAGGTCAACGTGGAAAGAGAGAGGGAGGCAACGCCTCTGGCCATGTTGGTAGCGCCACCAACACTAAGAGACATCTAAATGACGCTTTCAAAGCGCCTCAATCAATGGAGTTTGAGCAAAGAGATGTATGTTCTCGATGTGGAGTGTCTGATCATTGGGCACACATTTGTAGAGCTCGTCAAGAAATTGTCACCGCCTACAAAGCATATTGTGAAGCAAGAGAAGCTCACTATATGGAACAAGAAGATCAAGAAGATGATCTAGAGTGAAGGGTTGAAGACTACAAATCTGGCTGGGATCAATAGATCGCCAATTTTGTTTAAGTCTTTATTTTCTAAGAGATGTAACAAGCAATTGCCATATACTTTGTAGTAAATGTCATTGGTTTAGTTTTTCTTCACATAGGCTCATCCAAAATAAGTGTGATGTCTAGGAAGGTTTTGAGATAAGTGGTACTTAAGCGAGCTTTGCTCCACCGACATCTCTCTACTCACCTGGTCATATTTATTTTGGAGTTACCGAAAGAAGTCAAACGACTACCTTTGTTTTGCATTCGCTAGCATTTGGATTAGATTCTCCTAATGGTTAAGAGACAATGATGTACTCCGTTGGCTTATGAATAAAATTTCGAGTTCTTTATGACTCTACTTTGATTCTAAGCATATGACTTTTGTGACTACGATGGCTGGGCCATCAGTATTAATTCAAGGACATGGAATAGCCCAAGTTCCACTTGCCAAATGGCACCTTAATTACTGTCACAGAAATTCTCTACGCTCCTAGGGCGAATCGCACCTATGAATAGCCAACGGATTCCATACGAAAACGCATGTAGAGAATGAAAATGAGTTCCTTTGCAATACCTCTAATGATTGCGAACAAAGGCGCATCTTAGAGAAGTTTATGTGTCTCTCTAGTAGACTCTATGTCACTATTCGAGCTATAAAATCCAATAAAGTTATGAGAGAAAATTTCTTGAATTTAGACACATATTGGCTTTGTCACGACAGGATAGGTCATCCTAGTCATGATATGATGATCCATCTACTAAAGACTTCACACGGACATCTATTTTCTCGAGCGAAATGAAGCATGAATCAACAGTTGATTCCTGGACTAAGTGTGACCACCGTCACTGCCATCCACAACCAGCCTAGGGCTGGCATAGTCCTTATCCATGACACAATGGATAGCGTACATCATGGTGATGACGCCCAAGGTGATGTTGCAATCACCAACTTGCTTCAAATAGCATTTCAGACGCTCAGGCCCAACCAAAATTCTCATTGGTTGCTTCTAAAGCCTCTCGCTCGTTTTACAAAGCCCGTTCCTTAGGGAAACTAGGACTGAGACCATCCTATGCAAAGGATATGAAAAATACTCTATATGTTCTTACATAGAATCCATGGGGATTCTATGGACTGATTCAACCAACTTGCGGACGTTTAAATATCCCATGATATTGGTTGATACGCAAACACGCTGGTCACGTGTTATGCCATTGTCCACCTGTAAATGCTGCTTATGCTACACTTCTAGCACATATCATATGACAACGGGCTCACTCCCCGGATCATCCTCTTCCGTCAATTGGACTTGACAATGCTAGAGAGTTTACATCGAATACTTTCGATGGTTATTGCATTGGGACTAATGTTGGACATTATATTCCCATAAACACACCTAATTGGTTTCGCGGAAACGGCTACGATGGTAGTCCGGACATTGGTAATGCGCACTAATTTCCTTATATCCACTTGGGGTGATGCAATATCGCAAGCAGCTATGCTAATTCGTCTACGACCCACTGCCACTCAACCTACCTCTGCGTTACAGCTAGTGACTGGGTACAAGTATCGCACTTACGCATATTTGAGTGTGCCTTTATGTGCCAATTGCGCTGCCACAGCACTCTATAATGGGTCCTTACAGACGAATGGGCAACTCAGTTGGATTTGAGACTCCAACAATCGTCCCCCACTTCATGCCGTTGCTAGGCGATCTCCTTACCGCTAGATTTGCGGATGTCACTTTGATGAGACAGTCTTCCCATCGTTAGGGGGAGATAAGAACACATATGTTCAGTAGAAACGATAGGAATTGTCGTGGTCTGTCCCCACTTTGTCTCATCCCGATCCCTACTAAAGTGACGACATCACACAAATACGCTGCAAACATGCCTGCAAGGAAGTACGTCCCTACGAGAGGACGTAGCGCCACCCTACACGGAGGTAGGCATGGCGCCAACTCCAAAGAAAGTGGCACTCTGGCGTTACCGGCCACGGCCCCAGCTAGGATGCGTGGGAGGCCCGTGAGTTCGAATGATACTTTGGCACATTCCAATCCTTTGATCATCGACACTTAAAATCAGTCTCATGAGAATCTTCCGGATTATGATTATCATTGGGGGACGCCTCAATGTCAGAACCTATTCCTGAGAATATAGAGCTATATGAAACTTACACTAGTGTACATGAGACGTGGGATAGAAACTCCATCATAATTAATGATGTAGTCGCGCATATCGTTACGCATGAGTTTGTTGAGTCCGATGATATCGAACCACGCTCCGTTGATGAAAGAATGCCAACGTAGAAAGATTTGGCCTAAATGGAAAGATGCGATCCAGGTTAAGTTGGATTCTTTAACGAAGAGGAAGGTTTTGAGCCAATGATGCCAACACTTCCTAACATAAAACCTGTTGACTAATGGGTCTTCGTTAGAAAGCGTGATGAGAAAAAGAGATGACAATCTCGCCTTATGGTGCAAGGCTTCTCACAAAATGCCCTGGAATCGACTACGATGAGACATATTCTCTCGTAATTGATGTCATTGCACTCCACTACCTTGTCAATTTGGTAGTTTCCGAATAACTGATCATGTAGCTTACAAATGTGGTCACTACATATCTCTATGGGGATCTAGATAGGGAATATACATGAAGGTTCATGGTGAACTTCATCTACCCAAGTCAAGTGGCTCTAGACTACGGAGCCCGTTTACAATAAGATTGAAACGCTCACTAAAGTGACTACTTGATTGGGAAGGGATATGCCCACGCGTTTCTATAACAAGTTTCGGATTCTATTGCGGTTCATGTTGGACATGATCTTCATTAGAAGGCCTTAAAGAGTTAAGGGAAACCGCTGAACACTTGAAATCCGAGTTTGAGATGAAGGATTTTGGGAGAACAAGATTTTGTCTCAGTTTGGAACTTGAGCATCGTGTTGATAAATGCTTAGGCATTTTGACAAGGTCAAACCTTCAAGCACCTCCACGATCGTCCGTAGTCTTGATCTTGAAGAGGATCCTCTTCGTCCAAAGGATGATGACGAAGATGTGCTAGAGGCAAAAATGTCTTACCTAAGTGCAATAGGAGCATTATTGTACTTAGCTCAATGCACAAGACTGGACATCTCATATGTTGTGAACTTGTTAGCTAAGATATAGCTCTGTGCCAACGCGACGCCATCAGGATTGGTGTAAAATATATCTTTCAGTACTTGAGATGCACGATTGATATGAGCTTGTTCTATCCCTACAGAGAGATGATGGATTCAGACCCATCACACACCAGGAACGCCGCCAACACTGGCCTGCGTCCTCTATCCCCATCCCAAAACGACATGTGTTTTGGAAGGTTTTGCTGATGTTGGGTATCTCTCAGACCTACACAAAGGTCATTCCCAAACTGGTTAAGTGTTCACCATGGGTAAGACCTCGATATCTTGGAGGTCTACAGAATAAACCCTAGTCGCTATATCTTCGAACAATGCAAAGATCATTGCTCTTCACGAAATGGTTCGTGAATGTATATGGATTGGATCCATAATTACGCATGTTCGAACAATTGTGGTTTGAAGTCTACCACAGATGAGCCTACGAGCATTTAGGATAATGCTGCTTGTTTTGAACAAATGAAGCAAGGCTACATCAAAAGCGACAACACCAAGCATAATCAGCAACAACAAACTCTCCTCAGAGATCAAAGTGAACTAGGTTCAATGTAAGACCTCGAAAATTTGTTATTAATTCCTAAATGTTTCCTGGGATTAATAAAGTGTTCGTTTGTATGATTTCGTGGTTCGAGGGTGGAGTGGAATTATTTTCGGACGAATAATAATTCGAAGTGCACGTTTTAGGGGCTCACAAAGTTTGACTTTTTATACGTTTAGATTCTGTGAGAACTTCCTTCACAAAAGTTGTAGAGAGCATCGATACGAGTTCGTAGACATGTGGAACGCGAGAATCGGAGTTCGTATGAGAAAGTTATGAGCGATTGAAATTTGGGAAATTTCTATAAATATAAGAAAATCCGAGATTTTTCCAAAAATCCCAAAAGTTCCGAAATTTCCATTTTCTTCCCCATAATTCTCTCTGTTCTCTCTCCTCCGCGCAGCCCAACCCGAGGCGAAACCCGGCATCCCCACCCGACTGAATCTTTCATCTCCGGCCACCTCCGGCGACAAGACAAGCCAAGGAACACTCAGACTTGCCTCGCCGACTTCTCTGTGGTGGTGGGTTCATCGGTGCCTCGCCGGAAGTAGCAGATCAGAGCGCCCAAAGTTTAAGCTTTCGAGATCCAACAGGTTTTCCGATCTCCGGCGACTTCCTGCTGATCATCCCCATATAGGCCTTGCATCTCGATTTGGGGTGTAGAGCGCTAGATCAAGGTTTGACTTTTTCGATGGTCCTGATTCGATCTAGGATCTGATCAGACGCACGAGAGTGATCCAACTTCCAAGCTTGATCTAGGACGATCTAGACCGAATCTCACTTTTCCCCAGGTATGAAAGTGGCTCAACTCTTCATTTTGAACATGTTTGTAGTTGGTGACTTTGGCATCGGAGGTGGTTGATCCGGCGTTGACCGCCGTGGTTGACCACAATCTGAACCACCGCTTGTGGCGGAGCGTGGTGGCGCGTCTGGCCTTATTTTTGTGTTCTGTTTTCAGTATATTCATCTATGCATCGATACGGTCGTTTTGTTATATTATAAGGTCAATTTGGAGAAAGTTGATGCATGCTAGGGTTTCGGTTTTATGAGTTATCTTCGGTTTGCAATCCGTGAGGATCCCAATGTTGGATCTTTCTATAATTTTGATAGGATGATCCCAAGGGCGATCCGTGAGAATCTGACCGTTGGATCTTCGTTTAAGTGTATTATGAATCAATTGCTAAGTTAGGATCGTATTTGTTTAGGTGATTGACGGTTTCGGTTGGGCGGACGGTTGTGATTGTGATTTTAGGCTGTATTGAAGACGCAGCTGGATTTAGAGGTGAGTAAATCTCACGTGGTTCATTTACGAACGGATTTATTTATTACTCGGAATTACTTGTTTAATTGTTAAATCATTTTCGAAACAAAATTATTTGTTTTAAAATATATGAACTTGATCGACAACGGTTCATGGGTAAGTGAAAACAATGTTTTGATATAAAATGATTTTCGATAAGTATAAGTTATAAAACTATAGTTGGTATTAGTGGCATCCCTGAGTGGATGACTACGTATATATATATTTACGTGAAATATATATATCTTGGTGGAATTGAATGTGTAGTTTACTATTGTTGTGCAATGTGATGTTGAGGAAAATATATGGTTTTGGAAATAAAAGATGATTTTGTGATATGAGTGAATTGTGATTTATTCATAATATTGTTTTGAAACTGTTGCTTATTGTGTTGAATGAGTAGTCGAGTTCGGTAAAGTTTTGAGTCACGTGGGACTTTAAAAGTTTTTGGGTTTACGGATCCGGGTCACAAGTAGTGACAGAGGCAATCATTATCGTAGGTTTGAACCTCGGCCGAGGTGACAGGCTACGATTCAGTTAGAGCTCTAGACTGTCTGCCATTGTATATTCAGGGGAGTAAGACGAGGGTTACATGAAGCCTTTGAATATACATCTTTATTTGTATTTCAGGGGAGTAAGACGAGGGTTACATGAAGCCTTTGAATATACGTCTTTATTTGTATTTCAGGGGAGTAACACGAGGGTTACATGAAGCCTTTGAATACATGTTTTTAATTGAGAGTGTCGTATGGGTTCTTTCTTTTATTGTCCAAGACGGACTTGATTTTCATATTATTGGTGAGTTGGGATAATATGATTTTTTATCACTTTTGTGATGTATGTTACCTTAAGGGGTAAGGATGTCGAGTTTTGAAAACGAGTCATGTTGTGAGATGATTTATTTGGAGTTGATAGGTGATCATCGACTCTGGTGTGAGTTGTTTGACTTCTTTATCTATTTTCCGTGTCATTCTAATTGTTTGATTTTAAATGTAATCTCCTGAACTAAGTCATATGCAGGGATTATTGTCTTTTGAATTGTTTGTTTTAAATGTAATCTCCTGAACTAAGTCATATGCAGGGATTACTGTCTTTTGAATTGTTTGTTTTAATGTAATCTCCTGAACTAAGTTATATGCAAGGATTACTGCATTTTGTATTGCTTGTTTTATTAGTAATCTCCTGAACTAAACCATATGCAGGGATTACTATGAATTCTTTTGTTTGTTTTCATGTGATCTCCTGAACTAAGTTTCTATGCAGGGATTACTGATTTTGCTTAATTCTTATTGTGGGTACAGTTGTGGCTTGTGATCTGTAGTGATTGATAAATGAGTTGGGGTGGCATGATCTTGGCAACCGCGTTATGTTGAGGGAAATGAGTATGATTTCCTGGTTGTGCTGTTGAGGCAAAGGAATAGTGATCTAATAGATTGTGGGGACGTAAAATGAATTGAGAGACAGAGCATGTGGGTTTTTAGTTGGGTTGAAATTATTGAGCATGTTATTGTTTAATTTGAACTTGATGTTTTTGTTGTGATAATTGCATATTGTTTTTGTTAGGCTAAGATGGTGAAAGCATGTATTTTGTGGAATTAAATATTGTTGCTTTAATTCATCTCACGAGTTGAGAAATTATAAGCATGCGTGACGTGAGTCACTTTAATTGAGTTTACTCATACGGGCTTAAAAAGCTTACCTGGTTTGTTTTGTTCAATCCCGGTGCACTATTCTATGGTGTAGGGTCTATTGTGCAGGTTAGAATATCGAGTGATCATTATCAAAGCTGAGGTGTACGTTCGATGGCATGGACGTGGAAGGGTGCTCTTAGTTTTAAGTCTTCCGCTGGGTAGTGAGTTGTGGTGAGTGTGTTTACTTATTGAATTGTCATTCAGTTTGATTTGTAAACTATCTGTAATGTAATATGTGACTCTAAAGAACAAGTCGGTATTGACATTGTGAGCTCAGTTTGTTTGTTGCTTAGTTTAAATGAAAAATTTTCTATGTGTGTTTTCTTGCTTGTTAAGTTATCGTGTTTCGGATTTGAATTTCTTTATTCTAAATTCGGGGCGTGACATTCAATTTGAGGACAGTGGGGCAAGCTTGCTCACTAAGTCATTGCCTAAATTCCACTTTCGAGAAACATGTTGGTAGCATTATTTACGGAAGTTATCCGAACTCCCATGATCGTAGTCATCAGGGGGAGATGCAGACATCGGGGGGAGATGTCTACATGTATGGTCTCGAAACGTGAATGGTGTGTTGTGCTCTTTTTCCCCTTCGACCGAGGTTATTTTTGTCCCACTGGGTTTTTGTTACTCGGCAAGGTTTTTAGCGAGGCAACGAGAGAAGCACCACGTTTGGGCCACACAAGGGGGAGTGTTCAAGTAAATCTCTAATTGTGTGTCTGGCCCAAACTCTAGGTTACTTGACCTAGTGGTAATAGAGTTTTAATTAGAGAGAATCTCGGAGAATATCTTAGAGATATCCACACTACAACAAAAAACCTCATTAGCGAGGAACTTGTTTCTCGCTGAAAACCAACATTTCCTCACTATAGTATTTCTGCGAGGAAATTTTTTTTGTCTTCAATTAGTCGGAGAAAGCTCGTCAAGAAAAGTTTCAAAGACGAAAAATTTATTTCCTCACCAGATCTTTTTTGCGAGAAAATTATTTTTTCTTGCTGTTAATCTATGGCGACAATATTTTTCCTCACCCAAACTCATAATTTTACCTCGTTAAAAAATTTCAGGGATTAGAAAATAGTCGTTAAATATATTTTCTGACAAACTTGATTTCGTCGCTAAATTATGTATTTCCTTGCTGATGATTATTAGTAATTAAAAAAGTTTTAAAACATGATGATTTAGAAGACCAAATTATGGTCACCTTTGGTGATGAACTGAAATATTTGTCGTAGAAAGTGGTGTATAGTGAGGAAAATATGTTTCTCGCAGAAAACCTAATGACATTTAGTGAGGAATCAACATATTCCTCGTAAAAAGTGACATTTACTGAGGAAAATAAATTCCTCGCAAAAAACGTGGTCGCTAAAAAGACTTTATGTTGTAGTGCCATTCATTGTATGATTACCTTTCCTTGTACAATTCAGATTCTATGTATTGTAATCCTCTATATAAAGAGACCCCTATTATCAATGAGAATACACAGCGATTTTCTCTCAATTCCTGTTTCTCTAAAACAATATACATATATATATATATATATATATTTGTAAGGAATTATATATATATATTTATACACAAAAACACATATTTGTATATAATTTTTTTTGACAAATTATAAATATATATCTATAATTATATATATATATATATATTCAAAAACATATATATATATAATTATATATATAATGAAAAAAAGAAAAAGAAAAAAAATAATATTTTTTATTTTTACATGAAAACCAAAATAATTTAGAGCCATTAGATTTTGGAATGATAAGATAATCTTTATGCTTAAGAATTACATGATATGATTTGACAAATAGGTGATGTGTGCAAGTGACATGGCATAACACCTAGGATTGAGGCCATAAATCTTAGGCCTCATTGAGGCCACAAATCATTTTCCAATTCGATATAACTACACGTGATATGACTCATCACTATGAACACCAAACCCACGATGGGGTGCCAAAATGTAAACCATTAATTGAGCTCTGCTGCCTAAAGTAGTATATAAATCACTCCAAGGCAAGCAACTTCCACACTCAGAAACCAAGATTAATTCTACATCTTCAACAAACTTCAATCAAAGCCTTCAAAATTAGCCTGAATCTACAATGGCTGCAACAACTGCTATGCAATCAATCCTTGGAAGCTCCATTACTTGCGAAGCTGCAGGCAAGAACAGATCTCTGAACCTACAGAGTACTGTTCCTGCTAGTTATGCAGTTTCAAGCTATCTCCGCGTGCGCTCTATGGCCGAGGTAATTACGATAATCATTCTCTTCTAATTACGATAATCATTCTCTTCTACGTATAATTTTTATTTGTATGTCAACATAAACTCTAGGATATGCATATGTAGTGCACAAACAGTCCTAACCATGTGTCTAATTAATGTTTCAGGATGGTCAAAAGAAGCAACCAACAACTGTAACAAAAGCCTCAAAGAATCCACAGCCAGCTGGAACTCCTTCTCCTTCACCTTCACCTCCTCCCCCTTCTCCTAAGTTTTCGGAAGTGTTTGCATTCAGTGGACTAGCTCCAGAGAGAATCAACGGCAGGCTGGCAATGGTGGGCTTCGTTGCCGCTCTGGCAGTTGAACTATCTAAGGGGCAAGATGTGTTTGCTCAGATATCCAATGGCCCCGGAGTCCCATTGTTCATCGGCACAAGTGTTTTGCTATCAGTGGCATCCTTGGTTCCTCTATTGAAAGGAGTGAGCGTGAAGTCCAAATCCGACGGGATCATGACCTCAGAGGCAGAGCTATGCATAAATGGATGGTTGGCCATGTTGGGTCTTGTAGCTTTGGCCTTCACCGAATATGTGACTGGTCGAACCCTAGTGTAGATCAGTCTGACAGTCATTACAATTAACTCACAGGGCAGGGCTTGCTAGCTCGTATAAGCACACCCTATAGACTCATATATATAAGCATTTAATATACAAGAGCTTCACACCTAGGATTAACTCGATCGTCCTCGGTCTTTTTTTAATTTCTCTTTGTAATCTTTATAATCAAAGAATGCATGTATCCTGATGGAACTTGTGGTTTCTTTGGGTTTAATATACTCTCTTCAATGAATATCAAGTTTCATATATATTGATCTAATCCTTACTTTTTTTGTCAATTGATTGAAATTCTATGGGTTAATTCACGTTTTACGATTAATTTTCCGACAAAGATGTTCCATTTTCATTTCAGAAGTGGGTGTGTATGTGGTATATATCATCCGAAAGAGACTGTATATAGAGTGCATCTACTAAATTTGAATAGGGTTGAGAGAAGAGGAATGAGGAAAGATGAAAAGTGAGTGAACATGAGTATTCCCGTTAAGATATTTACTGGTAACTCGAATGTGAATACAAACACATATGTAATTTTTTCAATATTAAATAATGGACAATATGTTAGTAAAAAAGTTTGTATTCTAGAACAAATATAGGATTTCTCACCCAAAAAAAAAAACACAAATATAGGATGCTTTTTGGAAAATTGTAAAAGAAGTGGGGGTAATTTTGATATAAAAAGTTGGATCCTATGAAGCAGTACTATATCCCCCCACCCAGAATAAAAATGGAGTTATCAATCCAAATTTTCTCATAGATCTCACAAAAATTTATTCTCTTACTGTTAATAATATTATTGAAGTGGAATATCAGTGATTCTCTTTATCTTCATTGTCATTTAGATTAGTGATCAACAAATAGACCTATAAATGAACCGGATTTTGATCCAGACCCACTATAGATCCGTGATTATTGGACGGGTTTGGATAGAAAATTTTGATCCGTTGATCCGTTAATGATATGAATCCGTTAACCCTTTTATTTAACGGATCAAATACGGATTTAGGTCGATCCGATCCGTTAATGATCTGACCCATTTTTGTAATAATAAAATATTATTTTTTATTAATATATTATTATTTTTTAAAAATATAAAATATAAAATATGAAGAATTTCTAATACAATGTTTTTGCAAAAATCTAAGGGACGGTCAATCACCCAAGATTCCAAGAAGCATTGAGAATTTTGATATTGTAATTCTACTTTTGGTACTTTTCATGTTGTTTTAATCTTTTATTAATATCTTTTGAGGAATCATGATATAAATTTAATATAACTATTTAAAATTTTAAAATATTTAAAATTAGCGGATACTGGAGTGGGACCCTTCATAGCATCGGGTGACCAAGTATGCAATCCTATCTTTGAACGGGTCGGATTAGTGGATCGGGTATCCGTTAATTCAGTGGATACGGATTTGGATCAAATTTTTTTTTAAGTAAACGGATTTAAATTTAGGTCGATCTGATCCATTCACAGATCTATCAACACACCCAATATGAGATATCACATTTAATACCTATGCGGCCATGCCAAGAAATCTACAACTTGTTCATCTGTATTGAAGTAATTAAAATGTTTCCCTATGTTGTACAACCCTTTTGAAGAGATATAATCCTACCAATATCAACCATACTATATATACAATTATAAGAAAATTTATCAATATTTATCTTCAACAGAGCAACGTCCTATTATCAAAATTAAACAGGACTCATTGCCTAGCCTACATAAGGTTGGTAAATTTAGTGGTCTAATTTCAATGTGTACAAGAAAATCAAGAAGTCTTCATGCAAACAAAACGCTAAATAGAACGCATTAATCAAACTAAGTAAAACCTTAAATAATTGGGTCAGTTTTAGAACTTAGTTATATCTTCTTAAGAGGAAATTGCCTCCTGATTGGTATTTAGAGATTTCAATAGCAAATATCTCCTAGAAATCTAGAATACAACGATCTTTTTGTTATAGTACAACAAAATTAGATTATGTCTAAACTCTCTTTCCTAAAAGACTCATAGATATCCAAAAGCGAGACCCTAAAACAATTGCGAACAATTGGGATTACACTTACGAACTGAATCCTCACCGCCATATTACTGACGATACCTAAACAAGAAAAGCTGTATATGAGCTTGATCTGGTAAGAGCTCTGTTTTTAATGATCTAATTGTGCATCAATCGTAGCAAACTTTTATCAAACCCATATGAATTCGGAACTGACAAATATGCCAAAAACACCTAAGGCATATAACTAATGAAATCCTTTGACTTGGTAATAAATTTGATATTTGATAAATAGTAATAAATTTTTAAACGGTTGGAAATCATGTACAATTTCATATGTTATGTGATGTAATTGTAAATTTTCTTTAGTAAACCAACCATAAAAAAATGTCTTAAGCACCTCCTAACTTGGGTGGCATTCAGAGATAAAAATACAAATACAAATTCAAAAAAAAAAAAAAAAAAAAACTGGATCATTTGTCAATATGGGCAAGCCATCAGAGCGCAAGGTCACCATGTCTAATTTTATTGGATGTCGGGAGAAATAAACAACTCTATACTAACAAATGTAAGCAGCGAGGACGACAAGTAGCAAATTCACCGGGAAGATTTTTAGTCTTTTGATTATTGGCACCTAGCTAGCTGAGAAGCCTTTGGGAAAATACCTTGTAAATGTGCTACGTGCTCGTTACTAAACTGCGAAACCTTAAACCAAATGCGACCACAGAAATCAGCATCAAGTCACCAAACTACTAGTCTGGTTCGATTCGTTGTATGAGCAAAACCAGTAAACCACGTATGTCTTGTGATTCCATACTACGCGTCATATGACTCATCACTATGAAACCAAACCATGTTGTGGTGCCAAAATATGAACCATTGAGCTCTGCTGCCTCAAGTAGTATATAAGTCACTCCAAGGCATGCAACTTCCATACTCATAAACCAACATTGATTTTTACATCTTCAACAAACTTCAATCAAAAGCCTGCTCAATTAGCTTGAATCTACAATGGCTGCAACAACTGCTATGCAATCAGTCCTTGGAAGCTCCATTGCCTACGGAGCTGCAGGCAACAACAGACCACTGAACCTACGGAGTACCGTTCCGGCTAGTTATGCAGTTTCGAGCCATCTCAGGGTTCGCTCAATGGCCGAGGTAATTACAACAAATATTTTCTTATCAGAAAGCCTCATATATGTAAACTTTATTCTGTACGACGACATAATGTATCAAATATCTCTAGAGTGTGGCTGCTTTTGGGATGAATTTTGTTCAACTTAAGATGTTGCAGTACATGATTGATATTAAGCTTGCGTGGTTCATTTGCAGGATGGTCAAAAGAAGCAACCAACAACTGTAACAAAAGCCTCAAAGGATCCCCAGCCTGCAGCTTCTCCACCATCTCCCAAGTTTTCAGACGTGTTTGCATTCAGTGGACCAGCACCGGAGAGAATCAACGGCAGGCTGGCAATGGTGGGCTTCGTTGCAGCTCTGGCTGTCGAACTATCAAAGGGGCAAGATGTGTTTGCTCAGATATCCAACGGCCCCGGGGTACCTTTGTTCATCGGCACAAGTATTTTGCTATCAGTAGCATCCTTGGTTCCTCTATTGAAAGGAGTGACCGTGGAGTCCAAATCCGACGGGATCTTTACCTCGGATGCAGAGCTCTGGAATGGAAGGTTGGCCATGTTGGGTCTTGTAGCTTTGGCCTTCACCGAGTACGTGACCGGCAGTGCCCTAGTGTAGAGCTGTTTCATTACTCGTCACAAGTCAAAGGGTGCTTGCTAGCTTATATAAGCACACCCTGTAAATTCACATGTAGTTAATTACACGTCTTATTTAAGAGCTTCACGTAAGTCTTTAGATTCATACTCAAGTGTTCAGTTATTCCAAATTTCAATATACTCTCTTCAATTTACTTTCTTTGGATATAATCTGCTTTAGGCAATGTCAAACTCAAATGCTTAATTCTCACCTCTTTTGGATTCCTGTACATCTTAATAAATGAATTAATCACAAAGAATTACTAGCCAAAGTTCATAAATCATCAAATAGTATGTAAAAGATATATATCCGGCCTATTGGAAAAATGAACTAGAATCGAGCAGTAATTAAGTGTCTGTGTTTTGGGGTTTCACGTGCTTTCTCGGCTATTAAGATCTTCCAATTAGATGGACATCAATCGGCTCTACAAGGAAAACGAGTACAAAACAAAAAAAAATCTGTCAAACTAAACAAAAATTTAGTATTAGACTCACTTTGCTGATGAAAATTGCGTCAATTCAGCAAAAATGAATATTTTGTTATTAAGAGCCTCCCAAAGAAAGAAATAAAATGGTCGACTTACTTTGGCGACAAAAATTATGTTGGTATAAGTCATCCATATATAGTAAAAAAAGGGGCTTATGAGTGAACCTAGCTAAAGGAATTTTTCTTTACAATCATGTATATGTAGTTCCTTTAGGGTTAGAAGAACTTGTGTTTACTTTTATGACTCAACAATTAATGGAATTTTGTTATCAAGTTGCATTAATTTTGATCTGTTTGCTTTTAAAAATTAATCAGTGTTCCCTATGTTTCAAGTGTTTAAACGTTACCTAAAACATATAATTTGTTTGAAAGGTTTCAACGGGCAAGCAACTCTGAACCCTCGTTGGCCAATTCTTCTCCAACTTAAATTTTTGATTCCATGAAAATAATAATCATGACAATCAAATTAACCACCCGATAATATAACAATGACTGCATCCATAAATTTTTACTCTAACATCAAGCTTCTCAAGCACATCAATTTATTATTATTATTATTTTGGCAAATAAAACACATCAACTTGATTAGAACAAAGCTAGTTAATATTTCGCAACTAAATGACGTGGAAGTGTGCTGAAATATGTTTCTCTTATGAACAGTCCATCTCTGTTCTGTAATCTGTAGCACACATGTGACAGTAAGTAAGTAAAAGTGAAAACAATACTTAGAAAATATTGGTAAAGCATACTCATTGAACTCCATGTCCAGCTTTGTAAGCCATAGGATATAGTAGGATCGATAAAATAATCATATTAATTTGCTTTTGAAGTCCTCAGCAATCTCTAATATGACCGTCACACGCATGAGTATATTCAAGAGACAAAAGAAGTTAGTAAACAGAAGCAATTAATTACGGCCAGGAAGGGTACGAGGCCTCAATGGGACTAAAACCCAACTTCATTCGTTCATCATCATTGAGATAAATGGAGTTGTAGGGATAAGTACGTGCTTCAATAATAAATTATGTCACGCTAACAAAACTTACAAAAGAGGAATAACTAATTAACATAAGTGTGTTTGGATGAGGGAAAAAATGATGGAATTTAATGAACAATTCTTAGGTTCACCCCTAGGGTGAATGAGCATATTCACCCCCATTGTCGATTAACGCATAATAACTTTATAATTTTGTAATCCAACCGTTCATGTTGTATAACGTAATATAAAGATTAGTTTCGTAAAAAATCAATCAAATTGAAGACCTTTCAGTTATTCATTTCTATGAAATACATGGACGGTTCATCATAATAGTAGTAAGTGTTGTTAGAACCATCCATTTGTTTGATTCAATTAGATAATTAAACGATTTCTGATTCGATTGATTTTTTACAGATGTGATCTTTAGAGGCTAATTTAATATATGGACCGTTGGATTATAAATTTATTAAATAAAAGTATGTTAATCTATAATAGGGGTGAATATGCTCATTCACCCTAGGGGTGAACCTAAGAATTGTTCGAATTTAATTGAAAATGAGGATTTCATAATTCTTAAAAGCCAATTTCCTCGTTTGGCATTATCAGATTGGTAATTTTAAATTTCTCTGTGGAAAAAAAACGAAGGAATTCTTTATTTAAATTCCTCATTTCAATTTCCACCAAAATATGTGTTATTTACGAATTCCTTTGCAGTATTCAGTTTTTATTTCCAAAATAAGACTTTTTTTTTATTTTCTCTTTTTATTTGTTTTAAACTTTCTTAATTTATTACACATTTCAAATCCTAAATAGATGCAACCAAACAATAGAAATTGCAATTAATGGAATTTTAGATTGATGGAGTTAAAGATTCCATCATTTATAAATTCTTACGGATTTTATAATTTTCTCATCCAAACGCACCAAAGATCGGTAATTCTAGTCGGTTCCAATTTCATGGGATGTCCCCGAAGAGACAAACAAATACAACTGTATATAACCTTGGGAGAATACTCTAAAACGTGCTACGTGCTCGAAAACTGAACCGTGAAAACCTTGAACCAAATGCAACACCGTAAGAAAAGAACCTGGACCCTGCTTTCCTTGCGTTGTGGAGGGAAGCCACGTAAGTCCTGTTTGTTTCCTACAACGCGTCATATAGTCCATCAGTAGGAAACCAAACCCACGATGGGGTGCCAAAATATGAACCGTTGAGCTTTCAAATGGGTCTAGACTCTAGAGTAGTATATAAGTCGCTCCAAGGTATGCAACTTCCACACACAGAAATTAACATTCTATATTTTCAACTTCAAAACTAGCTTCATTAGTTTGTATCTAGATACAATGGCTGCAACATCCAGTATGCAATCAATCCTTGGAAGCTCTGTCGCTTATGGAAGAGTTGCAGGCAAGAACAGATCTCTGAACCTGCAGAGTACTCCTCCTGCTAGTTATGCAGTTTCAAGCTATCACAGGGTTCGCTCTATGGCAGAGGTAATACTAAAACATATTCTATTATCAGAAGTTTTCACATATGATGACATAATATGTCAGATATCTCCGAGTGTTTGGGTACATTTGCATTCACTTTTGATCATCTTTACATGCTATAGTTCCTGAGTGATCCTAACACGTTTTTAATTAATTATTTGTAGGATGGTCAAAAGAAGCAACCAACAGCTGTAACAAAAGCCTCAAAGAATCCACAGCCTGCAGCCCCTTCACCATCTCCTCCTCCTCCTCCTTCTCCGAAGTTTTCAGACGTGTTTGCATTCAACGGGCCGGCACCTGAGAGAATCAACGGCAGGCTGGCAATGGTGGGCTTCGTTGCGGCTCTAGCTGTCGAACTCTCCAAGGGGCAAGATGTGTTTGCTCAGATATCCAACGGCCCCGGAGTACCTTTGTTCATCGGCACAAGTATTTTGCTATCAGTAGCATCCTTGGTTCCTCTATTGAAAGGAGTGACCGTGGAATCCAAATCCGACGGGATCTTTACCTCGGATGCAGAGCTCTGGAATGGAAGGTTGGCCATGTTGGGTCTTGTAGCTTTGGCCTTCACCGAGTACGTGACCGGCAGTGCCCTAGTGTAGAGCTGTTTCATTACTCGTCACAAGTCAAAGGGTGCTTGCTAGCTTATATAAGCACACCCTGTAAATTCACATATATGCAATTAATTACGCATGTTTTTTTAAAAGCTTCACGTGTTTTAGTGCTCAGTCATTTTAAATTTCAATATACTATCTCAGTCTCAGTGCTCAATAAACTCTCTTCAATTTACTTTCTTTGGATATAATCTACTTTAGGCAATATCAAACTGAAATGCTAAATTACTAGCCAAAGTTTATAAATCATTAGATTGTATGTAAAAGATATAAATCCGGCCTATTGGAAAAATGAACTTGAATTGAGCAGTAATTAGGTGTCTGTGTTTTGGGTTTCACGTGCTTTCCCGGCCATTAAGATCTTCCAATTTCTTGGATGGACATCAATAGGCTGTACGAGGAAAACGACTACAAAAAAAAAAAAAAAAAAAAAAAATATCTGTCAAACTAGATCAGAATTTAAAAGAAATAATTCTAATAGGGTCGGCTCACTTTGCCGAAGAAAGTTGCGTCAATTCAGCAAAAACGAATATTTTGTCATTAAGAGGCTCCTAAAGAAAGAAATAAAAGGGTAGACTTGCTTTGGTGACAAAAATTACGTTGGTATAACTGTATCATCCATAGCACAAATGGGCAAACAGTTTGTTAAAAACCTCCCCAAAAATGAAAAAAATTAAAGAGACACACCTTGGCCGTTGTATCCTTCCATAATTCCATTGATAGAAGCCTCTCGATCATAAATAAGAAACAAGCTTTTATCAATCAATTATTCGTTGGCAAAAGCCTCTCAAAAGTATTAAAAATTAAAGAGACAACTTTTCCGACAAATGTTTCATTTGCAAAAGCCTCCCATGAAAAAAAAAAGGTCTAACTTTTGCAGCCAAATAATTTCATCAGCATATAAAATAAAATAAAAACAAAATAAAAACAAGTGTTGGTAGTTATATTCTAACATAAAGTTGTCATGCCAAAAGAGTAACTATGATTACTAAATAAAATCAGTAACTGTGGTTGGAACGAATTAGGTTTAGCACAAAATCAAATAATAAAAAATATATATATAAATTATAGAAACCGGCCCAGATATAATGTGAAGCAATCAGCTCTCCCTCCCTTCTTTTCAGTTTTCAAGCCAACTGAGCAAACTGTTTTTGAAATCCACATTTGTTTTTTTTCTTCTAATTTGATGATATAATTTCTTACAAATGAAATTCAAATCTTATCGGATTTAGAACCTCGGACGTATATGGTAAGACTCCTATCCTTGCCGCTGTTGACCTCTCTCCTGTTTAGCCATAGAGCAGTTCGCAGGTCTAATGATGGTCGGGGCAATATTTGTGATATCCGCGAATTAAAGGGACACACACATATTTATATAAACTAGAATGATAGAAAGGCGTTAGCTAGGCAATCTCTTCATGCTTTTATTCAAGAGTCACAAGTCTATTCATGCTAAGGACATAACTCCAATTACGTATCACGTACATTTTAACGTGTTTATGCGATATAATGGTACGTAAAGGCAACCAGGAAGAATGTTATAAGCAATTAGGTAACTCCACTGCCTAACTAAGGTGGCACTTAGAAATAAAACTACAAATTTAAAATTTGACCATTTTTTTATTTGCGTGTACTAATTAATTGCAAGTCGATCTGTGCTAGACAAATGGAAGTAACTAAGCGGACACGTACCAGTAACCTATTCACCATAAAAGATTCGTTACTTCTCTTACATGCTGGCCTTTAGCTAGCTGAAAAGTCTTGGGAGAACACTGTAATTGTGCTACGTGCTCGTTACTGAACTGCGAAAACCTTGCAGCAAATGCAACCTCAGAAAAAGAACCGCTGGACTGCTGAATTGTGTTGTGTCGGCAAGCCACGTACGTACGTACGTCTTGCGTATTTCATACTGTGCACTATGAAACCAAACCCATGATAGGGTGCCAAAGTATGAACTATGAACCATTGAGCTGATCTGCTGCCTCGAGTGGGTCTAAAGTAGTATATAAGTCACTCCATGCATGCAACTTCCACACTCAGAAACAAACGTACACATTAATTCTACATCTTCAACTTCGAACAAAGCTAGCTTATTTTCCTTGTAACCAGAATGACTGCAACATCTGCTATGCAATCAGTCCTTGGAAGCTCCGTAGCTTATGGAAGAGCTGCAGGCAAGAACAGATCTGTGAACTTGAAGATACTGTTCCGGCTAGTTATACAGTGTCGAGCTATATATCTCAAGGATCGCTCCATGGCCGAGGTAATTACTGTAAATATTCTCTTCTACGTAAAATGTCCATTTGATAGTATGAGAACATAATTTGTAGAATATGCAACTGTAGTTCATAAATGGCCCTAATTATGTGTCTAATATTTAATCTGCAGGACGGTCAAAAGAAGCAACCAACAACTGTAACAAAAGCCTAAAAAAATCCACAACCAGCTGCATCTCCTTCACCTTCACCTTCACCTCCTCCCCCTCCCCCTTCTCCCAAGTTTACAGACGCGTTTGCATTCAGCGGACCAGCACCGGAGAGAATTAACGGCAGGCTTGCAATGGTGGGCTTCGTTGCAGCTATGGAAGTTGAACTATCCAAGCCTCCAAGGGGCAAGATGTGTTTGCTCAGATATCCCACGGTCCCGGAGTCCAATTGTTCATCGGCACCAGTGTTTTGCTATCAGTGGAATCCTTGGTTCCTCTGTTGAAAGGGGTGAGCGTGGAGTCCAAATCAGATGGGATCATGACATCAGATGCTGAGCTCTGGAATGGAAGGCTAGCCATGCAATTACACATGTAATATATAAGAGCTTTTCTAAAAAAAAAAATATATATGTATATATATATATGTATATAAATATAAGAGCTTCACGTCTTCATTCACATGTCATGCTCAGTCTTTTTTAAATTTCAATGCAGTCACTTATTTGTAATCTTTATAATCAAAGCATGTGCTATTGTGCTTTAATACAAAGACTTTCCATATTCGTTTTACAAGGGCTTGGGTCAAACTGATCCACCATGGGATTGGTAGCTAGGGACAACCAATAATCACATGAAATGTGTGTAAGTTTAGGACAATGGCAAGGGGTAACATTAAAGAGGACAAAATAAATTGAAGAGAAGCAAACGCAGCGATAACTATAAAGCTCACATTACCAAAATTAAACCAAGCCCACATAACTTAAAACCAAACGCATAAAGAGCCCATAACTGTAAATTAGGACTAAACTCACATACTGAATGTGTGCTGCCTAGGGCTGTCAATGGGTCGTGTCGGGTTGGGTTCGTGTCGGGTCAAGATATTTATCGTGTCGCATTTAATAATCGTGTCAAAAATTTAAACTCAAACCCAACCTATTTATTAAACGGGTTACCCGTTTCCAACCCGCTTAACCCATTTAACAAATAGGTCGTGTCGTGTTAGACAAAATGACACATTTAAGGGTTAACAATGCGACCCATTTAACTAAAAAAATGCATAAATTAATTAAATTCACTAAAAACTCCACAAGACGAAGAATATAATTAATTATATATATTTATAAATAATTAAATCCAATAATTATAAAGCAAAATATTTCAAATTGTCTATTCTTATGATCAAATACTCCCAACGTCCAAAATTTCAAGAAGAAGTATAGCATAATCGGGTTATACGGGTTCACTTCGTGTTGGCGGGTTGACCCGTGGCCAACCCATTTATTAAATGGGTCATGGCGGGTTGACCCACGGCCGACCCGCTTTTTAATCACGCAGGTTCAAACTGTTTTATTTCGTGCGGGTTTCGAGTCATGTTATCGGGTCGTGTCGGAATTGACAACCCTAGTGCTGCTGCCATATAATTCACAGTATCTGTGAGAAGAAATTGTAGAATATAGGCGTGATTTGGGAAGGCTCTCTCTAACTATGCAACTGTGCATCGATCAAATGGCAAACTATCCAACAAACTTCATTAAATCCACAAGAATTTAGTTTTGACAAAAATGGCCAAAACACCCGAACATAATAAATTATAAATACCTTACCAATGTAACCCTGATTGGGTATCCCTGCAATATTATGTTCTTAAGTAGGGCTGACACTTGGTTTGTTAATTATCGAACCAACTGAACACCAACCGATATTTTAGGTTTGGTAAATAGACTTCTTGGTAATAGAAACTGATAAACGGAAATCGAATATTACTGAAAAAATTGGGTTGGTTTTGGTAAATACCGAATCTATCGATTCTCTAAATAATGATCTATATATACTCTAGTTTTCAATACACATACATGTATATTAAGAAATGTAAACACAATTACTTTCATAATAGTATTAACATTATTACTAATACTAGATTAATAGTATATGTATTTTAAGTAACCTGGTAAAAGATAGCTAAATGACTAGTTTTATTGAAAATAACTAAAACTTGATGTCATATGTAAATAAAGAGAGCTATAATCAGATAAGCAAATGAATATAAAGTTTTCAACAACTTATCAAAGTAAATAATATAGTATTGTTCATTCTAATTTATATTACAAAGAAAAACATGTTGTAAAGTTGGTAATACCGAAAATCAAAATATCGAATTTGGTCGATATAATTGAAGTTGGTAATGTAAGAATTAATGTGGACTTATCAATGTTCAATAAGAACCACAACAACTTATTAGCTACCTTATTTGCAGAATAAGTAATTAGACAGTACTTGAATTATTTGAGTCCATGACCTTTTTATCTATAATCAGTATTGGATACGGTATATATTGTTGATTACTTAATTATAAAGTAATCCTAAATGTACATGAAATAGTTTGACAAAGGCCTACATCAATTAGGACTAAGAATCCTTTATGGGAGGTACCTAGTCCGTGATGCCTATAAAGTCTTAGATCCCTGCTCTATCAATCACCACGCTATTCATAAGCTTCGCCCCATAAAAGTTTGCATACATGATTCAACAGAGGAGAAGATCTATCATGACTAATTCAAGTTGGTATACATGATTTATATTTTGTTCATCTTAATGGTATGCTTATGTTAATCTTAATTATGTTATGTGTTCTTAGATTGAGTACAAGCTTGTTTTATGTTTTACAGGTAAGACTTATAACCGATTCGAACTGACCGAGTGACAACCCTATTCTAACACGATATGACTGTACATTTCTATGCAAATCAACCAAGGGATTGACATTAACAAAGAAACTCTATGTACTTCTTATTTATTTTATTTTATTTTTATCAAAAAAGGTCAAAATTTTCACTAATCACTAATTACTTAATACACACATGTCTAATTACTTAATAATTAATACACACCACTCATATTTATTTGTCCAACTTTTACTTTAGACTTCCATTAATGCCTCCATAGTTTTATTAAAGAAAAGAAATTAAAGGTCTGTACCGAGACGTTGAACACACACCCAAGAAGAAAGAGATATGTCACTCGTTATGGTTGAGATCTAGGGTTATTACAGTAAAGAACGTTGCAACACAATCAGAAGAAACCACTTCCCTATCATGAGACCCCTAAGTTGTAACAACGTGGAGTGAGATCAAGATTGTTTTGAAACCCTAATTAAGTCTTAGTCTTGGCTATTCTATCATTGGAAGCCACCAATTGGCCCCAACAATTGAACAAAGAGAAGTGCTCCTAGCCAGAAATAGTTCAAGAAACATCCCAAGATCTTTCACTGGCCAAAGGGAAGAAGAAGACTACTACCAGATCCATCACAGTTGGATCTTCTCAGCCACGACTCAATTTTGTTTTTTTGTTTAACAGCATTTAAAGGGTAAAATTGTATTAAAAATAAATAAAAAAGAGGGTGTGTGTTAAGTATTTAGGGATGTGTATATCAAATTTCTCTTTGACAAAAATGGCCAAAAAACATAATAAGTAATAAATACCCTACCAATGTAACCCTGATTGCGTATCCCTGCAATTTTATGTTCTTACACGATGTGATTGTACAGTTTATTTGTAAATCAACCAAAGGATTGACATTAACAAGGAAAGTTTCCTTCTTGTTTATTTTTATTTTTATTTTTGAGTGACAAAATTTTCACAGATTACTAACAATTAATGACCTTCCAATAAAGAGTAAACAAAATGCCACTACCGAAAGTAACTGAACCTAGCTACCTATCTATGACTTTTCCACTCAAAAAGAAAAAAAGATTATTGATCTTGATCATTACAGCTAAAGCCTTCGACTATAGGGGAACCTGTATCGCTCCAACAGGTGTGACAAAACTGGTAACAAAAAGGCATCATGTATACCAAAGAAGCTATCATGCATAGAGAAAAAGCAGGGGTTTAGGGTTTAGGGGTGTTTTGGGTATTTTACTTTAAAAAAGCAAAGGTAGTTTCGGAAAAGGGGAAAAAAATTCTGGTTTTTGATTGGAGGGCCGCACCACCACTTGGTGCGGCAGCCCCCATGCAAGAATTTCTCTCATGCATAACCTCGTCAAACGAACCATCGGACCTATTTATACAATCAATTGATAATCGAGACACTGGTCACAAGGCCTTGAACATACCAAAGCTTAGGAAGGGGAGAAACACCGTACCCCTAGATGTCCGTCGACGGAGGGAAAGACTGCCGTCCAAGAGGAGAGAAAAGCGAGGGAGCAAAAAAATAAAATAAAAATTTTGATTGGAGGGCCGCGTAGCCACGTGGTGCGGCAGCCCCCATGCAAGAATTTCTCTCATGCATAACCTCATCAAATAAACCATTGGACCAATATATACAATCAATCGATAATCGAGACACTGGTCACAAGGCCTTGAACATAGCAAAGCTTAGGAACGGGAGAAACACCGTACACCTAGATGTCTGTAGACCGAGGGAAGACTTTGCCGTCCAAGAGGAGAGAAAAGCGAGGAAGCAAAATAAAATAAAATAAATAAAAAGAAAAAAAGAAAAAAAAACCTCAATAGAGATATCATCCTTTTTTACATCTTTACAACTCCAGGTACCTCTTAAATATGGGTGGATTGTTGATGCGGGAAGTGTGAACACGATAGTAAGAGGCTTTGTCAAGCGTCGAAAGTCATATGAGATGAGCTAGAATCCACTAGCAATTACGGGCACAGCCGTAAGAAACATAGAGAAACTTCTCTAATATTTGGTTTTTTTATTGATAACTTGAATGAAAATTACAATTTAAGAGGTGCCATATATAGGGCACATAGCATAAACCTAATACAACTAGAAAACATAAAGAAGAATTTATTGTTGACTAAAACTAGGAAACCTAATTAAACCTGATTAAATGAAAATCCAAAATAAAATCCTAGATACTAAAGAATATTATGCTTGGAATCTCAATCAAGATTTTACTCGAGAATCCCGATATATCCAAAAGAGTACTTTATGATTTATTCCATCATTAAGAAGCTTATTTGAATGCCAATTTCCAATATTCAAATTATTCTTCTTAATGTGAAGACTCTTCTTTCTTTTCGAGATTTTTGGTTGAAATTGGCTAAAATCTCATCCTACATCAGTCTCCTCCACTCGAAAAGAACTTGACCTCGAGTTCCTCTTGTATGCAACTCGATCGTTAGTAGGAATAAAACATGATAAGCCATTAACTTCAATATTCTCGAAATTAGAAGGTATCACCATGAATCCAATACCGTAGACAAGTTTAGAATAAGCATCTTGAAACATAAGCTCCTCCACTTGAAAAGGAATGGCCATTGACTTCTCTTTGGGTTGGTCTTGAACACTATTAAGCATGCATGACATGGATATCGATGTGATGAATGAATCACCTTCCTTGTCTTTATTAAGTTTCTTTTCAATCTTCAAAGTGGCTTCTTCATGCTTCTTTTCACACATCTCAGGATGGTCATTCTTGATGTTCTTCCTTCTAGGTTTGATTTTAATTTCGTACGCATCCCACCTAAATAAATATGTGTTGTCCTTGCAATAACCACTATTGACGCTTTCATGCCATGGTCTTCCAAAAAGCACATTAGTGTCGTTCATGTCAATCACATGACAAGTAATCTCTTCTTTATAAAATTTTCCCATAGAGACATGAACTTTACAAACCTCTGTTACTTGTGCATATTCATCCTCCCCATATGGAATCCAGTATGGATCACTCAGCTTCACTGTCGGTAATTGAAAATAATCCATAACTTTGTTTGCTACAAAGTTCTCTCGTAGACCACAGTCAAGTATTACTGAGCATACCTTGTCTTTGATGATACATGTTGTTTGGAAGTCGTCGTAATTCGACGTTGTAAATATCAAACGTTCCTTCTTTTTTTTTGGATTGATGAGGCCGTCCTAGGGAAAATCCCTCGGTATGTTCCTCTTTAATGAAACTTTCTTTGATAGATACTTTACAACCAGCGTCGTTGAGGTTGGTGGTAGTGAACTTCTCCCTTGTATCGTCGTCTGCTAAGAAGCGGGCGATACCCGCTCTGATACCAAATGATGCGGGAAGCGTGAACACGATAGTAAGAGGCTTCGTCAAGCGTTGAAAGCCATATGAAATGAGCTAGAATCCACTAGCAATTACGGGCACAACCATAAGAAACATAGAGAAACTTCTCTAATATTTGGTTTTTTTTATTGATAACTCGAATGAAAATTACAATTTAAGAGGTGTCTTATATAGGGCACATATCATAAACCTAATACAACTAGAAAACATAAAGAAGAATTTATTGTTGGCTAACACTAGGAAACCTAATTAAACCTGATTAAATAAAAATCGAAAATAAAATCCTAGATACTAAAGAATATTACGCTTGGAATGTCAATCAAGATTTTACTTGAGAATCCCGAAATATCCAAAAGAGTAATTTATGATTAATTCCATCATTAAGAAGCCTATTTGAATACCAATTTCCAATATTCAAATTATTCTTCTTAATGTGAAGACTCTTCTTTCTTTTCTAGATTTTTGGTTGAAATTGACAAAAATCTCGTCCTACATCAATTGTAAATAAATGAATGGAACATTTGTGAATTTAGGCAAACCATCATTACGCCATGCCATGCTAATGTCCGATCATCTAATTTTATTGGATGTTGGGAGAAACAAACAACTCTATGCTAACAAATGCAAGCAGCTAGGACGACATGCAAGTAGCCAATTTACCATGAAGATCATTCGTCTTTTAAATATTGGCACCTAACTAGCTACCCTTTGGGAGAATACCTTAATTCCTTATATGTGCTAGGTGCTCGTAACTAAACTGTGAAAATCTTGAAACAAATGCGACCACAGAATTCTGTACTGCTTCTTTGCCTTGGTAGGAGCAAAACCATGTACGTCTTGTAATTCCATAGGGCAATGATATAGGGCCTCAATGAGGCCTAAGATTTGTGGCCTCAATCCTAGGTGTTTAGCCATGTCACCTATACACCTCACTAATTTATCAAATCATGCCATGTCATTCTTGAATAAAAAAACTATCTTATCCTTTCAAAATCTAATGACTCTAAATTATTTTAGTTTTCTTCTAGAAAAGATATATTATTTTATTATTTTATTTTTCTTTTTTTTATTATATATATATAATTCGTCTAAAAAAATTTATATTTATATATTTTTGTGAATATATATATATATATATATATGTATCCATAATTCGTCAAATATATATATATATATATATGTATATATGAGTTGTCGAATATATAACGGCTCTAAATTATATTTTTTAAAAGAAAAAAAATTATTTTTATTTTCCTCTAAAAAAATTATTGTTTGGTTTTTTTTCCTTTCTTTCTTTTTCATTATTTTGGATTTTTTTTCATTATACATATTCCAAAAAAAAGTATGGGTGTGTGTGTATATATATATATATATATAATTCGTTCAAAAAAAAATTATATATATATATATAATTAGTCAAAAAAATTTATATATTTTCGATGAAGAATTAATGTGGTGTGTATATAGAATATATATATATATATATATATTAATATAGTAATTATAATCCATGAAATCTGGTAAATTGAAGTAATATCCAAATCTTTTAATAAATAAATTTAATAAAATTAATGGAAGATTAGTTACCTTACATTAAGAAGTTAATTTGAAAAGTCAAAAATTAAATTGGATTCACAAAAATGGAAAGAAAATGTATTTAGATAGTAATTTTAACTCATAAAATCTGGTGATTGAAGAGGTAAGAAAGTATCATTAATATATTGAATTTGAAAAATATTCCGTGTTAATAGCATCTATAATTATCATCTATCTAAATGGAAGGAAGAAAATAACAATAAACTCAAATCTAATGTTTAAACTCTAGCTTCGAAAAGAGGAAAAAAAAAAGAACAAAAGAAAAAGTAGAGAGCCTACAAACTAAAGCTTGGTCAACGATATCCATAGGAAGGTATGTAATCTTTTTGTTTTCTCTTACACGTACTGGTGATAATCTTTTTGTTCATGGTGTAGTACTCTTACTAGAACTAATGGATGGAAATGATACCTCACAAGTACCCTACGTCAAGGAAGATGATGACGTGATTATATCAAACGAAGTTGAATCAGATGATGGAGATAATTATAAATTCTATAAAATTGAGACTCTTAGAATTTTTTATTTATTTGATTTGCATCCTAATTTTGCTTTGGTCGCCATTGTCAACTTACAAGAATTTCAACCATATATCTTATTTGCATAAAAAAGATCCAACCTTTTACACATACCCACCAAGAAAATCTAAATGGTTATTGAAAGAAGCAATTAATGGATATTAGAAGATATGAAAATTAAATGACCTGAGTTTAGAAGATGGAAAATTATGCACTACGTTAGGCCTATTTTATTGGAGTAGTTTTCCTTACTAGGAAATTTAAAAAGAAATAAATAATGTTCTCGTTTGGAAACCTAGATATCTAAATTGATTGGGAAGTTGATATCTGAAAAGAAATTGCTTAAGATGGAATACAATATATTGCACATGAGGAAATTAATTTTTGAAAGTATACTTGTTCTGTTGATCCCAAATTTTTCAATAGACAATAATGATTTTTAAATGTGAATGATATATAGCTTCTATTTTAATGTAAATATTGTAAGATCAAATATGGACTTAACACATATCATCATAAAGTAATTGATGATTAGCTTAATATCAATCCTAGTTTAACATGGATACAAACTATAAATCAATACTTGTAACTTAATGAAGCAGTGTATCTATTCATTAAGGTAAGTAATCCTATTCTTAGTCTGCAAGAAAGACTACAATGAAGTGTTACATTAGGAATCTAACTAGGAAACCTAAACCGATATGGATAGCTTTAATGGGAAGCTTCTTGAGGTTTAAGTCACCTATATATACAGATGAATTGGTCCCTGATTACTACCGACGTTTTGCATATTGTTCTGTCCATTGAGAAGCAAGTTGGTAAGTAACAGAAGACCATATTCAGTGATCGTATTAGCAACTGCATAAGATGGAATCCATGCCAGTGATTGCTGAAGGTAAGCCTTAATCCCTTTTATGATTGTGTGCATATGTTGTGAGCATGTATATGGTTATTTTACAATTGGTATCAGAGCATAGGCTCACAAGTATCAAAATCGTTTTAGGGTTTTGCAAAACAAACACAAAAAAAAAAAAAAAAAAAAAGGGTTTTTGCTTTACGGACCAAGTCACTGATCAGGTAACTGACCATTTAACTGGTCATGTAACTGATCAAGGTAAGTTACTTAAGTCAATTGCTGCATCTGGTTAAATATCAAGTTCACGCTTCCGCTATGATTTTTAGCAGCAAATTGGGGAAAAAGCAAAAACAGGTTTTTCTGTGAAATTGATTTCGATTCATAGCATGATAATTGTGTTTTTGATTGTGCTCAAGAACCTTAGTTGCATTCCCGGCGTGCGTTAGGTTAGAGTAGATGGTGACCGGATGAAATTTACAATTTCTTGATTGTTCCGTGGTTTCTTGGAATCAAATCAATTTTGGTTATGCTTGAATATGCATGTTGAATTGATTGATGATATGGTATTGTATCTGTGATTGTGTAAAATTGCATGAAGAACAAAAATCTCCCAGATTTTGTTTACACATTATTAAAATTGACAGATACGAGAGCTTAATTTTCTTACAAGGATGAATCTGGGTAGAATATAAAGTTAAAAGCTCATGGGTTTTGTGGTTTTCTGTTGGCATAAGTGATTATGATGCACAAAGCATTCTTCATTGATGTTGGCAGAAAACAATGATCAGGTAACTGACCATGTAACTGGTCAGGTCACTGACCATGTAACTGGTCAGGTCACTGACCATGTAACTGGCCAGGTCACTGACCATGTAACTGGCCAGGTCACTGACCATGTAACTGGCCAGGTCACTGACCATGTAACTGGCCAGGTCACTGACCATGTAACTGGTCAGGTAACTAATCAAGTACCTGATCGTGTGACAAAACTGAAATTGTGTTTTGTGTTTTAAAACTATGCTTCAGTTTTATCTTCCAAAGAAGTGGTCAAGTATAGTTTTAGAATACAAAACAGCAATATGCATGCTTGATGAAAATAAATACGGATACTTAGAAATTTTTCTTCTGTCTAAAGATGTGGATAAATTTCTTTGGATAACTTATTTTCATTGAATATGGTATATTGATAAAGAACTCCAGGATGTTATGCTTCTGCTCAAAAGTGTTGCTTAACATTGTTTTTGGTTATGGACTGATATGAATGCAAGTATGGATTGTTTAGGTTTTCTGTATGTTCTTGTTTTGGTTGCTTAAAGCTAAATAAAACGCAGAAAACTTAATATTATTTTCTTTACAAATTAAGAACTCACATGAATTTTTGTTTTGCTCCTTAGGTAACTCCTACATGAACTTGAACAGTGTCTTGATGTTAACTGGAACCAACTATAGAGCTTGGCTAGATTCTGTAGAGAACTATATGGGAATGCATGAGAATATAGACTATTGCTTTACTGAGGATAAGCCTATAGAGTTGAATGAAAAGAGCACCAAGAAAGAAACAGACCTTTACAAGAAGTGGCATAGATCCAATAGAATGGCTAAGAATCTCATTCGTACCTCTATGTCCAAGACTGTCAGGGGAAGTATAGAAGAGCCTGAGCTAGCATCAGATTTTCTGGAACTCATAGGTGCTAAGTTTAAAGAAAGTGAAAAGGCAGAAGCAGCTAGACTAACCAAGGAGTTTCATGATTTGAAGTACATGGGTTCAGGGGAGTTAGAGAACATATTATGAAGATGATCAATATAAATGGCAGACTCAGGGAGCTCTTGATGGGGGTTAGGGATGAGCAGGTAGTGCATTATGCACTTCATTCCTTGCCTAACAGTTTTAGTCATCTTAGGACCAGTTACAACTCTCAAAAGGGAAACTGGACTTTAGATGAACTTATATCCATCTGTGTTGATGAGGAAGCTAGGATCAAGGAAGAAAAAGAACCTGCTACAGCCATAAATCTCATAGAGAAGCCTAAGAAGAAAAAGCCCCAGAATAAGCTCAAGCCTACCAAAGCCATAACTAAGAGTTCAACAGCTGCAGTGGCCAAGGAAAACAGGCCATTTAGGTTCAAGTGCTACTTTTGCAAAAGAGTAGGACACATGAAAAAGGACTGCACTGGCTATAAAAATTGGTTAGCCAAAAAGGGTAAGATTTTTTCTAATACAGTTTTTTCTTTAGAAATTAATCTTATAAATGTTGAACCACAGTCTTGGTGGATAGATTCAGGCTCACCTATTCATATTACTAATTCTTTGCAGGGATTCATAAGGAGCAGAATCCCAAAAAGTGATGAAGTGAACCTGTGTGTAGGCAATGGCATGAGAGTGGCAGTCAAGGCTATTGGAACCTTAAAGCTCGATCTAGGATTAGGAAAATTGTTAGTTTTGGATAATGTTTTTTATGTACCTTCCATGAGAAGGAATTTGGTTTCAGTTTCTCTTTTAGTAAAATCTGGTTGTAGACTTGTTATTGATAGTAATGGAATTCTTATTTCTAAAAATTCTGTTCAAATTGGTTCTGGTGTTATCTCGAATGATTATTTACAGTTAAGTTGTTCAATGGCTCAACAAGAAATTTTACTTGTTGAAGATAACACAAACAGTACTAGCACTTTAACAGGTGTTAAAAGAACCAAACTAAATGAAAAGTCTGCATTTTTATGGCATAGAAGACTCGGCCATGTTTCAAAAGAGAGACTGAAAATATTGGTGAAAAACAAAATCCTAAATGAACTTGATTTTTCTGATCTAACAGATTGTGTGGAATGTTTTAAGGGAAAAATAACCAACACAAGAAAGAAAACTGCATATAGAAGCCAAAATTTATTAGAACTCATACACACTGATATATGTGGACCATTTAGGCATCAAACTATCTGTGGGAATGTGTATTTTATCACATTCATTGATGACTTTTCTAGATACAGTTATATTTATCTACTTTCAGAAAAGGCACAAGCATTGAAAGCCTTTCAAATCTTTAAGTCTGAGGTAGAAAATCAACTAGAAAAGAAAATCAAAACAGTGGTCAGATAGAGGGGGAGAGTTCTATGGAAAGTACACTGAATCCGGCCAACAAAAGGGTCCATTTGCCTTGTTTTTGCAAGACAATGGAATTAAAGCTCAATACACAACACCCTATAATCCACAACAGAATGGTGTTGCAGAGAGAAAGAATAGGACTCTTTTGAACATGGTTAGATGTATGATGTGTACAACTGGTTTGCCTAAATTTCTGTGGGGTGAGGCTTTAAAAACTGTAAATTATATTTGCAACAGGACACCTAGCAAAGCCATAGAAAATACTGCTTTTGAGCTTTGGTGTGGCAGGAAACCTAGTCTTCATCACTGTCATGTTTGGGGATGTCATGCAGAAGCTAGGATTTATAATCCAAGCTTGAATAAACTTGACCCCAAAACTGTTAGTTGCTATTTTATAGGTTATCCAGATAAATCTAAAGGCTATAAATTATATTATGCTCATCATTCACCTAGAATTTTTGAAACACATCAAGTAAAGTTTCTAAGTGAAAAGGTTCACAATACAAACCTTGAGGATTTAACCTCAGTTTTTGAGGAAATTGTGTCAGATGAGAATTTAAGTGTAGCATTGCCTTTAGAACAAGTTGCAACTGATCATGTCACTGGTCACGTAACTGACTATGTCACTGACCATGTAACTGTACCTGATCAAGTCACTGCCCATGTCACTGACCATGTAACTACCCAAGTAATTGTACCTGGTCAAGTCACTGCCCATGTCACTGACCATGTAACTACCCAAGTAACTGTACCTGGTCAAGTCACTGCCCATGTCACTGACCATGTAACTGCCCATGTCACTGACCAAGTAACTGACCACGTAACTGGTCAAGTAACTGAACCTCAAAATCATCTAGTGGCTCAACCTAGAAGATCACAGAGAGCAAGAAAACCAACTTATGGGGGGGGAAGAGAGTGACTACATTGTTTATCTACAAGAAGCAGAAATTGAAATGGACTGTGCAGAGGACAATGATCCAACTACATTTAATCAGGCCATTGAAAGTAGTGAATCTCATCAATGGCAGCTAGCAATGGAAGCAGAAATTGATTCCATGAGCCAAAATGCAGTTTGGGAATTAGTTGAACCTGACCCAAAACAGAAGCCTATAGGTTGTAAATGGGTTTTCAAAACCAAAAGAGATGCAAATGGCAATGTAGAGAGACATAAAGCAAGTTAGTTGCCAAGGGTTTTACACAGAAGGAGGGCATTGACTTTACTGAGACTTTTTCTCCAGTTTCTACAAAAGACTCGTTTAGGATAATCATGGCTTTAGTGGCTCATTTTGATATGGAGCTGCACCAGATGGATGTTAAAACAGCTTTCTTGAATGGTGAACTAGATGAAGTGATTTATATGAGGCAGCCAGAAGGTTTTGTGCAAGCTGGAAGTGAAAACTTAGTGTGTAAATTAAGAAAATCAATTTATGGCCTTAAACAAGCTTCTAGACAGTGGTACAAGAAATTTGATTCTGTGATTTCTACTTTTGGATTTACAGAAAATCTTGTTGATGAATGTGTTTATTTGAAGACAGTTGGGAACAATTTTATTTTTCTGGTACTCTATGTGGATGATATACTTTTGGCTAGCAGTAACATTAAATTGCTTAAAGATACCAAGAGTTTTCTGTCAAGGAATTTTGACATGAAAGACTTAGGAGAAGCATCCTATGTACTAGGTATTGAGATTAAAAGAGATAGGGCACAGAGACTACTTGGTTTGTCTCAACACAATTATATTACCAAAGTTTTAAAGAGGTTTGGTATGGAGAAGTGTGCAGCTGGAGAAGTTCCCATGTCCAAAGGAGATAAGTTAACCAAGAAGCAAAGTCCCAATAGTGATGTTGAAAAGGAAAATATGGAGTCAAAGCCTTATGCCAGACTTGTAGGAAGTCTCATGTATGCACAAGTCTGCACTAGGCCAGACTTGTCTTTTGCAGTAGGGATTTTGTCAAGATTCCAATCTAATCCAGGCCATGAACATTGGGTAGCTGGGAAGAAAGTGTTGAGATACCTGCAGAGAACTAAAAGCCACATGCTAGTTTATAGACAAGTGGAGGATCTGAAACTCATTGGATTTCAGACTCGGATTTTGCAGGGAATTATCCAGACTCCAAGAAGTCGACTTGTGGATATGTGTTCATGCTTGCAGGAGGTGCTATTGCTTGGAAAACCATGAAACAAACACTTGTTTCAACTTCTACTATGCAAGCTGAATTTATTGCAGTATATGAAACTGTGTGTGAAGGACTTTGGATTAAATTTTCTCATGCAGACCAAAGTATTGAGTCACATTGTGGCTGGAACACTTGTGATTTATTGTGACAATGAGGCTGCAGTTTTCTTTAGCAAAAACAGTAAAAGGTCAAATAATTCTAAACACATTGATCTAAAGTATTACAGTGTTAGAGAAAGAGTAAAGCATGGTGAAATAGTTGTTTTGAGTATTGACACAAATTCACAGCTAGCAGATCCCTTCACCAAGGCCTTGTCAGTAGCAGCATTCCAGAAGCATACAACAAGCATTGGAGTTTTAGCTAATCTAGATGCTTAGGTTCAGTAGAGAGTTAGTCCTATTGGAGCAATTTAAAATTTTAAGGTTCTTGAGTTCTTATATTTTAGTTGTGATCTTTTATTGTTTGTTTATCACAACTTATTTGTAATGACAGTTTTGATTATCAATAAAATTTTGAGGTATTTCCAGTTATGATTTTGCTGCAGCTTTATTGTTTTATTTTGGAAATTATCATCTTGTTTTGAATATCATACTTGCTATCAGATGGCTTAAATCATGTACAGCATGATGCTAAGGTTCAAGCAATGTTTTAAGCCATCAGTGTTCAGAAAAATTGCTTGAGTTTCTGGTTTTAGAAACATAAAGTAGGACCTAATATATGTTTACTTGTTGATACACATTAACATATATTGTATCACTTCTGGTTTGACATATATGGATTGCAGGAGCTTATGTTTGTGGTTTTGAAACTCTGCATTTTTGTTAAAATGTATACTGTTTCTTGCTCTACATAAGTAACTGTGATCTGACCATGTTGGAATGGATTTTCGATTTGAGTTTGTTATCTGGCGCGCACTTCAGTAAGTTAAATAGGTTTTGATGTTCTCTGGTGCAAATCATCGAGCATGATATGTGTGAGTCCAAGGGGGAGATTGTAAGATCAAATATGGACTTAACACATATCATCATAAAGTAATTGATGATTAGCTTAATATCAATCCTAGTTTAACATGGATACAAACTATAAATCAATACTTGTAACTTAATGAAGCAGTGTATCTATTCATTAAGGTAAGTAATCCTATTCTTAGTCTGCAAGAAAGACTACAATGAAGTGTTACATTAGGAATCTAACTAGGAAACCTAAACCGATATGGATAGCTTTAATGGGAAGCTTCTTGAGGTTTAAGTCACCTATATATACAGATGAATTGGTCCCTGATTACTACCGACGTTTTGCATATTGTTCTGTCCATTGAGAAGCAAGTTGGTAAGTAACAGAAGACCATATTCAGTGATCGTATTAGCAACTGCATAAGATGGAATCCATGCCAGTGATTGCTGAAGGTAAGCCTTAATCCCTTTTATGATTGTGTGCATATGTTGTGAGCATGTATATGGTTATTTTACAAATATGTCATTAGAAAAAAGTTCTCAGTGAACTCCACTTGTTCATTATTAGCTACTTAGTACTTTTTTGTTCGTATAAGACATGTTAGTACTTAGCTGACTTTCAATTTCAATGTGAATGATATATGACTTCAATTTTAGTGTGAATATGTTATTAGGAAAAGATTCCCCGCTGAACTTTACTATTGGCTACTTAGTACTTACTTGTTCGTGCAAGACACACTAGCTTATTTTAAGTTTCAATGGATGATGACTTCTATTTTAGTGTGAATATGCCATTCGGGAAAGGTCTCCAGTAAACTTTACTGGCTCATTATTAGCTACTTAGTACTTATTGTTCGTGTAAGACGTGCTAGCTAACTTTAAATTTAAGTGTGGATGATGACTTCTATTTTAGTGTAATTTTGTCATTAGGAAAAGGTCCCCAGTGAACTTTACTAGCTCATTATTGGCTACTTAGTACTTATTTGTTACTGTTAGACAATGTGGATGATGACTTCTATTTTAGTGTAATTATGCCATTAGGAAAAGATTCGCAGTAAACTTTACTAGCTTATCATTGGCTACTTAATACATACTTGTTCGTGCAAGACATGTTAGCTCTTTCAGTTTCAGTAGATGATGGCTTCTATTTAAGTGTTAATATGCCATATTTAAGTGTGAATATGCCATTAGGTAAAGGTCTCCAGTGAACTCTACTAGCTCATCATTGGCTACTTAGTACTTGTTTGTTATTGTAAGACATGTTAGCTAACTTTAAATTTCAGTGTGGATGATGATTTCTATTTCATTGTAAATATGCCATTAGGGAAAAGTCCCCAGTAAACTTTACTGGCTCATTATTAGCTGCTTATTACTTATTTGTTTGTGTAAGACATGTTAGCTTACCTTAATGTTAATGTGGATGATGACTTCTATTTTACACCCTCCTTACTTGCACTTTTTCTTTGATTATTGCTGTGTTATACACCTATTATTCATTGAATTTCTACATAGTATTAATAAGATTATGATTGTTTTTTGATGTAAAAATAAACGAACAATTGAATTAATGAAGTCTCACTTGACCTTTAAGGAACACTTCCTAAGGTTGCGTTTGGATGAGCCAATATTAAATTATCGAGAAATTTTGAAATGATGGAATTTAGAATTTCATCAATTCAATCTATTAATGATATTTCCTTACCTCTTCAATTACCAGATTTCATAGGTTTTAATACGATTTCAATACATTTTCTTTCCATTTTTGTGGATCCAATTTAATTTTTGACTCTTCTAATTAACTTGTTAGTGTAAGGTAACTAATCTTCCATTAATTTTATTAAATTCATTTATCAAAAGAGTTGAATATTACTTCAATTTACCAGATTTGATGGGTTATTATTAAGATATTAATATATTTTCTTTCCATTCTTGTGGAATCAATTTTAAATTTGACTTTTTTTTAATCAATTTTTTTTTAATTTTGTGGGTTAGAATTATGACATTAATATATATATATATATATATATTTATACCATATTAATTCTACATTGAATATATATATAAATTTTTCTGTACAAATTATATATATATATATATATATATATGTTCAAGTAAATCTCTAATTGTGTGTCTGGCCCAAACTCTAGGTTACTTGACCTAGTGGTAATAGAATTTTAATTAGAAAGAATCTCGGAGAATATCTTAGAGATATCCATTCATTGTATGATTACATTTCCTTGTACAATTCAGATTCTATGCATTGTAATCCTCTATATAAAGAGGCCCCTATTATCAATAAGAATACACAGTGATTTTCTCTCAATTCCTGTTTCTCTAAAACTCGTTATCAGCACGAAGCCCTAACCCTGAAACCCTAAAATCGTAGCCTTCAAAACCTAGCAACTACCGACCCCCATATTAAAGCTCTCAATCTCAAGAGCCCGAAACCGCCAGCATCGTCACCGGAACCGGCTGGAAGAGTGTTAGCATTAAAGCCACCCTCAAGTGCAAGAGGTACAAGTTATAGAATAGGGGATTAAGTAAGGATGTCGAACCCACGAGGATTGGTAAATCCTTTCCTAGCTAGGGAAAACCTAAGGAAAAACTAGAAGAATATGCAAGTGTATAATCACAAACAAAGGCTCACAAGTGAACCAAAGTTCATGGTGAGTATGTGCAAGATGGTGTGTAGAGATTTGATTTTGATTTTGAGATTGGTTTCTATTCAAATTGAAAGAATGATCGAAAGCAAGTAATATAAACTAACCTAAACAAAACAAGTTGTTATCAAATGGATGGGAGTTAGGGCATCGGGTTTCACCTTTTGCCTCCCTTGCAAGCATTAAAGCAATTGAATATGAATGATGCAAAGCTAATTGTCCAACTACCCTCTTAGCATCCGGATAGGACTACTAAGGCTTAAACCCCTTTCATTTTATTAACTCTAACCGGATAAGTCTAGAGCTAACTACCTAGAGACAAATTCAATTACCGGATAAGTCTCAATCATTTGCCCCTAAATGCATAAAGCTTAGAGTTTAGGTAACCAAGCAAGCAAACGAATCCTATCTCTAGGTGATTTTAGCTCACTACCCTCACATGCACACATGGTGTGCTTTCATGCTCCCTTTTTGCCTAGAGGTAATCAATCTCTAGGAAAAACTTCATGTCATGGCAAACACATAACTCAAATTGATTAGGTCTAAGTAATGCAATTAACTATTGACTTAGCAAGTGAGAATGACAACATGAATTTGCATCGATTTATAAACAAAAGCATCAATCCAAGCAAGTTTGGCTAGGGCTTTCAACACTAGCCCCAACTAGTTCACTACTCACACATAGCTAGATACACAAGCTTTAACATTCTATTAACCATCAAATATATAAAGAGATAGAGAGTAAAGGGTGACTATTGATGATGCCGGAAGAGGTGGTGGAGATGGGTCTCTAAGAACATGATGTGGTGGTAGTCACCTCCTTCTCCTTGCTCCAAGCTCTTGATATTGGTAAGAATAGTGAAATTTGGGATCTCTAAGATGAGTTGTGGTGTTGAATGGTGGAGGAAATGAAGGTTGTAGTGGTGGAAATGGAGATTTTAGAGGTGGAGATGGTGGTTTTAGTGGTGGAAATGGTGGTGTCTTCTCTAGAGAGAAAAATGGATCTTGGATAGGATGAAGATGATTGAATGGAGTCAAGAATCTGAATAATTGGTCTTTGGCCTCTTTTTGATCAGCTAGGTGTGTCATCTTTGGTCCCCAAGTGTGCAAGAGATGATCTTACACCATTGTCCCCCAAATGGTCCCAAATTGGCAAGGTGATAAAAGGACAAGGTGTAGGGAGATATTTGAATTTCAAGTGATGGGAGATTCTCACCACCATGGTCCTCCTTTGCTAGAGAAAAGACCCTCCATGAGTGGCGGCTCGCCGGAAAAGTCGATTTGCAATTTTCTTCCAATCTCCGTGTCTTCTTCCCCTAGCTTCAAATCTCCACATTTCAAGCCTCAAATAGTCATTTTATTCTCAATGCAAGGTTTCCTACAAATAAAAGGAAATGGATTAAAAAAAGGTAAAATAGCATGGAAGACAAATCAATTTTCATAATAATAGGGCACAATTGCATAAGTAATTTGTGACTCAACAAAGGGCACCGAACCGGCCCCCTGAAAAAATAAAGAATTTCTGCTCGGTTCACCGCCTTCCATACCGCCATTTACCATAATATTTGACCACCACCTGCATCCTGACTACAGAATTCGTGAACCGGTGTCAGACCTCCAAGAACCTGCCGGAAAGCAACCGGACCGGCCTCAAAGAAGTCTGCACGCCCTTGAACCGTCGGGCACCCCTGAAGTAGTCTACAACACCTGCACGTCGTCCTCCACGTAGCCCAGCCCAGTGCAGCTATCATCCACAAAGGCCCACACGTTTAGAGTCAAAGCAGCAAAGAAAGAAAAAGAAGGGAGCGGGCCCCAGACTACAAGAAAGAAAAAAAGAAAAAAAAGGAGTAAGCCCACGTGAGCTAGCAGAAGAAGAAAGAAAGGGAAGCGGCCCCACTACCAAAAGAATAAAACAATAAAAGGAAGAAGAAGAAAAAGGGCACGCGGCCCACCTGCTAAAAGAGGAAGAAAAGAAAGAAAAAAAAAGAGGCCTGCAGCCCACTGAGAGAAGAAGAAGCAGCCTACCAGCCAACTCCGGGCACAGGTGATTTTTCCGGCAACTTTTTCCAACCAAATTCTGGCAATTTTCTACACTTTTCAAAGGTATGTTTTAAAGGTTCCTTTAGTTCCCGTTTTTGAAGTTTTTATTGTTTTTCTCTTCTTTTTCTCGGGGACTTGCAACCTCCCTTCTTCTACCCCATTTCTTCATCATAGGGGAGACCCAATTAAGCCGACATGTGGGGGTTCGTGCTCATTCCAAGCTTGGAGCTTGTTGAGATCTCCAAACTTAGAGTTTGTAGAGAATTTATGATCGACCACTTACGTCATTGTTTCGATCTAATCCAATATCTCTTGGAATTGAATTTCTTGGAAGCGATTACGCTCATAAATTCCTAATTTCTTGGAAACGATTACGCTCAGGAATTTTATATGTTTTCGTGTTAGCTTTTTCGCTCCGAAACTAACCCTTTTTCTTGTTCTCTTTCAGGTTGAGTAACCTGAACAAATTGGACTTTACTCCATTGGGAACAACTGGCTCTGGATATCACAGGTGGGTTCGTGATGTCCGCCAGCATCTCAAGGCCGATGGAATCCTGGATACGATTCTCGAGCCTAGCCAGGACGTGCTAACTGTTGAGCAAGCTCAAGCTTTGGAAGCAAATAGAGCAGCCTTAGAGGCAAATAAGGCGAAAGCCATCATCCTAATGACTCGTCATATGGATGATTCGCTCCAGTATGAGTGTATGAATGAAGAAGACACCAGAAGCTTGTGGGTCTCACTCAAAGAAAGATTTGGCAACGTCCGTGACTCCCTGCTTCCTGACCTAGAAGTGAGATGGCATAGCCTCCGCTTCTGTGATTTCAAGTCAGTTCTTGACTACAACTCGGAAACACTTTGCATTAAATCCTTAATGGAATTCTGTGGTAAAGAGATCACAAATGCGATGTTGATTGAGAAGACTCTCTCTACCTTCCCCGTCTCTGCATTGATGGTTGCTAAGAACTATCTAATCGATGTTACTGTAGGACGGATCACAAGGTTTCATGAGCTCATTGGAGCCATGAATGTCGCTGAAAAGCATGACAACATCCTTGTGAAGAACTATAATTCGAGATCAGTGGGAACAGAGCATATTCCAGAATCCAATTATAGTCGCGCCCCTAAGAGAAGGCGCCAAGAGCGAAACCCTAACCTTAGGGATACTTCTGGACGTTTTGGTCCATATAATCTCTCTACTTGGGAAGGTAACCGCCAATATAGGCAAACACGGAACCGAATAGGTCAACGTGGAAAGAGAGAGGGAGGCAACGCCTCTGGCCATGCTGGTAGCGCCACCAATACTAAAAGCCATCTAAATGACACTTTCAAAGCGCCTCAATCAATGGAGTTTGAGCAAAGAGATGTATGTTATCGATGTGGAGTGTCTGATCATTGGGCACACATTTGTAGAGCTCATAAAGAAATCGTCACCGCCTACAAAGCATATTGTGAAGCAATAGAAGCTCACTATAAGGAACAAGAAGATCAAGAAGATGATCTAGAGTGAAGGGTTGAAGACTACAAATCTGGCTGGGATCAATAGATCGCCAATTCTGTTTAAGTCTTTATTTTCCAAGAGATGTAACAGGCAATTGCCATATACTTTGTAGTAAATGTCATTGGTTTCGTTTTTCTTCACATAGGCTCATCCAAAATAAGTGTGATGTCTAGGAAGGTTTTGAGATAAGTGGTACTTAAGCGAGCTTTGCTCCACCGACATCTCTCTACTCACCTGGTCATATTTATTTTGGAGTTACCGAAAGAAGTCAAACGACTACCTTTGTTTTGCATTCGCTAGAATTTGGATTAGATTCTCCTAATGGTTAAGAGACAATGATGTACTCCTTTGGCTTATAAATAAAATTTCGAGTTCTTTATGACTCTACTTTGATTCTGAGCATATGACTTTTGTGACTACAATGGCTGGGCCATCAGTATTAATTCAAGGACATGGAATAGCCCAAGTTCCACTTGCCAAATGGCACCTTAATTACTATCACAGAAACTCTCTACGCTCCTAGGGCCAATCGCACCTATGAATAGCCAACGGATTCCATACGAAAACGCATGTAGAGAATGAAAATGAGTTCCTTTGCAATACTTCTAATGATTGCGAACAAAGGTGCATCTTAGAGAAGTTTATGTGTCTCTCTAGTGGACTCTATGTCACTATTCGAGCTATAAAATCCAATAAAGTTATGAGAGAAGATTTCTTGGATTTAGACACATATTAGCTTTGTCACGACAGGATAGGTCATCCTAGTCATGATATGATGATCCGTCTACTAAAGACTTCACACTGTCATCTATTTTCTCGAGCGAAATGAAGCATGAATCAACAGTTGATTCCTAGACTAAGTGTGACCACCGTCACTGCCATCCACAACCAGCCTAGGGCTGGCATAGTCCTTATCCATGACGCCATGGATAGCGTACATAATGGTGATGACGCCCCAGGTGATGTTGCAATCACTAACTTGCTTCAAATAGCGTTTCAGACGCTCAGGCCCAACCAAAATTCTCATTGGTTTCTTCTAAAGCCTCTCGCTCGTTTTACAAAGCCCGTTCCTTAGGGAAACTAGGACTGAGACCGTCCTATGCAAAGGATATGAAAATACTCATTATGTTCTTACATAGAATCCATGGGGATTCTATGGACTGATTCAACCAACTTGCGGACGTTTAAATATCCCATGATATTGGTTGATACGCAAACACGCTGGTCACGTGTTATGCCATTGTCCACCTGTAAATGCTGCTTATGCTACACTTCTAGCACATATCATATGACAACGGGCTCACTCCCCGGATCATCATCTTCTGTCAATTGGACTTGACAATGCTAGAGAGTTTACATCGAAGACTTTCGATGGTTATTGCATTGGGACTAATGTTGGACATTATATTCCCATAAACACACCTAATTGGTCTCGCGGAAACGGCTACGATGGTAGTCCGGACATTGGTAATGCGCACTAATTTCCTTATATCCACTTGGGGTGATGCAATATCGCATGCAGCTATGCTAATTCGTCTACAACCCACTGCCACTCAACCTACCTCTGCGTTACAGCTAGTGACTGGGTACAAGTATCGTATTTACGCATATTTGAGTGTGCCTTTATGTGCCAATTGCGCCGCCACAGCGCTCTAGAATGGGTCCTTACAGACGAATGGGCAACTCAGTTGGATTTAAGACTCCAACAATCGTCCCCCACTTCATGCCCTTGCTAGGCGATCTCGTTACCGCTAGATTTGCGGATGTCACTTTGATGAGACAGTCTTCCCATCGTTAGGGGGAGATAAGAACACATATGTTCAGCAGGAACGATAGGAATTGTCGTGGTCTGTCCCCACTTTGTCTCATCCAGATCCCTACTAAAGTGACGACCTCACACAAATACGCTGCAAACATGCCTGCAAGGAAGTACGTCCCTACGAAAGGATGTAGCGCCACCCTACACGGAGGTAGGCATGGCGCCAACGCCAAAGAGAGTGGCACTCTGGCGTTACCAGCCACGGCCCCAGCTAGGATGCTTGGGAGGCCCGTGAGTTCGAAGGATACTTTGGCACATTCCAATCCTTTGATCATCGACACTTAAAATCCGTCTCATGAGAATCTTCCGGATTATGGTTATCATTGGGGGACGTCTCAACGTCAGAACCTATTCCTGAGAATATAGAGCTGTATGAAACTTACACTAGTGTACATGAGACGTGGGATAGAAAATCCATCATAATTAATGATGTAGTCGCGCATATCGTTGTGCATGAGTTTGTTGAGTCCGATGATATCGAACCACGCTCCGTTGATGAATGAATGCCAACGTAGAAAGATTTGGCCTAAATGGAAAGATGTGATCTAGGTTAAGTTGGATTCTTTAACGAAGAGGAAGGTTTTGAGCCAATGATGCCAACACTTCGTAACATAAAACCTGTTGACTAATGGGTCTTCGTTAGAAAGCGTGATGAGAAAAAGAGATGACAATCTCGCCTTATGTTTTAAGGCTTCTCACAAAACGCCCTGGAATCGACTACGATGAGACATATTCTCTCATAATAGATGTCATTGCACTCCACTACCTTGTCAGTTTGGTAGTTTCCGAATAACTGATCATGCAGCTTACAAATGTGGTCACTACGTATCTCTATGGGGATCTAGATAGGGAATATACATGAAGGTTCATGGTGAACTTCATCTACCCAAGTCAAGTGGCTCTAGACTACGGAGCGCGTTTACAAAAAGATTGAAACGCTCACTAAAGTGACTACTTGATTGGGAAGGGATATTCCCACGCATTTCTATAACAAGTTTCGGATTCTATCACGGTTCATGTTGGACATGATCTTCATTAGAAGGCCTTAAAAAGTTAAGGGAAACAGCTGAACACTTGAAATCCGAGTTTGAGATGAAGGATTTTGGGAGAACACGATTTTGTCTCAGTTTGGAACTTGAGCATCGTGTTGATAGATGCTTAGGCATTTTGACAAGGTCAAACCTTCAAGCACCTCCACGATCGTCCGTAGTCTTGATCTTGAAGAGGATCCTCTTCGTCCAAAGGATGATGACGAAGATGTGCTAGAGGCAGAAATGCCTTACCTAAGTGTAATAGGCGCATTATTGTACTTAGCTCAATGCACAAGACTGGACATCTCATATGTTGTGAACTTGTTAGCTAAGATATAGCTCTGTGACAATGCGACGCCATCAGGATTAGTGTAAAATATATCTTTCAGTACTTGAGATGTACGATTGATATGAGCTTATTCTATCCCTACAGAGAGATGATTGATTCAGACCCATCACACACCAGGAACGCCGCCAACACTGGCCTGCGTCCTCTATCCCCATCCCAAAACGACATGTGTTTTGGAAGGTTTTGGTGATGTTGGGTATCTCTCTAACCTACACAAAGGTCATTCCCAAACTGTTTAAGTGTTCACCATGGGTAAGACCTCGATATCTTGGAGGTCTACAGAATAAACCCTAGTCGCTATATCTTCGAACAATACAGAGATCATTGCTTTTCACGAAATGGTTCGTGAATGTATATGGATTGGATCCATAATTACGCATGTTCGAACAATTGTGGTTTGAAGTCTACCACAGATGAGCCTACGAGCATTTAGGATAATGCTGCTTGTTTTGAACAAATGAAGCAAGGCTACATCAAAAGCGACAACACCAAGCATAATCAGCAACAACAAACTCTCCTCAAAGATCAAAGTGAACTAGGTTCAATGTAAGACCTCGGAAATTTGTTATTAATTCCTAAATTTTTCTTGGGATTAATAAAGTGTTCGTTTGTATGATTTCGTGGTTCGAGGGTGGAGTGAAATTATTTTCGGACGAATAATAATTCGAAGTGCACGTTTTAGGGGTTCACAAAGTTTGACTTTTTATATGTTTAGATTCTGTGAGAACTTCCTTCACGAAAGTTGTAGAGCTCATCGATACCAGTTCGTAGACATGTGGAACGCGAGAATTGGAGTTCGTATGAGAAAGTTATGAGCGATTGAAATTTGGGAAATTTCTATAAATATAAGAAAATCCGAGATTTTTCCAAAAATCCCAAAACTTCCGAAATTTCCATTTTCTTCCCCATAATTCTCTTTGTTCTCTCTCCTCCGCGCAGCCCGACCCGAGGCGAAACCCGGCATCCCGACCCGACTGAATCTTTCATCTCCGGCCACCTACGGCGACAAGACAAGCCAAGGAACACTCAGACTTGCCTCGCCGACTTCTCTGTGGTGGTGGGTTCATCGGTGCCTCGCCGAAAGTAGCAGATCGGAGCGCCCAAAGTTTATAGTTTCAAGATCTGACCGGTTTTCCGATCTCCGGCGACTTCCCGGCCTATCTCTTCGCAGTTCTGGGATTGTCTCTTCCTGCTGATCATCCCCATATAGGCCTTGCATCTCGATTTGGGGTGTAGAGCGCTAGATCAAGGTTTGACTTTTTCGATGGTCTTGATTCGATCTAGGATCTGATCAGACACATGAGAGTGATCCAACTTCCAAGCTTGATCTAGGACGATCTAGACCGAATCTCACGTTGCTCCAGGTATGAAAGTGGCTCATCTCTTCATTTTGAACATGTTTGTAGTTGGTGACTTTGGCATCGGAGGTGGTTGATCCGACGTTGACCGCCGTGGTTGACCACAATCTGAACCACTGCTTGTGGCGGCGCGTGGTGGCGCGTCTGGCCTTATTTTTGTGTTCTGTTTTCAGAATATTCATCTATGCATCGATACGGTCGTTTTGTTATATTATAAGGTCAGTTTGGAGAAAGTTGATGCATGCTAGGGTTTCGGTTTTATGAGTTATCTTCGGTTTGCAATCCGTGAGGATCCCAACATTGGATCTTTGTATAATTTTGATAGGATGATCCCAAGGGCGATCCGTGAGAATCCGACCGTTGGATCATCGTTTAGTGTGTTATGAATCAATTGCTAAGTTAGGATCGTATTTGTTTAGGTGATTGACGGTTTCGGTTGGGCGGACGGTTGTGATTGTGATTTTAGGTTGTATTGAAGACGCAGCTGGATTTAGAGGTGAGTAAATCTCACGTGGTTCATTTACGAACGGATTTATTTATTACTCGAAATTACTTGTTTAATTGTTAAATCATTTTCGAAACAAATTATTTGTTTTAAAATATATGAACTTGATCGACAACGGTTCATGGGTAAGTGAAAACAATGTTTTGATATAAAATGATTTTCGAGAAGTATAAGTTATAAAACTATAGTTGGTATTAGTGGCATCCCTGAGTGGATGACTACGTATATATATATATATATATATTTACGTGAAATATATATATATATATATATATCTTGGTGGAATTGAATGTGTAGTTTACTATTGTTGTGCAATGTGATGTTGAGGAAAATATATGGTTTTGGAAATAAAAGATGATTTTGTGATATGAGTGAATTGTGATTTATTCAGAATATTGTTTTGAAACTGTTGCTTATTGTGTTGAATGAGTAGTCGAGTTTGGTAAAGTTTTAAGTCACGTGGGACTTTAAAAGTTTTCGAGTTTACGGATCCAGGTCACAAGTAGTGACAGAGGCAATCATTATCGTAGGTTTGAACCTCGGCCGAGGTGACAGGCTACGATTCAGTTAGAGCTCTAGACTGTCTGCCATTGTATATTCAGGGGAGTAACACGAGGGTTACATGAAGCCTTTGAATATACATCTTTATTTGTATTTCAGGGGAGTAACACGAGGGTTACATGAAGCCTTTGAATATACATCTTTATTTGTATTTCAGGGGAGTAACACGAGGGTTACATGAAGCCTTTGAATACATGTTTTTAATTGAGAGTGTCGTGTGGGTTCTTTCTTTTATTGTCCAAGAGGGACTTGATTTTCATATTATGGGTGAGTTGGGATAATATGATTTTTTATCACTTTTGTGATGTATGTTACCTTAAGGGGTAAGGATGTCGAGTTTTGAAAACGAGTCATGTTGTGAGATGATTTATTTGGAGTTGATAGGTGATCATCGACTCTGGTGTGAGTTGTTTGACTTCTTTATCTATTTTCCGTGTCATTCTAATTGTTTGATTTTAAATGTAATCTCCTGAACTAAGTCATATGCAGGGATTATTGTCTTTTGAATTGTTTGTTTTAAATGTAATCTCCTGAACTAAGTCATATGCAGGGATTACTGTCTTTTGAATTGTTTGTTTTAATGTAATCTCCTGAACTAAGTTACATGCAGGGATTACTGCATTTTGTATTGTTTGTTTTATTAGTAATCTCCTGAACTAAACCATATGCAGGGATTACTATGAATTCTTTTGTTTGTTTTCATGTGATCTCCTGAACTAAGTTTCTATGCAGGAATTACTGATTTTGCTTAATTCTTATTGTGGGTACAGTTGTGGCTTGTGATCTGTAGTGATTGATAAATCAGATGGGGTGGCATGATCTTGGCAACCGCGTTATATGGAGGGAAATGAGTATGATTTCCTGGTTGTGCCGTTGAGGCAAAGGAATAGTGATCTAATAGATTGTGGGGACGTAAAATGAATTGAGAGACAGAGCATGTGGGTTTTTAGTTGGGTTGAAATTATTGAGCATGTTATTGTTTAATTTGAACTTGATGTTTTTGTTGTGATAATTGCATATTGTTTTTGTTAGGCTAAGATGGTGAAAGCATGTATTTTGTGGAATTAAATATTGTTGCTTTAATTCATCTCACGAGTTGAGAAATTATAAGCATGCGTGACGTGAGTCACTTTAATTGAGTTTACTCATACGAGCTTAAAAAGCTTACCGGGTTTGTTTTGTTCAATCCCGGTGCACTATTCTATGGTGTAGGGCCTATTATGCAGGTTAGAATATCGAGTGATCATTATCAAAGTTGAGGTGTACGTTCGATGGCGTGGACGTGGAAGGGTGCTCTTAGTTTTAAGTCTTCCGCTGGGTAGTGAGTTGTAGTGGGTGTGTTTACTTATTGAATTGTCATTCAGTTTGATTCGTAAACTATCTGTAATGTAATATGTGACTCTAAAGAACGAGTCGGTATTGACATTGTGAGCTCAGTTTGTTTGTTGCTTAGTTTAAATGAAAAATTTTCTATGTGTGTTTTCTTGTGCTTGTTAAGTTATCGCGTTTCGTATTTGAATTTCTTTATTCTAAATTCGGGGCGTGACATTCAATCTGAGGACAAGGGGGAAGCTTGCTCACTAAGTCATTGCCTAAATTCCACTTTCGAGAAACATGTTGGTAGCATTATTTACGGAAGTTATCCGAACTCCCATGATCGAAGTCATCAGAGGGAGATGCAGACATCATGGGGAGATGTCTACATGTATGGTCTCGAAACGTTAATGGTGTGTTGTGCTCTTTTTCCCCTTCGACCGAGGTTATTTTTGTCCCACTGGGTTTTTGTTACTCGGCAAGGTTTTTAGCGAGGCAACGAGAGAAGCACCACATTTGGGCCACACAAGGGGGAGTGTTCAAGTAAATCTCTAATTGTGTGTCTGGCCCAAACTCTAGGTTACTTGACCTAGTGGTAATAGAGTTTTAATTAGAGAGAATCTCGTAGAATATCTTAGAGATATCCATTCATTGTATGATTACCTTTCCTTGTACAATTCAGATTCTATGCATTGTAATCCTCTATATAAAAAGGCCCCTATTATCAATGAGAATACACAGTGATTTTCTCTCCATTCCTGTTTCTCTAAAACAATATACATACATATATATATATATATATATATTTGTAAGGAATTATATATATATATATTTATACACAAAAACACATATTTGTATATAATTTTTTTTGACGAATTATAAATATATATCTATAATTATATATATATATTCAAAAACATATATATATATATAATTATATATATAACGAAAAAAAGAAAAAGAAAAAAAAATAATATTTTTTATTTTTACATGAAAACCAAAATAATTTAGAGCCATTAGATTTTGGAATGATAAGATAGTCTTTATGCTTAAGAATTACATTACATGATTTGGCAAATAGGTGATGTGTGTAGGTGACATGGCATGACACCTTGGATTGAGACCATAAATCTTAAGCCTCATTGAGGCCACAAATCATTTTCCAATTCGATATAACTACACGTCATATGACTCATCACTATGAACACCAAACCCACGATGGGGTGCCAAAATGTAAACCATTAATTGAGCTCTGCTGCCTAAAGTAGTATATAAATCACTCCAAGGCAAGCAACTTCCACACTCAGAAACCAAGATTAATTCTACATCTTCAACAAACTTCAATCAAAGCCTTCAAAATTAGCTTGAATCTACAATGGATGCAACAACTGCTATGCAATCAATCCTTGGAAGCTCCATTACTTGCGAAGCTGCCGGCAAGAACAGATCTCTGAACCTAGAGTACTGTTCCTGCTAGTTATGCAGTTTCAAGCTATCTCCGCGTGCGCTCTATGGCCGAGGTAATTACGATAATCATTCTCTTCTAATTACGATAATCATTCTCTTCTACGTATAATTTTTATTTGTATGTCAACATAAACTCTAGGATATGCATATGTAGTGCACAAACAGTCCTAACCATGTGTCTAATTAATGTTTCAAGATGGTCAAAAGAAGCAACCAACAACTGTAACAAAAGCCTCAAAGAATCCACAGCCAGCTGCAACTCCTTCACCTTCACCTCCTCCCCCTTCTCCTAAGTTTTCGGAAGTGTTTGCATTCAGTGGACTAGCTCCAGAGAGAATCAACGGCAGGCTGGCAATGGTGGGCTTCGTTGCCGCCCTGGCAGTTGAACTATCTAAGGGGCAAGATGTGTTTGCTCAGATATCCAATGGCCCCGGAGTCCCACTGTTCATCGGCACAAGTGTTTTGCTATCAGTGGCATCCTTGGTTCCTCTATTGAAAGGAGTGAGCGTGAAGCCCAAATCCGACGGGATCATGACCTCAGAGGCAGAGCTATGCATAAATGGATGGTTGGCCATGTTGGGTCTTGTAGCTTTGGCCTTCACCGAATATGTGACTGGTCGAACCCTAGTGTAGATCAGTCTGACAGTCATTACGATTAACTCACAGGGCAGGGCTTGCTAGCTCGTATAAGCACACCCTATAGATTCATATATATAAGCATTTAATATACAAGAGCTTCACACCTAGGATTAACTCGATCGTCCTCGGTCTTTTTTTAATTTCTCTTTGTAATCTTTATAATCAAAGAATGCATGTATCCTGATGGAACTTGTGGTTTCTTTGGGTTTAATATACTCTCTTCAATGAATATCAAGTTTCATATATATTGATCTAATCCTTTCTTTTTTTGTCAATTGATTGAAATTCTATGGGTTAATTCACGTTTTACGCTTAATTTTCCGACAAAGATGTTCCATTTTCATTTCAGAAGTGGATGTGTATGTGGTATATATCATCCGAAAGAGACTGTATATATGGTGCATCTACTAAATTTGAATAGGGTTGAGAGAAGAGGAATGAGGAAAGATGAAGAGTGAGTGAACATGAGTATGCCCGTTAAGATATTTACTGGTAACTCGAATGTGAATACAAACACATATGTAATTTTTTCAATATTAAATAATGGACAATATGTTAGTAAAAAAGTTTGTATTCTAGAACAAATATAGGATTTCTCACCCAAAAAAAAAAAAAAAACACAAATATAGGATGCTTTTTGCAAAATTGTAAAAGAAGTGGGGATAATTTTGATATAAAAAGTTGGATCCTATGAAGCAGTACTATATCCCCCCACCCAGAATAAAAATGGAGTCATCAATCCAAATTTTCTCATAGATCTCACAAAAAATTTATTCTCTTACTGTTAATAATATTATTGAAGTGGAATATGAGTGATTCTCTTTATCTTCATTGTCATTTAGATTAGTGATCAACAAACAGACCTGTAAATGAACCGGATTTTGATCCAGACCCGCTATAGATCCGTGGTTATTGGACGGGTTTGGACGGAAAATTTTGATCCGTTGATCCGTTAATGATATGAATCTGTTAACCCTTTTATTTAACGGATCAAATACGGATTTAGGTCGATCCGATCCGTTAATGATCTGACCCATTTTTGTAATAATAAAATATTATTTTTTATTAATATATTATTATTTTTTTAAAATATAAAATATAAAATATGAAGAATTTCTAATACAATTTTTGTGCAAAAATCTAAGGGACGGTTAATCACCCAAGATTCCAAGAAGCATTGAGAATTTTGATATTGTAATTCTACTTTTGGTACTTTTCATGTTGTTTTAATCTTTTATTAATATCTTATGAGGAATCATGATATAAATTTAATATAACTATTTAAAATTTTAAAATATTTAAAATTAGCGGATACTGGAGTGGGACCCTCCATAGCATCGGGTGACCAAGTATGCAATCCTATCTTTGAACGGGTCGGATTACTGGATCGGGTATCCGTTAATTCAGTGGATACGGATTTGGATCAAATTTTTTTTTAAGTAAACGGATTTGGATTTAGGTCGATCTCTGATCCATTCACAGATCTATCAACACACCCAATATGAGATATCACATTTAATACCTATGCGGCTATGCCAAGAAATCTACAACTTGTTCATCTGTATTGAAGTAATTAAAATGTTTCCCTATGTTGTACAACCCTTTTGAAGAGATATAATCCTACCAATATCAACCATACTATATATACAATTATAAGAAAATTTATCAATATTTATCTTCAACAGAGCAACGTCCTATTATCAAAATTAAACAGGACTCATTGCCTAGCCTACATAATGTTGGTAAATTTAGTGGTCTAATTTCTATGTGTACAAGAAAATCAAGAAGTCATTCATGCAAACAAAACGCTAAATAGAATGCATTAATCAAACTAAGTAAAACCTTAAATAATTGGGTCAGTTTTAGAACTTAGTTATATCTTCTTAAGAGGAAATTGTCTCCTGATTGGTATTTAGAGATTTCAATAGCAAATATCTCCTCTAGATGATCTTTTTGTTATAGTAGCGCACTAAATTTCATGAACAACAAAATTAGATTATGTCTAAACTCTCTTTCCTAAAAGACTCATAGATCCAAAAGCGAAACCCTAAAACAATTGCGAACAATTGGGATTACACTTACGAACTGAATCCTCACCGCCATATTACTGACGATACCTAAACAAGAAAAGCTGTCTATGAGCTTGATCTGGTAAGAGCTCTCTTTTTAATTATCTAATTGTGCATCAATCGTAGCAAACTTTTATCAAACCCATATGAATTCGGAACTGACAAATATGCCAAAAACACCTAAAGCATATAACAAATGAAATCCTTTGACTTGGTAATAAATTTGATATTTGATAAATAGTAATAAATTTTTAAACGGTGGTAAATCATGTACAATTTCATATGTTATGTGTTGTAATTGTACATTTTCTTTAGTAAACCAACCATAAAAAAATGTCTTAAGCACCTCCTAACTTGGGTGGCATTCAGAGATAAAAATACAAATACAAATTCAAAAAAAAAAAAAAACTGGATCATTTGTCAATTTGGGCAAGCCATCAGAGCGCAAGGTCACCATGTCTAGTTTTATCGGATGTCGGGAGAAATAAACAACTCTATACTAACAAATGTAAGCAGCGAGGACGACAAGTAGCAAATTCACCGTGAAGATTTTTAGTCTTTTGATTATTGGCACCTAGCTAGCTGAGAAGCCTTTGGGAAAATACCTTGTAAATGTGCTACGTGCTCGTTACTAAACTGTGAAACCTTAAACCAAATGCGACCACAGAAATCAGCATCAAGTCACCAAACTACTAGTCATGTTCGATTCGTTGTATGAGCAAAACCACGTATGTCTTGTAATTCCATACCACGCGTCATATGACTCATCACTATGAAACCAAACCATGTTGGGGTGCCAAAATATGAGCCATTGAGCTCTGCTGCCTCAAGTAGTATATAAGTCACTCCAAGGCATGCAACTTCCACACTCATAAACCAACATTGATTTTTACATCTTCAACAAACTTCAATCAAAAGCCTGCTCAATTAGCTTGAATCTACAATGGCTGCAACAACTGCTATGCAATCAGTCCTTGGAAGCTCCATTGCCTACGGAGCTGCAGGCAACAACAGACCACTGAACCTACGGAGTACCGTTCCGGCTAGTTATGCAGTTTCGAGCTATTTCAGGGTTCGCTCAATGGCCGAGGTAATTACAACAAACATTTTCTTATCAGAAAGCCTCATATGTGTAAACTTTATTCTGTACGATGACATAATGTATCAAATATCTCTAGAGTGTGGCTACTTTTGGGATGAATTTTGTTCAACTTAAGATGTTGCAGTACATCATTGATATTAAGCTTGCGTGGTTCATTTGCAGGATGGTCAAAAGAAGCAACCAACAACTGTAACAAAAGCCTCAAAGGATCCCCAGCCAGCAGCTTCTCCACCATCTCCCAAGTTTTCAGACGTGTTTGCATTCAGTGGACCAGCACCGGAGAGAATCAACGGCAGGCTGGCAATGGTGGGCTTCGTTGCAGCTCTGGCTGTCGAACTATCAAAGGGGCAAGATGTGTTTGCTCAGATATCCAACGGCCCCGGAGTACCTTTGTTCATCGGCACAAGTATTTTGCTATCAGTAGCATCCTTGGTTCCTCTATTGAAAGGAGTGACCGTGGAGTCCAAATCCGACGGGATCTTTACCTCGGATGCAGAGCTCTGGAATGGAAGGTTGGCCATGTTGGGTCTTGTAGCTTTGGCCTTCACCGAGTACGTGACTGGCAGTACCCTAGTGTAGATCTCTCTCTCATTGCTCATTACGTTTCACAGCTGGCTTATATGCACACCTCTAGCTTTGGTCTTCTCCGCGTATGTCGGTGGAACCCTAGTGTAGATCTGTCTCATTTCTCATTACACTACATAGGGTGTTCACTAGCTTATATAAGCACACCCTGTAAATTAAAATGTAATTACGCATAATTAATAAGAGCTTCAAATTTACGGATTCATCCTCTGTTTTCTTAAATTTCAATACACTATCTAATGGGATTTGTGGTTTCTTTTGGTTTAATCTACCTTTGATTCTTTCGTCTAGTTGACCCAATTCTCATTCTACACTGCCCAAAAATCAAAACCAATTAAAAAACGACTCCAGCTCATTCTAACTTCAACTAAATTAAGGAGTAGACTTTAGAAACGAAAAGAGATCTGAATCTTGAAAATGTAATACAGGGTTTCACATCCATCTCTTCCTAAGAAAGGAGAGGTGGGGAAGCATATCCAATCAACCAAAAGCTGACTTTTCTTGTTTCAGAAATGACTGACAGATATGCAAAATAAATCCCACAAGCAACAGCATGTGGTAACATATTTCTCCTGGTATGGAGAGTAAATTTGCACGACACAAGTAAAGGCTTGATAATCACTATTTTTATTTCCTGTAGATTGATAAGATGAAAAACTCGGGCTAAATACATCAGAAAGAATTACTGGCCAAATACACAAAGGCAAAAAAAAGATATATATCCTATAGGAAAATTTGCACTAGAAACAGTAAATATGTCTGTTTTGGTTTTAAACAAGATTGTAGGCATGGAGACCTTGAAGATGAGTTCTGTGTTGAGTATTCTATGCAAGGTACCACCTAGAACTCGTACCTGCCCAAACTCACTGCAGGATGCATTAGCCATTGGAATTCCTATTGCTCTGCTCCTATCTTCCACTCATGAGTGTTGTCGCTGTTCATTCTCCCAAGAATTTTTTGCAGCTTCACCAGAATCGCCATTGCCATCCTTCTGCTTTGCAAAGAAAGGATCCCATTCATGAGGTCCAACCTCACGCTGTCCCTCCTCCAACAAAGCATACTTCCAACTAATCTCCTCAATAAAGTTATCATCTGTACGGCCTTCAACCATGTCCCTCCTTGCCCTTGTAACCTTGTCGATTATTGCTTGTACAGAAACATCAAATGCATCTTTGAAAGTCTCCAACTTAGAGCGGGGATCCGCATATACCAGCCTAGGAATAAGGTTTATAACTTCCTCCCTCATGGCCTTCACCTTCTCAGGAGGAATTTGACTAAGCCTTTCCTCTATGCTAATATTCTTCTTACGAATATCATTCTCCGGGATGAACACTGAATATGTTGTATAATCTCTTGGAAGATGCCAAGTATATTGCGCGTATGCTGACCCCGGATGGAAGAAGACAGGTATGCAACCAGCCAACATCGAATCAAAAGCAGATCTTCGTGTGTATGAATCACCCTGAGGTTGCAGGCAGAAAAGGGAGCTCTGAAACATCTGCATGATACTGCTTGGCGAATGACACTTGCTTTCACCAAAATCGCATTCCAACAGCTTACCAACCTTTGAGCTCTTGCATTGATCAATAATCTGTCCTCTAATCGACTTCGCATTGCCAGGACGTGGGGCACCAGCAAATGAGAAGAGCCATTTACGCTCTAAGTTTCTCATGCGGTCCTGCCAAATTAATACATCAGCATCTTTTGCTGGATGGAAGTATGTGGGATAAGGAATACCAAAATCATTGGCATTCCATGGGCTTGATTCCACCACAAGCATTGACATATTTTTAGCAGCTGGCAAAAAGAGAAGCTTATTGCCCCAATCCTCTTCATTTTCTGTAAGTCTCCGGAAATCCCATGTAATCCTGCCTGCAACAAGAAAATGATCTTTGCCACCCATAACGCTCCATTCTGGCCTCTTCATAAGCCAATCAACCAGATCCAGTGAAGCTGCATCCCTCCTTGATATATTGAATCCTCCCCAAAGGTACCGGGCAATATCAAACCCCGCATAAAAAGGAACAAAGACAGCCGCCGCCAGAGATGAGTCATTTGTCAAGCACTCATATTGCTTCATCCGATTGCTGAATATGACATCCACAGCAAACTGGTTCGTAGCATACCAGCTCGTATTCTCAAACACCCCCTCAACATTCTCAAGCGGAGGACCAAGCCCAGCATTGGTTGTGAACTTACACATATTAGTCCACAGGCTCAAACTCCTACACTCCTTGAGCATATCCTCATTAAACCTCGGTGGAAGGTCATGAACATAAATGTACCTCCCGCCACACGGATCACTCTTGTTCTCCACGGTTCTCAGCGCCCTCATAAACGGATACTTCTCAGCCCCTCGACTCTGAGTTGTCTCCGAAGGGGGCCCAATTTTACGAGTAACAGGTACAATGGTGGGCTTTGATTCAGTGTTTAGCTTCTCCATCTCAGGATCACTGGTCACAGGAGTAGGCTTCGGTTCAGTGTATGGGGGAGGATAAGTCACAGGGGGTTGCTCCGATTCGGCGTTTAGCTTCTCCACCCGAGGAGGACTGGTCACAAGGACTGGCTGCAACTCCGAATACATAGGACCATTCTGTAATTTGACAGATTGCTCCACAGTACTACCACCCAGCACAATAAAATGAAAATACAACAGGAGCATCCAGAAGAAAACCGACAATGACGCCAAGAAACAAATCTTGCTATTCTGATTCTTCCCCGTCCCCTTCTCCATTTGCTCCGACGGGAAGTTCGTCGGCGACCGCCTCCTCATTTGACTCCCAAATCCAACCCCAATCAATCACACAATCACTCACAAAACCCCCATTCTTTTCCAACACAAACAAAAATCAAATTCCACAGACCAAATCCACAACAAAATCACCAAAACAAACAACACCTAACACTGTTGGCTATATTCTAAACAGACTTGCACATACATTTAGAATACTCACAGCTCTCTCTGTAATGAATGAATCAAGTGATATGTAAGTTTCCGGGGCCGGAAGTTTAGTACCCAAAATACCAAAAATTGACCAAATCTAGAAGCAGAGCCGAAGGGAGTCGGTTCGATCTGTTACGGGTTGTTCCGCAGGGAACGAATATGGAGAAAAAAAGTAACAAACTTTAGAGGAGAGAAAGAGTAAAGAAGCTCAGGCAAGGCAATGGCAATACTGTAAATTTAATTTGGCAAGAGATGGAGAAAGAGAGAGGACTTACAGTGACGTTGATTCGCTGAAGAAAGATCGAAACTTTCGGCTTAATTTGCTGCTGCGTTTTTGCGAGAGAGAGAGAGAGAGACGGTGACACGGAAAAATGGAGTATGATGGAAATTGCGAGCGAAGGGTGGCGATATTATAAGGGGGGGTGCATGTGAGCCTCAGGCCGCGTTGTCGTATGTCGGTAGCCGCTGGGATTTCGCCACCTGGAGAGAAGTGACGTCTCTCAAAAAAGGAAAAATTTACAACTGTTTTCTCATACCATATGACCAAACTTTTTACTTTTATTTCTTTTTTGGCAATATTTCATTTTAATAATATCTCTAAATGAGGAAATAAAATGTGTGGATTCATGACACTCATGTGAGAATTATTGGCAAAAGTTATATGGGAATTATTAGCAATCTTAATTTGTGAACATTCTTTGTCGAAGTAGATGCTAAGATGCTGTAATAAAAGAGAAATGAAATGCAAGGAAAAGATATAAAATGATGAGCAAAGCTATTAGTCTCTTTCCAAAAAAAATTTTATTGTCATTTGACTTGATTTGTGTTCAAATGGTAATGAATTAAAAGGGTATACTAAGATAGGAGATTTATTTCCTTTTGATTTATAATTAAGGAAAGTAATTTTTCCTTAATTTTTTTCAGATTTCAACTCATTTCGTATATAAGTCTAAAATATAACCGCTTATTTTTAAATTATTTTTTTTAATATTACTTTTACTTACGTCAGTGTATCAGGATTTTTGTTGTCGACGGGACTTGGTGAATTTTGGTTGCATATATATGGCCGAGCGTATCTAGGTTTTCTTACCCATGGGTAACTTTGGGGTGGTAGTTATGTCCCTAGTAAGGATTACTTCGGTGATCCTTCTAGACCTCCAGATTCTTTAAATGGCCATTTTGTTATAGGTAGTTAATTTTTACATAAGTCGGGTGAATTAGTAACTGGGCATGACCTCTAAAGTCTATTAGTAACTAGGCAATTTATAGAGTCTGGAGGTTATTAGTAACGGAGCATGACCTTCGAATAGATGCCTCGCAGAGAGAATAAAATTTTAAGTTCATTTCTATTTAACTTCATATTGATGTATTCTAGTTTCTACCAAAGCATGAAAATTAAATAACACGGTCTTGACTATTGAGACTTGGAATTGCAACCATGGATTGATGCCCCACTTTTCAGACGGCGTTCTCCTACGCATGTGGGGGGAGCAGGATCCTTAATTTCATGAGGTAGCTTTGGAATGTCTTAATTAATAAGCTGCACTAAGATTCTAATTTCCTGACCAATCAATTTAGTTACCTCTAGCTACTCTAGGGATTAATATTGCAAGACGTTTTACTGTCTTACACACAAGTTTAAGAATAGATGATTTTACTGTCTTACCCACAAGTTTAAGAATAGATTAGAAACATGGAATCAATCAAAGACTTCCCTTAGTTGGATAATTGGGTGCTTTATGTTGTGCCACCATCTATTTTTCTGTGTAAAGCACGAAGATTATGATTATGATCATGATCATGGTACCCACAAGTAATCTGCCCCTATCAACATTACTTTTCGGATTATTTCTTTTTGTTCTTCTTGATCGATTAAGGATGGGAGTTCATAGATTGATGTAGGTGTAAGTATCCAACATCTAAAAGGTATAATATATTAAGGGAGATCTTCTACTGAGTACCTTTAAAATGAGGATTGTGAATCAATCGTTAGATGTTTGTGCATGCATCATGATGCATGAGTAGATCACTTCTAAAAAATTTATTTCACATTGTTAATTTTTAAGGTACCGAATTAGATCAAATCAATAAGATTATTATGAATACCTCAACGATTCTCAATTTGACTGAAAGTTTGCATAAGTGATCTACTCATGAACATCTAAACATCTAACGGTTGATTTGCAGAAATGTGATCAGAAAATAGATCTCACAACTATTGATTAGAAAATCCTCATAAAGTCCCCATTATAATGGTCCTCATAAAGTCCCCATTATAATGGTCCTTATTAGAGACTAATGATTGATCTGGAGAAATGTGATCGGAAAATGGATCTCACAACTATTGATTAGAAAATCCTCATGAAGTCCTCTTTTTTATAGTTCTCGTTAGAAGCTATCCCAATATATTAATACATCATCTAAAAAGCAATCCAAAAATCAAAAGCAAATACATGACTTAAATCTTAATACAAATGTGTATTATACCGATTAAATGTTTTTTTTTTTTCAATACCAATTAAATGCTTGATTACATTAGAAATGAAACTCGTCTCTTAAGCTGATAAATTTGCCAAAGTGTCGAAATTGGCCAAATGAGTTACAAGCAGACCCTCAGTATTCCAAGGACATGCAATCACTAGCAACACGTTGAGCAACAAACAAAACTCTGGAAGAAGTTCGGGATTATTTTTTAGGGGCCGTGACCACTTACCCAATTTCAGCATAAACATTGCTCACTTACTCTACTAAGAGTTTTTTTTAACTCATTTACCAAATCTAACATCTTTTGATAATTTTGCCCCTATTATTAAATTGAAACTGATTTTCTCTCTCCTCCCCCTCCTCACCGATATATAGATATATATATATATATATCTCTCTCTCTCTCTCTCTCTCTCTCCATGTCTGCATATCCGACGCCGGGTTCGGGTTTGAAAATGGGTTCGGTTTGCCGGAATCGAGGGAGAGCCAGGCAGATCAGTTGCTCTATCTGGTTCCGTACTTCCACATCGACGACGACGGTGGAGGAGATTCAGGCAGGTCGGTTGCTCGGTCTGGTTATGTACGGCCACATTGACGACGACAACGGTGGAGGAGATCCAGGAAGATCGGTTGCTCGGTCTGGCTCTGTACAGCCACATCGACGACGACGGTGGAGGAGATCAGGTCGCTGACGGCGGAGGGTCTGCTGGCGCGAGTGGCGGGGATGGCTGCAAACAACGTGTGGTAGTGGCTGGCTGGGATTTGGTGCCCTGTTTTGGGTGCCCAAAGTAATCTGGGTTACCTGGATGGCTTGGTGTTGGGATGATTTCATGAAGATATTTCTGGGCTGTTTTTGGGTCTATAACTTTCATAGTTGCCTAGTTGGTTATAATTTGGTTGGCAATAATAAGATTATTGGGAGGCAATAATAAGATTACTGGGGGGCAATAAAATGTTTATTAGGGCAATAATAAGATTATCGGGGGGAAATAATAAGATTATTTATTTGGATAAACCTACTAAAACATGCAAAATTAAAAACATATTCATTTTTCACTAATTATTGATCCCCAATGAACTTGTTACTGGGGGGCAATAATATAATTATTGGGGGTAATAAACTCAGACGCCGGAATCCGGTCATCAGTCCGGGAGCCGGATTCCTGATTCTGATGACCAGTCGCCGGAGTCCGCGGCCGGCCACTGGTCACCGGAGCACAGCAAGGTGGAGGATGACTTCTCTCTGTAAGTGAGAAAGAATGAGAGGGCAAAAAAGTCTCAAAAATAAATAAAAAGAATAAAAAAAATAATAATTGGGTATTAAGGAAATAATCTCTTAGAGTGTTTTGGATAAATGAGGTTAAAAAACTGTTTGTGGAGCAAGTGGGTAATTTTTAAGCTGAAATTGAGTAAATGATCATTTCTCCTATTTTCTAATATAAGATTAATCACCTACTTTATTACATGCTCATCACCTAAAATTGGTTAGGTTTAAACAATGTCTACTAGTTACATATTGGATACCGTAACTAATCACATAAAATGCTATTTGGCCACCATGTTCCCTAAAAACAAAGAGCTTTAAATCTGCTACAAGGACTCGTCGAAGTCGACATTGACTTGCATATTTTTCACATCAGAAAAACAAAGAAAAGGACTAGTGGTGAAGTGACAATATATGCTTCATATACAAAGAGCATCCTCCATTGTCGTTTCTACATACGAAGTTGCATTATTTTTAATCTAGGAGCTATTACATCCCAGCATGTAAGGAAGCTAAATATCAACCATGCGCCAGGGTTGGGAAGCATAGTTTTAATGTGCAGGCCAAACAGAGTGGGCAGCCACTAATGCACTAGCCTTTCATATTTCGATGACCACATGCACAAGTCCTCTTCGTAACATACAACTGCATTATGAATGATTCATGGCCCTTCTACATATACATGTATCCATTACATTACACAAAATACAATTATTTTGGGACCAAAATAAAATATCTATCTATAAAATATTCATTGAACATTATTTTTACTAAAATTGTATAAATTTTTCTTCAAAACTCGACATATCTCTAATCTCCACCCCTGTTTAGTTTGCGGAAGTGGAACTAGATTCTTTGAAAAAGAAAAAGCCAACTCAAGTGGAAGAGTTAGGTTTCATTTTCCCATATTTGGTAATTCAGTTTTCAGGTAGCATCACATTTGATCTGCAAATTAAACTGAGAACTAAATAACGATTGCATTTCTAAGTTGATCATTCAAATTACAATCACCCACTTTACAATTTACACACACATGTCAAATATTTCACCAAAAAAAAAAAGATACGTCAAATACTTGAATCAAGTGAAGCTTACACATAGCAGCCAAGATTCCTACAAATCTGAATCAATTTCAGGGAAAAAACACTGAAAGCAACAAGAGGAATGGAATTAAAACTGCAAAGATTAACATGGGAAAAACCCCCGGCTCAGAAGATGTCGACTCTTTCTTCTTTCTCCTCTTCTTTTTTGTTCTTAAAGACTTGCCCAACTTTATGTCTCTGAAGAACAAGTGAACTCCTGGATCTCTCATTTTCACACAGCTCCCATGCAATAGGGAATTGTTGGCACCCTGAACATTGTTGTTTATGTAGATGTTCATGCAGCAGCAATGATGCGTGGCAGACTCTGCTTTGGCGCTCGGATGTATGACGAATGCGGCCCCAGTGTTCTTTCCTACTAAGTTGATACGTTCGAAGGAATCATGACCAGGATCTGGCTTCATAGAAAAACTAAGAGATTTGCAGTCTGTCTGAGACTTGTTTCAAGTTTGAGAGAATGCTGCCCCTTTAGGTGTTCTTTCCTTCTAATTCATGCTTCTGGATTCCTTGCTTGCATTATGAGTTTGGTATTTAGTATTTACACATTCACTTTGCAAGGAAAGCCAATATTCTCGTTGAAAAAACTTTAAACAAAGTCATGCTGAATCCAGTTGGAATTTTTAAAAACGAATCATGTTGAATCCAATTGGAAAAAATTGCTATGCAACCAAACTATTTGTTCCAGAATTGGAGAATAAAATGCTTCATAATGTAGATACTCCATAGTCTATGGCAGAAGATTATTGCAGTGGTATCTGGTATCATGCAGTTTAGTATTTTTGCTTCTATCAGGCTGAAAAAGTATTTACTGTGTTTAGTGCTATTTTGCCAATCCCTCCCGAATAAAATCTGGTGCTGGCTTGTAGTGCTGAAAGTAGGATTCTAGTTCGATCAAGAGGAAAACACTGCTTCACTAATCTGAGCCAAAAGTAGATACATGGAATTCCCCTCAACTCAGGGCTTTAACCAGCGAAAAAGGAACAAAAATCCATGCTATCTTGAAATTACAAATGATTGAAGTTCAATCAATTGTTACGGATATGAAACCGTAAAATAATAACTCTCCATATCCTTTATTGTTTCCTACAATTTTTCAACAGAAGGCAACCCTCTCTGAAAACCTGCCAAACCAAGGATAGCATCACATCAGTCCCCAGAAAACTAATGAATAATATTCAGTTCGCACAGTTTTGATAGAGAATGGTGAGAAGCAATCAGTCATATAGATTATTAATTTTTGATATCCATTCTAAAATAGATTGAACTAGGTAAGAAGCCGCGTGATGCTGCGGGTCTGTTATATGCCTGAATTTTATAATTTTTTTTTTTTTTTGAGAATAAGAAACCTTTATTGATAATAACCAAATTACACCATACGGGAATGACCGGTGGTGGACATGAACTCCCCACTCTCTTCTCTAAAACCTAAACCAGTTATGGGTCCGTCATCAAGAATGACTTCCATGAGCCGAAGGGGCCCAACCCCTAACCACCTATAACGCCCAACCTCTCGGGCTACAAGAAATCTCGAGAATCCTGATACCACCTCATAGACAATCGCCAGAAAAACCAACGCCCTCTTCCAGACAGTGTCCCAAAGATACCAGACCACGTGCAAGGATCGCTCGTCAGCACATTGAACATAAGATAACACCGAAATTAAACCAATTCGTCCCCAGGAATGACACCACATCCATGGCACCTCAAATTGACCCAACCCTAGCTCAACAGAGTAGGGACATGCGAATGACCCGAAAGACTTAACCAAAATCCTAATCAAAAACCTAACCAAAACAATTACTCTAATTAAAAACATGAAACAGCCCCACCTACCGTCTTCCTTCTCCTTAGGTGGCCCGCCGGCAATCCACCCCCATAACACTGCCCCGTCAAACTCACATCGCCGGAAAGACACAGTCCACACAGCAAGCCACGCCGACCTCAACTGTTGTCGGCCGAAACCAGAATTAATCCCAGATCCCGACGAATCCACACCAAGATCCAGTGCGAAACTCGCCATGCCTTGCCGCCCGGCCTTGTCCGTCCGCTTGATCCGCCTATCAACCCATCTCAGAGAGATAGCCAGCGCCATACAATCCATGGCATACCTCCGCCACGATCTGGCCTCAGGCCACCTGCTCCAAGCCTGCGTCAAATCCCAGCCACCCATCCTGCACGCCTGCGCTGCCATCTGAGAAGAAAAAAACGTCGTATACGACTCAGAAGGATGAAGCCGAAACCAGATACGGAGCCGCGAGCCCCCACGATCTCGTCCGGCAACACCCCCCATCGTCGATGAGGCCGGAACCCACAGTCGACGTGGAGGTGCCGCCGGACAGGCAGCAAGCTTTTTTTTTTTTGCGATTACCAAAACCCTAAAAGGCTTCCCTGTAATCTCGGAGCTCTGACGAAGTGATAAGATGAACAATAGAGAAAAACGCCTGAATTTTATCATTGATATGACTGAGCTTAATAAAATAGCAATTACAAACATTGGATATTTTATATAACCAAGGTTGACAAAGTTTACAGTCACAACATTATTGTTGCCTTCATCGAGTACTCCAATTGATGGGCTGGTCAAATATATATATATATATATATATATATATATATATATCTTTGAATTCAGTTCTTATGAATACTTAAACTGTGGGTTGCAGATTCGATATGTTTCAACCATGAAGCATAGTTTTAATGTGCAGGCCAAACAGAGTGGGCAACCACTAATGCACTAGCCTTTCATATTTCAATGACCACATGCACTAGTCCTCTTCGTAACATACAACTGCATTATGAATGATTCATGACCCTTCTATACCGCACATATACATGTATCCACTACATTACACAAAATACAATCATTTTGGGGATCAAAATAAAATATCTAAAGCATCTTTAATTAAATTCATTGAACTATATATTTATCAAAACTATACAAATTTTTCTTCAGAACTCCACAGATCCCCTATTTCCACCCCTGTTTGGTTCGAGAAACTGGATTCTCTGAGAAAGAGAGAGCCAACTCAAGTGGAAGAGTGAGGTTTATTTGGTGATTTAGTCTTCAGGTAGCAGGACATTTAATCTGCAAATGAACTGAGACCTAACAATTGCATTGCAAAGTCGATCACTCAAATTACCATCACCCACTTTACAATATACTTATTTACAAACACAAATGTCAAATAGTTGAATCAAGTGAAGCTTATACATAGCAGTCAAGATTCCTACAAATCTGAATCAATTTCAGGGACAAAACACTGAAAGCAACGAGAGGAATGGAATTAAAACTGCAAAGATCAACATGAGAAAAGCCCCAGGCTCAGAAGAAGATGAGTCATCTTTCTTCGTTTTCCTCTTCCTGGTTATTCTTATAAAGACTTACTCAACTTAATGTCTCTGAAGACCAAGTGAACTCCAGGATCTCTCATTTTAACAAAGCTACCATGCAATAGGGACTTGTTGGCAACCAGAACATTGTTGTTTATGTAAATGTTGATGCAGCAACAATTAATGATGCGTGTGCGACTCAGCTTTGGTGTCTGTAGGTATGACAAATGCTGCCCCAGTGTTCTTTCCTTCTAAATTGATACGTACAAAGAATCATGATAGGGATCTGGCTCCATAGTGGATGGAGAGATTTGCTCTGTCTGGGGTTCCTTCTCACGGACCATATTTCCAATTCATGCTTCTTGATTCCTTGCTTGCATTAAGAGTTTGGTATTTACACATTCACTTTGCAAGGAAAGCCAATATTCTCATTCAAAGGAAAATCTAAGAAAGTATTTTCTTCAATTCATGTGGAAGTTTTCTAGTATATTACTTCATTAATAAAAAAGGATTTACAGCCTACATCTATATATAGGAGGAGATGGAGTGAAGAAACAAACTTCAATCACTCTCTCAAATGCTTTCTCTTGATTTGAGGAACAAGCCATAAACCTACTTAACTTAAAACTTACTCTATCACAACATGTGCAAAAATTAAGGCACAAAGCCACAAAGTAAGGTATGAAATACCTTTTTAGTGATGAACAGTATGGTATGGTAGCAGTAAGGCACAAAGTACGGGTATTTCTGTGAATTTTCGCTTGAGCAAATTTCGTCAGAATTATTTCTGTAAATATTCACCTGAGCAAGTTTTTTTTAGAAACTTCCAATAGGAATAATGTTTTTTTTTTTTTTTTGGTTGAAAAAGGTAAATCTATTATGCATTTCAACAAATGGTACAGTATCGACACATCCAGCAAGATTGTCAGAAAGTAAGGTTGTCAGAAAGGGTCCTTACTCCTTACACAAAGTACTTTTTACAAGAACATAGTCCTAGCACACCACTTTAAGACTAAGCTCAAATAAAAAACGAAGTCCCAATTTTTGAAGAAAATAGTCATATCGTCATTCTTTATAGAAAGATGAAGGTTCAAACATAAAATAAAAAGTAGAATCTAAAAGTCATGTGAACCTAAATAGAGGCCAAAATGCCAAATTAGACAAAACTCTAGTTTGGGGGTCGAGCCACCACGACCGCTACCAAAGCTGCCCTTGTAGCCAACAATATTGCCATCTCTATCACCAGCATAGCCGTCACTGACGCAACAGCAATCATCATCATCAGTCAATACCAACGCTAGTAGAGCCACCATGATTTGGAAACCACCTCCCAAATCCATCAATCTCTACCACCGCCACGAATGAGAAACTGTGACCCCCCCCAAGCCATCAATGCCGCCCTCCAAGGATTATCTAGCCTCCATTCCATATCTAGTAGCCCCGTCTAGAGCTATCAATCACCACCACCGGAAGGAAAACTTCCCTCCATGAACCAGACCAAGGCGGACAGAGTCTTACCACATAACTACCACCATCCACTGCATTCACCGCCTTCTCTACTGTTCGAGAGGATCAGATTGGAGAACTAAACCACTCTCCCAGATCACAACGGTAAGGACAATCAGCAGCACTTAAAAAGGAAAAAAAGGTTGTCAAGGAGTTTAATCCCAAAGTGGCCATCTGTGAAGATGACAAAGGTATAGCGAGGCCGGCAGCTACACCACAAAACCCTGGCAGAGCGATACACAAAGCGCATATATCATCCATCTTTCTTTTCTAAGATACAATTATTTACTTTTCTATGGGACGTACGCGAGTCTAATATAGAGCTGGATTTTCAAACATAGTCTGTAGCACATGTTATTTTTTATTGGAATTTTTGTTGGTACATACTTTAGTGTATAGCTATCTATCAGGCTGCAAAGGAACCTCTACAGCTACTTCCGAAAAAGATCAGGAGCTGCTTGTACCGCAGAAGATAGCTTCTATTCATAGGGGCGGATAACATTACTTTACTCATGTTAAACAAAAAATAAGATACATGGAATTCCCCTCATAACTCAGGGCTTATGAACAACCAACCAAAAAGAAGGAAAAATCCAGGAAAATTACAAATGGTTGAAATTGAGTCAAATGTTAAAGATATGAACCGCAAAAGAATAATCTCCATATCTTTTATTGTTTCCTACTATTTCTCAACAGAAGAAGGCAGCCTCTGAAAACCTGTTATGCCAGGGATAATATCATTAGTATCCCCCAAACACTCAAGGATATCACCGTCCACCATTTTGATAGAGAACGGTCAGAAGTAACTGGATATAGTATTCGAGAAATAGATTGAATGAAACTGAAGTTTTGCATTATAAACCTGATTCAGTCTCCAAGAGGGTTGCACTCTAGGACTAAAAGCACTTTGGACTTAAGAGAGCCTAAGAAGCTCATGGCCAAGCATCTGGAGATACTTTTTCACTGACTGTAGAACCAAAGTTTGGGCCTCCCTTACGATATTGGATAAGAAACTCAATAGGGTAGCCCTTGATCTTATGGGGAAGAATTCCAAGATCATTGAAAGTCAAGGCTACAGATCCCACACAATTGAGAAAAAGATAATTAATTAACTGTAAACAATAAAATAATGACAAAACTATGAGAAGAAGGAACAACAAGCCTCATCCTAAAATTTACCATTTTCTGAGACAACTGTATCTGAAGCTTGGGCAAGGATTTGATCTAGGTTGAAGATTTCAGGATTTGGCAATGGGAACGGAACTTTTTTAAGCAGTATTTCTCGTGGCATTGCAATTGCCTGCAACATTTAAAACCATAATTAGTTGAGGTGTACATCAACACAATTGTGTAAAAGAGTACATATATTGGCAGGGCTAGGAGACAACACATTACAGGGCTATAAACTTATATGGACGACATGATCACTACAAGAAACACTTGGGTACGGATATCACATGATGGGAAAAATGAAGACAAACATAAGTATACAATGGTTGCTGGAAATTTCTTACAAATTAAGACACCTGCAGGTCCTATGTATTGTGGTTTGCAGTAAAGGCAGTCTAACTACATAATCACAATTATGGCAGAAGTGATTAAACCCCCTCAGTGGTCAATGAAAAAGATACATTTTGTATTAACTCCAACTCTTATAGTTTCCAAATATCTTTTGAGTTAGCATAACAGATTTCTTTTAAGGCAACCCCTGATGTATTATTTTAGTTATTGACCTTAAGTTAGCATAATAATCAAATGGAAGTCCTTTGCTTAGAAAAATTATGATGAACTATCAGAGTTATTATGAAACGGAAGCAACTCGATACACACTTCCAACTCCAAGAGTGTTGCATAGTCACCTTAGCAATTGGGAGAGGAATCTTCACGTAGTGTGGCCATTCTCGGATCATGTCAAACATAACTTCTGCCTGCATTGCTCTGGGAGGTCAGTAAGAGTACATTTCATATTCACACAGCAACTTCAGAGAAACAGATGAGAATTACCAATTGGTGCACTGTATAGACCTCAGGCCCACCAAGTTCATAAACTTTTCCCATACTTGTGCCATCATCTTGCAGGGCAGAAACAATTGCACCAGCAACATCAGCAACATATACAGGTTGGATTCTACAGGGCAGGTATTATGAGAAAAATGTTCAAATGAGGGTCAGAAAACAGCATACAAGTGCATGATGAAAGTTGTTTCATTATAGAAATTAATTGTTAACTTGTATTTATATATTTAAGACATACTTGGTAGACCCATCCCCAACAAGTGGAAGAAAGCCATATTTTTTCGAAACATGGGCCCACCGATTCAAAATTCGATCCTCTGTACCAATCATCACAGCAGGTCTCATAATTGTGGCCTGTTGAAGATAAGAGGTTGTCAAAAGATATGATCCTGAAATAAACATGGCAAGATCTAATGATCAGATCAAAGTATTATAATTCTACCTCTGGTAGTTCACTTAAAACAGCACCCTCTGCAGCAGCTTTAGCCTTTAGATATCTGGATGGTGATGAGGGAGATGCCCCTAAGCAAGAAACTTGAAGAAATCTCATGATACCCCCATGTTCTTTGGAAATCTGCAATCACATTCGAAAGATTGAATGCTATAAGTAAAACAAGAAACAGACCAGCGAATGAATTGCTACAAAATGAAAGAGTGAGTAGAGGAAAAAAAATGCAGGTAATGAAAAATCATGGTAAGAAAGAGAAGAAACATTCAGCATCCAAAGTACATCAATAACAAGAACCTCTTCATGTGCAACCTGTATGTGTTGCAATATTAAACTTATTCTATACTTCCTAGCCAATATCTATATGATTTTATTCGATACATGCAATCTCCCAGCTGACATCCAACTCCTATATCTTCACCAACGTAAGTTATGTAACTTTTTCCAACTGACTGCTTAATAGTTGGATATTGGGCAGATTAGACTTCCAGATCCCATAAGAAATTTCTTGCTGTCTTAAAAGAAAAGTGCAGTGTTGTGTGGTAGTATAATTATACACTACAAAAAATTGAATTATGGCAAGATGATCTTGTGAATATCAACACTTCTTGTTCTCATTGTATGGATGATGGTTTGCAAAACAATTCTTTAAGATGAATGGATGACTAAGCTGAGAAGCACAGGCAAGATAGTCACTGCAGGATACATACCATTGCGAGTTGTTCAGCCATGGAATGATTCACTTCCTCAAAGCTAAAGTTTCTTGTCTCATACTCTCTACCTGCAAAGCTACAAAGTGTGATTTCCTTCATTGAATCCAAGATTTAAATATCTATAACATGTAAATTACGAGTGACGTGTGTATACCAATAAGATTGATAACCACATTAGCTTTCGCCATTACCGCCTTAATTGAGTTTTCGTCTCTTGGATTGTATTTCATTGGTACTATCTGAGTAAGTGAATTTTGAGAATCAGAGACATAATATATCATAGCAACATTCAAGTAAAAAGAAACAAAAATATATTATACTATACGGAACAACAGAGAGTACTATACCTGTCCCAAATCTCCCATCAACTTGAGATGACGATGGGAATCTTCAGAACCACGGAACGGAACTAATACCTGGCTTCCCATTTTGGCTAGAAGAAAAGTAAGAATCAGCACACTAACAAACTAAAAGGGTAAAAGAAAATTTGTAAAGGAAAAAAGACTCAAACATACTCCCATCATTCAAGTTCAGTGCAATAACAACCTAATGAATCAAGTTAAGTCCAACAACCTCCTACTAGAAATGTAATCAAGTTTTAGGGAATTGCCTATTAAAAGATTCTATAAACATATACTCACCGAGTTGTTGTACAAGATATCGACCAAGGAACCCAGTAGATCCGAAAACTGCAGCCACAATGCCACTGAAGAGACAGATAATTTTCAAATCACATGAACATCACAGATGTGAGCAATATAAAAGTACAAGCCTATCCCTCCGAGTAAATTTGCAAGGTTCATAATGTCATCTAAAACAAATAATCCATCGTAACCACTAACCAGCATAGTGTCTATTACTTTACTCCTAGATGATGACAAGACCAGGAAGAACTTAACTATAGGACGAGTTCAAATTTCTATATTTTCGAGGTTTTTCTTCTCCAATTTCGTCATTAGATACAAAAAGCTCGACTTAACTGTATAGTTAAACCATCAATAGCATAATATCGTTCACCTCACATGAACAATTACAATTTTCTCCCAAGATTTGAGCTGGTAGTTAGCTTCAATGACAGACATAAACTCCATTTACGAGAATGTGAGAAACCTACCCTGCTCTCATTGCCTCATTTCAGCTCCAACTTGAGTAAAATAAATTTCGACTAATGGTTTGAACATTTTCCTACATTTCCTCAGAATAAAAAACCAGAGCAACTGCAATTCAACCTTCCAAGCTCTTCATTTGCCTAACAAGAAATGAAGAAAGGAAACCTTACCTAACAGATGATCTTCCACCCGTGCCCTTGCGTACAAGGTGCCCCACTCCCTTAGTGGCGAGGGTAGATCCGTACTTGGGACGCTCAGCTCCATAATCTGCAAAAAAAATCCCCGAACAAATTGAAGTTCCCGGAGATTGAGAATCCGGAAGCCGAAAACCTAGAAGTGGAGAGATAATGAGGGATTACGGTGATCGGAGAGAGGGTAGATTGACTTGAGCGACGATGAGGGATTCAGATATCGCTGCCCAGCGCGCCTCGTAATCGCCTGCATCGTGTTGCTCACTTGCAGCTTCAGCTCTGAGAGGGACGGACGGAGAGAGACCGGAGCGAGAATCAAAGGGCTGGGTAGTGTGAACAAGATGGCAGTTGGGCATGCTTTACTATCTGATACGGTGGGCTTTTGACACTGTGCCCAATAGTGTGTATTTTGGGCTTACTATTTTCACTTGGCCCCTTTGGTAGTAAATCCGATGATCCAGTAGCGGTTACAAAGACGGAGGGGAGATTTGAAGCTGGGACCTCAATTTATTAACATTTCATCAGAGAAATATTTTAGACCAAATGATAGTGGGCAAATTACTTACCTGACTTTAGGTCTGGCATTTAAACCCGTAACCCGCAAACCCGCACAAACCCACCCATTTATTAAAGTTGGGCTAACTTATTCTCATAATGAACTGTGACTCAACGATACTCAAGCTCATTAGCTTTCCCTAATGATGATCTTGATATGGTGAATCGTCTAAGAGAAAATGTTAGGTGGTGTATACAAGGGCTGAATTTTGAACCTATAAATGCCTCTTTTTTTTTTTCTTTTATTCTGGTTGTACAAGGAGTTTCTCCATTTTAGCTTGTAGTGTGTGCAATCTTTTGTCATTAAAAACATAATAACAACAGATTGTGTTTATAGAGTCCCTTGAATCAAAACCAAAGCGTGCGGTAGGTCACTTGAATTACAAAAAGAAAATACTGTAAAGTAAACATAATAATAAAAGAAAAATCTCTTGTTAAATAACAAATTATTACATTCAAGTGCCATACAGGTTAGCAAAAGACACCAGAATAAATTTGATAAGGATGCTGGAGATGCTGCATTATATTATTTATATAGATGTATAGCAACTCTTAACAGCTTCCCAATAATTTCTGCATTATAGAAAAGCAAAAGTCAAAGCTTTAACATCTTTTTTTCCTCCAACTTCAACAGATTTTCTATTTTACAACAATCTCTAAAATCTACATATTCTTCCTTAAAATTTTAAAGATTGCTGTAAATTTAGGGAATTTTATTTTCTCTTTCCTCACTATCCCTAAAATGAGGATAGTTATCTATTGGAGCAAAAAAAAATTCATTTTTCTCTAAAATAGAGAAAAATCAAAATATAGGGAAGCGAAGTATTATGAAATCCTGTGAATCCAAAACAGAGTTGCATGTAATTATCCATAGCAAAAGAAGAGGATATAGAAGGTTGCATAAGTTACAGGTCAAGTTTTTGATGAAGTTCATTCAGTGCCGTGGAGAGCAAGAACAAAAAGTGGAATTATGATTCTAGCACCAGGGTCTAAAAGACTAAAACTGACTGTACTCTTGCCACCAAAATTGTGGAATAAACATTAACTAGTCCTTCAGATCAAAAACATTACAACCCAGCTCCACCTATTTCCTAACTACATAGACCTACTGATTCGATCTAATGACTACACATTATTGAACATGATTAGACCCGACTCCGCCCCTCATTTTTGCCTCTTTTGTCTACCTTTTTATTTATTTATTATCAACCCTCACTAACCCGACTTATTTCTGACCAAGTACACTGAACATGAACGACGTCCCCGATTTGTTGGGGGATGAATTAACGCGTAATCCCTGTAGATAACAAGTTTTTCCTCTTTTGGGGTTTTGGGTTGATAACATGATATGCACCTTTATATTTCTCAATTATCTTTCATCTTTGCCGAACGCAGCAGCAGCAGCAGCAAGGAAAGTGGAGTCAACTGCTTCATTTTGTACCATTTGTTCTTGCTGCCGTTGAATCAAAGGTTCTATGGCATGCCATCTGATTCAAAAATCCGGTATACCAGTTGACCTTGATGAATACTCAGTTACCAATTTTAGAAACATGGACGATTTATCTTCTAACAGCCGTTGAGGAGTATCAAACTCTGCCACTCGACCTGCAAAAATATTGAATATCTCAGCGAATATGCAGAATCAGGTAATGAAGGTTCAATGCAGAAGAAGACGTCCTTACTTGGGAGACACATGAATGAATAACTTCCTCAAGTTGAGCTTCTTACTAATGCACAAACATATTCAATACCTTGCAAATTCTGATATTTTCTTGAACTATATTTTTTGAAATTGACTTAGAATATTTTCCTTTCTATGAATAGTCAGTCTCCTGCAACTCAATAAGATGTAACCGTACGTACCATCACTCAGAACCAATACTAGATCACTGTCAATGACGGTTGGTATACGATGCGCTATAGTGCACACAGTACAGTTCTTAAACTCTGTTCGAATAATTTTCTGGATGAGATTGTCTGTCTGCGTATCAACTGATGCTGTTGCTTCATCAAGAACCAGTATTTTGGCCTGTTTAAGCAATGCCCGACCCAGAGAAACAAGTTGTCGCTGCCCCACGCTCCAATTATCCCCATTTTCTAGCACTGCAATTGCAAAATAATAAATCAACTCACTGAAAATCACACAAAAACAAAGACATCCAAAATTTTCATTTTTTGGAGTGGAGTGGGTGCTGTACCTGGTGAATCAAGCTTGTGCTCTGTTTTACGGATTACATCTCCAAGCTGAGATTTGTCAAGTGCCTGCACCAATTAAAACACAATAAATATACAAAGAGAATAGGTCATAATATGAGGAATATCCTTCTATCCAACAAAGTAAAATGATTGATTGGTATATTGTTGCGAAAAAGGCTAGTGAGCCGTGAGCCGCATAATAATGTTTCCAAGGATTGGTTAGAATTTTGCATTCTAAACTAAGAACATTCTGCATAATCAAATAAAACAATATTCTCTGCTGCTAAGGAAAGAAGATTACTTGATTCCAGAGAAATGGTTATATACTCATTCTAAAATGGAGAGATAGATATCAAACAGCAATAATACCTGCCAAACTTCATGATCCGAATGCTCTTGAAGGGGATCAAGATTCCCCCTAATAGTTCCTTCGAATAAGGTAGGATCCTGGGGTATGATACTGAGACGGCTACGAAGATCATGAGACCGAGCGTTGAAATATCTATTTTGTCTATAAGGATCCTCCCACCTGCTGGTTCAATCAGTCTAAATAAGGCCTGGATCAAGGTGGATTTGCCACTTCCAGTACGGCCAACAATTCCAATCTTCTTTCCGCCAGGAAAAGTGCAAGTTACCCCATGAAGCACTACGGGAAGATTTTCCTTGTAACGAACCTTCAAAAGGAAGAAGGAAGCAGAACTGTTAGCATTTTCCAATTCAATGGAAATATTTAATCTATTTTAAAACTAAAAGTTTCACCCAACACTGAGCATAACCAAACTTATCACTTGAATCATAGGCACAGGAACAAAATTAACCCCCTTTACTCATGGCACCAGTAACGATAAACTGGAATTGGGCATACCTTTAAATCATGTAGTTCAATTGTTCCATTCTCTGGCCATCTAGTTGGAGGACGAGAGTCCTCAATAACTGGGGGAGCTTCACTTGGGATTTGACTGTACTGATAAATCCTTTCTATGGAAATAATTTTGTTCTCAAGCTTGCAAAAGCTAAGTATCCACCGTGATAACCGTGCATTTAAATTCAAGCCATATGTTACAGCAAGACCCGCCATGCCTACATGGGAAAACCAATTATTGTTAACATCTACTCTTTTAACATTTTCCCATCAAGTCAACTAAAATTTGAGATGTAGTGTGACTAAAATTTAAAATAAGTGAACACTAGATCCAGCTTAAAGACCACTTCAGTTTATTAAGAAAGCAAAATGAGCATTTTACACTACAGTGCACACTGAAATGTCATACTGAATGAAAAGGTCACAATGAATTGAGCTAAAAATAAGATAAGATAGGATACTTGCTAGTTCAAAATTATGAGCTCACAGATTCCAATTCGGTTATAATTAATAGTCCCAAATGGAAAATGTCAACGTGAAAAAGACAACATGTCATACTCTGATTTGCACCATCTAGTTTAAAGAATTTTCATTCTTTTGTGTACACTGTGAAATAGAAGTATACATAAACTCACCACTTCCCCTCAACATGTTTTTACCACACTCAGTTCCTCATGATAACATAGAGATAACTTTCAGCAATAGAAAACATGAACTTACTTGGATCAATGGTTCCATGTGGAAAGCTCACAAGTAAAAGCATGCAGAAAGCAAATACAAAAGTCGAGAGTAATTCCATCCGTAGGCAGAGCCATTCAATAGCAGCAATACTGCAGAAGAATGGGCGAGCAAAACAATCAAGGAAATAAAGATTCCTTTTCATGAACCTTTTTTCCTGTCCAAATCCTCTTATTGTGGCCGCCCCTGCAATTGACTCACCGAAAAGATGGATAATTGGAGATTTCTGAATGCTAACAATTCGGACTAATTCCCTTGATGAAGCCATGTAGTATTTCTGCATCGAGGAATGCTAACACTCAGGTCCAATATTCAACAATTTTTCAGCTAGAAATGGATGCTAACATTGCGCAACACCATTTTTCTTCTTTTTTCCAAAATACAAAATAATTCTTAACACTAGTTCAAAGCAATAAATTTTAATTACCTGCATCCACAAACAAGCAATTGCCATAGGAACAACAAGAAGCAAAACTTGCCAGGTAACTTTTGTCATCACACCAACAATGCCTATAAGCTGTATTGTCGTTGAAGCGAACCCGCCAAGTCTAAAAGGAATATCAAGATCCACCACACTTTGATCAATTGATACCTATAGATTTTAAATGATTCATGAAATTTTATATGCCAATGAAAGAAGTTGGTGTATTTCATATTTGTGACAAACTAAAATTCCAGATAAATAAGAAACTTACACGATTCAAGATCCGTCCAGCAGGAGTAGAATCAAAGAAAGACATTGGTGCACGGAAAACACTCCTAAGCATCTTCAGAAACAATTTCTGTGCAGCTTCTAGACCAAAGGTAGCTACCAACACAGCCCTAATAAATATAAACCAAGAGCTCCCAAATGCAAGGGCCATGTAAACACCAAGAAGGACCATAGCACTCACTTTAGGCTGATCTCCCTGTGTTTGGGGATTCGCCCAAGCCATCCACCAACTACTAGCAATTTGAAGGAATTGAAATATTGCTTGTGCAATAATTATGAGTGGAATCAGCGATCCTTTATATGCTGCAGCCATATATGACAAGTAAACCTTCATGCTGACTCTTCCTCTTACCCTTTCCTCTTCTTGTACAAGCTGCTTCTTTCTTGCCCGCTTTGCCTTCTTTTTCTCTTTAATTGCTTTCTGCTCTGAAGCTGATGGACCTTCTTGCACTTCCTTTGCCAAACAATCAACACTGCTGCTTGGTAAATCAGGATTTTTGCCAAGTCCAACAGAGCCATCTGGACACAAGTTGTGATCAGAGTCGCCTGACGAATAATTGGGAATATCCATAGCTTCAATTGCATCATGGTGAGCTGAGACTAGTGTCTTAAAATCAGTTCCTGCCTGTAAAAGATCATCATATTTTCCTGCTTGTATGATGCGCCCTTCTTTAAGAACCTACAGATATTGAAATGAAGTTTAGGAAAGACTTCTCATACAATCATACATTATGTAAAAACAGATTTATGAAACTAAACTGACAAAAAATGGAAAAGGAAGAACCGAGGTACCCCAAAAAAGATAGAGAAAAAAAGAAACACGGGTATACATTCTCCAACCAACCAGTGAGATAATACCATCACTACAGCTGACATGTATGAAACACCTTAAAAACTGAAGTCAACAGATGCTGCCAGACTAAACTATACACATAAGCTACAGATTGAAGATGGCAATGTGGACCTTTCTTTGCAGAAACAATATGTTACAACTTTGAAGACTATACCAGGATTAAATCAGCAGAAGGCAGAAATTCGACTTGATGGGTCACGAAAACAACAGTTTTGTCTTCTAATGCTGTCAATATGTATTCCTGCATTTCCATATTTATAAATTTCAGCCATAGTCAAACTAGCAGAAACATGATATCAATGATACTATCAGAAAGTCAAACCTTAAACAACTCTGATCCAGTGTGTGCATCAACTGCACTGAAGGGGTCGTCAAGTAAATAAATGTCAGCATCCTGATAGAGTGCCCTTGCAAGCTGCACACGTTGCTTCTGGCCACCACTCAAATTTATACCCCTATCACCAATTATGGTTTGATCTCCATGTGAGAAAAGTTCCAAATCCTTTTTCAGTGAACAAGCATGGATAACCTTCTTGTACTTTGGTTTCTCCATTGGGCTGCCAAAAAGAATATTTTCTTCTATATTACCAGACTGTATCCATGCTGACTGAGAAACATAAGCAGCAGTACCACATAACTTTACCTGAAATGTTACGAAGAGAGACAAGTATTATGAAATATTTATGTTTAACAGTCATCCTAAGGCAAAACTTCAAAAATAAACTTCAGATGCAAAACAGAACTAAGGGTTCATTATACCAACTTACTTCACCGGAAACTTTCGGGATCTCCCCAAGGATGCAAGAGAGAAAACTTGATTTTCCAGAACCAACCATTCCACATACAGCAACACGCATCCCTCTTTCCACTTTCATTTGTATTCCCGATAACGTTGGTCTTACAGAGGAAGGGTCCCAGCTAAACACGCCATCTTTAATTTCTATTGACGTGCTTGTGATGCCCCGTGGCAGGACAATTGTTGCATCTGCTGTAACTCTTCCTCCTGCAAGAATCCAGAAATACGATCAAGGGAAACTTTTGTCTGAGCCATCATTGATACCAGGTCAGGGAAATTCCTGAGTGGTTCTTGGAGGATCCTGAAAGTGGCGAGAGCAGAAAGAACACCACCTGCAGTGAGACGAGTACCCAAAAATACAGAAGTACCGAAAGTGACAGCTGAAACAAATATAGGAGAGCTCCAGAACATGAATGTGATAAAAGCTTGCGAGTAGAGGGCTTTGCGTAGATACTTAAACTCCACACTACGCATCTCCTCTAACATCAGTCGGTATCTGTCCTCCCAAGCTTGCAACTTAAGAATTCTCATGTTCCGCAGGCACTCAGAAGTCTTCCTCATTCTTTCATCCTTGGCCGTCATCAACTTGTCTTGATAATCTTCTTGTATCTTTGCCAAAGGAACAGTAAGAACAATGGAGATAATGGTGGCAATCAATGTAGCAACAGAAGCAATTCCAACATTCTTGTATAAAATTGCAAGGGCAAGAACAATTTGCAGAGGAAGCATCCATATGTCATGGAGATACCAGGAATAGTCCCCTACCCTCTGCACATCAACAGCCATGTAGTTAACAATCTCTCCACTTGTGTGACTTTGCTTGGCTGAGCTGGAAAGCCTGAGTCCCTTTCGGTATACCATTGCCGTTAGAGCTGATCTTACATGCATACCCAAAATGTCCACCCCAAGATACCACTGCCGGGTTGTTAAGGTCTCAACTAGCTTCGCTGCAAAGAAGGTCCCAGCAAGGATATACCCTTCATGGGGGAAAGTCTCTATTCCCCCCAAGTAATCAACGAAATAGCTGATCATATACGGACCCACGTATGAAACAAGAGTGTTCAAACCGGCGAAAATGGCATTACAAGCTGCCTCCTTCCAAAATGACTTGAGAATTGCCCAGGCTAAAGAAGGCTGCTTTGAAGGATCTTCAGCCTTCAATTTCTCCCAATTTGAATTCAAGACCTTATAATTGGTCTTGGATCGATCTTGTGGTGCAAGAAGAGGAATATCCTTGATCTCAAGCGGTCTCTTTGCCCCTATTGAAAGAAGAGGGTTTATCCAAGATAGTGTTGCCAAGCTGAAAATCCCAGCATCACTATAAGGAGTAACCTTAAGACACCCTGCTTCTTCTTCAAGCAATGGCTCTTGAAGCTCAGAGTTTCTACAAACAATCACACCAGTCACACCCCTAACTCCAACGAAACAGAGAAACGCTAGGGCCGGTGTGACTGCGAAATTAGCCACAACATGAGAATGAAGGTGTATCGAGCCTTCTTGTACAAAACCTCTCCCATCAACATACAAAGTGCACAAGCAAAGCACAAAGGAGACAGCCCACCAACACCTCAACAGCAATGGGAACTTCTCGGCCGCCTTGAACTTACAATGCAAAGCCGAGAAGCTCATCACAAACCAAGCTAAGCCCTGTGCAGCTGGTAAGCAAAGCACAGACCAAACCACCACCCTCCCACTACCAACCCCTCCTCCTCTAACCAAACCAACCCCATCAAAACCCAACACCACAACTTGCACAAACAACACATAGAAGCAGCAAAACACTGAAAATTTAAAGTCTGTGCCCACTCTAACCTCCTGGATTCCCCTATCAACAGCACTATCATGCTGAATTGGGTTCCCATTCGAACCCAAATCGTCTTTCAGCACCCTAATCCGGCCCAGACAGACAACCATCCGCCGGGCCGAAACGATGAAGAGAAACGCAAGAACTAGCGCCAAATTGATGACAATAGAAGACAGCTCCAGGAGGGGCAGACCTTGCACAGCTCCCAAAGGGGTCGTCTGGGATAGCTGAGCTGGGTTTGAAGATGAAGAAGAAGCTGAGATTTTGTGAAGCAAGAGAGTGAGACCCATTGTTGAACAGAGCAAAAGGACTGAATTGGAGAAGAAGAAGAAGAGTAGTGAAGCAAGGAGCTAGTATAAATAAGAAGCGAGAGAGATCGAATCGTTTGGGCATTTCACCATCTGGGTTTTGAGATGCAATACAGAACCTGCACAGGAGGACACATTGCACATGGAAACAAACAGATTTTATCTCATCATCACGGAAAACGAAGAGAGAGAGAGAGAGAGAGAGAGAGATGAGAAAAAGGATTCTCTCAATTTCTCTTCTTTTGTTATCTAAGCGAGCACAACCGGACAAAGGACCATGACGAAGGAAAGCAATAAACTCTGATGCAGAAAAGAACAAGAAGGACCCCAAAAACTGACCTCAAAATAGGGGCTTTAATGGTGAACCAGCGGTGGAGACAAGCCTGTGAGCGATGAAGACAAGTATGAAAACACCTAAACAAGCTCTCTGCCTCCTTTGCAAAATGAATGAAGAAAACCCAGAACGTGTAATGAACTAGAAACCCATGGAATATGACAAAAGCTCGAGACTTGAACGTGTAGGAGTCCGGGAAGAGAGAGAGTCTCTCTTCTTCTTCCTTCCTCTTTATTTACAACAATTGTTTTTTAAACCCTCTGTGCATGTTGTTAAAAGCAGAAAGCGATTTGAGGAAGGGTAGTTTTGGTGGAACGTGGCATATGTTGCAGGTGTGCGTTGGTTTATTCAACCTTGAATCGAGCCAACATTGATTTAAGGTTTGTGATATGCTTCATTTACTACAATTTATTTTGCAGAAGAAAAAGAATATTATTGAGATCAAAAAAGAATATTGTGGATTATAAGCGTGGGTTTTGTGGTTATTGATGGACATCTGATCATGATACGGATCTCACCATCATAATGTGGTTTTAAAATTGAGATATGAGCATGAGAGTGTTGACAGTCCATTTGTTAATAATCTTGTATAATCTGTGGGATTTTGTTTGTTTATAACACTTTACAGTGTGTCTCTGTTTGTGGGTGGTGGTGGATTACTAGATTCTAATAATGACATTATGACTGTGATGCCATAATGATAAGCTTTTTGAAGTTGTATAAATATCATCATCCAAAAAAAATTCAATAAGATTTTAGCATTTCATTACTAAGGTTGTGGAAGAAATGAGAGTTGTTTCCAATCCAAGTCATCTCCCTTGTTTGGTAATGAGATAAGAGATACACTTGTTGTGTTTGGTAAGTGGAAAATAAGTAAATAAATTTACTACATCACAAAATTGTTCCTAGAAAAGGAGGAAATTGAAAATACTAAGTAGGGCTGTAAATGGGTTGTGTGGAGTCAAGATATTTGTCGTATCACAAAAAACAAACTCAAACCCAACTCATTTAATAATCGTGTCGAAAATTTAAACTCAAACTATTTATTAAACGGTTTACCCATTTTCAACTCGCGTAAACTATTTAATAAATAGATTGTGTCGTGTTGAACAAAATGATTCATTTAAGGGTTAACATTGCGACCGATTTAACTAAAAAATTACATATAGTGCATATATACTAGTGAATTTATAGTATTAATGGTGAAGTGGTAACTCTAGTTTAAAGTGAGAAAAATCTTATTCAACCTTTATATACATATAATATTAACTTTTTTAAATTGGTCGTCTACACGGATAATATATAATATATAATCCAACTCATTTAATAAATGGGTTACATGGGTTCACTTCGCTTTGGTGGGTTGACCCGTTTATTAAATTGGTCATAGCAGGTTGACCCGCGGCCGACCGGCTTTTTACTAGTGCAGGTCAACCCGTTTTATTTCATACGGGTTTCGAGTCGTGTTATCGGTTATCGGGTCAATGTCAGAATTGACAACTCTAATATTAAGCTTTATTAAATAAGTAAGTAAATAAAATTTGCTACATCACAAAATTGTTCCTAGAAAAGGAGGAAATTGAAAATACTAGGGTGCTTATTAATTTTGAGACAATAATAAGTTTTATTAATTTTTTAAGCTAAACCACTATTTTGTTAGATTTAGAATCAAAAATTTTGGTCGTCCAGTTTTCACTTTTTTGCTTCGTATAATCATTTAGTTAAGGAAAGTCTCATTAAACAATAGTTACGTGCATTAAGGGCTAGAGGTCAATTTTTCAACTGTTTTTGTTTTTTCTCAATTCCTCTTTCGGTGTGCATTAGTGGTTAGAGGTTCATTTTCCAATTCTGTTTCTTCTCAACTCATCTTCGTAGTGTATTAGTGGCTAGAGTTTCATTTTCCAACTCCGTTTCTGGGTGCATTAGTGGCTACAGGTCCATTTTTCGACTCTTTTTCTTCTCAACTCTTTATTAGGGTGCATTAGTGGCTAGAGGTTCGTTTTAAGACTATTTTTGTTTTTTCTCAATTCCTCTTCCGGGGTGCATTAGTGGTTAGAGGTTCATTTTCCAATTATGTTTCTTCTTAACTCATCTTCCTAGTATATTAGTGGCTAGAGTTTCATTTTCCAACTCCGTTTCTGGGTGCATTAGTGGCTACAGGTCCATTTTTCGACTCTTTTTCTTCTCAACTCTTCATCAGGGTGCATTAGTGGCTAGAGGTTCGTTTTAAGACTATTTTTGTTTTTTCCCAATTCCTCTTCCGGGGTGCATTAGTGGTTAGAGGTTCATTTTCCAACTCTGTTTCTTCTCAACGCATCTTCAGAGTGTACTAGTGGCTAGATGTTCATTTTTCGACTCATTTTCTTCCTAACTCCTATTTAGGCTACATCAGTGGTTGGAAGTTTATTTCTCAACTCTTTTTCTTCTCAACTCCTCTTCAAGGTGCACTAGTGGTTGGAAGTTCATTTCTCAACTCCTTTTCTTCTCAACTCCTCTTCAGGGTGCACTAGTGGTTGGAAGTCCATTTCTCAACTCCTTCTCTTGAGGGTGTGTGTATTATTTTTGAATAATTCCTTTCTCATTTTCATTTTAATTCACTTGACAAGTGAAGTCAAATTCCATTACTGCCCTTTTGGTTTTGAAGATTAAACTAGGGGACCCCTTAAACTACCATGATGAAATTCATGACTTTGGGTGGTGGGGTGAATGGAAAATTTCTGCTTATTTTTGTGTTGAACATATCAGGTACCTTACTTATCACCGACTTTGGCTGCTTCTACCCAGACATGAAGATGGTGACAAAATCTAAAATCCTTTTTTGGTGGGTATTGGTAATGGTCCATCCCTAAAGAGGATGAACTAAAAATCTCTTTCTAACTAAGCTGACATGCTCATGTGACTGTGGGAGCACCACATACTTTTGGTAAGTTAGACTACTACTGGTTCATGATCATCTGTCATTCACTCAATTTTAGAGGAGATGAGTAAAGTGTGCAGCTTCAAAAGGCAATTTTTCATTGCATTTAAAAGGCAGTACAATGAGGTATGAGGAAAGTAGCCCCAAAGAAAAGGAGGTTCTTTTTGTGTCATGAAATCAAAAGTTCAAAAAGAAATGTAGGTAAAAGGTTGAAAAGTTGGCTATTGAGTGTAGTAAATAGCCATGCATTTCAAAAGGAGAATCAAAACTTATTCCTTTTGGAGTTGGGTCTCCTTTTTACTCCTACCTTTGGTTTCCGGATTAAAAATTTAGCATTGATACCTTTAAGTGCAGAAAGTATATGTGAAGATCGCATGCCATATAGATGATACAATGAGCAATAGCGCATGCATCAAAACCTACCTCTAATCACATACTTTTAGCCCAACGATTTCGAGATAATTATGAGCATTCAACGAACCTAATTCATCTACACATTGATACTTACTTATTGGAGAAGGAAGACTCCTCTTTATGTCTTTTAGATCTGTTATCCTTTTTCTTTACTTAATTGGGTTAATTTTTCTTTTCAAAAACTTTATTTTTTTTTGAAAGTTTGTTTAGAGAGAAGTTTTTATAGTACTGCTCTAACCAAGAATTCAAAGCTTCAAGAACCTATGTTCATACTTGTTAAACCACCAAACATTCACATATTTTGGTATCAAACCTACTATCTTTCCAAAAGTTAGCTTCTGGGTACCTATCACGAAACTCTTTTTTCAAATTGGGATTCAATTCTGGCCAGATTAATGCTTGACTTGGGCAAATCCTAGTTCACATCAACCCCACCTGAGTTGGACCAGTTTATGTCTAATCAATTGAGACCGCTCCGCATACACCTATATGATTTTCAACATTTTAATTATGGTCAACTGTTTTGGTGATGTGTCAGTGTTTCATAATATCCTCTTTCCCGTTTCTTTTCAGTGAGATTTAGATTCATGACTCACTTTAATGATATTACAAATATTAACTAATAGGACCAACACTTTTGTTTGCTCATGTCATATCTCTATTTCACTAGATATTAGGACTCAATCTGGAGTAAATGATGTTACAAATATTAACTAATAGGACCAACACTTTTGTTTGCTCATGTTAGATCTATTTCACTAGATATTATGACTCAATCTTGAGTTAGGGTTTATGTGGATTGTTTGGATATATAGCTCAGCCATCTAAGAATGACAGGCTATGTACATAAACGAAACTCAAGTGCATTGGTAATAATGAGGTTATTTCCACCCTACCATTTTCTTTGTTCATCATACTTACTCATTACACCCTACATTTTAATTTCAATTATTAAATTTACTTATGTAACCCATTTCTATTTCCTATAATATCCTTATATGACATATCAAATTAAAAGAGATTTTTTTTAATGAAAATCTCACATTTAATTTATACCAATAAAAAACTATAATATATTAAAGTTTCCTAACAAAATCATAATCTAATTTACTTCCATTTTTTTAATTTTTTCTTTCTACTTCAATGTTCATCTATTTCAATCTATATCAAAATATTAGTTAGTTAACAACTAAGAGCAATGAAGAAGATATTGAGATTTTTCTTGCGTGTGTTAAATTTTTACTTTCAGTGTTCACAAAAGGTATTGCAAAGATTTTGATGTAGTTAACACTAATGATTCTGTGAATTAAATAACGAATTCATGATGAAGAGGTAACAAAAAGACAAAAAAATAGTAACAAATGCAAATTTAGGTGGAGAAGATGAAGATTAATGCTATCTAATGAGAAATTAAGTAATCTTTCTATTTAATTCATTGGTTATTTATTTATTTTTCCTTACAAATTTAGAATTTAGAAAATTAATGTACTTAGTAGTTATTTTACACTTGAGTAATATAGTCTTTCAATAATTCAAATATTTGTAGGGTGAACTAAGAAAATGGTACGGTGACAATAGACGCATCCTAATTATTTGTCATACACATGAAAATAATGATTCTTTTAAATAGAAAGGTGACTGAGAACTTTTCTAGTGTTTCTATGTGCAAATCACTTTGAGGCGAATGCGGGAATTTATCGTTTATTTTCTTCAATATATCATATTACGTTATGTGAGATTTGACTGCTAATCACGATTGCACGATTTATGCACGCTACTAGTAAGACCCACTGAACAATGTCCCCCATCCCCGAGGTAAAGAATATAGTTGCGTTGTATTTTTATTTGCCAACTGTATGCTTGCCTCGAGGTGGGAGTCCTTATGTCGGTTGACAGTTGTATGAAAATGTGTTGAGTAGCCTTTAGTAATAGTTCATTGGCTCGAGTTTGACGTTTTGATTTATTTGGATTAGTCAAAGAGCATTGAATGTTGAGTCTGCTTGACGGCAGCACCAGCATCGGTTTGGATTTGTTCAAGGATTGAATGTAGAATATGCTTGATCGTAGCACCAATATTGGTCTTAGAACAAAAGTTTTTGTGTCATGTACCATGCTACGGAATATCGTTAAGAACAAAAATGATGTAGTTTCTCCTCGAGAGAATATGATAGAAACAAGAGAAATTTTGAAAAATGACCCTTTTTGGCTCTTCAAAATGATTTATAACCTTGTTTTCTAATTTGTTGAAAGATAACCATATGATTTTATTACCCTTAATGAACCACTCACTTCTCTACCCTCTACCTCTTCCTTTTCTTTTCTATCGTTCCTGCTTCTATTTTACCACGACAACCAATTTCTCTTATAGTCAAAACCTAAACACTATCTTACTGATTTGGAACACAATCAAAAGTTCAAAACTGTTGTGTGTTCAAGATATGTACATCAATAATCTCTTTGTTTTTCTTTTCAAGAATTGGATTATAATTTTGTGGTCAAATAAAGGTCCAACACTTGCTATTTTAATTATGTTCTTGAAGATTTAGAGTTTAATTTAGGGTCCTTCAAGAGTTCTAGGATTGAGTATTCCTACTCGAATCCAATATATACGTTTAGCTATAACTACTTGAGTCCAATATTCTACGTTTGCATTCCAATATGTTTAAGAGTCCTAATAATTGATGGTTGCGGTCTTAAAGGAAGAAGCTAATCATGATTGAGGATTGCCAACATAAAGATATATTAAAAGAGCTCTTCGCTAGTATATATACTGGCTCTTTTTTTTTTTTTTTTTTGTGTGGATGAGAAACAACGAATATTAAAAGAGCAAAACAAGAGTACAACAAAACCTATCCAACATCAAAACCCAAAGGAACAAAATCCTGGGAAAGGATGTGAGAACTATCAATTGATGGTATAGTGGCTCTCTTTGGTTTACACGTCGTCTGTGCGCATGAAGTCCGACAGTATTGTCAATCAAAAATTCAGATTTCCACCGAGATTAAATATTAAGTATGCCCACGTTTAATAATAATAAAATTCAGCTTGTATGCTAATTCATTGAAAATCAATCACATTTGCATGCGGCAAAACTTTACAATTCAAGTCGTCAATGTCTAATTTTTCGTTCTTCTTTTTTCCCCAATACAAGATTCATGAGTGAGCAATTGATCGAAACAATATAGGCAGTGCCGCAGTGCTACTTACTCGCCTTTACAAAACCTTGATCAAATCCATAAGAAGGATTTTCATTTCAACAATTCTAAATTTGAGAAACGGACTTGGAATTCAATTGCCCTAACCATGTGGAGGCAATCGACACAATCTTGATATTAATAAATGGGCTAGGTATTGATATATTTCTCTCTATAATATCGAATTAGATAACAAATTTTAAGACACTTCTTTCTTCATCCACAATGAAAGTTACATTAATGACGTTGTCATTGGATACAGTCATATAACTCGGTACATGACTACATGCTTAAAGCCTCAAACTCTTATTTTGTTTATTTTTTTATTTTTAACTGAGCTAGCTCAAACTCTTAAGAACAGGCAATTCGGGAGGAGAGCAGGTGAAAAGGAAACCGAGTGCCAAAAGCATAGGTGAAAATGAAATCCTCGTGCGCATAGATAGGTTGGCCATCGTTGAGGAGACACTCGCCACCGGATTTGGCCAAGACTGGCTTAGGACCAATATCTTGCACGGCTTGAAATCCCTTGCAACTTAGTTTAACATCGAGTTGAGTACAGGGGCAGTCATTGGTGATCTTCACCCTCCACACTGGCTTGTTTCGCAACAACTCTCGTGTTCGATACTGTGTGACTTTGAGCCTGTTCTTAGAGCACTGACAGTCCACTCCTACAATCACACTGAAAATCAAAGCCAGGCTGAGAAACTTCAGAATTGGTGCCATTACAAACAATTAAACACAAGATTTTTTTTTCTTTGCTCGATGGAATGGTTTTTCTATTGCCTTGCAATCCTTGTGTCAATGTTTCATTTAATTGTCTCTTCTATTTCTTTAACATGTGTCATGTAAGATTATGTATTGCAATTCATAATAAATTTTGTTGTATCGTCAATAAATATCCTTTTTATCTTCAACAAGATCATAATTTATGAGAGATGACTCAAAACCATTGTCTCCTTGTGGGTGTAGTGGATTGTGATGATGACATAGATCCTGGAAATAATCCATCATCCTTTTCTCTGCAATTATGATGCGCAGCTAGAAAGGTCAAGTACTCAATTCAACCGCTTAGCCTTTTACTCAAATCCCTTTCAAATTTCCTTATTCACAAAGTCATATCATATGTGCTACATTTTGATTGTGATGGCGAAAAGGAGCTCATTTCAAAATGGTACATTAGTGGTCCAAGGCTAGCAAAGCCACATGTTGCCACAGATTCTTTATTTTGATACAATGTTGCCAGAGATTTGTATACTAGGAACATGCAAAATGTGATTGTGAATGGTGATGGACCTTGCAACATACACTAGGTTACTAGATGTTTATCGATGTTTATCTTTAATTTCACACGTCACAAATCTCTCAGCAATCAAATACATAATATCAGTTATCTTACTCAATTTTTCATTTTTATGTGGACCAACTTATTTTTAGATCAATTGGACCCAAATATTTTTCATTTAGACTCCAAATGAAAAAAATCGGCACTCGTGGGATCCATTTTAAATGATGCCTATGAGAGAAATAACTTAATTAGAAACACCCGCCAAAAATTCTTATTAATAGTATTAAATATGACTCTGAAAATGGGTTAAAATAGTACAAAGACGACTACTCTATAATAATAATATGAGCACTGAGTAATCTATACTAAACTTTTGTAGGTAATGTATTCTACTTGACTTCAGACACTAAGCACACAATTGTAGTACGATGAAACCAAACTCTTCTACAAAGGCTCCTCCTTTCAAAAAAAAAAAAAAAAAAACAACAAAAGCTCTATAAGTTCCTAGCAGTGTTAAAAAAAAAAAAACTAGGCAAGTAGCTTGGGTCCAATCTCACAAGAACTAGACGTAATCAGCTGGCCGACTCATGTGAACTTGCACCCCCAAGACCTAGGCCCAAACCCAAGCAAAGTCGACGAGAGCACATGCAACCTGCACCTTCTGCCAGTCTATCACCGCCGCCGCCAAGGTTCCGGCAGTCGACACTTCCAGTAAATCATAGTCCTCTAGCGCACTGAAAAATCGCCGATGAGCCGAAACCAACAATTGATATATCACAACCGGAGAAGATCAAAATAGATATACAACAGATGCAGGCAACCAAACACCATGCTGCTGATCACCAGCCCTTGTCGCCGATCAAATCCACGTCAAGGCCCTCGAACCAACCCAAAAGTCAATAAGTCCCTACAAGTTGGATCTGACGAGATAAAACAACACCCTGACGAAATTAAAAACGACACCGCCCACCACACCAAGATGGAGGCAATGGTTGTTGGATGATGATGAAGCCTCCAAGTCTCAACCGTCGGGAAAATCTCGCCGCCACTAGAGGGTGTACAAAATTTCCTACTGTTAATTATCTTAATTTAGAGATTGTGGAGCATCAAAAACTTCTATTTTTGAACTAATTAGTTGATTTAATTTTATAAAAAGAAAACTAATTAAGGTCTTGGTAATTAATTAGAACCGTAATCAATCCCTTCGAACCCCTTCATAAGTTGGAACAGAAAATAAAAAGAAAAACGTTAAGGATTGGAATTGAAGGGAAGTGACCATTTTCCCTTCAACTTTCGACGAGTCCTCTAGATCAAAATAATGAAAATATACACTTGGATATATGTAGGACAATTTTGTTATTTACTTACTAACTTCTTCCTTCTACTTATTTTGTCCTCCGACGAAGCAAGAGATGGACAAAGATAAAATAGCAAGGGGATTATACCGGCCTCATTTTTGAGTAAGAGTTATCTACTTCTTTATCTCACTGCAAAATATAATGGACCCAATGACATCCCAAGAGAAAGCAACCTCATTGACATGCTCAAATCTCAATTGCTCATTGAGGGATTTGAAGCAATTGAGTTTAACGGCATATGTATATATCGAGATGATTAATGGATAATACTTGACTAATCAGAATGTGAAGAATATTCCATAACTTATTGAACACATGTCCTCTTTTTATTGGTTATTTTTTCCTCCTCATAGCCAAATGCCTCAAAACAATAGCATTTTTTTCAAGCATTTTTAGCATTGGCTATGAAAGGGGAAAAAAAAAAAAAAAAAAAAACTAAAGCCTTTGAGGCATTTGGTTGTGCAGATATGACTAGGCAGACTAGCTAGCTGACTGTACCTTTGTACCAAAATTACGATTAAGGGCTTTTTTTTAAATGTAAAAATATGTTATGGGTTTGAATTGGCATCGTAATGCAACAGAAAAAAAAAAAAAAGGATTAAAAAGTTGTGGGAAGAAAGGTCATCCTAAATAGGTTGCTAGCAGTGCAGAGGCCTCATCTTGCAAAACCTTCCACGCTGCATTCACATGCTTCTCCTCAGTCAATGGAGCTCCTACTGCAAAACGTAATATGTATGTACCAGACAGGACCTGTATAATAATCTCTCATTAGGTACACGTTACAATAATGACCATTTTAAAACCAGAACCAAGACATAGTGTCAATGTGTCCGGAGGTGTTTGATTGTGAGCTTACCGTGTGAGAAATGAAAATCTTCCCTGTTGAATTTACAGCATCTAATAGGTCATGGTTCACTTTGCTCGCACAGGCCTCATTTCCATGAGGGGGCAGAAGGCGGAAACAAACTAACGAATAAAGTCTTGGAGTAACAATCTGCCAGTTATGGCGAATTATCAGAAAGAAGCAAAGTAGTTGAAGAAGTCACACAAGTTAAGAATACAGCAGTCAAACAAAAAAGTTCATGGAGAATGCCCTTACCTCAAACCTAGGGTCTTGAGCAACAAGCTCTTCAAATTTTTTGGCCAAATTGATATGGTTTCTTATGTAGGACTGGAGGTTCTCCAAACCATAAAGTCGTAACACCATCCATAGCTTCAATGATCTGGATGCATCAGTCAGTTCTTTAAGATGAATTACATTTAGTTCATTCTAAAGCATACAGCTTGAGAACCATTAGATGACATAAATCTGCTAGAATGTGACATGAAGCTTTCTTATCATTCAAGCAATCAAGCTCAAAAGCAACTTATACTACCTTCTCAAACAGAAAGATTGTACTCACTATCTCGTATTGCAAAAATATGTTTAAAGGCATACCTAAACCGACGTCCAAGTGGAACTTGCCAATCTTTGTAATCCACAACCATGTTTGCTTCAGATGACTGCAGTATCAACAGCATTATTAAGCAAACAAATAGCCTGGTAGAGAGAAAAGTCGGACAACATCAAGTAACTCTTAGGTCTTAACCTGGCAGCATAAACATAGGCATCAATGTACATTCGTAATTTGGATTTAAATGTGGTCTGTTTTCATGTTGAATCTCCCAAAAGATAATAATGTGGAAACAAGTTTACCTTGTTTTTCAGGAACTCAGGATTTGTGGACAGGGCCTGGACCAAAGCATTTCTATCCTGTTATCAGAAATAAGTATCTGCTGTATTAATAGGCAACATGAACTGACAGATGAGAGCAAAAGGTTGACGTAAAGAAAATAAAATTTTTTGCATTTCAATTCAACTCCCAGAGGTATTCTTTATGTAAAACTGTATGTGTCAGGTTCTTAAGTTTCATATCAGGCTGAATCCTTCTTAAGATGTTGCATATGATTCAGAGGAGCAGTGGAAAAAATGCAGAGGATCTTCAAAGTAATAAGCAAACAAAAAATTCACACTAATAGAAAAATGACATACCTTGATCCAAAGCACTGAACAATCAAAGTTTGTGAGAAACCATTTGTGAGCATTCATGTTAAATGAGTCTGCTTTCTCAACACCATCAATGTAGTGGCGGTATTCTGGACATATACAGGCACTACCAGCATATGCAGCATCCACATGGAACCACATTTCGTTGCTCTGGGAAGATGCAAAGCAATACCGTTATGTTAAAACTGGATAAGGCTTTAATGTGTGTTGATTACATTGTGTTCCGTTATTATGAAAACTGATTTCCGACACCACAACACTACAAGCAGGAAGTTGGGAACAAGCACCAAAAAACTATTCTGCCAGGTCTTAATATCTAAACGGTTTTTCAAAAATTGATTGGCGATGCAGAACCAAGATTAGATATTTGTATTGATCTTAAAATAACTAGTTACCTTAGCAATCTTTCCCAGTTCTCCCAAAGGATCAACCGCTGTTGAAGAAGTAGTACCAACCTGTAAATTCAAACGCAAAATTTCTGTAGTTGGGATAACAAGGCAAAACCAATTTGTAGGTTTTGAAAAGAAAAGGTATGATCAAGAACAAAATGGTAAAAAACAAACTAGTGTACAAAGTGTTTGTTTCATACTGTTCCACATAAGAAAAAAGGAATTAAACCACTGGTGATGTCATTTGAAATTGCTTCATTAAGTACACTGGGCGAAAGAGCATAATTAGTAGTTGAGTCGGTACTCAGCGTCCTGCAATTCTCAGGATGGATTCCCGCTATCTGCCGTTAAACAAGAAACACCAAGAAAATTGAAATACATAGTCAATTTGCAGTTAAACAATAAATACAAGAATGCATGTTGATTAAGTCATGCAAACACCATGAAGTAGAGATAAAAAGTTGCAAACAACAAAAGAATTGAGAGAATGCCTGCAGATTTTATGGCATCATGTTAGTACATAAATAACCTGCTTGAAATTATCCTCACCGCCCATCTACTAAGAACTATAAATGGGTTATAAACATTCTGCTCTGAAAATTTCGAGTGTAAAAATAAGAATAGAAAAAAGAGAAACTATGATACCTGACAGGCTTTCTGCAAAGCTGAATGTGTTTGATCAGATGCATAAACAACAAGCTTCTCAAGGGCATTTTTTCCTACCCTTCTCAAAATCTTATCACGAGCAGCCAGGATTACAACCAGAACAGCTTCACTTGCAGTGCCTTGTATCACACCACCACCTTGTCCTGCAACAACATCTCCAACTTTAAGTCCATATGCTTAACGCAATTTCAATTTTAAATATGTGATTCTCATCCCACTACACACAGCTGAAGAAAATTTCCTAGTCATCAAATATAAGCATTATATTCTTTCTTTGGCAAAATATAAGCTTTAAGGTTCACACAAACAATTTCAGTCAGAAAATAGTCACTAGAGCCACACCTGCTGAAAGAAACTCGTCGGGAAGTTTAATCAATTTGGCGAGCCAATCAAGAACAATCATTTCGAGCTCTGTAGCTGCAGGAGAAGTTACCCAACTAAAACCCACAATATTAAGACCAGCACTGAGCATCTCTCCCAAAAATCCGGCAATGCTGCTATTAGAAGGATAATAAGCAAAGAAGTTTGGGCTCTGCCAGTGGGTCACCCCTGGTAGTATCTTAGCCTGAATATCTGCAATCACATAACACTTTGTTCTTCACATAACGCAACATTTTATAGATTTTAAGAATGACATACTCAAGCATATGAGAAACAACAAGTGACAGCATAATGAAGTGCACTGAAAGTTGCTATGTCTAGAACATGAGAACCCAATCATGAAACTTCACCATCAAAAATATGCTGCAAAGATTCGGGTTGAGTAGGCGCAGAATCAGGTAGAAGTTCACGGAGATATCCAGGCTGCAATATGTGGCTAAACAAAGTTAAACTGATGGAAATTTCAAAGTAAGAGAGCAAGCAATCATGATCTGGGCCAAAATATTAGGATCACTGGACAATTTACAAGTAATTCGACTTTTGAGTTATTTCCAATCAAATGATTGGGTTTGCATATAAATGTAAGTGAGAGATGATGGATGGTATGGTAACCTGAACTTGGCTGAGAACAGGGAATTCCTCAATGGTCTTGTAGTAATCAGCTATGAAATCCACCATCTTGTGAGCATTCTCTCTGAGCTGCTCTGCATCCATTGGCTTCAATCCACCCTCCCTGTTTTCATAGAACCCAAATGTGCAGAAAGAAATAGTCTCATCAGTATTTTAGTATGATCATCATATCTAACAAAATAGAGACAGAGAGATTGTGAGTTACATCTTGTGGTGATGATGCTCTGGGTTTTGTCTGAAGATTAGAGATGAGGGAGATGAAGACTGTAACACTAAACTGGAGGCGGCAAAGTTAGAAAAAGGTTTGTCTTTTCGTGTGGACTCTGCTGAGTGGACGATATGTGACCGCGAATCACAACTTCCCAAGCCTTGCAAATATTTCTTTTAGCGAAGACAATATATTAAACTTCCTGTTGTACCCTTCTCCAAATAAAAACAACATAGCAAAGAAAATAAGAATGGCTTTGTTGAAGACTTGAAGTCATTCATGAAATCTATCCAAAAAAAAAAAAGAAGTCATTCATGAAACCCTTCCAGTCAGAATGGCTTTGTTGAAGCCTTGCAAATATTTCTTTTAGCGAAAACAATATATTTAAACTTCCTGTTGTACCCTTCTCCAAATAAAAACAAAGCAAAGAGAATAAGAATGGCTTTGTTGAACCTACCGCCATGCAGAGCCGTCTCAAAAGTTTTCGAGGCCCTGTGCAAAATTAAAAAGTGAGGCCTTCCCTTTCAAAAAAAAAAAAGTGAGGCCCTCTTTTTGCGGTCGTGTATGAATATGCCATTGAAATTTTTTGTTATATAGCGAAAATATTATACAAAATTATTTTTTAGATTAAAAAAAATCTTTTATCTTATATTACCTTTTTACTTATTGAAAAGAAAAATTCAGACTAAAGCTTGTTACAAAAATTTCATTAAAAGAAGCAACATTACAATTGAATTATCAAAGATAAATAAAGTATGGGCCCTGCGGTATCCACCAAAAAATTAAACCAGGAAAGTATGGCAAGGGAAGGGGGAGAAGGAAAGAAAAAAAAAATTGAAGCAAGAGACATGCAATTGGGGGGGGGGGGGGGGGGGGATCGAACTCCTAAAGAGGAGGAAAAACAAAGGTTCAGTGCCACCTGAACAACAACTAGATTATGCGTTGAGACCCTTCTCTATATGTGTTAAAGCTTCTTAGAACTTGAAGTAGGGCCCCAAAATTTGGGGGCCGTGTTCTGTCGCTCATGTTGCACTTGCTCTAAGCCGGCTCTGCCGCCATGGCGTTTCTTCCAGTCAGAGTTTGATCCATAGGGGCAGAGCCAACGAAAGGTTTATACTTGCTCTTACTAGTGTTCTGTTTGCACGTTCTTTATCAAAATTGTTCCACTGGTTCACAGTTTCTGTTATAGTCTGAGATGAAATTATAATGCTCCTCTTGTTTTTGTTACTTGGTACCATCAAATGATGCTCTTACCCAAATTGAATAGTAAGGATACGGATCTCCATATTAAACAAAAAACGAGATGGAGAGATAATGACCTGCATCTTTTGGTGCTGATCGACACTCTGCTTTTCCTATCAAGGTTATAGCAAACGGAGGAGCTAGGGAAATGAAAAGGATTCTCTCACTGTCGAACTAACTTCAGAGGGAAAAAGAATCGAGCGGATCTTTTTTTTCTTTGCAGGATGAGTAGATTTTTGTTACCTGAAATGGAATGTGAACTGCATGACATGAGCAGAACCATGTAGAGGTAGAATTTTAATCTTCCTAAACCCTATATATGTTAGTCTGGTCTGCATTTTATTTTTCACAAGAGTGACGGAATTAATTCTTCTTCTGATTTACAATTCTTGTCTCGTTTATATTCATACTTCAGTTTTTTTATTTTATTTATTTATTTTTTATTGAGAAATTAAGTAAAATGTGAAAACAGAGAAAGAATTGGTAAAGAAGTATAATAGAAACAGGTAAGACTTGGTCCTTTCTCAAGAATAAAGAAGTTGGAGCCTTAATTAGCTGTATCCACATACTCATATTGACTTCCAGATTCCCTAGAAGAAGCTTCCTCTTCAATCTCATTATTACCTGGTCCTTTGGGGATCTCATGTTATTGGATTGACTTTCACAAAATCCATCCATTTTCTCACAGCCAGCACAATATCTTCATCATTCATTCATTGATTTGCAAGAGAGATTAATTCAGTCTTCTGAATGGCTGGTGTTCTGGATACTACTTCCTGCACTTACCGGTGTCGTTATCATGCCTTCTTGAGTTTCAGGGGCGAAGATACACGCAAGGGCTTTAGTGATCATCTCTATAGAGCTTTGGAGTTGGCAGGAATTCACACTTTCAGAGATGATGATGAAATTGAGAGAGGAGCAAATATAGCTACAGAGCTACATAAAGCTATACATGAGTCACGAGTAGCCATAATAGTCTTCTCTAATGACTATGCTTCCTCAAGTTGGTGCTTGGACGAACTTACCAAGATCATGGAACGTAAAAGGACCGATGGATATATGGTAGTGCCAGTTTTCTATAAGGTGGATCCATCTGTTGTTAGGTGGCAGATTAGGAGTTTTGCAGATGCATTTGCCAAACATGAAAAGCGCTTCAAGGAGGAGATCGGCAAGGTGGACAAGTGGAGAAAAGCTCTTAAAGATGTAGCTGATCTAGGAGGGATGGTCTTAGGAGATCAGTAAGTAAATAATTCCCTAGCTAACTCTACCATGGACTTTAACTTTAAATTGTTCACTTTTTCTTCATAAGCACATGCAATTTGAGAATCTTAAAGACCCTGTTACAATTCAAAATATCTATAATACTAACTAATTAAGTGAATTGTAGGTAAAGCATTGTGGAATTGTTGGACTTTAGTTTTGTCTTCTGTCATGAATCCACAGTTCCACACAGAACTTTTCTCAGGAAATTAAGTTGTGTTATTTCCTGTATTCAATTTGAATTAGCAGAAGGATTATCATTGTTTATATGATGCCAAATAGTCGTTGCACCCTAACGAAATGGAAATGTTATTTCATTTTGCTTTATATATTTTAAAGCTTTGATATCAATCTACAACAGGTACGAATCACAGCTCATCCAAAATATTGTTGACGAGATTGAAAAAAAAATGGATCCCATTACATTAAATGTCGCTCCATATGCTGTTGGAATAAACGCTCGTGTGGAAGACCTCAACATGTGGTTAAGAGATGGATCAGTTGATGTTGGTGTGGCTGGCATCTACGGGATGGGTGGAATTGGCAAGACCACTATTGCTAAAGCTGCTTATAATCTGAATCGGGATAGATTTGAAGGAAGAAGTTTTCTTGCAGATGTTAGAACAACTACAGAACAACCTAATGGTTTGGTTCGCTTGCAGAGGAACCTTCTTTCAGATATTCAAAGGAGAAAAACAAAAAAGATAAACAGCGTGGATGAAGGTACAAGCAAAATCAAGAATGTTGTATGCTGCAAAAGAGTACTTATTGTTCTTGATGATGTGAACGACTTGGACCAGTTCAATGCGATTCTTGGAATGCGAGAGTGGTTTCATCCAGGAAGCAAGATTATCATAACAACTAGAGATAAACACTTGTTAACGGCTACTGGGGTTTCTAACATGTTCATGGTTCCAGAATTGGATGAGCATGAATCACTTCAGCTTTTCAGTTGGCATGCCTTCAGACAAGCTCATCCTATAGAAGGCTACATGGAGGTTTCAGCACTCATAGTAAAACACTGTGGAGGGCTACCGTTAGCCCTCCAAGTTCTGGGGTCTTCTCTATTTGGAAAAAGTGTACATGTATGGTACAGTACATTAGAGAAGTTAGATGTGGTTCCTGATAGCAAAATTCAAAGAATTCTTAGAATAAGCTACGATTATCTACAAGATCATCATGACAAATCTTTATTCCTTCATATAGCATGTTTCTTCATAGGAAAGAAGAGAAACTTGACATTTACAGTACTGGACAACCTTGAGTTTTTCACAGCAAGTGGAGTTCAAAATCTAGTTGATAGATGTCTACTGCAAATTAATGACGGCAAGTTGATGATGCATCAATTAATCAGAGACATGGGAAGAGGAATTGTTCGCGAAGAATCAGTTGAGGACCCTGGAAAACGTAGTAGAGTGGCGCAAAAAGATGCCTATGATATTTTGAAAAACGCATCAGTAAGAAGCATTCTGTTATTCATAAATCATAATTATATTGTACATGTGTACTAAATCACTAACTAGTTACCCAATCTTCTAATATGTTATCAGGGCACGCAAACTATCAAGGGTCTCTTGCTCAACCTTTCTATGCTAATGGATGGTATGTCTGCCAAGGCAATACTTAACAATAAACGAGGGCATGCCGAAGAATTAGATGGAAATTGTTCAAGACGGCGTCGACTTAGTTTCTTCTCCTGGCAATCAATCAACTATTCCTCAACAAATTTAGCTTCTATATCGAGTGTGGCAGACTTCAAGACAGAGGCATTCAAAAAGATGCCCAATCTTCAACTTCTCCTGCTCAATAATGTAAAAGTCAGTGGTGGCTACGGAGAGTTTCCAAAAACACTAATATGGTTGTCTTGGCAAGGGTTCCCCATGAAATCAATACCAGCCGATTTTTGTTTGAAAAATCTAGTTGCTCTTGAGTTGAAGCATAGCATCCTGCAAGTTGTATGGAAGGGAACCAAGGTATGTCACTCTCTGTTTCTCTGTATAAAAAATTTAGGGGTTATTTTACATTCTAATTACTTCTCCTTGAAACAGTTTTTTCCAGGATTGAAAATCCTTGATCTCAGTCATTCACAGGGTCTTGTTAGAACCCCAGACTTGTCCGGACTCCCTAACCTTGAGAGATTAATTCTTAAAGGTTGCATAAATATTGTCGAGATTGATGTATCCATCGGAGAACTTCAGAAACTTGTATTCTTGAATCTAAAAGACTGCAAAAATCTCGTGAAGCTTCCAAGAAGAATGAGCATGTTGAGATCTCTTCATGAGCTAATCCTTTCTGGCTGCTCAAAGCTCGCTGATAATGAGAAACTCGGTCTTTTATCAAATAAACCATGGTTATCAATCTGTTCGTGGGTATCACCAAGAAAAAGTCTTGAAGCAACCGGCAGCTTCTCATTGGCATATTTGCCACAGTCTTTAGGAAGTTTAAGTCTGGCTGATTGCAATCTATCAAAGATTTCCGATGATATTAGTGTTCTGTCCTCGTTGAAGCATCTGGATATAAGTGGCAACCCAATGCTAAGTCTTCCGGAGAGCATAAAGACTCTTACTATGCTTGACACCCTTTTCTTAGGACATTGCAACAAGCTCAAAATGCTTCCAGAGCTCCCACCAAGTTTAAGCACTTTGCATGCAGAAGGTTGTACATCGTTGAGAAAAGTTACGAACTTACCAAACTATTTCATATCCCTACAACCATATCTTACGCATTGCGAAGAGTTAGCTGAAGTTCAAAGCTTATTCACTATAAAACCATTGAGAAGCACGGACATACAGATGATAAAATATATGGGTCTGTACAATTTGGAATCCATTGAAAGCATTGAAGTCAAAATGAGCAATCAGCTGACATTTACAGACAAGACAGGTCCACTCCAGGTTCTCTTTCTTCCTCTCTCTGTCTCTCTTTTATATGCATAATTTTTCTGATTAATTAGCTTTGATGGCAAAAAAAAAAAAAAAAAAAGATCAATGTGAAGTTAGCTAGCTTCATATATAATTGCTGAACATATGATCTTCATGAAACAGGGACTCTATGAATGTGGAATATTTAGCATTTTCCTGCATGGAAGCACAATTCCTGACTGCTACACCTACAGAAGCATGGGTGATTCAGTGTTATCTATAACTGTTCCTTCCCATCTTAAGCTTAAGATCCGAGGCTTAAATGTATGTATTCTATATGCACTAGGCCCATGCCACCACCTTAAAGTCAGTAATGACACGAAGGGTCTTATGTGGACATACTGCCCAGTCACTGCAGGTGTTCCTAAAGAGGATGGACCGATGCTATGGCTAAGTCATTGGCTGTTTGAGAACCATGAGTTGGAGGCTGGGGATGAATTACGTGTCTCGGTGCATAATGGAGCTATATTCTTTGACCCTCTTGGTCGTCAAGACGTTCTTCCAGCAAAGGAATTTGGAATCCAACTTGTGTATGAATCGGAAAATAAGGACGTCCGATCCAAAAGTGAAGATCTTACGGTACAACATGAAGCGCCTTATTGGAGTTACAATATTGTTACTGGGAATGGATCATTGTCAGCATCAAAGTATCAAATGTGGACAGGCAAATACTTTCTTTGCAATTGTGTTCACAATATGCGTCAGTTTCATTTCAGAAATTGCGAGGAGAATCCAGCTCATCTTGATTTTTCATATGAGCCCAAAGATCGTTTGAGTGGATATTGCCGTCATTTATTTGATCACACTCACTTTCACAAGAAAAAATTTGAGTTTGTATTGAATAGATGATACTTGATCTTTGTTTAGGTGCACAGGATTGGCCTCCATTACTTAACATTAACACCGTGGCAAAGACAGTTTTTCTTTGTCATATCACTCATATGTATATTTCTGAAGATGGAATTTCCTCTTTGCTTGATGCAATATTTGCTGTCTTGAAATTTTCTCCTTGGAAGATTTGAGTACTTGTAATGGTGGTCTTTTGTGCTTGTAGGAGTGTCAGTTTCAGACACAACTGAAACCAACATCAAGTTCAGTGGATTTGGGTTGACCGTTGTTTGTGTATAAAAATTTAAGAGTTCATGAGAAAGGGCTATTGCTGAAATAATTTCATTTTTGGTAGATGCATAATTTAATTATAATGGATTTTCTTGGGGGATTTGAGTTCTCGCAAGGGTGCATGGCTATTGGCTTGTCATGCAATGGAATGGAAGTACTTTGTATGATAAACTAGGGCATTCTGTTCATCAGAGTACTTCAGGTGGAACACTTTGATGTTTAATTTCCAGCTACTACAAAAATTCTAACTCTTCCTACTTGCAAGGTCGCTTGTCCTGCAATGAAAACCAGGGAAATTGTGTTAGTACTTCCAATGAAATAATTTTGTTTTGCTTTTAAATGTAAGTGATAGACAGTGCTAGGTGGATGCATGGTATATTGTATTCTGAGCTTGTTTGGGTTTCCTCTAGTGCCATGGCCATAAGAGATTGGTTGTTCTGATGTGCTTTTGACTAAGTTCTGATCGAGGGAGGGTCTTTGAAATACAATAAATGCTCGGTGTTCTAAAATTATAGTTGAGGGAGACTTAAAGATTCTTAGTGCTTGCATTCAGGAAGAACATACTCCTCCTTGGTGCATGCCTTTTGTGTGATATCAAGTTTCTTGTGTTTAATTTATCTAAGAAACTAATTTTGTTCCGGATGCCTGTGCCAGCATTTTCTGTCAGGACATTCATATGAACCTATTTGGTACCCACTCTTCCCTTGGAGACTCATATATCAAGCATTCAAATTCATTCTACTAGAACATGTACGCTGTGCTCGCGGTTTTCTTCGGGATTTCTTTCCAGCAAATTGATGAAGAAAGAAACATGCATGAACTTGGCTGATGGATGAATAGTTTTATAATTTATACTAATCAGAAATTAATCAAGCAAACCATCATATATATAGAGGCCCGATCAGGAGCGGACGTCCGCACTTTCGCTAAAGTGCGGACGTCGATGCAACAGGCGACTTTCAAGCAGAGGTGGTGGCAGCGGCGCACGGCTGGCCGGAGGAGTCCCAGACCTCTTCTGGGCGGCGTTCGAGGTCGGAGGAGGTCAGGCTTGCCGGTTTCTGGGCAGCCACCTCACCTACAATTGCAGGTTCTGTGCAGCACCGTAGAACCGTCGCCGACGACTCCACTGGACCGCAGACCCCTCCGCACGACCCCCAACGTCCCTCCTGCAAGCTACGCCGCGTCGTCGCGGCTCGATCGAGGCTGGAGGAGTGACGTCTGCACTTTTTCTAGGTTGCGGACGTCCGCTCTAGAACGGCTCCGTGTGTGTGTGTGTATATATATATATAGATCCCTTGTTCTTCTAAAAAAGAAGAAGGTATATATATCCCTTGAAGCCCACATGCATACATATACACTAGTAGCAGACTATTTCGCCTTTGTTGAAGGAAATCGACTTATGTGTGCTTAATCAAATTAGGATTAGTTCCATGATTGTAATAGGAGAGAATGTTCTAGAATTCTTAGTCCTATTCGGAATAGTTTTCCTTGTACCATTAAAACATGTACTTTGTAATCCCCATATATAGGGCTCCTATTCTCAATAATGAAACACACAATTCTCTCATCAATCTCTCTCAATTCTCTTATTCTTAAACATGTTATCAGCACGAGCCCTAACCACAAAAAACCAAAACCAAAACCAAAAATCTTCTTCACTATAAGCCTTACCACCACTGCTCCTAGCCCATGCTAGCCTCACCTACGCGCCTGTCCCTGCAGCGCCTACGTGCCCCTGTGCAAGCAACTGTCGGCCAGCTCCTCGGCTTACCTCGGCCAGACTTGTCGGCCACATTCCAGCCCACTCGGCCAACTTCTGTTGCTGTCCGATCGCTTCCAACATCAGCCTAACTATCTGCCGCACTTGCCATCCATCTCAGCGCAGTTTTCTGCCACCCTTGGCCTTCTTTTTCCGGTTTCGGCCAGCAACACCAAATCAACTCCAAATTCAAGATTTCAAGGTTTCAAGCTCCGAATTAACAAGTTTTAAATTAAAGTTCCTGCTTTTGAAATTTAAATTTCTTCTTCTTTTTTACAACCTCCCTTCTTCTACATCTCACCTTTCTTATAACGTGGGTTCGATTCTTTGAAAAGTGGAATCGTGGGGATTCACGCTATATACGAATTAAGAGCGTTCGTAAGACTTCGGACTAAGAGCATCTATAAGCATCGATTTATGACCATATAAACATCATTGTTTCAGTCTAATCCAAATATTCTTGGAAATCGATTTCTTGGTAGCATAGCTCAGAAATGTTGTTATTTATTAGTTGTTGTGGGAGCTTTGACTCTGAAACTAATCTACTTCTTCTTCTTGCTTTCGGGATGTCGAAACCGAAGCTCGAATTTCTTATGCTTGATTCAACTAGCTCGGAATACCACAGTTGGGTCACTGATGTTGAGAATCATCTCGCTTCAAAAGGGATCCTACCCGTAATTCAGGCACCAAACCCTGAGCTTATATTTGAGCGTACGGCTACGAATAATATCACCGCCCTCATCTTGATGAGACGCCACATGGATAAATCACTCTGATTGGAATACATGGCGATCAAGGATGCTAGAGAACTATAGGTTGCGCTAGAAGAGCGCTTTGGCAATGTCCAGGATTTCCTCCTCCCCGACTTGAAGGTTCAATGGAGCAATCTACGATTCGCCGACTTCAAGTCCGTCGCTGAATATAATTCAGAAGCTCTATGCCTCAAAACTATATTAGGGTTCTGTGGACAACCTATCACAGAGCAAGAGCTAATTGAGAAAACTCTCTCCACATTCCCCGTCTCAGCAATTTTGGTATCCAAGCAATACAGAGGTAAGTACAATGCTGGACAGATCACGAGATTTCATCAAATAATTAATGTTATGTCTGTAGCTGAGAAACATGATAATATTCTCGTGAAGAATTATAATTCAAGGCCTGTCAGAACTAAGAGCGTTCAAGAGGTGAATTATAATAATGCACCCAAAGGAGGGCGCAAGGAGTGGAACCCTAAAATTAAGGGACAAAATGGACATTTTGGTCCATATAACCTCCCTACAAAGGAAGGAAACCGCCAAAATAGAGCGGGAACACGTGGCAACAAAGGCCAACGTGGGAGAGGAGGACATATTGCAGCCGGCCATAGGGGTGGTGCCACTGTCCAACACGGACGCCCAACATGCACAAGATGCATCTCAATTTAAGGGAGGAAATCGCAATGATGCATGCCATAGATGTAAATTAGTTGAACATTGGTTCAAACAATGCAATGCAAGCAACAAATTGGCTGCACATTATAAAGCATATAGAGAAGCAAGAGATCAAGAGGCACATTCTTCCGATGAAGAAGAAGATGATGGTGATGATGCCAATGTTAATCTCACCATAGCGGACTTCAAATCTGACAAAGAATTGCACAAGGATGCTAAAGGTTTTGATTAGTATAGTCCTTTATTTTTTAAGGAATTATGTAATGGCAATTATGCCTTAAATCAATAAAATGATTTATTGTATTAACTCTTTCTCACTAGACTCATCCAAGAGTAATTGTGATGTCCAGGAAAGGTTTGAACTGAGAGAACGGTTTTAAAAGTGAGCATTGCTCCACCAAAATCTGGTCTTACCTTACCTGGTCACAACCAAATTAGAGTTACCAAACGGATTGAGTGACTACGATTTGTCTAAAGTTTGATTTTTTTATTTTGGATTAGATTTTTGGTCAAGAAACTTTGATGTAATCATTGGATATTATTAATAAAGTCTCGATTTATTTTATTCAATGTCTTGGACATATTTTAATTTCGAACTTTATAATTTTTCAGTATGTTTCCCGGAGAGCTAGAATGCCTCGTGGATAGTGCAACTACACATACAATTCTTTGAAACAGGCAATTATTCCTATGGATGACGCCTACTGGATCTTCTGTGACTACGATGGCTGGATCATCTCAATTGATTCATGATAGAGGACCAGCCCAATTTATGTTGCCAAATGGCACAAGTATTAATGTCACCGAAACTCTTTATGCTCCTAGGGCTGGAAGAACCCTATTAAGCTTCAAAGATATAAGAGCCAATAGTTTTCATGTGGAAACACATTGTAAGAATGGACAAGAGTTCCTTTGCATCACCTCTAATGACTACGGACATAAAAGAGTCTTAGAGAAACTTATGTGTTGTTCTAGTGGGTTGTATGCAACCAATATTCGAATCATTGAATCCAATCATGTTATGAGAGATGAATTGTGGGATTCTGACCCATATAGGCTTTGGCATGACCATTTGAGAAATCTAGGTCGTGATATGATGATCCGTATATTAAAGACTTCACAGGGACATCCATTCTTCAGAATGAAAAGAAGTAAAAACTGAATTTTGGAACGAAATGGAGCACCTGCGCCTCATGACACCGTCCCCCTGCATGACCGACCTTCACAGGCAGACGCTGCCGTCCCTCTGCGGCCCAAGAATGGCTTTGACGCCATCTATGCCCCTTTGCCTCCAAATTCTACTTATAAAGTCCATTGTGACTTGATGGCTCAATCAAAATCCTCATTGGTTGTTTCTAAAACCCATCATTCATTCTGCAAAGTCTACTCTTTAGTAAAATTAGGATCAAGACCATCCTATGCAAATGACACTAAAGAAAATATACCATTTTGACCACCTTGCAGACCATTTAGATATTTTATGGTGTTGGTTGATGCATCGACACGCTGGTCACATGTTATGTGCGCTTTTGTCCTCTAGGAACACTTCATTTGCTAAACTCCTAGCCCAAATTATTAAGTTAAGGGCTCACCACCCTGATCATCCTATTAAGTCTATAAGACTATACAATGCTGAGGAGTTTACATAAAAAACTTTTGATGATTATTGCATGTCCATTGGGATTGAAGTTGAACATCTTGTTCCTCATGTTCACGCCCAAAATGTATGATGTCTACATGTTCGATCTTGAAGAATGAATGCGTGTTGCACTCTTTTTCTCCTCCTCGAGCTTGTTTTTGTCCCACATGGTTTTTCACTCAAGCAAGGTTTTTAATGAGGCAACGGATGAAGCGTCACCACCAAGTTTGAGCGGCACAAGGGGGAGTGTTGAAGAAAATTGACTTATGTGTGCCTAATCAAACTAGGATTAGTTCCATGATTGTAATAGGAGAGAATGTTCTAGAACTCCTAGTCCTATTCGGAATAGTTTTCCTTGTACCATTAGAACATGTACTTTGTAATCCCTATATATAGGGCTCCTATTCTCAATACTGAAACACACAATTCTCTCATCAATCTCTCTCAATTAATTTGTAGATCTGCATTTTGTTTTAGAATAAGAGATTCGTAGGCAATTGTAGAAAGAATTGATAATTAGAACCATATATAAATAAGGAGTACAAGCACATAATCTTAGAGTATAAGGATTCATTCTAACTAGAACTAGGAATCTAGAATATTCTCTTCTATTACAACTATAGAAAGTAATCTTAGTTTGACAAGGAACACAAAAGTCAAATATTCTTCAACACTCCCCCTTGTGCTGCTCAAACTTGGTGTCACTGGTGACGTCATGACTCTTCAAATGTTGCCTCGTTAAAGTCAAATATTCTTCAACACTCCCCTTTGTGCCATTAAAACTTGGTGTCACTGGTGACGTCATGACACTTCAAATGTTGCCTCGTTAAGAACCTTGCTCGAGTAACCTGAACTTGGCTGAGAACAGGGAAGTTCTCAATGATTTTGTAGTAATCAGCTATGAAATCAACCATCTTGTGAGCATTCTCTCTGAGCTGCTCAGCATCCATTTGCTTTAATCCACCCTCCCTGTTTTCAAAAAACCCAAATGTGCAGAAAGAAATAAAGTCTCATCAGTATTTTAGTACGGTCATCATATATAACAAAACAGAGATTGATGGAGAGATTGTGAGTTACATCTTGTGGTGATGATGCTCTGGCCTCTGGGTTTTGGCTGAAGATTAGAAATGAGGGATTGCTGGTTTGAGGATGAGGATCCAACTCACTTTTTCCTTTACCTTCTTAGTCCAATCGACGAACTTTTTTTAGGAAGTATTGCAATTGTAACAAACGAGGTATTTTGCAACTGGCCTGTATAAGACCTGGTACCTAATTCGAATCGAATAAGTATCAAGCTTATTGGAAATTTTCAATCATTACAGTATATATGATAAAAGTCATAAAACAAAGGACCTTGAAACTCAAAGGTAATGACTTTCTGATTGTTTTCTATAAAAGCATCAAGCTTCAGGGACAGGTTGACAACTTTTGTGATAATCCTAACTTGGATAAGTCATCTGATTAAGTCATCAGACCTTATTTTGTTTGGGTTAAGTCATATGATAAGATGTCATTCTCATAGACATGTGAGAAAAAAATCATGTGACGATTTGATGATCAGATCACCTTCTATGGTTTATGAAAAATTGAACTTTTATTTATTATTTTTTATGTTATGATATAATTCATTTGATTTGTTGTCTAATGCTAATGCTTTGTTTTTTTTTTTTGGGTCATCTGAGATGTATTGGTTTTTTTTTTTTTGAAAAATTAATAAATTACCAAATTTTTTTGGGGCCGTGACCACTTACCCAATTTCAACCTAAAAAATGCCCACTTACTCCACTAAGAGTTTTTTTTATCCCATTTACCCAATTCAACATCTACTGACAATTTTACCCCTATTAATCAAACTAAAACTCACAGATCTCAATCCTCTCAGACTCTCTCTCCTCCCGGACTCTCTCTCTCTCTCTCTCTCTCTCCAGCCGGCAGTGGCGACCACGCCTTCAACACCTTCTTCGTCGACCTTGATCCCGGCGCCGGCTAGCACATCCCAAGCCCCATCTTCGTCGACCTCTGCCAATCACTGAACACCGTTCTGGTGCCGATCACTGATTTGGTGCCGCCCATCCTCAATCATGAATCACCGATCTGAAGCTCCCATCCCTTTGCGGTGCCGGAACCTCACCAAATTGAGACCGGTCAGAGATGGGCTGCAGGTGAGCGACTGGAGAAGAGGACATGGGGAAGACGAAGGCGGAGATGGACTGCAGGTGAGCGACTGGAGATGGGCTGCGTCGGGGCTGGGACCGGTCGGAGATGGGCTGCAGGTGAGCTACTGGAGAAGAGGACCTAGAGAAGATGAAGGAGGTCCGGTCGGAATAGTGCCTGAATCGGGCTGGAGAAGCATGGGTGTCCACAGGGGAACTTTGTGTGGCCGGAGAAAAATTCTGTTGTTTTTTGTTTTTTTTTTATTTGGTTGGTTTTTTTTATATTTTTTTTTATTCTGATTTCGCTGGTTTTTTTTTTTTTTTTTTTTTCTGATCTCGATGGGAAGATCTCCGAGAATGGGGAAGGAAAAAAAAGGAAAAAAAAGTGAACGTTTACAATTGAACATATAAATTGATTAATTGTGGCTGTAGTGTATTCGTTTTGGTTCACTTAAGGGCAATAATATGATTATTGGAGGGTAATAATATGATTATTAGGGCAATAATATGAGTATTGGGAGGCAATAATATGATTACTGGGGGGCAATAATATGATCAATTGTGACCTATAATGTATTCATTTTGGTTTTGGGAGTTTATACAATTCACTGGACGGAAATAATATGAATTTGGGACGCAATAATATGATTACTAGGGGGCAATAATATGGTTACTGGATATTATTAGGGATCGGTAGCCGGATTCCGGTCACCGGTCGTCAGATTCCGGTCACGGTCACCAGATTCCGGTCACCGGTCGCCGGCGCCCTGCCACTGGTCATCGGAGGCCGGCAAGGTGGAGGATGACTTCTCCCTCTAAGTGAACAAGAAGGAGAGGGCAAAAAAGTCTCAAAAAAAAATTAATTGGGTAAAGGGGAAATAATCCCTTAGAGTGTTTTGGGTAAATGGGGTTAAAAAACAGTTGGTGGAGCAAGTGGGCAATTTTTAGCCTAAAATCGAGTAAATGATCATTTCCCCAATTTTTTTAATTACGAAAATATCCTCACATGCTATTAATGTGTTGACGTCGGGACAGAAAAATTAATAGAAAATAGCTAATTTAATAGTTGGGTAGCAAATTTGGCTAATTTGGGAATATCACTAGTACAAAAAGTTAATCACACAACACTAATCACACAACGGAACACAAATCATCTGTTGTGTGTTGAAGTCAGTTTAATCATACAACGGTGCTGGTTGAATTCTGTTGTGTGAATGCCAACAAAGTGATAACTTTTTTATAGGAACTACATTGCACAACGGAAATTAAGCATGGTCCGTCGTCTGAGCCTTAAAAATTTAGCGGCAGATTTCCCTCCACTTCGGAGTTTTGGTTGGATGTTGAAAAACTGAAATTTGGGCTACTAGGACAACGGGTTTTATTATTGCCGTTGTGTGATTGAGCAAGCTACAATAATCATACAACAGATTTAAGGTTTTCTGTTGTGTGAACATGCAAATGGCGGTAACATTTTAACCAAAAATGTTGAAGGCGCCATGTTTCCCTCCATCATTTTACATTTTATACATTCAGACGACAGTCAGATATATTTCTGTTGTGTGAATAACTTAAGAAAATTTCTAGCTAGGTTTTGATTCCCACATCGTGTCTAAAAGAAAGAAAGAACCAAAAAAAACATGCGGCCGCTCTCTCGACATTTAGCCCTCTCTCGACTGCACATCGACACTTAGCTCTCTCTCTCTCTCTCTCGACACTTAGCTCTCTCTCTCGACTGCATATCCCTTACACTTAGCTCAAGAATCGAGCCCCCAAGATTCGAGAGGCACCACACGAGGCCACAAGTCTCTCGTGGTTGTTCCATGGCAAGTTCATCTTTCAGACCCGGTTTCTGAATCCCGTTTGGGGTACTTTCGATTTGGCGCAGTGCAAGCAAGATGTGAACTGGACTGTCAGTGTGGTCAGAGAGCTAATGGGCGAGCAGCTTTTGAACGGTGATAAGGCTCTCTGTGTCGGTGAAGGATCGGCCTCGGCCGTGATGGCGTTGCAAGATTTGGGGTTTCCCAATGCTCGTGGTGTTTATGAACACCGATTCTTCACCGATTAGGGTAATTGGTATGAATTAGCATGGGGTTTTGGGTTGGTTGTTTCTGATTCCAGATTTTTCCGACCAATTGTAGTTCACATCCTCAGATTTTGGACCTAAATTTAGGTTTTGGTCCCAAATTTGGGTTGCCCACTGCTGATGCTCAAAAACTGGAGTGGGATATTTTGGGTTGTAAGGTCGGGTGAAACCAGAAATGGAGAAGAAGAAGAGTAGAGTACTGATAATCAGAGCAACAGGAAATCTGGGTCACCATTTAGCCAATGCCAGCCTCCATTTCTCTCACCCCACTTTCGCTCTCGTCCGACCCGACACCTTCTCCGACCCCCACAAGTCCCAAAACCTTCGAGCCCTCTCCGATGCCGGCGTCACACTCCTCCAAGTCGTACCCTTGTTTCCATTTATGGCTCTTAACCATGTTCGAATAGTTTAAGTCATTTATCAACTCAGTTTATTTGTCTCTGTTTCAGGGTTCGCTGGAAGACGAAGAGAACCTTGTTGGAGCAGTGAAGCAAGTTGATGTTGTGATTTGTGCTGTTCAGGTCAAACAGGTGCTCCATCAGAATTCAAGTTATCAAAAATGCTGGTTCCATCAAGGTTTCGATAATTCAGGGATGGACTACAACTTCTATTCAAACAAAGCTGAGATTAGGCGTCTTGTGGAAGCTCAAGGCATTCCCTACACTTTTATTTCCTGCAATTTCTATACGAGCTATTTGCTTCCTTCACTTGTGTAGCCGGGCCTCAAAGTGCCTCCAAGGGACAAAGTCACGATTTTCGGGGACGGAAATACTAAAGGTCCTTAAGATTGGATTTGGTTTTTGAGTTGTGTGGTTTGCTGCTCTGCTTACAGTTGTTATTTCTTAATTTGCAGGCGTTTTTGTCAAGGAAATTGGTGTAGCTGCCTTCACTATCAGGACATTGGACGATCCACGAACCTTGAACAAAGTGTTGTATTTTAGGTACTTCTTCTAGTTCATACTATTTGGGTATTTCACAATGATTGGTTACTTGATCTCATAACAAATAAGATATAATTCCTGCTGAGGGTAGGGACTACAAAAACGGAAGAGAGAAAATGGTTGAGATTCATATATTCACCACTGATCTTTTACATATCTAGCTTAGGACGTGCTATTTCTTTTATCATTTAGTAAAAGTTTGAATGCCTGTATGAACCCCAGGAAAGATTAGCAGCACATCCTCCTAGGCCTTGCAATATTCTCCCAACATAGTTCCCAAATTGTCTACGGATCTTACAACATTAACTACGTTCCTGTTGGGATTAGAGGTGCAAATTGAGATTCTAATGTGAGTTGCACAACAGAACGGTATACAATAGAAAGAATAGATAGATGAGGTCCTGAGAAAGGAAATTCTTCATAACAAGAAAATTGCATAGGCTTGAGACTACAAATCCCTTTGTATATTTGAATTCTTTTCCTGTGCTAATAGTAATAGGGGGCGGTTTTGTTACAATGTTGATGCTCCAAAACTTTGATATCTTCCCTCGTGAAGTTTCTTATGAAAAGATGCCCATTTTCAGTTATGTTATGAAATTTTGTTCCCACTACTGAGAATTTGCCTTCATTTCTACTAATATTATCTGCTAGGTTGTTAGGGGGGGGGGGGGGGGGGAAAGAATAGAGGGTATTGACGTTCTTGTTCCAAAAAAGTCACATCATTTCTGTAAGAGCCTTTCTGACCCTCAACCATAAAAAGCATTTTAAGGAAGCTATCATCTAAATCAATACGGTACTGTATTTCTTGTTCAGATAAAGATTCCAATTGGTTGTTTTGATCATATTGTTCATTACCATTTGTGTTCATAAAGTTAAAATAGTATGTAAAATCTATATTCATGGGTCTCTATGGTTCTTATACTTTGCTTCCCTTGCCTTCTGATTATTTTGTGATCTCTATGCGTTCTCCAAGTTTCTGTTACTTCTACAGTTCTACTGCTATTGAGAGGATTTGCATGGCTTGTTCACGGGCTCTAGTTTTTCCTTGTGCTTTGATGTTGTTTAGATTAATTTTTTAAGTATTAATGTTGCCATTTTTATGGCCTTCCACTTCATGCACTACCTTGAATCATGCTGCCATTTTTGCTTATGCTTTATCATCTGCAGTAATGCCGTGTATAACATAACATATGTTATATTCAATTAAATTGTCTATTTTTATTACAAAGTGTACATATTTGGTTTGTGTTGAATAGCATTATTCCGCTCATTATTGTAATTTGCATAAAAGCATTCAGTTTTAATTGAAACCTTTCATTTATAGATGACGGCACATCGAGCCTTTCAGTTCTGCAAGCAATACAAACGAACTACGGAGTTTCGAAGGTTATGTGAAATCATCAGGAATCATCTGGCTAATCTGAACAAGTATAGAGATCAAAGAGACCGACCTGACCTATCTGCACCTGAGAGCTTGCAACTGTATCTTGATACTAGATTTGAGCAGCTGAAGATAGCTACTGAACTTGAACTGTGGCAGGTGTCTGAATTCTTTTTGAGTATATTTTTTATGTGTTCATTTTGTCGACAAAGTGCAAAATATGTCCATTTCTATCTCTTAATCCTTTTGCCATTATGCTATCTGTAGGAAGCGTTCCGCTCTGTTGAAGATATTCATGGATTGATGTGCATGGTTAAGAAAACCCCTAAACCATCGTTGATGGTGGTTTACTATGCGAAGCTCACAGAAATTTTTTGGATTTCTGCTAGCCACCTTAATCATGCTTATGCATGGTTCAAGCTATTCTCGCTTCAGAAAAGCTTTAACAAAAACTTAAGTCAGAAGGATTTGCAGTTAATAGCATCATCTGTTGTCTTGGCTGCACTTTCAGTTCCCCCCTATGATCAGACACGTGCTGCCTCTCACTTGGAACTTGAAAATGAGAAAGAGCGCAATTTGAGGATGGCTAATCTAATTGGCTTTAATCTTGACCCCAAAATCGACAGAGGAGATGTGGTATTGCAAGTTTGTTTGTGTTTATTTGTACAGTTTCTTCTTTAGATTCGACTTATAATTGTTCCCCAAACTGATAATGTGCTTTATGGCCAGCTTTCAAGATCTGCTCTTCTATCAGAACTGGTAAGTTTGTTGATTTCTGTTTTATTTTTATTTATAATTTATTGTATTCACTTTTCCTGTGATAAACATAGACAATTATTACATTTTTAAGGAGGTATTATGGTTTAATATACCCTGGGTCAAGCTTCTTAAGGTGCTGTTAGTTGATCATCAACTATTTATGAATCAAATTATATTCAGGCCACCTTTTTCGATATTTTGAAATTCATATATCATTTTCCATAAACCTTGGCACTTATTAATATTGGTGTGAATGAACGACTGTTTTTCTGGGCTAGTCATGATGCTTATCCAAAACCAGTATTTACTAATAATGGCTTGCAAATTGAAATTTTGTGCTTCTTTGGAAATGCTGTCTTTTTTTTTAATTGTTTTTTCAGTATGGTCTTATTTGTTTTTGTGTTTTCTGGGCTAGATTCATCCCATTCACAAGGAAATGATGAAACTCTTCATCGAGCAGATGAGAGAAGTGGAAGAGTCCACCCAACTGTTGACGTGGCAGAAATTATCAGGCGTTGGACACATGCTTTACAGCGTATTCATAAACAGTCACTTCATATGGTAAGCACTTGGAATTATGTTTTTGATTTTGTTGGGAAAATGATTTGAAAGATTGCATTCTTTTAGTCGTGCTTATATGCTGACTTGGGTCTATAACCTCTCAGTAATTGAATCTGTATTGTGCAAATGGTAATTTGTAGGCAAAAGCTAATGAGGGAGAGGGTCCAGAAATTCTAAGAAGTGCGCATGAAGGCAGTTCAAGTGGTCATGCCGAGTCATTAGCTGCAACACTAGCTGAACATCAGCAGCACTTGGTTAGCTTTCAGGTAAGCTTATGCTTTAACTGAACTGGTTATGGCTAAAGTGCTTCCAGCTTCTCAGTTTGGACTTATGTAGAAGTTAGAACCAATTCTTGTCTAACATGGTAGACATCTAACATAAACTTGTAATGAAGTTGTTATTCATTTGAATATTCATATATGACATTAAATTAAGTATTTCAATTTGAGTTATTTTTGTTGGTATGAGGGGATGTGGGATAGTGAATCCTAGTATGCTTGGACTCCTAGAACTGAATAGACAATTGTGTTCGCTCTGATTTGTTTTTTTTTTTTATACTGATTCGATAACTCATTTGAGTTGTCCAACTTGCAGGGTTATTCCTAGTCCTTTTTCATATGACACAAAGACCATGCTGGTATATGAGAGTGAGTATTGGGATGGAAGACATCAGAACCATAACCAAGGATACCTCCTCTGCTGTAATAATCCAAAGCTCAAGAAGCAACATAAATGAGTTGGAGTAGGATCTTAGAGCTTAAGAAGCAAGTACTGTGGATTACCTCCTTTCAGCATGTGAGCTACCAAGTTTGATTCATGGGTCTAGCCAGCAGCTAGAAATAGCTAGGGATGCTTTTGATTCATGTGTAGGTAGCAGCTAGGAATGCTTTCTTTTTTGGTATATTATCTAGTAACTTGAATGTTTGGATGTTTGAAAAATGCTACTTGAATGATATGGATTAGTGTGGTTTTATATGGTAATATGGAGCATTATTTTTGGAAAGAGATGCCAAGTATGAATTACATAATGAACAAACAACAGCTCCAAATAATGTTGTGAGAACCAAGCTCAAACAACAAACCTTACATTGCTCACACAATGGTTGATACAAAGAATTTGTTGTGTGAACTAACAACCAACAACAAAGAAAACAAATTCTGTTCTCTGAGATTAATATCACACAACAGAAATCAAATCATCTCTGTTGTCTGAGTAATCAACAGACAAGGGAGATAATTTTACTTCAGTTGTGTGTTACTTACCTCAGACAACAAACATTAATAATCCGTTGTCTGTTATTAGTCTCAGACAACAAAGAATGAGTTATATCCGTTGTCTGTTATTAGTCTCAGACAACAAAGAATGAGTTATATCCGTTGTGTTATGAATCTCAGACAACAAAGAATGAGTTATATCCGTTGTGTGTTATGAATCTCAGACAACGGTAAATTCCCTTTTCTGTTGTCTGATTGTGCCGCGGCATCCCCGCGCATGCCATGCCAGGCACATGCTTGCGCAGAATTCACACAACGGAAACTAGTATTCTGTTGAGCAAAGTGATATCACACAACGGTGAAATCACCGTTGTCTGATGTTTTAATCACATAACACTCACTTAGACCACGGTGAGCTTGGTCATCAGACAACAGAAATTCACCGTCGTCTGATGACCTTTTTGTAGTAGTGTATCAAGATAACAAATTGGCACAAATAAATCATAAAAGTAGCAAATTGAAACTATAGTGAAAGCTATGTGAGCAAATTGGCAATTAAGCCTGTCAATAATGAAGTATAGGGTCTTATGTGGTCATATTCCTCTGTCAGTGTAGGTGTTCCAAAAGAGAATGAAGAAATGTTATGGCTAAGCCATTGGCAGTTTGAGAATGATGAGATAGAGCGAGGTTGGGCAAGAACTACGTTTTTCTCTAGAAATCGAAGATTTTTAGATCTTAATAGAGCTTGAAGTCCAACTTGCATACGAGCATGAAAGTGAGGGCAAGGCATGTAATGGTATCCAGTTATCAAATCTTGAAGATGTTACATGATGCGGCTAAAATAGCCTCACAATTTAACCCTGCAAAATGTAGTTGTCAGTATAGGATAAGCAGGGATCGTTCAATCCGGAGATTGTAGGGTACACCTACACTAAAAGGTCAATTAACAAATAAAATAATAAAATGGGGGTTTTGAGATTTGGATCCTAATCTACTTAAAATAACAACGAAACAAATAAAACTATATACAATGATCGACTTCCCTAACCTAGACCAATACCACTCGGAAATTACTAAGTGTAAAAATAAAATATCCATTTCAACATTCTACAAAAATGTGCCCATCTTAAATGTCTAGATAAGAGCCCAAATGAAAAGGCTCAGCGGATCAATCCATTTATCTGATTCGTTCTAATGTAGGTTTGGATCGGAAAAGTCCTTACCAAGCCTAATACTACTAATTTTCGAAAACACTCAGCGTAATTCTCTTAACTAGTAGTATTATCTAACTCTCGAATCAACTCACACGTGCAAATTAACCATTACCCATAGAATTTAACACGTAATTTTCAGAATTGTTTAATCATTAAAGCATGATTTTTGCCACTCGTTAGAACTAATTACTATTTGTTAACTCAGCGTCTTAATAAATAACAATTACTCTTGGCAAATTAATCAAACAGACAAGAACTCTCACTGTTATTCTAGCATGCAAACTTATGAACCTAACTCTGAAAATTACCTAAACACGTAAAAGGGCACAAGATTGTAACATGCATCGTAAAAGAATTCTCGAAATTAACTCAATAATAAACTGAAAATCTCAAAAATATTAATAAAAATATTCTGAAAATTTCATGTCTCCAATTACACAACTCGCAAATCCAAACACACAAAACCGAAATAAAAATTGTAAATAGAGTCATAGTTACACTTTGAAGCTTTCCTCAACGGCTTGGCGATAAGGTGATGAACTCGTCTCTACTATGGTGGTGGAGCGTCTTTGACTCAGCGCCTAAGAACTTCATAGATTGATGGATGGATGGTGGTCACGGTCTTGTAAGTGTTGGAGGTTTGAGGAGTGAATTGGGCAGAGTTTTGGAATAGTTTTTGGCCAGGAAGTGATAGGCAGGGTAGTGAAGATAATTATGGTCTGGATGTTGCCTATTTATAGGGGAGCCTTGGTTGGCTTTTGTCGATCATACCCTTCATCATTTGGACTGATGGGATTGCATCATAATTCCTTTAATTTCCTAGCTGAAACGTCTCATTTATGACCTTAATTCCTCTCATAATGAGGTCTCTTAGCAAACTGAAATGTCTTTCTCTTATTTATTTTCCAGTTGAAACATTTTTCTCCTCTATTTATTTTCCAGCTAAAATGTCTCTCTTTTATTTTCATTCTTCATTGCTTAGTCAAATGTCTTAAATGCTTTATTTTCTGATTCTATCATTGCTGTTTCCAAGGGTTCCATCAGGCAAGGTTTCCTATAACAAGAAGGAGAATATCAGATTTTTTTTAGAGAAAATAAAAGGGAATTAAAATGTAAAGACCTCAAAAATGTCAACGGTGAGGAATCCTGATCCAACTAGGATTTTTCATGAATTTTGCTTTTTCGCCTATTTCACGCCAAACACTCAACAAAACTCTAAAAACGACTCAATGACTCAAAACATGAAACTAAGGGAGAAACAAGGCTAAAATGTGGCATATACTCATTAATATCGTCGCACTTTTTGCTCCTATCATTACAACCCAATATGAGGCACCTTATTGGAACCAGGGTGACCTCATTGGACATGAATCGGCACCAAGGTACCAAATGCGGGTGGGCAAATACTTCCTTCACAATCATGTCTTAATATTTCCTTATTATTCTCATTTTTCAGCCCTAGAGAAACGTGTCTTGGGGCAAAAATATTTGAATTCATTTATTTTAGACGTGTAAGTTCATGAAAGAATAGTTGCAAGGGTGGCTTGTGGCGCCATGAAATGCGAGTACGTGCTTTGTATAATACAGAGATGAAGTCCAGTTGATTGAGTGCTTGCAATTCCAATGAAATAATTTGGTTGGCTTTACTAATAGTTCAAAAGAATCATATCACTTATAAACAGGTTGTCAATTACTATGAAGATGAAAGCTGAAGAGAAGACTAATCCATGGCTGATGTACAAATTGACATGTTTCCTGATGAAACAAAACCTTCTATCTCCTCTGGAAGTTCAACATCTTAATTGAAAAGGCAAAGACAAATGCAAAGAGTACTGCAAATCCAGCAACTACTGCTGCAACCACTCCTAGAAATTCATGTTTGAAGCCAAAGTAAGTCCTCATAAATTGTTCCACAGTTTCGCCCGTCTCAAGCTCGTTCTGTAGATCTCCAAACTGTGATGTAGCCAATCCATACAAGCTCCAAGCCATTGGACATGCCCAATAGTACCATCTCCACCATATAGGAATCCTCTGTACCAAAAGAACAAGATAAAGAATAGTAGTATCAGAAAATAAGTACATTCCAGGCACTGAAGAAACATGCAATAGAAATTAAGAGCGAGGAATGCTTACAGTTCGTGGGATTAAGAACCCGGAGAAGACATTCCATACTGCATAAAATGCACTAGAGCTTATAGCAGCAACGTGCTGGTTCGGTGTAAAGGCCACTCCCATCATACCATAGAAGGTGAAGTACAGAAATGTGAAATACATGAAAAATAGGTACCATAAGAATTTAGTCACAGTCCACTCAAAACCGATCATTGCATAGACTATGACACCATAGAGAATTGTTTGGGCAAAAATATATGGGAGCTCAATTGCAACCTGCAAAAAAATGAGGACCGTGTAAGACAAAAGAGAAAGTAAATCAGTTATCAATTGGTAAAATGTACTATTGTACACATACCTGTGCAAATGCATAAGCCAATGGAGAATACATTCCAGCAGCTCGTTCTCTATAAAAGACTGTTCGTTCGACAGACACTACTGGCTGAACTGTTGTTGAATTCTTAATACCAAGAAACAGAACAGCAGCATACATAGAACCAATTGCATTGAACAGATCCTGTTGTTTTTTCCTGCACCCAAAAGTATTCAAAATCAGATTGGGAATCAAATATATTTGCAAGAATATCAACTTGTATGCTATCAGTATTGTAACTTACGTTTTGGAGCCAAGGTCCCAGAACATTGTCCCCAACATCAAGGCTATGATGGTTGTGTATATCAACTTTATGGCAGTATATGCTGGATTGCGCCAATATGACCAATGTTGTTTCCATAAGCAAGCCATGCATTGTGTTAAAAATGGCTGAGAATATTGAGTAGGGAAATACAGGTCCTTGGAATCTGGAGGAGGGGTGCTCAGTTCTTCAATAAGTGTTTTGTTTCTCCTGAAATAAATGCACACATAAATTAGAATTACTTTCATCACCAAATCTTTCTCAAGTCAATAGGTCAAACCTACCTGTATAGCTCTGAATTTTTATAAATATCAGCAAAATCAACACCAGAAGCTATTTCTTTTGCAGAACTGGTGACTTCCAACATCCAAGTTGCTGGATTATAACCATCCTTAATCTTACTGACATTATCAATTCCCTTCATGCAGAAGTATATGTGTTAGAAACCTTCAACAGAAAGAAGATATTTGAGCTCAAACTTTTGATTTCTGAATACCTCAAAGTACTTGATTAAATGGCAAGAATGACGCCCCAATGGCCCAACGTATAGCTCTTGTCCTCCTTTCTTCAGTAGGAATAACTGCAATGACATGTTAAATATATCATGCTTGTGTATTATAGATAAATTATGTAAATTTATCTATGAAGATTTTGATCTACCTCATCAAAAGATTCAAAGATATCAATGCTTGGCTGATGAATGGTGCACACAACTGTTCTTCCGTGTCCACAGTATTCCTAACTGTTCTCATAACAATTGCAGCAGCTCTTGCATCTAGGCCAGAAGTTGGTTCATCCATGAAAATTATGGAGGGGTTAGCCACTAGTTCAACTGCAATGGTCAGCCTCTTTCTTTGCTCAGTTGAGAGACCATTTGCACCGGGCAACCCTACAAGTGCTTGCCTTAACGGATCCAACTCCACAAGTGCCATCACTTCCTCGACAAACATCTACAAGAATGTATCTCATAAGACACAAAAGACCTTAAGCTGGTAGTTGCCTAACAAATCTACTTTGGAAGTTAAGATACCAACCTTCCTTGTTTCGGAATCGATTTCTGCAGGTAAACGCAACCATGCTGAGTACATCAAGGATTCATAAACAGTAACATGTGGAGAGTGGATGTCATTCTGCTCACAGTATCCAGAAATTCGAGCAAATGATTCTTGCTTCTTGGGGTGCCCAGAAATTGTGATATTTCCCTCAATATATCCCCCAGTTTTTCTACCAGCTAGTACATCCATTAGAGTTGTCTTGCCAGCACCACTCACTCCCATAAGAGCCGTGAGAACACCTGGCCTGAAAGCACCACTCACGCGCCTGAGGAGCACCAATTTATCCTCAGGAACACCTTGGTTCTTCATTTCCTGCAATTATGTATAGGATTCACACAAGTTATGTTGAGAGAGTTGGGCAAGCTTGTCCATTGTCGAACATATAATAATTTTGGTTGCACACATCACCTGTGGCATGTCCACCGAGTATGAGATTTCATCAAAGGTGATGGAATATGGTTCAAATGGAAGAACCATTCCTCTTTTCGTGTTATGCGTACTACTTCCATCCCCTTTCTCTGAATTTCCAAAAAAATTATGTGTATATAAATGGCATGTAGTCAACAGATATACAACAAAACTTCTATACAAGATATATCACCTTTGCTGATTTGAGGAGTCAAGCTTTTGTCATCATCTTTATTGCCTTGAGATTCTTCTGATGATTAACACCCTGTGGCTTGTCCAAAGCTGCATAATCATTTTATGGTATCATGAGCTAATCTTTTCTGTCTTTTCTTAAAGTTTAGTGCAAACTTACTAGGTGAATGCACTCACGGTTTAGATAAGTGAGCGCAGAGTGTAACAAATGTTGAATAAGAGCATGTATCCAGCCAATGCTCCTGCGCCAATCCAATACCAATATGCATGTGTACGAAATCCACGAGATTTCAGAATTTCAACTCCTAATGATTCGTTTGAGTTTGGAAGAACCTTTAACAGTAATAGATCAAAATCAGAGAATTACTTAGAGATGAACAACTACAAAATGTTTGAAATGGCTCAATGAAGGACTTACATGTGACCAACTCTTGCCAAGGAATTCATTAACTACAATTGCATTCTGCCCATACATCAAAGGTGATATCCAGTAGCCCCATATCCACCATTTCTTTATACTTTCTGTGGAGTCAACCAAAAAAAATTGAGAAACATGGAATTAATTGATACAGAAATTTAGTTACCAGACGTCAAGTATCTTTACTTAGATTTTTTACCTCTTGACAGGACAAAGCCCCCCAAAGCGAAAAGCATGACTAGTGCAAATGAGCCAAATGTATTAGCAACAGTCAAGCTTCTACCTACTCCAGCAATGAATCGGAATAATCCAGAAGCCATTTGATTCATGAGTAGGAGGAGAAGGTATTGCTTAAACAATCTGCATTACACGTTCATGACAGTATATGATTTGGGGTCAGAACCAACATGAAAACAAATGTTAAGGAGAAAGTGATCAACAATTTTGCTTCTAGTATGTTACTTTTACCTTCCAACATTTGGATCAAAGCCAATGACATAATAGGTGATAAATACCCAAACACCAACTTCAACACAGGTGAGAGGGATCTTGAGGAGCCATGCCGGAAGTGCATATGCCCATGGTGGAAAGAAGAGCAGCTTTCTGTGCTTATAAAACACTGGAAGCTTGGCTATAGTCATCGAAAGCTCTGCCATTCCATTGAACATAACAGCAACCAAGGAGAAGAATAATGCGCCAGCATAAATTCCTCCATTAATTACTGAATCGCGGTGCATCTCAGTTCGTAGGAACAGTGTCATTGTAATCAGAGACAATATTGAGAGCTAAGGAGGGAAGGAGATGATAATGTATTAATTAATACCATGCATAGAGAAAGATAGAAATGGTTACAACTTAAACAAAATAAATAAATAAATAAATAAATAAAGTTAAAAACCTACTTGGATAAGCTTGAAAAGGTAAACAAATGAATTCCTCTTCATGAGCAAGAACTCCCTTGAAACAAGCTTTCAGCAGTTCTGCTCTTTTAACACCATATTTTTTTGTCGTTAATGCAGCTGAGTGGCTTTTGGTCTTGTCAAATGGAGTAGCAAGTTCATGTGTAATTGCGCGCCCTACGTGGAAAGATTGGAATGCCAAGGAAAATTCTTCGACTGTGATGAACCTGTAAGGTTCATCTCTGCTAAACCAATACTGCTCCTGATCTTTCCTTGATGTCACCTACACCATATTACTTGCACACTTCATAACTATAATTCTGATTTTAATTTTTGTCACAGTATGAAAGATAATCTATAAATGGACTTACTTCTTGCAGGAAATCGGCCACACCTTTTCTCTCTGGACATCTGAAGCCCATAGACTCAAAAAAATCGAGAACATGTTCGCGGGGACCTTGATACACAATTTGACCATCAGAAAGGAGAATAATGTCATCAAATAGATCATAAGTCTCGGGTGCTGGCTGCAGTAGTGAGATGAATGCAGTCCCTTGGAGAATGTGAACATATTGCTTGATGGAATTCACTATTTGATAAGTTGTTGAACTATCCAAACCAGTCGATATTTCGTCCATGAATAGTGCCTTAGCAGGACCAACTAACATCTCACCTATATATATGATTCACTCATCAAACCTTTTCCACTTCATATATTCATACAAAAATTAGAGCACAGTTAGTGCTCATGTAAGAGTTACGACTTTATTTACCAGTTGTGACTCGCTTCTTTTGTCCTCCAGATATACCCCTTATCAATTGATCCCCTACCAAGGTATTTGCACAGCCCTCCAATCCCAAAACCTGCAAATCGAATCCATTAGTCATCACTAAAGAGTTATTTTAGAAATCCTCTTCTTATTACAGAACAAAAATGATGTTACCTTCAGAATATAATTTGTCACAAATGCTGCTCTCTTACTTTCTGATGCTATTCCCTACAATAGCAGAAAATTAAAATCACCATACATGAATAATCATTCCAAAAACATTCTGTAAAATTAAGGAAGGTAAACAGTGTCAATTTTGTATGATCATTTTCTCACCTTCATGTAGATATCCAAGTCTGGATCTGGCTTAATACTTGCATCTTTCTCTCTTCTACTTAGCTCTGCTAGCATCTCTGCCAAAATTCAGCATTATAAACAATTATCTTCTGCAATTAATAAAGTTTTGGTCTAACTCAGCAAATTAAGGGAAACTAAAGAAATGTGCAGTCCCATAAACGAACCATAACGAGGTCCGACCCCTTGGCATCTTGCAGAAAAAGCCAAGGTTTCTGCAACTGTCATTTCTCCAATATGAACATCATGTTGACTGATATATGCAGCACTTCTCTGAGGCACAAACTCGTGCATGCCATGACCATTGTAAGTCACACTTCCTGAAACCTGCACAAGAATTTTGACTAAAAGACATTAGTAACAAAATCCAATTCTAATACCTAAACATAAAACAGAAAAACCTTACTTAAAAGGCCCATTTCATTTTATATAACCTTGAGATCCTTATCAAGCTCTCCGGCCAAAGCCAGCAAGAGCGTGGTCTTCCCTGAACTTGGAGGACCCAAAAGCAATGTCATCCTACAAACACAAGAAGTGAACCAAGTTGAGTATCGATTGGGCAATTTATGCCACACAGACTATAATAAGTAGAACCACTGAGTTTCTTCACCTGCAAGGCTTGATGATCCCACTGACATCTTTCAGTATAGACAAATGTTCCTTCTTTTCAGGAAGAACGTGCAGGCAATTCAAGAAACCCTGTGTACCCAGAAACAAATAGTTATGTAAGAATAAACAAATTAACAGTGAGATTATATATGCCAAAACTTGAACTGTGGTAGTCTATTAGTACCTCCACTACATTAACACAATAATTGAAGACAGAAGGCAGAGCCCTGCCTCCAACATGAGTTTCAGCTGCAATTTTCAAATGCTCGAACCTAACTTCAATTGTAGGAACACTAATTCCAACTCTGAGATACACATATATACCAAGAAGAAAGAAATCATCAACTCTACATTATTGTCAAGAACAAAGAAAATTCAACAAAATCTAAACCCAGAACTATACATTACCTATCAATTCGGCTCTTGAGCCTCAACAAAAATTTCTCATGATCCTCCTCAGCAACTCCCACTAGCCTCTCGATCAAGTCTTTCTTTTCTTGCAGCTCAAGGTGATGCACATCGACTTCGTTGGCATGGCCTTGAGGAGTAGTGAGCAGACCTTTTTTCAAACGAGTGAATGTAGGAAGTCTCTGCAAAGCTGCCCATTTGAGAGCTTCCTCATCGTCCTCTCCAACTGAAGATGCTGAGAAAACAGCCCTGCCATCGTCAGTCCAAAACGAACCCCTTCTGTTGAAACTGTGACCGGCTTTTTCAAGGTCACAGCTGATGATGTCCATTGCAGAAGCTAAACAGCTAGCTAGCTAGCAGCAAAACCCCGGTCTTTGTAATGAAAAGGAAAACAGATTTATGGCTAGAACACACAAATTAGTCTGCCTTTTTAGCGGGCCACTGTGTCTAGGTAGATATTTATAGAAAAAGAGAGTTGGAGGGAATGCGATGGCTTTGGTCTTGGGCATCATGGATGATATCACTTTGCATTTAATTTGATAATCACTTTGTTGGTGCACGTTGAAACATGTGGGGTTTGGTCTGATGTTGGCCAATTAGTACATAACTATATATCTGTATCCATGGAGATACTACCTTCAACCTTTCAAGTTTTGTAACTGTTTTGGCAATAACCACCTTATCAAAGAAAAATGGAACATTCAATTCAACTCAAGAGGTTGACCAATGAAAAGTTCAACCAAAAAGGAAAACACAAGGAGAAGTACGTTGGCGTTTATGATTTGTGTACTTCATCAAAAAAGAATGCTGCAGACCACTACAGCTCACAATTCACAGGTGTAGGTTTGGGTTCAGCTCACCACAGACGTAAGCAATGACACATGTGTACCTTAGTACCTATACAGCGAATATACGGTTTAGGAAAATTACAATGGAATCCTTGTTGAAAATATGGATACTTATATAGGGTCGTTATATATTAGGGTCGTTGACCCAAAGCACTAAAATGAGTCAAAATTATCTCATTTACCCTAGTAACAGATTTTTATTCTTACTAACCCAATATAATGTAAAAAGATAATTTTATCCTCAACCAAATTAAACAATTACCCATGTGTCTCTCATTCCAATCTGCACACACTCTCTCTTCCCGTACGTACAGATCGCTGGGACATCTCTCTCTCTCTCTCTCTCTCTCTCTCTCTCTCTCTCTCTCTCTCTCTCTCTCTCTCTCTCCTCTCTCTCTCTCTCTCTCTCTCTCTCTCTCTCTCTCTTTCGTCGGAGTCGAAGCATCGTCTGAAGCCAGAGATTTTCCGACGAAGATCACGATGAGTTCAAATTCGGATTTGGTGCGGAAGCTGGAGTCGGCACTTGCGGTTTCGTTTGGAGGCTCAATGACGGACACGGCGGTGCTGATTGCGATGACTTCAGTTGCGTTGATAATAGGGTTTTTGGTGGTTCTGTGGTGGAGATCTGGGGTTGAGTTCTTCATTGCACTGGTTTGATTCCTCGCCTCCAGTGTTCTGGTTACCATTGAATTATTATGCATTGGCTTTGTTGCACTTTTGGAGTTGGTTTGTTTCAAGATTGCAGGGCCCATCATGTTGGATACCTGGCACCACTATTGACAATAATTGATTCCCCAGATTGTAATGGACTCAAATGGGAATAATTTTTAGGGTTCTTGACCAAAAGCACCAAAATGAACAAAAATTATCCTACTTACCCCAACAACAGATTTTTATTCCCACATACACAATTTGACAGCAAATGACCATTGTACCCTTAACTCAATTAATGAATTACAAGAACTGCCACTCATTCTTTCTCTCCCCAGATGTCGACTCTCTCTCTCTCTCTCTACTTCTGGCGCCGACTGACTGGAGCGATGTCGCCGATTTCCTCCATCGATCTTCTCCGATTCAACTCCCAATCTCCAAGCAGATCCAGCAGATGTTGATCGAGGTTCATTCACCGACGAGTTCGCCGACGTCCTCCATCAATCTTCTCCGATTCAGCTTCCTATCTCAACCACCATGAATGAATTCCGGCTACCTCACCAGCTCACGTCTGCTTTTTCGCTGCAACCATAAGCTCGAATCAAATCTAATTCAAGCTGCTTCGTTCTTCCAGACCATTCCAACGTCACCAGTTCCACGCCAGCGTGTTCCCCAGATCCTGCGCCGCTCGCCCGCTCCCTTCCTTCACCTGCAGCGCGGCTCTTCGCAACTCCGACGAGGACTAGAGGTTCGGAGAGGTGAGAGAAGTCGGCGGCGAGCTCCAGAGGTGCTTCGATCTGGTGGTCTTGGTTGGGCTCTTGACTTGGGTGCCCAGAGTATTTTTTTGGGTGCCCAAAATAATTTTTTTTTATTTTTTATTTTTATAAGTAATGGGGATGAAGGAAAGAAAAAAAAATTGAATGTCTATTGGGGAGCAATAGGCGTCTATTGGAGGGCAATATACGTTTTTAAATTAATATAATCTCTTCATTTTTTTTCTTTTAACAAAGTTTTATTTGTCTAAATTTTGGGGGATTAGTTCATATTTTAGCAACCCAAAGTTCTATTGAAGGACAATAGACGTCTATTGGAGGGCAATACAAGGCTGATAGACGTCTATTGGAGGGCAATACAAGGCTGATAGACGTCTATTGGGGGGCAATAGATGGTTATTATGGGTAATAGACTATTAGGGCAATAGACGTCTATTGGGGGGCAATAGACGTTTATTGGAGCGCAATACAGGGCTGATAGACATCTATTGGAGCGCAATACAGGGCTGATAGACATCTATTGGGGGGCAATAGATGGTTATTATGGGTAATAGACTATTAGGGCAATAGACGTCTATTGGGGGGCAATAGACGTTTATTGGAGCGCAATACAGGGCTGATAGACATCTATTGGAGGGAAATAGATGGCTATTAGGGGTAATAAACTATTACGGAAAGAGACGAGACGTCTATTGCCCCAATAGACAGACGTCTATTGCCCCAATAGATGTCTATTGGGGCAGTAAACCTTTCCGATGAGCGGTGACCGGTGACCGGATTCCGGCGATTGGTGATGCGCTCCAGCGAAGTCTCCTATGGTTTCTCTCTCTTCCATTCTCTCTCTCTTTCTCTAAGTAATAAAGAGGTGAGGGTAAAATGGTATTAAAAAAAATTAAAAAAACAAAAAAAAAATCTTAATGGGGTATTAGGGAAGATCTTCTTAGAGTGTTTTGGGTAAGAGGGAATTAAAAAAACTTAATGGGGTAAGTGGGAAAAAAATATCTAAAAATGGGGTAAATAGACAGAAACCCTAATTTTTAAGCATATCATCATGATTCATGAAGGAGCTGGAGGGAATAATGGGTTCAGCTTTCAAGCAATAATGAGATATATTGGTCTAATTTTGAGATTGATTATTCTAGTGGCCTCTCACCAACAATTGCTGTTGTTGGGACTTTCTTTCTACAATTATGGTTTTTCATTAGTTGGTACTTGTCATGAGATTGCTGCTGCTGTGCTGCTTCAGAAAGATTTCAGCGTGATCTCTCTAGACTTTCCTTCTTTCGGCAATATGATGGCTAGCCTTAGCTTTAGCTTTTCTATTCGTTGTATCATAGGCAGTGAATGAATAATTTGAGTAAATCTACGTCTGCAAAGTATGGAAGTCTCATTCTGTGACCTTTATAATTTGCCTGCAAGTTGTGTCTTTTTCCATATTTGAGAATTCAGAAGGGGCTTGCATGTTGGCCATGATGCAAAGACATAATCATATTCCCAGCAACGTTGTTTCTTGTTTACAATTTTGCGAATGAATATGAGTCTGGGTGCCCAAATATATATACATATATATACAGGGCTTCTTGGGTGCTGACGTCCGCACCTAAGCATTAGGTGCGGATTTCCATTTTTTCCCTACTTTTTTATCATACGTTTACATCTTAACCGTTCAGTTTCTAGGTCCTAATGTATAGATCATCTCTACAAAATTTCAGCCAAATTGGTGATCGCTAAGGCATTCAAACTGCAATTTACAACAATGAATACGAACGGTTCCGGTTCCACAGATTCGGAACCGTTCGTATTCATTGTTGTAAATTACAGTTTTGAATGCCTTAACGATCACCAATTTGGCTGAAATTTTGCAAAGATGATCTATACATTAGGATCTAAAAACTGAACGGTTAAGATGTAAATGTGTGATAGGAAAATGAGGAAAAAATGGAAATCCGTACCTAATGCTTAGGTACGGAAGTCCGCACCCAAGAAACATCTCATATATATATATATATACATATATATATTTTTTCAAAATGGGGGTAGAAGCCCAGAAGAAAAGAAAAAAAAATTATCGAGGGACAATAAAAGACTATTGGGGGGCAATAAATGTCTATTGGGAGGTAATAAACATTTTAAATTGATGTAATCTCCTCAGTTTTTTTCTTTCATCAAAGTTTTATTTGTCTAAATTTATGGAGATTAATTCCTATTCCGGCGACCGAAAGTTCTATTGGGGGGGAGACTTTTTGAATTGATGTAATCTTTTTTTTTTTTCTTTAATCAAAGTTTTATTTATCTAATTCAAGGAAGATTAGTTCTCATTCCAGCGACCGAAAGTTCTATTGGGGGCAATAGACGTCTATGAGAGGGCAATAGAAGTTTTGAATTGATGTAATCTTCTCGTTTTTTTCTTTCATCAATGTTTTATTTGTCTAATTCAAGGAATATTAGTTCCCATTCCGACGACTTAAAGTTCTATTAGGGGTAATAGAGGTCTATTATGGGTTAACAGACGTCTATTAGGGGGCAATAAACCTTTCCGGCAACCTTTGAGATTTCAGACAACCTCTTTAGGGGCATTCGGCGAGGTTTTCAGAAAAGTCCGATGGGCGGCTGTCGGTCACCGGATTCGGGGCGGCCGGTGACGGGACTCCAGCGAAGTCTCCTATGGTTTCTCTCTCTTCCATTCTCTCTCTCTCTCTCTCTCTCTCTATGTAACAAAGGGGCGAGAGTAAAATAGTCTAAAAAATAAACAATAAAAAAAAAAGACTTAATAGGGTATTAGGGAAGGCCTCCCTAGAGCGTTTTGGGTAAAGGGAAATTAAAAAAACTTACTGGGGTAAGTGGAAAAAAAAATCCCTAAAAATGGTGTAAATGGACAAAAATCCTATATTAAACAACCAAGATCACTAAGAGCAAGTTCAGCGGAGCAACTGGTGCCCGGGCACCACGTCAAACGGTGACCCAAGTCATCAAATTTCCACTGTTGTTCCTTCCACCGGGGCTGGGGCAAGAGAGCAGTGGGTGACCCAAGTCAAGAGCTCGGGCAGCATGGTGACTGAGTCGATGACCCAGGCCTCCACTGTGGTGACTGAGGATAGACGCGCCTGGCAATGGAGGTGAGTCGCACTTTCTTGTCTTGTAGCGGAAAGGAGGCGAGCAGCTCGTGGAAGCCCAGAAGTTGTCGGCTGGAGATGTGATGTGGCAATTAGCTGTTGGGGCTTGCAATTTAAATGCAACGGTCCACAGATCTGGACCGTTGGTTCTAATTATATGAAGGATCCTATGGTATATAATTAAGGAGATATTTATTTGCTGCGGTGATTTAAAAAATATATATATATTAACGGTTACATTTACAATGGTAACAATAAAATTATAACCAAAATTTCCTATAAATACCTCACCTCCTATTTTACTTCTCACACCAAAAAAATCATCTTTCTTCCTCAAAATTTTTTGTTCCTTCTCCTCATAGCTTTTATACTCTACAATTTTTTGATTCCAATATGAGTGTACGAGGCAATACGATTGTCCAACCCGTAGGAGATCCAAGTATTGAAGGGACACGTTGGCAGACTATTGAAGACATTCAATTGTGCAAGTCTTGGAGGGCTGTTAGCCAAGATCCGTCAAAGGGTACATAATGAAGAAAAGATGATCTATGGGTAGAGGTACGCCAACACTATGCCGAACATTGGGATGGATATGTCCGATCATTGCAAGCTTTTCAAGGGAGGTGGAAAACCTTGAAAGTCGAACTTTATGCTTGGCATTGTGCGTTAAGGCAAGCGAAAAATTGGTAAAAGAGTGGTGCGAATATGATTGATGAGGTATGAATTTGTAGTGTAACACGAATATTAATTTTTATGATTCTTTTAGTGTATATTAAAATTTAATTAGTTGATACATCTTACTTTAAATTATTAGTTGAAATATTTTGTTGATAATTATACTTTAAATTATTAGTTGATATATTAAAATTTAGTTGCTAATTATACTTCAAATTAGTACTTCATAATCATACTTTAGACTTCATTTTATTTAAATTATACATTATACTCACCTTATACTTAAATAGTTGATACATTGTACTTCGTTTATATTTGTACTAATAGATTTATATTTTTTTTGTTTAAATTAACATAGCTACGTCAAGCACAAGATTTGTGGAGAGCTGAGATGACCAAATCGAAAGGAAAACAAAAAAAAAAGGTGATTTCATTAGTTTAGAATGTTACGAGATTGTTTAGGGGTTTCAACAATTTGATGACATTCCAAACCATTCCTCTTCGGCTGGAGGAACCTCCAGGGGAGGAACTGAACGGATGCACACACAACAATCTGTTCCTGATTCTCATGTCCAGTTGGACATAGATGCAGATGAGGAAAACGCCGATGCAACTCCCAATCCTTCAGTGAGGCCTCAAGGAAAGAAGGCTGCCAAAGAAGCTATTCGGAAAGGAAAGAAAGCATCTAATGATTCCAGTCCTCTGACAGCCGTATGGAGACTATAGCAACCAACCAAACATCAATGCTGTCTGCCAAGGAGAAACGTGATGAGGAATATGCTCGACATCTCCGTGACCAACAACAACGAGATTATATACGCTTGCAATTCGATATTCAAGAGAGGGAATTCAAAATTCAAGAGAGGGACGAGCGTATTATGGAGATGGACACAAATAAGATGACGCCAACCAAAAAGAATTACTGGCAAAGAAAACAAAAAAAAATTGTGGAGAAAGAAGCTGAAGATGCAACCCGTGGATCTAACATCCCACAACCACCATTCACCGGTGGATATTATCCACAACCTCCTTTCCCCGGTGGCTATCCACAACCACCATTCACCGGTGGAGTCCCTTCCCCACCTTTCTCTTCGGGTGAATCCACCAACCCCAACCATATGGATGACCCCACAAACACAAATTGGATTCCTAATGAAGATGAAGATTAGGAAAATTAGGGAGTTATATATTTTAAATTATTGTATTGTTATGATTTCAATGCTTGGTTTTTCACTTATGTAATATTAGATTGATGAAATGAAAATTTATTTGAATAATACCCTTACAAATGAAAAGCTAAATGAAACCACACAAACATAATTAAAAACATAAAAACTAAAGTAGAAACCACACAACACTACTACAAATTTCCCCCTTAGCACCCTTTTTTTAGCCACCAAAAAGTCATCAGTCCCAAAATGAATAGTATACCACTGATATAAAACATCAGTGAGTTTTTTTTCCCCCTCACTGATCATCAGTGTCTAATATATACAGTACACACAAGTAAATAATTGTTTAATCCTTATGTCACTGTTAATGGTGTCAAGAAGGAATAGTATTCTTACTTTAAGGTACTGTTCATCTGTGGCTGCACTGACATAAAGAAAAAAGTAGGACTTTAGCTTATTTTCACATAATTGCATAGCCACCAATACAAATTATAGTCGTCGGATTACTGATGGAAGAGCTGATCTGACGATGAGAAAACACTTCCTTCAATATACCCCCGTCAGAGTTCAAACCTAATTCTAATATAGCTAAAACACGAAGTCTCCAGTGTTTGTAATAAAACTCCTCTCTTTCTCTCTCCAAGAAATATCCAAAACCATAGGGCTTCACCGTCCGGTTGCATGTAAGATCCACCCAGCCATGGCTGACGAGCCCTCAGTGGCACCACCGCAACCGCCTTCTCCTTCATCCTCCAATTCGCCCCTCGAAAACTCTGTGATCCTCATAGTGAACAAGCTCCAGGACATCTTCGCGCAGCTCGGTTCCCAATCCACCATCGAGCTCCCTCAGGTCGCAGTTGTCGGCAGCCAGAGTAGCGGCAAGTCCAGTGTGCTCGAGGCCCTTGTAGGTCGCGACTTCTTGCCCCGTGGCTCTGAAATCTGCACGCGCCGCCCCCTCGTTTAGATCTAGATCCGGAGGTTTCTCCCCTTCTCTCTCTCTCTCTCTCTCTCTCTCTCTAAATCCAAACCTAAACGAGATCTAGATTTTTCTCAGCCGTGTTCAATCTCAGCAAAGAACTCGATGCCGCTGTGGAGGTCCAAACGACGTTATAGTCAAGCCAAGGAGGAATTCTCGAGAAGAACGACTCTCCATTTGAAGCCTTCAACTTTGTTTCTTAATTTCTCTCTGGATCTTACCCCTATCCGCTTAGTCTTCAGGACTAGATAAATTCGTATATTGCTTGGGATTTTTCACTTGTGCAAGGGAAGATAAACTTGGTATTGTTCCTAACTTTCATTACGTTCCTCGGTGAATGTGTCTTCTTCTTTCATAGCCTGATGAAGTATTCTTTAATCTGTGATGTGAATGCTCTGGCCTTCTTTGTTTCTTGTAGTTATCCGTTGTGTGACTCGTGCTATTTTCTTGTATGCATTGTTTATTTGGAATGAGATTGGTAATGAGTCCAACAAAAGTTATTGATGAAATGACAATTTTTAAACCGTATGAAGATTCTGTGAGGATGTTAGAGGTCAGAATATTCACTTTGTGGTCATTGTTTTACCCAAGGTTGCCATTCTGAGTACTATGAGGTTGAACATAGCAAAAAAGTGCTTGCTTTTCAGATTCTCTAGGAAATTTGGCTTTGTGGTTGTGTAATGATTTCCCTGTGAAGATTATCTTTTCATTCATCTCTTTATTCTGACAGGATCATCCTAGTTTTGAACAGATGCCTTTTAGTTATTTCTGAGATAATATCTACTTCTGATATACATTATGAATGATATGTGTTATTGGTCTTGTGAAGGACCTTTAGAAATCACCCAAACCCCTATGTTTGATAGTACTTCAGTAGTTCTTAAATGTATATTATCTTTGAGTTCAGACAATTGATAATGAGATATCATGCAGTATAATATCGATATATGTTCCAATTATTAAAATAACTCCATATGCTTCTTCATGAGAAATTCTGAAGATTGATGTCTAGGGTCAGGATATTGGATTTAGTGTGGAGTATACAAATGCGTGTGGGGAGAAATCTGTAAGATGAGCCATGATTACATGAATGTTATAATGTATTGCCTTCATTGCTTTATTGGTTTTAACTGATTTGCGACCTTGTAACTATCCTGGGGCATTGACGGTTACTGCAGCTCATTTTACCTTACAAACGTTACGAGTCTGACCAAGTAAGTTTAATATTTCTTCTCATAAGTTGTCTTACAAGTCTCATGACTTTCTGTACCCAAAAAAGTAGTCTCATGATGAAAATATTTTGTAGGGGAATTTCTGCACATGCGAGGCTGGAAACTACAAACTCGTTTGGGACAATTCATATTCAAGTTTCTTTAAGAAGGTATGAAGACATGTTTGGTTCTATGTTATGTTTATGTTTCACTTTCCCACTCGTCTTGTCATATCATCACTTTGAAAAATCACCGGACCATTTGGGATTTGACGGTTGAAATTATGGTAATACCGCTAATAAAAATGTAAATCTCTGGAAATTTACCCTACACACGACTGACTTTTTTTAATGTCACTTGTGTCAGCTCGCGGTTCAATTGACCTCTTTTGCTTACACTTTCATCATTTTTTTTTTCAGTAATCTCATATATTATCAGTAGATATACTGGCTTGAAGCCATTTCAATTTCCCCATCTCTACTGGATGATAATCTTCTGAAAATAATTGATTATTGATCTGTCAGGTCATAAATAATCTGCTTTACTGCACCTTGCGGTTTGCTCCACAGGCCTTGCATAGACTTGGAACCAAACCTTGCATTCAGTGGTGATAAGGAAGATATATAATCTGGCTTCAAACCTTACAACCAAGATGCTACTTATGACCACATTAACAAGTCATAAGAATCTGCACTGGGTAAGCTTTCTTCAAGCTTTGTGACTAGTATCAAGTATCTAGAACAACACAGCTCTTTTATTTTGACATGTAGAACTGTTCTCTTTTTGAATGTTAATTCTCTTGAGTTATGGACACTTGTGCTACTTAATATTTATATATTATGTGTGTGTGTGTGTGTGTGTGTGTGTGTGTTTTAATTTGTATAAGGGACTGGTCTAGTCTAGGCTATCTTTCAGTTCACTTCTGTCAATTAATCCTGCCTTGTGTTGGTTTTACATATTTTGTTAAAGATTGTTTCTGCACTGTTGCATCAAATTGAAATATGGGTAGTTCTTTATAGTTTCATCTGTGCAGATTTTGCTATCCATCTTAAGAGACTAGTACTTAACAGTAAAGTAGAAGACATTTCAATTTCAATACTAACATCCAGGTTATTAAATTATAATATACTTTTTGTATCTCAGGGTGGAATTGCAATGTTCTCATAAAAGTTATGAAATTGACAGAAAGCATAGTTGCTTGATGTAACCAGATGCAGCCATAGAGGAACATGAAGAGATTTAAGTTAGCTTTTTGTTAATGTTGTATTTTATTTGAAATTGTATATGATTTGTACTGTACATTTTAGAAATACATGGTTGTAGCTAGACCAAATTATTAATTTTTATATATATATACTCCCAGTTTTGCCACTGTTATTGGTGGCATTGAGAAAACGCACTGATTCAATAACAGTGGGAAAGAAAAAGGTGGTTTGTTGCATTGGGTGTTGGTATGCCACTGATGTTTTTTCAGTGTGCTTTGTCCCAATAGCACCTACAATAGAGGGGACTGATATCTCATTAGTTGCTGCATAGTGGCTAATGCCATTAGCCACTCTTTTCAGTGTGCTTTGTCCCAATAGGGACTAATTGAAATCAGTGTGCTTTGGGGAAATTTGTAGTAGTGCAAACATAATTAAAAACATAAAAACTAAATGAAAACACACACAAATAGCAAATCTAGATACTCCTATTGCCTTGAAATTCCCAAAAGTGTTGAATGAGGTCTTCCTGAAGGTTGGAGTGACTGTGCTCAGATCTAATTTGTTGGTAGCGGTCCATGAATCTGTTCATATGATGAGCATCTCTACCAACAGGATCAAAGTCTCTACTGATTGGTCCCTCCCATACCTCAGCAATCCTGGGCCTCATATTGTTATCCTCCTCATCATCAGACTCCAACTCATCATCACTGTCTTCAGGTCGTTCATTTTCGACAATCATGTTGTGTAATATAATACAAGTCAACATGATGTATCGAAGGTCCTCTTTATGCCACCCACGAGCAGCTCCTCTAACAATACCAAACCGTGACTGTAATATACCAAAACATCTTTCTACATCCTTCCTATACCCCTCTTGAGCCTTTGCAAACTCGATTTCCTTGGGGCGTGTAGGATTTCGAACAGTTTTCAAGAAAGTCGCCTATCGAGGATAAATACTGTAGGCGAGATATACCCTAAACTGTGAGCTCTGTAGTTAACTTGGAATTGGATCAGAGGTGCTCTATTGGCGGTAAGCTCATCAAACAACGGAGACTTTGCCAAGACGTTCAGGTCGTTGCATGCCCCGGGCATTCCAAAGAATGCGTGCCAAATCTAGGTGTCGTAAGATGCGACTGCTTCCAGGATGATAGTGGGGATCTGTTTCCTACCACTATATTCTCCAGCCCAGCCTGTCGGACAATTCTTCCATTGCCAATGCATACAGTTGATGCTCCCAATCATTCCTGGAAAACCTCTCCTCTCAGCTTTGGCAAGAAGTCGTCTGAGGTCGGCATCAGTAGGAGTGCGGAGGTATTCTGCTGAGTAAAGATCAACAATTCCTCGTGTAAAGTGCTGAAGGGCTGCGACGGAGGTGGATTTCGCCATCTGACAATACTCAGCATATTGATCTGCCCCTGCACCGTAAGCAAGCATTCGCAAGGCAGCTGTCATCTTCTACTCCGAAAGCAGTCCGACTTTGCCGATAACATCTGACCTTTTAACAAAGTAACGATCATACTGGCAAAGGTCAGTAGATATACGCTTGAAGAGATTCAGACTCATCCTGTAACGTGTTCGGAACACCGAATCTTTAAACACTGGCCGGTCGACAAAGTAGTCGGCCAACATACCTTTGCCCCTTTCTTCTCTAAGTCGTTCCTCATTTGGTGCACGACCCGGATGAGAACCGCGCCCTCGATGTTGGTTTCCAGATTCTTCTGCGACTGCAGCGATGACAATGGCGTTGGTGGTCATCATCTCTTCATCATCTTCATCCTGAGACCGTCGAATTTGATTCCACAAATTGTTCATTGAAATGAGGAAAATTTAGGAAATATGTAATGCTAGAGATATGAAAAGGGTGAAGGTTTGTTAAGCTCGGATGGTGTGTGTATGTAGTGAAAACATCATGTCTATTTATTGAAATTTTTCACACATAAAAGTGTCGGTGGGTTATCACTCACTCATTTCAAAAAAATTGTCGGTGGTGTGCATGTGATAAAAGTGTCGGTGGAGGTTTAAATTTTTTCAAACTTTTCAAAAAACTTGTCGGTGGTGTGCGTGTGATAAAAGTGTCGGTGGAGTTAAAAAAAAAAAAAAGAATGTCGGTGGACATTTAATTTGTCTACCAATAAAATTTTCTTTGGTTGCATTTTCAAATTGTTTATCAATACTATTTATTTACATCATACATTTCTCATTTTCCAAAAAAAAAAAATTAATAAAATATTTGTTGAACAGTAACTGACTAGTGACCCTGACCCAAAGGGTGGAAGCAAAGATCCAGTGGCAGTGAATAGTTTCCTGCCTTGGTGCCCGGGTGACAGTGAACTGGTAACCCAATGGGTGAACTTGCTCTAACAATAGTTTAGGATACCATTTAACAAGTGTTTGTGTTAATTTTAGTGAGATATAAATTAGGGTTCTTGGTGTCATACCTGGAGGCTGGAGCAGCTAAGAATGGAAACTAGGTCTTTTGTAAACTCTGTAGTGTTCAAGTGCTCTCTATGGGGGAAAAGACAATTTAAACTTGTGTATTAGAGGTTACATGATGTCATTTATACAGAGGAGTCACATCAGTGCTCCACCAGTAAAAAGACAATGTGTGACTAAATCTTTATAATATCTCGTTGTATTTGAATATTTAACTCATCACACTCTCTTATAATTTCATGCATAAGTCATCAGGTGTTTGTGTATAACTTAGTCAAATGATATTGACCTCAACCTCTAAAACACAAACACAAATTAAATGACTCCAAAAATGACAAGAACGAAACCTAGAATCCTACATTTAAGAATATAAAAATGTATACAATTATGAGTTTGTCAAATACCTCCAAATTGTTTAAGTATAATGTATTTGAGAGAGATTGATGAGAGAGATGTGTTTCATTATAGAGAATAGGAGCCCTATATATAGGGATTACAAAGTGCATAATCTAATGTTACAAGGAATACCAATCCGTGTAGGATTGGGAAATCTAGAACCTTCTCTCCTATTCCTACTCCTAGTTTGATAAGGCACACTAAATCGATATTCCTTCAACACTCCCCCTTGTGCCGCTCAAACTTGGTGGTGACGCTTCATCCGTTGCCTCGTTAAAAACCTTGCCAGGTAACAAAAACCCTGTGGGACAAAAATAATCCTGGTCGAAGGACAAAAAGAGCACAACACGTCCTTCACTCTTCGAGATCGAACATGTAGACATCATAACTCCCCCTGATGTCGATATCTCCCCCTGATTGCTATAATCGTGGGAGTTCGGATAACTTTCTCAATCCGATGCTCTTCACATGTTTCTCGAAGGTGGATTTAGGTAACGACTTAGTGAATAAGTCCGCTACATTATCCTCTGATCGGATTTTTCACTTCAATCTTTAGAAGTGATTGTTGTTGCTGATTAAAAAGAACTTAGGCGATATATGCTTGGTGTTGTCGCCCTTGATGAAACCTAACTTCATTTGTTCAATACAAGCTGCATTATCCTCATAAATGCATGTAGGTTCATCTGTGGTAGACTTCAAACCACAACTTCCTTGAATGTGTCGAATTACAGACCTTAGCCATACACATTCACGTACAGCTTCATGTAGAGCAATAATCTCTGCATGATTTGAGGAAGTAGCAACAAGGGTCTGTTTCGTAGACCTCCAAGATATCGCAGTGCTTCCCATGGTAAAGACATAACCTGTTTGGGAGCGACCTTTGTGAGGGTCAGAGAGGTACCCTGCATCAGCAAAACCCATCAAGACATCATTGTCGTTTTGATGGAGGGAGATAGGAGGACACCGGCCACCATAACAGGCGGCGGTGCCTTTTGGGGTCCGATCCCAATTTTCCGTCATTCCTTTTCTCTCTGTAGGGATAGAATAGGCCCATATCAATCGTACCTCTTAGGTATCGAAAGATGGTCTTTACACCAATCCAATGGCGGCGTGTTGGCGCAGAGCTATGTCGAGCTAACAAGTTCACTGCGAATGAGATATCCGGTCTTGTGCATTGAGCTAAGTACAATAATGCGCCTATTGCACTTAAATAGGGCACTTCGGCCTCTAATGCTTCTTCGTCCTCATCCTTGGACGAAACGGATCTTTTCCGGGCTCAAGACTACGGCCGATCATGGGAGTACTCAGGCTTTGCTTTATCTTCATTAAAGTGCCTTAGAATTTTCTGAGTATATGCAGACTGATGGATCAAAATCCCATCACTATGGTGCTCGAGTTCTAAACCGAGACAAAACCGTGTTTTCCCAAGATCTTTCATCTCAAATTCGGATTTCAAGTAATTAGCAGTTTCCTTCAACTCATCTAGAGTTCCAATTAGGTTCATGTCATCGACATAAACTGCAAATCCGGAACTTGTTCTTTTAATGAACACGCATGGGCATATTTCATTGTTAATATATCCCTTCCCAATCAAGTAGTCACTTAGACGGTTATACCACATCCGTCCGATTGTTTTAATCCATATAGTGAGCGTTTTAATCTTATTGAAAACGCGCTCCGTGGTTTAGAGCCACTTGATTTGGGTAATTGAAGTCCATCTGGAACCTTCATATATATCTCTGAATCTAGATCCCCATAGAGATATGCTGTAACCACATCCATAAGCTGCATGTCAAGTTTTTCGGAAACTACCAAACTGACAAGGTAGCGGAACGTTATAACGTCCATTACGGGAGAATATGTCTCCTCGTAGTCGATTCCAGGGCGTTGTGAGAAACCTTGCGCCACAAGGCGGGCTTTATATCTTACCACCTCATTTTTCTCATTACGCTTTCTAACAAAGACCCATTTATGGCCAACAGGCTTTACACTTGGGGGTGTCTGCGTTACAGGCCCAAATACCTGTCTCTTTGTTAGTGAATCCAATTCAACCTGGATCGCATCTTTCCATTTAGGCCAATCTGCTCTTCGTTGACATTCTTCAACAGAGCGAGGTTCGATATCATCATATTCTATAATCCCTTTCGCAATATGATATGCAAATGCATCATCAATCGCCATAGAATTTCTATCCATCATCTCATGTACACTAGTGTAATTTATGGAGATCTCTCTATTCTCTGGAGTTGGTTCTGACATTGGAGCGTCCCCCAATGATGTCTCTTGGACATAACCATAATCCGGAATATTCTCATGAGATGGATTATTTACATCGATGATTAATGGATTATTTGTGCCAAACTCGCTTTCTTTCTTGGGCGAGAATCCATCGAACCTATGGGCCTCCCGCGCTTCCTGGCAGGAGCCGTGGGCCTAGCCATAACGTCACCATCATTGAGAGATGGGACGTTGGCGCCATGCTCATGCATTCTTGAGTTGGCGTCATGTCCTCTACTTTTAGGGACATCAATCCTTGCAGGCACGTTTGCAGCAGGTATGTGTGATCTCGTCACTTTAGCGATATCAGAAAACGCATCAGGCATCGATTCTGCTACGTTCTGAAGATCGAGAATTCTCCGCACTTCAATTTCGGACTGTGCGGTTCGGGGATCAAGATGAGACAGAGTGGGGACAGACCACGACAATTCCGGTCGTTCCTGTTGAACATTGATGTTCTTATCTCCCCCTAACGATGGGAAGACTGTCTCATCGAAGTGACAATCCGCAAATCTTGCGGTAAAGAGATCGCCTGTCAAGGGTTCTATGTAGCGGATAATCGTTGGAGAATCATAACCAACGTAAACGCCTAATCGTCGTTGAGGACCCATTTTGGTGCGCTGTGGAGGCGCAATTGGCACATAAACTGCGCACCCAAATATGCGTAAGTGTGAGACATTGGGCTCATACCCAGTCACCATCTGGGACGCAGAAAAGGGTTGAGTGGCAGTAGGCCTCAGACGAATAAGCACAGCTGCATGCAATATTGCATAGCCCCAAGCAGAAATAGGGAGATTGGTGCGCATCACCAATGCCGAGCAACCATTTGTAGTCGTTTAATGGTGGCTTCTGCGAGACCATTTTGGGTATGAACATGAGGAACAGGATGTTCAACATCAATCCCAATGGACATGCAATAATCATCAAAAGTCTTTGATGTAAACTCTCCAGCATTGTCTAATCTTATAGACTTAATAGGATGATCAGGGTGGTGAGCCCTTAACTTAATTATTTGTGCTAGGAGTTTAGCAAATGCAGCGTTCCTTGTGGACAATAACATGACATGTGACCAGCGTGTCGATGCATCAACCAATACCATAAAATATCGAAATGGTCCGCATGATGGTTGAATAGGTCCACAAATATCACCTTGGATTCTTTGCAAGAATGGTATATTTTCTTTGGTGTCCTTTGCATAGGATGGTCTCGATCCTAACTTTGCTAAAGAGCAGGCTTTGCAGAACGAATAATGGGCTTTAGAAATAACCAATGAGGATTTTGGTTGAGCCATGAAGTCACATTTGACTTTAGAAGCAGAAATTGGAGTCAGGGGAGCAGAGGTGGCGTCAAAGCCACCCTGGAGCCGCAGGGGGATGGCGGCGCCGGCTAGTGGTGGCCGGACTTGAAGGGGGAAGGCGCCGTGAGGCGCAGGTGCTCCTCCTTGATCCAAATTTCGAGTTTTACTTCCTTTCGTTCTGAAAAAGGGATGTCCGTGTGAAGTCTTTAATATACGGATCATCATGTCACGACCTGGGTGTCCCAAACGGTCGTGCCAAAGCCTATATGTGTCGGAATCCCATAAATCATCTCTCATGACATGGTTGGATTCAATGACTCGAATAGTGGTTGCATACAACCCACTAGAGCGACACATAAGTTTCTCTAAGACTCGTTTATGTCCGTAGTCATTAGAGGTGATGCAAAGGAACTCTTGTCCATTCTCACAATGTGTTTCCACATGAAAACCATTGGCTCTTATATCTTTGAAGCTAATAAAGTCGAAAAAGATATCCAAGACATGAGATAAAAGAAATCGACACTTTATTAATAATAGCCAATGAGTACATCAAAGTTTCTTGACCAAAATCTAATCCAATATAAAATCAAATAGTAGACGAATCGTAGTCACTTAATCCGTTCGGTAATTTCAATTTGGTTGTGACCAGGTAAGGTAAGGCGAGATTTTGGTGGAGCGTTGCTCACTTTTTAAAACCGTTCTCTCAGATCAAACCTTGCCTAGACATCACAAGTACTCTTGAGTACGCCTAGAGGGAAAAAGTTAATACAATAAGTCATTTTATTGATTTAAGGCATAATTGCCATTACATAATTCTTGGAAATAATAAAGACTAAAATAAAAATCTATGGCATGATGTCTTCATCGCCAGATTTAAAGTCTTTTATAGCTCGATATCTTGATTACCATTGATCAGGTACTCCATAAAATACCATGAAGAGGATGCTCTCTTGATTGAGGTGTATTGATACAATACATATGGTCCTAGGACCAATGGCGTTGGAACAGTGCAATCATGGCCAAAATTGGCGCCATGGTGTCCAACCCTATACCCTCAACGTCATGACTCCTATGGTCATGTTAGGGTTTTCTCAATCAATTTGTTATTTTGTGTTTTCCACAATCATGCATAAATAATATGATGCAGAGAGCCTCCGAACAATATTTCATAACTCTTTCAAAGTTTTAGTGAAGCAGATAATATTTCATCGTGCTTCCATGTTCGGAAAAGTTGTGAATGTTACTAAAACGTTCACTAGGCGCAACCCAAACGTTGTTAGCGTTATCCTCATTCATGTACTCAAACTGGAGGGCCATCTTCATGTGGCGCTTCATCAGGGTAAATACCCTGGAATTTTCTATCTCAATTTGTGAGTCATGAGCGGTTCCTTTAGAACATGGCTCTTGGATTGTAGGCAAATAAACGTCCTGTGCCCGTAGAATCCAATGGAGTAAAATCGAGCTCGTTCAAGTTTGATATCCAAAAAGGAGAAACAAGAACAAATTAGTTTCGGAGTCAATGCTTCCACGAAAACTAGTATTAAGATTTCCGAGCCTTAATGCTACCAAGAAATCGATTTCCAAGAAATTTGGATTAGACCGAAACAATGATGTTTGAATGGTCAAAATAGATGCTCACGAACGCTCTTAGTTCGTAGCATACGAACACTCTTAGTTCGTTAAATCGATGCTTACGGACGCTCTTAGTCCGAAGTCTTATGAACGCTCTTAGTTCATTTATAGCGCGAATCCCCACGATTCCGCTTTCTCAAAATCGAACCCACGTTATAAGAAAGGTGGGATGTAGAAAAAGGGAGGTTTTCAAGTCCCCGAATAAAAGAATGAGGAAATATAAATTTCGGGAAATAGGAACTTCAAAACTTACTCTTTTGAATACTTACTTGTATTTGGATCACGCGCGTGTCGATGCAGGCGTGATGGAGCGAAGCAATCCGAGTAAAGGCGTGCAGTGAATGTCTATAAGGTCAAGCTTGTTGAAATTCGGAGCAAATTTGTTTCTGAACAGCTCCTGCTTCGATTGGTGTACAAGTTGCAAAACTGCTCCAATAGGGCTGAAATTTTGAGGTCCGAAAGATGAGACGCAGACGAACAACTTTGATGAAGAAAGTTTTTAGATCTGAGATTCCGAACTAGACGTTTCGAGGCTTGCAAGTAGACGGATGTGCACAGTAACGGGAAAAAGATGCAGTGGGTGTGCGTTGGCTTGTTTGCGCAGCAGGGATGCTTCGGTGGCATCAGGCTGGAATGCAGGGCTGCAGGGAGGGGGCAGCAGGGTTTCTGTGTAAGGTTGCAAGCGCATGGGCGCGCGGGCTGCAATCTTTGGCTAGCACGGGCTAGGAAGCTTCGGCAGTTTTGGTGAAGAGGATTTCTGGTTTTGTTTTTGATTTTTGCTTTGTGGCTAGAGTCGTGCTGATAACGTGTTTAAGTATAATGTATTTGAGAGAGATTGATGAGAGAGATGTGTTTCATTATAGAGAATAGGAGCCCTATATATAGGGATTACAAAGTGCATAATCTAATGTTACAAGGAATACCAATCCGTGTAGGATTGGGAAATCTAGAACCTTCTCTCCTATTCCTACTCCTAGTTTGATAAGGCACACTAAATCGATATTCCTTCAACACAAATTTAGATTTTGCTAGTCCTCGAGCAAAACAAGAAAAGAAAAATAAATACAACTCAAAAACACAAACCTAATGACTTCCAAATATCTCAAAAAACTTATAATGCCCACAAACATAATCAATCAAAATTTAAGCGGTCACAATATCAAATTCACAACTTTACTGAAAAGCACATGTATCTTACATTCTTACATTATTATTTAGCTTCCTTGGCGTATTTTAATGAACACCTAGCATGTATTAAATAAAGAAATTTATATTGACGGAACACTATGTGATAGCTTCTTTTGTAATTTTACTAACTTGATAATAAAGTTTATCGTTTTTACTCAAAAAAATCATGCATTTATTGTGGCAATCGATGGCAGGTAGAAGGTTGGGTACTCAATTTGGGTTTCAGACCCAAGATCTGGATACATGAATTTCTGCTTGGAGGCGAATTGTTGAGCGACGGCTTGGCAGTAGAGTAGGGGTTGGATGCTGGGCCAAAGAAGTCTGCTGGGGTTGAATGGCTATGGTGGGTAGCCGGGAGGTATGAGTGATAGGAGCATAAAATGCGATAAATATAATGTGAAACCTTTACACTTTTCTTAGTTATTTCCTTTAAAAAGTCAGTTTTAACTTTGTTTTCTTTTTAGGTAGTTCGTGAAGTGATTCAAGAGAAATAGAAGCTTAAAGGGAGCAACGAAGCCATGAAACATGAATTACTGATGCAGAGGACCAAGTTTGATCAACCATTTGGCCAGAAATTACAAGGGAAGTCCACGGAATTCATTGTGCAAAACAGTTGCTGCAAAGCAGAAAACTGCAGTTTCAGAATCAGCTTTCTGGGAACGGTTTTGAGGAGCAATTCTTGCATCCTTCGAGATGTAACTTTGAAGAAAGGGCCAGTGATCCTTCATGACATGATGTTATACTTCAACTACAGTCAAAGAACAGGTCAAAATCATCAACGAGGCAGTAGGAAATCAAAGTCGAAGTATGCTTCCCGATAAGGCAGAAACTGTCAGCTTTTCACGAAGCTTTTTGAGAGATCTTTTCCGGCGATTTTCTTGGAGTTTTTCCAGAAGTTTATTGATCATTCTAGATTATCTGATGTCATAGAGAACGTGGGAGTCAAGAACCATCCAGAAACTTGTCAAGACGAAGTCGTTCCTTGTCCAAGAAGGAAGCTTCAGAGTCAGAAATTGAATCCTAGTCAAAACAGGACGGTTTTGCAGAATTCCTCTTTGGACGGATTTCCAGGGCATTTTTGGGAGGTTATTGCTGCTGAAAATATGAAGGAGAGTCCTAGAATGATTCCTCAAGATTTTGGGAAGATTATTAAAGCTTGAAAATCATTTAATTATGCACCAAGTAGAGTAATCCTCAAGCAACTAGGGGAGGCTTTCAAAGCAGAATTGGGAAAGGAAACTAGGGCTGTGTATTCTATATATATAGAGCAGTAGAACACGTTGAGACGACACCATCCTACAGCGCCATCTTCTGCTCCCAAACCCTAGCCACACAAAGTCTCAAAAATTCCCAAGTCTTCAAGAAGGAAAACCGTGCACACCATCATCCATCTTCATCAAGCCTTGCCGTGTACCATCCTGAGGGGAGTTCTTGCGTCCAAGGCTGCTTAAAAGTGAACTCGTGGCTCTCATCTTCTGCCCTTTACGGTTTTTGCTCTCTTGTAATTCAAACTTATATGATTTCAGTTGTGAATTTTGAGACAATGTGTGGCTAATCTACTTTTGTTAGGGGCGAGGTTTGAAGCCCCTAAGATATGTTTTTGACAATATTTTGATTCCTAGTTTCGTGATTGCTTTGTGGTGAAATTGTTTTATTTGGTTTTTTTACAGATAACTCTTGCATGTTTATGTTTTATGAATGCGCACATAAAATATTATGATCATGTGAGTGGGGCTAGAAATAGGTATTTTAATCTCCTAAACGGTTAATAATGCTTGTTTCAATGGTAGTAAAACCTATAGGACAATAGGTGAAACCAAATAAAAAGGATTGCATGCTAGGTAGGCGTTCCACACTAGTTTTGCATACTTGTTCAATCAAACTTCCATATGTGATTATGCTTAGAATGAATTGTTGATAGGATAGCGTTCTATACCTTGATTGTTTATTCTAAAGGCTTAGTAATGGTGCGTTCATCTTGCTTAAGTAATCTAGGGAAGTAATAAGAACTTATGCATGCGTTCATGGTTTGTTCTTGATTGAAACCTTTTTCACGACTTAGTAATTGAAACTAGGATGATAAATTTGTCTCAAGGATATTTTGGTGGTGGATTTCCGAGTTCCTAACATCTTCATCATTATCTTTCAAAACCTTAAACTCAAATCGTTTTTCTTTACTTTGTTTTCTGTTTATTTTCGTGAAAACCCAAAAACCCCCAGTTTAGTGTGTTTCAGGATTGCAACACCTCTGCAATCCTCCTCTCTGTCCCTCCATCTTTCTCTCTTTTCTTTTTGTTGTTTGACGTTTTCTTTGGTTTAGTTAAGATTTTGTTATTCTTTTTTTTTAGTGTTAGTTTTGTTTTGTTTTCTTTTCTTTTCTTTTGTGTGAATTATAAAGTTACCCTCAATCCCCGGCTTGAACGATCCCTGCTTACTCTATATTGCTAACGACTACATCATTGCAGGGTTAAGTTGAGCGCTTGTTTTTAGCGTATCAATGAGTTGGAACATCGAGATGGGAGGGGATCAATGAGGAGATTGGTCCTTCCATGGTGGTGGGATCTGAAATGGGGTGGTCTCGGGATGGTACTCGATGTTGATGGATGTTGGCTTTTCAGTGAATGCTTTGAACTCAGGTGGTTGTATGACTGTATCCAATATAGTGGTGGACTGGCGGTCGCGGTTTATTCCTTGGCCACAGGGCTTGTGGTTAAAGGTCAAATTTACCATCAGGATCCACCTAATTTTTACTGTGGCAATCTACGAGAGGCTGGAGTTGACGTTGCGGGAAACATATCGTGGCAGCTTAGTCGTTTGATATTATAGGGTTTTATTTTTTGGTTTTTGGCTAGGTGAAATAAGTCCCTGCCCATTTGAGTTAGGGTTTAGGGGTACTAGTCCTATCGATGTGCCAATTTTTTGGCATTATTCCCGAGAACTATGTGATCTAATTTCAACATCTTCTAGTTATCAATGTGATGGTGAATTTCCCTTACACGTGGTTTGACAGTTTTTAGACACGCTGTGGAAAAGGGTCAAAAGGTTTGTATCGTGACATTCGGGAATGGTTACCTTTCATTGTAATTTGTGGATATAAGAGTAAGTTGGTTAAGGGTTGGGCCATTTTGGTTTATGGATGTCATCAATAGTGACGGACCCGTAATTATAGATCATGTTAAGAATATGTGTTGTGGTGATGAGAACCAACCAATTATTTCATTACATTGTAATCTTTTCCATGATTGATGAATTTTCTTTGAGTGGTTCTAGTTGGACATCCAAATTTAATATTTAGACCTCCAACTTTTTTTTAGATTTTGTCAAGTCATATGAAAAGACAAATAATGACAAAGAGAGAAAAATGGAAAAAATAGAATAAAATACTCTTCTTACCTCCCTAAAAAAGTAAATATAACATTCAATTAAATTGGTTTTTTATTTCTTTCGGAATTTCCTTATATTGTCATATAGTTTTATAGTTTACATAAAATAATTACGTAAAAATAATAATTTCTATACATGGCCCATCATTAAATACAAAAATAAATTCAAAACAATCTGATTTGAAATTTCCTTAAACTAAATATAATATAGTTATTACTCGATCTTCCAACCCAAAACCCTTAAAATCCTTTTTTTAGCAAATTCAAAAGGACTCCAGCAACATATCAAGATCGAGAACCTCTGATTAATTTTGGTGGATGAGAGATCTACTCATAAGAGAGTAATATCATGGTTGAAGATAAAGATAAAAAGTAGAGTGACAGATTGTTGTATATCATGTTCAAGGGTGTTTTGGTAAAAATAAGAAGGTCTACTTAACTTTTCAAGTATTCTAAAAAGTAAATTAGAGATGTGCTAAGTATAGAAGGTCCAAATAACAAATTTAGAGATCCAATTAGAACCACACATTTTCTTGTAAAAATAAATTCATGTATTTATTAAAAAATTAAAAATCAATTAATAATGAAGGCAGCCGAAAGAAGAATTCAAGGGAAGAAATGGTTTCATCTGAGGGTTCGGAGCCAGTGCTGAAATGATCTTCATAATTTATTCAAATGAAGATGCCTGTATAAGTGTATATATGGAGTCATGGAGATCGACCAAGTTCATGTATCATGAATGCAAAACGTCGCCATCCATATATACACATGCCTATTCACCAGATAAGGATAATTTAGAGTAATGAATGGAGCACGGGTATAATGGCGATTGTTTTGTCTACTTTAAAGTGGCTACAGGGACCGGCGGCCTCTAATGACCGGGAAAACCAAACAAATGAATTCTACTCAATTATTACACTTTTTATGATCTCTCGGCTATTAGTATCAATAATCATTTTTTTACAGGGGGCATAGATCTTTCTGTTGTACTTTACACACTTAAATCTGGGGATTTTTAATTCCAAAACATAGTGGGTTTTAGTTTTAACTTTTTTCATGTTGGATCTGATATATGATACCCTGCATCTGTACCAAAAATAAGAAGGGGAGGAATATAATACATGTGGATTAGTATACTGCCAATATTAAATTTAAAGGAGAAGGATGGTTGTTGACATCAATGACCCTTATGCAATGTCTAGACTAGGTGACAATTTTATAATTGTGTCAACCGAAAATGATTGTATGATAATCATACTATGATAACGTGCCCCAAGCCCCCAACTTATTACTTATTTAACATTTTATCTTGAGCAGTCGTAAACAAAACTACATTTCCCCCTCCCGGGGTCCCAGGAGAAGTAAAATCTCTTCACCGAAAACGATTTTGAAGTTATCACGTAAGTATATGGACCACTGAACCAAATCTTCAGTCCATAATTGAGGTGTCACAAATCTCAAATCCATAGCCGAAAGATGCGATGATTCCAAATCCGTACACGCAAAAAAAGTCACCGTAAAAGAGGACGTATGCAATGTGAAGCTAGCCCCTATATATGCGTCATTGAAAACTTTGTTCCCGCTTGATCTCACAAAGTGAGATAATAGTAATCATATAATTATATAAAAAGTTGATTTTGTTGAAGGAAAACTTAATTTGTGTTTAACCCAAACTCTAGGTTACTTGACCTAGTGGTAATAGGATTTAATTAGAAGGATCTAGAATCCTAATCAATGTAGAATTCATTTCCTTGTATGATTGAGATTCTATACATTGTAATCCTCTATATAAAGAGACCCCTATTATCAATGAGAACACACAGAAAATTTCTCCCAAATTCAGTTTCTCTACAACAAGTTATCAGCACGAAGCCCTAACCCTGAAATCCCAAATTCGTAGACTTCAAATCCCAGAAACCACCACCGCCCACCTTGAAGATCTCAACTCCAGGAGTCCAGAACCGGCGACCCCCACCCCTGAACCGGCCGGCAAACCACCGAACCGGCCGGCAAACCACCGAACCGGCCACCGGAAGTAGCAAAAGTCTCTCTGCCCTGTTCAAAGCCTTCCTCACCACCTCCTGCAGCCATACTCGACCACCTGCAGCGTCTCCACCCCAATAACCCGGAACCGGAATTTCATCACCGGAACCGGCCAAAATTCCGTTGAACCCGCCACCGGAATATTATTAACCTGAACCGGCATAAAGAAAGAAAGAAAGAAAGAAAGAAAAAAAAAAAAAGAGGAAGGGAGGAGGAGGCCCCAGCCCAACAGCTGCAGCCCAAGCCCAAAAAGGGTGAGCCCACTTGCAGCAAGCCACCAAGCCCAAGTCGCCAAGCCACCAAGCCCAAGCCGCCAAGTCGCCAAGCCTTCCTGCCACGTCAGCACTTCGGTCAACGGTTAGTCAGCGCCGGTCAACCCTCCGGTCAACGGCCTGTCAACGCCGGTCAACACTTTTCCGGCCACTTTTCGGCGACTTTTCCGGCCACTTCCCGGTGACTTTTTCTGGTCAGCCACAGTAACTTCCGGTCAGCTACAGTACTTCCCGGCAACTACAGTAACTTTCCGGCAGCTACAGTAACTTCCCGGCAGTTATAGTAACTTTCGGGCGACATTTTTCCGGCCATCTTTTAAGGTAAACTTTTCTAAAGGTTCCCATTTTTTTGAAGTTTTGTTTTATTTTTTCTTCTTTTCTCGGGGACTTCCAACATCCCTTCTTCTACCCCCCCTTTCTCTACATAAGGGAGACCAATAGCCGAACTGTGGGGGTTCGCGCTCACTCCAAGCTTGGAGCTTGTAGAGTCCTCCAAACTTAGAGTTTGTTGAAAAGAAAACGATCGACCACATACATCGTTATTTCGATCTAATCCAAAAACCCCTCTTGGAATCGGATTTTCTTAGAAGCGACTACGCTCAGAAAATTCCTAATTTCTTAGAAGCGACTACGCTCAGAAATTTAATAGTTTTTTGTGGTAGCCTTTCCGCTCCGAAACTAACCCTAATCTTGTGTTGTTTTTCAGGATGAGTTACCTGAACAAGTTGAGCTTTGTTCCACTCGAGACAACTGGCGCAGGATACCATAGGTGGGTCCGAGATGTGCGCCAACATCTTAAGGCTGATGGAATTCTGGAAACCATCCAAGAGCTTAATCAGAACGTGCTCTCCATTGAGCAAGCTATTGCTTTTGAAGCAAAACAAGCTAAAGCCATAATTCTCATGACAAGGCACATGAATGACGCTCTCCAAAATGAATACCTCAATGAGGAAGACCCAAGAAAGCTAGGTAGAACTTGAGCAGCGATTTGGCAACGTTCGTGACTCCATGCTTCATGCTTAGAAGTGCTATGCATAGCCTCCGCTTTTGTGATTCCAAGTCTGTGCTTGATTATAACTCGGAAGCTCTTCGTATCAAGTCTCTAATGGAGTATTGGGCCAAGCCATAACTGATACGATGTTGATCGAGAAGACTCTCTCTACCTTCCCCGTCTCTACACTGATGATTTCAAAGAATTATCGGATTGAGTAATGCAGGACGTATCACAAGGTTTCATGAGCTCATTGGCGCCATGAACGTAGCTGAAAAACGATAATATCCTTGTGAAGAACTATAATGCTAGACCCGTGGGAAACTACGCCTATTCCGAGTCTAAACTATAGTCGCGCCCCCAATGGAGGACGCAAGGAGCGAAACCCTAAGGATAGGGACAATTCTGGACGTTCTGGTCCATATGTTCGCCCTAAAGAGGAAGGAAATCGCAGAGAGGCGTGCACGGAACCGGGAGGTCAACGTGTGGAAGAGAGAGAGAGGCGGAGCCTCCGACCATGGTGGTAACGACCAAGAGGATAGGTCGTCCAAATCGCGCCCCAATGGCGCCAGACATAATGATGTTTTTGTTTTCGATGTGGATCAACTGAACATTGGGCAAAACATGTACCGCACCCCAGAATGTTGCAAACGCATACAAGACGTATCGTGAAGCAAGGGAAGCAAATTACATGGCACAAGAAGATCAGAGGTGATCTAGATCTAAAGGTGAAGACTACAAGATCAAGACCCAGAAATTGGTGATTTTGATTAAGGTCTTTTTATTTTCCAAGAGATTTAGGCGATTGCCATATTACTTTTTATTGGATTAGATTTCTTTTTATTGGATTAGATTTTCTTTGATCATAGAAACAATGATGTATTCCGTTGGCTTATGAATAAAATTTCGAGTTCTTTTCATTATGACTCCATTTTGATTCTGAGCATATGACTTTGTGACTACGATGGCTAAACCATCGGTATTAATTCAAGGACATGGAATAGGCCAAGTTCCACTTGCCAAATGGCACCTTGATTACAGTTGTCACAGAAACTCTCTACGCTCTTAGGGAAAATAGTACCCTATGAATAGCCAACCAATTCCATGCGAAAATGCATGTAGAGAACGGAAATGAGTTCCTTTGCAGTACCTCTAATGATTGCGAACAAAGACGCATCTTAGAGACGTTTATGTGTCTCTCTAGTGGACTTTATGTCACTATTCGAGCTATTAAATCCAATAAAGTTTCGAGAGAAGATCTCTTGGATTTAGACACATATTGGCTTTGTCACGACAGGATAGATCATCCTAGTCATGATATGATGATCCGTCTACAAAAAGACTTCACACGGACATCTTTTCTCTCGAGCGAAACGAAGCCTGAATCAAAAGTTGATTCTTAGACTAAGTGTGACCGACGTTGCTACCTAGGGCACCACCTCCGTCCACCACCAGCCTAGGGCTGGCTTAGTCCCTATCCATGACTCCATGGATGACGTCCATCATGGTGATGGCGCCCTAGGTGATACTGCACTCACCAACTTGCTTCAAAATAGCGTTTCAGACGCTCAGGCCTAACCAAAATTCTCATTGGTTGCTTCTAAAGCCTCTCGCTCGTCTTACTAAGCCTGTGCCTTAGGAAAATTAGGACTGAGACCGTCCTCTGCGAAGGATATGACATTACTCATTCTGTTCTTACAAAGAATCCGTAGGGATTTTGTGGATTGATTCAACCAACTTGCGGACGCTTAAATATTTTATGATGTTGGTTAACACGCAAACATGCTGGTCACGTGTTGTGCCATTGTCCACATATAAATGCTGCTTACGCTACACTCCTAGCACACATCATATGACAATGGGCTCACTCCCCAAATCATCCTATTCCGTCAATTGGATTTGACTATGCTAGTGAGTTTACATCGAAGACTTTTGATGGTTTTTGCACTTGGGACTGATGTTGGACATCATATTCCCATGAGCACACCCAATTGGTCTCGCGGAAACGACTACGATGGTAGTCCGAACATTGGTAATGCGCACCAATCTTCTTACATCGGCTTGGGGTGATGCAATATCGCATGCAGCTATGCTAATTCGTCTACGACCTACCGCCACTCAATGTACCTCTGCGTTACAGCTAGTGACTGGGTACACATCTTTTGTACTTACGCACATTTGAGTGAGCCATTTGTGCCAATTGCATAGCCACAACGCTATGATGGGTCCTTACAGACGAATGGGCACACGTTGGATTTGAGCTTCTAACAATCGTCCGCCACTTAAATGCCCTTGCTAGGCGATCTCCTTACCTCTAGATTTGCGGATGTCACGTGAGACAGCTTCCCGTCGTTTAGGGGAGATAAGAACATGTTCAACAGGAACGACAGGAATTGTCGTAGTCTGTCCCACTATGTCTCATCTTGATCCCTATTAAAGTGACGAGATCACACAATATGCTGCAAACATGCCTGCAAGGAAGGACGTCCCTACGAGAGGACGTAAGCGCCACCCTACACGGAGGTAGGCATGGCGCCAATGCCAAAGAGAGTGGCACTCTGGCGTTACAGGCCATGGCCCAGCTAGGATACGTGGGAGGCCCGTGGGTTCGAAGGATACATTGGCACAACCAATCTCAATCATGCACTCAAAAATCCGTCTCATGAGTATCTTCGGGGGTATGGTTATCGTTGGGGGACGCCTCAACGTCAAAACCTATTCCTGAGAATATAGAGCTCTATGAAAATTACACTAGTGTACATGAGACGTGGGATAGAAACTCCATCATAATTGATGATGTAGTTACGCATTTTGTTGTGCATGAGTTTGCTGAGTCCGATGATATCGAACCACGCTCCGTTGATGAATGAATGTCAACGTAGAGAGTTTTTGGCCTAAATGGAAAGATGCGATCCAGGTTAAGATGATTCTCTAACGAAGAGGAAGGTTTTCGAGCTAGAGATGCCAACACCTCCTAACATAAAACCTGTTGACTAATGGGTCTTCGTTAGAAAGCGTGATGAGAAAAAGAGATGGTAATCTTGCCTTATGGCGCAAGGCTTCTCACAAAACGCCCTGGAATCGACTACGATGAGACATATTCTCTCTCAATGGATGTCATTGCACTCCACTACCCTGTCAGTTTGGTAGTTTCCGAATAACTGAACATGCAGCTTATAAATATGGTCACTACGTATCTCTATAGGGATCTAGATACGGAATATACATGAAGGTTCATGATGAACTTCATTTACCCAAGTCAAGTGGCTCTAGACCATGGAGCGTGTTTACAAAGAGGTTGAAACGCTCACTAAAGTGACTACTTGATTGGGAAGGGATATGCCCACGCGTTTATATAACAAGTTTCGGATTCTATCGCGGTTCATGTTGGACATGATCTTCATTAGAAGCCCTTAAAGAGTTAAGGGAAACATCTGAACACTTGAAATCTGAGTTCGAGATGAAGGATTTTGGGAGAACACGATTATGTCTCGGTTTGGAACTTGAGCATCGTGTCGATAGATGCTTAGGCATTTTGACAAGGTCAAGTCTTCAAGCACCCCCATGATCGTCCGTAGTCTTGATCCTGAAAAGGATCCTCTTCGTCAAAGGATGATGATGAAGATGTGCTAGAGGCAAAAGTGTCTTACTTAGTACAATAGGCGCATTATGTACTTATCTCAATGCACAAGACCGGACATCTCATATGTTGTGAACTTGTTAGGTAGATATAGCTCTGCGCCAATGCGACGCCATTGGATTGGTGTAAAAGATATCTTTCGATACTTGAGATGTATGAATGATATGGGCTTGTTCTATCCCTATAGAGAGATGATGGATTCGGACCCATCACACACCAGAAACGCCTCCAACGCTGGCCTGCGTTCTCTATCCCCAACCCAAAACGACATGTGTTTTGGAAGGTTTTGCTGATGTTGGGTATCTCTCTGACCCACACAATGGTCTGGTTAAGTGTTCACCATGGGAAAAGACCGTGACATCTTGGAGGTCTACAGAGCAGACCTAGTCGCTATATCTTCGAACAATGCAGATCATTGCTCTTCACGAAGTGGTTCGTGAATGTATATGGATTGGATCCATAATTACGCATGTTCGAACAATTGTGGTTTGAAGTCTACCACAGATGAGCCTACGAGCATTTAGGATAATGCTACTTGTTGAACAAATGAGGCAAGGCTACATCAAAAGCGACAACACCAAGCCATAATCAGCAACAACAGACACTCCTCGAGATCAAAGTGAACGTTCGATCTGAGGACAGTGAGGCAGACTTGTTTACTAAGTCATTGCCCAATACCACGTTCGAGAAACATGTGGCAAGAATTGGCTTGCAAAATTTATCTGAACTCCCATGATCGTAGTCATCAGGGGGAGGCGCAGACATCAGGGGGAGATGTCTACATGTTCGTCTCGAATCGTGAAGGGTGTGTTGTGCTCTTTTTCCCCTTCGACCGAGGTTATTTTTGTCCCACTGGGTTTTTGTTACTCGGCAAGGTTTTTAACGAGGCAACGAGAGAAGCACCGCGTTTGGGCAACACAAGGGGGAGTGTTGAAGGAAAACCTAATTTGTGTTTAGCCCAAACTCTAGGTTATTTGACCTAGTGGTAATAGGATTTAATTAGAAGGATCTAGAATCCTAATCAATGTAGAATTCCTTTCCTTGTATGATTGAGATTCTATGCATTGTAATCCTCTATATAAAGAGGCCCCTATTATCAATGAGAACACACAGAAAATTTCTCCCAAATTCAATTTCTCTACAACATATTTTTTTATATTTAAATAAGAGTTAAAAGTCTTGATTAATAAAATTATCGACTACAATGGGAGATATATAATGTCTAGACCCTAATTTACAATAGATATCGAGAAAATATCTCGAATATAGTAGAAGTATCCACCAATTTTATGTATTCAAGCATGCACCAATTAATAAGAATTGACGCACCAACAATCTAAGCGACCTTAGTGGGGGCAGTAAATATTTTAGGAGGCAATAAATATTTAGATCCTAATTTACAATAAATTTTTTAAGGAGGTTTATTGACCCCCAATAAAATCTGTTATTACACCCCAATAAAAGTTTTATTGCCCGAATAAATTTTTTATTGATGGTCAATAATCAGTGAAAAATGAAGATAATTGTGATTTTGAAAGTATTAGGTGTTTAAGGAAAATTGAAATTGGGAGAGAATTGAGACGTGCTTTTATTGATAATAGAGGCCTCTTTATATAGAGGATTATAAGACATAGAATCAGAGTTGTACAAGGAAAGATAATCATACAATTAATCGGATATCTATAAATATCTCCGAGAATATCTCTAATTCAAAATCCTATTACAATTATGTAGGGCTGTCAATGGGTCGGGTCAAGGTATTTGTCGTGTTATGGGAGACAAACCCAAACCCAACCCATTTAATAATCGTGTCAAAATTTAAACCCAAACCCAACTTGTTTATTAAACGGGTTACCCGTTCCAACCCGTTTAACCCATTTAATAAATAGGTCATGTCGTGTACAATGTGACCGATTTAACTAAAAAAATGCATGACTTGATTAAATTCACTAAAAATCCACAAGACAAAGAGTATAAAATTAATATAATTCATAAATAATCAAATACAAGTTGTCTAATTCTAGAATCAAATACTCTGAGCTTCTAATATTACAAGAAAAAATATAGCATAATCCATAATTAAATTTAAAGTTTAAAATTGAATGTAGAGCATCGATCAAAAATTAACTTCCAAAGTCTTCTTCACTTTATTAAAAAAGAAAAGCAAGTGATCACCACCTACAATAGGAAGCAAATCAAAATCAGTAGATTAAACTAGCATCAAACTCACACAAAACGTAATTAGGACACTAAAAGGAAGATCTACTTCCTCACAGTAAAAGAGTGAAAAAAACGCTGCACAAGTAATTAACGTCACTTACCAAGAAAAAATGGTCACATTCTAATGAGTTTGGCATTATTTCTCTTAGCTTGGATGAGCAGCAGTAATGGAACAATCAACAGACTCATTATTACCATTGCTAATGCTTAATTTGGTAATATCTTCAGTCAAGTCGTCCAATTTAGGTGGCAAAGTATGAACATCAACTAATACAAATTATAAGAAGAAACAATAAAATCAATATATATGTCATAAAAAAAAGATATGGAACTCATAAAGTTAAGTGTAAAAGAAATACCTTCTTCAGCAAATATCCAATCACGTGTGCAAATAAGAGCTTCAACAGTTTCTGATTTAAGTGCACTACTATATTGGTCAAGAACTCTACCACCAACACTAAATGCGGACTCAGAAGCAACTGTAGAAATTGGAATGGATAGTACATCACGAGCCATAATACATAATTCAGGATACCGAAATTGGTTCGCCTTCCAAAAGTGAAGTACATTCAAGTGTGTAGTTCTTGGCAGCCTTGGTTCATCTAAATACAATTGCAACCCAGTCTTTTGGGCAGAGAAAACAAATTCTTCACTTTCAAAGTCATCAAAATCCTACAATTACATAATGGCAGATTAATTAAGTCAACAAAGTCAGAAAAATGTCTACTACTCCTACTGAACAGCAGACGAAAAACTAGTTAAAAACCTGATTAAAACTAATCATAAAACGATAAAAATTTATAGAGATGTAGTACACACATAGGACGTCCAGTACACAAAATTTCAGAATTTTTGGAGATGATTTCCTATTTTAAATAAATTCGTAAAACAGGTAACAGAATGTGAAGAACATAAAACAGATTTTATTTACCTTCATAACATCCATGCATTCTTTAGAAACCATTGCATCAGCAGAAAAAGTATGATTAGTATTTTGATTGCTTGATGATGCTGTAGAGGCAGAATCCATTGAAGTAGAATGAATTGTCATGTACATATCAAAAAGAGAAAACAACTTGTCACGCACCCTTTTCATTTCAATGGAACCATTGCCATATAGCCGTCTATATGAAAACTCCACAAACTGCAACTTGTATCGAGGATCCAATATTACAGCAATTGCAAGAATCAAACTGTACTCAGACCAATACTTCTCAAATTTAGTGATCATTTGGGATGCCATATGACTCATAAACATATCATGATCTACCTTGGCCTTTCTCAAAGTATCTTCAACCACAAAGACTTGAGGGAAGTACAAATTAGATGTGGGATAATGAGTTCCAGAAAATAAGCAAGTAACATCATAGAACACCTTAAGAAACTTAGAAATCTTTTCCACCTTTTTCCACTCATCATGAGAAAGTGCATGCTTGTAGTTAGAGTCACTTAACTGCATATGAAGAAATGCACGTTGATAATAAATTGGACCATCAATCATAAGGAATGTAGAATTCCATCTAGTTGGTACATCTTGACGCAAGCCCTTTCTACATTCTAAAGAAACTTGTGCAACACAATCCAAGAATTTTTGTTTCCTTCCTTGTGAACTCCTAACATACTTAATGCTTTCCCTAATTTTCACAATCGAACCATCAATTGCTTTCAACCTCTCTTGCACAATCAGATTAAGAATGTGAGCACAGCAGCGAACATGAAAAAACTCACCATCCATTAGAAGTACATTCTTTAGACTAAGTTGTCCCTTTAGCAACTCAACAAAACAATCATTGGCAGATGCATTGTCTAATGTGATAGAAAACAGTTTTTTTTTTTTCAATACCCCAATCCACCAACAACTTATAGATTTTTTTTAGACAGAGCAACACCACTATGTGGAGGAGGCATAAAACTAAAATTCAATATTCTCTTTTGCAATTTCCAATCATCATCAACAAAATGAGCAGTGAGAGCAAGATAACCATCAGTTGCAATAGAAGTCCACAAATCAGAAGTAAAGCAAATTCTGCTAGGAATAGAAACTAGAGTGTTCTTAAGCTTCTTCATTTCTCTAGCATGCATTTTCATTACATCTTCCCTAGCAGTGTTCCTAGATATCAACTTGATATCAGCACATACATAACTAAATAGATTTCTAATCCCAGCATACTCAACAAACTGAAAAGGCAAATCATGCATAACAATAGCTGCCACCAATAGTTCACGAAATGTATCAGGATCAAATCTAGCAGACCTTGTGATCAGAGACCCATCATCATTATGAGATACAACTAACTGCCCTAGGTCTAGAATTTTTTGTTTCACACAAGAAGCAATATGACGTTTCATATTTCCTGTCCCATACCTGCTAGAACACAAGTAAGTTATACCGCATCTTAGGCACTTAGCCCTTTGTTTATTATCTGGACCCATTGGAAGCACTTCAAACTTAGACCATACATTTGATGTGAGCTTTCTTCGCCTCTTATCAAACTTTGGAGATGCAGTATTTGCTTCTTGGTAATCATGCATCACATTCTCATTATTTTCAACAAGATCACCTTGAGCATTTTGAACATCTTGAGCATTGTCATTGACAGGGTCCATCTGCCATACATAATACGATATTAATAAGTAAACAAATTATATGCAAAGTAGAGAAATATATATATATATATATATATATATGTATGTAATGTATATATATATATACACAGAGAGGTTCTGAAGAGGACGTATATATATATATATATATACATATACACACAGAGGTTCTGAAGAGGACGTCCGCAACCCAGAAAATGTGCGGACGTCCTGCATTTCTCCACGATCAAGCTCCGACGGCGGTGCGCCTCTTGCCGGACGGAGGCCAACGGCATCCCAGACCAGTTTGCAGTGAAGACGAAGGCCAAAGAGATTAAGATCGGAGGTATGGGCATCGTGGTCGACTGCAAAGTGGTAGTCCGATCAAAGTTGACTGAAAAGTTGTAGCCGGCGAGTCCACCCAACGGCAAACTGGTCCGGGATGTCCAGAGGGTTCGTCCGGCGACCACAGCTCAGCCATCGCCACCTTCTCGACGCTGGAAGAGGGATGTCCGCACTTTTTCTGGGTTGCGGACGTCCTCTTCAGAACCTCCCTCTATATATATATATATATATATATATATATTTGTAATTGTGAGTAAGTCCGAAACAAACAATTTACTATTTTACTTTGGCTATTAAACTAAACTCTATATTGTTATATATATAGCTTTCAACTAGCAGTACATAATGGACATAATAATAGAAATCAATGATAGACAAGCACTGCTCTAACCTCACAAGCATATATATTATATAATAGACATGACCTATATACTAATATATCTATGCAGCTTGCAGAGAATCAATATAGAAGAAAATTTGATGCAGATGACCCGTGAGTGTTGGGGTTTGTGTGTTGATACAAGACCCAAATAAGAGAATTTATAGTGTTAACAGTAACCCCAGCTTAAAGTGAGAAAAAGACTTATTCAACCTTTATATGTATATATTATTATTTTTTTAAATGGGTCGTGTATGCAGTTATATATATAATATAACCCAACCCATTTAATAAACGGGTTATATGGGTTCACTTCGTGTTGGCGGGTTGACCCGTGACCGACCCGTTTATTAAATGGGTCATGACGGGTTGACCCGCCGTTGACCCGCTTTTTAATCGTGCGGGTTCAACCCGCTTTATTTCATGCGGGTTTCGAGTCGTGTTGGGGGGTCGTGTCGGAATTGACAGCCCTACAATTATGTCAAGTAACCTAGAGTTTGGGCCAGACACATATTGTGGATTTACTTGAACACTCCCCCTTGTGTCACCCAAACATGGTGCTCATCTCGTTGGCTCATTAAAAACTTTGCCGAGTAACAAAAACCCTTTGGGACAAAAATAACCTCGGTCGAAGGGGAAAAAGAGCACAACACACCCTTCATGTTTCAAGACCATACATGTAGACATCTCTCCCTAATGACAACGGTCATGGAAGTTCAGATAACTTCCGCAAAAGATGCTACCAACATGTTTCTTGAAAGTGGAATTTAGGCAATGACTTAGTGAGCAAGCCTGCCTCACTGTCCTCAGATTGAACCTAGTTCACTTTGATCTTGAGGAGAGTCTGTTGTTGCTGATTATGCTTGGAGTTGTCGCTTTTGATGTAGTCTTGCTTCATTTGTTTAAAACAAGCAGCATTATCCTATACGCTCGTAGGCTCATCTGTAGTAGACTTCAAACCACAATTGTTAGAACATGCGTAACTATGAATCCAATCCATATGCATTCACGAACTACTTCGTGAAGAGCGTTTGTGAATAGCAATAATCTCTGCATTGTTCGAAGATATAGCGACTAGGGTCTATTTTATAGACCTCCAAGATATCACGGTCTTACCCATAGTGAACACTGTACTTGTTTGGGAATAACCTTTGTGTGGGTCAGAGAGATACCCAACATTAGCAAAACCTTCTAAAACACATGTTGTTTTGGGATGGGGATAGAGGACGTAGGCCAGTGTTGGCGGTGTTCCTGATGTGTGATAGGTCCGAATCCATCGTCTCTCTGTAGGGATAGAACAAGCCCATATCAATCGTACATCTCAAGTACCAAAAGATATCTTTTACACCAATCCAATGGCGTCGCGTTGGCACAAGGCTATATCTAGCTAACAAGTTCACAGCATATGAGATGTCCGGTCTTGTGCATTGATCTAAGTATAATAATGTGCCTATTGTACTTATGTAGGGCACTTCCTCCCCTAGCACATCTTCGCCATCATCCTTCGGACGAAGAGGATTCTTTTCAGGATCAAGACTACGGACAATCATGGGGGTACTTGAAGGCTTGACCTTGTGAAAATGCCTAAGCATCTATCAACACAATGCTTAAGTTCCAAATCGAGACATAATTGTGTTCTCCCAAAATCATTCATCTCAAACTCAGATTTCAAGTGTTCAGCGGTTTCTCTTAACTCTTTAAGAGCTTCCAATATATGAAGATCATGTTCAACATGAATTACGATAGAATCCGAAACTTGTTATGAAAACGCGCAGGCATATCCCTTCCCAATTAAGTAGTCAATTTTAGTGAGCGTTTCAACCTTATTGTAAACGTGCTCTGTGGTCTACAACCACTTGACTTGGGTAAATGAAGTTTGCCATGAACCTTCATGTATATTCCGTATTTAGATCCCCATAGAGATACGTAGTGACCACATTCGTAAGCTGCATGTTTAGTTATTCAGAACTACCAAACTAACAGGGTAGTGGAGTGCAATGACATCCATTACGAGAGAATATGTCTCATCGTAGTCGATACCAGAGCGTTTTGTGAGAAGCATTGTGCCATAAGGCGAGATTACCATCTCTTTTTCTCATCACACTTTCTAACGAAGACCCATTAGTCAATAGGTTTTATGTTAGGAGGTGTTGGCATCACTGGCTCAAAAACCTTCCTCTTCGTTAGAGAATCCAACTTAACCTGGATCACATCTTTCCATTTAAGCCAAATTTCTCTAAGTTGGCATTCATTCATCAACGAAGTGTGGTTCAATATCATCGGACTCAACAAATTCATGCGCAACTACATCATCAATTATGATGGAGTTTCTATCCCACGTCTCATGTACACTAGTGTAATTTTCATAGAGCTCTATATTCTCAGTAATAGGTTCTGATGTTGAGGCATCCCCTAACGATAATCATAATCTAGAAGATACTCATGAGATGGATTTTGAGTGTCGATGATCCAAGGATTGAGTTGTGCCAAAGTATCATTAGAATTTACGGGTCTCCCACTCATCCTAGCTGGGGCCACGGCCTGTAATGCCAGAGTGTCACTCTCTTTGGCGTTGGTGCCATGCCTACCTCCGTGTAGGGTGGCGCTACGTCCTCTTGCAAGGACGTCCTTCCTTGCAAGTATATTTGCAACAGATGTGTGATCTTGTCACTTTAACAGGGATCAAGATGAGATATAGTGGGGACAGACCACGACAATTCCTATCGTTCTTGCTAACCATCTGTGTTCTTATCTCCCCCTAACGACAGGAAGACTGTCTCATCAAAGTGACATCCGCAAATCTAGCGGTAAGGAGATCGTCTAGCAAGAGCATTAAGTGGCGGACGATTGTTGGAATCTCAAATCCAACGTAGTTGCCGATTCGTCTGTAAGGACCCATCATAGAGCGCTGTGGTGGAGCAATTGGCACACTCAAATATGCTTAAGTACGATACTTGTACCCAGTCACTAGCTATAACGCAGAGGTAGATTGAGTGGCAGTGGGTCGTAGACTAATTAGCATACCTGCATGCGATATTGCATCACCCCAAGCGGATATAAGGAGATTAGTGCGCATTACCAATGTCCTGACTACCATCGTAGTAGTTTTCGCGAGACCATTTAGGTGTCTACATGGGAATATGATGTCCAACATCAGTCTCATTGCAATAACCATCAAAAGTCTTCGATATAAAATCTCTAGCATAGTTAAATCCAATTGACTAATAGGATGATTCGGGGAGTGAGTCCGTACGTTGTCATAAATATGTACTAAGAGTGTAGTATACACAACATTACAAGTGGACAATGGCACAACACGTGACCAGCGTATTTGCATGTCAACCAACATCATGAGATATTTAAACGTTTGCAAGTTGGTTGAATTAGTCTATAGAATCCCCATGGATTCTATGTAAGAACAGGTTTATTTCCTTTGCATAGGACTATCTCAGTCCTAATTTCCCTAAGGCACAGACTTTGTAAATTGAGCGAGAGGCCTTAGAAGCAACCAATGAGAATTGTGGTTGGGCCTGAGCGTCTAAAACTATATTTGAAGCAAAGTTGGTGATTGCAACATCACCTGGGGTGTCATCACCATGATGTACGCTATCCATGATGTCATGGATAAGGGCTGTGCTAGCCTTAGGCTGGTGGTAGACAGCGGCAGCTCCGGTGGCAGCGACGACTGTCACACTTAGTCCAGGAATCAACTTTTGATTCATGCTTCATTTCACTCGAAAGGAAGGATGTCCATGTGAAGTCTTTAGTAGACGGATCATCATATTATGACTAAGATGACCTATCTTGTCGTGACAAAGCCAATATGTGTCTAAATCCAAGAGATCTTCTCTCATGACTTTATTAGATTTAATAGCTCGAATAGTGACACAGAGTCCACTAGAGAGACACATAAATTTCTATAAAATGCGCCTTTGTTCTCAATTGTTAGAGGTATTGCAAAGGAACTCATTTCAGTTCTCTACATGCGTTTTCACATGGAATCCGTTGACTATTCATAGGTGCGATTTGCCCTAGGAGCGTATAGTGTTTTTGTGACAGTAATCAAGTTGCCATTAGGCAGGGAGAACTTGGGCTATTCCATGTCCTTGAATTAATACTGATGGCCCAGCCATCATAGTCACAAAGTAATATCCTCAAAATCAAAATGGAGTCATAATGAAAAGAACTCAAAATTTTATTCATAAGCCAATGGAGTACATCATTGTCTCTTAACCATTAGGAGAATCTAATCCAAATGCTAGCTAATGCAAAACAAAGGTAGTCGTTAGACTTCTTTCAGTAACTCCAAAATAAATATGACCAGGTGAGTAGAGAGATGTAGGTGGAGCAAAGCTCGCTTAAGTACCCCTTATCTCAAAACCTTCCTAGACATCATACTCATTTTGGATGAGCCTATGTGAAGAAAAACTAAACCAATGACATTTACTACAAAGTATATGGCAATTGCCTATTACATTTCTTGGAAAAATAAAGACTTAAATAGAATTGGCGATCTATTGATCACAGCCAGATTTGTAGTCTTCAACCCTTCACTCTAGATCATCTTCTTGATCTTCTTGTTCCACATAGTGAGCTTCTCTTGCTTCACAATATGCTTTGCAGGTCTTTACGAGCTCTACAAACGTGTGCCCAATGACCGGATACTCCACATTGAGAACATACATTTCTTTTCTCAGACTCTATTGATTGAGGCGCTTTGAAAATGTCATTTAGATGGCTCTTAGTGTTGGTGGCATCACCAATATGGCCAGAGGCGTTGACTCCCTCTCTCTTTCCACGTTTACCTCTTTGGTTCCATGTTCACCTATTTTGGCGGTTACCTTCCCAAGTAGAGCGACTATATGGACCAGAATGTCCAGAAGTATCCATAAGATTAGGGTTTTGCTCTTGGCCTCCTCTCTTAGGAGCGTGACTATAATTGGATTCCGGAATATACTATGTTTCCACGGATCTCGAATTATAGTTCTTCATAAGGAAATTTTCATGCTTTTCAGCGACAGTCATAGATCCAATGAGCTCATCGATAGTTCTTAGCAACCATCAATGTAGAGACCGAGAAGGTAGAGATAGTCTTCTCAATCAACATCGCATCTGTGATCTCTTTATCACATAATTTCATTAAGGATTTAATGCGAAGTGCTTCCGAGTTGTAGTCAGGAACTGACTTGAAATCACAGAAGCGGAGGCTATGCCATCTCACTTCTAGGTCAGGAAGCAGGGAGTCACGGACGTTGCCAAATCTTTCTTCGAGTGAGACTCACAACCTTCTGGGGTCTTCTTCCTTCATACACTCGTACTGGAGCGAATCATCCATATGACGAGTCATTAGGATGATGGTTTTCGCCTTATTTGCCTCTAAGGCTGCTCTATTTGCTTCCAAAACTTGAGCTTGCTCAATAGTTAACACTTCTTGGCTAGGCTCGAGAATCGTATCCAGGATTCCATCAGCCTTGAGTTGCTGGCGGACATAACGAACCCACTTTGATATCCAGAGCCAGTTGTTCCCAATGGAGCAAAGTCCAATTTGTTCAAGTTACTCATCCTGAAAGAGAACAAGAAAAAGGGTTAGTTTCAGAGTGGAAAAGCTACAACGAAAACATATAAATTTTTTTAGCGTAGTCGCTTCCAAGAAATTAGGAATTTCTGAGCGTAATCGCTTCCAAGAAATTCAATTCCAAGAGGTATTGGATATATTAGATCGAAACAATGACGTCAGTGGTTGATCATAAATTCTTTACAAACTGTAAGTTTGGAGATCTCAACAAGCTCCAAGCTTGGAGTGAGCACGAACCCCTACAATTCGGCTTAACTTAGGTCTCCCCTATAATGAAGAAAGGGGGGTAGAAAAAGGAAATTTGCAAGTCCCTGAGAAAAAAAAGAGAAATTGAATACAAATTTAAAAAACGAGAACTTTTAGTAAAAAAATATCTCAAAATAGTGATCAAAAAGTCGTCGGAATTCTGGCATGAGGTAGCCGGCGGTGGCTGACCGGAGGTGGACTTGAGGTTGACCTGTGGGCTGGGCTATGTCAGTGGGTCAATGGGCTGCCTCCTTTTTTTTCTCTACAGTGGGCCGCACCTTCTTTCTTGGGTCGGTCCAGTCCGGTCCCTTTTTTTTTTTGTTTTTTTTTGTTTTTTTTTTTCCCTTTCTTTTCATCTGGGCCCGTCTGCTTTTCTTCTTTCTGGGCTGCAGTGCTGGTGCAGGGAGGAAGGGTGGATGACGGTTCACCAGCGTGCAGCTGTTTTGCCGCCCGATTCAAGAATTTTCCGACCGGCTTTGGCCGTAATTTCATCGGTTCCTAGCTTCTGGGTTTTGGGCGCCTCTGGTGGTAGAAATTCACTATAGAAGGTAGACTGGAAGAGTGTGAACCGGTCAGGGGACTCTCGTTATCTTCTTGTGGACGGTTCAGGTGTTTTTCGGCCATTTCTGGGGGTGGTGTTGTCGGTTCTGGACTCCTGGGATTGAGGGCTTCAATATATGTTGCGGTGGTTGCTAGGATTTGAAGGCTACGATTTTAGGGTTTCAAGGTTACGGCTTCGTGCTGATAACCTGTTAAAGGAAAACTGAAATTAGGAGAGAATTGAGACGTGCTTTCATTGATAATAGGGGTCTCTTTATATAGAGGATTACAAGACATAAAATCGGAGTTGTACAAGGAAAGATAATCGTACAATTAATCGGATATCTATGAATATCTCTAATTCAAAACTCTATTACAACTAGGTCAAGTAACCTAGAGTTTGGGCCAGACATATATTTTGGATTTACTTGAACATTAAGATGTTTATTGACTCCCAATAAAAATTTATTACCCCAATAAAAGTTTTGAAGTCGGTGACTGTAGTCCGGCTAAAACCTAAACCCAATAAACTTTTATTAGAGAGAGTGGCATGCTTGTAATTTTATAATTTAGCTTTGTCCAAAATAATCTTTTTACTTTTAAATGGGGTAAGTGGGCACATTAATGTCTTAGGCCACTTTTGGTGCGCTGAATTGAGGGCTTGGGAAAAGAAATTTATTCATTTCCTATGTTTGGTGTGTATAAGGAAATGAACAACTTTCCTTTAAGAAAGGAAAATATGAGGGAAAGTGAATCCTCTCATTCTCCAAAGGATTCATTTTCCCTTCCATTTCCTTGCATTAATTACATAGTACAATTGTTGAAAATTATTATTGACAATTTTATTTAAAAAACTTATGAGATTTGTGTAACTATATATTTTAAGGGAGCTTCTATTTATACCTCCAAAATTGGTATTTGGACCTCTCTCTCTTTTTCGAAGTAATAGTTGACTTTGTCAACTCATGTCAAATTACCAATAAAGACATTAATAAAGAAAAAAAAAATCTCTTCTTATCTCTACGAACAATAATAGTCTTCAACTTGGGGGAAACTTTGTTCTCCAATGTAAACCCTAAAATATATATCGTCAAACGTTATTTAACGTCGTAGTCAAAATTTTCAGAATTTGACTGCTTCCCTCATAAAATGAAGGATGAACTTCCAAAAAAAAAAAATTCCTTTATCCAAGAACCCGTAATTCCACCAAAGTCGTCCATCATCCATAATCCCCAGATTCATGAGAAGTTATACCATGATCTAGGCAAAAAATAGCTACAGATTCATTCCATGCCATAAGACGCAAAACATAACTCCACATATGGGTCTCATATACAAAATATGGAAGCAACATATTATGAAATACCTCATCACCCATATCAAATTAACGAAATGATCACTAACTTAATATGGTGCTCCTCTTGAAGATCATAAAAAAATTGGTATTCCTTCAGTTGCTCGCCCCCATTCCTCTATTACTCGTACATAAAGAATAAACTTCAAAAAAAAAAAAAATTGTTGCAATTCTAAATCTGTAAAAACTGAAGGAGGTTTAACTATTGATTTTTGAAAGTATAAATAGAATCTAAAAAAAAAAGGCTTTTCTTGATTTTATTGGACGATGGGCATTATAGGAAAATTAGAGAGGTGTAGATAGCAAATTGGTTATTTGTAAAAGTAAGTTGGAGGTCTATTAAGTGGGGAGGTCCAAATGCCAAATTTAGAGGTATGAATAGAAGCTCCCATATTTTAATATATGAAGATATAATTCTTTTCAAAAATATATGAAAACAAAAAATTACATCTTCTTTCCTTACATAAAAACCAAACACTAGAATGGAAACAAACATATATTTTCTCCTTGCTTTCGCAACATTTCCAAACAGCAGAAAGGAAAGTTAGTGGGAAGTTAATTTTTCTTTCCCATAGAATTTTCTAAGGAATTGAATTCCTTTTTGCGAACAAAACGAGCCTTAGTAGAGTAAGTGGGTTTATAGGAGATGTCTACGGGCATCAGTTTCATCTACGATATATTTAGATTTTGTGGTATCTTATATAATTTTTAACAAAAAAAGGTTTTATTATTTGTTCTATTTAATAAATTTTTTATTTTGAGAGAAACCTAATTAACAGGTGTAGGTGTATTTTAAAAGAATCTTATCAGTGAGGTTAATTTAATATGTGATTAGAAAATTAGGTGTATAATAATTTTTTTTTTTTAGCTGCACTTAAAAAGTTAAAACATATATTTAAGTGACGTGTGCAAAGTGTGGAGAGAACCTTCAGTTGCTGATCTTATTAAACATGTAAGTTTAATTACCGTAGGCAATGATTTTGAATCTTTTGCTTTCATCCTTTGGTGGCTGTGGAGGAATAGAAATCTACAGAGGCATGGAGAAACAGCTTTGAAGCATAGTGACTTAATTAACAATGCCTTGATTGCCTCTGATTGGCACTTGGAGTTTGAACGGTGTAATGCTAAGAGACAGAATGCGATCATTCCACCGGCTGTTATTACTACGATTTGGCAGCCTCCTTCTATGGGTTGCCTGAAATTAAATTTTGACGGCGCGTGTGATGTAAAAAACGGTGTAGGTGGGCTGGGAGTTGTCTTCAAAGATGATAAAGGTTATTTAAAGGATCTATACAATTTCTTGATTCGAAGCATTTATTGGCAATAAGGGTTCTCCATCATGGAATTTTAATTTCCTATTTCACAATCGGCTGTGTATAACCCATCAATGATCTTTAGCAGCTCTGTTTCTCCTTATTTCCTCTTCTTTTTCTTTTCTGTCTTTCTTCTTTGTTTTCCACTCACTCAGACTAATAGCTCAAAATTGGCATTGATCCAAACCTACCTTCTTCTCTCATAGATCAATTTCTTATCTCAAAATGCTACAAAATTCTCCCAAATTTCGATTTGTGACTACAATTCCTCAAATTTGATTAAAAAGGAAAAACTTAGATTTTACAGTAAGAGATTGTTGATAAAGAGTCATGGATTCTCTAATGGGTTGATATGTGTTGTTTTGAATCTTAAATTGGCTTCAAAAGCAACAGAAATTTTTTCATCTTCACTTCAGTAATTCGGTTTTTGAAGAGAGAGAGAGAGAAATACTACATAAATAAATGGAGCATCGCTGTCCGATCTCATTAATGAAGTCTGAAGGTTGACATTAGGCATCAGCATCTTTTCGTTTTCCACGGGCGTCTGCCTTTGAACGTTCTTGTGTGTGTGTGTGTGTACTTTTTCTATACTAAGGACCTCCTTAGATTTTAAAATCTAAGGATTGCATTAAATAGACTCACTTTTCGATCGCATATCTACATTTCGACTGTTCAGTTTTTAGGTCCTAATGCATAGATCACTTCCTGCAATTTTCAGCAAAATTGATGATTATTAAGGTATCAAACTAGATTAAATCAGTGAACGAACTGAATCTGTCCAACCTGAACCGTTCATGTTCATAACTGTAAATCTCAGTTTTGAATGTGTTAATGATTATCAATCTGGCTGAAAATTTACAGAGATTATCTACTCATATATACCTAAAAACTGAACGGCTAAGATATAGATATGCGATCGAAAATTGAGTCTAATCAAGGATATCCTTAGATTTTAAAATCTAAGGATTTCCTTGAATAGACTTAACTTTTTAATCGCATATTTACATCTCGACCATTCAGTTTTTAGGTCCTAATATATAGATCACTTCTGTAAATTTTCAACCAAATTGATTAAATCAATGAGCAAACAAAATCTGTCCAACCTGAACTGTTCTTGTTCATAATTGTAAATCATAGTTTTGAATGTCTTAATGATTATCAATTTGGCTGAAAATTTACAGAGATAATCTACTCATATATACCTAAAAACTAAATGGTCGAGGTGTAGATATGCAATCGAAAAGTGAGTCTATTCCAGAATATCCTAAGATTTTAAAATATAAGGATATCCTTGAATAGACTCACTTTTCAATGGCATATCCACATCTTAACCGTTCAATTTTTCGGTCCTAATGTATAGATCACTTATGCAAATTTTCAACTAAATTGATGATCATTAGGGTATCAAATTAGATCAAATCAATGAACAATCCAAATCTGTCCAACCTGAACCGTTCGTATTCATAATTGTAAATCGCAGTTTTGAACGTCTTAATGATTATCAATTTGACTGAAAATTTGTAGAGAAAATCTACTCATATATACCTAAAAACTGAACGATTAAGATGTGGATATGCGATCGAAAAGTGAGTCTATTCAAAGATATCCTTAGATTTTAAAATCTCCTTAACATAGAAAGACTGTGTGTGTGTCTATAATTTTTGTGGAAAGTATTAGCAGTTTAGTGTGTTCATAGTGCCTATGTCCTATTCTTGATATTAAAAAAAAAAAAAAAAAAAAAAAAAAAAAAAAAAAAAAAAACTAGCTTCCGTCTCTGATACTGACCACACTCTCTCTATTAACTTGATATGGTCAAATGGAAATCAAGCTGCCTTGCTACTGACGATTCTGATAATTGTTACTTAATTAGCCTAGTTAATTAGCTCTAATTAGCCCTATTTTCTGTAGTAATTAATTAGGTATCGAATTACTTACTATATATGCTATTAGCTCTCCATTGTGGCCCCTATAGTTGTAGACGACGACGTGTCACTCAACTGCTAAACCCAGCTCGTTGTATAAAAATGTTGAACCTCAGCCTTGTACTTTTCATTCCCGTTCATTTCAGGGCACGTTTACTTACTTGGAATGGAATGGAATGTAATGGAATGATTACGGAGTAAAAACACCATTGTGTTTACTAACACATAAAGGAATCGGAATGATTCCTGGTAAAAGAATTCTTGTGTTTACTAACACATGAAGGAATCCGAATTGGTGTAGGTCCCACCTATTTATCAGGAATCGATTCCTGAATACTCAGGAATTTGATTACGAATGGGGGGGGGGGGGGGGGGATGAGTTTAGGAATCATTCATCTGGAATCAATACCGATTCTCTTTTCTTCCCTTCCATTTGTCTCCGATTCATGATTATTTTCTATTCCAAGTAAGTAAACGTGCCATCAGTCTAAATCAGTCTAGTACAATACCTCTTTTTCTCTCATTTCTCTCTATTTTCTTAGAAAGCTTTCACTCTCTGGCTTTCCCAAGCAGCAGAGATGTTGAGGTTGCAGGCATATTCAATTGCCGACTACAATCACGTGACCTTTGCCTCCTCTTGCGTCATTCCTACTTCACTCCATTCCCACCGTCAATCGGTATCTTTTCCAACCACACGGACACGTTTCCGATCACTCCCCACTGTCAGGATATGCAGCACTTCCATTGCATGCAAATAGGGAGGTCGCTTAAGGTCCTAATTATAAATACAACCATCCAAAAATGGGTAAAAAATCCGAAAAATGTATATGTCATAGACAAAGTTCGTAATTCAATTATACTAAAAAGTTCTGTTATTTGGGTTCAAGTGCTTGCTACCCTTGTTAATGTCATAATTTTTGCTTGGTGCATGGGTTTTGTTGTACCTTTCTTTTCATCTTAATCCGTGCATTTTGGTGACTAAAACATATTATCTACGGTTAAGAATTGGACATTGTTGATCTAGCATTTGCTTAATTCGTGCATCTTGGAGACTAAAAGATGCAATTTGTTTAATCTTCTATCTGACATGGTTTTGTTGATTGTCCGACCAAAATTGTGTAATGTGCCTAGGCATGTTATATGTTTTAACTTCCAAGCTATTGGATGTCTGCAAGTGATCTTAAAGTTCAATATGTAATAAATAAAAAAAGCTTTCTCCATTCTGAACCTTGCAGAAGGAGTGGTTTTTATGATGTTGAGCTTAAAGTCCGAGAATATGAGCTTGATCGGTATGGCGTGGTTAACAATGCTGTCTATGTAGATTATTGCCAGCACGGTGAGACCTCTATATTCATTCGTATCAGAATTCAGAACTACTATATAGTTAACATTTCTATATTTTGAAAGGCTTTTCTTTAATATCAACACTGTTTTTCGTACATGCATGCTTGCTTAATTTGGTGGCCAAATTTAAATCAACGCATCAAGGGTGTTGATTTTCTCATGGGAAATGAATCCATGGCGTAACACATGGCCTTTAAATGAATCCAAATCTATACCCCATATGTGATAATAGATTGACATTCGTGCTTCAACATTTTGATCAGCTTTTGATGAACATTTAGAAAGCGTCGGCCTGAGTGCTGATGCAATTGCCCAAACCGGTGAAGCAATGGCGTTGTCAGCATCGTCTCTGAAATTCATTGCACCTCTAAAGGTATATATTTTTCGAATCTCTCTCAAGTCATTTTCTGTTAATATTGCAATTTAGTAAACGTATGTCACCGCACAATGTAAATGTTCACCATTTTTTTTATCCCTTGTTCTACTATAGTATGCATGCTTGTATGTGTGCGCTGTGAGTAGTGTGAAAACTCATCGTTGCTTCTTTTACATGATGTGCAAATAGAGTGGAGACAAGTTTGTCATAAAGTTGCGGATGACTAACTCCTCAGCGGCTGGCCTGTATCTTGAGCAATTCATTTTCAAGCTGCCAAATCTAGAGGTTTTCCATAATCACTCTAATCTTATTTACAATCACATTTGACTCATTTGACGCCGAGTAACTTTCTAATCATGGCATGATATCAAAACAGCCTATCTTCGAAGGAACGGCCACAGTTGTGTGGCTTAATAAAGACTATCGCCCTGTCCGTATTCCATCGGAGGTGACATCTAAATTTGTCCAGTTTCATCGCCATAAGGAGTCTAGCTAACGGTGTTCTCCAAAAAGGAGTTGGTGCGAGGGAAAGTCTTCGTTACTAAACCTACAGTAGGACAATAATATCTCCTTTCCCGCTGGTACCAGGAGAACGGAGGAAGAAGAAAAAAAGATTTTATTCGCAGATTAATTAAGTAATTTAGATTGTTGTTAGTATTAAAATAATATAGTAAGTAGGGTTCTTTCCGTTCTTTAGCATATATCTATGTGAGACAGATAATTTGTGTAATAATGTTTCAATAAAGTTCATGATTTTCCGTTCAGAACTCACAAATTATTGGCCTGTGAATCTGTGATCCTAACGTAGTCAGAGGGAGTATCTGATTTTCTGGACCATTATGATACGTGCTTGAAGTAGTTTGATGGTCGGGTCAGGGAACTTACATGTTAGGACGAACAGAAGACAAATCAATCTCCATAGCAACCTGGAGTACGTCTTGATTATAACTTGCGCTTTATATAATTAATAATCTAAAAATCGCTAGACGGTAGATAAAATAGGGAGAAAATTAATAGAGCAGCAGAAGGGAGGGAAGAAGATGAAGAACAAGGTGATGGTGGCAACTTCTGAGAGCGAGCTTCGTTTGTTATATTTGACTAGTTTATCAGCCCCGCGCTTTGCTGCGGGTTTCTTATCTGCATATAAATGCTTAGCAAGATTCATTGTGATTGTAATTGTCATATACAATTTCATTGGGATTTGCAAACAATGAACTACTTTCCTCTTTGCTTCAGTAATTGACATCTTCCGTCTCTAACCATCTTTCCTATTTCTCATCTCATCATAACATAGCACCATACTACATGGACTCATGGAGTCTAAAGAATCTAAGAGTTTATGGCCTTATGGGCTGGTTGGCCTTGCCCATTGTATGCACTCCCTCTCTATATCTCTCTATGGATATTAAAGAAGCACTAGGCAACTCGCCCGCGCGATGCTGCGGATTTGTATTTTTTGTCTTAAATTTTATACGCAGTATGATAGAAATGACAATATAAAAAATGTTAACTAAATATATAATCATTTTGCATAATATGAAAGCTGGTATTTTAACCTAACTTCTGTTTTTACATTTTTCAAAAGAAATGGATAGTCTAACAAAAGATATTCTTTACATACAAATTAAAAAAGTGGTTAAATCTCACCAAAATATCATACATTTCAAGTTGGAACTAATCATCCTCTGATGTATCACTTATTGGTTCATATGGTGTTGAAGACCCTTCATTTGTTTTTGGCTACAAACGATCTAATATAAGGAGCAGCATATGAAACTTAGCAGTAAAGCTTTCAAAAATCTTTATAATAATTTACTGATCTGTGATAAACATATAAAATTCTAAATTCAAATTTAAGAATTACTCAAGACACCTACCTATATAATACCATGTTTACTGACTTTTTCTATTTCTATTTTAAAAAATTATTTTAATTCAAGGCTTATGTTCTGGGCTCAAGTTATTGCACATTTAACAAATTAACCTAAGCCATATATAAAGACGGCTAAAAAGTTTGTATAATCTTACTAAGTTAAAACCATGGATTCAAGAACAAATAAATTTTTAGATCATAATTATCTTTCACTTCTATTTGTAATAATTTAATTGAGCTAAAAAAAAACTGAGGGACAAAATCGTTAAAGATGAAAGAAAATAAGGGGGCAAATCCGGGAAATCAGTGTTTTACTTTTCATTGAACAGTAAAAATCCCATTCTACTTTTGTATATGTATAATTTATGTGTCTTTCTCCAGATGAACATGTAGAGTCAAGCCATATATAACCACCCAGCGCAATAGGCTGCAAACACCTGCCTCAGGGGCACTTAGGTTAAAGCTCAGAGAGAATGCAGGGGCGAAACGATCAAGATATTGTTCATAAGCACAGTAACCTTCATTTTGCTTTAGTATAGACAAAAAGTACAATCAACCAAAGATCATATCTAAGAAGATAAAGCAGAAAATTGAAGAATCACAACACTGATCTGAAAATTGAATTCAAAAAAAGCAAGATTGATAAACGCCCATCATCATTCAAAACCCAACAACAGCGATGAGAGATAAAAAAAAATAATAATAATAAAATAAAAAAATCTAGACCTGCAACTATTCCAGACGCAAATACCTCTCTCTCTCTCTCTCTGCCTCTTCTGCAACAAATCCAGATCGATCACTTCTTCTTTCCTCTCACAATCTCTCTCTCTCTCTCTCTCTGTTTCCTCTAGAAACCACGAATGAAATCCACACATATTTGACTTGACTATAGAAGGATGGCATCCCGTAAATGAGAGAAACAGAAGGGCAAAACTGCCACTTCACGTATGAACAGTTGAATGAACAATGCTTATGAACAGTGATTCGGCTTTAGGTGCATGTATAATGTGATTTTTTGTATATGACTTAGAGGTAATCATTGGGTAGAGCAGGCCCTGTGCTACTCAAAATCAACCGTCTCGAGCCGGGCCGAGTAGGGCCACAACATATTCTTTCATCTGTTAGGGTCGCTGGACAGGGCATGGCAGAGCTTTTTATTAGAAATCATAGCGCAGGTTTGCCCATATCCCTAAGGCTTTATAGGCGGCAGGGTCGAGCTCATTATATTTGTATAAGTGTTCTTTTATTAAAAAAAATAAAAAAATTATGAGATATCTCCTTTATGGTTAATAATTAAATAAGAGAGAATACCAAATTAAAGAAAAATAAAGTGTAATGCAATAATTGGTCCACATGTTCAACTTGTTAACATGTGAAAGAAGAAACAGTTCCAGATTACATCATTTACCAACCTAGCCGCTCTAGTCTAAGCTAGGGTTTTCTCGTCGACTCTTTTCGAGCACACATGTTTCCCTCTACCATGTCTAGGGCTGCACGCGGATTGGATTGGATCGGTTTTGATTACAAACCGTCTCTATGCCAAAGTAAGCGGTTTAGACATTTTAGACAACCGGTCATCGAAGAAAATAAACTTAATCCGATCCAATCCAATCCATTTAAAGATGGTTTGGTTCGGTCGGTAAGGCGGTTTTAACCTATATAGAATTGATGTTTTGTTTACAAAAAATTCATAGTAAAAATACTAAAACTCAATCTCAATAATAAAAATTTAATAATCAAAATCCAAAATAGTTTCAAAATGATTCAATTATTTGGGTTTTAAGCCTTTTGGGTCTAGGATTCAATATGGTAGTATATCATTTTGAGAATCAATTATAATTGGAGATTTATAACTTACTTATAAAAGACTACCCACAAATATATATATAGATATATATATAATATGTATATAAATTTTTTTTTTTCTATTATATTTAATACATACCGGTCGGTTCGGGTTTCGCTGTTTAAGTAAAAGAAAAACCAAACGAAGCCAATTCATAAACGGTTTGGTTCGGTATTGAACCGGTTTTCATATTTTAACACTAAAAAACCTTAACCAAACCATATTTACTGGTCGGTTTCGACTGATTTGGCCGGTTTGTACCATGTTTTGCACACCCCTAACCATGTCAGATCCAATTGCCAGCCTTGCCATGGCTTTTACTCTCTCTAAAGATGCACACGTTGGCCTAGGCTTGGTGGGGGAAGAGGCGCTGTAAGATCCTCATCACTATATGGTAGAGCGGTTGCTTACCAGGAGGCCGAATATTACTGGTTTTCTCGGCACCATGCCTACAATCTGGAGGATGCAAGATGGCATGTTGATCCATACGGTTGGGGATCACTTTGTGTTCCAGTTTGATCATGAGATTGACCGACATCGATGCCTGCATGGGCCCCCCTAGTTTTACAGTAATATAATGCTACTGCTGGCACCGTATGATGGCATCTCTGACGTTGAGGCCATTCCGACCCATTCTATGGAGCTTTGGATCACAGTTAAGGGTTTCCCTGGGGTTGCGCAAAAAACTTGCACTATCGATGGTTGGATCTGCTATTGGAAGGGTGATGCGTCTTGATCAATTGGCGTTGAACCACAAAGATGAAGAACAGTGAGTTCGTCTGATCATTGACACCAGGCGGCGGTTTAGGGTTTTCAGAAACTTCTCTTTCTCTACAGCGGTCGAAGTGAACCTGTCGATTATTTATGAGAGGGTTCGAGGTCTTTGTAGGGACTGTAGGAGGTTTGAACATCCAACTGATGGATGTGAAAGTATGTTTGCCAAGGAAAGGGAGCTATGCTGGCTTCTCCTCCGGTGAATGCAATGGCGAGTTTATATCTGTTGGCTGCTACTCCTAGGACTGCAGTAGAAGAATCTGGTTCCATCGTGGGTGAGGCTATTCTGAACCTAAGGTTGGTTTTTTTTTGGAATAGGGCTTTATCGGGTAACAATCTCTTTCCGGTTGGGGCTGCAGATAGAGCATCTCAACACAAAAGCCAAGTTGCATTCTTCTCTGCTCATCTCAATGCCGAGCTACAAGCAGCCGGTCTGTTGAAGAAGCTTGTTAATCCGGCTCCTACTTTAGGACCAAAACATCCTTTGGTGAGCACTTTGGCAAGTGGTTCTCTTGGGGACAGCTTCATTCAGGCTTGCAAAAAAGGTGGGTTCATGGTTCCTGGTATAGATGGTGATGCGCTGAGTATCAGTGGCATAAAGCGTTCTGCTGCTGTCCCTCTGGTGCGGTTAGGGAAGAAGTTGCTTGCCCTACTTGCTCCGGGAATGGATGGGATGGGTGATCTATCTCTCTGACTTCCTCAGAAGGATGATAGGTTGATAATCTCTCCTCAGAAGAAAAAGAAAGATGGACGGCCAAAAGGGTCCAAAAGCAAGGCAAAGGTGGTCGATAGTCCTGAGGTCCTGAAGAATTCACGTGTGAAGGTTAAAGGGAGGAAACATTTCCTTAAAATAGTTGAAGCAGAGGATATGGGGACTGATGCTCTGGTTTCTCAGGAGCGTACTAAAACCATTGAAAAGGTGATGACTTCAATGGTGGAGATACCTGAAGTGGGAAAGAATGTGGGGATTGAGATGGAAGAGCAGGAGGTGGTTTCTACTCTAGCTGCAAAGAGTCTGTATCCGGTTGAGGCGGTGCTTACCTCAACTGAGGATATGGAGACTGTTTTGATTTCTGCATGAGTGGAAAAGATCGACAAGACGCAAATAGTTTCGTTGGTAGTTTATTAATTTCGGAGTTATTTAGTTTCTTGTTTCTGTGCTTATTCAAAAAAGGTAGGTGTGCTAGGGGTGTAGTTTGAGGTATGCTTGGTTTCTGGGTGTGCTTGTTTGGTGTACTCTATGTAATGGCATTTTCTGACGGCCCTATGGGCAAGCTGTTATTGTACTGCTTGCTGAAATTCATAAATGGATAACCTTTTCAACTAAAAAAAAAACTTGTTAACATGTGAGTCATTATTAGGATTATTAAGAGATTATGTATATTCAGTAGTTACCTTATAGGAATATGTTTTCTGTAATAGGTTGAACTGAATTTTAGTCCAATTAGTCATGTGGTACAATTAGGCACTACTACAAAAAATGCGTCACACAACAGTGGATGACTGTTGTTCCAAGAGCAATGTTTAGTTGTATATCTCGGTGTTGTGTGATTACAACATTCAAACAACGGTGAAACACAGTTGTGTGTTGATCATAGGATTAATGCCTATTTTAGAACCATTGTACCAATTTTGGGCATGCCAATGGCTTTCAGGCATGCGCTACATCTATTTGCTGTTTCCATGGCTTCTCGCACAACAGAATTAAGATCCAAGATGACGTTGGTTACCTGATCAGACAACAGAAATGTAATAAAATGTTGTTGGATTATCATTACCACTACAGATGTTTTTAAATAATTGTGGTGTGATAGTTGTAATCATATCTGTGAGCAAGAAATGACTATTGTATGTGAGAGATTATTTGCACCATTTGTACAACACATTGTTTCTATATGGTTATGTGATTTAACAATTGGACAACTGCTTTTTGTTTGTTATGTTGTGTGAGTTCAAATCTGACAACAAAGTGTTTTAGCAATCATTGGGTGATTTATAAATGGTTTGTTGTGTGATTTACAACATACAAGTACTCATACAATGAAATTTATGAATTGTTATTTGTTCATTATCGATTCTTTGCCTAGAATATTTACACAAAAATAATGCTCCATTTGCAATTCTATAATGCTCCATATATATTTTTGTATAAACAATGCTCCAATATATTTGTCAATCATCCATACATTCAAGTTTCTAGACCATAAAACCAACAAAAAAAGCATTGTAGCTGCACCAAACCTAACCATTGAAAACAACAAAAGCTGAAACTTGTTCCAGAAACATTTATATATATATATATATATATCATATCATTCACTTAGTATTCTATATGTGTTTGAATGATCTGTTTGGTACTGTTGACCTACACTTTATATAACTTGGGTTTGTTACTTGAAATTGTTTCAGTGGGAGATGAGAAGCAACCTTGTGTATTGCCAAGAGGACATTGATGTGATGCGGAGTGAGTGTGGAAAGTTTTTGTCAAGTCATATATGTAGGAGCCAATTAGTGGTAGGTTGAAGGAAACATATCACTTTGTTAAGTTCTGCTAATACATGCATATGAATGATTGTAGCAGATGCATGTATATATGCATATATGATTTTGGAACAAGTGGAAGTCTTCTGCTATTTTCAATGGTGCAGCCAGAATGGTTTCTTTACTTGTAGCATGCAGCATGATGGTATTCAACCCAGTACATATCCCAGTAATCGCCATTTGGCTGGAACTGGAAAACCCATTGGTGAACCCAGAAACTTTTCGGGCTTCCTCCTGCCGCAGTCGCCTGTATTTCAAAGTAGAGACTACTGGGATAAGCATCGTACCACCGAGACGAGTCGACCAGACCAGTCCGACATCCATCAGTGGCCGGAAGATGGAGAAATTGTTGGATTGCTTGTCGTTGCAAAACGGGTTGGGGAGAGGTCGGTCTCCTTTTTTTCTTTTTCTTTTTCTTTTTTGTCCTCTCTTTCCTTTTAACCTCTTCTTCTTCTCATCTCTCTCGTCTCCGTCCTCATCTTCACTGCAAACCCAAGCAAGTGCTGGCCATCCCACCATCCATCCATCATCCTCGTGAAGCCGGCAAGCACTACCACCCCTCTCTATCTAACTCGGATTTATCGGAATGTCAGATGGAGGAGGCTAGTTTTTTTAATTGGGCTGAGGCATCTGGCTTGAAGAGTCTGGTTATGGTTTGCAGCTCCGCCTCTTGGGGTGCTACTGCAGCTGCTTCTTCTTTGGAGGCAAAAGGAGGAGAGAGGAGAGAGAGAGAGAGAGAGAGAGAGAGAATGAGAAAAGAGAGCTGGAAAAAGAAAACGTGAAAACAATAAACAAAAAAAAGAGAGAACAAATAAATAAATAATAAAAAAAGAGAGAACAAATAAAAAAATAATAAAAAAAGAGAAGGTGAGGGTATAATAGTTATTTCAGTGTGAAATGAATGTCACGTCTGCAAGATAACGGAATTTTGGATTGAAAATTGACGGCAAGGACTTTTTGTGTGAAATTAGAGAGTTTATGGTGCATCTAGGTAAAATTGAAACGTTAAGACCCTATAAGTATAGGGAATAAACATTATTTTGTCATAAAAGCTTTAACTTTAAATATTAAAACTTCAGGATACCATGTCCTAGAGGGAATCCAACCCTTAGCCTTAATTTATAGAATCCATTATAAAGTTACTGGTACAAATATGAATTTTCAAGCTATAAGTAAAAGCCCAAAAGATCAAACTCTTTTAATTCAAAGTAGTTGAGAAAATGCTAATATTAGAGTTCCACATACAATCAGATGGTCTGATGTCCATCTCCCTTCTAAATGGTCTCTCACTAGTGAGAACCAACCTATCAATATATAGCATAATCTATCTGATTTAAACTATATCCAACAATACAACGATGACACAGTAAGAATCAACTTTAATAATCCTAGAATAAGTCAAAATCTTAGGATCCATGAATTAGGACAATCTTCAAGGCATTCTTTTGCCTGTTCCACCTTAGCCGAAACTATGTCAAGACAATATTATGACTTAGATAAAGAAGGAAAGAATATTAGAATAAAATAATTAGAGGAAGAATTACAAAAACTAAAAATTAAAAATATTAAAACCACCTCTCAAGTTAGTTACCCTAGTTATGTAGAAGTTGAAACTCAACAAGTTTTAGATGAGGAACAAACATCTCCCAAAGCTATCGACTTTGAGGTTGTTCCTCAAATAAACCCTCAACTAAGTACACTTAGTCGGCCATTAATTGACAATTATTCAACATTTCATAGGCACATCTAGCCACATCACCTCTAGAATCCATGATCAACTTAGCAATCTCAGATGTCCAACCTTAAGTGATTTTAAATGGTATAAAGATGTTTTCATTTCTAGAGTTATGCTTAGAGATGATAGTAACCAACCATTCTGGAAAGAAAAATTCATAAATAGCTTGCCCAAACTATTTGCTCACAAAATTTGACAAGTCCTGAGTAATGAAACAGGGCACATTAATTATGATACCCTTACTTATGGAAATATTATTATAATTATTCAAAAAGAAGGATTAAAAATGTTCATAGACATGAAATTAAACTCTCAAGTAAAATCAGATAAGAAAACAGCCAAATATGAATTAGGAAACTTTTGTGAACAATATGGTATATCACCTCTACCTCCATCACAACGACATAAAAAGAAAAACAATGAATTTGATTATCATCATACAAAACGAAAATTTACACCCAATAAATTTTACTCAAGAAACAAAATAATTTCAAACCAAACAAATTTTACTCTAAAAAAAATTTCCGAAAACCCTGGCCAAAACAAACAAGTGGCCACCCAAATAGAAAATTTTCTGACAAAAGTAAAACCAAAATGTTATAAATGTAACAAAACAGGTCACTTTGCAAATAATTGCCAGGTAAAAAATACTATTAAACAATTAAAAATCAGTAATGAAGAACGTGAAAATCTTACCCGGCTTTTAGAATTAAGAAACACTGATTCCGAAAATGAACATAGTGAAAATAATTTTACATCAATAAAATCTTTCATCTCAACTGATTCTGATAAACATTTTTCACCAGATATCACTTTTGGGCGCAAAGATACTTGTTGCAAAACAATAAATGTTCTTTCTAAACAAGAAGAACAAGAATAATTATTAATTGACCTAATTGCAAAAATCGATAACCAAGAATTAAAATCTGAATACCTCAAGAAGTTGAAAAAATTAATCACACAGGAAAATATTGTTAACATTCCTCAGTAAAGAATTTGCCTTACTTCCACCTTTGACAAATTCAAAACTAGTAAAAAAGAAATAACAATTCAAAATTTACAACAAGAAATAAAGACAATTAAAACACAAATACAATCATTACAAAAAATAAATTTAGAAATCAGTCATGACAACAAACAAAATCAAACATGATTTAAATATTCTTAAAATAGATAATCAATTCCATAAAATACACCATCCTACCGAAATACCAACAATGAACTATCTGAGTAAAACGATGCAGAATCATATGAGCAAAAAACCCTTAGTATTATGCGTCAAATCCAACTCAAAAAATGGTATGCCGAAGTACACCTTAAAATCAAAGATCTTCAATTAATAATAACAACACTTACTGATTCAGGTGCAGATCTCAACTGCATACAAGAAGGTCTAATACCTTCTAAATATTTTGAAAAAACAAAAGAAACATTAAGATCAGCTAATGGAACCAAAATGGATATGAAATACGAAATTCCCAAAGCACATGTCTGTCAAAACAATGCATGCTTCAAAACACCATTTGTCCTAGTCAAAAACTTAACCGACAAAGTGATTCTCGGTCTTCCTTTCATCACTTTAATATACCATTTTACAATAGAACACGATGGTATTACACACACACACACACACACACACACACACACATATATATAGCTTCATTCTACAAAGAAACCATTCTGGCTGCACCATTGAAAACAACAGAAGACTTCCACTTGTTCCAAAACCATATATACATATATACATGCATCTGCTACAATCATTCATATGCATGTATCAGCAGAACTTAACAAAGTGATCTGTTTCCTTCAACCTACCACTAATTAGCTCATACATATATGACTTGACGAAAACTTTGCCCACTCACTCCGCATCACATCAATGTCCTCTTGGCAATACACAAGGATGCTTCTCATCTCCCACTGAAACAATTTCAAGTAACAAACCCAAGTTATATAAAGTGTAGGTCAATAGTACCAAACAGATCATTCAAACACATATAGAATACTAAGTGAATGAAAACAGGTGTATATCTTATAATGAAGTGTACCTTGTTGGCAAATGATAAATCCTTGTCCTCAAATGTATCTCTCATGTAGCGTATGACAAAGTAGTCATAGTTCTTAGGAGTAAGTTGAGGAAATGGCATATCAGGTGATCAATGAAATAAGTGATCAATCCCTTGAGCTCACGAAAGGACTGGAAACTTCATATCATGGTACAGTTTCAAAACTTGCCTCACAAAGCAAGGTTAATGGAGATAAGGCAAATGATGTTGGCATGACACTAGTAATTTTAAGATCACGACAAAAATAATTAATAAAGAAAATGCGTGAGGATAGCATGGCTCCAACAAGATCTACATGTAATGACAATGTTTCGACTAGTAACAACTTTAAGATCCTTACTCTAGTGAAACAAGATGAGCCCATTGTTGCAAACGAACAAGAGATAGTTGGTTTCTGCTTAAACACTTTGGTTGACACTGAGTAGAACATAATGTTCCAAAGATTTGTTGGGGTGATTTGGAAAAGGAAGAACCTTTTGGTCATACACTTTATGCTTAATCTGAGATCAATTATGAAACTTGGTTTGATGAGGGTGAAGCAGCTTTAGATGAGAATCTTCTTCACACTCTTCCAAAGCCTGAACACAAAGAATTCAAGCAAAACAATGTCAAATGAGTTCAAGGCACCCGACAAGCAATCAAACACCTAAGATGCGTCTCAACTTTAGTTCTTTGGACTTTGGTTTATCTTTAACCATATCCATGGTTTGGTAATACTTGTTGCATTTTTATTCCTTATAAGAAGTTTTGGTCTCATGTCTTCCCCTGTTGATATTTGATCTCTCTTTCATTTAATAAATTTTTCTTTTGCCAAAAAAAAATCCATCATCTTTCCCTCCTCCAAAGTCCAAACACGCTAAAGTAAATAGATTGTGTCATTTGAAAGTTGACGGGTTGAGCCGAGACCACCTGTTAAATTCACGTCTTATTTCGGGTCCAAACACAATAATTAGGCTCAGTTATAGCTGGGCTTGCTGGGATGGACCAGACCCTGAACCTCGAACCAGTTGTTTATCTCAATAGCTCATGTTCAAACTTCCATGGCGGTAGAGCTTCGCCATACATAACCCAATCTGGTTCCGGCCAACTACGAAGAACCAAAATCACAGTGTGGAGAACAAATGGCGGACGACGCGGCGGAGATCTACGACAGAGCCAGAGCTGAATTTCCTCTCACATTCGATAAGCAATCCAAATCTCAAACCCCTCTCGAAGCCATCCACAATACGACCCGTCGTAACCAGAACCTTCAACAACAGTAAAGACAACCACCACCCTCTTCCGCCGACCTCCCTTCTCTCTCCTCTTCCTCCAAAACCTGGCTCAATTCCCTCTGTACCGCCAAAACCCCCAACCCTAACCCTAGCGATTCGGATGCAACCCTTATTGGACCACCTCGTCCACCACAGCCTAATTAAGCCTCTGACGACGAAGGCGATGCCCTTATCGGATCGCCGGTGCCGTCCGGGAGTGCCGAGAGCGACGACGATGGTGAGATGATTGGTCCGCCGGCGCAGGGGAGGTCCAATAGAGACGATTGGGATTCCTATGCGGAAGAGGAGAACAAGTACCGGATTTCGGTGAGCAATGAGATTGTGCTGAAGAGACACACCAAGGTGGTTTCAGCCTCGCTATTGATCACACTAGTTCTAGAGTTATATCTGGTAGCTATGACTATTTTGTGAGAATGTACGATTTTCAAGGAATGACTGAAAAGTTGCAATGTTTCCGGCAGCTGGAGCCGTCTGAAGGTCATTAAGTGAGGACTATAAGATGGAGCCCCACTGCCGACCAGTTTCTGTGTGTCACCGGCTCAGCTCAGGCAAAGGTGAACCCCATTAACTTCATCTTGTTATTATGTGCATTGTCTAGCCTTGTTTTTATGTATATGAGGTTGAGGGGTTTTGCAATTTGTTATATGTGTTGACTTGTGAGTCATGTTGTGTAGAATAAGTTTGCTTGCATATAATCTTGTTGAAGAAGGAAACTTGGAGGACAAGTACACTTGGAGAACAAGTTTACTTGGAGATCAAGATGTGTAATGTAGTAGTGTAGGGCTTGTATATATAACCCCATTTACACCATTGAATCAATATGAGGAAATTCATCACTCACAAATATCTCTTCCTTTCCATTTCATATATTGACTTGTTATCAGAGCGAAGATCCGAGAGGACTTTGTCTCTTTGTTTTTCCTTCATTCTTCTTTCCTCACACTCTGGGGTAAGATTGTTATTCCTCTAATTCGGAGGTTAGGATTGTTCTCTATCTTTTAGAAGGTGAATTTTATCCTTGTAACGTCAAGCTTACTCGCCCAACACCACTAGGTCCATCCAATTAATGCGATGTCTAGGCCAAGGATTGAATAAGAGAAAGGTAACCGAAAGGTTGAAAAGTGAGCATTGCTCCACCGAAATCTCAACCCTCCTTATCTGGTCACATTAAAAAGAGTTACCAAAAGGTTGCACGATTGGTAACACCCAAGGATAAGATTTATTTTCTCTTTACTTAGGAAGTACTGCTACTTATTGACTAGTCGATTAATCCCTCTCGACTTGTCAAACATACCTTCTGTCTCAATTCCGCTGCATATTGTTTTTTCGTCGGTATTCCAATGGCTGGCCCTGATGCTCCACTTCTAGAAGGAGGGAATACCAGCAATTCCGGTATTCAAAAAGTTGAAGTCTCAGTTCAAAACCCAGATTCTTCATCAGGTTCATTCGGAGGAGCAAAACTGAATGGACCTGGGAATTATAGGACATGGAAGAAGATGATTTCCCCTCACCTTCATGGAATCCATAAGATGGGTCATGTCACTGGTAGCATTAAGGCACCTGCGAATGAGGAAAGTGAAGAGTAAGTCAAGTGGGAAGATGCTGATGGACTTGTACTGTCAATTATGTACAAGTCCATGACTGATGAGGTGATCCAATTGATCATTGGGTGTGATACTGCTGCAGAAGTTTGGAAGATGCTCAATGATCTCTATCTGAATGAATCTGATTTTTCCCATATCTATGAATTGTTGTGCAAGGCAACAAGGATGAAGCAGGATGGGCAAGCAGTTTTAGTGTTCTACACCTAGCTGAAATATATTTGGGCCGAGATTAATCAACGGTGACCAAACAAATTGAACAATTCTGAGGATATTACTTGGTACCAGAAGGAGAAGGAGTTGGAGCGTGTGCACCAGTTTCTGAGTGGATTAGATGCTAGACATGACAGTGCCAAGAGAGAGTTGTTGCGTCTGCAAGAGCCTCCTTCCCTCACTGAGGCTTTTACCTGCAACTGCAAGGATGAGTCTCAGCAAGGTAGCACAAAGGTAGCTCATTCTGAAATCTCCAGCTTAACAATCCAAGCTAAGCCCCCTCGGGCTCAAGGTCCACCTCCTGTCTTCAGTACACCACAATCAGGATTACATCCCATGACTCAGGCTTCTTCTCCAGGCAGGTCTATATGTCAACATTGCAAACTGATTGGACACACCAAGGAGACTTGTTATAAGTTGGTTGGGTACCCTGCTGGATAATCCAGCAAACCCAAACCAACTGAACCTCGAGGTAGAGGAAAGACAGCTGTTCATCTTGTTCAGAGTTCAGAGTACTTTGGAGTTGCTGGGCAAGATCATACCACAGGCAGTGATGGCTCTCCCTCAGTCTCAATGGTTGTTAGAGATACTGGTAAGATTGGTATGGCTTTAAAAATTTCTAACTTTGCAGGTTCAGATACTTTGATTATTGATTCTGGTGCTTCAGATCATATGACCTATGATAAGAAATATTTCATTACCTTATCCATACCTAATGTGTCATATGTTACAAATGCCAATGGTGAATCATTTTCTGTCTTAGGTATTGGGTCTATAAGAGTCACACCTACCTTAGTATTGCATGATGTATTGTATGTACCAGACTTGTCTCACCACTTAATCTCAGTTCCCCAATTGAATACTCAATCCTTGTGCTCTGTGACATTTTTTCCCATGTATGTGGTGTTTTAGGATCTTCTGACCAGGGAAGTCATTGGCAAGGGTATATGAGGGGGAGACTGTTTCATCTAGATCAAGCTTATGCCGGGGAAAGTCGAAGGAAGAATGTCCCAGTTGCTTTGATTTTGACTTCTAGAGAGCTTAATGAAGTCTGGTTATGGCATAGACGCTTAGGGCATCCTTCATTCTGTATAATGCATAAAGCTATGCCCTCTTTATTTTTTAGCATTGATGAGTCGTCCTTGCATTGATGAGTTGTCCTTACATTGTGAAACTTGTGTTTTGGCTAAAAGCCATAAAGACAACTACCCATTGAGTCTTTCTAATAAAGTTCTATGCCTTTTGAGATTATTCACTCTGATGTGTGGGGACCTTTCAAAGAACCCACTGTTTATGGAATGCATTATTTTGTCTTGTTTATTGATGATTACACTCGATTATCATGGGTGGCATTGCTTAAATCTAAGGACGGTGTGTTTTTTGCTTTTCAAGCCTTTCAAAAATTGATTCAAACACAGTTCAATGGTCATATCAAAGTTTTTCGTTCTGACAATGGGGGGGGGGGGGGGGGGGGAGTTTGTTAATCGTGATTTTTAGGAATATTTCCAAGAAAAATGTATAATCCATCAAACCACTTGTCCTCAAACACCTGAACAAAATGGTGTGTCTGAGCGTAAAAATCGTCATCTTCTAGACATAGCACGAGCATTGCTATTTGGTGCTCACATGCCCAAGTATCTTTGGGGTGAGGTGGTTCAGACTGCCTCACATCTTATTAATCGTCTTCCTTCCAGTGTTCTTCATGGGCGCATTCCCTTTGAAGTCCTATCAACCCATGTCTTTATTCATTCCTTTCATAATCTTCCTGCTCGTGTCTTTGGTTGTGTTGCCTTTGTCCATATACCCAAAAATCAGAGGTCAAAGTTGGATGCCCGAGCTCTCAAATGCGTCTTTGTAGGTTATGGTTCTCATCAGAAAGGCTATAAATGCTATCACCCACCTACACAAAAGTTCTATGTCACCATGGACTTATCTTTTTATGAAGATATGTGTTATTTCTCCCCCAACAACACCACTCTTCAGGGGGAGAATGAGTTTTTTGAAGAGATGTTTGTTGGTGGAATGTTGAAGATGAATAAAGACGCAGAAGAAGAGAGTACTGACATCCCAAAGTTGACTAGTAAAATTTCCCAAATCGATCAGTCGATAGGGGGAGTCGACCAATCGAACGAGGAAACCGGCGAAATAGGCAGAAGTGTACTAGACCAATCGAAGGAAATTCTAGTCCAGTCAATTTCTGAAGAGGACTCTATTCCAACTTCCCCTTCATCTGATACTTCACCCCCTAATGCTGAACTTTCTGGTCAAGAAGCTCCATCTCAGGTATGTCAAGTATCTTCACCTGGTAACCCTGTAGAGTCTGTATCTTCTACATATGTGTTACCTAGTAGGACTACCCGTGGTCAACCAGCAAAAAAGTATGAACCTTCCATAACTGCTAAAGCCAAATATCCAGTAGCTAACTTTGTGTCACACCATAGGTTATCTAAACCTTATGCATCATTTGTGAATCAAAGATCATCTGTATTTGTTCCTAACAAAGTGCAAGAGGCTTTGGGAGACCCAAAGTGGGCCAAGGCAATGGAGAAAGAAATGGAGGCATTAGAAAAGAATCACACATGGGAACTTGTACCACTTCCTCGTGGTATAAAGATTGTTGGGTGTAGATGGATTTTCACTGTCAAACAGGGGCAGAACCAAGATTTAAACATTGGGGGGGTCCAGACATAGAGTTAAAAAAAAAATACAAAAAGAAATTAAGAATCATTTTTAATATAATGCATAAGTCAACAATAAATTTGAAGTACAATCATACATAACTTGCCCATTCAAAAAAATAGAATCAATTCAAAGAATAAAAAGGCAAACTTATTTTTAATTAATCTGTCATTGATTTATATTTGTGTATTCTTATTATTACTGGTTATTTTATTACACTTATATATCAATCAATTCATCATGACCTGGGTTTGGCCGTTTGGGATTAAGGGAGGGGGGGTCCACCACATGAAGGAAGGTTATTCACTCAAGTTGGTAAATAACATGCATATATATGTACATGGCTGTCAGAAAGTTAGGGGGGGGGGGGTCCGGACCCCTTCAAACCGGAAGGTAGTTCCGCCCCTGCTGTCAAACATAATGCAGATGGCACAGTAAGTAGGTATAAGGCAAGGTTGGTGGCTAAGGGGTTCACTCAAACATATGGGATTGACTATAATGAGACTTTTGCTCCGATAGCCAAGATGAAACTGCAATGTAAATAATGAATTACATTGGACCACAGATGTAAGAATACAAATCTGAGATAATGCTCTAGTTCAGTTGCTAAAGACATATACAATATTTTATAATATATGTACACGAAAAATAGGAGTTAGGTAATAAGCAACATAGAAATTATATTGCACTCATGAGTAACATTTCAAACATGCGTAGCAAGAGAGGAAGGACAATACGCACGAGCGAGCGCGGCCTTTCCGCACTCCTAGAAGGACCACAGATGGAAATAATGCAACCCCTAAAGGAAATGTTGATGGCGAAAGTGTCACTCACTACATCGAAACGCCAAATGACGTTTGGGTTGGTTTTGCTGATGCTGCCTCTCTGACCCACATAAAAGGTCGTTCCCAAACTGATTATGTATTTACCATTGGGAACACGGCGATATCTTGGAGATCAACCAAGCAAACCCTTATGGCTACCTCCTCGAACCACTCAGAGATCATTGCTCTACAGGAGGCGGTTCGTGAGTGTATATGGTTAAGAGCTATCATTACACATATTCGAGGGACTAGTGGTTTGAGTTCTACCACTAAAGAGCCTACTTGCATTTATGAAGATAATGCAGCTTGCATCGAACAGATGAAGCTAGGATATATCAAGGGTAATAACACAAAACCCATATCGCCAAAGTTTTTATACAATCAGCAGCACCAAGCCCTCCTCAAGATTCAAGTGAATCAAGTAAGGTTTGAGGAAAATGTGGCAGATTTGTTCACCAAATCATTGCCTAAGGCCATATTTGAGAAACATGTGAAAAGCATAGGAATGCGAAAACTTTCCAAGCTCCCTTGATTAATGTAAGGATCAGGAGGAGGTGTAGATGTAACGCCCCAAACTGCACCAGTTTTAGTACGTTACAGTGCCGCGAGTCTCTAAAATATAAACCGAAAATTCAATTTACATTCTAGAAATTTGCTAGGCATTTGTTCGAAATAAATTTTGACAAAAATTCGCAACGGAAGCTTTTAAATTCTTTTGAGGTGAAAACCTTTCTAAAACTTTAAATTCAAATGCTCGTCCAAGACTTAACGTTGCAAACAATCGAGAAATAAAGGATTAGGCACGCAACAAACAGTTTTCAACAAGTTTCGGAATTACAATTTTAAGGAACAGGAATAAGATTGGAACCCAGAACCTGATTTCTATTGAAATCTACACACCCAGCTTTGTCCGCTCCAATTCCATTCCCAGTGCACAGTACCTGCATCTACACTGTTGTAGGGGTGAGCTTTCGTCCTCGCTGCTTAATAGGGGCTTCACCCGACTAATAAGATAATAATTTGGGATCCTAGTATGAAAAAGTTATACCATTTCTTTAAAGAATGACAAACTTTAAATATCTTTCGGACTCAAAATCCAATGCACGAAACTTAAAGAAATGTAAAATACCTGATGGCCGGTCCCATGGACCAACTACACGGCCTTACCTCAAATAAAATCATCACCAGGTAAGCGTAGTGAGAATGTCCACTTACGCCATATCACCTAGAAATAGTGCCACATCTAAAAGGATGTCAGACACCATTCCGTCCATACGGCCTCTCCGGAGGTTTAGGGGATCGAAGCCCAAGGAATCGCTATGTTCCACTCACTCTCAAGCCATCAATAACCAAACCATGCAGCTCAACATGTATAAACATTTAATTCAAAACAGAAAACAACTAACCGAATGAGTCCCGAGTCCCCTACCTGAATTCCAATGATTTTCTTCACGTACTCTGAGAGTCACGAACTTTCCGTTCCTCGGGTAACTGGAGTCTTAGATTCCGACGCGATTCCATATTAATAACACTTTCTTAGGTAAATGATTGTATAAACCTCGACAAAATAAATTGTCCGACCATTCCCTAGTTTGACTAAAATTTACCAATAACTATCGATGAGCTTCCAATTTCCAATAAATATATGGAGTCTCTGTCCAAGCTTATAAATTAGGGAAAATGATCATTTACCCGATTTCTGCTTAAAAATTGCCCACTTGCTCCACCAACTGTTTTTTAACCCCATTTACCCAAAACACTCTAAGAGATTATTTCCCCTTTACCAAATTAATTCTTTTTTATTAATTTTTGAGACTTTTTTGCCCTCTCCTTCTTTCTCACTTAGAGGGAAAAGTCATCCTCCACCTTGCTGTGCTCCGGTGACCAGCGGCCGGCCCTGGGATCCGGCGACCGGTGGCTGGAATCCGGCAACCGGTGGCCGAAATCCGGAGACCGTGGCAGGAATCCGGCGACCGTGGCCGGAATCCGGTGACCGGTGACCGGAATCCGGAATCCAGCCACCGGACTGTTAACCGGATTCCGACTTCTGAATTTATTGCCCCCTAATAATACCCAGTAACCATATTATTACCCCCCAGTAATCATATTATTGCCCCCCAGTAACCATATTACTGCCCCCCAATACTCATAATATTGCCTCCTAATAATCATATTATTGCCTTAAATAATCATATTATTGCCCTCCAGTGAATTGCAAAAACTCCCAAAACCAAAATGAATACTCTACATGCACAATTGATCAATTCATATGCATATTATTGCCCCCTAATACTCATATTACTGCCTCTCAATAATCTTATTATTGCGCCGCAATAGACTTGTATAACTACTCAATATTCATTCTTCTGCCAAATTTACCAAAAAAAAAAAAAAAACAGAACTACTTTGTCCTCCACAATCAACAAATTGCTCGGCTTCAAATCCAGATGTGGTCTATTGGGGGGCAATAGAAATATTCTTGCCCCCCAGTAATGTAATTTTTAGACGTCTATTGCCCCCAATAGACATTTAACTTCTCTCTATTGGCCTCCAATTTACATTCAAAACATTTTTTTTTCCTTTTTTTTCTTTCCTTCTGCCCCTTATTTTACTTAAAAACAAAAAAACAAATTTGGGCACCCAGAAAAATGATCTGGGCACCCACATCAAAACCGGACAAAAGCTTCTCGCCTACCAGGTGTTGGACTCCGGCGAGGTAGGCGGACCAAAGCTTCTTTGTCGTCTTCAGGAGTGGATGCTGCTTCTCCAATCAATTGTGCTCGTCGCCGAAAACCGGAAAGCCCAAATCGCCGAAATCGACCAGAAGCCCGGTCGCAGAATCAACTGTGCTCGTCGCCGTCCGATCTCAACAAAGTCCTCGATCTGCAGCATTTGAGGTGTCGCCTTCCGCCTATGCGGAGTTGTCCTGCCTCTGCAGCGTCGTCCGGCCTCTGTGGCGTCATCTCCGGCCTAGGCGGCGTCGTCTGACCTCTGTGGATCGGTGCATGGTGCTGGGGGAGAGAGAGGGAGAGAGAGAGAGAGAGAGAGAAGGGAGAAAACGTAGATCGGAGGGATGAGAGAGAGATAGATATGAGTGTAATTTATAAATTAAAACGAGGGCAATACTGTCAAATACTGTTGAATTGGGTAAATGAGGTTAAAAAACTCTTGGTGGAGTAAGTGGGCAATTTTTGAGCTAAAATTGGGTAAGTGGTCACGGCCCCTATAAATTAAGCTCAACCTTGTATTTGTATTTAATACTTCACATATATTAAGTAGAACCAATCTCTACATTTAAAACCACTCAATCCCAGGGATTGAACAACATGGTACTTCAATTTCTTTAAAGGCAACGTGACCTTTTAACATTTTTGTCACTATCAATTCCACCTTACAAATAGAACTAGTTTACATCTCTTGTCAATTGATCAAAACCACAGCATTGCACTTTTACAGTAGCCTACTACTTTCACCAAAATATACCCATCATATAGTCGGGTCCAACTATAATTATCTAAGGTGATCTCTCACTTACCTTGTAAAATCTTTAGGTGAAGGACTCTTCCTTCTTGCTGGATTGTTGGACTAGAAACAACAGTAGGCCTTCTCCTCCTTTTTTGGTTCAGTCAAACAAAAGCACTCAACACCACTACCATAACTCGTAAATAAACCCAAATTCAATTCAGTGCTAGAACCTTACCCTTAATTATCGGTTTCATCACTCCTTCCTTCCACAGTTCAATTATTCGCTTTGTTCTTACTTTATCTTTCCTTAGCTTTGAATTTCTAGAACCCAAATTTAACTGCAGTCTCCCTTCGGCACCGGTAACAAAATTGTCAACCAAAATCAGAACCCAATCTCTCTCAAAATCAAAAAGGAAATTCAAACTGCCACCACAAGTGGTGGTACCATGGTGGCAGCCTTTACCACAACTCACCAAGTCAACCCACTCAAGGAATCGAGCTCCACCAGATGCCAATCCATGCTCCAGGAGGTCGGTGACGAACCCAGAAGCAAAGGACTATCAAGGAGGACAGCGGCTCCGCCGGTACCCGAACCACCAAAACTGAAAACTAAGTATACCCGTACGTATAGCTCACCGAGAGGATAGATTTCCATACAGCCCCGAAGATCGCCGCAAATTGCAGAAGCTTTGCCGGAACACTAGAAGCTTTTGGGCTTCCGTTCTCTCTCCTCGCTCCGTGCATGGACGATCTAGGACCATAGGCAGAACCAGGACGACGATACGCGTCGAACATGACTAGTAAGCCATGGTTCCGTCGCCGGACGAGGGAGTTCCGGTCGGGTCACCGTCGCGGGTCTCGAGCTGGAGAAGTGGGTCGATGCTTCTGTTTGTTTCTGGAACGATCTAGTGCGTCCATCAGGTCTCCTCTCTTATATACTTTCCGTTAAATGATTGTGGATGGCTCAAATGAAGCGGTGAATAATTCAACGGCTCAGATCGAATGAAAACATTTTCTTTTTAAAATGAATTTCCATAATTCCCAAACATTGAAAATTCATAATAAATAGACCGGGTGTCCGAAAAGTTCCCCGAAAATTACCACGAACTTGTCGTGCCGTGTACTTTATTATAGAATCCAAATTTTGAAGACTTCACCTTGTGAAAAATCTCAATAATTATTCTCAAAGATTTTAACAATTACTAAGATCATCAAATTTATTCCAAACGATCTCACCTTATCTCGATAGATTTTTCCAGGGCTCACAGTCGACGTTAGGAGGAGTCTAATACACACATGTCATCCTCAAATGTAAAAAGTGCGTTGTGCTCTTTTCCTTCGACCAAGGTGTATTTTTTTTTGTCCCACAGGGTTTTTATTGTTACTTGGCAAGGTTTTTAGTGAGGTAACAACTCATGCACCATTTCGTCTTTGACTTGGCATAAGGAGGAGTGTTAAAGGAAAAACACATTATGTGCCTTCGTCAAAGTGACTGACGGAGAGGTAATTAAGGAATTAGCGATTACCATCAATCAACAAGGATTACGGATCATTCAGCATTTAATGTCATCATTGTAATTGATATTTCCGTTATAATTCTCTCCCTATATAAAGGGACTATGAAATGAAATGAGTATACCAATTCCAATTCCATTTTACTTTTACAGAAGTAATAAATTGACGTACTAATAATGTAAGTGACTTTATTTGCTTTACAAATTAAAGATGACATATAGAAAAGATAATAATGTTAATATAAAGCTTTATAACAATTAAACTAGTTTTCCACTATATTGTCAATGATGAGTAAACATGATGAAACTTCGTTTCATTTTGTCATTAAAAGGGTACTTCCATTAGATCGTGCAAGTCGCTCACTCACTGACTCATAACAGTTGAAATTTATTATAACCAGGATGTGTATATATGCATGCAGTTCAAAAAAGAAGTATAAAGTAAATAGATTAAGTGACTCAGTTGAAGGTTGATGGGTTGATCCGAGACCACCAACTTAAGAACTCGGAAGTTCAACGTCTTGATCGACAACGCATAGATAAATGCAAAGAGCACTGCAAATTAGGGCTGTCAATTTCGATATGACCCGATAACACGACTCGAAACCACCACGAAATAAAGCGGGTTGAACCCGCACGATTAAAAAGAGGGTCGGCCGTGGGTCAACCCGCCATGACTAATTTAATAAATGGGTCGGCCACAAGTCAACCCGCGAAAACGAAGTGAACCTGTATAACCCGATTATGCTATACTTCTTCTTGACATTTTTGACGTTGGGAGTATTTGATCATAGGATTAGACAATTTGAAATATTTTGCTTTATAATTATTGGGTTTAATTATTTATGAATATTTATAATTATTTCTATTATTCGTCTTGTAGAGTTTTTAGTGAATTTAATCATTTTATGCATTTTTTAGTTAAATGGGTTTCATTGTTAACCCTTAAATGGGTCATTTTGTCTAACACGACATGACATATTTGTTAAATGGGTTAAGTGGGTTGGAAACGGGTAACCGTTTAATAAATAGTTTGGGTTTAAATTTTTGACATGATTATTAAATGGGTTGGGTTTGGGTTTGTATCCTGCGACACGACAAATACCTTGACCCGACACGAACCCAACCTGACACAACCCATTGACAGCCCTACTGCAAATCCAGCAGCCACAGCTGCAACCACTCCTAGAAATTCATGTTTGAAACCAAAGTAACTCCTCATAAATTCTTCTACACTTACTCTCGTCCCAAGCTTGTTCTGTGAATCTCCAAACTGTGATGTAGCCAATCCATACAAGTTCCAAGCCACTGGACATGCCCACTAGTATCATCTCCACCATATAGGAATCCTCTGCACCAGATGAACAAGATAAAGAATTGCTGTTAGAAAGTGATCAAGTTATCATTGTTTAGTAATGTACTGTACAGACCGAGCAATGCTTACAGTTCGTGGGATTAAGAATCCCGAAAAGACATTCAATACTGAATAAAATTCATTGGAACTTATAGCAGCAACGTGAAGGTTCGGTGTGACGGCCACTCCCATCTTACCATAGAATGTTCGAAGAATTTCTTGGGAATCCTACAAGATCCCTTCGTTCTTTTTTCTCTGACAGATGGTCAGAACTTCATCTGGGTTCGAATCCTACTGAGAGGTCCACTAGAGATCAGAAATTGTTGAAGAAAGAACAAGATGTTTCTTTTGTCCCTTCCAGGCGATCGGAAAATAAAGAAATAGTTAATATATTCAAGATAATTACGTATTTACAAAATACCGTCTCAATTCATCCTATTTCATCAGATCCGGGATGTGATATGGTTCCAAAGGATGAACTGGACAGTTCCAATAAGATTTCATTCTTGAACAAAAATCTATTTTGTGATTTATTTCATCTATTCCATGACCGGAACAGGGGGGGATACACGTTACACCACGATTTTGAATCAGAAGAGAGATTTCAAGAAATGGCAGATCTATTCACTCTATCAATAACCGAGCCGGATCCGTTATATCATAAGGGATATAAGGTACCACAAGAATTTAATCAAAGTCCACTCGAATCCAATCATTGCATAAACTATGACGCCAAAGAGAATTGTTTGTGCAAATATAGATAGTGGATGACTAATAAAAAATGTAAATCAGTTGTCACTTGGTAAAATTCTGTCACCTACCTGTGCAAAGGGATAAGCTAATGGAGAATACATTCCAGCAACCCGTTCTCTATAAAGACTGTTCGTTCGACAGACACTACTGGCTGAACTGTTGTTGAATTCTTAATACCGAAAAGAGAAGTGTAGCATACATAGAACCAATTACATTTGAAGAGATCTTGTTGTTTTGTCCTGCACTCAAAGTTTTCGAAATCACATTAATTGGAGTAAATATATTTGCCAGAATATCAAGTTAAATTACACTATATACTAAAACAAAGTAGGAGTACTGTAGCTTATGAACAGTAACTCCCTTAGTAACAGTGTGCTTCCTCTTTTGCCCCGACACTTGACCGGTATTTTACACTATTGCCCCTGCCACCTGTCGATCTGCGGAACGATGTCCGCAACCTGTCGCACCGAGTAGTGTTGGTTTGCCACTGCATTCTATTCTGTGCCTGCATACCGAGAGTTGTATTCTATTCTATTCTATTTTTCTGTTTTTCTGCTTTTCGTTTCCTCTCTCTCTCCTTGCCTAATCCCCTTTGTTTTCATCAAGCATCTTTCGTCATTGGAATCAAGTCCTACTCCTTGGGGCTATTTCACTTCAAAACCCAAAAGCCAAATACATAAATAGATTCAATACCATTATACTCCAGGAAAAGGATCAGCGCCAAACGGAACATTCAGTCCACCATCGCAGGCGGCCCAGGGGAAGGTGGTGGATGGTAAAGAAAATGTCGATAATTTAAGCCACAGCCTTATTAAAGGTATGCATGCTTGCCCATTTTTGCAGTTCAATGAGTGTTAGAGTTTAGTCATTACTCTTTTCTGTGAGCTACGATGGAAAGGTTTTAAGCTTTTTCTTATTTTTGTTCGTAGGAAGCAGAATTCATAAGACATTTCAACTCAAGGCTGGCTTTGGGAATCGATTAAATCCGGGTAATTGTTGATGTCCACTTTTATTGATGATAAGAATACTACAACATGACAACAAGTTAAAGAGTGAAAGCATATGTTGCTTGGTAATGTATAATGGCTGGCTTTTGGTAATTTTTTCTGCATCTATGATACTTTCCAATTTTGGAATCTGATTAGCTGCTAATCAATTTCAATAACTTATAATTTTTTTTTGTTTGATTTACTTATTTGTTTTTTTTTTTAGTGGAATTTCTGGTATTATAGTGTATCAAATGGTTTGTGTCACTTGATAGTGAGAATTATATATTAAGTAGAGGACGATTTGGAGTTGTTTATAAAGGTGAATTGCATGCTGGGACGAAAATCGCTGTTAAAAGGATGGAATCTGTGGTAGTGGGTACTAGGGGGTTGAATGAGTTTCAAGCAGAAATTGCAGTCCTCACTAAAGTTAGGCATATGCATTTGGTTGCTCTATAAGGATATTTCATTAATGGTAATGAGAGTATCTGAAATATCATTCGCATGCAATTATGTGCACTATATAGTTTGACTAATTGTATATATTATATCCATTAGAAATCAGTGATTTTTGGTTTTTCTATATGTTTGGCAGCCGTATCTTCACACACCCAGAAGCTCAAAAGAAACATGTTATTTTCGTTATTTGATATTTTTCTTTTTGAGTTACAAGCTCTTATGTATATTGTTTATCAATTTTTTTTTTGCTATCAATTTTTGTTATGTGGTAAATGTATGATAATGGTTAGATTAGCCACTGCGAAGTTGGAATCTGTTTCGCATTTAGATTGAGGCTAATCTGTAATCTTTATTTGCAGAAGTTCTTTTGGTACGAGGTGGTCTTATGTATTTGATGTGTGCTGCATATATGCATTTTTTTTATTTCATGAAAAGCTATGTCTGGAGATTAGATACTTGGTAGGATTTAGAGGCTTGGTAATCTATTGATAAAAGTTTTATATTATTCAATTGGGTGCTTTTGATTTTAATTAAATTTTAACCTGTGTAAACATATTTCAGAAATAGGTGTTGTGATGGAATACATAACTGTGTGATTAATTTCAGGAATTTGTTGTTGTTTTCTGTGGACTTTACAGATTTCATGCAAAAAATTGTAGGCTTCATTATCTTGCTGTTGTTCCTCTGTTTGTTGCTTTGTGCTGTCTCCTGTCTCAATTTCTTATACTTATTCAGCTATGTGCTCTTTATTATTCGAGAAGTTGAGGTATGTGCTGTCTCAGTTCCTTTTTTATGCATCAGTTGCTTTCATTGATTGGTGTCTGTATAAGAATTGAAGCAATTGGTCTGTGTCAATAATACACTTAATAACTATAACTTTGTAGTCTCAATAATTTGCCAATTAAACTTTAATAAATAACTAGCGGTGTTTATAGAAATAATCAAATATGCTGGACAGAACATAAATTACTTTTCTAGAACTGTATCCATGTATATCCTCAGTACCTTGCGCTCTCTTTCCAAAACCTTCCATGCAGGTTTGGCAGTGTCAATATCAGTTATCAGTGAAAAAGCAATTTTTTCTGAACACCTCTTTTTTGTTCTGCAGGTTTGAGGAACTATGTGTTGTCAGATTCTCTAACTATTTCAGATTCAGGTATGTTTCTTCAAATAATGTGGATTAGTTACATTTGGTTATTGAATTTAATAATGATATTATATCTTTAATCTTCTAAAGGAAGAAGCTTTTTTGGTGTTTGAGAGAATTAGGATTTGGTTGAGTTGCTATATGTGATCATAGTGAGTTATTAAATACACATCCCTGAATATTCAGTGTAAAGACATATGTTTCAATTATTCAACTACACACTTCAAATTCAATTTAAACGCACATTTTGACTGCTTCTTAAGAGTTAAGTTTTGTGAAATTCTAGGATAAGATCAGTTCTAGGTTCTTCTATGTGATAAGTGTGTGTAGAAGCTTGGTTCAGCTTATTAACCCTCAAGTTAGGATGAAAGAGGCTAAAGTCTTGGATTGTGTTTTGGCCTAAAGCTGCAATGAAAGGCTGATTATCTCTCTTTAGAATATTTGTAGCAGTCAATTGATGGATAGTTGAAGTTCTTCTCAACCCTATGTTTTAAAATTAGCAGTAAACCCTAAATGAAGAAAGTTTTATTGGAAAGCTATACATCCATTATCTTTTTCTTAAGAAATCCAAAGTAACCTTAAAGATTTAAAGAGTAATGTTATATGGCCACTGCATGATCTAAGTACTTTTCAAATTTTTTAGTTCAGATAAATGTTAACTTCACTATGTATGCGTGACTTTGGTTTTCATCAACAATCATCGGTGAACAGCAAAAAAGGAGCATATTTTCTCACTTCTGCTACTGCTACTGTTAATTCAATTAAATTAGCAAGTGGCTTTACTACATATTTATATCTGTATATAACTGATCTGCTCTTCTTGATTCCTTTTTTAAGAAGAATATGTTCTGATGTTTTCCAATTTAATTTGAGCTTCGCTTTTGAAATACAGTTATGGCACCTAAACAGAGGATGACAAAAAAAAAAATGCTCTTAGAAGGTGATCATAGCTTAGCAGATTTATGTCGTTCTGCAAGTTATAGTGAAAGTTTATCAAGTGAGGGGAATATGCGAGAAATAAAGAATGATCAGACTTTTTTGCATCTAGCAGAAAGTTCATTTCACGATGACAGCACACATGATCAAATCATGGCAAGAACAGGTTATTAAAAACTGGTAATGTGAATTAAAAGTTTTCGGCTCAATTTTCATTAGTTCTGCAAACTGGAATTTGCTATATTATAATGGAAATTGCAGTAATCAAAATGTGTTTTTAGAATTGTTGTTGTATTGCAGTTAACTTAGTTCACTACTTCAATTTATATATACAAGAAATTATTCATTTTACGTTTTTCCTTTTTTTTTTCCCTCAAGTTTCAAATTCGGTCTTTTAAGATTGAATAATTTTTGTTTCCTTCTTTTGTTTGTAGTTCTGATGCCTAAACAGAAGACAAGCAGAAGAAAGTTTACAGTTGCAAGCAGATAAAAGTGTTGATAATTATGATTGTGTGCAATCTAACCTTCATACTTCAGAACAAAGTCGTAAACACAAACGGAAAAGATATACATCTGCTATAAATTCAACTGTGGTGCAAGCAAGTCCAACAATCTAGGAGTCCAGAAAGCTGCTTCACACGGAAATAATATTGGACAAGCATCATAGCAAAGAAGCAAATGTGGTATGTCACTAACATTAATATTTTTTACTTTTAATAGTATTTATTATACGCATAGATTAACTTGCTATACTTAGTTTGTGTCACATAAATTCTATGTTTGTGTGTACATTCATTGGAGCTAAAATTGATCAAACTATCAATGATGGATCAGGACCTTATGGAATATGTGAGAAATAAAGAATGATCATATTTTTGTTGCATCTATGGCAGAAAGTTCATTTCACGACGACAGCACACATGATCAAATCAAGCCATCCACTATTAAATGCTTCAAAATACAAGTACACAAGAAGAAGGCAAGAGCACACATGCCAAGCAGGATTAGAAACTGCAACTCCTTTTGAAGACTGCCAACAGAAGATCAGTGAAGCCAGTCATCTACTTTCCGCTGACTACATGACATTCTTTGAACTGCAATGACATAAACCATTTTTTGAAAAGCCAATGGTTTTTATACTTATAAGCAATGTCAATTAGCAGTGAATCAAGCCATGAACATCTTTTTTTGCTCCCTACATGACAGTATTTTGTAACAAAATCAGACAAACTATTTTTTTGTTTGTACATATGATGCATACAAAAATGCATCTCCTAGATCTAGGGTGAAACAAAATTAACGTAACAACTTTAGCCCGCGGCATCGCGCGGGTAAACTTTCTAGTACTAACAATATTAATGTAGCTTACTTTTTGGAGCCAAGGTCCCAGAACATTATCCCCAACATCAAGGCTAGCATGGTTGTGTATATCAACTTTATGGCAGTGTATGGTGGATTACGCCAATACGACCAATGTTGTTTCCATAAACAGGCCATGCATTGTGTTAAAAATGGCTGAGCGTATTGTGTAGGGAAATACAGGTCCTTCGAACCTGGAGGAGGGGTGCTCAGTTCTTCAATAAGTGTTTTGTTTCTCCTTAAATATATGCCATAAATAAGAATAACTTTCCTCACCAGATAATTCTCAAGTGAAAGGTTTTGTCAAACCTACCTGTATAGCTCAGATTTTTTGTACACATCAGCAAAATTGATCCCCAGAGCGATTTCTTTCGCAGAACTGGTCACTTCCAACATCCAAGTTGCTGGATTGTAGCCATCCTTAATCTTACTGACATTTTCAATTCCCTTCAAGAAGAAGTACATGTATTAGAAAGATCAATTAACAGAAAGAAGGATATTTGATCTCAAATTTTCGGGGTCTGAATACCTCGAAGTACTTAATTAAATGGCAAGAATGACGCCCAATGGCCCTACGTATAGCTCTCTGTCCTCCTTTCTCAGTAGGAATAACTGCAATGACATGTTAAATATAAATAGTCATCCACGGAGAAACTAAAACATAGTTTGTAAAGTCCACTCTTGTTATCTATCGATCCACAGCATACATAGAACCGATTGCATTGAAGAGATCCTGTTGGTTTGTCCTACACTCAAAGTTTTCGAAATCATATAGGGAAGCAAATATATCTGCCAGAATATCAAGTTAAATACTATCAATATTAATATAGCTTACATTTTGGAGCCAAGGTCCCAGAACATTAACCCCAACATCAAGGCTAGTGTTACAACCCTTGAAGGTGCAAGGGGTGAAAGCACCGAGGTTAAGGCATGTCTTGCGCCTACCTCGAGTATCGAAGGGCAACAAGGGTTGTCCAAGGAAGACAAGGCAAGGAAGTCCAGTGTTTGAGTGTGCATGCCTCGCTAGCCAAGCATGCACGCAACAGGCAAAGCCAACATTGGTCCATAAGCGGGCAATGAGGGAGACTCACGGGTTAACCTCGCTAAGCAATGATGGCAAGCCCATGTATTGAGAGTAGGCAATGCATGGCCTGTGTGAGGGACTGCTAGAGGCAGCTACGCATAGTGAGGGGCGAGGATGGCATGCTGACAAGCAAGCAAGCAAGCTGCAAGTGCATGATGCAAGTGCAAGCAAGCAAGCTGATGCAAGGGCAATGTAAGTGGCGATTAGCATAGGTTATTAGCTCCTATCCAAAAGAAGTTGGAGGAGGTTTCCTTGAGTAACTCCCCTTTGGATAAATCTAGGTGGTTAGGGTTGTCAACCACAAGATCGACTAGTTAAGCGATCTTATCCCTAGGCAGTTGGGGTTGTCAACCGTATGAGAAAAGCGTGGGGTGCTCGACACACGTACCTAGGGAAGTTGGGGTTGTCAACTTCCGAGGGTTGGCTACCCTCTATAATAGCCAAGTGTGTTGAGACTCTAAACACATCCAATAGGGAGTGTATTATAGAGATCCCACACGACTTCCTTTTGTTAAGTGTGAGTTAATAAGGGTTGGGGTTTCCCAGTATTTCGGGTGTCTTGTTGATTGAAACATTCATCCATACATTGGTGTCCACTTTAAGTGTTGGGTGGCAGTAAAACACTTGAGTCATAAGCACATTTTACTCTGAGGTGTGCTAGGTTGGTCTTGTTGTCATATGGGGGGCAGTAAGGCGCCATCATGAACTTGAGGGAAGTGAAAAAAAATTCCCTACTCGAGAACGTGTCCGTGACAATCGGGTATCAGAGCACCAGGTTGGATTACGTAGTTGCAGATACGTAAGCCTGGTCACTGTGGGAGTAGTCAAATATTTCCGACATGTAGTTATGCCGATTATGCAGTCATGAATATGGTTATAAATGCGGTCTTCAATGCGGCTATAAGTACGGCAGTAATTGCGGCGATAAGTATGGCGTTTACTGCGGCTTTAAGGGCAATGGCTGTTATGAAATCACCACAGCAATAATCATCGACATAAGTATGTAAAGTAAATGTAGACATAAACCGTCGAATAATGACGACTTGTCTTGTTCCCCAAGTAAGTCGTCACCTATATAAAGAAGGCTCGACGTCTAGGTAATCCATCTCATTTCGATTATTTCTACTCCACTACTAAGAAACATACTGACTTAGGCATCAGAGGGTTTTCTGCAGGTAACCCCCCCCCCCCCCCCCCCCTCTTTTTCCCTCCTCGAGCTGATGGTCAAACTCTAGGTCAATGCTCGAAGGAAGCTTCTCGATTGTTCTCAGGTCATCTCCTGCTCTAGTCCGCATTAATTGTTGGGTCAAACTTCTCTACAGAATTTTTCACCGCCAACAAGTGGCGCCGTATGTGGGAAACACTTTTCCCTAAAAAGTGATGGCGGGAGCTGCACCTCAAGACGTCTCATTTCTGTCACCGAGGACTGGCGGTGATAAAATCCAATCCCAAACAGACTTCCTCAAAAACTACTGTAAGATCTGAACTTGCCTCTGAATGATGAGATGCAAAGGCTGAGGCAGCGGCGAGGTCAGAGACTGTGTTTGCTAAACCAATAGAGTGACAAATGCGGGCGCCGGCTACGCCACCAGCAAAGGCTTAATAGACCTCATGTTGAGGGGGCAAGCGGCACACTGATTGGATGAACAACTGGAGGAACCAGTACAGCCCAATCCTCGAGGGCCCTAAAGAAGCAGGTGCTGAGGAAAGTGATCGATGAGTATAACCGAGCCAGTCCTCAAGGGCTTGTAGCTGCAATCGAAGGGGACACCGGTAAGTCTCCATTCAAAGTAACAAACGGGCACCAACCCAGATAACACCAATCAACATTTAGCAGTTACTCTTATGATTTTCCGTTTACAANCATCAGCAACTAACGGCATAAATTAACGGAATCATAACGATGGACCTTTGGACGAGAAAATGATAGTGTGGGGGTGTTTTTGATGAATTGAAAGTCGAGGGACTGAATTGATGTTCGACCCAAACCATAGGGTACTAAACAGTAATTAGCCCTAGTTTTTAACAAAAAAAAGTTTTATTATTTTTTCTATTTAATAAATTTTTTATTTTGAGAGAAACCTAATTAACAGGTGTAGGTGTATTTTAAAAGAATCTTATCAGTGAGGTTAATTTAATATGTGATTCGAAAATTAGGTGTATAATAAATTTTTTTTTTTTTTAGCTGCACTTAAAAAGTTAAAACATATATTTAAGTGACGTGTGCAAAGTGTGGAGAGAACATTCAGTTGCTGACCTTATTAATAGACCCTATTAAACATGTAAGTTCAATTACCGTTGGCAATGATTTTTGAATCTTTTGCTTTCATCCTTTGGTGGCTGTGGAGGAATAGAAATCTACAGAGGCATAGAGAAACAGCTTTGAAGCATAGTGACTTAATTAACAATGCCTGATTGCCTCTGGATTGGCACTTGGAGTTTGAAACGGTGTAATGCTAAGAAAGACATTTCGATCATTCCACCGGCTGTTATTACTACGATTTGGCAGCCTCCTGAAATTAATCATCAATTTTGGCAGCCGGCTGTTATTACTACGATTTGGCAGCCCCCTGAAATTAAATTTTGACGGCGCGTGTGATGTAAAAAACGGTGTAGGTGGGCTGGGAGTTGTCTTCAAAGATGATAAAGGTTATTTAAAGGATCTATACAATTTTCTTGATTCTAGAAGCATTTATTGGCAATAAGGGTTCTCCATCATGGAATTTTAATTTCCTATTTCACAATCGGCTGTGTATAACCCATCAATGCTCTTTAGCAGCTCTGTTTCTCCTTTTTTTTTTTTTTTTTTTTTTGAATAAGGGATTAGGCGATAGTAGCTCCTCGGAGGCAAACGATGTAGGGAACAAGTCCCACCCTCAATCCCGAAGGAGAGGGGTTTGCCACACTCTGGGAACCCACCGCCCGTCCCCCTATTATTATTTCATTAATAACATAAAAAAGAAAATACAACCTAAAGAAGGGGGGGGACATAAACCTTACCCCAAAAGCTAGAAAGAAAGTCAAAAGGAAGTGAAAAGATTGAAGCAGAATCTCAAATTTACCCAACTTCCAACTATTAAAACAAGCTCAACACCAACCCATGCAAGAAAGAGAGTTAAACATGGCGAAGGTAAGGGAATCCCAAATCATCCATAAGAAGATAAGGAGATATATTAGGCGGGGGAAAATGCCATACCAAGGATGGAGAAAGTAAGCCCATGTTTGTCATTCTATCAGCCACCGTATTTCCTTCCCGAAGAATATGGGAACAATGAAAGGTCATTGCTCTAATACGTGCTAAGCAAGTAAGCCATGCAATTCGTAGCGGCCAAGGTGGAACAAAAGATGAGGATTTGATGCATGCAATAACACTAGTCGAATCACATTCAAGCCAGAGGCATCGCCAACCATACTGGAAGGCATATTCAATCCCAATGATCACACCCATAAGCTCTGCGTAGAAGGCAGATTTGTGTCCCAATCCTTGACAGTAACCGCCAATGTAATGACCATGGGTGTCACGAAACACACCACCACAAGCTGCAGGTCCTGGATTACCCTTTGCAAGACCATCAGTATTCAACTTAATCCAAGGAAAACTTGGAGGGTGCCAGAGAACTAACCGCGGCGCCACTCGATTTTTAGGAATAGGCTGAATACCCAACCCAACCAACAACTGAGTGTCAACCAAACCATTCGAATAACCTGGCATGTAAGGGAGCAGCAAAGCGAAGCCAAGCCTTGAGCGAGCTGAAAATTCGCATGAGGGAAGGGCGCTTGTCCTCAAATCTAAGCTTATTGCGAGCTTTCCATATAGCCATAAGAGCATAGAGACAACTAGCAAGCCAAATATTTTTCAGTTGGGGAGAGAAAGACTTGCCAATAATGGAGGTAAATAACCCACCAATAGTGCCACTAGTCGGTAAGAAAGTCCCAAAACAGCATGCTAGCCATTGCCAAACATGTTGCGCAAACGAGCAAGTGACAAATAAGTGAGTAGAATCCTCAATATAGCCAAAAGTACAAAGCTGGCAAACAGACACTGTTGGGATACCTCGTTTTTGAAGCTGCACATCAGTAGGTAGTTTATCATAGAAAGGCGCCATGCCAATAAAGATAACCGTGGTGGAATGAAAGAATGCCAAACCTTAGAAACCCACTCATCTTCGGAAAATGATTGTCGAACTAGATGGTATCCATCAGAAAAAGAGAAAGAACCTGAGCTTGAAGGCTCCCAAATTAATACATCATTTTCTGGTTCAATTGGTAGTGGGATTTGAAGAATTTCAGCAGCCAAAACCGGAAACGAAATTGCAAATTCATTGGGCAAGGTCCATTGCTGATTAGTAATAAAATTTTCCACCGTACTCATCAAACGTTTGGGAAAATGCGGAGCCTGTAATTTTACAATTAAGGGGGCATTCAACCACTTGTCCATCCATAAATTCACCAACTTTCCATCCCCAATAAGCCACTTGGAGTTATGGAAAATGAAAGGAAGAGCTGCCTTTAAACCATGCCAAACCGAGGACCTAAAATATCGATATTTCATATTGCAGCAAATAGAAAACCGTTGAGATGCATAGCTGCTCCATATTGAACCCGATGTGAGAGTAGACCAACTAAGAGATATCAGAGCTGCCAAGTTAAGAGACTTGAGATCACGTAGCCCAAGGCCCCCCTCCTTCTTTGGCACACAAACTTGCCGCTAAGAAACGATGACAAGTTTTCTTTTTGATAAATCTCCAGACCAAATAAAGTTTTGAGCACATGTAGACAAGTGTTTCAATAGTGAAGAAGGCCACAAGTACACAGAGAAACTATGAATTAGCAAACTCTGAAATACATCATGAACCAACTGAACACGCCCCGCCATGGACAACAACTTGCCTTGCCAGCCAACAAGACGAGATTTAGCCTTATCAGCAGTTGCTTGAAGGTGTATACGTCGAGGCTTCCCCTTGAATATAGGAACACCCAGATAAGTTACTGGAGTAGTACCTAACTTGAAGCCCAATAAACGTTTGATAACCCTACGCCGATGAGAATATTTGTCACCAGTATAAAAAGTACTCTTCTCTTTATTTACTATCTGACCTGAAGCAGCACCATACTCGTCCAGAAAGAGTTGCAAACGGTTAAGAGAAAAAATATCCCCTCGACAGAAAATAAAAAATCATCAGCATAGAGCACATGAGTAATTAGACAACTCCTCGGCATAGAAATAGATTTGATCTTTCGAGCATCAAAAAGAGAGGACAGTCCTCGACTTAGTGCTTCTTCCGCAATGCAGAACAATAAAGGAGATAGAGGATCCCCTTGTCTTACCCCTCGAGCACAAGAAAAAAAACCTTGTGGCATCCCATTAATCAAGACTGACAGCTTAGCAGAATTTAAAATAGTCTGAATTAAATTTCTGAATCGTGAGGAGAACCCAAACCTCTCTAAGACCTGAAAAAGGAACTGCCAGTGAAGAGTATCAAATGCTTTGGCAATATCAACTTTAATGCCCACATTACCTCCGTAGATTTTCCTATCCAATAGATTGAAGCCCTCAGAAACAAGGCCAATGCAATCTGCAATACGACGGCCTTTAAGAAAGGCAGTCTGATGAGCTGAAATAATACGTGAAGCTATAGGACCCAAACGATCTGCCATAATTTTTGGAATGACTTAAATAAAAAATTGGCCAAAGCAATTGCCTAAACTGAGAGATCATATTCGCCCCTTCCGTCTTTGGAATTAACACAATGAAGTTAGAATTCGCATTTGGATATAACCAATTTTGTTGGAAAAAGAATTGCACAAAGCCAATAACATCATTACCAACAATATCCCAGCAACTTTGGTAAAAGGAGCCGGGAAAACCATCAGGACCAGGAGAACTAGAAGGGTCCATAGAGAAAACAACACGTCGAATCTCTTCTGCAGTGGGAATAGCAACTAAAACTGAATTATCATCCTCAGAAACCATGGAGGGAATGACCTTGCAGAAATCAACTACACCACTTGGAGCAACATCTGAAGCATATAACGATTTATAAAACTCAACAACATGATTAGCAATATCTTGTGGATCAGTAAGAAGATTTCCCCCAACCTGTAAGCAATGCATTGAAGAGCGCCTTGCCTTATTGCGGGCATAAGCATGGAAAAAATTTGAGCATTTATCCCCCTCAGTAAACCATTTTACACGAGCTTTGTCCCTCCAAAAGGCCTCCTGATGCTTAACCGCATTAAGAACATCGGCCTTTGCAGAGAACTTCAGCCTCAAAGTTAATATCAGTAGAACCATTAGAAGCAATATCTTGTTGAATAGCAGTCAACTTAGCACGGGCCAACTCCAAGTTTCTATGAACATTCCCATATACAGTGTTGTTCCATTGCTTAAGGCATGACTTCAAGTCCTTTAATTTTTGTAGCATCACATACATGAGACAACCAGCTGGCCTGGTGGTCGACCAACAATTCGCCACCAACTCTTTGAAAGAAGAGTGGAGAAGCCACATAGATTGGAAACGAAAAGGTTTAGGACCCCCTGGTACAGACTTACCGGCTGAAAAAAGTAAACCATTATGATCAGAAACCACTCGGGGAAGAGCTATACAGTTGGTAAATGGCCAAGCCGCAAACCAGCCATCATCACATAAGGAGCGATCAAGCCGTCGTTCCAAGTGCTTTCGACCTCGTCCTTTAGACCATGTAAAGAAAGCCCCTGAAGTATCAAGATGAGTGAAATGACATCGTTCTGTGGCAATGCGAAAATCCTCACAAGATGAACGCGCAGGGAGACTACCATTCATGGCCTCATGAGCCCCCAATACTGCATTAAAGTCTCCTATTGCCATCCAAGGAATGGTGGTCTGTTGACGAAGAAGTAATAAATCCGACCATAATTTGCGACGTTTGAGTGCAGTTGTAGCCGCGTAGACACAAGATAGTTGAGTAAGAGTGCCTTCCAAAGTAATCTGAATAGTAATGTGTTGATCTGCAGAGAACACTAGTGTAGGAGAAGAGATATGTAAAGAACCAAGAAGCCAGATATTTGGAAGAAGAGTACCTCTATCATTTACTGAAATTAGTCGTAGATTCAAGGAAGCCCAGTAAGCAGCAGGAACAGAGTCAAAAGGAATCATTGGCTCTGAAATGCAGAGTCAAATCTGGGTGATATTTAGAACAAAAATTTGATAATTCTGCACGGGTATCAGAGTTGCCAATACCACGAATATTCCAATAAAGGAGCTTCATCTAAGACGGAGGGGCTTGTTTCGAACCCTTGATGGGTATGGAGTTATACGATCTGGAGAAGCGTTAGCGGTTTTTCATTTTTTTTTCTCCAACTTCTTTTGTGATTTAGTGAGAACCGGAATAAACCCATCAACATCCTCACCATTAACAAATCTTGCAACCGCATCAATTTCTGAAGCCACATGAGATTTGACAAAACCAGGAGGTGGACCCAGGCTTGGTGGAGCACCAGAAGGAGCCTCTCTGATCAAGCCTTCAACCCTCTCCTCCTCAAAAATATTCCCCCAGGTACGAGTAGGTGAATCACTAATATCTGTGTCCGAAGCCTCTGATGCATCATTAGAGGCTAGGTTAGAATTATTCTCCTCCATTACCCTTTGAGCTTGTTCCTCCATAACCTCCGTCGCTGCTTCCTCCAAAACAGTATTTACAAGAGCCACAACAACATCACTTTGGATGGGAGCCTGAATTGAAGTCTCATTAGGTGAAGCCACTTGATCATTACCGGAATGGAGAGCTTGATCACCTGCCAAAGGTTGCTCTATGGCATTCAAAGTAACAACATTACCGTCAATATCGTTAATGGCATGTGCGTCAGAGAAGCTAGCCTCTTGAACATGGGTTTCCTGCACTTTATTCTTTATACGATATCTTGACGAACCTTTTACGCTTCGCAGGAACCTCCTTGGACTTTAGTTGCCCGCAATTATTCCTTTCGTGCCCTATCAAACCACAATGCGAGCACTGAGGAGGTAGGTTTTCATACTCAATACCTACTGGAAAACAAAGGTGTTCTCTTTCAACCATAATGGATGTAGGAAGAGCACCCAACAGATCAACATCCACCAACACTCTAGCATAATATCCATATCGTTGTTCTTTAGTTGCCGCATCCAATTGCAACGGGGTGCCCACTCCCGAGCAATTTCTAGAATGTGTTGTTGGTGCCAATACTCTTGACTAAGGCCTGAAATACGTACCCAGATTTGTGCATGCGTTTGGGGAAGCACATCACCAGGCCTGAAATCAGGTTTCCATTGAGACAGACGAAAAATTCCAGATTCGAGAGTGCAAGTCCCACCGCCCCAAACTTTGCGCATATCTGCTTCAGAGTTGAAGTGAATGTCAAAATACCCTTTGCCAATGGGGACCAGACGCCACGGACCCAACGACGCCAAAGAGTATGCAAGAGAAGCCTTGAGAGTTTCAGTTTTCAATGGAATGTGCCCTTACGGAGTAGCAATCGACCGATCAAATTATTTCGGCAGGCTGCTAATTGATCTTGATAGATCCTCTCATTGATCTTCACATAAACCGTGTCTCCACGAATTGTTGGCGCTGGAAGTTGGCTGATAGGAACTTAGGTTTCCTCTGAACCTGCAACAATGGATGCAAAGGTCTTTGCTTTGTGAGTTTTCTGTTCAGATGTAGAAGAAGGAGATCTCGTGTCAGAGAATTGCTGAAGAAAACCCCACGGGCATGCTGGAGGAGGCTCGCCCATGGCAGTGGCCTGGTAAGAGACGGCCCCAATCCTTCCGTTTAGGGTTTTCATAAGAATCGGTGAAAAAAAAAATTTGAAATCACTCAGACTAATAGCTCAAAATTGGCATTGATCCAAACCCACCTTCTTCTCTCATAGATCAATTTCTTATCTCAAAATGCTACAAAATTCTCCCAAATTTCGATTTGTGACTACAATTCCTCAAATTTGATTAAAAAGGAAAAACTTAGATTTTGCATATAAGAGATTGTTGATAAAGAGTCATGGATTCTCTAATGGATTGATATGTGTTGTTTTGAATCTTAAATTGGCTTCAAAAGCAACAGAAATTCGGTTTTTGAAGAGAGAGAGAGAGACAAACACTACATAAATAAATGGAGCATCGCTATCCGATCTCATTAATGAAATCTAACGGTTGACATTAGACACCAGCATCTTTTCGTTTTCCACGGGCGTTCGCCTTTGAACGTCCTTATATGTGTGTGTGTGTGTGTGTGTGTGTGTGTGTGTGTGTGTACTTTTTCTATACTAAGGACCCCTCCTTAGATTTTAAAATCTAAGGATTTCATTAAATAGACTCACTTTTCGATCGCATATCTACATTTCGACTGTTCAGTTTTTAGGTCCTAATGCATAGATCACCTCGTGCAAATTTTCAGCAAAATTGATGATTATTAAGGTATCAAACTAGATTAAATAAGTGAACGAACTGAATATGTCCAACCTGAACCGTTCATGTTCATAATTGTAAATCGCAGTTTTGAATGTATTAATGATTATCAATTTGGCTGAAAATTTACAGAGATTATCTACTCATATATACCTAAAAACTGAACGGCTAAGATATAGATATGCTATCGAAAAGTGAGTCTAATCAAGGATATCCTTAGATTTTAAAATCTAAGGATTTCCTTGAATAGACTTACTTTTTAATCGCATATTCACATCTCGACCATTCAGTTTTTAGGTCCTAATATATAGATCACTTCTGCAAATTTTCAACCAGATTGATTAAAACAATGAGCAAACAAAATCTGTCCAACCTGAACTGTTCTTGTTCATAATTGTAAATCATAGTTTTGAATGTCTTAATGATTATCAATTTGGTTGAAAATTTGCAGACATAATCTACTCATATATACCTAAAAACTGAACGGTCGAGATGTAGATATGCAATCGAAAAGTGAGTCTATTCCAAAATATCCTAAGATTTTAAAATATAAGGATATCCTTGAATAGACTCACTTTTCAATGGCATATCCACATCTTAACCGTTCAATTAAGGTATTAAATTAGATTAAATCAATGAACAATCCAAATCTGTCCAACCTGAACCGTTCGTATTCATAATTGTAAATCGCAGTTTTGAATGTCTTAATGATTATCAATTTAGCTGAAAATTTGTAGAGAAAATCTACTCATATATACCTAAAAACTGAACGATTAAGATGTGGATATGCGATCGAAAAGTGAGTCTATTCAAAGATATCCTTAGATTTTAAAATTTCCTTAGCATAGAAAGACTGTGTGTGTGTCTATAATTTTTGTGGAAAGTATTAGCAGTTTAGTGTGTTCATAGTGCCTGTGTCCTATTCTTGATATTAAAAAAAAAAAAAAAAAAAAAAAAAAAAAAAAAAAAAAAAAAAAAAAAAAACTAGCTTCCGTCTCTGACACTGACCACACTCTCTCTATTAACTTGATAAGGTCAAATGGAAATCAAGCTGCCTTGCTACTGACGATTCTGATAATTGTTACTTAATTAGCTTAGTTAATTAGCTCTAATTAGCCCTATTTTCTGTAGTAATTAATTAGGTATCGAATTACTTACTAATATGCTATTAGCTCTCCATTGTGGCCCCTATAGTTGTAGACGACGTGTCACTCAACTGCTAAACCCAGCTCGTTGTATAAATGTTGAACCTCAGCCTCGTACTTTTCATTCCCGTTCATTTCAGTCTAGTACAATACCTCTTTTTCTCTCATTTCTCTCTATTTTATTAGAAAGCTTTCACTCTCTGGCTTTCCCAAGAAGCAGAGATGTTGAGGTTGCAGGCATATTCAATTGCCGACTACAATCACGTGACCTTTGCCTCCTCATGCGTCATTCCTACTTCACTCCATTCCCACCGTCAATCGGTATCTTTTCCAACCACACGGACACGTTTCCGATCACTCCCCACTGTCAGGATATGCAGCACTTCCGTTGCATGCGATAAGGGAGGTCGCTTAAGGTCCTAATTATAAATACAACCCTCCAAAAATGGGTAAAAAATCCGAAAAATGTATATGTCATAGACAAAGTTCGTAATTCAATTATACTAAAAAGTTCTGTTATTTGGGTTCAAGTGCTTGCTACCCTTGTTAAAGTCATAATTTTTGCTTGGTGCATGGGTTTTGTTGTACCTTTCTTTTCATCTTAATCCGTGCATTTTGGTGACTAAAACATATTATCTACGGTTAAGAATTGGACATTGTTGATCTAGCATTTGCTTAATTAGTGCATCTTGGAGACTAAAAGATGCAATTTGTTTAACCTTCTATCTGACATGGTTTTGTTGATTGTCCGACCAAAATTGTGTAATGTGCCTAGGCATGTTATATGTTTTAACTTCTAAGCTATTGGATGTCTGCAAGTGATCTTAAAGTTCAATATGTAATAAATAAAAAAAGCTTTCTCCATTCTGAACCTTGCAGAAGGAGTGGTTTTTATGATGTTGAGCTTAAAGTCCGAGAATATGAGCTTGATCGGTATGGCGTGGTTAACAATGCTGTCTATGTAGATTATTGCCAGCACGGTGAGACCTCTATATTCATTCGTATCAGAACTACTATATAGTTAACATTTCTATATTTTGAATGGCTTTTCTTTAATATCAACACTGTTTTTCGTACATGCATGCTTGCTTAATTTGGTGGCCAAATTTAAATCAACGCATCAAGGGTGTTGATTTTCTCATGGGAAATGAATCTATGGCGTAACACATGGCCTTTAAATGAATCCAAATCTATACCCCATATGTGATAATAGATTGACATTCGTGCTTCAACATTTTGATCAGCTTTTGATGAACATTTAGAAAGCGTCGGCCTGAGTGCTGATGCAATTGCCCAAACCGGTGAAGCAATGGCGTTATCAGCATCGTCTCTGAAATTCATTGCACCTCTAAAGGTATATATTTTTCGAATCTCTCTCAAGTCATTTTCTGTTAATATTGCAATTTAGTAAACGTATGTCACCGCACAATGTAAATGTTCACCATTTTTTTTATCCCTTGTTCTACTATAGTATGCATGCTTGTATGTGTGCGCTGTGAGTAGTGTGAAAACTCATCGTTGCTTCTTTTACATGATGTGCAAATAGAGTGGAGACAAGTTTGTCATAAAGTTGCGGATGACTAACTCCTCAGCCGCTCGCCTGTATCTTGAGCAATTCATTTTCAAGCTGCCAAATCTAGAGGTTTTCCATAATCACTCTAATCTTATTTACAATCACATTTGACTCCCTTGACGCCGAGTAACTTTCTAATCATGGCATGATATCAAAACAGCCTATCTTCGAAGGAACGGCCACAGTTGTGTGGCTTAATAAAGACTATCGCCCTGTCCGTATTCCATCGGAGGTGATATCTAAATTTGTCCAGTTTCATCGCCATAAGGAGTCTAGCTAACGGTGTTCTCCAAAAAGGAGTTGGTGCGAGGGAAAGTCTTCGTTACTAAACCTACAGTAGGACAATAATATCTCCTTTCCCGCTGGTACCAGGAGAACGGAGGAAGAAGAAAAAAAGATTTTAGTCGCAGATTAATTAAGTAATTTAGATTGTTGTTAGTATTAAAATAATATAGTAAGTACAGGGTTCTTTCCGTTCTTTAGCATATATCTATGTGAGACAGATAATTTGTGTAATAATGTTTCAATAAAGTTCATGATTTTCCGTTCAGAACTCACAAATTATTGGCCTGTGAATCTGTGATCCTAACGTAGTCAGAGGGAGTATCTGATTTTCTGGACCATTATGATACGTGCTTGAAGTAGTTTGATGGTCGGGTCAGGGAACTTACATGTTAGGACGAAGAGAAGACAAATCAATCTCCATAGCAACCTCGAGTACTGATAGGAGCATAATTATGCGATATTAATAACGTTAACCTCTATACTTTCTTTGTTAGTTAGTGTATTTTCTTATTATTTACGTTGTTTACTTGTTTTATAGGTATTTTGAGCAAAGAAGGAGATATTATTAATGACAAAATTGTGTAAGTTTCCACGCCGATTACTAAAACCTTTAGATTTCACAAAACCAGTATTTAAATTCCTATATGCATAGTTATGATAATACTGATATGGAGCAAAAATACCAAACTTAGCGTAGGCACCAAAACCTGGAGAATTTCTACGATAGTACCTGCGATCACCTAAATTGAACTTATATCTCTGTCCACCCCTTTGAGGTAAACCATTATTAGGGTCAGAACGAAAGCAATTGTTGGGTTGAGAGAACCACTTACTGTACTGTACTTCACCATTAGAGTTGACAAGTTCAGTATTGACTTGCGACATAAGACCACCATGTTGTTGTGTTAGACTAGAAGCCAAGTATGGAGTTATAGGAACCATTGCAACTGTATCAGGAACTTGCATAGACTTTGTAGATTGATCCATAGTAGACTCCTCATCAAGTAAAAGAGAATGCAGTTTGTTCATTGACATAGTTGTGATCTGAGCTCTGATCACGATTTTGATAGTCATGTACTTGGAGGGAAGGCCATTAACAGCAATGATAATAATCTCTTCATCAGGAATATGAATGCCAACAGAAGCTAATTGATCAGTAATGTCCTTGATAATCTGAAAATACTTGTCTATAGTGTCATTACCTTTCTGAATTGCATACAGGTTTGTTTGGAGTTGATAATGCTTCACTAGATAAATTGGCAGTGATAAGAGTCATCAATGCTTTATCATTCTTCTCCCATTCTTGAAACTCCCTTGTAACTCCAGCATCTGCACTACCATCAGTCACCAAAAATTGAGGCGGACAAGAGTATGACCAATCAATGTATCCCTCTAAACCAAGGCTTTTGAGCATATTGTGCATTTGAAATGACCATGTAAGGTAATTGCTATTATCCAACTTCACGGGCAGTAAGTTGTAAATGCTTGAAAGCAAATAGATGAGTGGTTGGTTGTTGTTGTTCATGACTACTAGGTAACAAAATACCAATACTTCTACTTCAAGTGATTAGCACACAATCAATAAGAGGTAGCAAACTTCATCCTTCATCAACCACACAAGAAGAGATTTCCCATTATTATTTTCACTGAAAAACAATTGATCCAGACAAACCCCAAATGCCACCAGTGGTCTTCAATTATCTTATCAAATCAAATAGGGATTCAAATTATGCAGAAAAAAAAAAAAAAAAAAAACTTCAAATCATCAGAGTAGCGAAAGCCATAATTCTTCAAATTAATACTCAGTAACCAAGAAATTCTAACAACTGAGTAGTCTTCTTCAATAGGAGGCCAAAATCAACTGAAAAATGAAATGCTTCAATTATCCCCAAAACTTCAGAGTTCACAAGCGTTCTCCCAAGTTGTCAAACTATTAATCAAATCCCAAATTTATGTTGAAATTCTAGAAATACAATACAAAAGCTATAGTCCTTGATTATCCCAAACTACACTTCTGTGAAATTTCCTTCTACCCAAATCCAACATACTTGATTACACTTCCTGAATAGTTATACGATTCCATGGATGACTGACATCAACAAGTAACATCAAACAACTGAAGCTTAAACTCAGAAGCAGAGAAAAATGGGGTGATCTAGGAATTTGAATTATGGTTTGAAATCGGGGAAAGACATCAATAGAAATTGAATGAAATTGAGAAAAGCGGTTTCAATCCCAATCAATCTCTTCAATTAGTATCACAACACGAAACCAAAGCTTCAATGCAAGATAGTAGTGTCAAAACCAGAGATTGAAATCATAGAACTTTCTTCAAGATTGATGATGAAAACTTACCTGAAAAGAAACCAAACTTCAATCGAATCGAGTATATGACTGATTTTGTAGTTTTGAATATGAATCTTGATCTTCAAGTGCTCCAAGGTCACCGATCGCAACCTGGCTCTGATGCCATGAAAGCTTGAAGAAGAAAAGCTTTAAGAAGAAGAGAAATGCAAAGGAAATAAAGATGCTATGCTACTATATTGATTGAATTTTTTTATTGAAAAGTTACAACAGCAGACTTATATAGTTTTGGACACTTGTACAATAGCTGTATATTTGGTAAAAAGCTGTAAATTTTTATTACTATTTGTTAACACTGGTCCACGAAGAAACCCGTATGCGTGGTCTCCTAAATAGTAATGTGAGTGGACATTTGATTTTAAATGATGCATGAGAATATTTTCTGAATTATTGATTTATTTAATGATCGTGATAATTATCGGGCACATTATTTGGTTTTGAATAATAATTTTGGCATTGATTTTCCATATGAATTTTGGATATGAAATTGTTATGCTCGGATTTGGATTTATGATTTCTGATAATTTTCGACGAATTATATTTTATTGGATTAATTTCAGTTTACCTCCCTGAGGTTTGGGGTCGACATCATGTTAGTCCCTGCAGTTTCAATTTGATCAGTATCACCCTCATACTTTTCAATTTCTGTTAGAATTGAAGAAAGACCCAGACACCTCCAAAAAGCACGACACCACAACCCCTACCAGAACAGACTCCTCCTCCATCCTACTCCTCACCACCACCCACAAAACCTAATGCACCAGCACTTCCTGCTGTGATCTTCAACCTCTTCGATGACTTCATCAACAACTTCGTTCGACCAGCCGGTCCGGTCTTCAGTCGAACCCAAACATGCACTCTCCACCGCCCTCAGTGAGATCAGTTATGGCCGGAAGAGAGCCTCGGCATCTCCACCGCCTTCCCCAAATCGTCAACATGACGACCCTCGAGGACTGCATCGATCTATAGCAACGAGAGATCCAGTCTCTCCTCGGGGACAATCAAACTCCTCGCGGCCACCCACGTGGCGCCCTAGCTGGACCTAACCACCACTCAGAGTGACCTCCGCAACCTGAAGGTCGTCGCCGGCCAAATCAATCCGAGAGAAACACCGAAGTCCACGAGGTCTACCACAGGTCGTTGAAGTTGGACGACGAGATCTGCGACGTAGACGCCATGAAAGCTGAGTTGACTCTGGTCCGGAACGACATCGAGGACTTGAGCAAGTCGCTGATACAGCTCGTACCAAGTTGAAGACGATCCAAAGAGAGAATGAGAGGGCTCGGTCCGACGAGTCAAAGCAAATCGAAGCCATTAGAGACGAAATTGAGACTTTGAAGTTGGAGATTGAGAAAGGAAGGTAAAAAATCGAATCCTTTTTCGAATTTGTGAGAGAATTTTGAAATTCTGAGATCGACGATCTTGTCGATGGTTGTAGTGGCTGTGAGTGAAGATGTTGGAAGTGTCCTACTTGCCGGAGATGAGCTGCTTGGGGTGGAAGAGCTGGCAGTAGTAGTTCAGGTGCGGACCTGTCGATGACGGTGGGCTCGAGGTCAACGAAGATGGGGCGTGAGACGTGCTTGCAGGCGCCGGTCTCGGAGAAGAAGGTGTTGAAGGCACCAAAAGTTTGAGAAATTGTACGTGTTTGAGAATAACTTTTGTATGCGTTGCAGCATTTTGTGGAGTCTACTGTTCAGAGGAGTATGGCGATGGTGGAAGCAGAGGCCGAACGACATCTTAGCCCTTAAAATGAGTATTTTTTGCTTTGCCCAAAAAAAAGAATGTTTTTTTTGTTCTGATTTTTTTTGTCTTGCAATGACCATTTTAACCCTTATAGTGGGCCCCCAACGTCAGATATAACGTCCGATTTGGACGGAATGGACACGGGTGATGAAATGGAAAAGTATGAGGGTGATACTGATCGAATTGAAACTGCAGGGACTAACATGATGTCGACCCCAAACCTCAGGGGGGTAAACTGAAATTAATCCTATTTTATTCGTTGATTTTGAGATTCCTGGAAGATATTTGAAAATGGGATTTTCAATGGAACTATAATTATCTTTTATATATTTGATCTTTGGTTTTGGCATTAGGAATGCCTTAGTAATGATTTCAGATTGGGATATATGATATTGTTTAATCTCACCTATTTGTTTATTGATTCGAGAGTATTTTGGCTTGTGGGACACGTCGTTGATATAATTATTTTCTCTTGAGATTCTCTGAATACGGTTGGGAATCGTACTCATGATTCCTTTTGCGAGATTTTGAGGAAGTTATATTGGTTTTCGGTTTTTGTATGATTTTACTCCACCATACCTGGGTCGTTTTATTTTATTGTTAACTAGCGTATTAGTGCTCTTTCCCGCTTACTATCTGCTTGTGGGTGAGTTGAGCAAAGAGCATGAGAGGCTCTGACCCGAGCCTGGGAGACTTCCTTACTCATATGGTGATAAATTCTTCCCCCTACTTTACTGTTACTTGACTAGCAGAGCTAGTCCAATTTCTCTTAACCAGCGGGGCTAGTAGGTTTCCATGAGATTTTGAGAATAGAGAAATATATTTTATAAATGTGGCATGCATCGACATTTTTGTAAATAATTCAAATTGTGGGAGAGTATCAAAGCTCATTTAATTTAAATTATCTCAATTATTTATTTTTGTCCACTCACTCTAACGTATTTTTCAATTACTTTCCCTTCGGCCCTTCAGTTTCAAATGCCCATTTTGCAAGCGAGATTAGTTGAGGTCGAGCGTACATGGAGTTGAGACATAGTTGTAAATGCTTCCGCAGTGTAGGATCTATCGATCATTTACCCTCTTATTTCTATATTCTTGTATACCTTTTATTATTTAGAATTGCTCTGATAACCTGTGAGATTAATATTATTAAAATGAGATTTGTATAATGTGAAAGTGGAGTTGATGTCATTTGGGGAGTAGGGTGGCTCCAGAAGTATAATGATGGTTGTTTAGGAGTGTAAATGGGTTTGCCATAGGTTTTGGGTAGTTCATTTTAAGGGTGGCACTTTCGAATTTTCGGTAGAGTCATTCTTAAGGTGGCCCTACTAGGCCACTTCGGATTTCATGGTGAAATTTGGGGCAAGTCCTGTCAAGCTATGTGATGATTGAATGGTTTGCAGCAACTTGTGTCGTTTTATTTTGGATTAAATACTCGTTACTCCTCATATTTTTCCCTAAAAAACAGTTTGGTCCCTCACCTTTTAAATTAAACTGAATAGTCCTTATTCTCTCTAATTCTCATATAACAAGTGCAAAATGATCTGAAATGACTATTATGCCCCTAATTTTATTATTTTCTCTTTTTTTTTTAATTTTCTCCCTTTTTTTGTTAATACTCTCTCTCTCCAATCTCAACAAGCTGCTCCTGAAATCGGCTCTACCCCAACCTCTCCAACTCGACTGGCAACCTGGGATTTCTTTCCCTCTCTCCTGGCCACACGGTCTCTCTCAACCTCTCTTCTTGTTCTCTTCCTCTGCCATCATCGAAGACCACCACTTCCGGCCACCATTTCACAGCAACACCATCACTAGTTGAATCCAGACCGAAACCTGAGCCAATCACGACCATACGTCTATCCCAGTCCCCACACGCACACCACAAGCTCCAACACCACTGCTTCTTACCCTTCATCTTCTCCGGTGCCCTGATCATCATACCAGAACTCATCACTTCCTTCACTCAATTCCAACACCATGGCCGGTGGATCAATCACTCTTCCTCCATCTTTATTCTCCAAAACCTCCCTGAAATACTCACTGAAAACCCTACAATTCTCATCCAAAACCCTCTCGTAGCTGCTCTCCATCTCCTTCAGCCCCGCCGTCTGGTTCCCACTCATCTTCGATAGCGAATTCGACCCCGCCGGAAAAGCCACCGACATGTCGTTGATCAAAACGTCGTCATTTTTGTAGCTGACATTTGGGGACAGCGACGGCAGAATCTGCGATCGCCGACGATTGTACCACTGGAGAACCAGGAGGAGGTGGATGAGGAAGAACTCCTCGAACAACACCGGAGCCAATTCCGTCTGGGCGAGCGCCGGCTCGGATCGGAAGATCTCGGGGATGCAGATGGAGGCGTCGATCGAGCGGCGGCAAACGCCATAGATAAGGGAGAGGTGGATGGTGGAGAGGGATTGGATTGCCTCCGCTTGGGGTAGAGAGAGAGAGAGAGAGAGAGAGAGAGAGAGAGATAGAGTATAAAAAAGGGGAGAAAAATTTTATAAAAAATAGAGAATAAAATAATAATAAATAGAGAAAATGAGGGGCATAATAGTCATTTCAGATCATGAGAGAGAGAGAGAGTATAAAAAAAGGGGAGAAAAATTTAAATAAAATATAGAGAAAAAAATTATAATAAATAGAGAAAATGAGGGGCATAATAGTCATTTCAGATCATTTTGGACCTGTTATATGAGAATTAGAGAGAATAAGGACTATTCAGTTTAATTTAAAAGGCGAGGGACCAAACTGTTTGTCAGGGAAAAGTATGAGGAGTAACAAATATTTAATCCTTTTATTTTATTTCATTATAACATTTTCTCTCTATTTTGGGTAATTTAATTATTTTGAACCAATTTATACTTTATGTATTCTTATTTGTATAATTATACGCTATAACATAAATTATAAATTAAAAAAATAATAATAATAAATAAAAACAGCCTAGGCTTCGGCCTAGTCCCCAGGGTGTTAGCCCCCTAGCCACAACCTGACTAGCGTCTAGTAATTTTTAGAATATTGGTTACAACTACTCCTAATACAAAAGCGTAAACAAGATAATGAAACAAAATGAAGTGAATTGTAGATTAAGGGCTAAAACATAAAGAGCAATAAAGTAAATTGCAAGAAACTAAATAAGCCGTATCTCAAAGAGTGAAAAAGTAAAGAGCGATTGAAAAAGTTTAAGAAAGTAAATAAAAATGGCAGAAAAATGAATGACAGAAAAGTAAACAGCTTGAAGATAAAACTATCAATTCTTACCAAAAGCAATGTGAACAACTTCAATCATATTAAGTTACCAGGCTTCGGCCTGGTCCCCAGGGTGTTAGGACTCTAGCCCCACCGGACCTTGTTGGAACTTCGCCAGAGGTTTTATTAGTGGGTAGTAAACTATTGAGGTTTCATTAGGGCCAATAAATGTTTTATTGGGGGGCATAAAAGTTTAGAAATTTTTTATCGGCGGGCAATAAAATTATTATTGCCCCACCAATAAATGTTTTATTTGGGGGGCAATAAATGTTTTTAGGAGGTTTATTGACCCTGATAAAATCTTCTATTGCACCAAACTAAAAGTTTTAGAGTTTTATTGCCCCCAATAAAAGTTTTATTGATGGTCAATAATCAGTAAAAAATGAAAATGTTTGTGATTTTGAAAGTATTAATAGTTTATCGACCCCCTAATAAAAATTTTGAAGTTCATCGACCGGTGACTAGATTCCGGCTAATTCCTGCAATTGATGATCGGATTCCGGCAACCGGTGATAAGAGTATGATAAACACTAAACCCAATAATTTTTTTTTTTTTTGATAAAAACCCAATAAACTTTTATTGGAGAGAGTGGCATGCGTGTAATTTTATAATTGAGATTTGTCCAAAACAGTCTTTTTCCTTTTAAATGAGGTAAGTAGGCACACTAAACAGTTTTTTTTTATTTCTTAAAAGAGGATAAAAAGATTTCACTCCTACCCCGATGGTGACTCGAACCGATGATTTCATACATAGGTAGTGGGCACACTAATCAGTTAGTAGTATGTGGATTCATGTTGGCCCAAATTTCATTTGGTCAAGACCTTTATAAATAACCTCCTATATAGGCCGACAGGGTTTTGGGTGAGAGGTGTCACGTTCCACAAACCCCATTGTCAACTCTATCCCTCCTCTAAACAAACGAAGATGAGAGTTCGGAAAACAAAAAGCTAGATCACTCGTGATGAAGAGAGCTAGAGATATCCATAAAGAGTCGTCCCTATGTCCTCCAAAGAAGAGAGAGAAAGAAAAATGCTCCAGAGGGTTCTAGATAGCGACAAAGAGAGATGGAGGCAGTCACAGATCGAGTTGTTTCTCTCTAGTTCTAGAACCTCTTATCTCACATCTATTTCTCAATCCTCCCTAAAGATTCTCGACCCTTCCTTTTTTCTCTAGATTTCATTATTTGCTTCTTTCTTTATTTTGTTCCATTTGTCATCTACGTTTGCTATGTGTCAGTAGGAAAAATAATAGGCTTAAAGGCCTAACCATATAGCATATATAAAGATAGAATTGAAGATCTCTATATTAACAAAAAGTTTTCTCATAGGGAAGTGAGAAATCCTAATACCCTAAAACCGGTCTTATCCGTTTCAATATTCAATCTTGTCAAGCGGCGCCCTGACCTGTGCTGGCTTCGGTCTCGCTGTCGTCTTGGGTTGCTGCCAAAAGGATATTTGATCCGATTCGGTCCGAGGTTTGTTCATGGATGGCTGCGCTTTGGATTTTTCAGGACAGCTTGGCTTGTTTTCTGGCCGCATCTCAACCAGCGACGGGTGTGTGCTAATCATGACCAGTGGAATTCCAGATGGCGCGAGTTGTGGTGGCATGATTCAGGAGTGAGCTGTAGGTGACGTGAGGTGTGGCGGTTTGGGTCGCAGTGGTGAGTGGTTGCAGCGGCGTAAATCGCAGCAGCACGGATAGTGGCAGAACTGGTCGAATTGTGCTGCTATGCTTGTGGCGTACGGCATGTCGTTAGGAGAGCTGGGCGTGTGACATACGACATGTCATTGAGGGTGATGGGCTAGGGACAGACCAGCTTGATGGACTCTGAAGTTTAAACTATTCCTTTGGATGCTTTGGGCCTGCTATTTTGGGCTAGGGTTTTTCCCTAGGTCTTTACTATGTTTAGCTTGTCTTTTACAATAAATTCCATGTTTTTTCAGGAACCTAAGCACTTATGTGCACCCAATGTCTCTCTAGCATCTCTGGAGTAGTACCGAAAGAGGATATTCGCTAGTTCTATGTATTGAATGTATAATGAGTAGGACTATATGTACGTACCACTTGGGGTACTACCACTAGCTTCTTGTCTGTCTATGTCCTTAAATGACAGCAGAAGGGTATGTAACGGCCTATTCTGGCTTGTGATGAATATATTATTTCGCCCCAGTGGCATTACTCAAAAAAAAAAAAATATATATATATATATATATAAAGATAGAATTCAATTAGATTTCTTTGAATATATACATAGCTTCAAATCAATAATAGTCTATTTCTTTATTTACTAAAAGTATTTAATTTAAACACGTGATTCTTTTATTCATTTTTGAGTACCGGGTATTACATGGAGCTTGTGACATCTTTCGTAAGGTTTTATTATTTATTCTATTTAATAAGTTTTTTACTTTGAGATGAATCTAATTAATAAGTTTGGGTGTATTTTAAAATAATCTTATAGGTGGGTTTAATCTAATATGTGATTAAGAAATTAGGTGTATAATAAAATTTCTCTTATTTTTTAGCTACACTTAATATATGTTTTATAATAAAATAAAATTAGGATAAACATCTGTCCAGGCCTTACCTAAGCCCACTTAATCTCATAGGTGCTAGGCCTCCTCACCGCTCGGTTAGTGCCTAGTAATTTCTAGAACATTTGGTACAATAGGGTTTAGAAATACAAGTCAAAATATGTTGTGCCTAGTAATTTCTAGAACATTTGGTACAATAGGGTTTAGAAATACAAGTCAAAATATGTTGCGTATTTATAAATGTGTGTGTATTTATATATATATATATATATTTTTTTTTTTTTTTTTGAGAAAAATATTAGCAGTTTAGTGTGTTCAGAGTGTCAGATGTCCTATTTTTTGATAAATAAAATAAAAATTAGTGTCAGTCCGTCTCTGATATTGTCCACACTCTCTCTATTAATAACTTGATAAGGTCAAATTATGGGGCTACCGAAGAAGATTATGATAATTGTTACTTAATTAGCTTAGTTAAATAGCTCTAATTAGCCCTATTTTCTGTATTAATTAAGTATCAGAATTAGAGCATCTTAAGTAATGCTAGCTATTTTTTAGTCAAATTTTAGCCAAAGTAACTAAAAAATTATTTTAGCTAGCCACTTTAGAAATACGTCTGCATTAATGCTCTTTATTTTAGCTAGTTTTGAATTTATATTATTTTTTAAATAAAGATTAAACAGTTTAAATGTATTTATAAATTACATAAAATAGCTTAAAAATGAATGTTTTAAATTATAGAGAGTCTCATCTCGCTCTCTATATTTAGGAGCGAGATAGCTAAAAGTTATAATGGAGAGTCATTCAGGAGTCTGGTGTAGCTGCTAAAATAGATAAAAAAACTAAACATGTTCTCCAAAATAGCTAATGAGCTAAAATAGAAAGTCTGTTAAAAATACATTTTAGTTTCTATGCTATGTGTATTAGCCTTATATTGTGGCCCTATAGCTGTAGGCCACGTGTCACTCAACTGCTAACCCAGCTCGTTGTATAAATATATATTGAACGTCAGCCTTGTACCATTCATTCCCGTTCATTTCAGTTGAGTAAAATACCTCTTTATCTCTCATTTCTCTCTATTTTCTTAGAAAGCTTTCACTCTCTAGCTTTCCTAAGCAGCAGAGATGTTGAGGTTGCAGGCATTTTCAACGGCCGACTACAATCACGTGACCTTTCCCTCATGCGTCATTCCTACTTCATTCCATTCCCACCGTCAATCGGTATCTTTTCCAACCATGCGGCCATGTTTCCGATCAGTCCCCACTGTCAGGATATGCAGCACTTCCGTTGCATGCGATATGGGAGGTCGCTTAAGGTACTAATACATATAACCCTCAATAAATCGGTGAAAAATCCGGAAAATGTATGTGATGGACAGAGTGCGTAATTCCATTATACTTAAAAGTTCTGTTATATATTTGGGTTTAAGTGTTTGCTACCCTTTTTAAAGTCGTAATTTTTGCTCGGTGCATGGGTTTTGTTGTACCTTCCTTTTTTTCTTAATTCGTGCATTTTGGTGACTAAAACATATTATCTACGTTTAAGAATTTGACATTATTAATCTAGCATTTGCTTAATTCGTGCATAAGATATCATTTGTTTAACCTTCTATCTGACATGGTTTTGTTGATTGTCCAATTAAAATTGTGTAATGTGCCTAGGCATGTTATATATTTTAACTTCTAAGCTATTGGACATGGCCGGTCCTGAAAATTAAGAGGTCTAGGGCAAAAATTTAAATGATGCTTTATTAATCACGATCTCAATTAGAAGAACGAAGAAAAAATGTTTGGTATAAATAGAAGAAAAAAATAGTGGACGCCTAAAAACATAAACAAGCTAGGAAGGAAAAATAGAGGAAAAAAAAAAGTCATGAAACATAACAGAAGATTGAAGAAGAAATTAGAGAGGCCTAAAAAAAATATTAAAAGAAGAGAGAACACAAAAAAGGCAAATAAAAAAATTAAAAAGAGCTAAGCACCCATGTGGGTTTTCAACCCAAGACCAATCAAGCCTAACAACTCAAGGTAAAGTGGCCAACTGAACTGAACAACAATTCAATAACTATCAACATTCTTCACATAGATATTTATCTAAAATCATTACAAAATTGAATTCAGAGGCTTTCGAAAACAGGAGGCCTTTTGCGGCTGCTCCATTTGAACACCCCCAGGGCCGCCATTGCTATTGGATGTCTGCAAGTGATGATAAAGTTCAATATGTAATAAAAGTTTTCTCCTTTCTGAACCTTGCAGAATGAGTGGTTTTTATGGTGTTGAGCTTAAAGTCCGAGACTATGAGCTTGATCACTATGGCGTAGTTAATAATGCTGTCTATGCTAATTATTGCCAGCTCGGTGAGACCTCTATATTCATTCGTATCAGAACAATATAGTTAACATTTTTATAGTTTGAAAGGCTTTTTTTTAATATCAACACAGTTTTTCGTACATGCTTGCTTAATTTGGTGGCCAAATTTAAATCAAGGCATCAGGCCGGGGGGTGTTGAATTTCTCATGGGAAATGAATCCATGGAGTAACACATGGCCTTTAAATGAATCCAAATCTTTACCCCATATGTGATTATAGATTGACATTCGTGCTTCAACATTAATTTTGATCAGCTTTTGACGAATATTTAGAAAGGGTTGGCCCGAGTGCTGATGCAGTTGCCCAAACCGGTGGAGCAATTGCGTTGGCAGCATTGTCTCTGAAATTCATTGCGCCTCTAAAGGTATGTATTTCATTCGAATCTCTCAAGTCATTTTATGTTAATATAGCAATTTAGTAAACGTATGTCACCGCACAATGTAAATGTTCACCTTTTTTTTTTTTTTTCTCTCTGACTCCGTTGTTCTACGTACCATGCATGCTTGTATGTGTGCACTGTAAGTAGTGTGAAAACTAATTCTTGCTTCTTTTACATGATGTGCAAATAGAGTGGAGACAAGTTTGTCATAAAGTTGCGGATGACCAACTCCTCAGCCGCTCGCCTGTACTTTGAGCAATTCATTTTCAAGCTGCCAAATCTAGAGGTTTTCCATAATCACTCCCAAATCTTATTTACAATTAATCACATTTGACTCCCTGGACGCCGAGTAACTTTCTAATCATGGCATGATATCAAAACAGCCTATCTTCGAAGGAACGGCCACAGTAGTGTGGCTTAATAAAGACTATCGCCCTGCCCGTATTCCATCAGAGGTGATATCTAAATTCGTCCAGTTTGGTCGCCGTAAGGAGTCTAGCTAACGATGTCCTCCAAAAAGGAGTTGGTGCGAGGGAAAGTCTTCGTTACTAAACCTACAGTCGGACAATAATATCTCCTTTCCCGCTGGTACCAGGAGAACGGAGGAAGAAGAAAAAAGATTTTATTCGCAGATTAATTAAGTATTTTAGATTGTTGTTAGTATTAAAATATTATAGTAACTACAGGGTTCTTTGCGTTCTTTAGCATATATCTATGTGAGACAGATAATTTGTGTAATAATGTTTCAATAAAGTTCATGATTTTCCGTTTGGAACTCACAAATTATTGGTCTGTGATCCTAATTAACGTTGTCAGAGGGAGTCTCTGATTTTCTGGACCATTATGATACGTGCTTGTAGTAGTTTGATGGTCGGTTCAGGGAACTTATATGTTAGGACGAAGAGAAGACAAATCAATCTTCATCGCAACCTCACTTACATGTTAGGAACTTAGGACGAGAGAAGACAAATCAATCTTCATCGCAAATCAATCTTCATTGCAAATCAATCTTCATTGCAACCTCGAATCTTGATTATAACTTGCGCTTTATATAATTAATATTATAAAAATCGCTAGACGTTAGATAGAATAGAGAGAAAATTAATAGAGCAGTAGCAGCGAGGGAAGAAGACGAAGAAGAAGGTGATGGTGGCAACTTTTGAGAGCGAGCTTCATTTGTTATATTTGACTATCAGCCCCGCGCTTTGCTGCGGTTTTCTTATCTGCATATAAATGCTTAGCAAGTTTCATTGTGATTGTAATTGTCATATACAATTCCATTGGGATTTGCAAACAATGAACTACTTTCCTCTCTGCTTCAGTAATTGACATCTTTCGTCTCTAACCATCTTTCCTATTTCTCATCTCATCAAAACATAGCACCATACTATATGGACAGATGGACTCATGGAGTTTAAAGAATCTAAGAGTTTATGGGCCGGTTGGCCTTGCCCATTGTATGCACTCCCTCTCTATCCCTCTCTATATCTCTCTATGGATATTAAAGAAGCATGTCTTTTTCTCTAGATGAGCACGCAGGGTCAAGCCGTAACCACCCGACACAATAGGCTGCAAACACCTGTCTCGGGGGCAACCAGGTAAAAGCTCAGAGAGAATGCAGGGGAGAAACCGTCAAGCTACTGTTCAAAAGCACAATAACCTTCATTTTGCTTTAGTATAGACTAGAATAGGTGCCCACGCGTTGCTGCGGGTGTTCAAACAAAATCTGCAAGTTTGAACGGCTAGAGATTTATGTTTGCAACTAACATTACCATTAATGTGAATGTTCTGATAATGTGCAAATATGCAATACAACTGCTGTTGACACAGCTTGTCAAAAATATATTGTTATACTTCTAGGCTAACCTAGCTACATTTGATCTGTCTGCTGAATTGAATTGGCTGCAAGTGGATTTACAAAACCAAGAGATGTGCAAATAGCTCCATTGAGAGATATAAGGCTAGGCTAGTAGCCAAAGGCTTTACACAACAAGAAGGAATAGATTTTAATGAGACTTTTTCACCCGTTTCCACAAAAGATGCATTCAGAATTATTATGGCTTTAGTGGCACATTTCAACATGGAATTGCACCAAATTGATCTGAAGATGGAGACTTAGATGAGGAGATATACATGAGACAGCCTGAAGGTTTTATTGAGCCTGGAACTGAACACTTAGTTTGTAAACTCAATAAATCAATTTATGGTTTGAAACAAGCCTCACGACAGTGGTACCTTAAGTTTGATGCAGTTGTGAGTTCTTTTGGTTTCGTAGAAAATTTGGTTGATGAATGTGTGTATATGAAAATCAGTGGCAGGAATTTTATTTTTCTTGTGCTTTATGTGGATGATATTTTATTGGCAAGCACTGATAAGGGGCTGCTGCAGGAAACCAAGTCTTTCCTTTCAAGTAATTTTGATATGAAAGACTTGGGAGAGGCTTCCTATGTTCTGGGAATAGAAATCACTAGAGATAGAACCAAGCACTTGCTGGGACTATCCTAGTAGAATTACATTTCAAAGATATTGAAGAGATTTGAAATGCATAATTGTTCTCCAGGACAAGTGCCTATGTCTAAGGGTGATAAACTGAACAAGAGTCAATGCCTCAAAAATGATATTGAGAAAGAAGACATGAAGAGCAAACCATATTCTAGGCTTATGGGGAGCTTGATGTATGCTCAAGTCTGTACTAGACCTGATTTGGCTTTTCCAGTAAGTATGTTAGCTAGGTTTCAATCCAATCCAGGACATGAACACTGGATAGCTGGGAAGAAAATCTTAAGGTACTTGAAGAAAACCAAAAGTTATAGCTTGGTTTACCGAATAGTGAATGAGCTTGAAGTTGAGGGCTTTTCGGATGCAGACTTTGCAGGGAAATATTCTGATCTGGAAAGTCAACTTTCGGCTATGTATTCATGCTTGCTGGAGGGGCTATAGCATGGAAAACTGTAAAGCAAACGCAGACTGCAACCTCCACTATGATGGCAGAGTACATTGCCATCTATGAAGCAACATGTCAAGGCTTGTGGCTAAAGAATTTCTTGCAGTAGACCAAGTTGGTGAATTCAATTATTTCTAAACCATTGAAAGTACACTGTGACAACTCTGCTGCAGTTTACTTTACCAAGAACAATAAAAGATCAACTAACTCTAAGCATATTGACTTGAAATATTATAATGTTAGAGAAAGGGTGAAGCGTAAGGAGCTTGATATTGTGAAGATTAGTACCCAGAACCAGTTGGCTGATCCATTCTCAAAACCTTTAGCTGTTGCAACTTTCCAAACTCACGCACGAAGTATTGGCATTCTGCCTACTTTGGATACTGAAGTCTAGTGGGAGTATTGCCAAATTCAGTGGGAGTTCTGTTTTTGTTTGAGCTGATTTTAAGTTTTTTTATTTATATTTCAAATTTGTATTTTGATTGAGTTTTTCTTAAGAACTTATCAAGTTGTATTTGACATTTGAATTTTACAAGTCAATAAAATCCAGTTTATCCATGGTTTTTAAGTTATATATTGTTTGCTGCAGCATTTTCTTTTGAATTATGTTTTGATCCGTTTCTAACTTTTACCATATATGTATACATTTAGCAATTAGTTATTATGGATCAAAATTTTGATAACACATTATGATCAGTTATAATCATTGACTGAGTGTTGAGGTTCTTGCACATTGAACCATTAAGAGGACCATGTATAGATGCATCAAGAGTTAAAATTCACATTCATTGGCACAATACATATTAAGTGATAATTCTAGTGTCTCATGTAATGCATGATCATGGGGTTTTGTAATTGCAGAGGGATCAATTTTTACAATTTTGAATCTTTTCTGTGGTTCTTCAACATGGTTGTACATTGACAGAGATTTGGTTAGATCAAGGTACTTATTTTATCTCTGTGCACACTTTGGTTGATTACTATGTCCATACTGAGCAATATTCTTATTACATGGCATGGATTCACTAGATGTTCAAGTGGGAGATTGTAAGACTTGCTATGAACATCTAATGAATGCATATCAAGTGTAATAACTATTGTTTCCTAAAGAGAAAGTAATCTGAGATAATATGAGAAAACTTATTCCATGATATTCGTATTTATTTGTGAATCTAATATTTACGATTGGGAATCTAAATGGCTTGGTAACCAAACAAGAATATATCGGATATATTTTGTTAGATACAGTAATAATGATATTAAGTAACCTGTTATGGGCATGTATTTATTGTTCTGTACAATATAAATACAAGGTCCCTGTGACCTCTCAAAACACGCAAGCATACAGTTCTAGCCCCATAGATAGTAGCTTCTAAGTTGAGAGGATCACAGAAGACCTTATTGCAACTTGCAAGATCGATGGCCTTCTCCACCACTATTGGTATGATTCATGTTCATAACCGATTATGTTATTATCTTGCTATGTTATGCTATATATATGATATTCATCTTGTGTTTATTATTTGTGCAACTTCATGTGTAGTTTATTTTTCCGCTTACAATCAATGTATTACCACTGAAGCGTCATATTCAACTAATTAACTATCATAGCTAATGTATAATCTAACAAAACATAAAAATAGAGATTCTGATCAATGCAGTCAAAATTCAACAAGGAACAGCCTCATCTGGCTTAATCTAACTAAGCAATTAACAAATTGAGTCAACCAATACGTTATGCATAGTTGAAACAGTTACAGTGCATAAGGTTAAGAACAAGAACGATAACAATGAATGTAATGAAGCCCAAACAAGAATAGTGCAGAATTCTAGCTTTTTCTGTCCTTTGTTACCAAAATACAAGGAACCAAAATGTACTCAATCTCATTTACTTGCTCAAGGATAAAAAGGATTCAAATTTTACCTTGATTCAAAGATTTTCCTAACCACTGCAAGTGGCCTAGTGGTTCTTGCCTAGTTGGGTATGCTCCCCAATCTAGGTTCGAACCCCGAAGCTGTCAAAGTGGTCAGGCACTATGCTGCAATGCACAGTTGGAGCATTTCAAATGCGCCGAAGGAGTTTATCTTGGGCCTAGGAAGCCTTTGGGTTCCCCTTGACAAAGTCAAAAAAAAAAAAAAAGATTTTCCTTCAATTTTGCAAAACTCAATTCGCTTGCCATCAAAGATTTCTATCTCTCTCCAAGTTGTCTCATCCCACCTTAATCTCCCTCATCCAAACACTGCCTTAGGGTTTAAAAAGTTGAAGTGTGGGCCCCATGTCGGCTCCAACTCTGCAAGTGACGTTATTTTTGGACCCGGATTCAAATTTTGGACTCAGGTGATTTTTTTTAGAGTACAAGGACCAGTCTAATTAATAAAAAAGTTTAAGAACCAGACTGATTTTAGACCCAAAGTTTAGGTGGTAAATTGAATTTTTTCCTAAAGAAAAATAAGGTGTAATGCAATAATTGGTCCACATGTTCAACTTGTTAATGTCTCAATCATTATTAGGATTATCAAGAGATTACGTATATTCAGTAGTCACCTTATAGGAATAGGTTTCCTGTAATAGGTTGAACTGACTTTTACTCTAATTAGTTATGTACACTACGTCAATAATGGCATCAGACAATAGTTTTGGACTGTCGTCTAATGAGGTTGGGTGTTGTTGTTAAAGCATGTACCGTCTGATGGGGGTGGTCAGACAACAGCACAAAACTGTCTTCTGAAGAAAGATAGTACAAGAGCAGATGTCTAAATACATGTTGTCTGAACACCAGAAAAGACAATAGTAGAAAACCATTATTGTTGTGGAATATAAATTAAGTCAACAGAAGATGAAGACTGGAACTTGTGAGGACAAGTCAGAGAACATTGCTTTTAGAAAAAGTGTTGTCTCTATGAATCTTCAACGTCAAGGAATAGTTGTTAACTGTTGAGTGGATTTACACAAGACAATCGAAAAATGAAGAAAGCATTGTCTGCTTATATTTAATACTACAGATTTCTCAAAATAACTTATGTTTTTAATTACAATGAACAATGATTCTCTTGTTGTGTTTTCTCTAGTTGGGCAATTGAAACTGTTTGAAAAGTATTGTAGTTAAATTGTTCATGCAACAGTTTTTGAATTCCATGTCCTGATATTCCGTTGTAAGACAATTGTTAGACAACAGTTTGTATTTGGAATGAAATGGTATGAGAGAGTCACAGTACATACATTCTGCATATGAAATCTAACCAAAACTAATTGATCAACACATCCAAAAACATATCCATTAATTGACTAAATATCCAAAGCCAATTCATTCCATCATCATCCCAACATGAACATACTAACCCTGCCTAAACATAAGGGTCAAAAATATCAAGGCCAGAAACATGACCACTTCCTTCTCTTCATCAATTTCCTCTTCCTTCTTAACAACAAGATATGCAAAGTAGAACCCAACACCAAACTGACCAATCATGCTAAAATCAGGTCCAGCAGCCACGCTGCCAAGGCTTCCATGAATTTCTTGGTGCCAGACCTTGCAATGGTACCAAGGTTCTTGACCAAATCTGAAAACACAAGTAGAGCAAACTCATTAAGTACCTCATCGAAACACTGGTCTAGTTTTATTAGCAGACAAGATAACAAACTTAATTAGCGGCTTCAATTGGTTCAGATTACTAAAAGTCTTTTTTGAGTTTTCTAATGGAAGAACATGATTGTTGCAAAGGACATGATTGCTTTGGCAAAGGACATGATTTCTATCTTTCTCTTTCTTCTCTCTCACCCACTATCAACAACCAAAACCAAATCCTTCTTATCTCTTAACAATTACCAAACAAAACAAAAATAACAATAAACAAACAATTATCTAATATATATATAACAGAAAGTTTTAACTAAAGAAAAATACCACAAAAGTAAGAAAAGAATAAGAAATACCTTATTATGAAAGATGTTCTAGATATATATAACTTACAGCAAAAAAACTACTGCAAGATGTTCCAGATGTTCCGAAAGATGTCCTAGATGTTATAGACTGAAATATCTCATTTATAGCAAAAAAAAAAAAAACTACTCTGTATCAAGTTTGTAATGCATAGATGTTCTAGATATATACAACTTACAGCAATTACAAGGTCATGTTCTCTCTCTGATTTGTTGATGCTTTGAGTCAATGATTCAGACTTTTCGTAGTGCCCGACAGCATTCCATTTACATTATATCAAAATCACATTTTCTTCCCTATATTTTGTTGGAGCAATCTGCAAGGTATAAAGTGAGAATAAATGGGTAAACTTCTATTTATATCTGCAACGAATGTAATATAATGCAGAAGAGAAGGAAGACACAGTATAAAACAAAAAGGAAGGAAAAAAGAAGCTAGGAAGTACAGAGGAGAAATATCAAAGAGAATAGACTTCTTTTGCAAACATTTTAAGCATAGAAATTGAACTATTGTCCAACAATTGTCCACAAACTTCCTGTTAGGAAGATATATTATTACTATCAATTGACATATGAGAAGTCTTAAGCCGCTGAAGAAAACATAAGGATTGGAAGAATGAAAAGAACACTGACCTTGGACGCACAAGCTCCCATCTTGATGTTCAACACCAAACTAGTGATAACGACACACTGAAAGTTCAAAAACCCATAAACTTTGTTAGTGAAGAGCGTTGGGAGAGACTATATCACATAATGAATGTTAAATCTTTATAATTTTCAGGCCTCTTTAGCCAACCTTCAATAAAAGGGTATATGTATACAAACAGAACTAGTCTAACAACATAGACATAGACATGTTATCCAAGTATCTGGCTCTAGTTAAGAAAGTGAACAAAGCCATGACACTAAATTCACCTTTGAAGCATCAATAGCTAGCACAAGTATCAGAACTTTCACAACAAACCCGAAAAATTGAGAATTTATCAATAGAATCTAATCCCCAGTCTCCCATAGCAGCCAATAACACATGAATTATGAACAACAGCTGTGCAAAGCTCCTTATTTCAATGGTGTAACACTCAATTGAGCCTCAGAAAAGATAAAGCATCCAAATTTAATTGTTTGTGAAAATCGTATTTGTTCATAGGAAATTATACATTTCTAAATCGAAGAATGCTAATTATATAAATTTAAATACATATCACTGAGAAACAGAGATAAATTACCTTTCACACTAGGATTGATGAGCAAACCAAGCCACCATTCAAAAGAAAATGTAAATTGAGATTGCGTGATTGACCCAGAGGGCTAAATGTCGGCGGAAATTTGATGGTCAATCCGCGTATTTATGAAGATTTGCAGAGAAGTGGAAGAAGGCAAATATGAAAGGAAGAACAAGACCTAACAGCAGAGGATCAAAGATACCAGAAATAAAACAAACAACAGTCGCACAGAGACAGACGGACAAAGAATTATCGTTTCCAGCTCAGGAGGCACATAAAGCCTTTGTCCTACCTTATTGAGTAGGTTCCTCTCTTGAGGATGGAAGGCTAGACCAATTTCTGGTTCTGGGTGTATTCGCAAATTGCAGCATAACAAACAATTAAATGATATATGAATTGAAAGAGAAGAAAGGATAAAAGATAAAAGAGAGACCTCCAGGATTGAATTGGATCTGCTCCATTTCTCTGCTTTCGAGGAGAGATTGAGACTTGAGAGAGAGAGACCGAGATCTCGAGTGATGTGGAAAGACCAAGACCATTGTTCGAGGAGATAGAGAAGCGATAACGCTTCCGCCCGCCGTGCTGCCGTCGTCCACCGTCGAGACCAGGTCACTGGGTTTTCATTTTTGTATCAAGGGGACTGATAGAGAGGTCAGAGGTCAGAGGACTGGGTTTGAGAGAACGAGAGTCGAATTCAGCGTTTTAGAATACGAGTGTGAAAAGGGGAGGTTTAATTTTTGGTCAAAAAATGGGCGGGCAAAATGAAAGTGGTGTTGATCGATGGAGGGATTGAGTAAAAAAAAAATATTGAGTTTCCCAAAAGTCAGACGACATAAATTCATTATACATATATAAAAGTAAAAGGGAAAAAGATGTAAATAGTACCTGATCTTTGGCTCATTAGTAACTTTAGTACCTGAAAAAAAAAAATATCACTTTAGTACCTGAAGTTCAAACCCCGACCCAACTTTAGTACCTAAAACACTGTTGGCCGTTACGGCGTTAGTCAACTGTCAAACTTTGAGGGTATTTTCGTCCTTTCACTAAATTTCTTCTTCTTCCTCAAGCTCTTCGTCTTCTTCTTCCTGGGCCGGGTCACCCTTTTTTTTTCTCTCTCTTTCTCTCTTCTTCCTTTTTTCTTTTCTCACTTCTTCTTCCTTCACCTGCTAGTAGATCGAGGGTGGGCAGGCTGCAGGTGAGATCGAGGGTGGGCGCTGGTGGGCAGGCTGCAGGCTTGCTGCATGGGGTGGGCTGCGCAGGCACGGGACGCGGGGCTGCTGATGGATCGAGGGTGGGCAGGCTGCAGGGCGAGATCGAGGACAGGCTGCAGGCTTGCTGCGTGGGGCGGGCTGGCAGGCGCGAGACACGGGGCGGGGCTGCTGATGCGGGGGCAATAGCGCGGAGGGCGATTGGGTTAGGCTGGGCAGCGACTGGGCATGGAGGGCGACTAGGTGAGGTTAGGCAGCGCTTGGCCTGGTGTGCTGGTCTGGCCCGCTGTGGGGCTTCGCGGCAGGGGCTGGAGAGGTGGAGGCAAGAGGAGGAGGTGCTGCAATGCTAGAAGAAATTTTTTTTTTTGGTCTGGGGTGGCGGCAAAGAAATTTTTTTTCTTCTAGGGTTTTGATTTTGGTTTTTGTGGAGGAGGTGGTGGGGTAGAAGCGTCGGCGAGAGGAATGAGGGTTCTGGCGGTGGTGGTGGGTGGTCATTGATAATGATTAAGGGGAGAGAGAGAGAGAGAGAGCTCTGGAAGAGGAGGTTAAAAATATATATATATATATATATATATATAATGAATTAAATATGAAAGGATGAAATTACCCTTCAATATATGCCACCTGTCAGACGCCGTTATTGAGTTAACGGCTCCAGGTACTAAAGTTGGGTCGGGGTTTGAACTTCAGGTACTAAAGTGATAATTTTTTTTTTCAGGTACTAAAGTTACTAATGGGCCAAAGGTCATGTACTGTTTGCATCTTTTTCCCAAAGTAAAATGTCTTTGGTACTGTTGAATGAATAGTAATACAGTGATTTATCGGATTTGCCCCCAAAAGAGATAAACACCAATCCTCCAAAAACAGACACATCAATTTGACCAAAAAAAAAAAATTCTCCTCGCTATATTTCTCTGTCTGGACATACCCAAGACCAAGCATCTCTGTCTGTTTACAACTTTACACCGACCTCCGTTGTTACACCCAAATACCCAAATCGTTGATCACAATCGTGCCACTACCGATTCTTCCACTGCTGTATAAGTGACATTGAAAGAGTTTGGTTCGTTGCTTTTGATCGGTGAATTTGGATTTGCTTTTTCTCTTTCTGCTCATTATCCCCTTTAATTTCAGTTCAGAGGGTTGGATCGTTGGTTGTGTATTCTATGTTTTTTTCGATGTGTGATTTTGTGATAATGCAGTTTTCTATTCACACATGTTCATTGGGTGTGGAAAAGGCGGTTTTGCCCTTGCCTTTGTTTACAATTTTACGCTGCCAATTGCCTTCGGTTTTTGACCTCCACTGACCTTCCAGAAGTTTCCACGACTTCCCGACTTCTACTGACCTGCATCTACAGATAGAGAGGAACGATCCAGATAGAGATAGAGAGATCGGGTCTGAGAGAGAGCAATCCGAGAGATATCAGGACGATCCACAGAGAGATAGGAGAGATCGAAGTGCGTGTTTTTTTGCTTTGTTTACAGAGAGAGAGAGAGCGAGATGATAGTCACAAAAGGGGATTTTCCCCTCATCATCTGAGTACGGAAGTTAGTTCTTTCTAAGCCAATTTGCCTTATAATTATGGGTTCTTTATGTTTTCACCGAAAATCCTAGACCCTATTTTTTGACTTCATTTCCGGTTCTGACTCCATTTTTAACAGTTTGGTTTATCTTTGGTTTCAGGATAATTGTGCTTGGGTTTTGAAGATAATCGTGCTAGTGATACGCTCAAAGCAAGCATATAATTTAACCCTTTAAACATCATTAGTAGTATAAGCAAATAGGGATCGTTCTATTCCGGGGATTGAGGGTACACATGTCAATGTACAATAAAATAAAACAAAGTATAATATTTACACATATAAACACCATGTACGAAATTAGGGGGGTTTTGGGGTTTTTGGTTTTCGAAAATTAAAAACAAGAATAAAAACTAAGTATAAACAAAAACACAAATACAATAATGGAATGAAAGAAACAAAGATTAAAACCAAGTTTACAATTGAATACAAATGAACCCTACATTGTTCTTCCAAGTCATGTGAAAGGAGTTGATCATGTGAAACATTCGAAAGCAAACGATTTCCCATATTTTACTTTTCAATGCTAATTAATCTAAGTGAAAGCACATAGACTAATCCTATCAAACATGTAATCAAGCCCTAGAAAGCTAGTCAATCATACATAGTCAACGCATGAAACACATAGGAAGGCTATCAACTCAAGTGTACAACTTAGTATGAATAAGTTCACCTAATTGCAATCCTCTTCAATTGAATTCGATTTTGTCCAAAACCTTACTACTTTGATTTAAGTTCATAAACAAAAAAGTTGAATCATGTTCTTAAATCTAGCACCACCTATACATAAACCCTAAAAGTTTCGAACCAATTAAGATTAACATATAAGAGATATCTATAAAGCAAATTCAATCAAAAATCACACATAAGCAACTTTGGAATCACAACATAGAATTCGAAATCCTTTATTCAATCATAAAATTTCAGATATAAACCTTGTTCAAACATCAATGTTAACTAGAACAACTTCCAACGAAATCAAACAAGGAGAATCAAAGTGATTACAAGAAGAAGGTTGAATTACACCGTGAATGGAGAGATGGATGAATAACTTGAATGAAAAGGAACGGAATGAAACTTGAAAGCAAGCTTCAAAGTACACAGCTTCAAGGTGGAATGGTGGAGATGCTCACGGCTTTGGTCTTGCTTCTTCCTTCCTTGCTTGAAAACGCCAAAGGTTGCACTAGAGAATGGAGAGAGCTTTCGCGCGTAGAGAGAATTTTCTGAATTGTAAGGTGGTACCTTGAGACGTCTAGGGTGATGCATATATATAGGGGACGGAAAACTTGGTCTCCAAGCCGTGAGTTTTCTGATTTATTTTCCAAGGAATTAAATTAATAATTCCACATGCCTTCCACCAATGAGAAATTGCCAAGTAAGCCCTAGTGTGTCATCCAACCAATCACAAAACTCCAAGAAGATTCCCTAATATATTCTTGCCGAAATCCCTTGAATATTTTCTGATTTTCTTCTTGTAATTTCGGCCAAAACATTTAGGGTTTCTAGGAATGAATCTAGACGCCATTTGGTGCTTTTCTTGATGTCCACACTTTTTCTTTCCATAAACTTCACCCTAGAAAATCTCTTGCGTAATCTTTTATTTTCTCTCGATATTTCACGCCACTTTTCTCTCCTCCCTTTGGTTTTCACGGCAACACATCCCTAGGGTTTACTTCTTGCGTCACAAACCCTAATTTCATGGGGTTTGATGGGCCTTGATCCATTTTGCCGAAAATCCATAGAGTTCTTGGGCCTCGTTGCTTCATCTTCAAGCCTTCTCTTCCTCCAACGTCAAAACACATTATTTTTCCATTTCTTTTTCATGGTTGCGTTGGAAACTTGCTAGGGAAGCCTTCCTCCATTTCGCAGGATTTCCTGGTTGGACTAGGAAAGCTTGTTTCTTCATTTTTGCTCAATTGTGTGGCCCTTTTTCTCTCATGTTCGCTCGTCTGGATGTTCGCAAGCTCCTCTTTCCATTCGTGCGTTCATTTCCACTTTTTAGCTCGGACGTCCTGAAAATAGAAACTATACTGAAAATAGAAACTTTCTAAAAATGAAAAATAGAAACTTACTAAAAATGAAAAATAGAAACTTTCCTAAACTGAAAATGGAAACTTGCCAGAAATGAGAAATGGAAACTACAATAGGGAACTTTCCCAATCAAAGAATGGAAACTTTCCCAAACAGGGATTTTTCCAAGGAAATGGCGCAGAAAATGTAGGGAAATGCAGTTAAAACATCGCATTAAAATGCTCCTATCAGCTAGATCAACCAGGTGAGGGGTTTTTTGATTGAGTTTTGTTTAAAATTCAGCTGGCTTTCTGCTCCTCTTCATGGAATCAAGTTTCAATTTTTATATGCTTATGCTTATTGGTTCTGTATCAAAATGGTGCTAATTGCTTAGTTTCCAGTGCTGGGTTTTGAATTTTGATCAAGAATTGATATTCTAGGAAAAGACATTTACAATCACAAACAAATTGAAATCAAAATGTAACAGAAAAAAAAAAACAATGTTTCGATTGCTTCTTTGCTTCTTGCATCTACGTTTCTTTGAATTGGGTAATTGATGCATGATAGCCATCGTGTTTCCTATTCTTCTATGAGATACTTATTATGCAGTCTTAAATGAGCTTTGTTCATCATCCATTTGATTCTCTTGGGATGCTTCATTTCAGCTTTATGTCTTATATTTATTTTTCAACCTTTTTTCACGTGGGATAACCCTGGTGTCTAATCTCATATTCAAACACCCTTTAAAAGCTTCTCAATAAAAAATTCTGAAGTTTTAATCTTGACTCATTGTAACTGTTTGAACCCAAAATAACATTTTTTCCCGACAAGGGAGACTCGAAGAAAACCGGGCCAATTTCCGTGGCCCGACCTATTTATTTCCGACAAGTTCGAAATATATTGTTTAGAGGTTAAATACAGCCTACTTGGAGATCAAGTAATCTTAAGACAAATCGTGATCTTATTGATTTACTAGTAATTATCAAGATATTGATAATTAATGGTGATTTACTTGGCTACGGAGACGGAGCATATTTGACAAGAGATCTTACATTAAGCACCAATATATGTGCAAGTACTCAAGCCTCCCATGCAATTAAGGAGTATATATGATTGTTAAACGGTGGGCCAATTGAGGAAGAAGCCAAGATTCTCATGCAATTAAGGGGAACGTGCAAGCATGAACTGTTATTGATTAAGGTATACATATACCTTTGCATGGTGAGACAATTAAGCGACCAAATGTAAGCGACCAAATGCTTGCCCATGCAATTAATGATTGTAGAGTCCCCGCGAGGACTCTTTGCGAAGCCGCGAAGAGATATATATGCAATTAATGCATATCCTACAGCATCCAAGAGGAAGATTACGTCCAGGATTCCAAGAGGCAATTAATCTTGCCTAGAAGATTGCTATGACAGAGTCAATGTCTTATCGCTTACGATAGTTATCAAAACTATTAAGAGTTTTGATTTGATTCAAGGCCAATAACTGTGGCCTAAAATATAGTATTTCATTCCTATTTGGAAAGTGAATCTACAAGCAGCCTATATATAGAGGCTAAAGACGATACAGAAACGACCTCTCTCGAATCAACTAATCCCAGCGATTACAAAGCCTCCCCGGAGCAAGCCTTCAACCTCGTTGAAACCCGGTGACCGCCAGCCAGTCCTAGTCTCCTCGCGAGCCGACTGTCAGCATCACCAGATCAACCCGGCGACCGTGCTTCTAGTCCTAGTCTTCTCGCGAGCCGACTGCTAGTGCAACCGCCATCGATACAACCAGCGAAGCAAGGGTAACGCCCTCGCAACCCTGCGAAACTAAAGATACGCTTTAGCAAACCCCGTGCTTTCTCAGAACTTCCCAGTGATTGCTCTGCTCAACCTACAACGTTGAGTATCGATTTTGGTGACCGAAGAGATCACACCCAAAGTCCTTACCCGTAAGGCAAAAGTCTTTTCCCGAAAGGCAAGAGAAGAACCTTGTGACAAGGTTGGTGCTCTCCTCGTCCACAATGCTTGAAGAAGAAGTCAGGTCAAGGGACTACTCCGACGACTGCACCCCGCTGTGCTGGCACGCCTGCGCAATCACTCGCTCAAAAAGAGACAGTTTGCACACCAACTGGTTTTGGAGCCAAACAGTAACAGCTTTATGTCTTATATTTATCATAATCATTACCACAGAACAAACTCTATTCCAGTTTCCAATTTATATGATGGAATCAAAATTTCAGCCTCTTTTTATCCTCATTTGGATTGCTGTTGGTGTTCTATCTGTTTGTTCACTGTGTATGCTGGAACAATGACATACTCTTTGCTCCTTCCCCCTTGATTATACTTAATTAGCTATCTGAAAATGTTTGCAGATCAACGCTTGAATTTTGGCTCTCTGTTATCTCACATTTTGTCCATATCCAATCAACCACTCTCCTTTTCAATATTTGCATGTCATCATCAAAAGTTTACAAGTTAGTTGTAGTAAAGGATCTTACTGCATGGCCTGACAATTAAAGCTTTAAATAAATTATGTTTGTCGTTTGTAGGAATTTTGCTGGCATAATTTTGCATACCTACTTTCTTCAACTGATTTGGGGAAGTTGTGAGGTGAGATATAGATAACTATCGAATGAGTTCTTTCTAAAGAAAATAATAGTTGAATTGAACTGGGTGGAGTCTTTATTAATCTAATCGTTACTCTTGCCCTCATGTGAATAGGAATGAAATTACAGCCTAGTTGAAAAAGAAAGAGCCAAGGCAGGAACAATTTTTATGCTTTTTTGAGGAAAAAAAAAAAAAAAAAGACAAACCGTCGGCATCTCAAATTTGTTTGTCTTTTTTTTTTTATTGGTATCAAATTCGATTCTGAATAATGTGATTAATGATTCTCTGATTGGTTATTTGTTGATTGAATTTGGTATTAACAGGAAATGTTTTTGTTGTGGCATGAAATAATGATTATGATTAGTATGTACATTATTTGTTACTTAAGAATTTGGATACAGCTATGAAATGCTTGCATAATTAAATGTTCCCAAAATATGTGAGCCATGTAGACTATGTGCATCTGGGTATAAACTATCTAAATATATATGCAGACCATGGGGAGTAAGAAGGAAGCTAGAGACTAGAATGATCACATACTATGCAAGTTAAGCTAAGGACAAATACAGATCTTATGGTCAGCAGACAGAAGTCAATTTGAGTGCCTCCAACATGGATGATGCTAAAGCCCGTGCTGCAAGTGCGCTTGAGGTCTCTGGTAATTTTCTCACGCGATTCTCAGGTCGGATTGCAGCTGCATGTGAATATTGTGTTTATTCAAGTTCTTCTGAGTTTGGTTATTTGTGGTTTTGTTTAAAGTTGGTTTTGAGTTTGATCTGTTATTCAGCTGTCTTTCACAGTTCTAAGTGTTGTCAACTGGAGTATCTGCCTGTTTTTGCTTAGTTGATTGGGTGTTGCTGTGTCTAGCGTGAGGGTAATCAGGTACTAGCTTTTGTTCTTATTGTAGGTTTTTGATTAATTGCTATGTACTTTTGATTCCTTCAGTTGAAAAAATTATGCTTTTGTTCAATTACAATATGGTTCAGCTATCTTAAGCTTTTGCTGCTTTTCTTCATTTGACAGACAAACCATTTTTTTTTTATGCACATGTCTATTATGTATTTGTGAACAGTCATACGAAAGACCACTAGAAGTATGAGGAAAAAGCAGATGACCCTTCAACATGCACAGGAAAAAATCAGCATTGTTCAATATCACAGTTAATGCTGGTATGAGAATATATCTAGCATAATATATTCAGAAATTTGAGGATATTCGGAAAGAATTTACATCAGCAGGTGATAATTCAACAAAGTCTATTGATTCTATATTATCATATCAATTATTTAACCTCCATGCAATTTTTTTGCAGACTGACTTCGACTGAATGATATCATTCACAAGATTTTGTTGACAGACAAGCTATGTAATACATGGATTCCACTTAGGCCACGTTTGGTTCGAGGAAAGGAACCATCATGAAAGGAACCTTTCCTGCGTTTGGGATGCAAATGGAAAGGAAATCGTTTCCTGAAGGATGGGAAAATAAGGGGGAAAGTGGTTCCTTCCAAATCTCAAAGGAATCACTTTCCCCCCTTCTTTCCTTGCATTTATTACTCACAACATATTATTTTATTATATTATTTTCAAACTTTTTAACAATTTTCCTGATAACTTTCCTTACGTTACCAAACATCGGAATGGAAAGTTGTTGGGAATTTCATTTCTCTTCCCATGGGAAAGACAAAGGAATTACTTTCCTTTCCGTGAATCAAACGAGGCCTTATGGTTATGTACTACTTCATCTCATACCCTCGCTTTATAATTTTCTATGGGAGTTTCTATTCATACCTCTAAATTTGGCATTTGGACCTCCCCACTTAATAGACCTCCAACTTACTTTTACAAATAACCAATTTGCTATCTACACCTCTCTAATTTTCCTATAATGCCCATCGTCCAATAAAATCAAGAAAAGCCTTTTTCTTTTTTAGATTCTATTTATACTTTCAAAAATCAATAGTTAAACCTCCTTCAGTTTTTACAGATTTAGAATTGCAACAAATTTTTTTTTTTTTGAAGTTTATTCTTTATGTACGAGTAATAGAGGAATGGGCGCGAGCAACTGAAGGAATACCAATTTTTTTATGATTTTCAAGAGGAGCATCATATTAAGTTAGTGATCATTTCGTTAATTTGATATGGGTGATGAGGTATTTCATAATATGTTGCTTCCAGATTTTGTATATGAGACCTATATGTGGAGTTATGTTTTGTGTCTTATGTCATGGAATGAATCTGTAGCTATTTTTTGCCTAGATCATGGTATAACTTCTCATGAATCTGGGGATTATGGATGATGGACGACTTTGGTGGAATTACGGGTTCTTGGATAAAGGATTTTTTTTTTTTTTTGGAAGTTCATCCTTCATTTTATGAGGGAAGCAGTCAAATTCTAAAAATTTTGACTATGACGTTAAATAACGTTTGGCGATATATATTTTAGGGTTTACATTGGAGAACAAAGTTTTCCCCAAGTCGAAGACTATTATTGTTCGTAGAGATAAGAACAGATTTTTTTTTCTTTATTAATGTCTTTATTGGTAATTTGACATGAGTTGACAAAGTCAACTATTACTTCGAAAAAGAGAGAGGTCCAAATACCAATTTTGGAGGTATGAATAGAAGCTCCCATTTCGTATTAGCATTAAATTAATTCAAAGTAGTTCTGGTGTTTAATATCAACTTCCAAAAATCAAAGAAGACAAGGCTCTAGCTCTTGCTATAATTCAATATCAGATTGAGAAAATTTGTCAAATATGCATTGTGGAATTTAATGATCAACTATTTTACCTTGCAGAGACTGAAATTGGTAGAACTTAAAAATGGTAATGATGCATTGAATCTCAAGAGAGATCCAAGATTTTGGTCAATTTTTGAAGGAAGCTTTAGCATTGTTTTAGAAGAAGTAGCTACTAAAATTCAGTTATCTAAAATTCTGCTCTTGAGTGTTTTTCTTTCTAAATTTTGTGTATTAGTATCTTAACATCTGAATGAAAATAATTAGGAATGGAGATCAAACTAATGATGTCCCCTGGTACTAAGATCTATTTTAGCTCAATCAAGGCTTCTAATTTATAAAACTAAATCCCGCCACAAAGCGCGGGCATAATTTCTAGTCTATTGTCTATAGAAGAGTTGTACAATAGACGTTGAAATAATTGTTGTCTGAATTCATTTGTTTAAAGGAAATTTGCACAACAGAATAAAACAGCAATAAACGACTGTTGTCTGAACCAAATGAGTCAGACAACATCAAAACTCAATCATCGTCTTAATATTATTTGTACAACAGACACTAAATAACTGTTGTCTGATTCTAAAAATGGGACAAACAGCAAAGTAATAACAGTTGTCTGAATAAGAAAAAGAGACAACATAAAAAAAAATTATGTTGTCTGATTTGAAAATCGGGACAACATCACACTTATACTACAAATTGTGTTGCCTGAAGTAGTCTCACACAATAGAATAATTCTTGATGTCGTATGTTACTAAGAGACGACAGTTAAAAATTCTGCAGTTGTTGGAAGTGTGTTGTCTGATTGTATTATTGGCGTAGTGGTACAATTAGGCACTACTGCAAAAAATGCATCACACAAACAGTGGATAACCGTTATCCAAATAGCAAAGTTCCGTTGTATATCTCAGTGTTGTGTGATCACAACACTTAGATAACTGTGAAACACCGTTGTCTGTTGATCATATGATTTAGGATTGACGCCTATTTTAGAACCGTTGTACCAATTTTGGACATACCAATGGATGTCAGGCATGCGCCGCATCTATTTGTTGTTTCAATGGTTGCTTGCACAACAGAATTAAGATACAAGATGACGTTAGTTACCTAATCGAACAATAGATATGTAATACAATGTTGTTGGATTATCGTTACCACTAACGATGTTTTTAAATAATTGTGGTGTGATAGTTGTAATCGTATTTGTGAGCAAGCAATGACTGTTGGATGTGAGAGATTATTTGCACCATTTGTACAACACATTGTTTCTATATGGTTATGTGATTTAACAATTGGATAACTGCTTTTTATTTGTTACGTTGTGTGAGTTCAAATCTGACAACAAAGTGTTTTAGCGACCATTGGGTGATTTATAAGTGGTTTGTTGTGTGACTCACAATATACAAGTACTCATACAACACAATTTATGAACTGTTGTTTGTTCATTATTGATTCTTTGCCTAGAATTTTTGCACAAAAATCATGCTCCATTTGCAATTCTATAATGCTCCATATTTATTTCCATATAAACAATGCTCTGATCCTATATATTTGTCAATAATATACATTCAAGTTTCTAGACCATAAAACCAACAAAGAAAGCATTCTAGCTGCACCAAACCTAACCATTGATAACAGCAAAAGCTGAAGCTTGTTCCAAATATAATATATATATATATATATATATATATATATATATATATAAGGCTTCCACTAAGGGATCCCTTTTTTTGGTCTTTTATAGGGATAGGCATTAGACCAACTTTTAGATCATATTTTCACATCTTAACCGTTCAGTTTTTAGGTGCCAATGTATAGATCACTTCTGAAAATTTTCAGCCAAATTGGTGATCGTTAAGGCATCCAAAACTGCAATTTACACGAACGGACCGAATCTGTCGAACCGGAACCGTTCGTGTTTATAATGGTAAATTGTAGTTTGGATGCCTTAACGATCATCAAATTGGCTAAAAATTTACGGAAGTGATCTATACATTAGGACCTAAAAACTGAACGGTTAAGATGTGAAAATATGATCGAAAAGTTGGTATAATGCCTATCCCTATAAAAGACCAAAAAAATGGATCCCTCACTAGAAGGGCCCTATATATATATATATATATATATATATATATACACACACACATATTGCATCTGCATTCACATGCATGTATCAGCAGAACTTAACAAAATGATTTGTTTCCTTCAACCTACCACTAATTGGCTCCTATATATATGACTTTATAAAACTTTGCCCACTCACACCGCATCACATCAATGTCCTCTTGGCAATACACAAGGTTGCTTCTTATCTTCCACTGAAACGATTTCAACTAACAAACCTAAGTTATGTAAAGTGTAGATCAACAATACCAAACAAATCATTCAAACACATATAGAATACCAAGTGAATGAAAACAGGTATATACCTTATGAGTGTACCTTGTTGACAAATGATAAATCCTTATCCTCAATTATTTCTCTCATGTAACACATCACAAAGTAGCCACACTCTTGAGCAGTAGGTTGAGGAAATTGTAGACCAGGTGATCAATGAAACAAGTGATCAATCCCTTAAGCTCAGGAAAGGACTAAAAACTTAATTCATATCATGGTACAGTTTCAAAACTTGCCTCACCAAGCGAGGTCAATGGAGATAAGGCAAATGATGTTGGCATGACATGCACGGGTGGTTTCAAGATCACAGCAAAAAGAAATTAAAAAAAAAAAGCCTAAAGATAGCATTTGTCCAACAAGATCTATATGTAATGACAATGTTTCGACTAGTAACAGCTTTAAGATCCTTGCTCGAGTGCAACAAGATGAGCTCATTGTTGCAAATGAACAAGAGATTGTTAGACTCTGCTTAAACACTTTGGTTGACACTGAGCATTCTGCTTTAGTAGAACATAATGTTCCAAAGATTTGTTGGGGTGATTTGGAAAATGAAGAGCCTCTTGGTCATACACTTTATGCTCAATTTGAGATAAATTATGAAACTTGGTTTGATAAAGGTAAAGCAGCTTTAGATGAGAATTTTCTTCGCGCTCTCCTAAAGTCTCGACACAAAGAATTAAAGGCAAAACAATATCAAATGAGTTCAAGGTACCCGGTATGCAATCCAACACCTACGGTACATTTCAACCTTAGTTGTTTAAACTTTGATTTATCTTCAACCATATTCATGGTTTGGTAATACTTGTTGCATTTTTATCCTTATAAAGAGTTTTGGTCTCATATCTTCCCATTTTGATGTTAGATCTCTATTTCATTTAATAAATTTTTCTTTTGGAAAAAAAAAAAAAAATTATGATGTACAATACTAAATTTGAATTTACGCAGAGGGAGAAGATGATGGAACTTTTTTTTTTTCTTTGGATAACTAAAATGATGGCTGAATGAGTTACAACTCCAGGACCGGGAGCAACTTGGATGTGACACATTATACGAAAGTTGACGGGTTGACCCGAAATTGTGCAGGTTCAAGTGTTCAACTCGTCTTATTTCAGGTCCAAACAGAATATTTGGGCTCAGTTATGGTTGGGCCTGAACCCCGTGCCAGTTGTTTATCTCAATAGCTCATGTTCAAACTTCCATGGCGGTAGAGCCTCGCCATATATAACCCAATCTGGTTCCGGCCAACGACGAAGAACAAAAATCACAGTGCCGAGAACAAATGGCGGACGACGCGGCGGAGATCTACGACGGAGCCAGAGCCGAATTTCCTCTCACATTCGGTAAGCAATCCAAATCTCAAACCCCTCTCGAAGCCATCCACAATACGACCCGTCGTAACCAGAACCTTCAACAACAGCAACGACAACCACCACCCTCCTCCGCCGACCTTCCTTCTCTCTCCTCCTCCTCCAAAACCTGGCTCAATTCCCTCCGTACCGCCAAAACCCCCAACCCTAACCCTAACCCTAACCCTAGCGATTCGGATGCAACCCTTATCGGACCGCCTCGTCCACCGCAGCCTAATTCGGCCTCCGACGACGACGGCGATGCCCTTATCGGACCGCCGCCGCCGTCCGGGAATGCCGAGAGCGACGACGATGGTGAGATGATTGGACCGCCGGCGCCGGGGAGGTCCAATAGAGACGATTGGGATTCCGATGCGGAAGAGGAGAACAAGTACCGGATTCCGGTGAGCAATGAGATTGTGCTGAAGGGACACACCAAGGTGGTTTCGGCCCTGGCCATTGATCACACTGGTTCTAGAGTTATATCTGGTAGCTATGACTACTCTGTGAGAATGTACGATTTTCAAGGAATGAATGCAAAGTTGCAATCTTTCCGGCAGCTGGAGCCGTCTGAAGGTCATCAAGTGAGGACTATAAGCTGGAGCCCCACCGCCGACCGGTTTCTGTGTGTCACCGGCTCAGCTCAGGCAAAGGTGAATCCCATTAACTTCATCTTGTTATTATGTGCATTGTCTAGCTTTGTTTTTATGTATATGGGGTTGAGGGGTTTTGTAATTTGTTATATGATCGTTGTGTGTTTTGTTTTGCAATTTGAATTTGTTATATGGTTTCTGAAAACATTTGCATTATCAGATTTATGATCGTGACGGACTTACGCTAGGAGAGTTTGTAAAAGGGGACATGTATATTCGTGATCTTAAGAATACCAAGGGGCATATTACTGGATTGACCTGTGGACAGTGGCACCCTAGAAAGAAAGACGAAATCTTGACATCATCGGAGGATGGGTCACTGCGCATTTGGGATGTTAATAACTTCAATACTCAGAAACAGGTAAACAAAAATTTTGGGTTTTACTTGCAAGACAATTTCGTAGGAATGTATGGGTTTTAAGTATCACACATAACCTTGCCAGCACTGCATTGTGTGTTGTTCTCTTGAGATTTTGGACGTGGTTTTATGTTGATGCACAATCGTTGTCTGTTATTCATATTTGATTTCTAATGTGGAGACCTTTTTTTGCTTTTAGTATTGAGAATAGTTTTCACTGAACAAGAGTTTTGGACTAAATCATGCAATACTTCTATGACTAGGTAATCAAGCCAAAACTTGCTAGGCCTGGAAGAGTTCCAGTCACCACTTGTACTTGGGATCATGAAGGACAACGGATTGCAGGTGGTATAGGAGATGGTTCTATACAAGTACGTTTTGTCTGAATATCTCTTATTTAAATAACCTCATTTTGTCTATTCCTTTTTTCGGAATGAAGTTTGCATTGATTTCCTAGATGAATAATTAATACTCTTATGTCTCGGCTTATTCTCACATAACTCAAATCGTTCTATTAGGTTTGGAACATTAAGCCTGGATGGGGAAGTAGGCCGGACATACACGTTCAGGAAGCTCATTCAGATGATATTACTGGGCTTAAGTTTTCTAGGGATGGGAGAATCTTACTCTCAAGAAGCTGTGATGGCACTTTGAAGGTAATGTGTGTAGTATATTGCCATCCACTACCAGACAAATTGGTGCCTCTATGGATTTTCTCTGTGGTGGATTTACCTTCTAACGTTTGAAATATGTACCAGGTTTGGGACTTACGTCAGATGAAAGATCCTCTCAAGGTGTTTCAGGATCTCCCAAATAACTATGCACAAACCAATGTCGCATTTAGTCCTGATGAGCAACTCTTTCTGACTGGAACCTCAATTGAAAGGGAGAGCACAACTGGAGGTTTACTATGCTTCTTTGATCGAGCAAAACTGGAACTTGTTTCTAAAGTTGGGATATCCCCTACTTGTAGTGTTGTGCAATGTGCCTGGCACCCAAAATTGAATCAGGTAATACTCTCATTGCTAACATCCTTGTTTAATCAATCGTTTTCTTTAGTCTTCCATGCATTGTTGATCTATTGAGAAGCACACTATGTATTTTCTGAAATCTGAAATATACCTAGAACTAACATTCTTTTGTGCCTGAAGATCTTTGCAACATCAGGAGATAAAAGCCAAGGCGGAACTCATGTACTATATGATCCAACTCTTAGTGAAAGAGGAGCTCTTGTCTGCGTTGCACGTGCCCCTAGGAAAAAATCTGTTGATGATTTTGTGGCAAACCCAGTCATACACAACCCTCATGCTCTACCCTTATTTAGAGATCAACCAAGCCGTAAACGTGAGCGAGAGAAAACATTGAAGGATCCAGTTAAATCCCATAAGCCTGACCTTCCCATGACAGGACCAGGCTTTGGTGGAAGAGTTGGTGCAAGTAAAGGAAGCTTATTGACCCAGTACCTAATGAAGGTATGCTATTTGTCCAATTCAATAGTCATCTTTCCTTTTCAAATTAATATACTGAAGAAATGAAGACAGCACTCATCGTTTGTTTCCCATCTCAGCAAGGTGGTATGATCAAGGAGACGTGGATGGACGAAGATCCAAGAGAAGCCATACTGAAGTATGCAGATGTTGCAGCAAAAGATCCAAAGTACATAGCTCCAGCTTATGCAGAAACCCAGCCTGAAACAGTTTTTGCGAAATCAGACTCTGAGGACGAGGAGAAATGATCTGATTATGGCTCCGATGATAGCCATTACTGGAATGTGACTGTTGCTTGACCAATGATGAAACCAAAGGCTCCGCAGCGTTGCATCTGCAGAAACAATATGAGCGCCATACTAATGGTCGTACTGAGGATTCAACTCTTGAAGGAAAAATGCTAGAACTATACTTGGTAGTTGGTAGAATGAAATGTGATACGTTGAATTTGCTATATTAATGGATGTGGTCCTCCAAAATCACGCCATCACAATGTAAATGTAAGTGTGATAGCAACTGGTGCAGGTTTGTCTAAAACATTTCTGTAAAACTTTGTGACAGTAAAGTTTTGTAGTACTTTATGACTGAAATTAGGTATTCTAGCTTCAGCTTGTGTTGCCTAAATTAGATGTTAATCCATATCCGTTTCAGTTCTCTCTGTTCCATTAGTTCAGTTCTCTGCCAAGAAAGGGAAATGTATTGCGATGGAATGCAGGGAAATGTATTGTAATGCACATCTCATGCAATGGCAAATAAACATCAGAGGCTAAAACATATGTGACTTAGGAAAAAGTGCATCTTTCCTCTGATACTATGAACAAAGTTTCTTGATACAATATTTTTTCTATTTACATTTACAAGATTTCTGAGACGAAAATATGAAATAGACTGGTGTGGATTGATTTGCATCTATGACTGACAAAACGCAATTGAGTATTTGCCACAAGTTTTCTTAGCAGATGGCAACTGTGGCTCCAAATCATTGTGTTGACAGGATTCCTTGAGAGGTTATGAACAGCAGGGACAGAAGCCATTACCCTTTCACTTGTCCTCATGATCCATCAACACGTCATCGCCATCGCTGACAGTGATAAAAACCATTACGCGTGAGATGACTAGTTGAAATGCAACTTGGAATCTTAAAATGGTGCATTAAGTTGTAACAGGTTTGGACATGATGGTCGGCATTTAACTTAAAGGTTGCCATTCTCTAAGCTTGACAGACGAGAGTCGGATAGAACTGTGAACATTTGTGTGTCTACCAACAACTGCAGAAGTCAGAAATTGCAAAACAAATGAAAGGTGACAAAGTACTGGGCTTCAGTTACAACTTAATTAAATCACCAAAGAAAATGAATCATCAACGCTTCTTTGGAAAGAAAGTTACCTTGATAAATGACCGGTCCTTGCTAGGAAAGGAATCAATGAAGCTATCTTTGAGAAGTAACGAAACCTGAAACACAGTGAAAATTTGCATGTTACAGAAGTATAATGAGCCAGGTCATCTGTGATTTCTGCAGTATGTATAATAAGCCCTGGAATGAGATTCTCTACCCTGTCATTATTTGACTGTACACTTGTTATGGTGTAAGACCTTAGCTCTGAACAAAGTGACTCAATGTAGTTCTTCATGACTTTCAAAAACTGGGCTGCAGCTTCAGCCTGCAAATGTACTACACATCAGCAGCTTCCCAAATCATCTAGCACAATAACATAAGATATTCATATCATAACAAGCGGTAAGGATCCAAATTCATTGTGCACAAACAATGGGAAAAAAAAAATCCTTAGAAATTGGAACTGCTTATAAAATTTCAAAGAGATTATTTGATAAACTTAAAACTCTCACTTAGAACTCTTTAGCTCTCATTGAGACACTTGCAATATCAACAATGTCTCTCTGAATGAGAAATGAAGTTTCCATATGTAAAACCCGGCATAGACCTGAGCAGAAGCAATAAGCATGCAAGTATGAAAGTAAAAACCTGCACTTCGTTGCACCTATATACAGGATGCTTTTTAGCAAATGAACCTTCGAGTGACAGTTTAGAATGGATTGGCGCGAGTTCAAGGGCAAGATCTCTATATCGTGGTAATGTTGGCAAGTGATGAGGCAGTTTCACCTGCATAAACCATAAAGTACAATTATTATACAATGAAAAAGTCCAGAAAATCACTGAACAACTTTAAACTTATAGCATATATCAACAAAAAACTTCTGATTCCACCAAAGTAGCTGCAAGCAAATAAAATATAAAATAAACCTTTCACCATTTTCTGCAAGAGACAATCTACCCAAGTCTGATAAGGTAAGAAGAGAGACTTTAATAGAGATAATAAATAATAAAATAAAAATACCTGATCCATGAGCATGTTAACTACGACAGGATCTGATGTTTTCTTCCTTAGATCTGCAGGAACTTGTTCTATCCCAATCTGCATAATGATAAGGACAAAATAATTAGATTAAAACAGTGAGATCATTTCCTTACAAGTTTCCCTGAAATTTAAGTTAAAACATAGTTACATAAATCGAATCGAGCAAGCTCCCCTTGCATGCAAAATATGGCAACACGATAGAAACATTACGTAGTGTATATAACATTTTGGCATAAAATAGAATTCCAAGAATTTATAAGTTCCATGGAACGCTACACAGTTTGAAGCATAATCTAATAGTACATGATTGTCAATAATTAAAATATATATATATAATAAAAAAAAAAATAAACTGAACAATAACGTGACTAAACTAATCAAAGAGCAAAAATTGACCCCAGTAAAAACAGAAGCATAGTCAACTAATAAGCAATAGATAGAAGAAATTTCTCAGTATTGGAATATCTGTAAATCTTATGAAGGATCTTTCAAGGTCAACGAAAAAATAAACTTCAATGAAGCTTAACTAACTAGCATGGTTTTAGCAAAAATAAACTAGAATTACAATGCAACAAAACTTACAATGAAGGGAACTGGGGCATCAAGAAAATCCAGCATTTTCCCTGGTAGAACCTGAAGAATATTGAAGGAACTTAGAGAATCACATACACCGGATTCAGAAGTACATAACAGTGCACTTACAAAACAAAATCATCAAAGACCGCACTGTGGCTATAAGTACAAGGAAACGGCAAAGTCAAAGAGAGAAATTAGTAGGTCAAAAACGGTTATTTACAAATAAGAACCTGCCATAGTTTATGCTGAGTTCACCGAGGTTTCAGAATATATTTACACTTAGCTTATCTAAAATTTTTGAAATTGACACTGAATACATCAGTAAGAAAATATCTACTTACAGGAAGCATTAAACTCTGCCATTGAAATGGACGAATCATGGGTATGAGAGATAACACTGTAGCTGATAGAACACCCTGCATTGGTTGCAGTGTCAAATAATAAAAATCTGAAAATTAGTCAAAAGGAAAGAAACAAATATATTATTGAAAGCAGATTATTGACCTCAGAAATAATAATATTGTTCCGATACAAGTACTAAACTTACCAGATTAGGGCATACTAATATCACTTGCTTTTCCAGTAGTACTCCCGCAACCAATGACAAAATCTGGCAAAAGCACCATTGACTAATTAACAAAAGTACACAAGAAGGTTTACTACTTTAGGGTGTGGGGAGGGGAACTGGGAGAAATTCAGTGCAGGCTTACCATACAAGTCAGCCCAGAGTCTTAAGTAAAATAAAGTGTTCAGTTGCTACAAAGTTTACCACAAATTTTCTGGATCTCAATACCTTATCTACCAAGTTATTGAGAGGTAAATCACAAAAAGTCTTAAGCTGAAGCATGAACATCACTGTCAGTGGCAGGAACATTCTATCACTACACTGACTTAAATATTTAGATGATGATGATGGACTTTTTTCAGAGTTATATTGTCTCAAAAGGTTTAGAAATTTTATTTGTAAAGTACCTCGCTGTCTGACCCTAGGAGCTATGAGAACATACTTGTTGCTCTTCCAATTTGAAAAAGATAAAAGAACACTTGAGTCTTAACTACAGGAAGGCTCACATCAATTCTATTATTGGCTTCCTATTATCAGATTATCTTTTCAAAGTCAGATCTTTAGGCACATTCCTGTGAACCCTTCATCCAGAAGTTATTGATCATAGGAAGGTGAAAAAGAAACCATTACCTCACATGATGAGCATAAATATTGCTTACCATGGAAAGAAAAATATAACATAGTAAAATGATTTGACACAGCTGGACTCGACTGAACAATTGAGCTTACACTTTCAACAGAGAGAACTCGGCAAATTGTAGCAGTTGTCCACAGTGATAGTGAAAGTGCTTCCTCAGCAGCAGCCAACTTTGCATCAACCTTTAACAAAGCGAGAACTATTGAGTGAGTATTTAAAAAGAAAGGAAAAAAAGGACCAACAACAGTTGAACAAAGAGCAATCAAACAATACCCCAGGATCTTCAAATGAATCTAAATTTTTTTCGTCAAAACCAAGGGCAGCAATTGGAGGTCGATTATACTGGATTTCCTGTAGATGTTCAAGAGGTTGGAAAACTAACTCACTTCCTCGTTCGGGAAGAGGAAGAGCATGAAAACCACATACAATCTGTAGCAAATCGTTTTTATTCTCCTATCATGGAGGAAAAAAAAAACATCAAATGGAAATCAAAATATCACCTAAAACATGAATTTCATCAAAATCTACAACATTGATAGACTCACCCTAGCCCATGCCATTATCAAGTCATCGCTAAAATCTTGCTCACAAGTTGAGGAAAGGTCATCATCATCATCCTCTGACATGCTTCTAGCTGGACTGCCACAGATAACAATAGTTTACTGAAGTTGTTCTTGAATGATAAGAAGGATAAGAACTATTAAGTACGATACAACAAAGACTAGAAGAATTCAGAGATACGTTAGAGTAGCAAAGATTTTCCAAGTACTATGTGATCTCATATAACAGCATATATACACTGAAAGCACAGAAAGAAGGTTATACTATTTTATGTTTTAGGCATGAAATGAGAAACAAATGAACAATCACCTGAATAGAGATTCAGAACTCCCAAAACGCTCCAATGTGCGATTCCTGGAGGAGAAAGATGTCCCAACTTCTGGAGAAGTATGACAATTTCTGAAAAGAAAAAGAAAAAAACAAAAGAAAAAAGGTGATAATAATCTATTAGATAATAATTTCAGCATAAACTGACATATTAGATGGTAAGATACTTGTATATTTACCACCTAAATAGAGATTCAGAACTCCCAAGACTCTCGCGTGAAGTATGGCCATTTGTGTGACTTCCATATATTCTTTCTGAAGTTTCTGAGGAACCACAGTCATCAAAGCATTGTGAATCCTTTCTATCATCCTTATCTAAATAGCGTACTTGAATAAAATCTGGAGCCTCACTAGCAGAAGCACTTTCCGGGGACTGTGGTTCCCATATCTTGAGTGAAGAAGTCGAAGTCTCATCATCAGGTGTAATTCCTGCAGCAACAGCTGTACGGGCTATTGCACTGTCAACAGGGATTGCAGAATTCATCCAATCATCAAAAGACTCTGTCTCAGGGGACTCCTCATTATTATTCATTTCATCATCTATTTTGGGCATTGAAGGGACATGGTCATTGAGGCTCATTCCATTTGCAAGTTGTGTTATTCTACTCAGGCGCTCCTGTTGAATGATACTGCATCCAAGTAAAAGATGGTGCATTGCTTTGAATTTTATACATGTTTTTCTTAAAACGGCAATGTTGAAAAATCAATTACTAGAACTACAAGTTATATAACTGTTATGATAACTTCTTACCTGTTCAACATCTCGTAATGTAACTCAAAAAAAGGATATTTGGATAACAGACAGTAGCACCGAGGTGCAGAAACCAAAAAACGGAAGAGTCCTTCAGATGACTGAGGAAGAGGTGATGTGATGCCTAAGATAGCAGGAGGCCTCTGAACTATTTCCAACACATGTAGGCAAATACCATAAAGTGTTGCATTGTCTGCTACCTGATCAAAAGGCACAAGAAGTTATTTTCTGTAACCACATGTGCTACAAAGAAGATAGTATAAATCTTCAAAACAGAAAAGATAAATGCTTAATACCTTGAGTGAAAAGATAAATGCTAAATCATCTTTGCCTAAATGCTCCTGTTGAGGATATAAATAATTGGAGTGTTATTATGTGTTACATAACCATAAAGAAATAAATTAACTAATCAGCAACCAATGAGATAAAATATAGTCATGAAGTGGTAAGACTATTTCCAAAGCTACAAATGGGTATGACTTAACAGTAACACTCTTGCATAGCTATATATGATTGATGAAACTTATTAGGACCTATTTCAAGGCAAGATCAGTTTCCTAACATTGTTTAGTATAAAAATAATGCTTCAAAAAAAACAACCCTCAAAACTATTGTTGGCTCAGTTTTGGCGAGATCATCTTAACTCAGTTATTTGTCATACATTGTGAGCTCATTCTCACAACAGTTTAAGATTTTGAAGATATTTCCTGTTTAACATTATATCAGAGGCCTCCTCATATTTTTCCCCAACTTATTAGTTTGTAAGTGCAGGTTGGGGCTGCAGATATGTTTCTCTGTTTTTTCAGGTATAATTGCCACTCAACATGCAGGGTGGACTGCATATGGAAAGCGTGTCAGCTTAGTATAAATCTGTGTCTATTCCATAAATATCTAAGCTTTTGACATCTTGTTGTTGTTACTTTCCAAGAAAGAGAGTGGCTGCTAAACATCTTAAATTGAGCACTAAACTCTGACTCACATACTGGACTGTTTTAAATGGACACTGCACTAAAACAACGACGTATATGAGTGCAATGAAACAAAAAGAAAGGTAAATCTATAGCTTGTACATATCCATCGTTGAATAACTGTTACACATTGTATTTTTCTTTTGTCGCTCACTTGGTTTTGTTTAATCAAGTAATAAAGGGTAATTAAAGGAGAAAGACTATGAAAAGCTAGAAGTCTACTTACCTTAAGGTATATATATGTGGACATGATTATATATGATACACACACTTGATAATAGCTCACACCCTACTACAATCTTGTTACTGGTACCAATCCAACAGACAATAAGTTGTGTAACTTCAAAATGAAACATGTAGATCTTGGTGAGATGCCGTACCTGTCCATACACAATTTGATTAAGGTCACTTAGTGATGGAGTCTTCTCCATTAATCGTGCCTGTATCATGGCAATTCACACAAGGGATCATACAGCATACATCAGTATAACAACTGTTATATGATTATAAGATTAATGGGAGGATATAGTATCAAAAGAAAAAGGCATATCAAACCTTAACACCTCCAGGAAAACAAAAGGAAGCTAAATCTTTCAAACGCATTGCTAGCCTCTTCCCTGGAGGATATTTAAAAAGTACCTGTGAACCCAAAAAGAAATATTTCAAAAACAGGTATATTATCTTCTCCCACCAGAAGAGGACAAGAAAGGACTGTCTATTTACGTAGCATGTAAAATTCTTGCAAATATTCAGAAATGAATAAAACCATCCTCTATTTTCTTTTTCATGCTAGCTTACAATGTCTTTCCATTGAAGAAAATAAAACTTTGTATCTACAAGCACAAATCATTGAAATGCATGGTCGAAAAATTAGTTTTCAGGAGTACTAGAATAATCGTTACATATTTCATAATTGTTGACAACTAAATCTGAGAAAATACCACATATCCATCACTCATTCATATATGCTGTTGAAAATAGAAAATAGATTTTTACACCAAAAACAAAACAGGAAAGAGGTTTGCAGGAAGCTTCATAAGCAGTCATGCATTCAACCTGAGGTTCTAATATTGGGGCTGGAGGTCCCTTCTGCTGCAGTAATTTAAGGTCGGTAATTCCATAGCTTATCATGTCCGTCTCCCATCTCTTTCTTTTAATGAATGCTGCCTCGGCATTTTTAAGATTAGTATCTGGATGAAGCCCCGCAATTATAAAATGCTCAAAGAGTGAAGTTGGCTCCTGATAATTTACATGACCCTACAATGGCATCATCATAAACTTTAGCTAATAACTTGATAAATAATTGATCTCTAAGGAATAACATTACAGGCAGTAACGAGAGGGAGGGGGTTTTCCAATATTAGATTCTACATTGTCTGATAAGCCAATTAATATATCATATATCCCTTTGACAAGTTTGACATATAAAACTAAGAACATGAAATCTGAAAAGGAAAGGTTGAAACTGATGTTTCCTCTGAAGAAGAAAATAGCTTAAACAAAACTAACTCGACGACACAATAGACTAAGAACAAACCCTATGCTTGCTATAACTCAAGAGCATGAATCCCTCAAATAGTATGATTCTTTCTTCAGGTTTTCCTTTCTGGATAAGTAACAATGTATTGAACAGTGACAGGCCAGCCACACAGCCATCCCCTTTCAAACATGACTAAAGAATCTATAGTAACAGCATGATGGATAAAGGCTAAATGCAAATTGTAGAAAAGAACACCTTTGATTTGGAGTGAAGCTGATACCACTGGCGTTTTTGGTTTGCCAAAACCTCAGGATTGAAAGCCAGCCGGGAATCATGATTGGTCCCCCATCTCCAAGCCTTCTGCATTTGGTTTTTCAATCTCTGAAAGCTATGACTGCGCCTCTGTTTGGTGGTCAAAACATCACTTTGGGTCCGCCTATGCCCATTCCCCGGTGCCAATGGCGGCATATTCGGACTGGCCAAGTTATTGGGGGCTTCTCCTGCCACTGTGCATGCCTCCTCAGATATAACCTGAATAGGGGACGAACCCCCTTCTTCGTGTCCTTCAGCATCTTCTTTTGCATCCATTTCAAACACTAAGCTCATCTTTGTAAATGCTCACGCACCAAATGATCGAATACACTTCATCACCCCATTGCTTACATGTGGCCAGAACCCGGCTTACCAGCATAGCTTTCACCCAATTTCCATGTCTCACAACTTGTACAACATACCACCTAACAAAAACACCCAAATGCAAATAACACAAATATTTTGAATCGGGTTTTCTCCTTGAATGTGCTTGTTCCTCAATTCCTAAAACACCCGAATCACATCAACACTCAATATGCTCAGACAATCAGAACACTCATCTCCTCGTCACGTGCACTCCACTATTTGCATGCAATTTCCAAGCTATATACCATGAACAAAACAAATATCCTGAAAATTACAAACAATGGGAAGCAAAACATAAAATGTGACCAGCTTCTAAAGCATAAGTGTAATAACGCAGGAGAGGGAGACCAAGTGTTTATGATTCCCTATTTCAAATTTGGCAACGTCATCATGCATGATTCGTAACCGCAACAGAAGATGAACAACAGATTAAAATTACAACCGCAACAAGAAAAATGAATGGCATTTATTTGAAAAACAAAGCATGGAAAACAAGGAGGGGGGGATTTGAAGATGATTAGTACCTGTAGATGGTTATTGTTTCAGGAGAAAGAAAGAGGAATGTGCTTGGGATATGGGGAGAGTAAAGAGAGAGAGAGGGAAAGATGGAAAGTTGCTAAATATAGGGAGAGTGGGATTTGGTGCAATGAACGGAAGTCAGGACAACGTAAGAAAAGAAAAGAAGAGAAAAGAAAAGATAATTTAGATAATAGCACCAACCTCCCTGTGTTAGAGCTCGCAGGGGACATAGTATATAGGACTGCTTCTGATATTTTACCCCGAAAACCTCACCGCCTAAAAATTTATGATAAAAATTTTAAAAAAAAAAAAATCGCAATAACTTCCAATAACGAGAAGGGGAAATCCGACGTGTCGCATGCAGAAACCACCTGACGAACTGTGTTTTAAATGGAGGTGCGCCCCACTCCAGGAAAGCCGTTTTGCGATGACGCTAATAGCTCCGTAAATCCTGACCGTCCGCTCGAGGGTTCAATTAAAATTAATAAATAGCCAGCGGGAAATCCTCCTAGGTTGCACGTGCCTCTCAGTCTGTGTTTATTGGAACTTGTGTGATTTTTTTAATTAATAATAATATTTTCGCGCGCAATTTGGAACTTGGCGCTTATAATAAAATGGATCTCTTATTTCGGAGGCGGCTATTCGTACACCAATTTTCTCTATTCACACACTCATTCTATTATTTATTATTTAAAATTTTTTTTTTTACGAAGTACCATAACTACCTCCCTTGCAATTCTTTTTTTTTTTTTTTGGCAAGTCAATCATCCCCAAATTCTAAACTCTTATTTTCCTGCAGACACAAGGAACTTCAAGACTCTTTACAATTTTCTCTTTTCTTTTCCATCAAAAACTTCTCTAGCATAGTCATTTTATCTCTCTAACATGATGCTTTGAAGTTTAATTATGGTAGAACAAGCAATCTTAGACCCATCTTTGGAGAAAATTTTACATCTAATTTGCGACAGAGACATAGAAGAAAAATATGAGTTTAGTGATCATTTGAACCCCTATCCCTCATTCCTGATAATATTCTACTAAAATTATTTGGTATATTTCAGTTAATCTCTCTCCGCTAAAAAGATCAATTTCTCAGCGATTTGGTGGAGTGGGAGCTTTAAATTTGTGCATTTTGTTCGTTTTAGTTTGATTTTGGTATGGCTTGCTTGCTAATCATGGTTTTGACTTGAATTGATTGATAATTTTGAAATTATTGACGCTTTGATTTCATTTTGACTTTAGTGTTATCATCACTCTGCATAATGCTTTGTCACTCAGAATGGTATCTTGAATCAACATTGCTTAATCAGATATAAGAGGTTTTGGATCTCCTTTAGTTTAACTGATATGCTTATACCTTTCTTCAGTTTTGTATAGCAATCATGACATATCTAAATCCTCAATATCAGTTACATCGTGATTTTTCATCTGAGCCATAAACTTTGCCACACTAATTGCATAATTTTTGATAGATTGCATTTTGTCATGCCCATCATTTTTTTTTTCCTAAATCAACAATGACATTCAAAAGACAAAAATTAGTTTATTGTGTAATGAAGTTTAATTCATGATTGACTTGCCAAATAGAAAAAAAAAAAAACATAATTACAAGAAATGGTAGTTAGGGTAATTTGTAAAAAAAAAATTGTATTAGAGTAATGGAAAAATAAAGGGGATGTGTGAATAGAGAAAATGAATGTGCAATCGTATTTTAATTTTTTCTTAAGTAAGATTCTCGTAACCGAAAGTTAAATCACATTAAATTTATAACCGACGGATTAGGGTGGATCCCCAGTTAATCACCGCAATGGCTTCTCCTCCCCAATTTTTTTGTTTTTAGTGTTTTACCTTTTTTACTGGTACTGTAATTCTATTTTGACTCAGTTATTTTCTGTGTTGCAAATTTAAAATTTGTAGCATTATGGATGAGGTCAAACAAAGCCAACCATTTCTTTCCTCGTTCTCAAAAGGCTTACGAAATTTAGAATAATTTGGACTTTTTTTTTTTTTTTTTTCTGTGTGTGACTACATAGTTCACAGTTCATGTAACATAATAATCTTCTTAAATAATTTTTTTTTAATAGAAGTTGACATCATTATATCAACAGTCAAAAGGCCAAAGTATATAAGCATTTTTAAAGACAAAGAAATTGGCAGGATAACAACCAAGTTCCTATCTAAGCACTGCATACTAATTACAAATCTATTTGAGCTCGCTTTTCAAAAAAAACCTATAAACAAGGAATAATTTCTTGTCTTCCAGGACTAAATCATCGATTAGCAGTCCATCCACCTACACTCAATTGTGCTACGAAACAGAATGCTGCTTCCTAGTAAATAAATATGAACCAAATCTTTATGCATAAGCCGCTAAAGGACACCAGTCAAACTTGAGATAATTACCAATTCCACCAGAATCATGATCTGAATTGAAACTAGCCCTTAAAGACCATAAAAGGCCCCAAAATTGCCCAAGTATGTCAAACTCTTGGGCCAGACCAACCCAAAGTACTAAGTAATGGATAAGGGTGTCAAGTGACCCTCCTGCCTGGCCCAGTTCTCAAGAGAACCAGACCAATCACATTGGCCCAAACAAAGTTGAACCCGCACATCCCACAACCAAAGGCCCAAAACCAATAGCCCAGGAGGTCATTGACTTATACCGCCTCTTATGCCACAGTGCCACTATCAAAGCCTCCAGATCCAGTGGGCGACCACCCCAATCAGCCATGCGACTAAACCACCCGACCAAAATATATCAGCAACCTGATACCTACCTTGATTGTTGGTCGCACCATATGTACGTTGAACAGAAGCTCACCGCCTCGCCCCCTGAAATTGTTGCTTCAGCAAAATGCTGAGAAGATCAGAATCAGGGAGATCAAAGTCTATCCCTTCGACACCCACAACTACCACGAAATCATGTCGTCGCTGCTTTACCAGAGTCTGACCAGAAACCACTGCACTAGCCTGAAATAGCATTACGAGTTCTGCTCTACTTTCTAACATGTCGATCGTCGCTAACCACCAAAAGGTCGACGCCAACAATCTCACCTAATAGGAAATGGCTTTGAGCATGGTCAAGCAAAAGCCGCTGCTATCACAGAACTCTAGGCTTAGCGTTGTTCCAAAAAAGTTTAACTAAAAATAATTAGAGATTTATTATGATCTTCTTCTTCTTTTTTATGACAGAAATACAGTACACAACAAAAGAAAAACCTCTAACCACACCCCCTCCTATCTAATCCAAATGGAACGCAGGCACACGAAAAGGGGCAAACAAGAAAACTAAATTCTAGGACTATGATGTTTATATGCCAAACTAGCCAAATGATTAGCCACAAAATTAGCTTTTCTAAATACATGCCTAAATATTTTATTCTATAAGCTTTGTACAATCTGTATAATATCCTTAATTATCGTCTTGAGTTGTCATGGCACAGTAGCCTTCCCATAATACAATCAATTAATGTGTTGGAGTCAGCTTCCACAATCATCTAACGTAAGTTCTGTAAATATGATGTGTATAAGCCTTCCCTTAATGATGTTGCCTCAGCTATCAAACTATTTGTCGAACCAATAATGTTATGTCCCGTACCTTAAATTTTTTTTATTAGTTACATTTACCAGTTTTGACCGAGGAGTTGACTTTCTATTTTGTCTGTTAAGTTGGGAATTTCTTTGAGAATGCCGTAGTATACGAAAAATCGAGTTTATGGATACGTAGTTTGTGTTAATCGGAGTTATATCGGGAAAGTAGTGACCAAAAAAGGGAAGTTACTATTCATAGTGGTTATTTTTAAAAGAATTTTCATTTTGGGATAGAGGAGAGAAAAGTAAAAGCTACCAAATCAGGACAGACCCGACCTCCCCCTCCTCATTTCTTCTCCTTTTTGCCGTTTCTGGTTTTCCGGCGATTTCGTCGCCGTCTGGCCACCTCAGGACGAACCGCTTGGCATGGCGTGATCCTTTCCTCCTTCTCTACCTAGTCATCTTGTTTTGATCGGTGGAGGAAGATTTGAAGGTGTTTGAGAGTGTGAACAGTAACTGTCGAGTTCTTGGTTTTTGTTTGATTTTTTCGGCCATTTCTGCTTGATTTTGGTTACTGTTGCAGGACGTACTGATCCCTTGAGCGAGGAGGACACGGGCAGGCAGCAGGGTTAGCTACGAGACTTACCTGTGAGTGGACTTTTATTTTATTTAAATAATGCATGCAGCACGGTATTAAGTTTTTAATGGAATACTATTTGAGTAAATGTGGTTTCATGGAAAGAAATGGATTTAAAGAAAGGAGTTGGCAAGGAGGCTATCTTCGGCGCATGTGTACATTACCTAGTCGGCAGTCCCTTCTAGGTAATAGTCTGGTCGGCAGTCCCTTCCAAGTGACATGAGGTAGTTGGTCCGCAGTCCCTTCTAACTACATGTGTTTTGTCGGCAGTCCCTTCTAACCACCGCCTCCTAAATCCGGTAGGCAATCCATTCCGATGCGTCATCTGGGCGGCAGTCCCCTCCAGATGGCATGAGATGACTAGCCAGCAGTCCTCTCTAGTCATCGAACAAGGTTTCTTAAAAAGAATATTTCAAAAAGGAAATAATTGGAAACATTGTGAAATCTCGCTGCATGTCGGTTTTGTTAACAAAAGAAATGGGGAAGCATTCAATTAATTGTTTCATAACTTGTTTCAGTTTTGTCCACTCACTCTAACGGTTTTTAAATGTTTTCCCCTGAGCCCTTCGTTTTCAAATGCCCATATTTTAGATTGGCCGAGATCGCGTCTAGGAACTTGAGGCATTAGAGTCAGCGCTTCCGTTTTGACTGTAGGTTAATACTTAACTTACCTTGTATGATATCGGCTTAGTTATGTAGAACTGCTCTGATAACCTTTTTAATTTGGGGAATGCTAATGTTTGAGAATCTGTTATTGTATTGAAGTTAATGTGGAATTCGTACTTCCTGAATGTAACTTATACACGTGGAATGTAAATATTGGATTGTGCATGTGAGTAGGAGCTTATTATTAATCATGTCCAGGTTTTGTGAAATTTTGGGTAGCCAATTTTAGGGGAGGTTTTGCCGATTTTTCTGTAGGATTTCACCTTAAGTGGGCCCCACAGGCTCGTATCTGGGTTTCGGGGTGAAACTTGGGTCGGGTTCTGTCAAATAACCCTACAAGCAGCAACAATAGGATTAGCATCAGAATTACGAATAACAAACCCAATGGTAGCCTTACCATTCTTAACTGATCCTTCAAAATTTAGTTTAACGAAATTTCCCAAGGGAGGGTACCACTTGATATAACAGTCCTTGGACATCCTTTGAGTATGCTTACTATCAGTGGGAGTGGTCAACTACCACTAGACTTGCAATTAAGGCAATTAACTCCATAGTTAGTATGGTGATAAATGTCGGTCATAAAAGAGGCAATTATTACTGTTTTAACTACGATAACAACTACACGCAATGATTACAACTATGAATGCACGACGATGTGGTGTTAGCTCAGTGGTTAGAGCACCCACTACCTAAGATCAAGATCCTGGGTTCGAGTCATCATAGGGTATGAGTGAAATCATTTGATCATCTTTTTTCTTTTTCTTAAAAAAAAAAAAAAAAACTATTAATGCACGATGAATGACCATCGTAAATGTGTCATGATTAACCGTCGTTAGTGCAACATTAATCATCGTCATAAGTATGTAAGTAATTGCCTCCATAAAGGCGGGAATAATGGCAGCTTGTCCCTCAAGTAAGTCATTGCCTATATAAAGGCGGCCCGATGTCAAAGTAAACCATCTCATTCCGACTTGTTTTGCTACACTCGACTAAGAAACGTACTGATTTAGGTGGCCCCTCCTCTTCCAGCCGACAGTCAAACATCGGTCAACGCTCAAAGGAAGCTTCTTGATCATTTTTTATCAGCTCCCGCTCCAGTACGTATTCATTGGTGAGTTAATATCCTCTACGAAATTTTTCATCACCAACAAGTGGCGCCGTCTGTGGGAAATATTTTTCCTTAAAAAGTAATGGCGGGACCTGCACCTTAAGGAATCTCATTTCTATCATTAATGACTGAACGAAATTCAACCCCCAAACATATATACGCGAAGTGTTAAAACAACGCCGTGCAATTCATCGAAATATAGGCAGTTGAAAAATTGAATTTTGGCTAAGTGTGTGAATTCAATTAGGGCAGCAGCATTTAAAAACTTAGACAACAGAAACATAGAAAGTCATGGTCTGAAGGAGAGTTGCACAACAAACATAGAAAAACTATAGTCTGAAATATAGTCAGATAAAATCAAATACTAGCACTATATGAATAATAATTGCACAACAGATTAAAAAAAACTATTGTCTGAAGATACAGTCAAACAACATCAAATATGTTAAAGGAAAAGCACATTATGTGCCTTCGTCAAAGAAACAGACGAAGAGGGAATCAAGCAATTACAAATCACAGCTCAATCAGCATTTAGTATCATCAATGTAATTGATATTTCCGTTGTAATCCTATCCCTATATAAAGGGGTTATGAATGAAATGAAAAAAAATTATAGCTTCGAAAAATAAACCCAAACCCTAGAAGAGAAAAAAAACTTTCTCTTCCTTTTCTTTTCTGCCGCCACTCTAAAATAAAAAATAAAAAAAATCCCATCCAGATCGGGGACCGCCAGCCCACACCGAAGCCTCACCTTCTTTCCTTCACCGGGGCCTCCTGCCTAGCACGCCCATCCCACCAGGCTGTGCCCTTCAGCCTGCCCACCGGAGAGAACCCAAATTCCAGCCTGCCTCAACCTATGCGCATCAACAACAACCGGCAGACCGACCATGCTGCTGCCCCGCCCAGTCCAGCGCTGCTCCTCTGCTGCGCAGCCCACTTGCCTCCACCGACCAGCGCAGCCTCCGCCTTGCACGTCTCCGGATCCACCTCCTTCAGTGTTGCCCAGATGGGCCCCCTTGAGACCCAGAGACCTACCGATCTCGACCTCAACCTTGCAGCACCAGACCCGATCCGGACTAGCCTAGTCCCCCGCCTGCAGTCGCTGCACTCGCCGGCGTTGGCTCCTCTGGTACACGAAAGGAACTGAAAAAAAAAAAAAAAGGAAGAAGACGCGAAGAAAAGATTAAAAAAAAAAAAAAAAAACCCGGCCCAACAACAACCAAACTTTTTTTAAAAAAAATGGGCCTTGAGTGGTGACCCGGCCCAGCAAAAAAAAAAAAAGCAGGCCTGCGGCCCAGAGAAAAAAAAAAACAATAGCACTTTGTGGTCCTCTGCAAGAGGAAACAGTCCAGTTTTTTCTCAAGCACACAAACATCGCTACGCACGCCTGCATCAACACTCGCGTGCACTAGGATTGTTTTATTTTCTCGAAATCAAGTATGTTTTCTTTATTTTATTTTATGATTTTAACAAAGCATGCTTTATACTTTATTGTTTATGCTTTTATTATATTTTGTTATTAAGCATGTTTTGTTCGATAATATTAATCCTCTTACAGCATGCCTTGTTATTTATGTTTTAAATAATTATGTTTAAGCATGCTATTTAATTATGATATAGTTTATAATTTATTTTGAACTTGCCATATATATCTTGTTATATATTATTTATGCACTTGTGAGCATGTTTTGTGAATTTTATTTACTCTTATATAATTATTCCTCAGCATGCCTTTAATTATGCTATTGTTTATATTTTATTTTTCGCATGCTATATTATTGCTATTATTATGTGTAGTATATAATTTGTTGTATATTTGTGAAATTTGAGCATGCCATATAGTTTATTTTTATATGCTATATTTAAATGTGCTATGATTATTTTTAATGCAACATATCAATACCATTTGGCCATGATAATGAAAATTCATGCGCATTATTCATACACACTTACTGTGATAAAGCATTTTTACATAGCATCGAAAGAAAGGAAAAATGTGACCATTACGAATCTTTGTCTTGAAATCTAATTCATATTTTTGAAAATAATTCACGTGGATGTCTTTATGACTGCGTAATTTATTTCTTCTCTCTTGTTTATGTAGATGGCTGATCCAACTCGACCTGAGTTTGACATTTTGGACTCAGAAGGACTTGAGTACCATCGTTGGGTTTCCGATATGGAAACTGCCTTTGTGGCAAAAGACTACACTGCCACCATTACTGATCCCAAAGATGATGAACTATCTAATAAGGTGAAAGCAGATGCCTTAATGTTTCTGAGGCGACATATTGATCCGAGCCTACGTTGGGAGTACCTTCAGTTGAAGACACCCAAAGAATTGTGGGATGCCCTTAAAGGACATTTTGGGACATTCATGACACTTTACTCCCAAACTAGCTATTCAGTGGAATGGAATCCGCTTGCTTGACTATAAAAAGGTCAATGACTTCAACAAGGACATGTTGCGCTTAAAGGCACGTCTCAATTTCTGTGGAAGGGAAATCACAGAAGATGATATGATCTACAAGACTCTTACCACCTTTCCTAATTCAGCTTTTATACTAGCGAACCAGTATCAGTTGGATTATGACAACAAAAGAATCACAACCTTCAATAAGTTGATAAGCCTACTGCAAATGGCTGAGAAACAAAATGAGATTCTCTTGAATAACAATGCCAGGCCCACTGGGACAAAGAAAATTCCCGAGGCTAATTATGGAAAAATGAAAGGTGGAAATAACTCCAATGCAAGGGGGTTTAGACGTGCTGATCCCTACCCATGTGGCAACAATGCACCACGTGGAAAGGGACATGGGGATAGTGGAAACAAGATGAAAAAGGAAAGAGTTGACAATGAATCATGCTATAGGTGTGGATTCATTGGGCATTGGTACAAGAACTGCCAAGCAAACAACAGAGTAGCAGCCAATTACAAGAGGTATAGAGAGTCTAAAGAACAAGAGACTCACTATATGGAAGGAGGTCATGACCTAGACGTCAACCTTACAATTGCAGACTTCCATGGCAAAGAGGAACTTGCTAAGTCAATGGATGCTCTCAATCTTGACTGATCTGTTTTTATTTTCCAAATAAAGTTGTGAAGGCATGATGCCTCACTTTTAATTAGACTATTATTTGGTCTTAAAGTTTATTTTCAATCATGGATTGATGAATAAGATTTCTGAACAAGACCTTGATTTGATTATCGTTGGCTTATTAATAAATTTCGAATTTTATTCTGAAGCACTGAATTTATTCAAATTTATTTTCTATACACATATTTACATGGTTCGAAATAGCAATATAAAGATGTAAAGCAATACATCTAGAAAAAAAGAAAAATTATTAGAATGAAAAGAATACCATTCTACGCAAATAGAAATACTCTAAAGAATATGAGTTATATTTTCTAAATACCTCCCATTTATTTATAGGAATGAATGGAGGAGAACTTGAGTGCTTAGATGATAGTGGGACTACCCACACAATATTAAGAAATAGGTAATTATTCATTGAACTAATAGCCTATAATTCCTCTGTGACTACGATGATTGGATTATCACAACTAATAAAATGGCGAGGAATTGCCAAATTTTTGCTGCCTAATGGCGCAACATTTCAAGTCACAGACGCTCTATATGCACCAAGAGCTAATCGAACCTTGTTAATGTTTCAAAGCAATTTGTGCCAACGGTTATCATGTAAAAACACACCGTGAGAACGGAACTGAATACCTTGATATTACATCTAATGACTGTGGAAGGAAACACATCTTAGAGAAACTTATGAGTCAATTTAGTGGACTGTACCTCACTACGATTCGGATCATTGAATCCTATACTGTCACCAACAATGAAATGTGGGACACTGACTCATACAAGCTTTTGCATGACCGCCTATGGCACCGAGGTCGTGACATGATGATCCGTATTTTTCAAGAACTCACATGGACATCCCTTCTTTCGAGTGAAAAATGGGAGAAAAATCCGCCACACTGCAAGGTGTCGGTTCTAGGATTGCTCAAATGCAGTCATTGCTTTTCTGAAGTACCAGAAGCACTACCTCCCTCCCATTATGCCTCATTGACTATTTCAAAGGCACATCACTCGTTTTGCAAAGCCTGCTCTTTAGCAAAAACAGGATCGAGACCTTCCTATGCTAAAGATACAAAACAAAACATTCCATTCTTACAAAGGATACAAAGAGATGTCTGTGGACCTATCCATCCAGAATGCGGACCATTCAAGTACTTTATGGTTCTGGTGGATGCTTCGACAATCTGGTCACATGTCGTTTTATTGTCCACAAGAAATGCTGCAATACTCCTAGCATAGATTATACGTGTAAGGGCTCACCACCCTAATCACCCTATCAAGTCTATAAGGCTTGATAATGCTGGAGAGTTTACATCAAAAGCATTTGATGATTATTGCATATCTATTTGGATCGATGTAGAGCATCCTGTACCCCATGTGCATACACAAAATGGTCTCGCAGAAGCCACCATCAAAAGGCTACAGATGGTGGCTAGGGCATTGGTTATGCGCACCAACCTGCCTATATCTGCATGGGGTTATGCAATATTGCACGCAGCTTTACTTATTCGTTTAAGACCCACAGCTAGCCAACCATTTTCTGCGTACCAGTTGGTAACTGGATATGAGCCTGATACTTCACACTTACGCATATTTGGTTGAGCAGTATATGTGCCTATTGCACCCCCACAGCGCACCAAAATGGGTCCTCAAAGACAATAAAGTATTTATGTTGGATACGAATCCCCAACAATTATCCACTATTTGGAACCCTTGACAGGCGATCTCTCTACCGCTAGATTTGCGGATTGTCACTTTGATGAGACAGTCTTCCCGTCGTTAGGGGGAGATAGGAAAAAGGATTTTCCAAGGGAACGATAGGAATTGTCGTGGTTTGTTCCCACTCTGTCTCATTTTGATCCCTGCACTTCACAATGTGAAAGTGAAGTGAAAAGAATAATCGATCTTCAGAACGTAGCAGATTCGATGCCTGATGCGTTTACTGATATCGTAAAAGTGACGAGATCACATATACCAGCTGCAAATGTGCCTGCAAGGTTAGAAGTCCCCAATAAGGGGCACGGTGCCTCAGATAGAGGCACTGCAACCGCACTTAGTGGAGGTGTGGTTGAGGCCGTGGCTCCCTAAGGAAGAGGGGGAGGTCACTTGGTTCGATTGACACTCACCCAAGGAAGAAGAGGGTGAGTAAGGCACAAACCAATCATCAATGTATAGAATCCCTCTCATGAGATTATCTCTGATTATAGTTATGTCCATGAATCAATACTGGAGGACGCTCTGATGTTTGAAATGATTCCAGAGAACAAAGAAATCTCAAAGGATTATGAGAGTGCGTATGAGTTGATAGAAAGATCTTCCATACACATTGATGATATATACTGTTGCTCAAGGAATCATAGAGCACGATGATATCGAACCACGCTCTGTTGAAAAATGTCAACAAAGAGCAGATTGGCCTAAATAGAATGAATCAATCCAGGTAGAATTAGATTCTCTGACAAAGAGACAGGTATTTGGTCCGGTAGTGCTAACCCCACCAAGTGTAAAGCCTGTAGGACATAAATGGACATTTGTCAGAAAGCGTAATGAGAAGAATGAAGTCCTAAGGTACAAGGCTCATCTTGTGGCGCAAGGTTTCTCACAACGCCCTGGAATTGACTACGAGGAGACATTCTCTCCCAAAATGGACGTTATAACGTTCCGCTACTTAGTTAGCTTAGTAAGTTTCCAAAGGACTGGAAATGCAGCTCATAGATGTGGTTACTGCATATCTCTATGGGGATCTAGATTCAGAGATATATATGAAAGTACCTGATGGCCTTACAGTACCCAAGTCAAGAGACTCTAAACCACAGAGTGCGTTTGCAACTAGGTTGAAACGCTCACTTTACGGATCAAAACAATCCAGGCGGATGTGGTATACCCGTCTAAGTGACTACTTGATTGGGAAGGGATATAAGAACGATGAATTATGCCCCTACGTATTCATAAAGAAAACAAGTTCCGGATTTGCAATTGTAGCAGTATATGTCGATGATATGAACATAATAGGTACTCTTGATGAAATAAGAGAAACCGCGAGCTGCTTGAAATTCGAATTTGAGATGAAGGGTCTTGGGAAAACTCGATTCTATCTAGGCCTTGAACTAGAACACCGATTTTGTGGAATACTAATCCACCAGTCTGCATATGTCCAAAAGTCAGGCGATATAACATGGACAAAGCACATCCTGCTAGCACTCCCATGATCGGTCGAAGTTTGGATACAAGGAAAGATCCATTTCGTCCAAAGGAAGATGACGAAAAGGTGTTGGGAGCTGAAATTCCTTATCTAAGTGCAATAGGCGCATTATTGTACTTAGCCCAATTTACTCGACCAGACATTGCATTCTCAGTGAACTTGTTAGCTAGATTTAGCTCAGCGCCAACGCAGCGTCATTGGAATGGTATCAAGAACATTTTTCGATACCTAAAAGGAACCATTGACTTGAGACTGTTCTTTCCCTACAGAGAGACAAGAGGGACGCATGTGGAACTGCAATCCCTAAAGGAAATGTTGATGGCGAAAGCGCCACTCACTACACTGAAACACCAAATGACGTTTTGGTTGGTTTTTCTGATACTGGGTACCTCTCTGACCCACATAAAGGTCGTTCCCAAAATGGTTATGTATTCACCATTGGGAACACGGCGATATCTTGGAGATCAACCAAGCAAACCCTTGTGGCTACTTCCTCGAACCACTCAGAGATCATTGCTCTACATGAGGCGGTGTGAGTGTGTATGGTTAAGAGCTATCATCACACATATTCGAGGGACTAGTGGTTTGAGTTCTACCACTGAAGAGCCTACTTGCATTTATGAAGATAATGCAGCTTGCATCGAATAGATGAAGCTAGGATATATCAAGGGTGATAATACAAAACACATATCGCCAAAGTTTTTCTACAATCAGCAACAACAGGCCCTCCTCAAGATTCAATTGAATCAAGTAAGGTCTGAGGAGAATACGGCAGATTTGTTCACCAAATCATTGCCTAAGGCCATATTTGAGAAACATGTGAAAAGCATAGGAATGCGAAGACTTTCCAAGCTCCCCTGATTAATGTAAGTATCAGGGGGAGGTGTAACGTCAGGGGGAGTCTAACACACACATGTCATACTCAAATGTAAAATGTGCGTTGTGCTCTTTTCCTTCGACCAAGATGTATTTTTGTCCCACAAAGTTTTTATTGTTACTTGGCAAGGTTTTTAGTGAGGCAACAACTCATGCACCATTTCGTCTTTGACTTGGCACAAGGGGGAGTGTTAAAGGAAAAGCACATTATGTGCCTTCATCAAAGAAACATACGAAGAGGTGATCGGTTATTTTTATGCCAACAATTTTCCTACTACCGATTTGAATGTCAATTGTAGAATAAGGAAGTAAGGTCTCCCGCAGAGGACTTATGGAACTAATTGTAAGACTTTCCGAGTTTAGGAGTTGATTGTGAAGTTTGTAAGGACAATTGAAAGTAAATAACAAATAATGAAATTGCTTAAGGTTGAGAATCAATAGAGAAGCAGAAGTCAGGGGATGTATCCACCACCAAACAATCAAGTATGCAAACCATGTTTAACCTAGACTTATTTACCTAAGGATGAAGATGCTCAAGTTAACCCAACGCCTGAATCAGCCTATTATTTTTCCTTACTTATATGCTAGATGAGAGACACTCTACACCTAACCTATTTCCTAAAATGCAACCTAGGTTGACGCAACTCTAGATTTAACACATAGAAATCATTAAGATTAAGAAAAACGAGACATCACAAGACATCATGAGTACGACACGTCTCAATTAATCTAGGAACCTAATCACTCGCCTTATAGACAATTTACTACTCTAGAACTCTCAACGGAACCTTCTTAAAAGGAACAGGCAATGATCATTCATAGCAATAGAATCCTAAACATGCAATCTAAGTTGGCCACCAAAGAAACCACATAAAGAAATCATCAATGTAAAAATAGTGATTAAGTTCTCATCCATTGAATAAACAAAAACTAATTAAATGTCATAACATGGCATACAATCATGATCGGGGCTTCAACATACCCTAACTACTTAGAATTTAGTTGCACATGGTTTGAATTGGAAGAACAAAAGAATTCATAAGCAAAGTAAAACAGAAAAACCCTAAAAATCAAGTTGGAAAAATCGTCAGAACGACTGGTCGGCGGAATCTGCCGACTGGTCGGTGGATGGCTGATCTGCTTTCTTCCGCTCGGGTTTCTTGCTTGATTCTCGCGCGTAAGTGTCTTTTTGTTAGCTTTTCTAGCCTTTTTATAGTGCTCTTGAGTCCTCCTTCATTCCTTTTTGGTTTGAGAGTCCTTAAAGTGTAGAGAAAATCAACTCCTTAATTCTCTGATTGAATTAGGATTTCTCCACATCACTTTGTCCAATGAGAATTCGTCATGTCATCATCAATATCTCTGCGAATATCTCCATAATTTGCTGTGATATCTCCATGAATTGGGCTTCTCGATCCATCAAGGTCTTCTGCTTAGTCCAGGACTTCAAGATTTTCCTTATTTGCGCATCTTTCCTCAATATTATCTTCTTTTTGTATATTTGCTCTGAAAAACCTAATAAAAACAAAAGTAAATAAATAAAGAGAAAATAGAATAAACTAACAAAGATTAATATAGGGATTAACCATATACACGTCGCATAAAATGCTCCTTCAAGAGGGAATCAAGCAATTACAAATCACAGCTCAATCAGCATTTAGTATCATCAATGTAATTGATATTTCCGTTGTAATCCTATCCCTATATAAAGGGGTTATGAATGAAATGAGTAGACCAATTCCAATTGTCATTTTACTTTAACACGTTATCAGCACGTTCAGAGCCAATAGCCCAGAAAAAAATTATAGCTTCGAAAAATAAACCCAAACCCTAGAAGAGAAAAAAAACTTTCTCTTCCTTTTCTTTTCTGCCGCCACTCTAAAATTTCAAAAAAAAAAAAAAAGTAATGGCGGGACCTGCACCTTAAGGAATCTCATTTCTATCATTAATGACTGAACGAAATTCAACCCCCAAACATATATATGCGAAGTGTTAAAACAACGCCGTGCAATTCATCGAAATATAGGGAGTTGAAAAATTGAATTTTGGCTAAGTGTGTGAATTCAATTAGGGCAGCAGCATTTAAAAACGTAGACAACATAAACATAGAAAGTCATGGTCGGAAGGAGAGTTGCACAACAAACATAGAAAAACTATAGTCTGAAATATAGTCAGACAAAATCAAATACTAGCACTATATGAATAATAATTGCACAACAGATAAAAAAACTATTGTCTGAAGATACAGTCAAACAACATCAAATACTAACATTATCTGAATAATAATCGTACAACAGACATAAAAAAACTATTGTCTGAATTAAATTACTCAAACAACATCAAAATGCCACCATTGTCTGAATAATAGTTGCACAATAGAGAAGTAAAAACTATTGTGTGATTAAAAACAATCAGACAACATATTTTCTCAACTATTATGTGATTAAAAATAATTAGACAACATATTTTCTCAACTATTGTGTTAATCAACCTTGGACAACATAAATGAAATAACTGTTGTCTGAATTGATTGATTCAAACAACATCAGAAAAACAATCAGTCTGATTTATAATTGCACAACAGCAATGTAACAACTGTTGTCTGATTCAAAAATTCAGACAACATAATAATTTTTTCTATTGTCCCAAAGTATCCGACGACAGTTAAAACGTCTGCAGTTGTGGAAGTGTGTTGTCTGATGCGGTTTTTGTTGTAGTGAAGATTTAAATTCCAGACTTTATTCATTAGTGCAGAGTTAATATGAGGTATAGTTTGATCAAACTATATAGCTGAAGCAGACTTAATGGTGAACATACCATTAGCAGAAGGACCCCAAACAAACTCATTCTCAGTAGGGTTTATAGGTAAAGGAATGGCAATAATCTTATCCACTATATCCGGAGGAAGTAAATTCAACAAAGCTTGTTTATTCCAGGTGGAATTCTGAGTGAAGTTAGCCACCTTCAGAGACCAATCTAAATTATGTTTTTCTTGCACCAGAATTAGATTAGACAAAGGACAAGGGAACACCCAGTTAAAAGACCAGAATAGAATATAGTTACTGTCACCTACAATCCATCTAACGCCTTTAAAAAGAATATCTCTAGCTAGCATCCAGAATAATTTCCCAATAAAAGAATAAGAAGATTTTTTCTGTAAAGTAAAAAAGTGAGAGTGATGTAAGTACTTCCTTGACACCACTTGAACCCACCAATTCTCAAGGTTAGTAAGAATTTTCCAACCTAGTTTGGCTAGAGCTGCCTTATTAAAGCAAGAAGCAGTTCTCACTCCCAGTCCACCCTTTGATTTAGGTATAGCAACTTGGTCCTAGGCAATATGTGGTCTAGAATTCCCCTAGAAGAATGAGCTGCAAGTTCTATCAATTTTATTACTCAAATTAGTCGGCATTTTTTTTATCAACCCCGACGGAGCTAGGATAATTTATTAAAAGGAAAAAAAGTATAGTAAAGTAGGAGGCTAGGGGCCAAAATCGTAGCCCACCAGAGACCAAAAACTAACTTATAACTTGCAACTAACAGAACCGAAAGTTGAAAAGCCCCAACCAATCGCTCTTACAAAAAGAGAGAACAAAATCGGGTGGCAAGTCCCACCATGTCAAACCTGATGAATTTATCTCTTCATTTGCCAAAGCATCTGCAACTCGGTTACCTTCACGAAAAATATGAGAAGAGCGAAACTCCATCCAGGAAATCCGATACAAGTAGTTCCTCCACTCTACACTTGGTTGCCAAGGCACTAAGGTAGGAGAGCGAAGGAAGTGAAGAACTAGCTTTGAATCCACTTCCAACCAAATATGCTTCCACTCCCTTACCCAAGCTAGTTCAACAGCTTGGATAACAGCCACAACTTCAGCGGCAAGAGATAATATGGTTTGGCATATCTGTAATATTGGCTTTGATAAGGGTAAGTTTTCCACCTTGAGATAGAGTATTTGCCTTCCACCCTCACCCTGCAGCTTTTTCTGAATCCTTAAGAGGAGCTCCTTCATATTAACATGATCTTTCCAAAAAACTGTACTATGAATACCAAGATAATTTCCAGTGGAAGTTTTATGTTGTATACCAAGACAAGCATACAGATCCCTTTTAACTGTAGCATGCATGGACATTAACAGAGAAATAAATAGTGGACTTATGGTAATTGATCTTCTGTCCAGATGCCAAAGAAAAATCATTTAACGTTGAAAGAATATGTTTGGCTGCTGTATGTGTAGCTTTTGCAAATATTAGACAGAGTCATTAGCATATTATCATAATCTTTTCCATCCCCATAGCTTGCAATGATAATCTTCCTAACTAATTCTCTTAAGTAAAAGCATAGCGAAACAAAAATTGCACATGTAAATTGTGTGAGTTGCAGTACCGTAGCATTTATTATTTAGATGCTAAAGTCAACATTTTCCTTCAAACAGTCAAACTCATTGAATTTAAGCAAAAGTTAAGAAAACTATAAATCAGTTGATCTATACATTGAATAAAGCTTTAGGGGTGCCCCTAGGCCTTAATTCAAGTGCGTCACCGCTAAACCATAAACCTTGAATGTGAAAGTGTATAGATAGATATGTGTGTAGAAAAATTCTTAGGTATCAGGGGCGGCCCTGAGGGTGTGCAGGTAGTGCCGCCGCACAAGGCCTCCGAAAATTGGAGGCCTCCGACTTTGAGTTTTCGAGTATATATAGGTATAATGGAATATAATTAATTTAGTTCCCCATTTGTACATACTATCTTGTGTAGTCCAGTTGGTAACCTGGCTTAGGGGCGTGTGGGTTTTAATATCCTGTCACGGGTTCGAATCCCAGACCTCAATTTTAATCTTCTTTTCTCTTCCTTTTTTTTTTTTTTTCCGTGTCCCTGTTTTTTTTTTTTCTTTTTTCTTTTTCTTTTTTCTCTTTCTTTTTTCTTTTTCTTTTTTAATCTTCCTTTTTCCTTTCATTGTCGGTGTCCTTGATTCTCTTTTTCTTCTCTCTTTTTCTTTGTCTTTTTCAACATCTCACATTCCTTTGGGCTTTAGGATTTTCTTTTTCCTTTTGTTAGTAGATTTTTTTTTGGGTAAGTCAGCAAATCAGATTTCTTTTTTTTCCTTTTGTTACTAGGTTTTTATTAACCTTATAAAAGGGACATGTGCAAAGAAATAAAACTAAACCCAACACAAATTCGAAGCGGTGCCTTACCCTTAATACCAAGTTTTAATGGCTCCTACTAGAAAATTTCAATCTGGCCATGAGAAACGAGTGAAAAAGAGAAAAGCCGAACAATTTTTGGAATCTCAAAGAGGAGCACTAGATAGATTTATTGTTAAACAACCTCAAAATCAAGGAAGTGCAGATATAGTGAATGAAGAACAAACTGATGTTGTTGAGGAAGTAGATGATATCGATATCAATGTTGAAGAAGATGTAGATGATCTTGGCCATAGTGATAGTGATCACAACGAAATTTTTGATGATGAAGAATTTGATAGTGATGGGTATGAAGATGAGGTTGATACTAATTTAGTGAATGAAGAATCAAGTCAGCGCATCCCTGTAGACATTTTTGATCCAAGAAATTGGGAAACTCTTGATACCAAGTGGAGAGATCTTTTAGTGGAAAAAGGTCCTGTCAGGGACCTGTTAACAGGGAAAGGTCCTAAAGATCAATTAAGTAGGCGTTTCAATTCAAATTGTTATATTCGCTATTTAGTGAATGGAGAAAAGCATGATAGAGAATGGCTAGTGTACTCAAAGGAGCTTGATAAAGTGTTCTGCTTTTGTTGTAAATTATTCAAAACTAGGCCTCAACATACTCAATTGGCAAACGAGGGATCTAAAGATTGGGCACATATGAGTACTAAGCTGAAAGATCATGAGGCAAGTGTTGAGCATGTCAATCATATGAGCATTTGGATTGATTTACAAATTAGACTGAAAAACAATAAAACTATTGATAAGGTTGTTCAAGAACGGGTCAAGAAAGAGAAAGAACATTGGAGAAATTTATTGCGAAGATTGATTTCAATTGTGAAATATCTTGCAAAGCAGAATTTGGCATTTCGTGGAACAAAAGAGAAGATTTATGAAGAGAGTAATGGAAATTTTATGGGCCAAGTTGAAATGATTGCAGAGTGGGATTTATTAATGAAGGAACATCTTCGAAGAAGGGAACAAAATGAGATACATTATCATTATCTTAGTCATAAGATCCAAAATGAGTTGATAAGTTTGATAGCTTCTGAAATCAAAAGTGTCATCATTAAGAAAATTAAGGAAGCTAAATATTTTTCTGTGATACTTGATTGTACTCCAGATGTTAGCCATCAAGAACAAATGACCTTGATAATAAGATGTGTGAATGTCTCTGCCATTCCGGTTAAAATAGAAGAGTACTTTTTGGAATTTATGAACGTGCATGATACAACTGGACAAGGACTTTTTGAAAAGTTGCAAGATGTGTTAAAAAGTCTTGATCTTGATATCGACAACGTAAGAGGGCAAGGATATGACAATGGATCAAATATGAGAGGAAAACACCAAGGTGTACAAAAGAAACTCTTAGAGATAAATCCTAGAGCATTTTACACGCCATGTGGTTGTCATTCTCTTAACTTAACACTTTGTGATGTGGCAAACTCCTGTGGTAAGGCAAAAGATTTTTTTGGAGTGATACAACGTGTTTATACTTTGTTTTCTCATTCTACAAAGCGATGGAAGATTCTAAAAGATAATGTTACCGCCAAAGGTTTGACTCTTAAATCATTGTCAGCTACTCGTTGGGAAAGTCGTATTGAGAGTGTCAAAGCAATAAGATTCCAAGCTCTAGAAATAAGAGAAGCTTTACTTCAATTGGCAGAAAGTGACAATGACTCCAAAATAACAAGTGAAGCTAATTCTCTGGCAACAAATGAACTTGGGAATTTTGAGTTTTTACTAGGCATGGTCGTTTGGTATGACATTTTGGCCGAAGTTAACATAGTTAGCAAGAAACTACAGTCTGCAAACATGCTTATTGATGTCGCTATGGATTTAGTACAAAAGTTGATTAGCTTTTTTGAAGAATACAGAGAAACAGGCTTTTCACAAGCAATGACTAGAGCTAAAGAAATTGCAGCTAGAATGGAAGTTGATCCTGTCTTTCCTGAAAAAAGACAAATACGTAGAAAAAGACACTTTGATGAGATTGCTAATGAGTCGTCCCGATCAGCTCCTCCTGAATCTGCTGAAGAATCCTTTCGGGTACACTATTTTTTATTCATAATTGATCAAGCTATTGGTTCTTTGAAGAGAAGGTTTGAACAATATCAAGAATATGAGGATATTTTTGGGTTCCTATTTACATCAGATAAGTTATGTTCTTTGGATGATGATGACTTGAAGAAGCGTTGCTTACATCTTGAAAGCAAATTGAAAAATGACGAGTCTGATATAGATGGGAATGACTTATTTGCAGAATTGAAACTCTTGAAAAACCATTTACCAAAAGAGCAAAATACAGCCAGTGCAATATTAAATATTTTGAAAAAGATGAATTGTTTTCCAAATGCATGCATTGCATACAGAATATTACTAACTATTCCTGTTACTGTTGCATCTGCAGAGAGAAGTTTTTCAAAACTAAAACTATTAAAATCTTATTTGAGGTCAACCATGTTGCAGAAGAGATTAAATGGATTAGCTCTGATCTCAATTGAAAGTGCATTTTTAGATATCCTTGATTATGAAAGTCTTATTGATGACTTTGCTGCAAAAAATGCAAGAAGATCAATGTTCAGAATTTAATATTGCATTGGTTGTGCCTCTCTATCTTTTTCTTTTGGTACAAATGTTTACCAAGAGTTTCAGTTCTTCAAATAAAAGGCAGGACGTATGGTAGCTTATTGGGTGGTGCAGCAAACAAGTGCTTACGGAGGAGAGGGATACATATGAAGTTTGTTATCGTCATGAATGAATTAGGAGTTATAGTCTTGTCTAATATTATTTGAAATTTTCTTAGTTATTTTGATTAGTTGTTTGAGAATAATTTTTATACTATTGAATGATCTTGTCATAACATTTTTTTTTTATTTTACCCTTTTTTTTTTTTTTAAATCAGTATGCAATGAACATAAGGCCTCTATCAAATTTTCGCACTAGGTCTCTGAATTCTCAGGACCGGCCCTGTTAGGTATGGCAGCGTGCCACGTGGCTGGTATGTCCAGTTAATTATGTTTCTTTGTCTCTTAATTGTATTTTTTTTTTTTTTTGAATGAGAGAGGAAAATTCCCCTCAAATTTATTAATAAAAGAAGAAAGAAAAAAAGACTAACTAGATAGGGGGGACATGAACCTAACCCCTCCGGTAAGAAAGTAACCCTATTTTATTAAAATGAAGTATCCAAAATATTCCTCACTACCCCTTTGCATGGGCAATGATTGACTGAGCATACTAATCACGTGACACGTTTGCCCTACTTAAAATTCTCTCGTATAGAGAAATTCTTAGGTATGAGCAAGATGAATCATGTGAGCTATAGCAAATTAGTAATTGTAGTATTATGAATGAGGTAAACAACGCCAACTTTTCATTTTTCTCGTTGTCAACTTTTCATCAAACAGTTCAAGTAGACCAATAGCTTTAGGCTAGGCTTGGGCCGAACTTATAAGAAACAACTTACGTGGGCTATATAGCTGAAGGTGTGGGCTATAATGAGGGACCTTTAAAATGAGGATTTCATGAAGACTTTATAATATCAATAATTGTGAGACCCACTTTACGTTGTTTTCGATCACATTTTGGCAAATCAATCATTAGATGTTTAGACCTTCATGAGTAGATATTTTCTATAAATTTTTAGCCAAATTAAAAATCATTAAGGTGCTGAATTAGATCTATGGAAATTCTTCTATGCACCGACGGTGTAAGTGACCCAACCCTTATAAAATAATCTCAACCCTTGATATTTATTATCCAATTTATTTTTAATAAACAAAAAGTGTATTTAATGCAATCTAACCATTTATTTATGTTGGTGCAAGTGCACGGCGGTGCTCTGAATAATCATTCTTAGATCTAATCAAAAGACGAACCAAATCTATCAAACATAAAACTTTCATGTTCATAAAAATAAATCACGATTGAAATAGTCCGATAGCTTTTGGTTGGGCACAGTCCCAAATAAAAATTAATTAATTAATTAATTTAAAAAAAATAAAAAAAAAAGGCTTTAGGCTGCGTGGGCGCTGATTTAGGCTGCGTGGGCGCTGAACGTAGAATATAGCTGATATACTGTAAATCTAGTTTAAAATTTAGTGTCCAGTGATCTCATCCCTGATGCTTAATCTCAACTGCATTGTTCTCTGTATAAAGCCAGAGTAATGTGTGTTGCTTTCTAACCTTAAGTTTGTTTCCCTTTTCGTTCAAAAAGACCTGGGTTTGTTGCTTAATTTGCTGCTAGATAGCTAGTTATTTAGTTTCTGCAATGGAGATCATCAGCTGTGACCTTGAAAAAGCCGGTCACAGTTTCCATCGAAGCGGTTCGTTTTGGACTGACAATGGCAGGGCGGTTTTCTCAACATCTTCAGTTGGAGAGGAAAACGAGGACGATGAGGAAGCTCTCAAATGGGAAGCTCTGCAGAGACTTCCTACTTTCACTCGTTTGAAAAAGGGGTTGCTCACTAGTCCTCAAGGCCCTGCCATCGAAGTTGACTTGCATCACCTGGAGCTGCAAGAAAGGAAAGGCTTGATTGAGAGGCTTCTGGGAGTAGTCGAAGAGGATCATGAGAACTTCTTGTTGAGGTTCAAGAATCGAATCGATAGGTAACACTTCAGACTTGCCCTACTCCACATATTGGTTCTTTTCTGGACCTCTTCGTTGTTTTTGATAATAACGTGATTGGTTTATTCTTGGTGTGTGTATGTCAGAGTTGGGATTAGTCTTCCTACAATTGAAGTCAGATTCGAGCATTTAAATATTGCAGCTGAATCTTATATAGGAGGCAGAGCTCTGCCTACAGTCTTCAATTACTGTGTTAATTTAGTGGAGGTAATGCTTATAATTATACTCCAAAATCGATCTTCGTGTCAGTAATAGACTAATAGTAGATATTTAATTGTTTGTGTCTGGTATCATAGGGTTTCTTGAATTACCTTCATATTGTTCCTGTTAAGAAGCAACCCTTGTCTATACTTAAAGATGTCAGTGGGATCATCACGCCTTGCAGGTGAAGAAAACTCATTTAGTTCTACTTTAAGTAATTATTAGAGTTGGTGTACGTGGCTTAAATTGCCTGATACTCACTTGGTTAGATTTTTGTGATGCAGAATGACACTGCTCTTGGGTCCTCCAAGTTCTGGGAAGACCACGCTCTTGTTGGCTTTGGCTGGAGAGCTTGATAAGGATCTCAAGGTTAAATGAAATGAAGTGGGACTTTGATCAAGGTTTTTCAATTGATATGTAGGTATTACTGTTGTATTTTGTTACTAATGTGTTTCAGTGAAAATTCTTGTGCAGGTTTCAGGAAGTGTGACTTACAATGGTCATGACATGCACGAATTTGTACCTCAGAGAAGTGCTGCATATATCAGTCAACATGATGTTCATATCGGAGAAATGACAGTTGCAGAAACCTTGGCTTTTTCGGCAAGATGCCAAGGCGCGGGAACTCGTTATGGTTCGTTTATGGGACTGCATTTATGTTTAGTTTCCTTTAAATTGCTGGGTTAGACCACGTACTGACTTTATTAATGGCAAAAGATAATCGATTATAATGTTATATTTTGGCAGAGATGCTAGAAGAGTTAAGTAGAAGAGAGAAAGATGCAAGAATTAAGCCAGATATAGACTTGGATATCTACATGAAGGTGAGAAATGACCATTTAAAATTAACGGACTTCTTAATTTCCCCAGTTTTAAAGGGTTTCAACCATTTGCGGTGGTTTTAATTCGTCCTCTCTGCAATTGTAGGGAATAGCATCAGAAAGCCAAAGGGCAGTATTTGTGACAAGTTATATTCTTAAGGTAACATATATTATTATTCTTTTCTGTAATAAGAACAGGATTTTCAAAAAATTACCTTTTACATATAGAACTTCCCTTTATTGACCAATAATCCATTTGATTTGCAGATTTTGGGATTGGATGGCTGTGCAGATACCTTGGTAGGGGATCAAATGATAAGGGGTATATCTGGAGGACAAAAGAAGCGTGTCACAACTGGTACACAAAGTCCTAACTCTCACACACAAATTGTGCTCTAAATTCTGTATAAATATTTCAAGTGGCAGATGTTTGATTAAGTGGATCATATATATATATAGGTGAGATGTTGGTTGGACCTGCTAAGGCACTATTCATGGACGAAATATCGACTGGTTTGGATAGTTCAACAACTTATCAAATAGTAAATTCAATCAAGCAATCTGTTCACATTCTCCAAGGGACTGCTTTCATCTCACTGCTGCAGCCAGCACCTGAGACTTATGATCTATTTGATGACATTATTCTTCTTTCTGAAGGTCAAATTGTGTACCAAGGTCCCCGTGAATATGTTCTTGACTTTTTTGAATCCATGGGCTTCAGATGTCCCGAGAGAAAAGGTGTGGCCGATTTTCTGCAAGAAGTAAGTCCATTTATAGCTTTGTTTGATACTAGCTATGACAAAGATGAAAATGAGAAATGCACATAATATATTGAAGAGTACGTGTAGAGTACGTGTAAATAATATACATATATATATATATATATATATATATGGTGTAGGACTGTAGGTGACATCAAAGAAAGATCAGGAGCAGTATTGGGGAAGCAGAGATGAGCCTTACAGGTTCATCACAGTCCAAGAATTCTCGGAGGCATTCCAATCTTTTCATGTAGGGGGCACAATTACTAATGAACTTGCAACTCCATTTGACAAGACCAAGAGTCACCCAGCTGCATTATCAACCAATACATATGGTGTTAAAAAAGCAGAACTGGTGAAAGCTTGTCTCTCAAGGGAGTTCTTGCTGATGAAGAGGAACTCATTTGTTTACCTTTTCAAGCTTACCCAAGTAGGTTCAACTTAGTTTTGCTTCTATATATAAGTTATAACCTTTTTATATATCCTCGAAATATGGCTTTAATTAATCCATTATAATTTTTTTTCCTCCTTTTTAGCAATCAATATTGGCTCTGATTACAATGACACTATTCCTAAGGACTAAGATGCACCATGACACAGTGATTAATGGAGGACTTTATGCTGGTGCTTTGTTCTTCTCCTTGTATACTGTTGTGCTCAATGCAGTGGCAGAGATATCGATGACTGTAGCGAAGCTTCCAGGTTTTTTTAAGCAAAGAAAGCTACTCTTTTTTCCACCATGGGCATATGCACTTCCCACGTGGATCCTCAAGATCCCTCTCACCTGTGTTGAAGTTGGTGTTTGGGTATTTATTTCCTATTATGTCATTGGATATGATCAAATGTTGGAAGGTAAAAATAACTAGAAACGAAATTGTTAATCACATTCTCCTTGAAACTTGTTTTTATGTTTATTCCCATCCCGAATAATGTATTGTCATGGACATGCCGCAGGTTGTTCAAGCAATACCTTCTCCTCCTACTCATGCATCAAATGGCTAATGCATTATTCAGATTCATTGCTGGAATTGGTAGAAGCTTGACTATTGCTAATACACTTGCCTCATTCGCAACATGCATATATGTGGCTTTGGGAGGCTTTATCCTGTCAAGAGGTAAAAAACTAAGTACAGATACTAGATTTCGGGAAACTTCATTTCTATCAATATCATGATGTTCATTTTTCTTTGGTTAACTTCACAGAGAATATAAAGAAATGGTGGAAATGGGGCTACTGGATATCACCTTTGATGTATGGGCAGAATGCTATTGTAGTTAATGAGTTCCTTGGCAAGAGTTGGAGACATGTAAGTCCTTTTTTAAACAATGGAATTCGTTAATCAAAGACTAATTGTTTGATATTTGTCTATTTCTATCAAAGGAAATTCCAAACTCAACAGAATCATTAGGAATTGCTGTTCTGAAGTCTCGTGGATTCCATACACATGCATATTGGTATTGGATTGGCGCTGGAGCATTGGCTGGATACATGCTCTTTTTCAACATTTGTTACACTCTGGCTCTTACTTATCTAAACCGTATGCAAATTCACCTTTTTTAATTTGCAATTAACATAGGAAAAAAAAAAGTTTAGCTCATAATATCATAAAATGATTATGCAGCTTTGGACAAGCCACAGGGTGTTAAATCAGAAGAATATCAAGGCAATAAAGATGATGACAAAAGCTTGACTCCTCAAATCAGCAAAGGTGATATATCTTGTATAGAAGTTTTGTTGTATATCTGTTGATCACTACATGCCATTTAGATAGACATAATTTTTTTGGAAATGCAGAGAAAGGATATGGAAGTACAACTCATAACACTAAAAGAGGAATGGTTCTTCCATTTGAACCATATTCCATCACCTTCGATGAAATCTCATACTCGGTGGACATGCCACAGGTGATATGTGCAACCAAAATTATTATGTGTTCAACACTAGACAAGCTTGTGCAACTCGATCTCTCAACATAACTTGTGTGAATCCTATACAAATTGCAGGAAATGAAGAACCAAGGTGTTCCTGAGGATAAATTGGTGCTCCTCAGGCGCGTGAGTGGTGCTTTCAGGCCAGGTGTTCTCACAGCTCTTATGGGAGTGAGTGGTGCTGGCAAGACAACTCTAATGGATGTACTAGCTGGTAGAAAAACTGGGGGATATATTGAGGGAAATATCACAATTTCTGGGCACCCCAAGAAGCAAGAATCATTTGCTCGGATTTCTGGATACTGTGAGCAGAATGACATCCACTCTCCACATGTTACTGTTTATGAGTCCTTGATGTACTCAGCATGGTTGCGTTTACCTGCAGAAATTGATTCTGAAACACAGAAGGTTGGTATCTTAACTTCCAAAGCAGATTTGTTAGGCAACTACGTACCAGCGTAACTTCATTTGTGTCTTATGAATTGATACATTCTTGTAGATGTTTGTGGAGGAAGTGATGGCACTTGTGGAGTTGGATGTGTTAAGGCACGCGCTAGTAGGGTTGCCTGGTGCTAATGGTCTCTCAACTGAGCAAAGAAAGAGGCTGACCATTGCAGTTGAACTAGTGGCTAACCCCTCCATAATTTTCATGGATGAACCAACGTCAGGTCTAGATGCAAGAGCAGCTGCGATCGTTATGAGAACAGTTAGGAACACCGTGGACACCGGAAGAACAGTTGTGTGCACCATTCATCAGCCAAGCATTGATATATTTGAATCATTTGATGAGGTAGATCGATAGATAACAAGAGTGGACTTTACAAACTATGTTTTAGTTTCTCCGTCCGTGATGACTATTATATATTTAACATGTCATTGCAGTTATTCCTACTGAAGAAAGGAGGACAAGAGCTATACGTAGGGCCATTGGGGCGTCATTCTTGCCATTTAATTAAGTACTTCGAGGTATTCAGACCCCGAAAATTTGAGATCAAATAACCTTTTCTGTTAATTGATCTTTCTAATACATGTACTTCTTCTTGAAGGGAATTGAAAATGTCAGTAAGATTAAGGATGGCTACAATCCAGCAACTTGGATGTTGGAAGTGACCAGTTCTGCGAAAGAAATCGCTCTGGGGATCGATTTTGCTGATGTGTACAAAAAATCTGAGCTATACAGGTAGGTTTGACAAAACCTTTCACTTGAGAATTATCTGGTGAGGAAAGTTATTCTTATTTATGGCATATATTTCAGGAGAAACAGAACACTTATTGAAGAACTGAGCACCCCTCCTCCAGGTTCGAAGGACCTGTATTTCCCTACACAATACGCTCAGCCATTTTTAACACAATGCATGGCCTGTTTATGGAAACAACATTGGTCGTATTGGCGTAATCCACCATACACTGCCATAAAGTTGATATACACAACCATGCTAGCCTTGATGTTGGGGACAATGTTCTGGGACCTTGGCTCCAAAAAGTAAGCTACATTAATATTGATAGTATTTAACTTGATATTCTGGCAAGTATATTTACTCCAATTAATGTGATTTCGAAAACTTTGAGTGCAGGACAAAACAACAAGATCTCTTCAATGTAATTGGTTCTATGTATGCTACGCTTCTCTTTCTCGGTATTAAGAATTCAACAACAGTTCAGTCCTTAGTGTCTGTCGAACGAACAGTCTTTTATAGAGAACGGGCTGCTGGAATGTATTCCCATTAGCTTATTCGTTTGCACAGGTGGGTGACCGGCCAATTTACCAATTTTACCAAGTGATAACTGATTTGCTTTTCTTCTTGATCTTACGCGATTTATATCTGTTTGCAGGTTGTAATTGAGCTCCCTTATGTTTTTGCTCAAACAATTCTCTATGGTGTCATAGTTTATGCCATGATTGGATTAGAGTGGACTACTAAATTCTTATGGTATCTATTTTTCCTGTTTTTCACATTATTGTACTTCACCTTCTATGGTATGATGGGAGTGGCCGTTACACCAAACCTTCACGTTGCTGCTATAACTACCAGTGCATTTTATTCATTATGGAATCTTTTTTCCGGCTTCTTAATCCCACGAACTGTAAGCATTGCTCGCTCTGTACAGTGCATAGAATCTACAATGATGACTTGATTATTTTTTGATAGTGCAATTCTTTGTCTTATTCATCTGGTGCAGAGGATTCCTATATGGTGGAGATGGTACTATTGGGTCTGTCCAGTGGCTTGGAGCTTGTATGGATTGGCTACATCACAGTTTGGAGATTCACAGAACAACCTTGAGACGGGAGAAACTGTAGAAGAATTTATGAGGAGCTACTTTGGTTTCAAACATGAATTTCTAGGAGTGGTTGCAGCTGTGGTTGTTGGATTTGCAGTACTCTTTGCATTTATCTTTGCCTTGGCAATCAAGATGTTGAACTTCCAGAGGAGATAGAAAATTTCATTTCATTAGTCTAATGCCAAGACAGAATTCTTAAGTTGGTGTTCTTAGTCAACCCATCAACCTTCAAGTCAGTCGCTTTTAATCTATTTACTTTGGAATAATAATTATTTTTTTAACTGCATTCACAACTTGGTAATAATACATTTCAACTGTACGTAAGTGGTGACTGGTGAGGCATTTGCACGATTTAATGAAAGTAACCTCTTAGTGACAAGATAAAACGACGTTTCGCTAGATTTAGTCTTATTGACAACAGTGTTAATCTTGTTTAATTGTTGTATAACTTTATATTAACGTTATCTTTTCACCTCAATAGGTATTAATTTTTGTTTTGTTGTGGCTTTTTGAATGTTCAAATTTGAGTATTAATCATGTTCAAATTTAATACAACACATTCAAACAATTTGTGATATTTTTTCTATTTTTTAACCGATCTAGTTTTTTTTTTTTAGAAACTGTCAACTCAATTTTATTAATAATAAACAGAATAAAAATTACAACTGATAGATGTAGAAACTACATCAAAATATAAAATAGTAAGAAAAATACTAGATGCAACAAAGCATCGGAAATAAAACCTAGCACGGGTACGAAGGGATGCAATTAAGCATTTGATGATCTTTGTAATTAGTGGTAAACTATCACTGATAAATTAGGCATTTGATGACCTAGTTATTTTGTACTATCTTTGTGCTGTATGTAAATCATAAAACTCATCTTTGTTGTTTTTATCTTGATCAAAGACATGTACGTTGCCGAAGTGGTGTTAGCTCAGTGGTTAGAGCACCCACTACTTATGTACGAAGTCATGGGTTCGAGTCACCATGGGGGCATAAGTGAAACCTTTTGATCATCTTTTAAAGAAAGAAAAGAAAAGAAAAAAAAAAAAAAAAGACATGTATGTTGCCTCACTGTGAAACTTGCCTAGTGATCTACCTAACAAGGTCATGGCCAATCTGCCCAATCCTTTGTCCCAAATAATTCACTTCTTGCAAATCAAGATGCTAAAATCTCACATTACTAAAACTTAAAAAATACATTAGTTCTTATAAACTCTACGCCAAATTTTGTAATCTACAAATCTTTGTGTGAGTTTGTAATTGAGTAAGAGTAACAGCCAGAATATGATGTTCATAAAGCTAAGTTCTGTTGGGGTGATTTGGAAAATGAAGAACCTTTTGGTAATCATACATATGCTCAGGCTGAGTTAAGTCCTCTGTGTTCCTGGTTTGATGAGGGTGAAGCAACTGTGGAAGATGAGAATCTTCTTAAGTCTCTCCCAAAATCTCACAATAAAAAATTGAAGTCCAAAAGAGATTCACGAGACCCTTACCCTACCCGCAATCGGACGCCTGTTGTGCGTCTTGATCTTTGATTCAACCGGCTTTGCTTAATCATGCTTATGTTTTGGTTGTCTTTCTGTTTTGTTATTTCTTCTAAAGGGTATTGGCTTCATGTCCCCCCCCCCCCCCCTCAGTACTATTTTTTTTATTTAATAAATTATTTTAATTGCAAAAAAAAAAAGTAAGAATAACAGCCACAATGTAATGCATCAACTATAAGTTAAAAAAAACATACAGCGTTATTTGATAAAATCATTTCTAATCTCCCATTTTGTTAAAAGTTCCAGTTAAGAAGAGGGGGAAGAAAATTTGGAATATTGTCATTAAAAAAAAAAGAAAAAAAAGAAATACAGGTGTAAGTAAATTGCAAAAATGGCCTTAAAAATGTAAATACCAATTGTAAGTAGTAAAATACGCGACGCGTTCCTAGTCCCAATATGACAAGGATTTACTCGCCTCGCCGATATAACCACCTCTTTCCTTTTCTTCTCACTCCTCTGCAATCCTAATTTCTCATTTCCCCAGAAAACCCTTAATTTTTTCCGGCGGCGGAACCCTAATCCCATCGTCCTTGGTTCGCTCTACTCTTTCAATTCGCCGTATTCTCATCATCGGAATACAATTGACGACGACGACGGCACAAGGCTTCTTCTTTCCTTGTTTTCTTTCATATTCACTGTGTATGTATTTGATTCAGTTTTCTCTGCTCTCTTGTGTAATAGTGAAACCCTGATTTCCATTTGTCACTATTCTTTATCGATTGTTTTTGATTCAATTCTGAAGAATTTGCCACAAATAAATTCAATTTTTCTTGAATATCATGATGAGTGTGGCTACTGTGTCTCCGATTTTACATACTATTGATAACCTTGTTGGGTATCTTAAGAGGGAACGAGGGTTAGATTCTGATTACGGTGACCTAGGGTTGATAGATCAGAGGGCAAAGAGGCTTAAGGTAGAGACTGATGTGGGTATTTCAGAAGAGGCTAGATTTGCTTTTGATGAAAAACCCAGGTTTTCCAAAGTGAGATTTGGGTATATACCCAAGGGGCTAGTGCTTGGGGATGATGAAATTGATCGACTACGCAACGAAAACACTAGGAATCTATTGTTGAACCATAAGAAACTTCATCTGGTTCTTGATCTAGACCACACCTTGCTGAATACCACTTTCCTTGATGAGATGTCACCCGAAGAAGAATATCTGAAGACCCAAACCCAGTCTGATCATTCTCTGCAGTATGTTCACGTTGTTGACACACTCAGTAGGCAATTGATGACCAAGTTGAGGCCTTATATTAGGACGTTTTTAGTGCAAGCCAGTCAAATGTTTGAGCTGTCCATATACACAATGGGTAAACGAGATTATGCGCTAGAAATGGCCAAGCTGCTTGATCCAGGAAATCTTATCTTTGGTGGTAGAGTCATATCGCGTGATGATAGCACAGAAACAAATAGAAAGAGTCTAGATGTCCTGCTTGCCCGAGATTCTGCTGTTGTGATCCTTGATGATAGGAAAAATGTATGGACAAATGACAACAGGGACAATGTAATAGTGATGCCTAGGTATCATTTCTTTAGATCTAGTTATCAAAAGTTTGGCCTCAGTAAGGGTAAGCCTTATTCTGAGTTGAAGACTGATGAATGTGATCGTTATGGAGGAGCTTATCTTGCAAATGTACTTCAACTTCTTGGATATATTCACACCATATTCTTTAATGAAGTTGAGATACAGGGGTGGGATCTTATGGACAGAGATGTGAGGCTTGTCTTGAAAATCCTGAAGAAGGAAGTCTTGAAGGGCTGTAAAATTGTTTTCAGCCATGTATTCCCCTCAAATGTCGAAGCTAATACTCATCCTTTGTGGAAGATGGCGGAGCAGCTGGGCGCTACTTGTTCAACACAAGTCGATCCATCAGTCACGCATGTAGTTGCAGCAAATGCTCGAACACAGAAATCGTGTTGGGCAGTTAGAGAAGGAAAGTTTTTGGTGAATTCCCAATGGATTCATTCTGCAAATTTTATGTGGCAAAAGCAACCTGAAGATAATTTTCCCTGTCATTAGTTCATTACTAACACTGAGCAACTCTTAATTGGACTGATAATAGTTGCAACTAAACTCTCCAGTTTGCTACACCCTACAAGCAAAAGCCAGTTCCTACAAATGAACATAAAATAGAGAATGAATTGCAAGACCAACACTTGTGCAAGTCTGAGAGAATTTTTGAGTGAAAAAAATTGTAAAATTTCAATCTTATAAAAATCCTTCTCTAGGTTGTAAATTTTGTCTGCTTTGTTCTTGCCTCAACTTTATATTCTCGCCTTAAGAACTTGGTGTACCTATTCATTTCTTTCCAGTTTATAAAATCATTTACAAGAACCATGAAAATTGACGTGATAGAAATTATCAAATGACTAGAAATTTTTAATTGATTTTTATTTACTATCTTAAGTCAATTAAAAATTCAATGAAAGGAAATATACGAAAAAAAAAAAGGAGAAAGAAAAACAAACAACAACAATAGGGGCAATGTCCTATCGCAATAAAATTTGTCGGGACAGGTGCATGCTCCACTCTTTTTTTTTTTTTGTATTTTTGTATTTTTTTTTTTTTTTGAGATCTTTTGTTAAGTTTATCAAATGAATTCCATTTCCTACACGAATCAATTAGTATGTCAAAAATTGAGTGGGAGCAGGTTCTGGCATAATTTGTGTGATGTAAAAAAAGATTCAACTGTTGTGTATAGCATAATCAAAAAAGGAAACTCAAACATTATCAAGAATTTGAACAAACAAATCACGTCAATTTTATTTACTTACTTAAGTGAATACAGATAGAAAATGAACAAAAAATATATGGAAAAAATAATAATGGAGGAATGACCTATTGTTAGATATATCAAAGTAAATTTCATTTCTGTATATTGGTAAATTCTTTGGATTCTAAATGAGTTGTAGGTTCCAAATTGACTTTGATAATCGAATGGGAGCCAGTTATGACATGATTTGTATTATGCGACTGAAAGTTCTTTATCATATCACATATGAATCATTAAAAGTTATACCTAGCTTGAACTTTATCAAGAATATGAACACCTAAACCACCAATGGTGTCAATTTTATAGACCAAGCAATTGTCAGTTTGTTTACTTTTTAAAGTGGAAAAAAAAAACCATAGGGATATGTCAGAGGCGGTGCAATCCGTTTACTAAAGATTTCACACAGACATCTATTCTTTCGAGCGAAACCAAACATGAATCAAAAGTTAATTCCTGGACTAAGTGTGACCGCCGTTGCTGCCTCTAGCACCGCCGCCGTCTGCCACCAGCCTAGGGCTGGCACAGTCCCTATCCATAACGCCATGGATGGCATCCATCATGGTGATGGTGCTCTAGGTGATGCTGCAATCACCAACTTTGGTTCAAATAGCGTTTCAACGCTCAGGCCTAACTACAATCCTCATTGGTTACTTCTAAAGCCTCGCGCTCGTTTACAAAGCCTGTTTCTTAGGGAAATTAGAACTGAGACCGTCCTATGCAAAGGATATGAAAATACTCATTCTATTGTTACATAGAATCCATGGGGATTCTATGGACTGATTCAACCAACTTGCAGACGTTTAAATATCTCATGATGTTGGTTGACATGCAAACACACTGGTCACGTGTTATGACATTAGCCACTTGTAATACTACTTATGCTACACTCCTAGCAGATATCATATGACAACGGGCTCACTCCCGAATCATCATATTCAGTCAATTGGATTTGACTATGCTAGAGAGTTTACATCAGTCAATTGGATTTGATGGTTATTGTAATGAGACTGATGTTGGACATCATATTCTCATGTACACACCCAAATGATCTAGCGGAAACGACTAGGATGGTAGTCAGGACATTGGTAATGCACACCAATCTCCTTATATCCGCTTAGGCTGATGCAATATCACATGCAACTATGTTAATTCGTCTACGACTCACAGCCACTCAATCTACATCTGCTCTACAGCTAGTGACTGGGTACAAGTATCGTACTTACGCATATGTGAGTGTGTCATTTATGTGCCAATTACCTGCCATAGCTCTCTAGGATGGGTCCTTGCAGATGAATGGGCAACTACGTTAGATTTGAGATTCCAACATTCGTCTGCCACTTAAAGCCCTTGTAAGGCGATCTCCTTACCACTAGATTTGCGGGTTGTCACTTTGATGAGACAGTCTTCCCGTCATTAGAGGGAGATAAGAACAAGGATGTTCAGCAGGAACGACAGAAATTGTAGCGGCCTGTCCCCACTATGTCTCATCTCGATCCCCATTAAAGTGACGAGATCACACAAATATGCTGCAAACATGCCTGCAAGGATGGACGTCTCTACGAGAAGACGTAGCACCACCCTACACAGAGATAGGCATGGCGCCAACGCCAAAGAGAGTGACACTCTAGCATTATAGGTCATAGCTCCAGCTAGGATGCGTGGGAGGCCCCTAGGTTCGAAGGATACTTTGGCACATTCCAATCATTTGATCATCAAGTCTCAAAGTCCATCTTATGAGAATCTTCTGGGTTATGGTTATCGTTAGGGGATGCCTCAACGTCAGAACCTATTCCTGAGAATATAGAGCCCTTTGAAAATCATTCTAGTGTACATGAGACATGGGATAGAAACTCCATCATAATTGATAATGTATTTGCGCATGAGTTTGTTGAGTCCGATGATATCGAACTATGCTCCGTTGATGAATGGATGCCAACATAGAGAAATTTGGCCTAAATGGAAAGATACGATCTAGGTTAAGATGGATTCTCTAACGAAGAAGAAGGTTTTTGAGCCAGTTATGCCAAATGCCAACACCTCCGCCAACACCTCCTAACATAAAACCTATTGACTAATGGGTCTTTGTTAGAAAGCGTGATGATAAAAAGAGATGGTAATCTCACCTTCTGGTGTAAGGCTTCTCACAAAACGTCCTGGAATCTACTACGATCAGACATATTCTCTCGTAATGGATGTCGTTGCACTCCACTACACTATCAGTTTGGTAGTTTCTGAATAATTGAACATGCAGCTTACAAATGTGGTCACTACGTATCTCTATAAGGATCTAAATACGGAATATACATGAAGGTTCATGGTGAACTTCATTTACCCAAGTCAAGTGGCTCTAGACTTGATTGGAAAGAGGTTGAAACGCTCACTAAAGTGACTACTTGATTGGAAAGGATATGCCCACGTGTTTCTATAACAAGTTTCGGATTCTATCGCGGTTCTTGTTGGACATGATCTTCATTGGAAGCCCTTAAAGAGTTAAAGGAAACCGCTAAACACTAGAAATCTGAGTTTGAGATTAAGGATTTTGGGAAAACATGATTATGTCTCAGTTTGGAACTTGAGCATCGTGTTGATAGATGCTTAGGCATTTTGACAAGGTCAAACCTCCAAGCACCCCATGATCGTCCGTAGTCTTGATCCTAAAAAGGATCCTCGTCGTTCGAAGGATGATGAAGAAGATGTGCTAGAGGCGGAAGTGCCATACAAAAATATAATAGGCGCATTATTGTACTTAGCTTAATGCACAAGACCAGACATCTCATTTGCCATGAACTTGTTAGCTAGATATATCTTTGCACCAACGCGACCCCATTGGATTGGTGTAGAAGATATCTTTCGATACTTGAGATGTACGATTGATATGAGTTTATTCTATCCCTACATAGAGATGATGGATTCAGACCCATCACACACCAGTAACGCTGCCAACACTGGCCTACGTCCACTATTCTCATCCCAAAAGGACATGTGTTTTGGAAGGTTTTGCTGATATTGGGTATCTCGTTAATCCACACAAAGGTTATTCCCAAATTGGTTAAGTATTAACCATGGGTAAAGACCATCATATCTTGGAGGTCTACAGAACAGACCCTAGTCGCTATATCTTAGAACCATGCAGAGATTATTGCTCTTCATGAAGTAGTTTGTGAATGTTTATGGATTGGATCCATAATTACGCATATTCAAAAAATTGTAGTTTGAAGTCTACTATAGATGAGCCTACAAGCATTTAGGATAATACTGTTTGCTTTGAATAAGTGAAGCAAGGCTACATCAAAAGCGACAACACCAAGGATAATCAGCAACAACAAACTCTCCTCAAGATCAAAGTGAACTAGATTCAATCTGAGGACAGTGTGGCAGACTTGCTCACTAAGTCATTGCCTAAATTCTACTTTCGAGAAACATGTTGGTAGCATCGTTTGCTGAAGTTATCCGAACTCCCATGACCGTAGTCATCAGGGGGAGTTGCAGACATTAAGGGGAGATATCTACATGTATGATCTCAAAACGTGAAGGGTGTGTTGTGCTCTTTTTCCCCTTCAACCGATGTTATTTTTGTCCCACAAGGTTTTTGTTACTCGGTAAGGTTTTTAACGAGGCAACGCAAGGAGCACCACGTTTGGCCCAAACTCTAAGTTACTTGACCTAGTTGTAATAGGGTTTTGAATTAGAGATATTCATAGATATCTGATTAATTGTACAATTATCTTTCCTTGTAATCCTCTATATAAATATGCCCCTATTATCAATGAAAACACGACTCAATTCTCTCCCAATTTCAGTTTTCCTTAAACAGATTTAAAGTTTTTGTATAACATATGAAGATTTATTTCATAATTTACTATATCGTAAACACAAATTCCGACATATTTTTGAGGTAGACCCCCACAACCATATTAAAGGGAGGTGCTCGATGCATTGACATCCCAAACTATTGTTCACAAGTTTGATTCAAGATATGTTACACTTAAATACACTGATAATGAAACAATTATAAGTCTAACGCAATTTCTTAATTTCCCTGGCCTCCCATCTCTCTAGCTACCCCGTAGTCAACCCGCGACATCTTGGCGTTAGTCTAGGCAACGCCTGACGTTGGTTTCCAACGATGCTTATCATCGTGCCTCCTCCTCGTGATTCTTCATCATCGAGCTTTAATTTGGCGTTGAGTTCTCCTCAATGGTTGACAATCTACTTAGTAATTCTCCAGGGCAAGCGTGGTGGAAGTCAAAGAGGTCCTTGGTTCCTATGATTGCGTGTTTGGTGGCGACAAAGACTAAATGCGATATAGTACTCCAATTCAAAGGTCGTCCCCGACTCCATGCGGTGATTGTTTTGGCACCGCACCTTGGGTGCAAGGTTGTTTCCTCGAGTTGTCGGCGATGGGGATCGCCATGTTTTGTTAGGATGAACCACCTCCTGACTTCATGGTGAGGCTGCAGGGCTGGGCCTCTACTCTCCCTCTTTGAAATTGGGCATTTGGGCCTAGTTTCAAAGGTGGGGAGTTAATCTATGCATAATTTAAGTGTTTTGTTTGTGGTTTGTACTATCAAAAATTCTTCTATAGTCTTCTTAGAAGAGCTATATCTATTTTCATACCACAATTGCGTGCTCGGTGAGAATAGGTAACAAACTATATTTTCTTTTGAAAGTGAAGTGTTTTTGTTTAATTATAAACTTTGGAGCTTTATTGCTTAAAGAGTAGTCGAGTATACCAATGTAGGTTTGTTTGCGCTAGCTTATGTATTGATGTATGTTCTATATATTTTGACTAATTTGGTTAGTTTCATTAATACAATGAAATTTTTCTACCAGTCGAAAATAATAATAATAATAATAATAATAATAATAATAATAATAATAATAATAATAATAAAATTTCAGGTCCAACCCTATATACCTTTGATTTTACTCTGGAAATTGATAGTTTGATAATTATGCACCCCATTACTACTGGTACGAGATGAATTCAGACTGCAAATGCCAAATGGTTTGTAGCTTCATTGATAGGAGCATTTTATGCAATGTTTATAATGTTAATCCCTATATTAATCTTTGTTAGTTTATTCTATTTTCCCTTTATTTATTTATTTTTATGTTTATTAGGTTTTTCAGATCAAATATACAAAAAGAAGATAATATTGAGGAAAGATGTGCAAATAAAGAAAAGCTTGAAGTCCTGGCCCTAGAAAGTGACTTTGATGGATTGAGGAGCCCAATCCATAGAGATATCGCAACAAATTATGGAGATATCGCAGCAAATTATGGAGATATTCTCATAAATATTGATGATGACATGGAAAATTCTCATTGGACAAAGTGTGGAGAATCTTAAATTAAATAGAGAATCAAGAAGTTGCATTTCTCTACAATTCAAGGAGTCTCAAACCAAAAAGGAATGAAAGATGGCTCAAGGAGCAATATAAAAAGGCTGTACAAATCTGAAAAAGTTCTCTTCTTTCTTCTTTTCTTTTCATCTCCCGCGACTTCTTCGTCCCTTTCTTTAGTTTAATTTTGTTTTCATTTTTCTTTCTATTAGAAACTAACTCTTTAATTAGGCGTTGTTGAAGCCCCAAATCATGATTGTAAACTTGTTATGACTTTCAATTAATTTTGTTTATTTGTTGGATGAGAACCTAATTTCTATCTTCACATTGATGATTCATTTACATGTTTTCTTCGGTGCGCAACTTAGATTGCATGTTTAGGATTCTCTTGCTATGGATGATCATTGTTTGTGCCTTGCTTCGAGGGTTCCGTTGAGAGTTCTAGAGTAGTAAATTGTCTATAAGGCAAGTGATTAGGTTCCTAGCAGTTAATTGAGACGAGTCATACTCAAGATGCCTTGTGATGTCTCGTTTTTCTATTGCGTAATGATTTCTTTGTGTTAAATTTAGAGTTGCGTCAACCTAGGTTGCATTTTAGAAAATAGGTTAGGTGTAGAGCGTCTCTCACCTAGCATACAAGTAAGGAAAAACAATAGGTTAATTCAGGCGTTGGGTTAACTTGAGCATCTTCATCCATAAATAAATGAAATTAGGTTGAACATGATTAGTTTACTTGATTGATTGGTGGTGGATGCAATTCCTCTAACTTGTTTTATCTTTGATTTTCAAAACCTTGAATCAAGTCTTTTTATTTTCGGAGTCATTTAGTGTTTCGTTTTTATTTAATTAGTTCGTTAACTAAAACACCTTCAAAAATTATCAAACTTTGTTAGTAGTTTGTTTATCATGTCTAGAGTTTGTCTGTAAATTTTTGTTACATTTAGAGTAGTTTACAGTCGTCTGCCAGTCAGATCTTTCTAACTGAACAGTTTAGGATTTATTTTGTTTTGAGTCTTTAGATTAGTGATTAAACCACAATCTCTTGCGGGAACGATCCCTACTTACCCATACTATTTTCGACATTCTTGTAGGATTAAGTTATAAGTATTTTTATGCATCTATTTAGGTGGATAGAAATAGCCTATCATTCATGATAGTAGAAGCATGCATATATGAGCTGCCCAAAACCAAGCAACCCATATAACAAAAGTGGTTATTCATAATTAGAAACAAGCACAGAAATGAATAGAACTGAACGATCAACTTCCTACACCTAACAGGAAAAATGTGTCGGAGCAGGGATCGAGCTAGGTAGGGTTGTCTGGATGTTGGTCTTACTTGCCCATCGATCAACCTATACATCGACCCAGATATTGGTATTAATTCCTCAAATACTACACACATACAAATTTATAATACTGTGTCCATACAAATAAACATTCTTAGACGAATCAACAAAACAAGTATAGTCGTAATCGAAAAAACAAACTACATCAGTAGAGTTAAAGGATCTTTTTTTTTCAGATCCATCCATATTGGATATTTGGTTAATATGCCTTATTTCTGGCTAGGAAGTCTTCTCTTGGGTGCTACTATATTTTTGCACACACAAGTAAAAGATGCTCTTCAGGAATATATATTGATCATGAGTTGAAGTTGGTTGCAGATATATATATATATTATATACACTTCTTGAGTGCGGTAGTCCAAATATAGAGATAATTGACAAAAAGTGAAGGGCTCTATCTCAAGATACACGTCTGTAATGGCTGAGCCTCGTTAAATTATGAGATGGCCTTGGCTCCCCAAACCTCCGTGCGGCTGTATTTGATTGTTCATAGTTTTTATAAATTACACATTATAATTATTAAAAATGAAGAGGAAATATATCATTAGACCTCCCAAAGGTTTTGGGCTAGCTCCGCCATTGCACGTCTCATTCTCATCTTAAAGTGCAAAGATTAACAATCATTGTTTTTGCCCAATAAATGTTTTGATGGGGAGTGTGTGTTGGACCGTTGGCAAAAGACTAATGCTTTACCACAATGAGTGGAGGAGGGCATCTTAGTCATATGGACATCTTGCGATTGGTGTTTAATTTTATTACTTTAATAAAGAAATCTAAACTTTTTTAGCAACAAATTGTGTTATTGAAAACACTACTTGAAAGACGTGATACACCTTCTAGGCAAAAAAGAAAAAGAAAAAGAGGCGATACATGATTTAACTTTTTTTTTTTTAATGAGAATTAATACATGACTAACACTTGAATAGGGGAAAAAGGTTTACCTAACAATCCTCTACAACATTTGTTATTGTTTTCACATAGTAAATAATTTCGAAAGTGATTCGCTCTAATCTGTTTGAAATTCAAAACAATCGTGAAAATATTTACTCAAGTTCGAGCCACTAGATCCGATCCTATGCCAAAAGGGCGTTTAATAATCATATTTTATTTATGTGAATGAAATGTGATATATAATAAATCACGGCCAAGTAAATACAACAACATTCCCACATTATATGAAAATTTCGAAATTCAAAATTTTGGTTTATGCTCAAAAATCCTCACAGTCCTGTTTGGTCCAATACGAAGATTTTTCAAGCCCAAAATGCAACAAAGCCTGCATGACCCAAGCGTATCCACTGCGCTGCCGTTGCGCCTTGCGGCACACGATCCCACCGACTCACTCTATTCCGGAAATACCCCTCTGCAGAAAAGTACAAGACCCCCAGAGTGAAAAAGAGACCAAAACGTTGGTAAAGTGGTGACTCCGACTCACTTCTCACTCAGTCTCTTCGCCACGATCCCATTTCAAAACCCAGAAATACCCCCAATTCTCAATCCCCCACCCACAAACCCTAACCCAATTCCCAATTCCTCGATTCTCGAGGCGCCCCAATGACGATTTCTTGAAAACCCTAACTCGGCGATTTCTTGATTCTCGAACGATGAATTCGGGCCCCATAGAGATAAGCTCCGACGAGGATACGGGTCTCAACGACCTCGATGACGACAGCGCCGACTGGCTCTCCAATCTCATCGAGTCCGTCGAGAACAAGTTCGGCGACGACGATTCCGATGACGTGGTGGTGATCGGCGAGGTCAACAGCGGGCCAAAGGGTTCCGTGAAGGAGGTGGATGACGATTGTGTGGTCTTGGACGGTGACCCGGACAAGGCGGTTTCGGTTGCGGACGACGAGTCGGGTAGCGGGTCGGACGATTTGGTTGTGGTGGGCGAGAAGGGCCAGGTATTGGATTACAGAAATTTGTATTCTTTTTTTATGTGGAAAATTGTGCTGTGATTTTGGCTATGTGGGTTTTTGCATTCTATGGTTTTATATAATCATAAGTGGAGAGGTTAGAGAAAGAGAAGTAAATGCTGGGCGTTTTTGTTTGAAATGAAAACTGATATAGAATTTGAGGGAATGATGATTTGTTTCCTATAGAAAAAAGGATTGCAACATGAAGTGTTTTCCAAATTAAGCTAATCTCCGGTTCTGGATGAACTTCAACAGTGGATGTGTGAAGCATCAACAGTGGTTGTGCTTGACTAGATGAACTTTTGGTTTAAACGAATTTGATTATGGATGTGTGAAGCATCAACAGTGGTTGTGTTTGACTAGATGAACTTTTGGTTTAAACAAGCCCGTGAAGATTGGGTCTTGTAAGGTGAGCTAGCTTGCTTGGCTAACTGATGTAGTGGTCCTTTGAAAGTATATTTTTGATTTGCCCATGACAGGATAGACAAAAGGTCTCATAATGTTTACCCCAAATCAGGTTGTTAGTTGCAATAAAGCTGCATAGTTCTGCCTCATGGTAAATTCTTGCAGGATTTCAGCGCCAATGCTTGAGATGGCAAAATACATGGACCTTTGGCTAGCTACTTCAGCTGCCGGGTTTGAGATAACTCCTTTTTACATGGAGTGACAAGTAGCAACCTGATCTGGGGTCCATGGGAGGTATCATCAAAAGAGAGTTTTTCTTATTCCTGATATCAGTTATAGTTTTTTTTTTTTTTTTTTTTTTTTTTTGTACAATGAGTATGCACCATATTGATTTTGCTCCCGTTGATTTACCATCAACACTTAGTTTCTTGTTTATCACAGCCTTGAATCTGAACATCTGTGGTTTTGAAGAAGTGTTTCTTAGATTATGGGGCTTCTTGGCTTAGGTTAATATGTGTCATTTGTTGTCTGGTGGCTTAATCTTTCGGTATTTCCTTGTTATATTTTATGCTAAACATAGTTACATGTGCCTGATCTTAGTACCGCAAACGATCGGATGCTTTAGGATTTTAATTGCTTTGAAAGATTTAGAACCATTTTGTTTCTTGGTTAATTCATCTTATTTTTGTTGTTGTTGCAGATAGCGTGCAGAGACTACCCTCATCCACGACATCTTTGTGCCAAATTCCCTTTCACTTCTACGCCACATGAGAAGCACTGTGACCTGGTAAGTTAATTCTTGTGAGCCATGAATTCATAAAACATTATGCTACTTAATGTGCTAGGTTAGCTACTCACCACTGTGATTCTATACTTGCTGAAATGCAGTGTCACTGTTATGTCTGTGACTCTTTGGCACCCTGTGTACATTGGGGCATTGGCGCTTCGCATATTGGCCATTGTCATGCTACGGAGAAAGTAGAGATGTGGAAAGTACTGAGGAGAAATTTCAAGTTGGGGAGAAGTGCTTCCATGCCAGTTATAAAAGTATCTTTGGCTCTGCCTCAACTTAATCAAGTTCCACCTCTTGATATTATTAGATTGGCACCCAACTCTATTCCACAGACTCAGGTCTGTAGGCCAACTACGACCCATGCTGTCTCCTCCACCAGCCCTACTTTGCCAGCACCTACCTCTATACCACTGAATCAGGTCCCGAGGTCAACTTTGATCCGTGCTCCCCCCTCAACCACCCTTATCAATTCTACTGTCAGGAATCAAGGGAGAAGCCACCAACCAAGATTTCTTTCATCCAAGAATGGAGTCCAACCAGCTTCTGTCCAACCATCTTCAGCTTCTCAGCAGTTGCATAGTAATGCTGTAAGGAGTAGCAGAGCTCAGAATATTGGTAATGGAGGCCTTCACTCTACCTCTTCACCGACAATGTTTAAAAGAGCAGGGCCTGTTCGGATTTCTTTGGGAAGGAGCCGTTCTGCATATGGTTCATCATATAACAGCAATCATGTTAATCCATCACAGTGTGGTTCGTTAAATAACAGCGGCTGTGCCAATCCATCACAAAATGGCAGAATTCCCGCCCCCATGGCAGCATCACATGACGGAATTCGCTTCAGTTGGCAGGGGGTTCATAACAGCTTGAATCGGATCCCCTCCGTGCCCATGGGCAGTGGCATTGTTGGAAGTGCATTGCCTCCCCAGCAGCCCCAAACATACAGTCAACCTTTTGCTGAGTCGGCAATAGCCAAAATGTTCAGCAAGGGAGTCAAATTCAAAATGATGCCCAAAATATCTATCAATATGGGATTGAAAGTCAAAATGCAAGCCAGAACGTCTCTCTGCAAGGCATAGGTCCAAGTGCTGTGGACTTGGGGTTTTCAGATTGCAACTACAGTTGGATGAACAACACCAGTCAAAGCATTCAGCAACCTCAACCTCCCATTGGAAATTCTCAAGTTCAAAGCACCGAGGCTATATATGGGCCATCTCCAGTCAAGGAACCTGATTTCCAGTCCAACGGATACCCTAATTTCCAGGGGTTGGAAAGTGATTTCGAGAACTGGCTACTGGACAATCAGCCAACTCCACCACTAACAAATGATTATGTGCCTTCTCAACTGGATCTCTTGTCTCCAGGGCCTGCTCTTGCTGACGCGGGGATGCTTCTGTTTGATTTTGAAACCTCTCTCAACAGTCTCACACAGGTGTAGCTGACTGTCGGTCACTCCTTTGTGCTTCCTTAAAAGAACGAAGCTTGCAGAGGTTTAGCAACTCTTACCTATTGTGGTTTAGAATAGAAGGAAGCTAGTTAACCCAATTTGAGGTCAAGTGTTAGTTATGGAGCTATGGTAGCAGCACTGTATAGTCCTTTTGAAGCGCCAGTGTACAAAGTGCCCCTAGGTTGGAGTCTTGGAGATGCTGTATAGGGAGTCTGGTTGTTCCAATGCACCTATTTTATTAATTAATATTCTCCCATTTTCTGAATTTTCTAGTTTAAGCCTCATTTCTGAATTGCCTGAAATAGAAAGCTTCGTGCTTGGCAGTAGTGCCAGTATGAAGCTGTTTTGGTTTTTGTATACCAGATTACTGTGGTTAAAGAAATGAAAGATTGTCAAAGATTATAAGAGCAAAATAATGTAGCACCTTTTGAAAGCGCAGATCCAATTTCCAAAACCTCAGCCTGTGTCATTAATCCCCCAAAATCGTGGAGCGTAAAACCCTAAAGTATAATCCCCAAAACCCAGGAACATGCTCGCGGTCTAATAATTCTCGATCATCTTCATCGTAGTATGCTTGCTGCCATCCACAAACACATCATCCGCACCCAATTTCAGTGCTCTCGAAGTTACTCTGCTGCTTATGCAATCAGTCTTCAGAACAGCTCCAAAAATTGGCAACAGCTCAGAGAAGAGAAACTGACGGCGAGCACATTCGCCGCGGCTGTCGGCTTCTGGCCTCGCCAGCGGGTCAAGCTCTGGCGAGAGAAGATTGGAGCTGTTAAGCCTTTTTCCGGTAACCTGTCTACCTCCTGGAGTAACATCAAAGAAGAAGAAGCTGTCCAAAGATACAAGATGATAACCCAAAACAATGTTTTGCCTCCTCGGTTCCAAGTCCATAGCAAAGCTGATTGGCTCGCAGCTTCACCGGATCGGATGGTCGAATCGCCTTCCAATTCGACAGGAGTACTGGAAATCAAGTGCCCATTTTTCGACGGAGAGAAGAGCCGGGCCTTGCCGTGGTTGCGCATTCCGGTGCACTGTATCCCCCAGGCTCAGGGATTGATGGAGATTCTTGGCAAAGAGTGGATGCATTTCTATGTTTGGACACTGAATGGGAGTAGCTTGTTTAAGTTGTACAGGGACAGGGAGTATTGGGGTGTTTTGGAACAAGCTCTCTCGGATTTTTGGTGGAAACATGTTCAACCGGCGAGGGAGATTTTTAGTAACAGATCGAAAACGGTGAGGAGCACGCATCTGCTATTGAAACCGTTGAGGCCAGCAGAAACGCATGAGATGATTGATCATATAGTTTGTGAAAGCAGACGCATTGTTTGTAGGTCTGAGTTGTTGGTGCGTGAAGTCCATGCCAAAATGCAATTGATGTATCCCACGCCTATTGTATAGACAACTCTGTGCTTACTCTTGAGATCAAAACAATTCCCCATTCGATTGCGAGTGGTTTAGCCTTTTTGAGTCAATTCGTCGAATATTAGCGTCCGTAGCCAAGCGTTTTCAAGTTTCTTAGCAAATACCTGGTTGCTGCACCCGTTAGAAAAGAACCCAACACATATCATGCAATACGATTGTAGTTAACAAGACATGTAAATTCTGTAATCGAGTAAATATAAGGAGCATCGTGTTTATTTGTAAGACGTGGATTACTTAAGTTTCGAAAGTTCCATGAGAAGGTTAATCAACTTAGATGATACTGATGTTAACTCTGATCGTTGGTTTTTTATTTGAACTTTTACCAATAAACAAGATTAGAACACTCTCTAGATAATGTTTACTCTGATAAGCATCATACTCCGATGCATTTTGAAAAGTTATTAAATAGTTTCGGATTGTGATTCAAGATAATCTGATTGATTCATGTGGTCTTGCTGTGATAGTGATTGATCTATTTCCTATTTTTATTTTTATACCGCATTTACGCATATATAAAACACCGTAATGAATTAGTGATTTAGTCTATGACCTAATAATTATTCTTTTTTTTTTAAGAGTAAACTATTTAAAGAACAAAAAAGAAGAGGAGTGAACATTCTAGTGTAGGGTAATATGGTCATCATGTCATGGACTCTAAACCAAACCAAACAAGAAACAGCCCTCTGCCTCCTTTTCTAGCTGAGTTGCAGGTAACACATAACACTAGGTAGCAGAAGTAAAGACTAGAAGGGAAGAAGCGAACTCAAGAGAAGGCAAAGCAATGGCACTATGGATGGAGAAAGGCGCCGAACCCCAAACCGAAAGCGAAAAAGCTGACCTTGATGCCATCGCCGCCCTCAAAGAATCTGCTGCTATTGAACTCAAGGTCCTCTCTTACTCAACAAGTAAACAACTTTGTGACTCTGGTCTCTTGTGTTTAAAATTTTACTGGGTTTGCAGGAGAAGGGGAACGAGTTTGTGAAAAAGGGTAAGAAGCATTACTCGGATGCCATAGACTGTTACACCAGGGCAATCAATAACCAAGCTTTGAGCGACCCAGAGACGTCTATTCTGTATTCGAATAGAGCCCATGTCAATCTTTTGCTTGGTAATTACAGACGTGCTCTTACGGATGCTGAGGAAGCAATTAGGCTCAGTAACACTAATGTCAAGGTAGTACTGATTCTTGAACTTGTTCTTAGTTCTCAGCTGGGATTTGTCTGCAAAGTTTGAATATTTGGTTGTTTGGGGTGTTAAGCATATTTGGGTGTTGTTGGCTTAGGCATTTTACCGAGCTGCGAAAGCGTGTTTGTCATTGAACTTGTTGGCTGAATCGATTTCACATTGCAAAAATGGGCTTCAAATTGACCCCAGTAATGAAGGGCTAGAGAAGCTATTAGGGCAGGTTGAGTCAAAGAAGATGGAACTTGAACAGCGCGAGGCTCAAGTCTCCAAAGCTCTTACTGAGGCTAAGGTCTGAATTTTCGTGCTACTGGGATGATACCATTGTGAATTATAGTTGTTTTGTGGTGATTGTTCTCAAGATGATTTTTGTTTCTTGGTTGAGCAGGACATTGTTTCTGCGATTGAAAAAAGAGGCTTGAAGGTTGGGAAGCCAATGTATCAAGAACTTACTGGATCAAGAAAGCCTGTATTGGACAAGAATAGTATTCTTCATTGGCCTGTTCTTCTTTTGTATCCAGAGGTTATGTCGAGTGACTTTATCGAGGATTTCTGTGAGACGGAAATGTTCTCGGCTCATCTTGATATGATATCCTTCTCTTAAAGTGTTGTCCTATATGTTAAAGATGAATTGTCAATGAGTGTTTTATGTGGTATGCAATACTTTTCGACATGTGGATTTTGTTATGTCCTCAACTCCCAAACATGTTTTCAGAAAGCGCCCCGCCTTTGCCGTGGGACGAGAAACACAATTATACTCGTGATGCTGTTGAACTATTCTATGAAGTAAGTCATTTATTTAAATGTGATTTTGTTGTTAAATTCCCTCTATATGTATAATGTTTTGTTTACTTGAAGTAAAAGGAAGTTCCTTCTTCAAGAGTCATTTGTAGATTCTTCCATATTGAATTTTTCAGCAAATTATTCTTTTAATTAGCATGCTGTTCTATTTTTTCTGGTATCTTATCATTTTGAGATTAATTAGCTAATTCAACTCAGCAATTTGACCATATCAACCACATGAGCTGATGATAGTTATACTGCTAGGATGGTGCTATTCACTTTTTTGCATGATCTTTAGTGAACTCTGGCATGCCTATTGGAAATCAAATTTTGATTAGTTTGTAGGTTTGTCTAGTTCCCTACTGTCAGGACATGAGTTCACAGCTGGCTTGTTGATATAAATCAACTTTTGAAACAGGATATTTCTCTTTTGTGTTGCAACTAGCTCTTTCTGGGATTTTTGTGTGCATGTCTGTATATTAGAGAACTTATATAAAACTAGCCCTCTCATTTTTCATTTTCCCTGAAGACCTGATGCATATCCAAGTACTCCAAGTAATGATTTTCTGTATCTTTAAACATCGCATAGTTCTGTCTCGTTTCTAATTCCTCTGCCCTTTATTTACCAGGCTAAATCAGGAGTTCCACTGTCAAAGACGAAGATTCTTCGTTGTCTCCTAGAGGGAACTCCAGCATCCAATCTGGAAAGCATGGTTGAGGAAAAAGATGCAACTGAAAATTCTAATTTTGGCAGCGCAGCTGGTAGGTTTCATTCAAATTATTTTTCCTTCCATTTTCCTATTTCAAGTGACAGCTACTGATATATACAATATTTGTTTTTTCTATTTCTGTACCTTTTATCTGTAGTTCATTAATATGCACCTGAGTATTCAGCTATTAGGCAAGAAATCAATCAAAATCATGGTTTGTGAGTGTATATCAAGGACTAGAGGTCTATGAATACTTATGTTGTCAGTGGTCTGCGGATATAGCTTCTCCTATTCATATAATTATTAGAATACTAGTGCAGAAATCTTACACTATATGGCAACTTTGTTTATCTTACTTTCGAAGTTTACACCTTTGCTATTTTAATAAATCATCTGTCCTATGTCTTCTGCGTTCAGTCACTACACATAATTATGTTTTCACTTGGCTTTAGGATATGAACTTTCATTTGTGATTGTAGATTATATGTGCTCATGCTGATACAAGTTGGGAGACTGAACACTAGATTGGTGATTTAAGTTGGGGTCTTTGAGCTACTTCTACAATACGATCATTTTATGAAAATTGATACCTAATGGACTATATACAATCTTTCAGTTCATTTGGGAGAGCTGATAGTTATCTCTTACTTTTGATGCATCTTCTTTAGTTCTGTTCCAACTTCCAACTAAATGTTGTATGTAACTTATAATTTTTGCAAACTGTTTCTTATAGTGATTCAAGTTATTGCTTTGGCTGATTGCATAGAAAATGATCCAACCCACTCTGTAGGTTTTACTTTGCTCCACAGGGTTAGCTAATCTTTCTTTATCTGATGTTCCTCAGGCAAAGGTTCCTCTAGATGGGTCAAAGTAAATGAGAAAAGAACCCTTTATGATATTCTGAAAGAAGCTAATTTCATTATTCAAGGGATCCCAGGTGTGCATTTAACACTCGTTTTTAGTCAAGTTTTCATTTTTTAAATTCTTGTTTCCTTGACACAACTCTTTGCCGTGTGTGCAGTGTTCGCTGTTGTTTCTAAAAAATCCAGCTTCTACAAAGAGTTCAAGGCCGGTGGCTGGGCTCTTCCAGGGTAGGCTGCAATTTTAAGATACTGAGTTCCTGGTTTGGCTCCCTATTGAATTAGTCAAAAGCAAACAATTGCTAGGTATGTCTAGGAGTCATAGTTTTTGTTACACAGGACTGGCTTTGGACCACCCATTTCAGAATGAAGGCAAGGCAAGTCACAACGTTGTACAATTGTGATTCTTTAGAAATGTTTGTTTAGTAGTTAAGTTAGTTCTTACACATCGACATGAAGACCCTAAATATAGCCCAGCCTATATGACCAAAAAAAATATAGCCCAGCTTTTCGTTGAATCAAGTCTTTTGCTTCATTGTCGAATCTCTATTCTCTAGACTTATCATTGTACTTGCTTTTTAATCAACACGTCAAAATATTTCTACACGGAATTAACGCCTAGTGTTTTAGGTTGTTAGCAGCTGTGAGATATACGTAAGACAATAGTGATGGAGAGTGTTTGCTCCTATAGAAAAAGACCCGAAATTGGAATTTTTCCATTTCCCAGAACAAGAAATTAGAAGCAAAAGAGGAAAGAAAATTTCATTTGATCAAAGAAAAAGAAATTAATTTATAACATTCATTTCACTAACGCGTACTTAAAACATTCGTTTAATTTGCGTTCATTTCACTAACGTGTTCTTGAAATATACATTTAACTTGGTATGTAATTTGAATTCCTCACGTTATATTCAAAATTCAAAAAAGGAATTAAAGTTCACAGTTTTACAGCCAGTGTGGTAACTACTGAACTGTAATCCCTATAAAGATGGAAAACCAGACGTCTACTTCTCTCCGGAATCTCTTGAGAATCTCCCGTTTATAACCAAATACTAGGAATCTTCCGTTTCTCACTATAAAACTCTGCATTCATTGCTTTCAGATTTCCCTATACCTCTCCACATTTCTCCCTCCAATGGCGGCCATCACTTGCTCCGCCTCGGACCTCCAGCCCCTCCTGGGCCCCAACGCCACTGCGGCCGCAGAATACATCTGCGGCCGTTTGGTGCCGTGTCGAACAAGTTTGTCGACACGGGCTATGCAGTTGACAACACGTATCTTCTCTTCTCTGCCTATCTTGTTTTCGCCATGCAGCTCGGCTTTGCAATGCTCTGCGCTGGCTCCGTTCGTGCCAAAAACACCATGAACATTATGCTCACCAATGTCCTCGACGCCGCCACCGGTGGCATCTTCTACTATCTTTTCGGTTTTGCCTTCGCCTTTGGAACTCCCTCCAATGGCTTCATTGGCAAGCAATTCTTTGGTCTCAGCCATTTTCCTTCCCCCTCTTTCGACTACGGCTACTTTCTCTACCAATGGGCCTTTGCCATTGCGGCTGCCGGAATCACTAGTGGTTCAATCGCCGAAAGGACCCAATTCGTGGCCTATTTGATCTATTCGTCTTTCTTGACAGGATTTGTGTACCCGATTGTGTCACATTGGTTTTGGTCTGCAGATGGATGGGCTAGCCCTGCTCGTGCTGAGAATCTCTTGTTTGGTTCTGGTGTGATTGACTTTGCAGGCTCCGGCGTTGTGCACTTGGTCGGAGGCATTGCCGGTTTGTGGGGTGCGCTGATCGAGGGGCCTAGGATCGGCCGGTTTGATCATGAAGGCCGGTCCGTGGCAATGCGTGGACATAGTGGCACATTGGTTGTTTTGGGCACATTTTTGTTGTGGTTTGGTTGGTATGGTTTCAATGCAGGTTCATTTCTCAACATATTGAAGGTTTATGGTGATAGTGGATCTTACTATGGACAATGGAGTGCTGTGGGCCGGACTGCTGTGACAACCACCTTGGCCGGATGTGCGGCAGCATTGACTACCCTCTTCGGAAAGCGCCTGCTCTCCGGGCACTGGAATGTCACTGATGTGTGCAATGGCTTGCTTGGCGGGTTCGCAGCAATCACATCTGGCTGCTCAGTGGTTGATCCTTGGGCAGCAATTATTTGTGGGATTGTAGCGGCTTGGGTTTTAATCGGGTGCAACAAGCTTGCCGAGAAGTTGAATTATGATGACCCTTTGGAGGCTGCACAGCTGCATGGAGGGTGTGGTACGTGGGGGATCATATTCACGGCCTTGTTTGCCAAGAAGGCTTATGTGAATGAGGTCTATCCTGGGCACCCGGAGAGGCCATTTGGGCTGTTTATGGGAGGCGGCGCCAAACTGTTAGCTGCGCATTTGGTGCAGATTGTGGTGGTTGCTGTGTTTGTGAGTGTGACGATGGGGACATTGTTTTTCTTGCTGCACAAGTTGAAGCTGTTGAGGATTTCATCAGACGAGGAGGAATGCAGGCAGGATGGATGGATTGGCTTATGTCTATACTGATGAAAGTGGCATGAAATCTGGATATATGGTGTCCAACACTGGTCCTCCACATGTTTGATTTGATGATCCTAGCTAGTTAGCTTTAAATTCTACATGCATGTATATATAGGTCCATTAGGTAATTTTAGTTTATGAAACATGTAGTAGCTGGACTTTGTTTTGATTACAAATGCATTGATTCTGCATTTTGCTTCATTTTGCTTAGTTTGTGTGGTTTCAATGATATCATATGTTGAGGTCAAGTAAAATAAAATTATCTGTACTTCTAGTCTAACTTGTGTTTGTGTGGTTTGATAAGAAATTCTCCTCTGTTTTGAGCATGTAGTGTTATCTGTCTACTTCATTAGAACCACCGGAGCTAAACACAAATCCATAAAACAAGAGCCCACATACACAAAATCAAGAGTTTCTTCTTCTTTTTCTAAATGTACCAAAACAGATTGAAAACACCTCAAGGAATAGAAACCTTCAAGCATTTCTCGGAATCAGCTCAAAATCGGCATCTTCCTCTTGCAACTTGTTGTCCCTTGCAAAAATGGGTCATGTTAATACCGCTCACATGAGTTTGGTCCATGCTACTGAATTTGGCGCAAGGATTTCTGTCTTTTAGTTGCTTCAGAAGCTGCAACTCTCCTTGGTTTCGGTCACTTAATCCCTTGAAGTCTCTCTAAAACCTAACTCCCCTGCATAAATCAACTGAAGGAATTGAAAATGTGCAGCTTTCTAACAGGCATTGATTGAACTTTATTTGCTGTTAAAGAAACCAAGACACTCAATATCAGATTCATCGTTTCAGATACACATTTAATGATCAAGCAAATATTAGGATTTAGAGAATTGGCCTAATACTCAAAACTATTCCCGTTAGTCAAAAGAATTATAGAATGAATTTTAAGTATTTTAATCTCAACTCTTTAAATTAAATCTAAAGACAAAATGAAATAGTTTTGCCATAAAGGGGACCGGAATTAGGCATAGAAGAAACCTATGGCAATGAAGCATGGCCATTAAGTTCTTCACTTCTTCAACAATGCCCAGATTTGTTTTAATTTTCTGATAACCATTGCGTTCTGTTTTTATCATGCATTAATTGTATTCAATTATTCATCCTGACAGAGTTTCTCGATCAACCTATTCGGACTAGACTGGGTTCAACAGCTGCTATTGTCTATGTATGCATACGGGTAAAATGATTGAATTGTGACCAACAAGAAAGCATAATATCAAGACTGTTTCACTCTTCTTAACAAGCAAAAGCCTCCTTCAATACACAACATCCAGCAAACCAGTGTGCAGTTCTACTTAAAAAAGCAGCAACATCCAGTTATTTTTTGAAACAGCCATCAGTAGGAGGGATATATAACAAAGAAAAAGGGAACAAGAAGTTTCATCCCATGCGAAACTTGGAGGCAGGCGCTATTATGCTTCTGTAGAAAGCACACACCGGAGGCATCCCCCTTCATGCATCAAATCAAATGCCTTGTTTATTTCCCCAAGGGTCAAAGTGTGGGTGATGTATTCATCAACTTTGATTTCCTGTAACAAGAGAGCATAATGTTCAAATTCATTTACTAGTTAATAAAGGAGGAATTCACCAACACTTGTCAAACCATTTGTCACCTTCTTCAAGTACTTCTCTACAAGCCAAGGCACCTGTGAGCGGCTCTTGAAACCACCAAAGGCTGTTCCCTTCCACACACGACCAGTCACCAGCTGAAAAGGACGAGTTGATATCTCCTGCCCTGATGCCGCAACACCTACAATAACTGATGTTCCCCAGCCCTGCAAGTTTTTCAAGTGATGTCAAGATTTGTTCTACACCAATAAATCAATCCACCAGTCAAAAAAGCACTCACCTTGTGGCAGCACTCCAAGGCAGCCCTCATCACTGAGACATTTCCCAATGCACTCAAAGCTATAGTCAACACCACCATCAGTGAGATCAACTATGACCTGTTGGATTGGCTTCTCATGGTCCTTTGGATTCACAAATTCAGTAACTCCAAAGTTCTTTGCTGCAAACAATACATGTAAATTTTAGAATCTTCGCTAAAACGATACCAAAGAAATTGAGAAACTGCTTGAGAGACGAGACATTAATAACAGAAGCTGAAGACACATCAATAAGTATTTTTTGACTTTTATGACAAATTAAAACAGCAGCCAAAAGACAGTCCTAGGTAGGAACTATAATACTCTTGACAGAGGCAAATTGAATGTACTTCAAATATTTGGTCAGAGGTGTATAATTTTTGCAGGGAAAAGCTTGTGACATCAACTCATTTTCAGTTAGTGTGAATGCCACCTATTCTGACTACCCATTACTGGTGGCCTATATGCTTCATTCCTTCTTCCATTAAAATTTACAAGTAGAAGTCAACTTTTTCCTTTCACCCAAGGTCACATTTGTTGAAAAGCATGGAGAATCATACGAAAAAAGAATACAAAAACTGATAAATCAAGATTTACTGTATAAGGTTATGATGTGGAAGAACTTCAGATTTACCTGTATCAAACTTCTTGCTATCGATGTCAATGCCAATTATTCGTGATGCACCAGCTGTTTTGGCACCCTCGGCAACCTGTCAAGCATGTCAACTAGTCACCCCTTACAATTCAGAACTCCATCATAAGATATGAAACTGAAGGTCCCGTGGAAACTTACTGCAAGACCAACAGTTCCAAGGCCAAAAATAGCAACAATTGACCCTGCTTCTACTTTTGCTGTGTTCCAAACGGCCCCAAGACCTGGAATTACATGCGTATGAGTAATCAAGATGGAAGGAACAGAGAAATTTCACATATATCATACATACAAAAGGCCAAAACTGCCAAAAACATGTATCAAAATATTAAGCAAAACATCCTCTCTATAGCTACACTTTTATCTTCTTTCTTTTTCCTTTTAGAAAGAACCAGGCAACTTCTTAGGAAAGCGGAAATAAGTATCACTGCTGTATGAATATATAGTTTCAATACAAACTGAATTGAGATGTAAGATTTTATCCAAAGTTGAAACCGGGGACTAACTAGAAAAGTTCTATTATCCTTACCAGTAGGAACACCACATCCGAGAAGGCATACTTTCTCCAAAGGAGCTTTTGGATCTATCTTGGCAACACTAACATCATGAACAACAGTGTACTGGCTAAATGTCGAGGTTCCCATAAAATGGTAAATAGGCTTTCCGTTTATAGAGAAACGGCTCTGACGATCACTCATCATGACTCCAACTCCAGTGGCAGCACGTACTTTTCCACAGAGATTTGTCTTCCCGGATTTGCAAAACTTGCACTCTCCGCATTCAGCCTGGTAACAAGGGATGACATGGTCTCCCGCCTGAACATCAGTAACACCTTCACCAACACTCTCAACAATCCTGCATTAAGTTGAAGCGGCCGCCTTTGAATCAAAGAACCAACAAAACAATTAATATATATGATATAGCATAAATGACATACCCTGCAGCCTCATGACCAAGAATACAAGGGAAGAGACCTTCAGGGTCCTACAAGGCAAATAAAGTGAGATCAGTGTATTATATTTCCCCCTGCATAAAATTGGTAATCAATCAGAGTACTTTCAAACTAGATTCAAACAGCAGCATTATATTTTCGAAATGCAGAAAAGAACCTATCAACGAAAGTGCTGCCTTACCGAATCTCAGTACCCTTAGTCTTACTAAATTTGAGTTCCTCCTACCATTTCCAAGAATCCTTTGAAATTTTTGTATTCAGTCAGTTCTATTACCACATACACTAAAGTCGGCATTGATATATAATTATATTTACAGTGCTTCCATTCATATAATCATTTTTACATAACACGGCTAACAATAGAGTATAATGGGAAAATTCAATTTAGATGGCACGTCTTAACTCACAATTGATTATCTAACACACCTAATATTAGTTAAACTTGTTATCAAAGCAAAGTCTTGTCAAACAAAGATGAGGTTTGATGGGATGTCCAAAGTCCCCACTTGCCCTAAACTCAGAATTGACCTTCCAACACACCTAATATTAGTTAAACTTGTTATCAAAAATACTATTTACCACCAAACAAAGATCACATAGCTAGTGCCGTACAAGTAATCGAGTGTAAAATTTTAATTTTACAAAAGAAAAGGTAAAAAAAATACAGAGAGAGTGAGAGTTTTGACCTTGCCGCCCCAGGTGTAAGCGTCGGTGTGGCAGAGAGCGGTGTAGAGAATCTTGACGCGGACCTCTCCGGCCTGCGGCGGAGCCACCTGGACGTCTTCGATAACCAAAGGCTTGTTGGGTTCCCAGGCCACCGCCGCTTTGCAGGTGATGACTTGACCTTGGGTCGCCATGGATTTGACTCAGACTCAGACTCAAACTCAAACCACAAAGCGAAACGGGAGAGATAGAGAGAGAGAGAAGATGAGAGATCGGATGGAGAAGAGTGACTACTCACTCATGTGGAGTGTGAAGTGGACAAAACGAATGATTTATATGGCCTGTTTCAGAGAACCCGACCCGGACCCGGGTTCTGGTTGGGTTGTGGGCCCTACCGTTTTACCTCCTAATGAATCTGGTATATCCATAATAATATGATAGATAATTAAGATTAAGATAGATAATTAAGCCAAATTGAATCGGTTTTGAAATCCATATTTGTTTCGCTCCGTTAATGGAGTATCGCATTTCTATCCGCTATAGATTCAAATCAAAACTCAACACGTTGTGAATATACTATTTGATTTATTTTTATTTTTTTTTTGCCCTTTTTAAGGCTTTTATATATGATCCATTTGATATAACCAAGTGTGAGTTTGTCAGAAAAACCCAATGGCTTTGGATTTAGGCCCATGGAGAGTTTGTATAGCTCTAGCTCCTTAAGATCATAGTCCACTTGGACTAATACATAATGAAGAGAACAGGAAAATAGGGCTGGCATTTTCAACCGAGACAAACCAACCAACCGAATCCGAGCCGAACCAAAGAAGTTGGTAACCGACATTGTCGGTAACCGAACTCTTGGTACGGTACAACCGTACCTACTCCACATACACGGTACGGTAATGGTTTCAATTTTTGTATATACATGGTATACCGTACCAACCGAACTCATATACAATCAAAACTTTATTTTTTGTATTTTTTATTCTTCTCTCTTCTTCTTTTAGACACTCACTTCTTCTGTTCTCTTCTCTTTCTTCTTTCTTCTAGTTTTTTATTCTTCTCTCTTCTTCTTTTAGACACTCACTTCTTCTGTTCTCTTCTCTTTCTTCTTTCTTCTAGTTTTTTATTCTCTCTCCTTCTTCCTGGACGGTCACTTCTTCTTCTCTCTCCTCTTTCTTCTTTCTTCTAGTTTTTTATTCTTTCTCTCCTTCTTATGGATGGTCACTTCTTCTTCTCTCTCATCTTTCTTCTTTCTTCTAGTTTTTTATTCTTCTCTCTGTTTGGCTCCAGCTTTTCTTGAGCTGGTCAGCAGTCTTTTTTCTTGCGTGGGCGTGCCAGCACCGTTCGGGTGCCGTCGTCGGGGGTGTCCCTTGACCTGACTTCTTTTAAGCGACTGTAGACGAGGAGAGCACCAACCTCGTCGTGGGGGTCTTCTATGCCTCGTGGTGAGGACTTTATCTTGTATCACCAAGTCGATACTCAACGTTGTAGGTCGAGCAGAGTGAAATCACCGGAAAGTAGAGAGAACTTGCCAAAGCGTGACTTTAGCTTAGTTGGTTTGCTAGGGTGTTACCCTTACTTGGCTGGTTCAGTAACCGTTGTGGTCGCGGTACTACAGTCGGCTCCCGAGGAGACTATGACTGAAACACTTTGACAGAGGGTTTGGTGACACTGACAGTCGGCTCTTGAGAATACTAGGACTGGAGTGTGTTCACCGGTAAGAGAAGGAGAGAAGTTGCTCTAGAGAGGCTTGGATAATCTTAGAGATTGTTGTTGAATTGTGTTGTTCTTGTTACTTGTTGTAGCCTCTATATATAGGCTACCAAGCCATAGTGGTTGGCCTTAAACAAATCATGATGGGTTAGGTTTGAGCACTTAAAACACTAATGGAATGTTAGGTTTAAGCACTTACTGCTCCAATTTTTCTGCAGCTATATCTCCACCAAGAACTCAAAATGGGCCTTCCACTTCTTCATATCAAATGATCCACAATGAGTGTAGATCATTGTGGCAAATTTTCAGAGCTTTCTTCCATGTGGTTGGGCCGAAAATGTTGTTGGCCTCCTTACAGGTCCAGTTTTGCTTCTGCAGAAAATTGGACTGATTGTTTGAAGGCTTTCCACTCATAACTAGCTCTGGAACTCTTCATAAGAAATAATCCTTGGGATGTCTAGAAATAATCTGGAAAGTTTTATCTCATTTGGATTTCATTTGGTTAGTCTGTCGACCCTCCTTCCTTGTTTAGCTCAGTTTCTCCTAGCCGAAGTAGAAAATGTGCTAAAGTTAACTTTTCATTTCCATGCTTCCATCATTTCCTTTTCTTGCAGCTCGCATAATCTTCCATAGTAGGCTTTATTTAGCCTCTAAATAATATATTTTGAATTTGTTGACAATATATAGGTTGAGCCACTAACTTTGGCTCAATTTCTCCAAGACACGCCTTGTCAGGCCAAAATGCTCATTTTGGGTCCAAACACTCTCTTCTTCTTTCTGCACCCTCTCTTATTCTTCTCTCTTCCCTTTCTTATTTCTTCTAGTTTTTTTATTTCTCTCTTCGCTTTCTTCTTCTTCTTCTTTCTGGAGACGCTTTTCTTCTTCTCTCTTTCTTCTTCTTTCTTTTTTCTTCTTTCTGGACTCTCTCTTCTTCTTCTCTCTTCTCTGAGCCTCTCAAACTCTTCAAAGAAATTCTCTCTCTCTCTCTCTCCGGCACGGGCCCTCGATTCTCAGCCTCTCTCTGGCCATGATGGGATTTCAGTAGCTCTGGTTAAACTGGACTTCCACTCTTCCAGCTCTCTAGCTCTCCCATGACTCTGGGTTTCTAGGTTCAGTAGCAAAAGTGGTAAGTCAAATTTATGGGTTTTGGATTCAATGATTATTTAAGCTCGGTGATTCTTCAACTCTTCACTCTTGTTAGAAACTCGGTTGGAGGACCAACCAAGCTTCTCGGTATACCGATATGTTGGTATACCGACTTCTGTGGCCGGTAATGGGAGAAGATTTTGTGTACCATATTAGTCTGGTACGGTAGCTAGTTTTGGACTTGCAGTTCCGGTACCGAACCGAACCCAGCCCTACAGGAAAATGAGACATGTCCATAGTTTGTTAAGTTCTTAAATTCTTAAGGCATATGGTCAGTTAATGAATTTTAGAAGCTGAAGTACCATGTACGAGTTAAGCTTTGTTGGCGTAATAATTTACAACACGGATTAGAATTTAATTTGAAGTTAAAATCATAAATCAACGGTTGATAATCATTTATTTATAACATTTGATGATTAGGGTTTGTGACCTGAAAGAACTCCGTCTACTGTTCTAGATGATAATTATTGTAGGTATATATGCTCCTACAAGTCCTACTAGAAACCCACCAAAAACGACAATGACGGTGGTGATGACAATGACGATGAATGGGGCACGTGAGGTCTAGGTGACTACTGCTCCAGATGATTCTTAACTTTCAAGTTATACCTGATCTGTTTCCTTATGTTTCTTTAAAACCTTCAAAACGTGAGTGCATGTACAATTAACAATACTAGGCACAACAACTCATCGTTTACAAGGTATAAAATGTGTGCAGCCACTAATTAAGTCAAATTCCATGTCTGAATGAGACAACTACTGCAATTTCTAACTTGGAGCCAACAACTTAATGATTTTGATATTCACTTGCGGTTCACTCTTGTATTCCAAATTGGGCATCCAAGATTGAAGAAAAACCTGCTTCATACATAAACAATGTGTGACAGATATGAATTCATGATTCACACATATGAGTTTAGAATTCCATGTTAAAGAAAGACTTGATGGTTACCCTTTTAACCATTTAGAAGTCATTTGATTCTAAACGCTTAATACGTTTAAATATAATTCAATAACTAAAATTAAATGGCCAAAAATTTTATTTGATTGATCTTAATTTGGTAAATATATTGAAGAAGTGACAATTGACAAGTGTCAGATATGTCGGTGAATTATGATATATTAGCTATTTAGAGAACAGTTTATAAGAATTATAGACATGATCAAAGTCAATAATTCAACAATATTTGCACGTGGAAGATGTTCTGATTTGAGGAGGAGGATGAGGATGACATATGGAGGAGGGAAGCAAAAAGGGCTGACAGTAGCTATGTCGGTATCTTCAAGGATTTTGATTCCCGGTCAAACTGTCATATGGACCATCCATTCACCACTTGCCACGTATCCCACGTCGGTTAGATTTTCAGTCCAACCGTTGGACCAGTCAAGGATATTTAGGCATATAAATATCACAACAGTAAAATGCATATCGCACAAATTAAAAGCAAAAAACTGTTAATATACGATGTTACGTGACAACAGTAAAATTTTATCATAGACCGTCACAAATCTGCTTACTATATTGGATTGATTTTTAACACTTCAATAGTGCAGTGCATGTAGAAAAATGCTAGAGATCTTAAATTTTTATACAAAATTTAGATCACAAATGATGTGGCACGCGTCATGTTGGCATTTTGCCTTAAAAATATATTGATCAGGTGGAATTTATTCATTTTTTATTATATTATATTCAGCCTAAATAAAAAAATAAATTTAACCCCTATCATTATGTGTGAATCGCCTCCACAGCTCCACTCTCACCGTACCAATTAATCTCCAGACTTGATGCCTTTTTGCTATTGCTATTTCAGATATCTTGTTGGAGGTTCAGTTCATTCACCTATAATATGACATAAGCAAAAGCTGCTCTCTCTCTCTCTCTCTCTCTCTGTGAAGTTTTCTGTTGCAAATCTCCACCATTAAAATGTATTAAACCCTGCATGTTTAAGTTCTTCCTCTTGTCCATCGTGATTTTTTTATTGATTGGGTTTTGATTGCAGCACTAGCTGCACTTTAATATCAAATGATTCACATCCCTTTTCCTATATTTCCAATGAATGATATGAGACATGAATTTAGAAATAATATAATTAAGGGCAATAGCGATAAATTTAGAAATGTACAATCGCGATAAATTTAGAAATAATTACAATAGTTTGAAAGAACTTATTATGATTTTTTTTTTAAATGTTTGATCATATGTTTGTAATCTATATAGATAATACGATGATATTTGATATTTTTTTAATTGGCCGGTCCTAATTAAATTTTGTTCGAACATAATTTAATAAGTTCATACGTTGTGCTCTGTTGCACACTTGCACAGTTGCACTATTCTTTTAAATTTTAATGAAATGTTTGCGGTCAAACAAAAAAAAAAAGCGTATCCTAAACACGCTTGAGAGGAGAGGAATTTCAAGTAAAGAATGAACAACGCCGTTAGCTTGGAGTTAGGGAGAGATTAGGGTTCTTTGCGACGCAAGTGATGACATTAATACAATTATTTTCTCAATTTGAATGGGATTTTGAGAGGGAGCTTCTTTTCATACCTCCAAATTTGGTATTTTGACCTCCTTATCAAATAGACCTCCAACTTATTTTTACAAATAACTAATTTGCTATCTACACCTCTCTAATTTTCCTATACTGCCCATCGTCCAATAAAATCAATAAAAGTTTTTTTTTTTTTTTTGATTCTTTTCATACTTTCAAAAATCAGTAGTTGGATCTTCTTCAGTTTTTGAAGATTTGGAATTGCAACAATTTTTTTTTTGGAAGTTCATCCTCCGTATACGAGTAACAGAGGTACTACAAATATGTTTTCCAAGTATTATTTTCATTGTATTAGTTGTCCCTAAACTAATTCTCTCCTACTTGTTTCCATAGCAACTTGAAATGAACATGCATGGTCCTTTTGTTTTAGATATGTATGGAATAGTGGAGGGAATTACAATAATCAACCATGAGTCTAGTGCATTCTCCATAGATTTATATCAGAGGATCGAATTTTTCATCATATCTATAGAATAGTTCCACATAAAATTGTTCTGCACTGATGATGTGCGGGAAGATCTTGTGGACAACTACCCATTGCTGCGTTTATCGTATAAACATGCTGGAGTACTGCTTTTTGTCACCGCTTGTTCACATGTTTGATTGCATTTAGAATGAGTAGGGCTTCATCAACTGATGTATCTTTGTATTTCCTATTTTCTTTCCTTTTATTTTTTACTTTTTTTATAGCGCAGTGATAGATCTTGTAAATTGTCAGTTGTGTGAGCAAGGAAGTCTATCACTTTACAAGGACAAAGTCAAATTCAGAAAATTCTGACTATTTGGTGATATAATAAATTGGAGGAGAAAATTTTTCCTAAGTTGAAGACTATTACTGTTCGTAGAGATAAAAAAAGATTTTTTCTCTCCTTATTTGTGTCTTTATTAGTAATTTAATATGAGTTGACAAAGTCAACTATTACTTGGAAAAAATGAGAGGTCTAAATACCAATTTTGGAGGTATAAATAAAAGCTCCCATTTTGAAATGAAGAATAAATCTAAAAATTGTGATGTAGCGTAGCGTGAGAGTAAGTGCTTTACCAGTTGACACCCAATGGCAAATTAAAGCACCGAAAAACAATAATTAGTGATTATGACATATATAATACACCATAGTCCATAGATGCATGTGAAAATTGTGGTCAAGTCAATGGTAAATACTTAATGAGGAGTGAGGGTGAGAGAGAAGAAGAAGAGCTAGCTAGCTGTCCTTCTCTTCCTTCCCTCCCCTATATATTAAGCTTCCTTATCCTTCTCCTTCTCTTTCTGTGTAAAAGATTCCCTTCCCCTTCTCCCATATCCCCCACAATACCTTGAGCTTTTGGCTACAACCCAAAACAAGAACAAGATATTATTCCAAAAAAAACAGTTCCACCAGTACTGCTATAGCTCTTTCTTATAAACATGGCTGCAGACTATTCCTGCTCTTCATCTTCATCTTCTTCTTCCTCAAACCTAAGAATCACAGTTGAGAAAAACCCTTCTGAGTCTCGCTTATCTGAATTGGACATCAAGTGCTGGCCCAAGTGAGTCTCTCTCTCTCTCTCTCTCTCTGTGTTCATCATATAATATAATTAAGGGTGTCTTTTGTTAGGTGGGGTTGTTCTCCTGGGAAGTACCAGCTGAAGTTTGATGCAGAGGAGACGTGTTACTTGCTCAAGGGAAGAGTGAAGGCATACCCGAAAGGGTCATCGGAGTTCGTCGAGTTCGGAGCCGGCGACCTGGTTACGATCCCAAAGGGACTCAGTTGCACTTGGGATGTATCGATTGCTGTTGATAAACACTATAAATTCGAATCATCTTAACTATTTTAATATCACTCTTTATAGATCATTGTCTTCCATCTCTTTGTAATTTAGATTTTTTTCTGGGTTTTTTAGGGTTTTATTTAGGATTGATTGGGAGGGAGTGAATCTAGTAATCCCATTGTTCTCTTAGTAGTCAAACAAAGGGAAAACAATTAGTCAATGCATGTCCCATTGCAACTAATCCTGATAATAGCTTTTAATGTACCTTTGACTGGTCAGACTAGATAGTTTTTTTTTTGTTTTTATTTTTATTTTTATAATTTATAGTTGCAAGTAAAAAAATTCTTTTGTGTAGCCAATGATTTGGGCACGTAAATGTTTCATATATTTTAATTGTTTTGGAATTAGGTTAATTAGTTTGACGGTTTATGTAGTATTCAAATGTTTCATATATTTTAATTGTTTTGGAATTAGGTTAATTAGTTTTACGGTTTATTTAATATTCAGTTACACGATTTCATACTCAAAATTTTTTACAACGACACTAGTCGAAGTGAAATAAATTTAAGTCTACGACGTTAGTCTAATTTTTCTTTAGGGATAAGCAGAGGCATAGCTATAGTTGAAACTTTGAGTTCTCTATTATTAAGAAATGAAAAGAATCGGTTAAAAAGTTGGGCTATTTGCGATGGATAAATTTTACAATGCCATTCGCCCCTAATGGAAAGGTGTTTTCACCGTTAGCTTTCATGATCATGGTAGCTAATAAGAAAATGTTACAGTAGTATTGATGACTGGTACGTATAGTTAGACAAGAGATAGAATAAAAAGAAAGAAAAATTAATAAAAGCAATCGTCCATTTGTCCTCATTTTAATATGGATGAGTGTTCGTGATTACAGTAATATCCTCCTGATCAGTAAGTATGAAGAAAGAGATAACGATCCTGTTGCCCTTTAATCTAGATCATGAGAAAATAATAGGGAATTTGAGTTGATAAACTAATTTTTTTGGGCAGTTTTAACACTAGTTATGACAGGGTCAATAATATTTAGAGAAGGGAAAGGAATATCTGTATTTAGAGAAGGGCAGTAAGTATGTCGTCATGTCTGTGTTTGGTTTGGAATTATTAGGGTTTCTTATTTGGGTGAAGGAGGATGGTACCAGTTGAATGGACCAAAAGTTTGTCCGGATAAAATTGGTTCCTAGGGCTTCGGATCCCATCTTCGTTTTTGTTTGCTTAGCTGGATGATGCTTCTACACATGCTTCTTTTGTTCTCACCCCATGACTCATTCAAATTCATATATCTCCTCACGTGACTCCTTCAACTGTTTTTCTGCTCATCTATACTATTATTAAAAAAAGAGGGTTTGTTAGCCAAAATCTAAAATTTTGACAGAATTAACCCTAAAATATTAATAAATTTTGAGAATTAATTAAATCACAAGGATAATTAAGACATTTACAAAATGTATTTTTCTTTAAAAAATTTGCAAAAAGGTATCTATAACCCACTTTTCTCTCCCACTTTATTTTCTCTGCAATAACCAACTTTTTTATTTTTTATTTTTTGAAGAAAAAAAATTAATAACTTACACATGCAGAGCATGTGTGGAAAAATGCTAGTATATATTAATTCTAGAATGCAGTCAGTTTTTGTACCATGCAGGATTACAGGTTAATAAGTCATCCGATGACTTTACACTTTCGCCGACGAACCAGCATATGTTAACAGTTTTGTCCGACGACAAAGACAACAAGATAAAAAATGTCACACTTTTGTCGACGACAAATTCGTCCAGAGAGGTCTCCACCCTCTCCGTATTTGGATTACTAGTCATCCGCATAATTATACCCATCCTTAAGTAAACAAATTCAAGATTGATTCTAGTTTTGAAGGTCTTTCAGAATTGTGAATTGAATATGTATGCTCAATGCCTCGTTTGGTTCGTGAAAAAGAAAATAATTCATTTGCCTCTCCCATATCATGGGAAATTAAATTTCCCACAAAGTCTCATTTTCGGTGTTTAGTAACATAAAGAAAGTTGTTAAAAAGTTTGTAATTAATGCAATAAAATAATAATAAAATAACTAATAAATGTATGAAAATAATTGGGGAAAGTAAATCCTTTGGGTCTATGGAATGAGCCACTTTCCTCCATATTTTCCCTTCTTTAAAAAAATATTTCTTTTCTTTTACATCCCAAACACAAGAAAAGAATGGGGTTCTTTCCCCATAGTCCAATTTCGTGTACCAAATGAGGCATAAATCCTCTAGGAAAGAACACATTTTAAGGAGTTTTTCAACTAGCGATCTTCTATATACAAGGGAAAATGATCTCAGTATCGATGGCCTAAGAGCAATTCTAACAGCTTCTCTATAATTTTTATATCATAGGGATGTAAAAGTCAAAGCTTTCCAAAATTTTCTTCTCACACTTCAACAGATTATTTTACAGCAATCTCTAAGATCTCTATAATTAGAGCAACTCTAACAGCTTCCTCATATTTTAATTTTTCTCTATTTTAGGGAAAATGAGCCTCTTTTGCTCCAAACATATTACCTATAACTATCTATATTTTAGGGATAGTGAGGAAAAAGAAACCAAAATTCCATAAATTTATAGCAATCTCTAAAAATTTAAGAAAGAATTATGGAGATTTTAGAGATAACTGTAAAATATGAAATCTGTTGGAGTTGAAGAAGAAAAATTGCTTAAAGCTTTGACTTTTGTTTCCTCATAATAGAAAAATTATAAAAAAAAACTGTTGGAGTTACCTTATTCCTTAAAACTTTAGAAATTATAATAAATTTAGGAAGTTTTGTTTTCTCTTTCCTCACTATTCTTAAAATGGAAATAGTTATAGCAAAAGCCGCTCATTTTCCTAAAGTAGAAAAAAATATATAAGAAAGCTGTTAGAGTTAAAGTACAAGTAAATTCAATCGTAACAACCGATTTGAGGCTTGTTATTGAACAATGGAACCATTAAGATCACCACATGTTCATAATATTTGTTACAAAAATCAGAAACTTTTATCCCGAATTTTTTTGTTTGATAGTCATGTCCGTACCATAAATTAGTAATAAAAACAAATTATCAATGTAACGTATGCCATTCGTCTGAATCAGTGGACAGAAGTCACAGAACCTTCATTTTCCACTGAAAACGGTACTTCACAATTTCACAAGCAGATCGACTTTAAATGATCGTTTTGATCAAATAAGTTTTTTTTTTTTTTTTTGTTCTCTTTTTAATCAAACTTCTTTATAACTTATATGTACATGAATCTACCATGTCCCTTGCTATCACCCATACATGGTTTTCATACGCACCACAAATAATTTAAATGGAGCTGATTGCTTGACCTTTGATAGGGTACCCACCATTTTTCACAAGTTTCTAGATCCTTCACAAGTTCACATCATCCTGCTTTGCACTTCAGAATACGTGGTTTTTAGAATGTGCAGAAGCTCGTTCAGAATATGCATTCCGATATCTACATTGTCGTGGATCCTACAGCAACATCTCTCCATAAGTTCCAACAAAAACAGTAACAATAGCACAAGGCAGATGAAATTTATCCCGAAATATGAAAATGTACATTGCTTAATGAAAGAGTGCTTCTATTCATACCTCTCATATTTGGACCTCTTATTATTTTTGAACATTTTAAATTTCTATTTTGCCCTTCCAGTAAACTGAAGGAAAAAAAAAGAGCTAGGAACCTCAAGATCCACTGTACTCGGATCACAACATATTCCAACATGTTAGTTTGGATGATAGAGGAGGTTTGGTGGTGACTGCATGTGTTTCTAATAACATATTTGGATGAGAGATGATGTTTGCTGCTGACATGTTTTTGAAGGGATTGGAGTGGAGTTCTCGTGGCTGCTTGGTTTTCTTCCTCCTCTGATCTTCTAAAGCTTCGATCTTAAAAGCTCTTTGTTTCATTTTTGGTTTGACTTTTGTCCAATTTCTAATTTAACAAGAAGATGCATCCAATTTAGCAAAGGTCTCTCTCTAGCTGGTTGTGAAGAAACGTCAATGGTGAGAGTCCAGAGGAGTTACAGAGTCAGGAACACAGGAGGTGTAAAAAAAATTGAGGATAAAAGTGGAAGTTTGGTGATAAATAATTATTATAGGAGGTCTAACTACTAGTATGGGAGGTATGAATAGAAACACTCTTATGAAAAAGGGATTGCCCAAAATTATGACAAACAAATCTCATTTGGTACAAGTCAAGTTTATATCTAGTGAAAATAATATTTACACAACATGAGAGTTAGTCATGCAGGAAAGCTGAAAGAAGAGATGGTTCACTGTTATGAATCTAGCTTTTAAAATTTAAGCAAACAGAAAAAGATGAGGCTTATTGGCTCCCTCAACTTTATTCATCAATTTTATCCAATTGTACACTAACTTTTCCCAATCTTTGTCAATTTAAATGACTCCAATTTTATCGTTAAATATCTCATTCTCATCTGTTCCACATTCTTTTCATATTGATGTAGATAAGTATTTAGTAATAGGAATAGAACATAAGTCTATTAAATTGACAGAGATGGGGCAATGGCAAGATTGGGAAACGTTATAGGGAATTCTGGCCCCATTAAGCCAAAAGATAAGCATGGTTAGACATAGATAAAATACATCTAATGTCTAGCATTTGCACGCTTATCTTGCTTATCTCAATATCTCGTGAACAGCAAGATAAAACCCACTTTCTTGACATCAGATAAGATAAAACTCTTCAATTGTAATGCGCAGAGAGACACCAAACTAAAACATATCTCAATAACAGACACCTTAGAAAACTCACCAAGAATTGTAGAACGGAAGAGTATGGTGCAACCTTGCTCACTGTACCAGGGCAGCCATATTTTTCTCTGTAAAGCAGTTTCCACTGTGAGCACTATCAAACTGGAGGACTCTAAGCTTCCCTTCCTGCAATTTATAGCAAATTAGCATTGCAAATCAGAGGAGGGGAAGAGAAAACCTTTATAAAGGACCCAAAAGAAAGGTCAGTAGACTAATAATTGCAAGATTTCTGGGGAACGAAAAGCACACCTTAGTTCCATAAGCCAGACCTCCCCCAGCAAACGGATGAAAGCAAGCAACATTAACCTCATCATCTGCACTAGGAAGTACTCTCACAAGTTCCATATCTGAAACTCTGTAGACCTACAATAAAGAGAGAAATCATGAATTCATGATAACTGACAGTACAACAAGTTAAACTCTGATAACAGTACCATATGTACCCACTAGGATCTTGCTGAAACACAAATAAATCAACAAAAAAGGCCGTGAAGTGCTTCTTCTTTTTTGTCTCGAACAAAAGTCGACAAGAGTTACAACTGACAACTCCAAGGTTTTTAGAAGTTTCGTTCCAAAATTTCCATATTTTATAGAAAGTTCTGTCATGTTTTGCTTTCTCACCTACATTTTTACTTTTTCCAATATTTCAGTAATCAAGATAATGGAATATCTACTAATATTGATATTTCTTTCCTTGGTTTTAACAAAATCCTTTAAAAGACCATGACCAGTATATAGTAAAAACTCCAAAAGTATTAACCAATGTCCCTATAAATGAAGCATCTGTCAACAAAGAACACTTCGTGTAAACTAAAACTTGTCAAAGAACAAACTACTCAATACAAGTAATAAGATAGTAAAATAAATATAAAAGAACCACCATAAGTTTTAGAACAAGAAGGGAATTAGAAGTACCTCAAGAACAGTGTACATAGGTACGGTTGTTTCGCCATCAATGACAATACTTTTAAGAAGAGAACCATGGCGTCGACCATAGGCAATTAATATATGCTCAGACGTGGGTGAGAACTGCAAGCACAACATCAAATACAGAGGCTCAACTCAAAATAAAATGTGCCCCTTTCAGCAAACTAAGGAGGTAAGTAACAGTAGTTGGAATTTATGTTTAACCGTAATACATTTGCACTTAACCAACTATATGACTTCAATACTCAATACTAACGGATGGTAGGCCAAACTACTTCAACAAATGATAGCACAATAAAATTGAATATAACAAACAAATCATAGTAGACAAGTATATCATCACATCATACATCATGACCAGAAAGAAGAGGATAATGGCCAAAACTAATCATAGTAGACAATGAATCCAAGGCAATAGCAACAAAGAAAACACCAGATCCCCGGACCATAAATACAACTATTGCAGATAGGAGCCAAGATTTCTATAAAACTAACCTGGATCGAAGTCAAACAATGTGCAGCTCTGATAGCCCGGGACGCGAGTATTGAACCAAATCTGTGTCAGAAAATGAACATATAAACAAAATATAAAATGTCGATAACAGAATTTAGATAAGAGCTGTAAAAAGGACCAGATTTTTACGTTGCTTCCTCGAGTGAATATATGCGAAGCTCATAAATGACTTGATGTGCTGAGATTGGATGCCGGGTTGGGGATGTTGCAATTCCAGAATCTTGATGGACTACACTTTGTAATCCAGGTTCAGCATCCATATCAGGAACCATGCATGCAACACAGGCGGCTAAGAATCTCCCACAAGGAGAGAAATGAGTGCCCATTTCACTGCAAAAGAAAAGAAGAAATATGCAGCTTAAATAGCATAACCATTATGCCGAGCTAAACAGAAACAATTCACAAAATGCATTCAATGAGAATCGTGTAAACAAAGATGTTGGTGACTTCGTGTGAAAAAAACTGCAATCAACTCATTAAGGCCATATGAGAGAAGTGTCATGTATGTCCAATATACCTGCAAAGAACAGCATGGGGAATGGTTAAGCGGCATCGTTCAGTATTGAGTGGAGCAGAAGGATTTTTTATGTCGTGTGACCATATTCGTAGCTTCACAGTGCATGGTAACTCTGCAGCTGCTGTAGCAGCCAGTGATGTAGTAATTTCAGACTGGATTCTGCTAATAATGGGCTGAGCTTCATTCCCATCATGCAGGGCATTTAAGAGAGCAGCACCATCCCCAGATTCTGGTACTGAGAAGCGAAAATGCAAACCAGCGCTTTCAGAAACCCCGGATACGCTGGTGCTTCCTCGCATTGCTAAAGAAGTTGCCACATGTGGTGCTAAATTAGAAGAACCATTATGTTGGACTGAAGTGTCAAGCCCAGCACCATTAAGAGGAAGCATCGAGGGAAAAGTGGCTTGGCTTTGACCCGTTAACCACCCTTGGAGAAAAGGAAGCTCCCAAAATGCTGGATCTCTATAAGGAGAAATATGACGAAGTTGCCGAGGTTCAGCAGAATGAAGAGGATTCGGAATATTTTCAGGTAGTCTATTAATAGCAGAATCTACATTAGTAAAGTTTTCATGCTGGCTTCTCCCTATAGCCTGCATCTCATCAGTCTCCATGGCATCGTTGAGATGAGTAAGAGATATAACTGATGGAAATGCCTCCATGGGAGAAGCTGTGCTATCACTCTGCTCTGTTGCATTTGCAACTGCTTCAAACTGACGTAAAGCAGAAGTGACTTGCATGTTACTTGGACCAACATGCCCATCCCCCTGCATTTCTTTTCTTGGATTATCTACAGATGGTGACACAAAGAAGAAAGGCAAGGACATATGTGGCAGTTCAGCAGCCAAACTAAGGCGTTCACTAGAATGAACGTTTGCCAAGAAAACAGCAGGAGAAGGATATTGTAAGTAGCCGGAAGATGTTGCTGGTGTCATCAAGGAATCTGAAGAGTCAAGATCATTGACCTGCATATCAGTTTAATAATGTAACCTATATGATAGGTGACTTCAAATAATTGATTAAAATACTGTTTGGAATATTCACCTCAGCAGTTAGAAGAAATGGAGCAGCTTGGGGGTGAAAATGCACTGCTCTAAGTGAACGCCATGTTTTCAATACAATGTCTGGAGACGAATGCTGCTTTTTGTAGTTCCATATATACACCTGAAAGAGGAAATTGACATTAAATGTTATCAAATTTACAAGCTCATAAATCTTCAAGGACCATGTAATATACTAAAGATCCATATAAAAAAGAACCAATACCTTGTGTCCTGATGCAACAACTAGGAGTTCCCCTGTTGCATGAAAAGCCATGGATGCAATAGGTCGATCTGCAATCAAATTCAACACACATAAGAACTATCAATCTTCATTGAATGAGTAAAAGGCAAAAAAAAAAAAAGCAGGTACTAAGAAATGCAAGTTTAAGGTTTGAAATTACGGAAATCACGTGATCCTATACACTCAGAAGTGTTTAGATCCCATAAGCGAACTTCGTGATCCAAACCCCCACTAGCAATTATTTCTGGTTGCGAAGGGTGGAACCTCACCTGTAAGAGTTACATTTGTTAATTCCACAATTTTACTTGAGAATGATAATCATAATAAGCGTTGGAAATTTGTATCCATCAGAAGGTAGAACTCCAACATCAGTTTCACTCCTAATTGACTTCATGAGTTACCAAGTAAACTTAAGCAGGAACTAACATGGTACAGCTAACTCTGCAACAAGACTCTACTACCATTATTTTCCTGTTAATTCTTATACCGTATGTCCAATAACTGTGATAACAATATTTAATTTGTATCTGAATTTTCAGCAAAGTTCCTTCTAATTTTTTTTTTTTATGATTACTAAAAAAAATAAAACTTTCAATATGGTCTTCATTGAACAAGTTGCAAATAGTATTGCTGCAAAGGCACATAGCATACGAAATCCTCAATAAACAAGTGCATGCAACTGTATAAGCCAAGCTTACCACCCAGGGGGTCCTCCTATGGCCACTCAAAACCTTTAAGCACCTTCCAGTTTGGCAATCAATTATCTTCACAGTGTGGTCACCACTGCAAGTGTCAAAAGATTGAAAAAATTTATAAATATAAGCTAGTGTTCAAAATTTCAAATTGAGATAAATGAATGAATTAGGTAACTCACTGTGTAGAAGCAACAGTTCTTCCATCGGGACTAAATGCTGCTGCAATGGTTGACCTTGGAGGAGGTACTAAATTACAGTACCTGGCTGACAAATGCCGTAGTGACTCTGCTTCAACCCTGGAAAGATCATGATATATATTCAATAAATACATAGCATCTCTGATAACCTATATAGAAAATACATAATCTCTCACTCATAAACCTTCTACCCTCTTAACACATATGTAGGTATATCTTATGAATACAGTTAAAAGAAGAAAGAACTCATGGTACCATGAAAGAAGGCCACGCTTAGCATCTATTGTTGCTTGGCACTCAGGGCCAGTGGAAGAGGAATCAGCTTTCACTTTAGGAATTTCTCCCCACCGTCTTCTAGGCAAGTGTTTTGCTCGAGGAGAAATTTCTCTCCTTACTATCAAGCCGACCACATTTCTGCTGCAAACATATTGAGAAGTTCATTCAACAATAACATTCTATGATTATGTATGTGTAAGAGGATTTAAAATAAAAACTCTGAATTTCAAGTTTTCGAGTAAACGGTTCGATTAGACCTTAAATTTTAATCCCTTATGTTAAAAAACTCAACATATAAATTTACTAATTTAGGATTCAACAAAAAAGGAAAACAACTTCTTCTTTTGTCTAGGCTTTTACAAAGTAATACAGATTGGGCATATTTGACTAGAAAGCGTGCTAAGCTAGGCAAAGCATAGAGGTCATCAAATTTTCAAATCCTCCCCCTCAATAACTGTATTGTATGTTTTCTTCTCTTTTCATGATAGAAGGGATCAAAACTCTCTCCGCATATATATATAGATCTTAACAAATCACACTAACTATAAAGTTCTAATGCAAACTTTTTCGATACCAAAAGCTACATGCAGTCCAAGGGATCTATAAGATTGATGTTTTTACATGTATGATCCTGAACAACGAACTGTTGTACGTACTTGAGGCAATCTCATCAAACACACATCTCAAACAAACCAACAGAATTGAAGAGGGCAGCGCATCGCATTCAACTAAATAACTAGAACATGAAATTCATCACTCAGACAGATCCAAATTCAAGAAGCACAAATTAATTCCGGAATTCCAAACTTAAACCAATAAAACGCTCATTAAATTTAAGCTTTCCTAACTACACACTCAGATTCAACAATGCCATAGCCATAGGAGGCAAGTCAGGCAACCAACACGAATAATATAAAAGATCATAGATAGATTATCTGTGACTAAATTTCAAGCTGTACAAGCATCAATCTGAGCTCATAGATTCTGGAATCGAATACAATTCAGCCAATTCCAAAATGACAAATGCGCATAGATCCAAAAACAAACAATCAACAACGCAATGCGTAATAGATAGAGAATTTTCGGAATTCTTCTGACCTGCAGTGGTGACTTGCGGCCGGCGACATGAACTGATCGGACGGTGGCGAAGGCCCCGTCATCATAAGATCGGACTTCATAGAGCAGAATTGAGAGAGGTTCCGAGAGAATTGAGAGCGACCTGTATCTGTATGAAATCAATGGTAGACTCAATTCCGCAGGGCTTTGAATTTTGAGGAAGCAGCGTGTGAAATCTGAAACCCAGGGAGAAAAACCAAAAGAAAAAAAAATGGAGGCTCTGGCTCTCTGTGTAGAAGAGAGAACAGGGGCTCTGTTTGTTCCTCTCTTTTCCTATATAGTTTCTTTTTTTTGGTCGATTTACGAAACCCCCGATTGGGGGTCCATGCCTTTTGACGAAAATGCCCCCTTTGCTTTCTTTACTTTCATAATTCGCACCGTCCATCTGAAAAGATTCTGAGGTTGAGGTTATGACACGTCGGCAGTGGTTGTTTTAATAAGTTTTAAAGATTAGTTTTTGATATCCTCATCATGATTTTTCAAACCCAAAAAAAAAAAAAAAAATCCTTGTCTCGATGAACACTAACGACCAACTATTTTTTGTTACTCTCTTAGTTGGATTCGAATTTACACATCTGTTAATACTATCGGATTTTTCTTTAATTTATACATTTTTGTTAACATGGCAAATAAGAAACACTATCGGATTAGCATGATTACTAGTACCAATGTCGTAAAAGAAATTGCATTTGCGTAGACTCATTTAGGGACTTGAGTAACGTCCACCCATATATTGCAATTTAAGTTTTTTGGTCTCTACTAAAGACAAATTTGGGAGAAAATCTTTTCCTTTTCAGGTGTCGAAAGCTCTATTATTTGACCACTCAGGGTCTCGGACAACAAACAACAATTACGTTTTTGGTCCAAGTCTTTTGATGATTACATTTTTTGGGGTTACATTAAATTTGGTCACACTGATTTTAAGGACGCTGAGGCTTCTCAGTTCTCATGAGGAGGATAGATGTTGGAGGCTTTCAGTAATATGGACCGAAAAGACCTGGACAAAAATGCAATAGTCCCAACAAAAGTTGGGTTTTGAAGGAACACAACAAGCTGAGAATAGGAAAAGCAAAGAGTCATCTCTTACCCTCTCATAACTCGTGAATCAAAAGAAAACGTTGCAAATTTCAAGCAAAGCTCACATATTGTTCATAGTATAGTATGGAAAAGGTAAAGTACTGAGATCCAAGTTACTTCGGACAATGTGTTTATGGCGACTAGCAAAAGCGACCGCTACAGTCAAAAAGGAAAAATGGATCTAAACTGGAACTCTACACCAAAATTTTCAAAAAAACAGATTTACAAACTCATTAATGAATAGGAAACTGAAAAGAACAAAAGCTATATATACACACAGGTTGGTTGTGAAACTGGACATGTGACAAGTTCAACTGAGTTTCTCAGGTTGAGTCTTTTTAGATAGACTAGATCCCCATATACGGATGGTATGATCATCACTAGCCCCATATATGGATGGTATGATCATCACTAGCCGATGCCAGCATTTGAGGTCTCCTAAGATTCCAGCTCACACAGTTCACAGTCTTTGAATGCCCATACAAAACCTCAATTGGCTTAGAGTTTCGCCGATTCCAAATGTAGACCTATAGCAGATGGTAATTATCCAACTTGTGAGGACCCATTCAGTTTAGTGGTGCAAGAATGATCGGTATACACATGTATAGGAAAACAAACAAAATTGGGGGAAGCAAGCATACCTGTGAGTTCTCACTACCGCTGGCAATAAATGTACTATTCACTCCACCGAAGCAGGAGCGTATTACGTATTTGCTCTGCCTGTGACCCATATACTTCAGTGGCTTCTCCAGTTTCCCAGCAACATCCCACATATGGATCTCCTGGCTATTTAGGTTGACGATAAAGTACTCACTATCTCTAGAAATTGAGAGGGATGTGATAGAATGGTCTTCAGAGATAACACGCTCAACATTTGTTCCCACATTCAAAATCCGAATTTCTTTATCAGAGAAAATGCTGATAAGATTTTCCCCATCTGGTGTTACAGCAAGATCTAAAATCTTGGGCATCCTCATACCTCTCCATGCTTTTAACTCGTTGCCATCACAATCCCACATGTAGATACCTTTTTCAGGGTCAGAACTGCCACACACAAGTCGCTTTGAGTCGGGAAACCAAGCACATGAGCTGACAATGAAGACATGATCTCCAAATGTATGCTTGCATGTACCTGTTTCCACATCCCATAGCTTGAGGACTTCACCATTTCCACACGTAAGCAACTTTGAGTCATCGGGGCTCCATGCCACAAAGGATACTGGTTTAAGGTGGCTCCATAGGGTATGTTTTAATATCACGCTGCCGTCTTCCAGCACCTGGCACCGAAAGGTAGAATTAATGTCAAAAACCCTAGCAGCTTAGCATCTTCCCCAACTTAGGCAGTATGATTAGATTCCATGAAATTCTTTTTACCAAATATTAAGGTGAAATCCAAGTCAGTATCTGATTTTGTAGTTTTTTTGCCATCCACTAAACACTTTTCAAGCATTCCACTTATACAACTTCTATTGAATGGAGATACTAACAAAGAATAAAAAATTAAAACTCATACATTAGGATCCTATATGCCATATGTATCCAGTTTGCATTGAAACATAAGCTAACAATGGCATAATGTAATTAGCAACAATATAACTTTGTTTCCACATTAACAAACTTTATTTCCGTTACAGACAGCTCATTTGATCCTGCATTTGTCCATGTGGCACTATAAACAATTTTGATGTACGTTAAAATAAGAATAGGTTCCTTTTAATGCATTTCTCTTGCCTAAATGGACAAAATTTTATTTCCTCACACATTTGGTGGATTCTGGAAGCATATATTTACTAATTAAAAAATTTGCTTAACATATTTTCTAAATGTGCAATGTTCTGAACCAACAATTTTTTTCTCTATCTGTTTTGAAAAATTCAAGATTTTTCTCTAGCAATTTCTAGAACATTAGTTGTATACTCAATGCGTCATATCTTATCCCTGCACAATGCAGACTAGAATTCCATTGAATAAGTACACTATCTGCCTATATAGGTGAACATAATATTCAAATAGCCAGAAAGCGACTTTCAATAACTTGAATAAACTTCTAATACAAATCACCTCATGTAATGCAATGGTACCTTCCATATGATGGCCGTGCAATCACTTGATGAAGAAGCTAAGTACTCCCCATTATGAGAAAATTGTACAAACCAAACTTCGTCCTTATGCTCAGTCAAAATCTGCAGCATTGACAAACAAGTGTTCAATTATATCTCAACCATCCAGTAAAAGAAGATGTGTCTAAAAAAAAATCTAATAATGTTTCTTTTCAAGACAGAAGCTCAGCCAGCAAATCACACCTGTACAGTCTCAGTAGGGATCTGATCCCTACCACACAAATGGTCTGCATAAAGTGAAACAGCATCCGAAAAATTATGATACATACATGAATCAATCTGGGTCAAAACAGCAGTTTCAACCAGATGTTCCAACCTGCGCGGAGGTAGTGTAACTGGTGGAGGAAGCAAATTTTCCAATTCTTGCAACAGCTTTTTTCGCAATTCGCAAACCTCATTGTTGTCCATCTTACCCTGCTCCATATCCTTCGAGAAAAGGATACTGTGAGCCAGGTTATGAACCTTATCTCTGCCCACCTGTAATGCTGAAACCTCTTTCTGCAAAATGTCTAAAGCCATCTTGTCATCCCCGCACTTTGAATACTCCAAAAGTGACTGTTTGAATACTAGAAACGAAGCAGTAGCTCTTGTTTCTTCTGTCAAATCCTTAATGGCATTAAGGATATGAATACAATCATTCCAATTCCCGCTCAATATCTTCGATTCCAGCATCTGAAAATAATCAGATTGGCAAGCAATGCCAGACTCCAACTCTAAGAATGAAGCGGCCTTCCCATAGCCCATCGAATATAGGCACTGAATTATTATTCTTACAAACTCATGCTTCTTTATTAGGCCTCTTTGCCCGAGCCTAATCGAACCCTCCATCGACATCCAAGTTCGGCTAATCCAGCTACTGTACTTTCTACCCCTTCATACTCAAATATGCCAATTTCTTCCACCAACCATAACAACTCAATTACAAAACAAATACTCTTTCAAGTGTGTAATATTATTTCCAAGTAAAATCTTATTACAAGGGCAGAGTACCAAATGACTAAGCTCTCGAAATGAATTTGTCTCTGCAGCTCCAAAACAATATATCCAAATACCCAAAACCTAAAGCTCTGCACAGAAATTTCCAACAACCCTAAACCTCAAATTCTCTATTCAACCAACAAAAGCATTCAAAACTGAGCAAACGTACCAATACAACAGAAGCTTCCAAATTCAAAGTGCCCAAAAATCCTTCTGTGCAACGAAGCTACCATGCAAACACATAGCCCCAGTATACATATAAACCAATAGGAAACCCAAAATTGTAGGCGACGCACCTTCAAAGCCTTCCGACAATCAAAACCTGAAAATTGTATTGAATCCGAGATTGGGATAAATAGGGGGTTGAGAATTTATCACGACACCCCAGATGAGCATATGGTTCAAGTATTGAACTTTACATACAGAGATGAATATTGGGAAGGAATAGAACGAACCCAGAAGAGCTTGGAGTTCGAAAACGAAGAAACAGAGAGATAGGGTCTGTGATAAATAAGAGGACAGAGAATTTGAGGCAGAGAAATGATAGAGAAGCAGAGACGATGTTAAAAGATGAGGAGGAGTGATGATATCGAAGTGGGTGATGAATTGGAAGGCATGTAAGTAACAGTCAATGAGAAGAAGGGAGGGGGGTAAGAATCTGGTACCCTGGGAAAGAAGAAAATGGCAGAGAGCAGATCTAATGCAGCACACGTCGTCGTTCTGATCCGTGATGGAAAACAGGGGACCCATTAATTCTCTCCCATGTTTTTATTAGAAGAGAGGGGCTAAACTTTTGTAGTTATTAAATTCTTTTACTCCTTGAGGGAATATCCATATTTGTATAATTGCATCGAGTCACCGTCGGAAAATTAATCAAAGTTTAAATGTTTGAAGCAACAAACTGTCATGTCTTTCTTGCCTAATCGAGGAGAAAATCTCTAACTAGTAAAATCCATTAAAAACTATCCGATACACCTACTCGAAGTGACTAAAACATAATACAAAAACATGAAGAAGAAAAAAAAGACTCTGACCTATGTGACTTTACTTGTCTTAAACAATCATCTAGAAAATTTGCATATCGATCACTATTGGTGTACATTAAGAATAGCCAATTTAATGAGGTTGTTAAGAATAGCCAATTTAATGAGGTTGTCACGCACATACCATCAAAAGATCAAGGGATACACATGTTTTAATACCTTTAACTTTATAAAATAGAATAAATATTCTCTTTATTTGGGTTTGTGACTCTAATTGTTTTATATGTAAGAGTGTGTGTGTATTTATACGAAAGGTATTTAAAAATAAAGTAAAAAATAAAAATAAATATTACGAGGAAATTTGTACAAATTTTGTTAATTTACTTGACATACAAATAGAAGAAGTTTGAAGGTAAAGAAATAAAGTAAATAAAAGAAGAACAAAAACAAAATTGTAGGTCGATCTAGACAATTAATGTGAGTCCTGTAAATATTAAACCAGCTAAGATGAGATTATTTGAGAATTATTTAATGGTCTCATTGGTTTGTTGGAGTGCTTGAGAATATTTTATAATAATAAAGTATGCAGCACGATGAGTTTGTGAGAATTTTTGAAAAAAATTTCGTACACCCGAGCTATTTATTATGATTTTTCAGAAGTTTTGAAATTAAAGAAATTATTTTAAGGAAGAAGAAATTTGTGTGGTGCAATCTGGACCATAGAATTATCCAACGCTTGATCAGGGCCGTTGAAAAGCAGTTAAACGGGAACTATATAAATACCAAGTCAAATCACGATTTGACTCTCTCGACTCATTCTCTCAGCTGACAACCCGCAATGATTGGAAATCCGCCGTTCGGCCACGATGTAGTGTGGCACGGGTGTCGCTCGGCTCGTCTCTCCTTTGATGATCTATTTTTGGTATCGTCTTGCCCAACCGACAGCAAGGAGGAGAATCGAAACTCGAAAGCTTTGGGCTTTCCGGCGGTCCCTCCAAGTTTTTCGACAACTCTGGTCACTGTTGGTGGTGCATAAGGTATAAAACTTGATTTTCTCATCAAGCTCTATGCCTTGTATAGTTGGTTTTTAGTTCAATTGAATTCTAAACGAATTGGTATTTTAGGGTAAAATTTCCTTATCCACCATAAAATTCATACTATTTTCTTACAAATTCGGGTTTAGGGTGTTACACATGTCCAACCCATACCTTATTGTAGAGTAGTGGGCTAGGGTTTGAAAGACAAGGACCCAAACCCATAAAATCAACCTTGCAACTGAATGTAGGCAGCCGACTCCCTCAATAAATATATTGGTTGCTAAACTCGCCACATGGTAGGCCAAACCCCCACTTTGGTTGCCCAATCAGACGTCATCACGGGATGACCAACAAAGAGATAGATTGGGATCGTTTCCCTAGCCCACCCTCAACCTCGCTGCTCATCATCGACCACCACCACTACTGTCGTTACCTTCCACCCGCAAAGTGACATACCTACAATCAGGCACCACAAAGCAATTAGAGAAGATGAAGGGGCTAACATGAATCCTTGTGCATGCACATATCCCTATACACAACTCGATCATCTTAGGCTTGAGTCACTAACACCTAAAAAATCACCCTGGTTTAGAACCCCACATGGCCTAAGCTCACTCTACTGCAACACAATGTCCAAGGATGCCTATTACATTAAGAGGTGGAACCAAGAGGAGTCACCCCGTTCTATACCCTATTGAATAGTCGTTGAATATGAAGTCAAATGAAGAAGCCAATATTCTAGCTCACACACTAGTTTATAAGTAAGAGGTTCTAAATTAGACTCACACACTAGTTTTCATGTGATCAAAAAAGAAAAGTAAAGGTTATAAGTAAAACTATATGCTTTAAACTCTAATTATGAGCACGTTGTGATATATCTCGCGTATTATAATGCAAGAAGACATGCGCATAAGATATATTGGGTTCACCCCATGAGTGTAAAAAGTTGTTATTGCAATTAAAATAGAAGATGTGGAGTCCCTACAAGAATATGGAATGAAATCCTCAGTCCCGAAATCCCGTATCCCCATTGTGTCACTACTCTAATATGAAGACACATGTCCTTAACCTTAACAGAGTTTTAACACTGTTAATCCTCTTTTTAATAATCAGTTTTTTCTTTTAATAAATAAATAAAAAAATTTGCTGATTACGAAGAACGTCTTCCCCTGGTCCTCTTCCCTATCTATCAGTATTCTTCTTTTCTTCTTCTTTCTCTGCACGCCGAAACAAACGCAGCCTCTTTCTTCCATCATCCAACAACATTGCTGCAGACTTTTAAAATCTAATCTTGTTCTTCGTCTTATGGTTTTGCTTGCTATTTAAGTGACTGACTGACTCTGTTTTTAAAGGTACTTACATCTCCTCTTTGCCATGGTTTTGTTTTCTTTTTACTCGCTGCAATGCATATAGGCTTCTTCTCTCTAAGTGACTGATTGCAATGCATATATACTCGCTGCATGACTTTCTCTTCTGTATTGATATTCATTTATTCTTATTTTGTTAAATGCAGCTCATGGACTTAGAAGATCATTGCAAAGAGGATGATATTCAAACAAACTCACGTCTAAAGTTGAATTTTGAAAATGGAATTGACATGAACACTTTTGTGGAAGATGAAAGTCTGGAAGAAAAGGTGACAGAATTGGGACGTGTTGAAGGTAATGAAAAAGTAGATTTTGTTCATTCCAAAATTAGGAAAGAGTTGATTCCAGTAATTGGAATGGAGTTTGATACAGAAAATGATGCATATAATTTTTACAATGCATATGCATATAGTGTTGGATTTTCTGTTAGAATATTTAAATTTCATAAAGACAAAAGTGGCAAGTTTCTCGATAGGCTTTTTGTTTGCTCAGATGAAGGCAAGCGTGATAGTGAAAAAGATAAATGATCTCGTAATGTCAAAGCTCATCGTGCTAAGACATGATTTGGTTGTTTAGCAAGGATGAAAATTAAGCTTTGGAAGGCTAGTGGCAGATATCGTGTTATTGAATTTGTTTCTAAGCATAATGGCCATGAGACTTCAAGTCCTTCTAAGAACTATTTTTTTAGGTCTCATAGGAGTGTAAATACTGCACAAATAGCTGAGGCAGATATGGCTTATGATTCAGGAATTCCTCCTAAGGCTGCGCTTGAATTTTTGAGCAGACAAGCCGGGGGACTTGAAAGTCTTGGATTTGTTTCTAAAGATTATAACAATTATTTGCGGTATAAGAGAACAAGGCAAATGATGGTTGGAGATACAGGTGGTGTGCTAGAGTATTTATAGAAAAAGCAATTGAGTGATCCTAATTTTTTGTTGTTGTTTGATACATTTAGCAAGGCTATGTCAGGAAAGAAGCCAAAAACTATTCTTACTGACCAAGAAGCAGCAATGGCGAAAGCATTAGCTTCACAATGGCTAGAAGCATGTCATTGTTTATGTATTTGGCATATATATCAAAATGCAGCCAAACATCTCAGTAGTGTTTTTGAGAAGTTCAATGATCTTGCTCAAGACTTCAGCAGTTGCATATATGATTATGAGGATGAAGATGATTTTTTAAATGCTTGAAAAAGTATGATCTCATGGAGAATGATTGGTTATAATCTATTTAATCTTAAGGAGAAATGGGCATTAGTTTATGGCTGAGAAACCTTTTCTGAAGATATTACTACGACCCAACGTAGTGAAAGTATGAATGGTTCTTTGAAGAAATATGTCAATTATCGATATCACTTGCTACAATTTTTTGATCATTTTGAAAGGTTGGTTGAAGATCATCATTACAAAGAGTTGAGGGTTGATTTTAATGTAAGTCAAAGTTTCCCTGCAATTTCATTTCCAATTAAAATATTAAGGCATGCAGCGAAAGTCTACACCCTAACAGATTTTAAAAAGTTTCAATATGAGCTATGTAAAGCTCATGATTGTGCATTGAGATTTATTGATGAGGTTGGAACAGTGTGCAGTTATCATATCATCCCCCATTGGAAGTCTTGGCATAGAGTTACATTTAATTCAACAAGTGATATTGTTCAGTGCAGTTGTAAGAAGTTCCAGTTTGCAGGATCTTGTGTGCTCATGCATGCCTTAAATGTTCTTTCGACAAGAAATATTAAGAAAATTCCATCTCAATACATCTTGAAGAGGTGGACAAAATCTATTAAGGAGGGTAAGAGGCCATATTTATCTTGCCAAACTACAAGTGAAATAGACCTAAAGGCAGAAATTGTAAGACGTTATCGAGATATTTGTCGACTGAATACTCAGATAGCAATAAGAGTTGTAGGGTCTAAAAGAGCCTATGAACTTGTTTTATCTAGATTGGATAGCATAAGAGAAGATGTGGATACATGTTTGAAAGAAGAAGCCGAGGAAAACTCTAATCAACTGATTTCACCAACCACCAACAATGCATCAAAGCTTAATGAGGTGGTGTGTGTTGATGATCAAGTTAAAGGGATTAAAGTTAAAGAGAAACATGAAGGTATTGGTTGTTCAACTAGGCCTAAAAATGCTCTAGAGAAGCTAACCATGGCAAAGATGAGAAGACTTGAAAATAAAGACATGAACTCTTCATCTGTTGCTTTTAAAACTGCATCTACAATGCAATGTCCTTCTATGACTCAAATAGGAGAAGACTTGAAAATAAAGACATGAACTCTTCATATGTTGCTTCCAAAACTGCATCTACAATGCAATGTCCTTCTATGACGCAAAGTGTTTCAGCGACACAACATGCTTCTTCTACACAACCTCTTCTACCTTTTTCTATGCACATGGTTTCTAATGTGCAACTTACCTTGCCTCTGTCACAACCTATTCTACCTTCAGCACCCTTATTGCAACTGGTGTTGTAATTTTTATTCGTTATAGCTTTGATTTTTCTTTTACTTTCAGTAATAATTCTCCCTCTTATATATATTTATTTATTTTACATGTTAGGAACCTAATTGTGGTAAGTTAACAATGGACATGCCCATTAAAGAGAGAGAATTGGCTCAGCCTCCATTTATGCAGGTATTGATGATTTTCTTGCAAGGATTCTCTCCAATATTTTTTATGTTAACTCTTCCTAGTGCAAGTTTCATGATCTGATTAATGTAGTTTAATCTTTACTGTATGTCTGTCTTGCATCAATTCCATTTCATAGAAGCTTTTCAGTGGTAATAGTTTAGGCATGAATTTTCAATCTAACAAGTATCAACTAATGCCTTTTGCACCACAAGTTCATTTTCCCCAGGTATTATCGCATTCGACTAAAACTAAGAAGTTCTTACTTGTTTACTTGTATTATTGACGTATTCATGTCTATCTATCTTCTAGCAACAAAATTTGGGAGTCTACAATACTATAAGCAATTATAGAAATTGCTCCAGGTAACTATTACCCCTTCAGTAATTTAATTGAAATGTTGTGGTATTATTTTTGTTTAATAAAAATACATGTGCACGTTGTATGAGTGCAAAGACAATCCAAAGTAGCAGCAAGCATGGAGAATGGCCAAATGGTCGAGGTTGGAGAGTGGTTGCAATTTCGCAAGCAGAATTGAAGCTTAGAGCATGTTGCACTGATTTTCTAGTTGAACAAGACCAAATGACCAGATGGTTTGTCAAATGATTTGTAGAGACAATGAGTTTCCAGTATCTACGTCTCTGTGTAATGAGAAACTAAAAGAGTTAAAGAAGAGACCAGTTTGTCATCATTTGTAACCAAGGAACTAATCAACATAATAAGAAAGAATGAACCAAAGTCGAAGTATCACCTCCAGCATTCTTCATTAGCCTTATGTCGAACACCTAAAGTGCACTTCAACATCCTAACAATTCCAATCATAACATGTAAAAACCATGATTCTTAATACATAAAAAATATGCCCAATAACTTAGTACACAATTGAACACAACAATTTCAATCCAATCTGTAATTATTCACCTATATAAAAACTTCTAACATTTGAATGAATACCTCCATTGCAACTACTAGTCCACCAAAATCCTATATTCTTCTTGTTTGCCACAACACATCTCTGTAGTGCATCTTCCTCCTCGTCTCACTAAATCACATTTTTAGTTTCCTCCCATCGCAATCGCCTCCCTATCCTTATCCTCCTTTGGTGAGGCCAAAAGAGACAACAAATACAAATTAAAATGGGTGTCCAACTGTGTCACGCCCCTGATTTTACACACATGAAAATCGACATATATATAATCCCATAATTATACATGCGTGAACGTTCAGTCATCAATACAAAATACATGGAATCTTTTTCCCTTTAACTACACACATATTGATGCCCTGAACCTACTATGTCAATATTGACTCACACCACAGAGTCATATATTACATAAGCTTACGAATTAAATTGTCAACAACAAGATAAAACGTAAATGCTCCTCAGAGCTTACTACAACGGAAGTCCAAATAACGGTAAAGTCACAAAATTTGCTTCCTACCGTTTAGCTGCAAGTATGCAACCCCAACTTCAGCCACGATTATCCTAACCTGCAGGATTAACCCCTACACCGTTTGAATAGTGCACCGGGTTATCACACAACAAACCCGGTAAGCTTTTGCAAGCCCGTATGAGTAACTCAAAACAACTCATACCAAAATGACGGGATGAACCCCGCACGTTCCAATTGAGAAACCAATCACATCATATTCTCTTAAAGCACGAAATAAAGGAGAACGACTCACACTTTAATTTCCTTCAAAATTGAAATAAAAGAAAGCAACTTAAACCTTAGTTTCTTTCAAATCGAAACATAGAAAACAACTCACTTTTTGATTTTTTATCAATCGTACCATAGAAAGCAACTCACACTTGAATTCTATCAATATAACATAGAAAGCAACTCACTCCTTGATTTATATCAATTGTACCAAATCGTACCATATCATACCAAATCGTTAATAAGGAAAACAACTTGTACCTTGTCCCCTTAAAAACCGTTAATAAGGAAGCAACTCACATCATGTTCCCTAAAAACATGTAATGTCATGAGTTATCAATAACCAATTCCCGTTACCCTATGAATTACCTATATGGCAGACAGACTAGAGTTCTAACTGAAAACGTAACCACTCGTCCGGCCAAAGACGTGATTACCTGATATTCTGCCCAAGGTCATAGACCTTCAGTCCTCGGGCCGCACTGTCCCTTGGAGCAAAACATTAAAGGAGTCACACTGGACCCAAATGTTACATAAATCGCAACGCTTTTGAAAACAATCGAAATCAACATTTCCATAATCACTGTTTTCCGAAAGCCATAACACAAAACAATAAGGAGCATCAATTCATGCATATTGTTTTCATACCCAAATCTCAACGTTTTTCTCAAATCTCAATGCTTTTCAAAACAAATCGAAATCAATCATTTCCACAAATCATTTGTTTTCCAAAAGCCACACCCCAAAACAATAAAAAGCATCATTTCATGCATATTGTTTTCATAAATCCACAAACCACCAAAACATATATATTTCACGTAAATATATATCTATATGTAGTCATCCACTCAGGAATGCCTACTAATACCAACTATAGTTTGCAGTTAATAAATAACTCTCAAAACAATAAGGGTATTCATGTTCGTGAATGAACTTCGTGAGATTACTCACCTCGAAACTCCCGATGCGTCTTCAATCAAGAACAACGCAGCCAATTCCCAAAACAACCGTCCAAAATATTTCGTCAAGTATCTAATCACATACGGTTTCCACTCAATAACAATTCACAACCGAATTAAGTCCGAAACCCTTGTTTTGAACTAAAATCCCCCAAAGTGGCGCCAATCGAGGTAAAACCACATCCGAGACCTCCCAAAGTCTCTGAAATACGTCCACGATCGATGTGACCAAACCAGAAGTCGATCGGACTCTCGAATCCTCACGGATCAATAAATCAACCGGTATGAAACTGTAAAAATCATAACAATTTCATACGAACTCCAAAATATGCGTATTATATATCAAAATGCTCGTATCAACGAGCAGAACATATATAATACCAAAAACAGCCCTATACATGGCCGGAACACCACCGGAACGCCGCCACAGGCAGTGGCGCACCTCCGCCGGCCAAAACTCAATATTTCACAAAACTCCCAACATCAAAGTTCTTCATCTAAGCATGCTTGTGAACTTTCATAACTAGCTCAAAGTCAGAAAACAAGCATAAGGGTTAGAAAACTATCTCCCAAGCGGTGAACAGTAATCCAAACCGAGTTGAACCAAGTTTTACGTGAATCGATCCAAACAACCACCAGAGATCGATCAAAGAGGCTGCTCTGAGCTCAACCAAGGAGACTTGAAGCCTCGCCGACGTCGGAACAAGGATTTCCGACCGGGTCAGAAATCACCCAACTGCGCTGCCTTGCAGCGTCGCCGTGGAGGAGAATCGGTGCTAGAGGACACCAGAGGGAAGACCAAATGGAGGAGACGATCCTATCTGGAAAGTTTCATCGCCGAAGACCGCCGCAGTTCGCTGGAAAAGCCGGGTAGGGTCGACCGGGTGCGGGTCGGGTCAGACGGGTTTCTTCTATTCTGAGGGTAGCAGCCGAGAGAGGAGAGAGAGGGAAGATGGTTTCCGAAAAAGGAAAAAATGAAAATAGTAAGTTTCTAACTTGGGAAACTTTTATTTATACCAAAATAGAAATTCATTCCAATGGCCATAACTTTCTCATATGAACTCCAATTTTCGTGTTCCACATGTCCACGAACTCGTATCGACGCGCTCTACAACTTTTGTGAAGGAAGTTTTCCGAGAGAATCCCAACATATAAAAAGTCAAACTTCACACGACCCCCTAAACTGTGAAATTCGAATATTTATACGTATGAAAACCATTCCACCTCACATACCACTTACGAATAAAGCACAATACTAAATATTCGTACAATTTGTCCATTACTAACTACCAAAATTAAATAACGAAAATCCAGGTCATCACAGACTGGAAGAATATCAATACAGAAGAGAAAGTCATGCAGCGAGTATATATGCATTGCAGTCAGTCACTAAGAGAGAAGAAACCTATATGCATTACAGCGAGTAAAAAGAAAAAAAACCATGGCAAAGAGGAGATATAAGTACCTTTGAAAACAGAGTCAGTCAGTCACTCAAATAGCAACCAAAACCATAAGGCGAAGAACAAGATTAGATTTTAATGATGGAAGAAAGAGGCTGGGTTTGTTTCGGCGTGCAAAGAAAGAAGAAGAAACAAAAGAATACTGATAGATAGGGAGGAGGACCAAGGGAAGACGTAGAGTCCAACATGTTCTTGTGTTCTTCGTAATCAGTAATTTTTTTTATTTACTTATTAAAAGAAAAAACTGATTATTAAAAAGAGGATTAACAGCGTTAAAACTCTGTTAAGGTTAAGGACATGTGTCGTCATATTATAGTAGTGACACAACGGGGATACGGGATTTCGGGACAGAGGATTTCATTCCTAAGAATATGAGAGTTTAGTTTTAAATATAAATATGAGTTTTTATTTAAATATATATTGAGATTTCATAATGACAACTTTATCCTCGTCTTATATATTCTCATACAATGTCAGCAAAGACATTAACCAAATTTCAAGTTTATTGAGAAAATTGATAAGGGGATTCTTCCAAAATAAAAATAAAAAATTGATACGGGGATTAACCATCTAATGAGGGTACAAAATTAGTTTCCAAATTATATGAACGAGCATGAACATAATGTCAACTATATCAAAATCATTAAGGTAGAGCTAAAGACCCGAAATATTCCATTATCTTTCCTATTTTCTAGGGTAGCTTCCAAACTGGACGAAAATGTGATACATAATTAAATCCTTACCAAATAAGTCCATTTTGAAATTCAAAATTCATGGTTAACTTACAAAAAATTTCCAATTGGGGGTGAGATGTGATAGTTAAACACTTAAAACCTATAGTTTTCTATATTTAAATTATTCCAGAATCTATATCCACATCTTAAAAAACAAAATTCAAAATTAACGTTTAGCAGAACAGAACAGAACAGAAAAACGGTTTCCAGCTCCCCCCAACTGGGATACGAAACGGCCGTGCCCCTGGCGTTTCGGTGGGGCCCCCTCCCCACCACACTCGCTCGCTTGGCGCGTGGATCAGACCGCCCCTACCAAAAAAACCCAGTCTTGCTGGAGCTACACACACACACAGACAGCAGCAATAAAGTCCCCTCACCTCACTCTCCCCTTTCTCTCATTCTTCTTCTTCTTCTTCTTCTTCTTCAACCTCAAGAAGAATCAAGATCTCACCTCTCCCTCAATTCCTCTCTCTCTCTAAAACCACCCACATTTTCTCTCTCTAAAACAAAACGCTTTGCTAGATCTTTTACCGCGTTTCATGGATCTGCAAGAGCCCCCCACCCACCCCGCAATGTCCGCCTCTTCTTCTCTCTCCTAGGGTTTAGTCGCCGCTAAGCTTCACTCTTCACTCTCCACTCTTTGCTTGAGCTCGCCAAACCACGAAATTCATCTGTTTCGTCTTGAAATGCCGTGAAGAGGCTCGCCGCCGGCCGCTGCTGCTTCACCGACAGTGTGGAACTTTCCGGCCGAACTCTGACAACACTCTCCAGCTCGGAGCTGGCTGCTTCTGAGAATGATTGCTGTGGATTTTAGAGACAATGCGTACTCCGATTCTGCTTCTTCTTCCTTTTGTTCTTCTCCAGCTCAACTTGGTTTTCTATTGCTCAGGTAAAGCTTTCTGTTTTTAGTATCTGGATTTGAATTTTTGGATTTCTCTTCAGTTCTTCGATGGCTTCTGGTGGGGAGAACAGAAGGAAAGGAAATTCTGAATTTTATATTGCACATTTTTTAATCAAACTGTGCTTGAATTAGTATCGAAGGTGTGGCTCTTCGCTCTATTGGGTAGTCTTTTATTTTTATTTTTGATGCTAGATGTTACTAACGAGCAGCCGGAGTATATCAAGAAAAACTAACTTATTTGCTTTCTTATAATTTCAGGGCAATTGTCACTAACTCCTCAGATTTCAAATCGGCCATTAACTTTGAGAGGTTTCGCACTGGAGCGCGGTAAGTGAGCTAGTATTTGTGTATGGTTCACCTGACAGGGTCAGTCTTAATCTGGACAAGTTACATTGTCACCGGGATGTAAATGAACTTTCTTGAACTGATATATTGGAAATGTTGTCAATACACTTGAGAAACTCTGGTTGAAAATCAATGCTGCAAATCATTTCCCAGAGTGTTTGTTTATGTGTCCCCATTAGGTTAAATTTACTTCTTTTTATAGCTATGGATATTGTTATAGATGATATATATGTATCGTTGTACTACCATTTGCAGCAAGGTCAATTTTGATGAGTTTTCCATTTGCTTCTTCAAAACCATCGAAAACACGAATGACCAAGCTTCTTCACATCCTTGCACCTGCACCTGCACCTTCTCCAGTTATCTAGGTATATATCACCTTAAAAATACTATTGCACTGATATTCCAGTTCTGTGGCCTGACCTTGATGTTAAATTTTCAATTTCAGCCCCAGCAGTTTGCCTTCACCACCACTCCGTCATCATCATCATCATCATCGTGGGAAAGGAAGACCCCATGCTGTTGCTCCTGCCCCGTCAAAAGACCCAGGTAATAATATAGGGCCCCAAATCTGTCTATTTCAGGGGCCAGTCATCTGTATTACATCTACTCAATCAATATATGCTAACTTTTGATGCATTTCAAACCAAATTATTCAATCTTTTTTTTTTTTTGCCTTGGATGCCAAGAACCTTTATTTGGCTAGTTGGATGCTACCTTACTTATATCTGTAATCTAATCATCTAGTCCCTCATACCACTCCTCTGCTGAGGCAATTATTTAGTGTGGTTTAATTTGTTCTGTTAGCAACTAAAAATAAAATAAATAATGGTCTGTAAAGTTACTTGGCAAGATGTGTTTGAGGCTTGGCTTGAACTTACCATATCCTGGGTTAGAGGGGTAGCTTGTCCAACTTCTGGCACAGCTTCTGCTCGAAAAAATAGGACTCAGATTCTTGGAAACCTGAAGATATTGTTTGTTTAACTATGGTCACGAAAAAACCTTTTTCATCTCATATATTTTATCTCCTGTGGAGTGGCTTGTTAGTTACTTATTTGTCATGGTACTTTTCGCAGGTTGTGATCAACTTTGTGTGGAGCCACTTACTGCATCTCCATTTGGTTCACCTTGTGGTTGTGTATTTCCCATGAAAGTCAGACTTTTACTGGATATAGCTCCTTATTCTATTTTTCCAGTAATGAGTGAGTTGGAGATTGAGGTTGCTGAGGGCACGTATTTGGCACAAAGCCAAGTAATAATAATGGGTGCAAGTGCTGATAGTCAAAATCAAGGAAGAACAGTAGTGGATATTAACTTGGTTCCTTTAGGAGAGAAGTTTGATAATACCACTGCGATACTGACATATGACAGATTCAAGCATAAGAAAGTGCCTCTCAATCTAACTCTTTTTGGCAATTATGAAGTGTTGTACATTAGTTACCCAGGTACCAACCCCATCTCTCATAGGTTTTGGCTTATCATTTCAGTATGTATTGTGGTTGAGACTGAAACAGTTATTATCAGGGATACCTTCTTCACCACCATATTTGAAGGGGAATGGACCAACCGGAAGTCCTCAAAACCTCCCTATCACTGCAGAGTTTCCCAGAAAGAACCAGAGAATGAATGTAAGAACCATTGCCATTATTGCCCTCTCTGCCTTTGTACTCCTATTGGTTATTCTTGGAGCAATCTTGGTGTTCATAAAATGGAGGAAAGTTGGAAGACCATCTAGTGCTGTCGGTCCTGCACGTGAATCATCTATTCATAAAAGATCTGGTAAGTATGTGGCTTTTCATAATCAGAGTTACCAGGATCCTCTTTCATTGTTGTTGGTCTTACTTTTGGGTTTACTTTATGGGTAAGGGACAGCAATACACTCCTATTCCCCGTACATTGCCCATCAGGAGTATACTTTGTAGGGTTGCTGATACAGGTTGTGGTTCTCATTGTTAGGCTAGTCATGTGCGATGCGTATATGCATATATAAATTTATAAACCATTGCATAAGTGCATGTGTTCATAAAAAATTTCAAGCATTTATTGGATAAAATAGTTGTATACACGTAATTTTTTGCCTTAAAGCTCAGAAAGCCAATACCTTTTATCTCCAGTTTTTGTTAATCTTGACCTTACTCTTTTTTCTTCCCGATATATTATGGTGTCTTGGGATAACCTTTGAAAAACAGGATAACTAAAGTATCATGACTTAAGACTGGCAAGCCAGTTATCAGTTCTCCAGTTGTGGATTTGGTTATTCTTGTTCAGATTTGTAGAGTTTGTTTACAGAAAAGATGTTTCCTCCATTTCATGATCATTGCCCTTCTTTGGCTGCAAATTTGGTACTCTTATATGAATTTTTAACTCAGTTCTGTATTAAGCATACCGTACATAGGTACACTGATTGATATTTCTGTGTATAATGCAGGCTTTGGGTCTATGATATCAAGTAGCATTGCAAGCTCCACTTCAGTATCCCTAATGTCCACCATGGCTACCAGTATTCTCTCTGTTAAAACATTCCCACGTTCCGAGATTGAGAAAGCAACAAATAAGTTCAGTTCTCAAAGGGTTCTAGGAGAAGGAGGATTTGGACGTGTGTACCATGGAATTATGGAGGATGGAAGTGAAGTTGCAGTCAAAGTGCTTACAAGGGATAACAACCAAAATGGAGACCGTGATTCATTGCAGAAGTTGAGATGTTAAGCCGATTACATCACCGTAATCTTGTGAAACTGATTGGTATATGTATTGAAGGGCACGCACGCAGCTTGGTGTATGAGCTTATTCGCAATGGCAGTGTTGAGTCTCATTTGCATGGTATGGTATCTTGTCAGCTTTGATCTCTTTCTTTGGCTCAAGTTTGTTTTGCTAAATTAGCAAAATCAATCTCCTTCTCAATTCTTTATCCAAAGCGCCTGAACAAGCTATTTGGTTTCCCCTCTCTTCATGGATGTTCATTTTTTGTTTGGTTTCTTGGAATTGATTAGTCTTAAATTCAAATGAATTGTATTTTATGATTGTGTTTCCAGGTGTTGACAAGAAAAAGGGCCCTCTTGACTGGGACGCACGGATGAAGATTGCCCTTGGGGCAGCAAGAGGATTGGCCTATCTTCATGAAGATTCTAATCCCCGTGTTATTCACCGAGATTTTAAGGCTAGTAATGTTTTGCTGGAAGATGACTTCACTCCCAAGGTTTCTGATTTTGGGTTGGCTAGGGAAGCAACTGAAGGAAGTCATCACATCTCTACAAGGGTCATGGGAACTTTCGGGTAATAACATGACATGATTTAAGATTTCATTTTGAAGATCAATTATCTAATATTTTGTAAGGCACATATAGGCATAGACTCCACGTCGCCATGTTAGCTATATTATGCCACGGTACAGGAAATCGGGAAACTTTAATGAACGATTTATGCGAACCACTAAACATGCCAAATGAATTGAAATTTGCCTCGGGCAAGATTTATTTAAAAGTCCTTGTATTAGTATGACCAATTGATGGATGTGATGGATTTACAGGTATGTTGCCCCAGAATATGCGATGACAGGGCACTTACTCGTCAAGAGCGATGTTTATAGTTATGGAGTTGTGCTGCTGGAACTTCTCTCTGGAAGGAAACCTGTTGACATGTCCCACCCTCAGGGGCAGGAGAATTTGGTCACGTGGGCAAGACCGCTGCTAACCAGCAGAGAGGGTTTGCAGCAGTTGGTGGATCCTGCCTTAGCCGGAACTTATGACTTCGATGACATGGCTAAAGTGGCAGCCATTGCTTCCATGTGCGTTCATCCTGAGGTCACTCACAGGCCTTTTATGGGTGAGGTTGTGCAGGCTCTAAAGCTGATATACAATGACACGGATGAGACTGGTGGGGACTGCCATAGTCAAAAGGAGTCTTCTGTCCCGGACTCCTTTAAATGTGATCTTGCCCCTTCTGATAGCAGTTGGTGGAACGCTGGTGGACTCACTCCCCGGTTAAATTACGGGCAAGCCTCTTCATTCATTACAATGGAGTATAGCTCAGGGACTCTTGAAGACATGGAAAACAGACCGTTTTCAGTTTCAAGTTTGTTCGGGAATGGGGTATCTTTACCAATTAGACATGGCAATAGATCAGGGCCATTGAGAACCATCCGTAGCAAGCCGTCTTTCTACAGAGCAAGAGGAAGTATGAGTGAGCATGGAGGTCTGCTTGGAAAGCGTGCTTGGAACGATGGATTCTGGGTTTGAAGCTTGTTAATTTTATTTTTGAATTTGTACAGTTCAAAAAGGACCGCGGCTTTTCAAGAAAGCCATGGGTGTAGTTTAGAAGTTGAAATTCCTGCCTGAGTCCATGTGTGGAGGATGAGAAAAAAGAAGGAAAGAGAGGACAATGGCTTCTAATTTTGGAATTCTTGATTCATTACATACGAGTTGGATGCTACCAGTGTATCATCTCCCTTTTGGGTTCAATGCCTTATTGATTGACAACTTCCCTTTTCTAAAATTTGTGAGGCTGAAAGTCATCTTTTGCTTGTAGCCAAATATGCCTTGTCAGATGAAAACACCAGAAGAAAAAAAAATGCCTTGTCAGATGAAAAAAAATTCAGGAATTGTCAGTTTCTGATTAATTTAATTCAAATTTCAACTTCAACTTCAACTAATTTTGTCTCTGATTTTCACTTGGACTCAGTTCGATGATGGCCCAATGTGTTTCCCGGGATACTGGAGAGAGAGATTGAACACATGACCTATCTTAATCTGAAACAGTTTCCCCACCTCCTATCTTAATCCGGACATCATCTTTGATTAGTGAAAATGCTATCATGCTCAGTGCATGCCAGACAATAATTATTCCGAAGTAGAACTTCATGATTCTGACACCAAAATTTCACAAACAAAAACAATTATCGACCATCTTTGTTGAAATCTTAACCAAAGTGCACCATTTATTCACAAATTTACGAATCAAAACTCCTCCTATAGTCTCAAATTCGAATCTTCTCTAGAGATCTCTTTTGTTATGATATTGCAAAATACATAATGTATTTTTCCTCTTTTGTTATCTCAGCAAACTAGTTGATTTTTTATATTATGCTTCAAAAAATTCTCTTCTTCACTCAAGACATGCAATGCTATCACACAAATTCACATTCATTTCGTCGACCAAAAATAAAAATGAACAAGAAAATATCTCACGTCCATAATATATATAAGAGAAAAATTCAGTTACCGTCCCCAAACTATTCTGCCAAGGCCAATTTGATACCCGAACTCTCAAAAGTATCAATGTGATACCTAAAGACCTAAATTGGCATCAACGTGATACTTCCGTCCAAAATTTCTGACGGCGCCGTTTGTTTGCTGACGTGGCAAGCACGTGGGTAAAAAAAAAAAGGGCAAAATCGACTTTTATCCTTTTTTTGTTAATTCTTCAGCTACCATCCCCAAACTATGCTGCCAAGGCTAATTTGATACCCGAACTCTCAAAAGTATCAATGTGATACCTAAAGACGTATTTTGACATCGAAGTGATACTTCGGTCAAAAATCTCTAACGGTGTCATCTGTTTGCTGACACGCACAAATTGAGCGTCAATCCCCGGCAAAGGAGCCAAAACTTGACAAGCTCGATATGAGTGTCAATCCCCGGCAACGGCCCCAAAAATTAACACGCTCGAAATGAGTGTCAATCCCCGGCAACGGCGTCAAAATTGACACGCTCAAAATGAGTGTCAATCCCTGGCAACGGTGCCAAAAATTGACACGCACAAAATGAGCGCGTAATTTAACCCTGTAAAATGTCATCGTTAGTATAGAATAAGTAGAGATCGTTCTAACCGAGGATTGATGGTACACCTGTAATTGTGTAAACAAATAAAGAAAAGTATTATTTACAAAAATAAATAAAGAATATAAATATATACAATTGTGTAAACAAATAAAGAATTAAAATAATAAAGTATTATTTACAAAAATAAAATAAAGAATATAATATATACAAGTAAACACAAATAAGGTGGTTTTAAGATTTATAAAATTGAAAATTAAAATTAAATGAATATAGAAAATATAAAAACATATAACAAGGATGAAATGTAAGAAACAAGATCAAAACCAATTCCATATGATTAAACTCAATTCAAATCCTATAATTGACCATCTAAGTCATGAGAAAGAAGTCGATCATGTGAAACATTTGAAAAAAATGATTTTCCATATTTTACTTTCCTTTACTAATTAACCTAAGAGCATCTTTAGCAATGCTAGCCATTTTGTAGTTAAATTTTAGCTAAATAGCTAGAAAGTCATTTTGGCTAGCCACTTTAGAAATACGTCTGTATCAATGCTCTCTATTTTAGCTAATTTTGAATTTATATTATTTTTTAAATGATGACTAAAGAGTTTAAATGTATTTATAAATTACATAAAATAACTTAAAAGGAATGTTTTAAATTATAGAGAGCCTCATCTCGCTCTCTATATTTAGGAGCGAGATAGCTAAAAGTTATAATGGAGAGCCACTTAGGAGTCTGGTGCAGCTGCTAAAATAGATAAAAAGCTAAACATGCTCTCCAAAATAGCTAAGGAGCTAAAATAGAGAGTCTGCTAAAGATGCTCTAAGTGAAACCACCTAGATCAATCCTATTAAATGATAGGAGCATTTTTTTTCTTTCATTTTTCTTCTTCTTCTTCTTCTTCTTCTTTTCTTCTTGTTCTCGTTCTTCTAGGATTTTGTTATAGCCAAACCACCGCAAGCTCCGCTCCTTCTCCTCCACCCAAGAATCAAAGAAAAATGGCTTCTGCTTCTTCTTCAAACTCAGTCCTCTTCTTCTTCTCTCTCCTCCTCCTCTCTCTCATCTCCTTCCCCTCCGCCCAAACCATCACCAACGCTGCCATCATCCTCTCCAATTCCTGCTACAAATCCATGTTCTTCGCATTCAACTCCCAGCAGACAGACCCAAAACGAAAGTTGGGTGACACGATTAACAAAAAAAAAAATCAAATCTTTATGCACCCAGAGACACCCATGTCTTCTTCTCCGCCAAAACCAATTTCCTTCTTCTCCGCTCAGCAGCTTTCCTCTTCCGGGGCAACCAACTGGAAAATTGGTTCGCTGCACACCAAATTTTGGTGAACCTTAGCTCCACCAACCATCTTCTTTCCTCGCAGAGACCGTCACCCATTCGCTAATAGAACCTCCATTCATCAAACCCCCTCCTCCACCGCCACAACCTCAGCATCCTCCTCCTACACTGTCGCCGTCATGTCAGTAACAACATATACCAAATACTCTGATCAAAATCACAATCATAAGGCCAAAGCAACATATAACATGAATTCATGTATATAAGAACTAAAAACAAACCCAGCATAAACCAAAAAAGCAAAACCAACCCAGATAGCAATTGAGCACAATTAGATCAAGAAAAAGACTTGCCAGCTGGTACTTGGTACCTTTGGCTTCTCCCACACACTGTCAATTGCTCGATTTGGGTAAATGGGTCGTTTCACTTTTTTTTTGGACCCACGTGCTTGCCACATCAGCAAACAAACGGCGCCGTCAGAAATTTTGAACGGAAGTATCACGTTGATGCCAATTTAGGTCTTTGGGTATCACATTGATACTTTTGAGAGTTCGGGTATCAAATTGGCCTTGACAATAGTTTGGGGACGGTAGCTGAATTTTTCTCCAAAAAAAAGTGAAAAAAAAAAGGGTAATGGGTCATTTCACTTTTTTTTTGGACCCACGTGCTTGCCACGTCAGCAAACAAACGGCGCCGTCAGAAATTTTGGACGGAAGTATCACGTTGATGCCAATTTAGGTCTTTAGGTATCACATTGATACTTTTGAGAGTTCGGGTATCAAATTGGCCTTGGCAGAATAGTTTGGGGACGGTAACTGAATTTTTCTCTATATATAATGTTATCACACTTGTTCATTTTTGTTTTTGGTCACACACTTGGTTAATTTTTCATTCTAGCATTAGCCATTTTGCTTTAACAAATTCTCTTTGTCACTCAAGACATGCAATGCTATCACACTAGTTCACATTCTCTTCGTCAACAAATGAGCGAGTGAGTGAACAAAAACAAAATGAACAAGAAAATTCCACAAATCTATAAGACATGCAATGGTGGAATATTTATGGAAACATGGTACCAACATTGCAAAGAATGGCTAAAATGATACTTTCATTGACCACAAGTTTATCCGGATGTGAGAAAAATTGGAGCGCTTTTAAAGGGTTAAGTACTTATTTACTTATGCATTTATACAAACTAGTAAGCAAGTATTAATGTAATTTACTAATTAAAACTCATAATATACTAATTATTATTTTTCCTTAATGTAAATACATACAAAGAAAAGGAATAGACTAGATACAACAAGATTGAACAATTTAGTCTATGTACAATTTAATGCCAAGATCATCAACCAGAAGAGAATAATGTAGATGTACTACTTGCTATAGTGAAGCAACTATAGCACAAGGATGGATTGTTAATGGTGGTGATGAGGATGTTGAGTCGGATCTTACTAGTGAAATGGTTGGAGAGGGATTGAGAGTGGATAGTAGCCTAGAGCCTAGGAAAATGATACTTTCATTGACTACAAGTTCATCTGGATGTGAGAAAAATTGGATCGCTTTTGAAAGGCTAAGTACTTATTTACTTATTTACTTATGCACTGATACAAACTGGTAAGCAAGTATTAAGGAAGCCCGCTTCCTTTTCAAAAGCTGACTTTACCAAACAGGCCCATCTAAGCACTTTTGACACCAAAAGCAGCGCAAACTGCGCCTAAGCCACCTGAAACTTGGCAGGTTATCAATAAGAGGCTAGGGAAATTCGGGATAATAGAGTAATTCATCTCCACTGATTTTTTTACTCGACCTTAAGCAACTCCAAATAGGAGTTGACAGCCAGCGAATGACACCCTACGAAATTCAGAACAACTCGGTCATGTTGCTTCTCGTATTTGAGTTGAACGTAGAGCTTGAATGGGCTATCGGAAACAGGGTAATTAACCTTCTTGCGAAAGTACTTCTGGTCTTGCATCGATAAATTCTTTTCGTCACTCAAGATTTGCAATGCTATCACATAAGTTTATATTCTCTTTGTCAACCAATCAAAATGGTAACCCTAGTTTTTGAATCGTCAAAAATGACTTATTGTGACTAAATTAAAAATCTTTTTTCTTCCTTGATCAAGATGGTAACCCTAGTGTTTGAATGGTAAAGAACTACTTGTTGTGACTAAAATTTGAAGCTCCACCATGTGAAGTTGATGATATTGACGGTTTAAGGAAGCGAGCTTTCTTTTCAAAAGCTGACTTTACCAAATAGGCCCAACTAAGCACTTTTAACACCAAAAGCAGCCCAACTGGACCTAAGCCACCCGAGTGCTTTTACGCACTCTCACACAAGGGGGCTTATTCTTCGACTGCAGCTTCTTTCCCTTCTTATTCTTTTCGTTCTCCTCCTCTTCTGCATATGGATCCGCATCCTCTTTCATTTGAAGCAAAATGGCTATATTAGAATAAAGGAAAAATTTTAAGAACAGTACATGAAGTACAAGCCGTTCCGAAGTTCGATGTATTTGGTTTCAAAGAATTAACTTTGGTACATGAAGTTCTAATCCCGACTCATTTTTAGTACATGACGTCAATAATACCGTTAAACCTATGCAATTATTCAATTTTCAAAGGATAATTTTGGGTTTTTACCTCTCTCCTCTCTCTCTCTCTCTCTCACACGGACACCCAATTCTAGGTATCTTGCTCCTTTCTTCTTCTTCTTTCTCCTTTTTCTCCTTTTCTTCCTCTCTCCTTCCCCGATTTGATTTGGATACCCAGATTATCTGATTTTTTCCTCCTCCTCCGTCTTCTTCCTTCTTCCTTCTCCTCCTCCTCCTTCTTCCTTCCTTCCTCCATCCCTCCCTTTTTGATATCAAGTTTTATTTGGACACCCAAATCTAATTTTCTTCTCTTCTTCTTCCTTCTTCCTTCTTCTCTTTCTTCTTCTTCTTCGTTCTTCGATCTTCCTCCTTCTTTTTCTTCTTCGTTCTTCTTCCCCGATTTGATTTGGACACCCAAATCTGATTTTCTTCTTCTTCTTCTTCTTCCCGATTTGATTTGGTCACCCAAATCTGATTTTCTTCTTCTCCTTCTTCTTCCCTCTTCTTTTTCTTCTTCTTCTTCTTCTGCAATTTTTTTTGTTAATTCATGAAGAGACGGATTTGCCCTTACAAATTTGACTAAAATCGAATTGACTAACTGGGGCCGTAACAGCATACACTGATTTTGGGTCGGGATTATAACGTCATGTACCGAAGTTAATTCTTTGAAACCTAATACACCGAATTTCGGAATGGCCAACAGTTCATGTACTGTTCTTGAAATTTTTCCTAGAATAAAACATGAACAAACCCTATCATTATCATAAAATAGGGTTGAGTTATCATGCCCATTTTATTTTAGGGATAATGACCATTTACACCATTTAAGCTTAAAAATTGCCCATTTAAGAGTTTTTTAATCTCATTTACCCAATTTAACATTTAATGACAGTTTTGCCGTTTGTATGATTAAGAAACTGTATAGATGCCACTTTTTCCTCTCTCTCCTCACAAGAGTCCGGCAAGGTCTCCGATGACTTCTCTCTCTAAGTGACAAAGAAGGAGAGGGCAAAAATGTCCCAAAAATAAATAAAAAGGAATAAAAAATAATAATGAATTGGGTATTAAGGAAATGATCTCTTAGAGTGCTTGAATAAATTGACAATCTCTTAGAGTGTTTGGATAGATGGGTAATTTTTATCCTAAAATTGTGTAAATAGTGATCCGTCAATACATATAAAAGGTCAAAAACGGCATATAGCTATCTCATAAAATAAAATAAAAAAATATTTTAGTGGCACGAGAGGTGTAGAGAACTCTCTCTCTCTCTCCCGCTGTGTCTTTCTAACAAACACACATATTGCCTACCACGCGCCATTGAATAACAGAAAAGATGCTGTCTCTTGTTTACACGACCCCAAAAGCCAATTCCACCTCTCCTCTCGTCAGCTCACCTCACTATTCTTCTCCTCCTCCTCCTTTTCACACTTCACCGTCAAAGACGCACCACAGCCTATCTCTACCTTCGTCACCACGTCGCCCAACCAGGTCCGCCCTCATCCTTTAATACTCGTCTTACTTTCTTCATTTTTCATCCCTTCAATCTCGTCTTACCAACACACAGTTTCAGGTTCAGAATGTCGTCCTCCGATTCGCTTCCCCCTCCCCCTCTCCCGGAAAACCGGACCGTGGTACGTACTTCTTCTCCTATTCCCAGCAATGTGGAGTTTGTTACTATCGGAGTATTCTTTTTTATGTTCGCTAAATGTGACGTCGCAGCTCGGTGTGGGCAGCATGGGGCTGGATTTCTTGGCCGTCGTGTCCTCTTATCCTAAGCCGGACGATAAGATCAGGACCACCAGCTTGAAGGTACACTTCCCGATTTTTTTTTTTTTTTTTTTTTTTTACCGTTACCGGAATATGTTGACTTTTTTAACTTTGTTGAGCTGGTTGTTGCTGTTGATACATATATAATTGGGTTATTTTTAGGTTCAAGGAGGTGGAAATGCCAGTAATGCTTTAACTTGTGTGGCTCGTTTGGGGCTAAGTCCCAGGGTCATTTCCAAGGTACTGCTTTTTTTTTTTTTTTTTTTTTTTTTTTGTAGTCTATAGTTTCTTTGCTGGTTTTGGATTTTGAGGACATGTTTTAATTATTGGGAAATGATAGGTTGCGGATGATACACAAGGCAGGGGTATACTGGAGGAGCTACAAGCCGAAGGCGTAGATACTTCGTTTGCTGTGGTGAGCATTTTAAAGGAAAACCATTGGTCTTGACTTGGCTGTACTGTTTTACTGTCCTGCTGTAATGCATATGTTCTTTAAGTATTTCGAATCAGGAATGGACAATCTTTGCTGTCAGTTTAGGTATTTTGCTGTTAATGTGTTATTCTAGCATCTCCACATGATCAACATGTCTTGGAAAGATCGGATTAGCGTAGAAGCTTTGAACATTGCAAAATTTAAAACTGGATTTTGTAATTTTCTTATTCAAGTCAAAATAAGTAAGCCAAAAGTTAAGAAAATTTGTATCCCCAAATCACTTTACATTGCCTTGGTACATGAATGCTCTGAAATCTGAATATTGCCATCATTTTTGGATTCTAATTGTCTTTATCCAGGTTGCTGAGGAGGGTAATTCACCATTTACCTACATTATTGTTGACAATGAAACGTGAGGCTCTCTCTCTCTCTCTCTCTCACACACACGGTGTTATTGTTTAGCCCATCAGATTGTCCTTGTTGCTAGTTTTGAAACTGATCTAGTGCATATGTTCATACCTAGTTCTAGGCACTGACCTAGTGCAGGGATGGGGAGGGGCAGGGGCAGTACAGCGCTGGAGTAATTTCCTGATCCATGTATTTCAATTATTTTAAGGAATAAACAGAAATTGAACATGTACAACAAAAAAAAATAAAAATAAAAATAAAGAGGGACTAACTAAGAAATTTTGGATCCAAATAGAATTAATCACTCGTTTATGTTGCTAAAAGTTCAAAATTCCAGAAACATTACTGTTTTTCCAAGTGCTTTTCATTCATGTCATCTTTGATAGCAACCAAGTTAACCAGTGCCTTAAAATGCACTTACTCATTTATGAATTGGTGGTTCAGTGGGCAATGCTGGCATCATTGGCTTAATGATTTTCAAATTGATTTCTGATGTTCAACAGTATTTATGATTAGGAATACATACCAATTCAGCATCTTATAAGGCTTTTTTGGATTCTCAGTTTCCCATCCCCCGTTTGACATTTTCAGGAATACTCGTACGTGTATTCATACTGAAGGATATCCTCCTATGATACCGGATGACCTTTCACCTTCAAGTTTATCGTCTGCACTGGATGGAACAAGACTTGCTTATTTTGATGGACGTCTACATGAAACTGCTTTACTTGTTGCACAGGAGGTAGCTGTTATCTTCGTGTTTCTACAATCTAACTTCTTGTTCTTATCTTTAGCTATTTTTTGAGAAAATTGTTACCAAGTAAAGAGAATAAATAGCATAGTTGAAATCTTACAGGCTACTCGCCGGAACATACCTATATTAATTGAGGCTGAAAGGATAAGAGAAGGGTTGGATGATCTTCTAAACTTGTCTGAGTATGCCATATGCTCAGCAAAATTTCCAAAGGCAAGTCAATTGTTTATCCATGATATACTATTTGGTTGTCTTTCCAAACATTTCAGCCCATAAAACTACCACCAAATTTTGGATATTCATATTTCATATATGTGATTTTCTAGAGCATTGCTCTTCCTTTACCATCTGCTTTTATTAGTTAATCTAAGCATTATTGCATATATCACTCAAGACATATGCTATGTAATTATTATGATTTTACAATTAACATGTTCTTCATTTCTCTGGATCTTGTTGTGGGTTTCAGGCATGGACAGGAGCAGAAACTTTTCCAAGTGCTCTTGTTTCAATGCTTTTGAAATTGCCAAAGCTCAAATTTGCAATTGTGACCTTGGGTGAAGATGGATGCATAATGCTTGAGAGAAATCTAGAAGGTATTTATGTGATTGCCCATCTTTTACTGGAAAAACAATATGAAACATAGGGTCAGAAAATGTGGCTTTGAATTTTGTACATACAGTCTGTTTTTATCTTGGATTTGAAAATTACAGGTTTTCATTGACAGTCTGTGTCTTTGTTTTGACATCATTGACAATCTGTGTCTGGCAGAGGCTCCTCAGACGGAAGAAATTGACGTGGACAGCTTATTCGAAGCGCTGAAGCAGAGAAAGGATGACAGCTTAACCAAACCAACATATATTTCATCTGTAAGCCACTTTCAAATTACATTAAAAGTATACTCCTTTTGCTTTTGGTGAAATTAAATCAAACCGGCTCAGAAGGCGTGCAAGTAATTCTGGTCATTCTGTAGTCAACCATAAGAATGAGTTACAGTTGGGCAGCATGAGTTCATCAATTAATTTCTTCAATAGTTGAAATGAATTATAATATAGGAAATAAAGCCTTTGATACCACATTGAGTCCAGTAACATGCAACTCTCTGACTTCAAACCAAATAAAATGATGAAACAAAACCATTGAAGCATTTGGTGTGACAATATAAAAAAGGCTCTATGGGTCAAAGAATTAGAAAGCATTTAGTCTTGAGGCAAATTAGAAGCGAGTAAGTTTCCTTGAATACAACTCTAGAGTCCTTTTCACTGCTTTTTTACCTGTTCCTCGCATGATTCTTGTCTAATTATCAATCCTTTTAGACAATTTTGAGGTCCCTCAAGGGGGTCAAGGGTTCACCAGATAAGTTGGAAGCTCATCCACAGAAGCAGAATATTTACTTAGCCTCAGGACAACGAATTTTAACTCGAGATTCTTTTCATGCCATATAACTGTGTGATATTTTAATTATCTGTTTGAACAGAAAGTGTTGAACCAAGATAACCTTATCTCAACGACTAATGAGGTGACCAAGTCTTGGCACATCTTAACCTGGCATTATATGCCCAACAATACCCAACTTGAACCAAATGCCTGTAGGAAGATGTAAAGGGAAATTTAGATTGGCAGAAACGTTCTAATTAGCATACAGTATGCACACGCAAACCTTTAGTACACTCCTTTGTCCTTTAGATACCAAGGCTGGGGTGAATTGCAGATGCAGAAAGCAAGTTACTGAATTTCATTGCATGTTCCAGGTCTAGAATATGAGAACTGTCATAACATGATTATATATGTTATCTACATATTATTAAGATCTGTTACTCTCTAAGTCTATCCATTTATATCCTCTCAGCCAATTACAAAATTGAGAGCCAATGGAATAGGGACAGTGTGTGGAAGGTTGTTTGTGGGAACAGCTGAGAAAATACCACCCTCTGAGCTTGTAGATACAACGGGTGCTGGAGATAGTTTTATTGGAGCAGTAATTTATGGTATGTTTTAATTGTTTAATGTTATTTTCCTTACTGACGGTCAGCACCTTTTCATCATTAATAAGAAAACGTGGTTTCTGATTCACTGAGCTTTTCTTGCATTTGTATTTCTATTATCAAAATAATATTTAAATAAATAAATAAATAAAATGTCGTATTTGTTTAGTTTTAAGAGATTGCAATGTTTTTCATTCTTTAAAGCCCTACTAGCGATTATCTGAACAGAAGGGTTAGGATCACCAGTTTAATCTTGTGGAAGAGTGGGGCTGTGGTAGGGCTCCCAGCATGACTGAGTAACTAGATAAACCATCCATGTGAATTTGGACTGAATGAAGTCAAATCATCCTCTGGGTGTACTTGTATCTGAAGAAATGTTCTGGTCTTCTTTGATTTCCTAAACTTGAATCAAAATGCTGCTGCAAATTTTACGTTTTGTACCTTGTCCTCAGTCAGTCATAAGATTTTTTTTTTGAACGATACTGTAGTAAGAAGTTGGTTCCAGATTTCAGTTTATCTTCCTTGTCATGGCTGTTGTCTCTTGTATCTTTTTTATTGATTCAGCATTTCGATTTACTGCAGCTGTTTGCAACAACATGCCACCAGAGAAAATGCTCCCTTTTGCTGCTCAAGTGGTTAGTAGACATGTTTCTGCCAAATGGCTAACTGACCCAAAGGCATAGTTTTATGTGGTAGTATTGTGCAACATATATTTGTTCATGACCTTTTCTATACGATTTCAATTGCAGGCTGCTGCCTGCTGTAGAGGTTTGGGAGCACGAACTAGTCTTCCACACCTCACAGATCCACTCTTGGCACCATTTCTATGATAAGATTGCACATAGCTACAACTTAGATGCTCTAATTTGGAGACATTAGGCCTAGAACTTGAGATACTTCCTCCCATGAGATAGAAATTTGTAAACCATTGTTCTTGATGGAGACATTTGCAATCCCCTTGTAAACAAAAGAAGGCCGGTTTGGTGATGCAGTTTGTAAATTTGTGCAATTACAGTCTTACTAACTCCAGTCAATTCCTCTGTAATTTTCTTATGTTATGAGATTAAAGGTCAATTCTCAGTATTACTGCTCGTGTACTCTCCTCAGATGATGCTTCTTGTAAGTGCAATTTCCATGCCCAGAATGTTCTCATCTATCAATTTTCAGGCATATATTAGATCGAAAAAAGTCAGGTATGCCAGTGCATATAAGCGCAGTATGTAGAAAAAAAAAAAAACACATATCTGCACATTATATAATGCCATGGGAGGAATCAGCAGTTTTTTATAAAACAAAGATAGTACTTTCTCACATTAACTCTTGAACCACCATTGCCTAATAAACTACTACCTAAATCTGAATTAAATACCTAGTGAACAGCCTACATAGTACAAACCAAACAGCTACACAACTAAATAGGAAGACAATATCCTACATGCCAAGCACAGAAGGCTTTCCCGCTATGTCCAAAAGTTCTAGTTGAACTGCTAAATTAGATAATCATAAAAAGCTCTAAATATCTAAGATGATGGTCAAGCAGATAATTCAACGGTCTACAACAAGCTATCAGCCCTAGTTGGCAACCTCCTGAAGAAGCTCAAAGGCTGAGAAGGCAGCTTGCTCCTGAATCTCGGTGGCCTGAGTGCATACAATCCCACCAAAACCACCACCACTCTAATCGGCACAGCATAGAACACAACAGCAGCAATCAAGCAGAAGATCACAAACAAGAATGTTGCCCTTGGGTCTCTCCAGCTTAGCAATGCTTGGAACCTCTCACCTTGTGTAGCCACATCACCAACAACAGTTTGAATCCTCCCAGCCACACTCCTAAGCCGGTCATACCTCATCCTAACAATCTCTGCACTCCGACTCGTTGGGAACGAATCAAACTCCTCATCCAACTCATCAGCATAAACACTCTCAGCATGGGACAGATTTGTGTCCATGAAACATGGGTGGCGAGGGCGGGACTTAAACCGCCACATTCCCACAAATGCCATATGCAGCAAGATCATTGGGACTATGAGCTCCGGAAATGCAACTAGCAAAAGGAAAGTTGCAACGAAACAAGGCAGAGCAGATTGGCTTCTGCCAACTGCGCATCAACTCCACAAATCTTCCAAAAGCAACAGGCCCTGATAGAACATTCACTAGCCTGAAGAAGTTGGCTTTGCTCCTTCTCATGCTCCACATATGCGAGTCATGGTCAAGCATGTACTCCACCACCTCTCTCCCCAACGGTGGCTCTGTCCTGCTAAGCCTCGACACCACCACATTCATAGCCTGGTATCTCAAAGTTTCCAGTTGATTCACAGTCAAAGGCTGCACAAAATGCATCTTGGGAAGCAGTGGCATAGTGTACATGTTCAACATGTTACCCATATTGGCACAAGAAAACCTGACCGCCAAATGAAGCTCACCCATTTTCTTGACACCAGAAGGGTGCAGCATCAAGAGCGGATATGAGTGAGTGTAGACTCGGTCAGACTCGAGTGTGGACAATCGAATCCTAACCTTCCCAATCCGGGAATCACGGACTCCAGCATTGTTGGCCGTGTTCTTATCAATCCGAGAATTATCAAACACCCCAATGGTAACGACAGTGCAAGGATCAAACACCTCCCACGTGTACTGCTCGTTCCACTTAGGCAACAAGCTATCAACAACAGTTCGAGTTCGAACCCACTTCTGTCCATACTTTGCAACACAATAAGCATCACTAGACCCTCCTTTCCCTTCTTTGATCTTCATTGGCATAAGCCCAGTGGCTCCCAAAATACCCATTTCAAGCACACCAATGTGAGGTTTCCAAAGCCTCTTATCAGTCGGCTTAAGATCACTGCTATACATTGTAGCCTCATCAAGGACGTGATAACCTCCATCAAGTGAAACACTCAAATGAATTCTAGACCCAAACCTTGTCAACACTTTGGACTCCCCAGCTGCATTGGTGAAACGGTTGCCGTTGTCAAGGTTGAACCACCTCGAAATGACAGGCTTATCATCTGTTCGCCTTTCAATTGCTGCCACCGGAATAACCACTCTCCCTGCACCTCGTCATGTCCCGGCCCAACCCTATCCTCGACACAGACCAGCAAGTAGTCCTCAATAGGCTCAGCCACCACAAACATCATCTCCTCATTCCACAAAGGATTCGAGAGGCTCCTCACACTGCTAGGCTGCGCAATCCTAGTCCTCAAGACCTGATTCCCCACCTGGATTTTCGCCGAAAGCTCAGGAAACCTCATCATTGCAGACCCTTTCTCCCCAGGAACAATGTCTTGAGCTTCAATCACTGTAACCCTCAGGTACCAAAGCCTTGGTGTCAAGTAAACCTTGGACTTAATCGAACCAAGCCCATCAAAATTCACATTTGCAGCCTTGGAATGCCAAGCTTCAGCAAATGCCTCATCAGCCTGAGTCCCAAACCAAATCGAAATCATCACCTCCCCCGATTTCGACTTGTCTCCCTTCTTATCCTCCATTCTATACCACTGCGGCGCCAACTGACTATCCGGCGGCACCCTCCTCGGAACCTCATTCAAATCAAACCATACCCTTCCCAAGAAGTCATCTTTGTTCCCCTCCTTCACAAAAACCTCCACCACTGAAGACTGTATGCAATCTTTAGAAAAAGCAAACACCTGACCCCACTCCACATTGTTCAAACTCACCCTCTTTGTTACCCCTCTGTAATTTCCCAACTTCACTTCAGCCACAACCTCCCCTCCACCAAAAACAGAGAAGTCTCTAGCTTTAACCAGTTTCACATACAAATATTGCATTTGCTCAACAAGGTCATAAGTAGAGCTAGTTTTATCCTTTTTCAAAGACTCACCGCCGAGCTGAGGCCGCGTCTCCTTCAGCGAAAACTCCGTCAACCCATTTCCGTAAACACCACCTCCGCTACTGCCTCCTCCACCGGTTGCTCCGCCGCCGCCGCCGGAGATTGCAGAAACAGGGCCTGTATTGATCAGAATCGGCTTCATCATCACTCCTTGGTTGTTCTCCACAGGCTTTGAGTGATTATTGTTGCTCTGACCCTGCTGCGTTGGCTTTGCTTCTTGTATCAACTGGTTCTGTGACACCATAACCGAGTTTTGACCCTGAAGTTTCTTGCTTTTCTTGGAAAACCCAGAGGAAGAAGCAGAGTTGGAAACAGAGGAACCCACTATTCCATTAGCCCCAACTTCCTTGACCTCTTCTCTCGTCGAAAGGTAAAGCTTCAAGCTAATCTCGCCTCTGATATGTGAAAAGAGGCTTCTTTTGTCGAGAGTATAAAGCTGAGGAATCTCTTCTCCTTCCTTAGCAATATTGGAACCAGAAACTCTGACTTTACCCAGAAAATTTCTGCTGTTACCGGACCTCCGCTCGTTGAAAATGTTGACCTCTATGGCTCTGTAGGGAAGATCAGCCACGTCCTTGACACGAAAGACTAGCTTCTCGTTCCAGACCGGGTTCAGGTCCTTGTACTTGACCTGGGTTCGGAGCCTCTGGTTTTCAAATTCGATTTCGACGAATGGGGAAGACGAGCCTTCGCCGTCTTTGGGCATGAGGTTGTGGGCCGCCACCACCTCCACCACAAGGCGTTCTTTGCCGGTGCTGTTGCTCACAATCATGGATGGGTTATGAAGCAGAGAACACAGGAATAAAAAAAAACAGAGGAAGCAAACAATGAATGAAGCAGAGCAGAGAGATATGCGTAGAGAGAGGTGCATAGGGAACACAATGTGACAAATTCGGAGGCTAAATAAAGCCAGAAAACCACTGTGCAAATCAGAAGAGCGTGCAGCTCAGAGATAGAGAGATAAATAAAGAGCCAGAGAGACTGTGCTCTGTTTCAGAGAAAGTACACAGGAGGAGGAGCTCACTCCTCTGAGTTGGAAGAAGGAAAAGACTGCCAAACAGTCCCACTCTTTGACTCAACGCGTGACGTCCACGGACCAATGGACATCCGAGAAGAGTGTTCGACCGATTAGATATTGCGGGACCCACGGTTGTTTAAAGGTTAACCCACCTTGTTAAACGCGATTACCATTTCTAATGGACTTTGAATCAACTGGGGGGAGATAAACGGATTTGTTCTCGGGTCGGGCACAACCAGGACCAAAACAAAAGTTTGTCCTCGTTGTAATTACTGTAATTTAATAACACTTCACCTGCTAAACGCTTGGTTGGTGTAATCTTTATTCACATTTATGTGCTTGGGAGCCCGCAAAATAGTAACTAGACAAAATGTAATTACTTAAAGTTTCAGAAACAAGCAGACTGTCACTAAATTGTGGGCATGTTGTTTGAAATAATCAGGTTACAAATTTAAATTTTACAGACATTATTAATGCAATCTAGCTATATCGTAGGTTACAGACTAAAATAAGAAGTGGAGTGGTGATAAATATCGTAGTATAAAAAAGTAAAAATTCTTCTACGCACTTGTAGTGTAAGTGTCCTAATACTTATAAAATAATCTCAGTCGTTGATATTCATATTCAACATCTTTTTTAATAAACAAAAGCATATTTAATGCAATCTAGCTGTTTATTAATATTAATTCTGAAAAAAAAAAGAAGGTGGAAACCAATTTTGTGAGCTGAAAATTTGAATTCCAAAACGGGTCGGGTTGGCCACAGCCACACGCGACGGAGTGGAGTGGAGTGAGTCATCAGATAGCAGCGAAATTTGTGTCAGAAAAGCTAAGCTAAGGCAGCAACCTGCAAGGCGACATTATTATTCTAATAATAAATAGTGTGTCTCGAAGTCCGAGGTTTCTGAACTAGTACTTTTGTCCTTTCGCTTTCATCCAAAACATTTTTATTTTTATCTTTTCAGTTGTTTTGAGAATTTAATTTATGTCTGGTCGTCCGTCGCGCGAGGCGCGCGTGACACGGTCCCCGGTGGCGAACAGGTGCAAGCTTCGTGGCTGTCATGTGGGTACCCCACTTTCACATTGTTTCACACGCGTGGATATTCTCAAACGTACTACTGTTTTGTATTTCAATTCCTTGGTCTGGTCTGGGTCAGGTCAGCAAAGAAAAGCGAAGCCAAAAATGGGATTTGGTTTCCTCCGCTGGGTTTAGGGTGTCACGTCGTTAATCTGAATGGTTAGAGGCTCAGCATGACACGTGGCGTGCATGCATTGCAGAAATGCCTTGATTTGGTTGGATTTTGGAGTATGATGACACTTGACTAGGAGCTACGATTGGTAGATTTGGTTTTTGTCTTCTTTCGTGTACGGTTATAAATCCGTTATGGCAAATCTGTACTGAAAGCTAAGCATCATTGCAAGCTGCCTTTGTCCCTTAGAGAAGAGGTAGGGGCTTCTCTTAGGTTGTCACGGACTCACGGGGTTGAAGGCTGAAGGTGATTCTCTCTCTCTTTTTTTTTTTTTTTTTCTTTGATGATAACTGAAGGTAATCCCCTCAATCCATAGGGCGGGCAATATAAAAAAACTGTAGACATTTTTTTAATCGGAATTTATGGTTATTCTTCATACGTCTAAAATATCACATTCGGTTACATATTTACGTATATAGATTAACCAATGAATTTGTCACGAATATATATGATTGCAGTTGTATTTGGTTGTCTAATTTCTTCACGATATATTTGCCTTATAGAAACTGAAAATTCTGTTATAGATAGCTCTCATTTTCTCAAGATGCATGATTACCATATTTAGTTTCGTTTTACTAAAATTCAATTTTTTTGATTACATGGTCAACGGGTCAACCTAGCTCCATAGAAATTTTCCATCTGTGGCTATCTTAATTTCTCCGATCCACTCCTCAAAAGAATGTTGAAGATGAAGTGTAGTGTCAGATGCAGAGGTCACTGCACCTGCACAAAGGGTTCTCTCCCCTCGTTGGACCCACCATAATCCCAGAGAGAATGAGAGAGATGGGTTTCTTGTTGCTTATATATGCAATCAATTAATGCGAAACAACAGACAAAACTTGGGTAATAGAGGGCAGCAAAAGAAACAATGGAAATTCCAACCAAATATTGGTCCATCCATCTCTCTTTCCCCCCCCACCCCATCTCTCTAAAAAATTTCTGATGGCAGAAAGCCATAAAAGGAACGAAGAAAGCACAGCTGTGTATGCACATAAGGTATACGAGTGCAAAAAGAATATAATAGTAGTCTTTTTCTGCATTTTGAATTGGGCTAACCTAACGTACCCACTACCCAGTACTGGAATACTGGAAATATATGAGTATATGATATGTCATTACCCTAGCTTTTGAATCTAGCTAAAACCCCTTTTTCCCTTTTCGTGCAGAGAGAGAGAGACAGAGAGAGGTGTGATCTTGTGAGTGGTGACGATTCGAAAATGTGAATTATTTATCAGTCGCATTCTCCAACTCCGGCTACAGATAACAGAGAGAAATATATAATACTGAGCAGTGCACGGTTGTCCATGCATTGCAGCAATGGTGGAGGGAAAAAGACTCTGTCTGGGGGCCTGGTTACCTCTCGGAGGGACCTTCCCACAAATTTTAGGAATGGGGACGTCCATTATCCATATTCTATAGAACTTTTTTTTTCAGTTTCTTTTTATGAACTTTTTTATGAGTTTTTATTATTTGTTGTAGAGAAACTGAATTTGAGAGGAATTTGCTGTGTATTCTCATTGATAATAGGGGCCTCTTTATATAGAGGATTACAATGCATAGAATCTCAATCATACAAGGAAAGTAATTCTACATTGATTAGGATTCTAGATCCTTCTAATTAAATCCTATTACCACTAGGTCAAGTAACCTAGAGTTTGGGCTAAACACAAATTAGGTTTTTCAACACTCCCCCTTGTGTTGCCCAAACGCGGTGCTCTCTCGTTGCCTCGTTAAAAACCTTGCCGAGTAACAAAAACCCAGTGGGACAAAAATAACCTCGGTCGAAGGGGAAAAAGACCACAACACACCCTTTACGATTCGAGACGAACATGTAGACATCTCCCCCTGATGTCTGCACCTCCCCCTGATGACTACGATCATGGGAGTTCAGATAATTTCCGCAAGTCAATTCTTGCCACATGTTTCTCGAACGTGGTATTGGGCAATGACTTAGTAAACAAGTCTGCCTCACTGTCCTCAGATCGAACCTAGTTCACTTTGATCTCGAGAGTGTCTGTTGTTGCTGATTATGCTTGGTGTTGTCGCTTTTGATGTAGCCTTGCCTCATTTGTTCAAAACAAGTAGCATTATCCTAAATGCTCGTAGGCTCATCTGTGGCAAACTTCAAACCACAGCTACTCGAACATGCGTAATTATGGATCCAATCCATATACATTCACGAACCACTTCGTGAAGAGCCATGATCTCTGCATTGTTCGAAGATATAACGACTAGGGTCTAATATGTAGACCTCCAAGATGTCACGGTCTTTTCCCATGGTGAACACTTAACCGGATTGGGAATGACCATTGTGTGGGTCAGACAGATACCCAACATCAGCAAAACCTTCCAAAACACATGTCGTTTTGGAATGGGGATAGAGAACGCAGGCCAGCTTTGGCGGCGTTTCTGGTGTGTGATGGGTCCGAATCCATCATCTCTTCGTAGGGATAGAACAAGCCCATATCATTCATACATCTCAAGTATCAAAAGATATCTGTTACACCAATCCAATGGCGTCGCGTTGACGCAGAGCTATATCTAGCTAACAAGTTCACAACATACGAGATGTCCGATCTTGTGCATTGAGATAAGTACAATAATGCGCCTATTGTACTAAGTAAGGCACTTTTGCCTCTAGCACATCTTCGTCATCATCCTTTCTATGAAGAGGATCCTTTTCAGGATCAAGACTACGGACGATCATGGGGGTGCTTGAAGGTTTGACCTTGTCAAAATGCCTAAGCATCTATCGACACGATGCTCAAGTTCCAAACCGAGACATAATCGTGTTCTCCCAAAATCCTTCATCTCAAACTCGGATTTCAAGTGTTCAGCGGTTTCCCTTAACTCTTTAAGGGCTTCTAATGAAGATCATGTCCAACATGAACCGCGATGAAATCCGAAACTTGTTATAGAAACGCGTGGGCATATCCCTTCCCAATCAAGTAGTCACTTTAGTGAGCGTTTCAACCTTATTGTAAACGCGCTCCATGGTCTAGAGCCACTTGAATTGGGTAAATGAAGTTCACCATGAACCTTCATGTATATTCCGTATCTAGATCCCTATAGAGATACGTAGTGACCACATTTGTAAGCTGCATGTTCAGTTATTCGGAAACTACCAAACTGACAGGGTAGTGGAGTGCAATGACATCCATTACGATATGTCTCATCGTAGTCGATTCCAGGGCGTTTTGTGAGAAGCCTTGCGCCATAAGGCGAGATTACCATCTCTTTTTCTCATCACGCTTTCTAACGAAGACCCATTAGTCAACAGGTTTTATGTTAGGATGGTGTTGGCTTCTCTAGCTCGAAAACCTTCCTCTTCGTTAGAGAATCCATCTTAACCTGGATCGCATCTTTCCATATAGGCCAAAAACTCTCTACGTTGGATTTCATTCATCAACGGAGCGTGGTTCGACATCATCGGACTCAGCAAACTCATGCGCAACAAAATGCGTAACTACATCATCAATTATGATGGAGTTTCTATCCCACGTCTCATGTACACTAGTGTAAGTTTCATAGAGCTCTATATTCTCAGGAATAGGTTTTGACGTTGAGGCGTCCCCCAACGATAACCATAACCCGGAAGATACTCATGAGACGGATTTTGAGTCATGATGATTAAAGGATTGGAATGTGCCAAAGTATCCTTCGAACCCACGGGCCTCCCACGCATCCTAGCTGGGGCCATGGCTTGTAACGCCAGAGTGCCACTCTCTTTGGCATTGGCGCCATGCCTACCTCCGTGTAGGGTGGCGCTACGTCCTCTCGTAGGGACGTTCTTCCTTGCAGGCATGTTTGCAGCATAATTGTGTGATCTCGTCACCTTAACAGGGATCGAGATGAGACATAATGGGGACAGACCACGATAATTCCTGTCGTTCCTGTTGAACATCCTTGTTCTTATCTCCCCCTAACGACGGGAAGACTGTCTCATCAAAGTGACATCCGCAAATCTAGCGGTAAGGAGATCGCCTAGCAAGGGCATTTAAGTGGCGGACGATTGTTGGAAGCTCAAATCCAACATAGTTGCCCATTCGTCTTGTAAGGACCTATCATAGTGCGCTGTGGCTGCGCAATTGGCACATAAATGGCTCACTCAAATGTGCGTAAGTACAAAAGACTTGTACCCAGTCACTAGCTGTAACGCATAGGTACATTGAGTGGCGGTAGGTCGTAGACGAATTAGTATGGCTGCATGCGATATCGCATCACCCCAAGCGGATGTAAGAAGATTGGTGCGCATTACCAATGTTCGGACTACCATCGTAGTCGTTTCCACGAGACCAATTGGGTGTGTACAGGGGAATGTGATGTCCAACATCAAACCCATTGCAATATCCATCGAAAGTCTTCGATGTAAACTCTCTAGCATAGTCAAATCCAATTGACTGAATAGGATGATTCGGGGAGTGAGCCCGTTGTCACATGATATGTGCTAGGAGTGTAGCATAAGTAGCATATATAGGTGGACAATGGCACAACACGTGACCGGCGGTTTGCGTGTCAACCAACATCATGAAATATTTAAGCGTCCGCAAGTTGGTTGAATCAATCCACAAGATCCCTACGGATTCTTTGTAAGAACAGAATGAGTATTGTCATATCCTTTGCATAGGACGGTCTCAGTCCTAATTTCCCTAAGGAATGGGCTTTGTAAAACGAGCGAGAGGCCTTAGAAGCAACCAATGAGGAGTTTGGTTAGGCCTAAGCGTCTGTAGCGCTATTAGAAGCAAATATGTGACTACATCTCCCATCATGGCGTGGGGGCCATGGAAATTAGCATGTATGGCGTCATGGCCACAAGGAGGAACAACCATGGCGTTATGCCCATGGTTGGCGCCTTTATGGCGGCATCTTGCTTCATTTTGCTCAAAAGAAATGATGTCCATGTGAAGTCTTTTGTAGATGGATCATCATATCATGACTAGGATGATCTATCCTGTCGTGACAAAGCCAATATGTGTCTAAATCCAAGAGATCTTCTCTCAAAACTTTATTGGATTTAATAGCTCGAATAGTGACATAAAATCCACTAGAGAGACACATAAACGTCTCTAAGATGCGTCTTTGTTCGCAATCATTAGAGGTAATGCAAAGGAACTCATTTCCGTTCTCTACATGCATTTTCGCATGGACTTCGTTGGCTATTCATAGGTACTATTTACCCTAAGAGCGTAGAGAGCTTCTGTGACAACTGTAATCAAGGTGCCATTTGGCAAGTGGAACTTGGGCTATTCCATGTCCTTAAATTAATACTGATGGTCTAGCCATCGTAGTCACAAAGTCATATGCTCAGAATCAAAATTGAGTCATAATGAAAAGAACTCGAAATTGTATTCATAAGCCAACGGAATACATCATTGTTTCTATGATCAAAGAAAATCTAATCCAATAAAAAGGAATATGGCAATCGCCTACATCTGTTGAAAATAAAGACTTAAACAGAATTGGCGATCTATTGATCCCAGCCAGATTTGTAGTCTTCAACCCTTCACTCTAGATCATCTTCTTGATCTTCTTGTTCCACATAGTGAGCTTCTCTTGCTTCACAATATGCTTTGTAGGCTGTGACCAGTTCTTCACTAGCTCTACAAATGTGTGCCCAATGCTCAGACACTCCACATCGAGAACATACATCTCTTTGCTCGAACTCCATTGATTGAGGCGCTTTGAAAGCGTCATTTAGATGGCTCTTAGTGTTGGTGGCGCCACCAACATGGCCAGAGGCATTGCCTCCCTCTCTCTTTCCACGTTTACCTCTTCGGTTCCGTGTTCGCCTATTTTGGCGGTTACCTTCCCAAGTAGAGCAATTATATGGATCAGAATGTCCAGAAGTATACCTAAGATTAGGGTTTTGCTCTTGGCTCCCTCTCTCAAAGGTGCGACTATAATTGGATTCCAGAATATGCTCTGTTTCCACGGATCTCGAATTATAGTTCTTCACAAGGATATTGTCATGCTTTTCAGCGACATTTATAGCTCCAATGAGCTCATGAAACCTTGTGATCCGTCTTGCATTTACATCGATTCGATAGTTCTTAGCAACCATCAATGCAGAGACGGGGAAGGTAGAGAGAGTCTTCTCAATCAACATCGCATCTGTGATCTCTTTACCACAGAATTCCATTAAGGATTTAATGCGAAGTGCTTCCGAGTTATAGTCAAGAACTGACTTGAAATCACAGAAGCGGAGGCTATGCCATCTCACTTCTAGGTCAGGAAGCAAGGAGTCACGGACGTTGCCAAATCTTTCTTCGAGTGAGACCCACAGCCTTCTGGGGTCTTCTTCATTCATATACTCGTACTGGAGCGAATCATCCATATGACGAGTCATTAGGATGATGGCTTTCGCCTTATTTGCCTCTAAGGCTGCTCTATTTGCTTCCAAAGCTTGAGCTTGCTCAACAGTTAGCACGTCCTGGCTAGGCTCGAGAATCATATCCAGGATTCTATCAGCCTTGAGATGCTGGCGGATATCACGAACCCACCTGTGATATCCAGAGCCAGTTGTTCCCAATGGAGCAAAGTCCAATTTGTTCAGGTTACTCATCCTGAAAGAGAACAAGAAATTAGGGTTAGTTTCGGAGCGAAATAGGCTACCACGAAAACATATGAAATTTCTGAGCGTAATCGCTTCCAAGAAATTAGATTCCAAGAGATATTGGATTAGATCGAAACAATGATGTGTTTGTGGTCGATCATAACTTCTCAACAAACTCTAAGTTTGGAGGACTCTACAAGCTCCAAGCTTGGAGTGAGCGCGAACCCCCACAGTTCGGCTTTTGGTCTCCCCTATGTAGAGAAAAGGGGGGTAGAAGAAGGGATTTTGGAAGTCCCCGAGAAAAGAAGAAGAAATTAAAGGAAAAACTTCAAAAACGGGAACTTTTAGAAAAGTTTACCTTAAAAGATGGCCGGGGAAAAATGTCACAGAAAAATACTGTAGCAGCTGGTACTGTAGCAGCCGAAGCACTGTAGCATAGGTACTGTAGCTGCCGGAGTTACTGTAGCTGACCGAAAAGTTGTCCAGAAAAGTCAGCCGGAAAGTTGTCCAGAAAAGTCGCCGGAAAGTACTGTAGCGCCGGAAGTACTGTAGCTGACCGAAAAGTTGTCCCGAAAAGTCGCCGGAAGTCGTCCAGAAAAGTCGACGGAAGTACTGTAGCTGCCGGAAGTACTGTAGCACGTTACTGTAGCTGCTGAGGTTTCTGGGATTTGAAGGCTACGATTATAGGGTTTCAGGGTTAGGGCTCGTGCTGATAACGTGTTGTAGAGAAACTGAATTTGAGAGGAATTTGCTGTGTATTCTCATTGATAATAGGGGCCTCTTTATATAGAGGATTACAATGCATAGAATCTCAATCATACAAGGAAAGTAGGGGCCTGGTTACCTCTCGGAGGGACCTTCCCACAAATTTTAGGAATGGGGACGTCCATTATCCATATTCTATAGAACTTTTTTTTTCAGTTTCTTTTTATGAACTTTTTTATGAGTTTTTATTATTATTATTATTATCATTTTAAATATTTTTAGGACTGATACCAATGTCAAAATTTTGAATTAATGGTAATTTTATGGATAAAACTTATGTCAAGAATGTCATTATATATCCACCCGCTGTCTCACAATGAACAGACTAACTATATTCTAATTTATCGCTCACTTAAAAGCGAGCCTATAAGTTATGACAAAAACATAGCGAATAGACGAGCAAAATTACATTCGTTAGGCTCATTAAGTAACCTAACATAACAAGCAATCAAGCATAGGACCCTTAAAAAGAAATGGAATTATTTAGCCAAAACAAAAACGAAAAATAAAGGCCACAACTCAATAGCCCACAGTTTGCCCTAGCTTGAGCCGAGCCGCAAGCAGCCCAATCCAACCCCTGTCGCACTGTGCCAAGCCGCCAACAGTCTAACACAGCAGCCCAGCCGCCGCTACAAGGAACACCACCACCATCAACAACCGACGCGGTCAAGCAGAGCTCTCAGCGAAATCGAACAGGAGAAGACCCGACCCACCAGGATCGATCTTCATCGCACCAAGTCACCACCAAACAAACTCCACTGCCTACACCTCCATCAAATCCATTACCTGTGTGTTGCCCCTCGACCCGCCATGTCGTTGTCGATGCCACATGCCACAGCGTCCAACAGAGTAAGATCCGGTAGCAATGCCGTCAAACTCCAAGCAAAGAGACAAATTGAGAACAACTATCAGCAAGCCTTTGAGGTCCAGCAGCAGCCCTGACATCACGTGACAAGGCTAACATAGATGCCAGGCCACCACCGGACGAGCGTCGTTCGAGTACACCGGAAGACGCACTAGGGTTTTGGAAGAAAACTTTGAAGAAGGATTAGAACTTGATACCAATGCCAAATAGAATAGATTGAAGTTGATAAAATTAAAATAAAAAATACAAACAAAAGGGGTTGGGTCTTTGCTTTCTAGTTTTGTCATGTTCCATTCTTCCATGTAATAAAATACATCGAAAGATTGAAAAACTCAATCCCTCTCCTGCTTAATAAAAAAAATGTAATAAATTTTCTTTTTCTATTATATTAATTAAATTGGTCAAGTTCGAAGAAAGGAATTTTCATTTTCAAACTCGAATGAGCTTAGTACTTGATGATTAGGGAAAATGATCATTTACCCGATTTTAAGCTAAAAATTGCCCACTTACTCCACCAACTGTTTTTTAACCCCATTTACCCAAAACACTCTAAGGGATTATTTCCCCTTTACCCAATTAATTCCTTTTTTTTTTTTTGGAGACTTTTTTGCCCTCTCCTTCTTTTTCACTTAGAGAGAGAAGTCATCATCCACCTTACCAGCCTCCGGCGACCGGCGACCGGTGATCGGAATCCGGCGAACGGTGACCGGATTCCGGCGACCGGTCACTAATAATATCCAGTAACCATATTATTGCCCCCCAGTAATCATATTATTGTCCCCCAAAAATCATATTATTGCCTCCCAAAAATCATATTATTGCCGTCCAGTGAATTGTATGAACTCCCAAAACCAAAATGAATACACTACAGGCACAATTGATCAATTTATAATCATATTATTGGTTCCTAATAGTCAAATTATTGCCCCCCAATACAAAGTCCAATGTCTCTACTGCCTCCCAATAGACCACAAAAAATGCAGCTTTTTGTAGGATTCACAGATAATTTGACTTTAATACACAGAAAACAACATGTAACTTATCAAAACACCACACTATAGTGATCCCTGTCCCTCGTATCAAAGTCTACTGGGGGCCAATAATGTGTCTACTGCCTCCCAATAATTATATTACTCCCCTCCAATAAACATAATTCCGATCAATACAAGTCAAGTTTACATATCCAATTGACCCAAATAGATAATCACAATGTCTGAAATTGCAAGAAGCTGATTAAGGCTTTATTGCCCCTAGTGATATGGGCACCCAGAAATTGCTCTGGGCACCCACCGGAGTGTGAGGCCGGTGGAGGAGTTGTCGGGGCGTGGGCAAATCGGGTTGGGATCGGTGTCGGATTGGCCGACGGGCCTTGTGGACTACGTGTGGGTCTAGTGAGAGCCCGGGTTCCTCGATTGACATGGTTGTTCCGGTCGACGAGATCACGGTGGCTGGCTGGAAGGGGAAGATCGAGTTGGTAGTTGGGTTTGGTTTGCTGCCTCGTTGTACTCATCGGTGGAATGGCTTGGAGGTGCAGGTTCGAGGGTTGCCGGGCGACGTCGTATCTGTGGCGGCCTGGATCGCATGTCCGATCCGATCTGGACTGGGTTTCACAGATCCAAGCTGGGGATCAAATTGCTTGGAGGAGGCGGCGCTTTTATTTGGTGCGGCGGGGATGGCGGAATGACGGCGTTGCCGGAGTCAGTCTCCGGTGAGAGAAGAATTCGGTGAGGGGGAAGGAGAGAGAGAGAGAATAAATCGCAGAGGGGAGGGGAGAGAGAGAGAGTCTGTGAGAGAGAGAGAGAAATATGAGTGTAATTTATAAATTAAAATGAGCGTAATACTGTCAAATACTGTTGGATTGGGTAAACGAGGTTAAAAAACTCTTGGTGGAGTAAGTGGGCAATTTTTTGCCAAAAATTGGGTAAGTGGTCATAGTCCCTAATGATTAAAATATACAAAATGTTTTAGAGAAACTGAATTTGAGAGGAATTTGCTGTGTATTCTCATTGATAATAAGGGCCTCTTTATATAGAGGATTACAATGCATAGAATCTCAATCATACAAGGAAAGTAATTCTACATTGATTAGGATTCTAGATCCTTCTAATTAAATCCTATTACCACTAGGTCAAGTAACCTAGAGTTTGGGCTAAACACAAATTAGGTTTTCCTTCAACACTCCCCCTTGTGTTGCCCAAACGTGGTGCTTCTCTCGTTGCCTCGTTAAAAACCTTGCCGAGTAACAAAAACCCAGTGGGACAAAAATAACCTCGGTCGAAGGGGAAAAAGAGCACAACACACCCTTCACGATTCGAGACGAACATGTAGACATCTCCCCCTGATGTCTGCACCTCCCCCTGATGACTACGATCATGGAGAGTTCAGATAATTTCCGCAAGTCAATTCTTGCCACATGTTTCTCGAACGTGGTATTGGGCAATGACTTAGTAAACAAGTCTGCCTCACTGTCCTCAGATCGAACCTAGTTCACTTTGATCTCGAGGAGTGTCTGTTGTTGCTGATTATGCTTGGTGTTGTCGCTTTTGATGTAGCCTTGCCTCATTTGTTCAAAACAAGTAGCATTATCCTAAATGCTCGTAGGCTCATCTGTGGTAGACTTCAAACCACAACTTCGAACATGCGTAATTATGGATCCAATCCATATACATTCACGAACCACTTCGTGAAGAGCAATGATCTCTGCATTGTTCGAAGATATAGCGACTAGGGTCTAATATGTAGACCTCCAAGATGTCACGGTCTTTTCCCATGGTGAACACTTAACCGGATTGGGAATGACCATTGTGTGGGTCAGACAGATACCCAACATCAGCAAAACCTTCCAAAACACATGTCGTTTTGGATGGGGATAGAGAACGCAGGCCAGCGTTGGCGGCGTTTCTGGTGTGTGATGGGTCCGAATCCATCATCTCTTCGTAGGGATAGAACAAGCCCATATCATTCATACATCTCAAGTATCAAAAGATATCTGTTTACACCAATCCAATGGCGTCGCGTTGGCGCAGAGCTATATCTAGCTAACAAGTTCACAACATACGAGATGTCCGTCTTGTGCATTGAGATAAGTACAATAATGCGCCTATTGTACTAAGTAAGGCACTTTTGCCTCTAGCACATCTTCGTCATCATCCTTTCGACGAAGAGGATCCTTTTCAGGATCAAGACTACGGACGATCATGGGGGTGCTTGAAGGCTTGACCTTGTCAAAATGCCTAAGCATCTATCGACACGATGCTCAAGTTCCAAACCGAGACATAATCGTGTTCTCCCAAAATCCTTCATCTCAAACTCGGATTTCAAGTGTTCAGCGGTTTCCCTTAACTTTTAAGGGCTTCTAATGAAGATCATGTCCAACATGAACCGCGATAGAATCCGAAACTTGTTATAGAAACGCGTGGGCATATCCCTTCCCAATCAAGTAGTCACTTTAGTGAGCGTTTCAACCTCTTTGTAAACGCGCTCCATGGTCTAGAGCCACTTGACTTGGGTAAATGAAGTTCACATGAACCTTCATGTATATTCCGTATCTAGATCCCTATAGAGATACGTAGTGACCACATTTGTAAGCTGCATGTTCAGTTATTCGGAAACTACCAAACTGACAGGGTAGTGGAGTGCAATGACATCCATTACGAGAGAATATGTCTCATCGTAGTCGATTCCAGGGCGTTTTGTGAGAAGCCTTGCGCCATAAGGCGAGATTACCATCTCTTTTTCTCACTACGCTTTCTAACGAAGACCCATTAGTCAACAGGTTTTATGTTAGGAGGTGTTGGCATCTCTAGCTCGAAAACCTTCCTCTTCGTTAGAGAATCCATCTTAACCTGGATCGCATCTTTCCATTTAGGCCAAAAACTCTCTACGTTGGCATTCATTCATCAACGGAGCGTGGTTCGATATCATCGGACTAGCAAACTCATGCGCAACAAAATGCGTAACTACATCATCAATTATGATGGAGTTTCTATCCCACGTCTCATGTACACTAGTGTAAGTTTCATAGAGCTCTATATTCTCAGGAATAGGGTTTGACGTTGAGGCGTCCCCCAACGATAACCATAACCCGGAAGATACTCATGAGACGGATTTTGAGTCTTGATGATTAAAGGATTGGAATGTGCCAAAGTATCCTTCGAACCCACGGGCCTCCCACGCATCCTAGCTGGGGCCATGGCCTGTAACGCCAGAGTGCCACTCTCTTTGGCATTGGCGCCATGCCTACCTCCGTGTAGGGTGGCGCTACGTCCTCTCGTAGGGACGTCCTTCCTTGCAGGCATGTTTGCAGCATATTTGTGTGATCTCGTCACTTTAACAGGGATCAAGATGAGACATAGTGGGGACAGACTACGACAATTCCTGTCGTTCCTGTTGAACATTCGTGTTCTTATCTCCCCCTAACGACGGGAAGACTGTCTCATCAAAGTGACATCCGCAAAACTAGCGGTAAGGAGATCGCCTAGCAAGGGCATTTAAGTGGCGGACGATTGTTGGAAGCGCAAATCCAACGTAGTTGCCCATTCGTCTGTAAGGACCCATCATAGAGCGCTGTGGCAGCGCAATTGGCACATAAATGGCTCACTCAAATGTGCGTAAGTACAAAATACGTGTACCCAGTCACTAGCTGTAACGCATAGGTACATTGAGTGGCGGTAGGTCGTAGACGAATTAGCATGGCTGCATGCGATATTGCATCACCCCAAGCGGATGTAAGAAGATTGGTGCGCATTACCAATGTTCGGACTACCATCGTAGTCGTTTCCGCGAGACCAATTGGGTGTGTACATGGGAATGTGATGTCCAACATCAAACCCATTGCAATATCCATCGAAAGTCTTTCGATGTAAACTCTCTAGCATAGTCAAATCCAATTGACTGAATAGGATGATTCGGGGAGTGAGCCCGTTGTCACATGATATGTGCTAGGAGTGTAGCATAAGTAGCATTATAGGTGGACAATGGCACAACACGTGACCGGCGTGTTTGCGTGTCAACCAACATCATGAAATATTTAAGCGTCCGCAAGTTGGTTGAATCAATCCACAAAATCCCTACGGATTCTTGTAAGAACAGAATGAGTATTGTCATATCCTTTGCATAGGACGGTCTCAGTCCTAATTTCCCTAAGGAATGGGCTTTGTAAAACGAGCGAGAGGCCTTAGAAGCAACCAATGAGGAGTTTGGTTAGGCCTAAGCGTCTGTAGCGCTATTAGAAGCAAAATATGTGACTACATCTCCCATCATGGCGTGGGGGCCATGGAAATTAGCATGTATGGCGTCATGGCCACAAGGAGGAACAACCATGGCGTTATGCCCATGGTTGGCGCCTTTTATGGCGGCATCTTGCTTCATTTTGCTCAAAAGAAATGATGTCCATGTGAAGTCTTTTGTAGACGGATCATCATATCATGACTAGGATGATCTATCCTGTCGTGACAAAGCCAATATGTGTCTAAATCCAAGAGATCTTCTCTCAAACTTTATTGGATTTAATAGCTCGAATAGTGACAAAATCCACTAGAGAGACACATAAACGTCTCTAAGATGCGTCTTTGTTCGCAATCATTAGAGGTAATGCAAAGGAACTCATTTCCGTTCTCTACATGCATTTTCGCATGGAATTCGTTGGCTATTCATAGGGTACTATTTACCCTAAGAGCGTAGAGAGCTTCTGTGACAACTGTAATCAAGGTGCCATTTGGCAAGTGGAACTTGGGCTATTCCATGTCCTTAAATTAATACTGATGGTCTAGCCATCGTAGTCACAAAGTCATATGCTCAGAATCAAAATTGAGTCATAATGAAAAGAACTCGAAATTTTATTCATAAGCCAACGAAATACATCATTGTTTCTATGATCAAAGAAAATCTAATCCAATAAAAAGGAATATGGCAATCTCCTACATCTCTTGGAAAATAAAAAGACTTAATCAAAATCGCCAATTTCTGGGTCTTGATCCTTGTAGTCTTCCACCCTTAGATCTAGATCACCATCTTGATCTTCTTGTGCCATGTAATTTTGCTTCCCTTGCTTCACGATACGTCTTGTATGCGTTTGCAACATTCTGGGGTGCGGTACATGTTTTAGCCCAATGTTCAGTTGATCCACATCGAAAACAAACATCATCATGGTCAGGCTCCCTTGATCGAGGCGCCATTGGGGCGCGATTTGAACGACTTATCCTCTTGGTGGCGTTACCACCATGGTCGGAGGCTCCGCCTCTCTCTCTCCTCACACGTTGACCTCTACGGTTCCGTGCACGCCTCTCTTGGCGATTTCCTTCCTCTTTAGGGCGAATATATGGACCAGAACGTCCAGAATTGTCCCTATCCTTAGGGTTTCGCTCCTTGCGTCCTCCATTGGGGGCGCGACTATAGTTAGACTCCGGAATAGGCTTAGTTCCCACGGGTCTAGCATTATAGTTCTTCACAAGGATATTATCGTGCTTTTCAGCTACGTTCATGGCGCCAATGAGCTCATGAAACCTTGTGATACGTCCTGCATTTACATCAATCTGATAATTCTTTGAAATCATCAGTGCAGAGACGGGGAAGGTAGAGAGAGTCTTCTCGATCAACATTGTATCAGTTATGGCTTGGCCACAATACTCCATCAGAGACTTGATACGAAGAGCTTCCGAGTTATAATCAAGCACAGACTTGAAATCACAAAAGCGGAGGCTATGCCATCGCACTTCTAAATCAGGAAGCAGGGAGTCACGAACGTTGCCAAATCGCTGCTCAAGTTCTACCCATAGCTTTCTTGGGTCTTCCTCATTGAGGTATTCATTTTGGAGCGCGTCATTCATGTGCCTTGTCATGAGAATTATGGCTTTAGCTTGTTTTGCTTCAAAAGCAGTAGCTTGCTCGATTGAGAGCACGTTCTGACCAGGCTCTTGGATGGTTTCCAGAATTCCATCAGCCTTAAGATGTTGGCGCACATCTCGGACCCACCTATGGTATCCTGCGCCAGTTGTCTCGAGTGGGACAAAGCTCAACTTGTTCAGGTAACTCATCCTGAAAAACAACACAAGATTAGGGTTAGTTTCGGAGAAAAGGCTACCACGAAAAACTATTAAATTTCTGAGCGTAGTTGCTTCCAAGAAATTAGAGATTTTCTGAGCGTAGTCGCTTCCAAGAAAATCGAATTCCAAGAGGGGTTTTGGATTAGATCGAAACGACGATGTATATGGTCGATCGTTTTCTTCTCAACAAACTCTAAGTTTGGAGGACTCTACAAGCTCCAAGCTTGGAGTGAGCGCGAACCCCCACAGTTCGGCTTTTGGTCTCCCCTATGTAGAGAAAAGGGGGGTAGAAGAAGGGATTTTGGAAGTCCCCGAGAAAAGAAGAAGAAATTAAAGGAAAAACTTCAAAAACGGGAACTTTTAGAAAAGTTTACCTCAAAAGATGGCCGGGGAAAAATGTCACCGAAAAATACTGTAGCAAGCACTGTAGCTGCCGGAAGTTACTGTAGCTGACCGAAAAGTTGTCCCGAAAAGTCGTCCAGGAAAGTCGCCGGAAGTACTGTAGCGCGGAGTTACTGTAGCTGACCGAAAAATTGTCCCGAAAAGTCGCCGGAAGTCGGCCGAAAAGTTGTCCAGAAAAGTCGCCGACTGTAGCAGCGGGGGGTACTGTAGCAGCCGGAAGTACTGTAGCACGTTACTGTAGCTGCGGAGGTTTCTGGGATTTGAAGGCTACGATTATAGGGTTTCAGGGTTAGGGCTCGTGCTGATAACGTGTTTTAGAGAAACTGAATTTGAGAGGAATTTGCTGTGTATTCTCATTGATAATAGGGGCCTCTTTATATAGAGGATTACAATGCATAGAATCTCAATCATACAAGGAAAGTAATTCTACATTGATTAGGATTCTAGATCCTTCTAATTAAATCCTATTACCACTAGGTCAAGTAACCTAGAGTTTGGGCTAAACACAAATTAGGTTTTCCTTCAACACAAAATACTTTCTAAAATCCTTTTTTATTTTTTATTTTTTGCCCCTCCCTTTTATTTTACATAAAAAAAGTGTGGGATACCAAAGCATTTCCTACAAATAGCTTTTATTGTAATGGAAGACAATCAATTAGTTCTAAAAAAAATTTCTCATTGATAGACTGGTATCAATCCTCCAAACATATGCTAGACTAGTACCAATCTTTGCGTGCAAGAAAGAGTTGTTAGAAATCTATCAAGCTTTCATCACTAAAATTTTTACCATTAGCACCTTTTTTTAGCCACCACAAATCATCGGTCCAAAAATAAATTAGTATTACACTGATATAAAATATTGGTGGGTTTTTTTTTTCTATCACTGGCCATCAGTGTGTATTGTAATCAGTACATGCAAAGTATTACTTCTTTAATCCCTATGACACTGTTAGTGGTGTCAAAATGGAATAGTATTGCTTAGGGGTCATCAATAATCAATGGACTCGGGCTGGGCAGAGTCACAACATATGTTTTCTTATTTTCCGACCAAGCTTTTTCTTAAAATTAAGGCTCAGGCCTACCCATAGGCACAGGGCATTACAGACTTTTTGGGTGGGCAGGGCCGAGCTCATTATATTTGTATGTAATGTCATTCTTTTATTCAAAAAAAAAAAAAAAAAAAACAAAAAGATATAAAAAAATATTATGATATATTTTAATGAATGAACAAGATAAAATACAAAATTCAAGGAAAATATGGCATTTAGTTCACAGATTCAATTAATAACTACATAAAAAATTATTAATACTAGAATTGAATGCGCTTTCATGTCTGGGTTTATAAGGCCAGGCCTAGGCTTTGAACCCTCCGCCATAACCCTGCCTCATGGCCAAGGGGCAGGGCCGAGATAGGATTTTCTACTGGCCGGGTCGGGCCGAGATTTTTCCCACTAAACCAGGCGAGTGCCCATGAATTTTGGGGCCTGCGGACCAAATGATTACCCTTAAGTGAAATATATTTGTGATTGTTTTATAGAGGAAATGATAATTAAGGTCATCTATGCATGTGATATGTTAGATTAAATTACATAATATTTTATGGTTAATCACTCCATTTCCTAATAACATGACCTTAAAAGACTAAAAATTACAACTCATGTCATCGTCTCTCTCTCTCTCTCTATCTCTCTCTCTCTCTTGTCATTAACCCTCCATATATCGCTATCTCCACTATCTCAAGACCTACGAGCTTCATCAACAGAATTACAAAGAAGCAAAGACGTCTTCAGCCTCCATGATTTACAGAACAATAGTTCAAGGTAATAAGAGTAACTCTCCACCATCAGACAAAACATGCAAAAGACATTTAGGAGCTCAAGACCACAATTTGTATTTGGCATATCAATGTTGTCTGCCACGCTTGTTTAGCACATCTCTATGCTTTGTAGTCTATATATTTGTTATCCTTTGTAATCAATCATCAATCAAGCAATTCCGTTTCTCTTCATGGTATCAGAGCTACTGCTTAACAGCTCTTGATCCTTTGATCTCCAACACCTTCCCTGGGTGTATGGAGTAATTTTTCTCCATGCACCCACGGGTCTAAAATCTATTGCAGTCTTTTCTGAATTCTTCTCCTCACTAGTTCAATTTCCCATTCAAGTCTGCTTACCTCTTTTCCCGTGATATGTTATTCTAGGCTTCTAACACCATCATGGCAGAAGCATCATGTTTCAATTCCCCACCCAATCCCAACAACCCTTCTCCTCATATCTTCATCAACTTCTTCTGCTGATTGCAGCATCTATGACCCTTCTTCTTAGTTCAATCTCCGATGAACCATGCCGGAGCAGCCAACTTGCTATAACAAGCTGTCTCCCTTTCCTTTCTTGCACTTCAATCCCAGCTCCATCCCGTCGTCCGCAGATTTGAGGGGCCCTTTGGGTTCGTGCGTCTGCGGTACAGTGGATTTACTCTTCTCTCAAAATTCAACCTGTTGCACACTACTTCTTCAATCTCTCTCATCTTTGGAGTGTGTCACCTCTTCTGCTGCTTCTTCTCTGTGTTTTCAGCCACTGTGTTTATGTCTACTTCTTCTCTGTTTTCTCCCATCTAGCCACTGTTGCCGATAACTTTACCGAAGTACTTCTCAAGCATTGCTTTGCAATTCTTAGTTCCAAGTTCCAAGCTGCTTGCTCCTCATCACCGCATCAGCTTGCGGGGGGATAATAAGAGTAACTCTCCACCATCAGACAAAACATGCAAAAGACATTTAGGAGCTCAAGACCACAATTTGTATTTGGCATATCAATGTTGTCTTACACGCTTGTTTAGCACATCTCTATGCTTTGTAGTCTATATATTTGTTATCCTTTGTAATCAATCATCAATCAAGCAATTCCGTTTCTCTTCACAAGGAGCCAGATTAGCTTAGGACTCTAATGAGAGGTACGGTGGAGGAGCTCCATGGCTTGGGTCGACGAAAGTTCCAGAAGCGTCGTTAAAGAGCTGGCGTTCTCCGACTGCACAGCACGAGCTGCTGGATTTCTTCATGGATTTGGAAGGCCTCGACCCCAGGTTCTTTGTGTTCGGGTTCGGGTATAACTGATCCGGATACAGTTTCAGAGGTTGGTCCCATGAGCGGTAGCAATTGAGAAGGTTTAAAGATTGCATTGAAGCATGAAGCATCTCATCAACACCTTTATTGATCTAACACCTACTAATCTAGTAGAGATTGTGGCACCCCGAAGGCCGGACTACCACAGTTCCGCCACCTCAAGGAACCCTACACCCACAACACTTGGGGAGTAAGTGATTTGGGCCTAGAATCCCTTAGAGAGGTAAAGCCGTAATGTTGAAATCCAAAAAATCTATGAGCCCACAATTTTTTAGCTTACATAGTGGGCTTGGCTCATAACCACAATGCTACGAACTAGGCAAGGAGGAGAAGGGAAGATGGTGTAGTATTGAACTTAAGACTTACATCATTAATATTTTTAGCTCAAGTTTGCATTAGGTTCATTAAACAAATTTAATGTGAGTCTTTTCAGTTTAGCTCCTTATGACCTATATTCAAGTGAAGATTACAATCCTAATGTTCCACTTTGGTGGTAAGCAATCACGCACATCATCAACCATACACGTCTTAACAAAATTTGACGAGATTAAACATCTCAAGTAAGGAGGCAAATAAACTTTAAATAAAATAATTTGTGGTTTCCAAAAATAATCCTCGGTACCCAAGGTTCGACACCAACAACCTGCAAAACAAACTAAAGTAGGTGTTAGGCTCCTACATCCAATCATTGCACATGCCCGCCTCCGTATCTTAGTTTGAAAACAATGAAGTGATTTTTATAAAAATGTAGTAGGAAAAAACAGTTTGCAATCCCACGTTATCGTCACCAAGTAAACATAAATCCCCCGCAATTAATCTCTTTCCGCAACTTCTTTTATATTCTTTTAGTACTAGACTGGGAATTTCAATTCATATATATATCCCTCGCGCGTGCGTATTTTGTTTTTGGAAAACATATTTTGCATATGCATATTGTCATTCCTCTCTTGCTACACATGTTTGAAATGTTACTTATGAATGCAATATAATTTCCGTGCTGCATATGATGATGAGGATTTAGCTACCCTCCCTGCAGGCACGTATGCGCATGCCGAAGGGCCGCACTCGCTCTTGCGTAATGTTATTTTAGAAGAGATACAATTCAAATATGCAATCCGATCCATTATAATTCGATCTATCAAGATTTTATCAATGTACCAATTTGACATCTTTGTCTGTGTAAAATATCGAATTTTTTGATGTTATAAATTTTTAGCTACAAATATTTTATTATTCCTCAACTTTTGTCAAGGATTGAGTGGTATACATCTAAATTCTTAACTGATAAATCCTTGAGTACATATCTATATGGATTGAAATTCAATATTTATACCACAACCACAATTCACAATTTACCCATGAATCTCGCAAGTAAATCAGTAACCAACAGAACAGCTATACAAAAAAAAGTTCAAATCCAAGATAAAAGTAAGAGTAATAATACTAACATAAGACATAAAAAGTCAAAATGGATTCGGTTTGTGCATAAACAAATCAATTGAAATTCATTGCTCATTCTATGGAGGAGCAAAGTAGAGAATGCAAGTCATCCATCCAGTTAATACCATTCCACAGGTGATTAGGGACATCTGCCAGAGTGCAAAGCAGATGAAGTATGTCACCTCTGAAAATGTGCTTGAATCGCCACTCATAAGCATGGAGATTTTTGGCATGGCAACTGCAAAAAGAAGACATGACATGTGATGAAAGGATATAGAGATAAAGATCAACATCAGAGAAATAATGAGACATCAAAAATCGTTCACAACAAAAAGGTAGAAACAGGAATGAAAAAAATTCCAGTGGAGGAAGGCAATCAGCAATGAAATGTAGTTGTTATATCCCTCTAGAACTTCATGGTAGAAACAGTGTCAACACTGAAAGAAACGCAGCTGTCATAATCCTAAAGGCTATAACACATTGAACCTATCTAATAATAGGCGAGTACAAATTATAAATCATTCTAAAATCACTTTAAATAAAAGTAAGGAGAAAATGCATTGTGATCCTTACTGCCATCTCTTTTAATGGTATTGGTAAAAACTTCGCATTATGCAATTCAAAAGATTGGCAAGAGAAAGAAGCAAGCCTGATTCAAGTTAATACTTGGTAACACAACCTATAAAATATATACGAAAACAAAAAAATCAAAACCAAACATAAACAAAAAAACAGGGAGTTGCAACAGAGACATTGTGACAACTCGAACACAATAGAGACTGTATATTACAGAGTTTTGTTAAGAGGCTTCAAAAACGTTCGCACAATTAGCTTTAAGCCTATGGGTAACTGGACATGAAACTGATCTAAAATGTACATGAATTAGAAGAAAGACACCTTGAAACTTTGAAACGCTTGTTGGATGATCTGAAAGGGACACATCGCCTGGCAATCAACCTTCATCGTTTGTGGATTTCCTAGAACTATTCTGCAAATAATAAGAAGCATAATCAGACCAAACAACGTATAAGATAAAAGAACAGAAACAGAGATGCCAAGAAGTACCTATAGGCTAACAAAGAAGAACCATACCCTAATATATACACAAAAAAGAACCCATCAACCAATATATACTCCATCTACCATTCTCAGAATCAAAATCATTCAAAAACACACACACACACAAAAAAGAAAAAAAAGAAGCATTCATTATTAACTTAGCAGCGCTCATCAATCGGAATCTCATTGTACTTCTGACTAAAGTAATCGTCTTAAATCTCGCTCTCCTACTTTACTTTTTTTCTTCCCTACTGCCAGTCCACCCTAGTATCCTTTATCCACCAAGCATCCTTGATCCTCTTCATAATAGATCATTCTTGTGTACATAGCCTCCTAAATGATCCACTCTTGCAAGACAAAATTATTCCGTGTTCAATTTTCTTCCAATAAACAAAGAACCCCAAAATTGGTTGGATGAGATTGACGCACCTAATTGACAACCATTTCAATACATACAGAAAAAGCATACCTTATTGGTCGAATCGTAGAGTAACAATTAAATAGATCACTCTCATTCTTGGTTCTCTGATTGCTGTTGCAGAAGTGAGGAATCGATTTAGTGGGCAAAAGCATAATTGACAACCATTTCAATACATACAGAAAAAGCATACCTTATTGGTCGAATCGTAGAGTAACAATTAAAGAGATCACTCTCATTCTTGGTTCTCTGATTGCAGTTGCAGAAGTAAGGAATTGATTTAGTGGGCAAAAGCATAACTGCTGAGCAGTTTGGCGCTCTTCCTATTATACGTGTTGCGTCCTCTTTTTTCCGTTTTTATGTTTGTCTTTGGGTCTAACTATTTGAACCCATCAAATATCTAAGTGTACCCAGCATTAATTTTCTTTTCAATTTTACCCTTATTTGAATAAAAAGATAAATAAAAATTACACTTTAAATTGTGGTTCATGGCTTCGAGGAACTTCTCCTCTGTCCTCAATTGTTGTTTGGGATTCCAGATTAAATGTATTTCACATGAACATGTGAGCACATTTACTAGAATCTTTGATAAATAATATGATTATAAGGTTAGATAGTGTGATTGAGAACTAAATTGGAGGACTAAGAATTGATAGAACTTGATTATAAGGTTAGATAATGTATTTCCCAGATTTGATAGAACTTCAGAATAAGAAATTAAGAATTGTGGTCGCATGGTGGGTTTTGAAATTGGAGGACTCTTACATCTCTCTCTCGCACGCTATTTCTTCCTCTTCTTCTCTTTCTTTGTGAAATTTCACCGTTCTTATGGTTGTTTTGCTATTTACGAGAATTACAGTTGTTTTTCAATTTAATGTGAAGTTTTGAATTCAAGCACAGATTTAAAAAAATATAATCATAGTTAATTAATTGTGTGGTCTTGATCTTTGTATTCCTCTTGAAACACAATTCTGGTAATGAAAGAGAAGTAATGCTGGAGAGATGAGAGAGACTTTCACGAAGGGCCATCGCTTCAGCAAAAAGAGCATCCATGAAACCCAAGTTCTTGGACATAGCTAAGAGACGCTGGCTAAACGACTGTAATGAATTAAAAAGCGCGCCAGAGTTCAGCCCTCTCTGTTCCAAAAGGTAGCAAATTCGATCCCTAACCCAGAGTTCGAGTTAGGAGTTCGATTTCGATTCGCAGCAGTCAATTTGAGCGAGATTGGCAGCAGGCCATTTGAAGGTATTGGAGTTGGATTCGCAACAGGCCATTTGAAGGTAAGATTCCCGTCTATATTTATCTGGGTTTGAGTTGTTCCTGTCTAGACAATCATATATGTATCTGGGTCTGAGTAAATGTCTTACTTTTGGGCATCATTTGTTGATGGGTTGATTGTATAGTAAGGGACTTTAAGTTGTATGAAGTTATGAACTATGTAATCTGGTGATTTAAGTTGTATGTAATCTGGTGCCTGTGTCAAATATAATCTGCTGAAGCTCTGTCCAGCAACCCCATTAATTTGGTTGCAATAGTTTGTGGGTTACTGTCAATTTTGCAGATTTTGTGATCCCATTGGAATTGATTTGGATTTTGTTGGATTCAGTTTGAGTTTTGAGTAAAAGACTTCATCTTTTTCTATTGGGAGATCTGATATTGTCAAGTTTGGTAGCTGAACAACATTGCATGTTATGTTTGTGGACTCTACACTCTGCACTTCCAAAAGGCAGCAAGATGATAAAAATCTCTTAGAACCCATTAGTTTTCTCAAGGATTTGGCATTAAAAGAGACTATTCGCACTTGGAGTTCGAGTTGCAGACTTGGAGTTCGATTCGCACCAAAAGATTTGAAGGTATGATTCCAATTGATTTTCGCACTTTGAATGTTTAGGCTCTGCTTTTCAAAGGCTTTGTGAATATAAGATTGTCGATTGTTACAACTGATTCAGAATTGCTTTGTATCATTGACTGAATTGCATAGATGTTGTTTGGTATTCTTCAAATTTGCTGCCCAGATTTCAATTGACTCCTGCCCAGATGTTGAGACTTTAGGCCTTTATTAGACTTGCTTTTGGTTACTATTGTTGTTGTGTTGTGGGTGGGAGCCAGAGAATGGCGGGTTGTTAATTAGAAACTTGCTGAGTTTACTATGTGGATTGTGTTAAGAGGCATAAAGTGAACAACTTGTTTGCTTATTGCGTTTTATTTCAGTCAATGATAGGTATTGATCTCTTGGCTTGCTTGATCCACCTGAATGGTTAGCATCACGATTTGTCTACCTAATTTGGATGTTTTGTGCTCATATTACAGTTTAACCAACAAACTGAATGCATTATGAACCAACAGTAACAGCCTAACCAGAACCAACATTCTAAAATTGAAAAGAAAAGATAAAGGTCAATCGGAAAATGAATAAAGTAGGGCATGTCCAGATTGTTATGCTCCTCAAAAAGTATAAGCAGCTGCTGATTTCAATTGAAAGCTACTGATTGTTATGCTGCCCAGTTTGTTTAATTGATATATTTATATATACTTAATAGGCTTGTCTACTAGGAAGTTTAATTGATGTGCTGCCCAAATTGTTATATTTTAATTCTTGGCAGATTGTTATGTTTATGTGTAATTGATAGGATATTATGTTTAGACCAATGCTTGGTGGTTTAAGTGGTAAGGAGCTTGTTCCCCTTAAGCAAGGTCTCGAGTTCGAGCCTTGTGAATGGAGCAGCCAGTATTGGGAGAGCTTCCCCCCTATATGGGGTCCGACCCGGCTCGAGAGGGATTAGTCCTTACCTACGGGTGGGGGATACCTTGGTTTAACCCAAAAAAAAAGATAGGATATTATGGTTAGTGTAGGCAACAATGAGTTCTAGTACACTACTAGTGTAATTGAGAGGATGTTATGTTATGTGGTATATATAAGAGTAATAATTACATCAATATAGGTCGTTTATACGTAAGGTGTAAGCCTTACGTCTCAAGGCGAACGCCTTATTGAGGCTCACAGGAAAACGCCTTGGCCTACGCCTCAGCGTTTTAAAACATCGGCACTACAAACCCTGCAGCAGCATGATGGGAGGGGAGAATCGAGCCATCAAAATTAAGCTTTATGGTATGAGGAAGAGGAGGGGAGCACTACTTGATGTTGATCTGGTGAGGAGAATATCTCTGAATAGGGGAAGGATTGGCTTGAACATAGGACTGCAGAAGGCGAGCAGCTGAGATAGCAACTTCAGCTGGGGAAGCATGATTATCTCTGAACGAGCCAAGAAAAAACTGTCCCGACGAAGATATTTCTGTTACATAACTTTAACCGATCAATTGGAAGGTTCAGCAATAATCTTCCAAGCTAGTTTGCAAAGGGCAGCTTTATTAAAAGTAGCTGGTCGCCTGGTCTCACACCCAAACTACCTTTTATTTTTGGGGAGCAAATTTGGGACCAGGCAATTGGAGGCTAGACCGAGGTAGAACCCCAGAATAACTTCCTACACTCAGTATCAACTCTAGAAGTAACTCGAGAAGGGGTAAACCTGAGAGATTAGCTTTGAGAAGAGTAAGTTTACCACCTCGCGAAAGAGTATTAGCTTTCCAGCCTGTAAATTTCTTCTGCATTCGTAAAACTAATTCTGTCGAGTTAACTGGATCTTTCCAAAAAACAATGTTATGGACACCTAAATATTTCTCAATATGAGCTTTATGAGGAATACCGAGTAAAGCACAAATATCATCTTTAAGTAGACAAGGAACATTATTAGAAAAATAGCATGTAGATTTGTGATAATTAATTTGCTGGCCTGAAGTAAGAGAAAAAAGATCAAGAACTTCCTTAATATTACGAACTGCAATTCCAGTAGCTTTAGCAAAAATTAAGCAATCATATGCAAATACTAAATTAGAAACACGGAAACCAAAAGAAGTGAGAAGGCCTACCTGGGGCTTAGCAACTTGAGCCAACTGATTTAAATGACGGATTAGAGGTTCCATACAGATGATAAAAATGTATGGAGACAAGGGATCCCTCTGCCTTATACCTCTAGAAGGTTTGAAATTACCTTGAAGAGATCTATTGATCAGCATTGAAAAAGAGACTGGTTTTATATTTCATAATTAAGTTAATCCAATGAGGATGGAACCCAAAATCTAATCAAGCATTGCTTAATATACTCCCAATTCAAGTAATCATAAGCTTTCTCTAAATCAAGCTTTATAGCTAAAGAACCAAGTCTAGCTTTTTTTCTTGTTAAAGGAGTTAAACATTTCATGAGCAATCAAAATATTATCGAAAATAGAAAGTCCCGGGCAAAAGGCACCCTGATTAGGCGAAATACATTAAATCAAGAACAGGCCTTAATCTATTAACAATAATCTTGGAAATAACTTTGTAAGCTACATTGCAAAGACTGATTGGTCTATAATGGTTAACAACCTCTGGATTATCAATTTTAGGTTAAGGGGCAACATTAGTATGATTAAGTGTAGAAAGATCAGTGGCATTCAAAAAGAAGTCATTCACCAGCTGAAATAACGAAGAACTAATAATATTCTAATGATGTTGAAAGAACTTGGCATGAAGACCATCTGGTCCAGGAGCCTTAAGAGGACCAATGGAAAAAAGAGCAATATAGACATCATCCATTGTAATAGGAGATAAAAGAGCAGAGTTATCCAAATCAGAAATGCAAGGAGAAATAATCTGTAAATAAGTCGTCATACTTGAGTTGTCTAGAGTTCTAGGAGCAGAAAAACGTTTGTTTAGAACTTCTGGTTCTAACTTCTAACAAAAATAGAAGCAATATCAGCACAATCATCATGCCATAAGCCTAAATCATCCTTAACTTTGAGAATACACTTATGTTTACGACGAATTAGAGCTTGAGTTTGAAGGTATTTAGTATTCTCATCTCCAAGCTGCAACCAATTAGTACGAGCTTGTTGTGCCCAAAATACTTCTTCAGCTTGATAAGTTGCGGTAAGCCGAGCATAAATTAAGTTGTTGTTCTTGCATAAATAAGGCATCAGACCAAGAATGTGAAAGTTGACTCTGAATCAATTTCAGTTGATCATGCACAGTAGAAAGAGTTCTAAACAAGTTAATTACCAAAAATATTGCGATTCCAAGTGTTAGTTAAAGCTTGGAATTAACCAATATAAGTAAGAAAATCCTGAAAGTGGAGAACCCTGAAATGAGGAACTGCAAACTGTCTTAATCAGATCAGAAAAAGAAGGGTGTTAAAGGCTTAAAGCCACATATGGCTTCAAACTTAAAACCTCGGCAAGTACATTTTGTAGTATTATTAAAAGTTAGAAAATAGGAGCATGATCAGACCCATGAATGGGAAGATTGGTTAGAGTAGCATGAGGGAAGCGAGTAAGCCAAGTAGAATTGGGTAAAGCTCTATGTAGCCGTTCATAAATTCTACTAGGAATAATTGCCTGCGCGTCGCTGCGGGAGTAGAGGATGTTGTAGAGGAGTTATGCATATTTAGACTGAAACTTGTGGAAGTTGAAAATTTAATTGATGAAATGAGATATTAAATTTTAAGAAGAGAGTAGCAAATATATATCTGGTATTTTATCAACTTGATTTGTTGGCATTGTCAAATTGTATGATGAAGAAACAACTAATTGCAGTGTAGAAGTAAGGCAGCGGATATTCAAGTTCATCAAGCATTCACATTAAAAAACTTGCAAGCTCTGCCTACTTTTTGTATCATGTAATGACTGGTTTTGGAGTACTTGTTAATATCATATTAAAGAAACTGACTGATACAATTGACATGAAACTGAAAATGAAAGAGTAGAAAAGAAAGTGCTAATACTGGTTAGGAAAATGTTCTGGAAACCTAAGTAAAGATCCAATCTAAGCGCCTGAAATTCCAGAAGGAATTCAAGAAGTGCAGATTCCGCTAATTGAAACGTATTATTCCGCTTTACTTGGTTGTATGAGATATACTCACGGTGATTCAAATGCAGTAGACCCAATTTGAGCATAAATAGAATTTTCTGGTATGTAAAGGAACTAACTTCAACACCTCCAGTAAAAAAAAACTTAAAACTTCATCATTACAGTATACTAAAAACCAGTTCATGAATCAAAAACATATGCCATTATCAAAAACACACACCAGTATGATCACTCCTATATCTCTGAACTTAACAGAAAACAAATAGATATCTACTTTGAGATTGGTAAGAAATTAAGGAAAAGAAAAGAAAACCGTTGTTTTTTGGGAGAAATTTCTATATAGGACAACCAAAAATATGCATGGATATAAAATTGTAAGGAGAACTAAAAGCTATCAGATATCGATTTCATTAATGACAAACATTTTACATGTTTACTGCATCATATTTTACAGCATTCATATTAATTATCTGTCACTGCCTCTTCCTTTGCAGGAAATAACAAAAACAATTTTCAAAAGTGCTGCATTTCTCAAAGAAAGAGATTTCAGACACAACGATGATAGAAGATCTCTCCTATAACAAACATGTGAGAAAAGATCTCAAAGTTCCCGAGTTCAGCACCTTTGTGTGACTAAAAACTTTACAACATGAGTACTGAAGCAGGCTGCTATATACATCTACTCATAGCTGATCGAGTTATCACTGTTTCACCCAAAGAAGAAAAAGAAAGATGTTCAACTGCAGTCATCATCCAAAGTTACAAAATCTTAATATTAGCTAATGCACACCTCCACATCAAATCAAGAAGAAGTATCTATTTACATTGAGAACATTACATTAAACAACACTAAACTACTTGGATATATGCATTTAGCAGATACCAGGCATAAATAGTGATGCAGATATTGAAATTGAAAACTGTAAAATGATGTCCAAGACTCTAAATACTTTATCGTCTGACCTTTGAGTGCCACAGTGTTGCGAGGATAATACAAATAAATCAATGATCAAAATCACAGAAGGACATTCCCAGACCTGTGGAAGGGGTGCTTGAATTAGATTAGACGTGGAGTCTAACCAAGTATACTTAAGGAGAGTATATAGAAAGAAAGAAAAAAAATTAGAAAAAGATACCATCAGATTTGCAAACCATACCAGATTCGCAAGAGAACCATGACGTTTTAGAAGCAATTCTTTTTGTATCTTTGATATACTGATTGCTTAATCTGTACAGAAACAATATAAAGAATACATAACCTTTAATTGTCAAGAAGTGCAAACATAAGGAATTTAGAGATGAATAAAAGCAAACCTTTAATTGTCAAGGCAGCAAGACACCTTTTATATGAATCTGAAGGATGCTGAAGTTTCATTTTCTGTCAAAAGCTTATGCATTATATGTTGTTGCAAATGAATTATTTTTCTAAGCTTAACATCAGATGAAAAACAAAACTGATTGAAGTTTAAAGCACTTTGGTACGGTAAGAAGAAGTAGTATGTTTGTTAGCTAGTAGTGCCTGCGTGTTGATAAACTGACTTATCTGTAATGGAAATTTGTTTGTAAGAATGATGTAACAACATACTTAGAGCAGCTTTATCAGTATAAACTAAACAAAAGAATATGGATCCGCATGCTACAACTATCTAATAAGCAACATGAATGACATTATCAAAATGCAGAACAATAATCTTGGGAATGTTCTTTTCAAAGATGAATTCCTATTGAATGAGGAATTCATACAGATCTAAAGGATTGTCTCTATGGCAGATAGTGATTTTGAAATAAAAAGCAGCATTGATATAGTAAGGCATAAGGATTCACAAAACAATAAAGATCAAGGAGTTGACAATTGCCAATATTCCAACGATCTTCTAACCCTGAATTTAACAGAAATGAAATACTAAAACAAACATCCATAAGAAAAACAACAATCTTGCTGTAGATACCTCAGTGAATTAATTGAAAATTGAAGAGCTTCAAAATGAGCAAGAATTCAAAATGGAAGGAATAGTAACAACATATCTAAAATTGAAGCTGGAAACAGAAAGAAACCAACAAAATAGAAAGAAAGTTGAAAACTGAAAGCAATAGCAAAACATTTTGGATACTGGAACTATTGAAAACTTAAAAGTTTGCTTATTAAATGAGATCAAATTGTATGTATTTAAAATTAATAGATAAATAAAAAACGACAATGATAAAGGAAAAAGACGATAAATGTGGCTGAGTGTTTATTGTGCTTGAAAGTATCAGATTGAAATGGTGGATGCATAAGATAAACAGAGAACTGATTGGAAAATATCAGATCGTTACCTTCGAAGTATTGCAGTCGGTTACTCCGATTATTACCTTCGAAGGTTGTCGACTTCCTCCCGGTTGTCAACATTCACATATCACAATCAATGGCAAAATAAATCCTAAGACCTATAAAAATGCTCTTTCTCTTCAAAATCATAACTCAGTAAATCCATCATTTCATCATCCGGGTTGAAAACATATTGGGCACAACTTATTTTCACCAACACTAACAAACAAAGAAATATATATATATTTTTAATAAGGTACCATATCCTCAATGTTAAAATGAAAAATTTTGTAAACATCGCAAAGAAAAATTCAAGTGTAAAGAAAGGTCGAGCGGAAACCCAACATTGTCCTCAATGTTAACAAGATAAATTTTGTAAACATCGCAACGAAAAACATCTACAGCTCTTTAGCTTCTGCGTTCTTGTAATATAAATCTTCAAAATCTGGCAGGTTGTCAGTAATCAGCCAGGGGATGTGGGGATTTTGAATGAATTCAGCTCCACTGATTTTTCGCAACGCCTCATTCAGAAACCCCAACAAGGAGTTGACCGCCGCTGAAGCACAACCCCCAAATTTCAGAACTACCCTATCATCTTGCTTCTGGTATTCATGCTCAACGAGCAGATTCAACGGGCTGTCGGAAACAACGATTATATACTTTTTATCAAAAAACTCCTTGTTTATGATTTCTGTCTTACGTTGATGTGAACTGTATTGGTTAAACCTATTACTTTCCGAGAGTCGTCGAAGGTTGTCAACTTGCTCCCGACATTCACATGTCACAATTAATTGCAAAATAAATCCTAAGACCTATAAACATGTTCTTTCTCTTGAAAATCATAACATATTGAGTCCATCCTTTCATCATCCGGGTTGAAAACATATTCGGCACAACTTATTTTCACCAACACTAACAAACAAAAAAACAAATTTTTTTTAATAGGGTACCATATCCGCAATGTTAAAATGATAAATTTTGTAAACATCGCAACGAAAAACATCTCCAGCTCTTTAGCTTCTGCGTTCTTATAATATAAATCTTCAAAATCTGGCAGGTTGTCAGTAAGCAGCTAGGGGATTTGGGGATTTTGAAGGAATTCAGCTCTACTGATTTTTCGCAACGCCTCATTCAGAAACTCCAACAAGGAGTTGACCGCCGTTGAAGCACAACCCCCAAATTTCAGAACCACCCTATCATCTTGCTTCTTGTATTCATGCTCAACGAGCAGATTCAACGGGCTGTCGGAAACAACGATTATATACTTTTTGTCAAAAAACTCCTGTTTATGATTTCTGTCTTCCGTTGATGTGAACTGTATTGGTTAAACCTATTACTTTCCGAGAGTCGTCGAAGGTTGTCAACTTGCTCCCGATATTCACATGTCACAATTAATTGCAAAATAAATCCTAAGACCTATAAACATGCTCTTTCTCTTCAAAATCATAACATATTGAGTCCATCCTTTCATCATCCGGGTTGAAAACATATTCGGCACAACTTATTTTCACCAACACTAACAAACAAAAAAACAAATTTTTTTTAATAGGGTACCATATCCGCAATGTTAAAATGATAAATTTTGTAAACATCGCAACGAAAAACATCTCCAGCTCTTTAGCTTCTGCGTTCTTATAATATAAATCTTCAAAATCTGGCAGGTTGTCAGTAAGCAGCTAGGGGATTTGGGGATTTTGAATGAATTCAGCTCCACTGGTTTTTCGCAACGCCTCATTCAGAAACCCCAACAAGGAGTTGACCGCCGTTGAAGCACAACCCCCAAATTTCAGAACTACCATATCATCTTGCTTCTGGTATTCATGCTCAACGAACAGATTCAACGGGCTGTCGGAAACAATGATTATATACTTTTTGTCGAAAAACTCATTGTTTATGATTTCTGTCTTCCGTTGATGTGAACTGTATTGGTTAAACCTATTACTTTCCGAGAGTCGTCGAAGGTTGTCAACTTGCTCCCGACATTCACATGTCACAATTAATTGCAAAATAAATCCTAAGACCTATAAACATGCTCTTTCTCTTCAAAATCATAACATATTGAGTCCATCCTTTCATCATCCGGGTTAAAAACATATTCGGCACAACTTATTTTCACCAACACTAACAAACAAAAAAATAATTGTTTTTTAATAGGGTACCATATCCTCAATGTTAAAATGATAAATTTTGTAAACATCGCAACGAAAAACATCTCCAGCTCTTTAGCTTCTGCGTTCTTATAATATAAATCTTCAAAATCTGGCAGGTTGTCAGTAAGCAGCTAGGGGATTTGGGGATTTTGAAGGAATTCAGCTCTACTGATTTTTCGCAACGCCTCATTCAGAAACCCCAACAAGGAGTTGACCGCCGTTGAAGCACAACCCCCAAATTTCAGAACCACCCTATCATCTTGCTTCTTGTATTCATGCTCAACGAGCAGATTCAACGGGCTGTCGGAAACAACGATTATATACTTTTTGTCAAAAAACTCCTGTTTATGATTTCTGTCTTCCGTTGATGTGAACTGTATTGGTTAAACCTATTACTTTCCGAGAGTCGTCGAAGGTTGTCAACTTGCTCCCGACATTCACATGTCACAATTAATTGCAAAATAAATCCTAAGACCTATAAACATGCTCTTTCTCTTCAAAATCATAACATATTGAGTCCATCCTTTCATCATCCGGGTTGAAAACATATTCGGCACAACTTATTTTCACCAACACTAACAAACAAAAAAACAAATTTTTTTTAATAGGGTACCATATCCGCAATGTTAAAATGATAAATTTTGTAAACATCGCAACGAAAAACATCTCCAGCTCTTTAGCTTCTGCGTTCTTATAATATAAATCTTCAAAATCTGGCAGGTTGTCAGTAAGCAGCTAGGGGATTTGGGGATTTTGAAGGAATTCAGCTCTACTGATTTTTCGCAACGCCTCATTCAGAAACTCCAACAAGGAGTTGACCGCCGTTGAAGCACAACCCCCAAATTTCAGAACTACCCTATCATCTTGCTTCTGGTATTCATGCTCAACAAGCGGATTCAACGGGCTGTCGGAAACAACGATTATATACTTTTTGTCGAAAAACTCCTTGTTTATGATTTCTGTCTTCCGTTGATGTGAACTGTATTGGTTAAACCTATTACTTTCCGAGAGTCGTCGAAGGTTGTCAACCTGCTCCCGACATTCACATGTCACAATTAATTGTAAAATAAATCCTAAGACCTATAAACATGCTCTTTCTCTTCAAAATCATAGCATATTGAGTCCATCATTCCATCATTTCATCAAAACATATTGGCACAACTTATTTTCACCAACACTAAGAAACAAAGAAACAATTTTTTTTAATAGGGTACCATATCCTCAATGTTAAAATGATAAATTTTGTAAACATTGCAAAGAAAAATTCAAGTGTGTATTAAGGTCAGGCGGAAAACCAACATTGTCCTCAATGTTAACAATATAAATTTTGTAAACATCTCAACGAAAAACATCTCCAACTCTTTAGCTTCTGCGTTTTTATAATATAAATCTTTAAAATCTAGCAGGTTGTCAGTAAGCAGCCTGGGGATGTGGGGTTTTGAAGGAATTCAGCTCCACTGGTTTTTCACAACGACCTAAATCTGAATTAAAGACTGATACGAAGTTTAGTACTTTTTCACATTAACCCTTGAACCACCATTGCCTAATAAACTACTACCTAAATCTGAATTAAATACTTAATGAACAGCCTGCATAGTACATAGGTCTGTCAATTCCGACACGACCCAATAACACGACTCGAAATCTGCACGAAATAAAGCGGGTTCAACCAGCGCGATTAAAAAGCGGGTCGACCATGGGTCACCCACCATGACCTATTTAATAAATGGGTCGGCCACGGGTCAACCCGCCAACACGAAGTGAACCTGTATAACCCGAATATGCTATACTTCTTCTTGAAATTTTTGACATCGGGAGTATTTGATCATAGGATTAGACAATTTGAAATATTTTTCTTTATAATTATTGGATTTAATTATTTATAATTATTTATATTCTTCATCTTGTGGAATTTTTAGCAAATTTAATCAATTTATGCTTCTTTTTTTTTAGGGCTAATTGCTGTTTAGTACCCTGTGGTTTGTGCCCAAAATCAATTCAGTCCCGCACCTTTCAATTTCATCAAAAACACCCTTGCATTATCAAATCTCGTCAAATAGATCCTTCCGTCTTTCCTCCGTCAACTGTAGCCGTTAACTCGCTGACGTGGCGTGCCATGTCAGCAAAAGTGGGGCCCCCATAGAATCAAGTTACCAAAATGACCCTTGCTCTAAAATTGGTTAATTTCATTCATCATCACTTATTTCTGTTTCTCCGGTTTCTTCTCTCCTTCCATTTGCTCTCAATTAACAGTCTCGACAAGATTTTGAGATTCAGTTCTCAATTCGACAATCCAAGTTATGCACATATGAACGGTCACTCTCCGATAAGTTCAAGAAGCTCCCTTGCCAACCGCTGGTGGCTGCGAGCTCCACCGTCTCTGTTATATCCGGAAAATCAAACCAACAAACCAACATGAATATCAAACCAAATGGCTCAGTAATATCCAGAAAACTCAAAACATCTGCAGCCTAACTTTGCATATCCAATTCTACAACTTCAACGATTCCAAAAACATCAAATCATCAATTTCTGCTCACTGTATCATGTCATGGTCGGAAATTGATCAAGGAAGACCAAAACCACCACCGTGAACAGTGAACCACGGTGGTTCAGTAACTCCAAAATTCCAATTTTTGCTAATCTCCTCCAAACTTAAATTCAAGTATATAGCGAGGAAGAGCTCAGCAAGGGAAACAAGTTTGAACCTGAGTTGAAACCAAACGTTGTTGGAAAACATGGAAATTCGCCGGAAAAATCAACCATCTTCTCCTCTTCGATTCTCTCTCCCAAGTTCACAGATGGACAAGAAGGTACCATAGCTTCTTGACCCCGCCAAGACAAAGTTAGCGCCACCGGTCTAGCTTGCAGCAGTGACCGGAGTCGAAAAATATGCCGGAAACCTCTAGAAGCTTTCGGGTTTCGTCCAGCCGTTGTTGCTGCTAGTTCGAAGAAAGGAGGACCGGGCTCTGCTTCACTCCGCAGCGAGGAAGCTAACGACAGCGCTGCAACTTTGACTTGGTCCCAGAAATCTGCGAGCTGTCCTCGCCGGAGCGAAGTCGTTTCCGAAATTGGGAGGGCGAGGTCGGCGTCGGAGTTTAGGGATTTGAGGATCGGAGGCAGAGCATACGAGGATGATTTGGGTGGCTTTGCAAATGAGGTCGCGCCGTGGACTGTCGGTGGGGAGCTGCAAAGGTGGGCTGAGCGGCCATCTTCGAGCCTGAGAAAAACGAAGAAGAAAAGAAGAAAAGAAGGGAGATAATGGCGAGGGAGTCAGAATGAGACATTAAAGAGCAAGGGTCATTTTGGTAACTTGATTTCTATGTGGGCCCTACTTTTGCTGACATGGCAAGCCACATCAGTGAGTTAACAGCTACAGTTGACAGAGGAATGACGGAAGGATCTATTTGACTAGATTTGATAATGCAGGGGTGTTTTTGATGAAATTGAAAGGCGAGAGACTGAATTGATGTTGGGCACAAACCACAGGGTACTAAACAGTAATTAGCCCTTTTTTTTAGTTAATTGAGTTGCATTGTTAACCCTTAAATGAGTCATTTTGTCTAACATGACATGACCTATTTGTTAAACGGGTTAAGTGGGTAAACCCATTTAATAAATAGGTTGGGTTTGAGTTTAAATTTTTGACACGATTATTAAATGGGTTGAGTTTGGGTTTATCTTTTGCTACACGACAAATACCTTGACCGAACATGAATCCAACTCGACATGACCCATTGACAGCCCTAATAGTACATACCAAACAGCTAAACAACTAAATAAGGAGAAAATATCCTACGTTCAAAAATTGCGCATGATTTCAAATGATGAAGTCAAACGACCTATTCATGAGGTTTTGTTTCATCATTTTCTTATGGGTTAGAGACTTTCTTTCACATTGCTACATATATCATATTGTAATTTAAATTACTTATTCATCATATTTATTTAGTATAATATCTTTGTTAATCTCTTGATTTTGTGTAAAGCTTGAATTGGATGAATTTTTAGTAATTAGAAATTTCAACCTATGAATCTGGTACAAAAGTTAGTTTTATTCTTTCAAAATAGAATCGTTTTCTAATTACCTGATACTTAGATTGCTTTAATATGTCATACCTATGATTTAAATGTCTGTTTTTGTAGTTTTAAATTAGTTTTATTGTTTCTGTTCATAAACTATAGTATTGACAATTAATATACCTATAATTTAGATAATATATTTAATATATATTATGTAAATCCTAATAGAGTTTTACCTTTGAAATAAGTTTATGAAGGTACTTTACAATTTTATAAGGAATCACAACATGCAAGGCACTAGTAGTTGGGAGATTTTTGAAGACTACATTGCAAAGTTCTAGTCGAGATGACGGATGAAGTGTTATAATGTTTTTTATATTAGGTTCGAAAATGTAAAGTTTATATTTCAATTGTAAAAATAAATTTAAAATTGTTTATTTCAATACTTGATGAACGTCATTTACGGTTGTACTCATTGTCCCCAGTTCAATAAATTTTTAGGTTATCATTCAAAAAGAATTTGTAAATTTTTTATCAGCTAACCCGTAGACTATAATAGAAATAATAAATGAGTGGGCGCTTTAGCCCCCACTTGTTACACCTTGTAACCTACCGGTGGAAGAGAGGAAGGGTAGATATAGAGAGAAAAATAAAAAGAAACTAAAAGTTGTAGTCTAAATTTTAAAAGAGGTGCAAATACTAAATTGAGATGTTTAAATAGAATATCATTTATTTTATACTGTTAGACACGCAAGAGACACACATATATAATCATTTATCTTCTTAATATTCACCCACAAATTACCTACTCGATTAATTAGGTCTCTGATCCACGGGAGGTCCTTGGCTAGCTCCGTTAGAGCAACTTGAGCAGCAGACTGCACCGCTGCCTTGTATTTGATGAACTTGCCATGTTGCACATAGTGCTATTCGGTTTTGTTGATGACTATTACAGTTGATCTTACCAAGGGGCTGCCACGACATTATTAGAGCAGGGTCGTCTTGATATGAAACAAGGCGAAATATTAGAAAACCATTCTTAGCTCTTCATAAGAGATCAATCCATTGTGTTTCAAATCTAGAAATTGTAAGATCAAATATGGACTTAACACATATCATCATAAAGTAATTGATGATTAGCTAAATGTCAAACCTAGTTTAACATGGATACAAACTATAAATCAATACTTGTAACTTAATGAAGCAGTGTATCTATTCATTAAGGTAAGTAATCCTATTCTTAGTCTGCAAGAAAGACTACAATGAAGTGTTACATTAGGAATCTAACTAGGAAACCTAAACCGATATGGATAGCTTTAATGAGAAGCTTCTTGAGGGTTAAGTCTCCTATATATACAGATGAATTGGTCCCTGATTACTACCGACGTTTTGCATATTGTTCTGTCCATTGAGAAGCAAGTTGGTAAGTAACAGAAGGCTATATTCAGTGTTCGTGTTTGCAGCTGCATAAGATGGAATCCATGCCAGTGATTGCTGAAAGTAAGCCTTAATCCCTTTTAAATGATTGTGTGCATATGTTGTGAGCATGTATATGGTTATTTTACAATTGGTATCAGAGCATAGGCTCACAAGTATCAAAATCGTTTTAGGGTTTTGCAAAACAAACACAAAAAAAAAAAAAAAAAAAAGGGTTTTTGCTTTACGGATCAAGTAACTGGTCAGGTAACTGACCAAGTCACTGATCAGGTAACTGACTATGTAACTGGTCATGTAACTGATCAAGGTAAGTTACTTAAGTCGATTGCTGCATCTGGTTAAATATCAAATTCATGCTTCCGCTGTGATTTTTAGCAGCAAATTGGGGAAAAAGCAAAAACAGGTTTTTCTGTGAAATTGATTTCGATTCATAGCATGATAATTGAGTTTTTGATTGTGCACAAGAACACTAGTTGCATTCCCGGCGTGCGTTAGGTTAGAGTAGATGGTGACCGGATGAAATTTACAATTTCTTGATTGTTCTGTGGTTTCTTGGAATCGAAACAATTTTGATTGTGCTTGAATATGCATGATGAATTGATTGATGATATGGTATTGTATCTGTGATTGTGTAAAATTGCATGAAGAACAAAAATCTCCCTTTTGCAAAAATCTCCCAGATTTTGTTTACACATTATTGTTAAAATTGACAGATACGAGAGCTTAATTTTCTTACAAGGATGAATCTGGGTAGAATATAAAGTTAAAAGCTCATGGGTTTTGTGGTTTTCTGTTGGCATAAGTGATTATGATGCACAAAGCATTCTTCATTGATGTTGGCAGAAAACAATGATCAAGTAACTGACCATGTAACTGGTCAGGTCACTGACCATGTAACTGGCCAGGTCACTGACCATGTAACTGGCCAGGTCACTGACCATGTAACTGGTCAGGTAACTAATCAAGTACCTGATCGAGTGACAAAACTGAAATTGTGTTTTGTGTTTTAAAACTATGCTTCAGTTTTATCTTCCAAAGAAGTGGTCAAGTATGGTTTTAGAATACAAAACAGCAATATGCATGCTTGATGAAAATAAACACGGATACTTAGAAATTTTTCTTCTGTCTAAAGATGTGGATAAATTTCTTTGGATAACTTGTTTTCATTGAACATGGTATATTGATAATTAAAGAACTCTAGAATGTTATGCTTCTGCTCAAAAGTGTTGCTTAACATTGTTTTTAGTTATGAACTTATATGAATGCAAGTATGGATTGTTTAGGTTTTCTGTATGTTCTTGTTTTGGTTGCTTAAAGCTAAATAAAACGCAGAAAACTTAATGTTATTTTCTTTACAAATTAAGAACTCACATGAATTTTTGTTTTGCTCCTTAGGTAACTCCTACATGAACTTGAACAGTGTCTTGATGTTAACTGGAACCAACTATAGAGCTTGGCTTGATTCTGTAGAGAACTATATGGGAATGCATGAGAATATAGACTATTGCTTTACTGAGGATAAGCCTATAGAGTTGAATGAAAAGAGCACCAAGAAAGAAACTGACCTTTACAAGAAGTGGCATAGATCCAATAGAATGGCTAAGAATCTTATTCGTACCTCTATGTCCAAGACTGTCAGGGGAAGTATAGAAGAACCTGAGCTAGCATCAGATTTTCTGGAACTCATAGGTGCTAAGTTTAAAGAAAGTGAAAAGGCAGAAGCAGCTAAACTAACCAAGGAGTTTCATGATTTGAAGTACATGGGTTCAGGGGGATTTAGAGAACATATTATGAAGATGATCAATATAAATGGCAGACTCAGGGAGCTCTTGATGGGGGTTAGGGATGAGCAGGTAGTGCATTATGCACTACATTCCTTACCTAACAGTTTTAGTCATCTAAGAACCAGTTACAATTCACAAAAAGGAAATTAGACTTTAGATGAACTTATATCCATCTGTGTTGATGAGGAAGCTAGGATCAAGGATGAAAAAGAACCTGCTACAGCCATAAATCTCATAGAGAAGCCTAAGAAGAAAAAGCCCCAGAACAAGCTCAAGCCTACCAAAGCCATAACTAAGAGTTCAACAGCTGCAGTGGCCAAGGAAAACAGGCCATTTAGGTTCAAGTGCTACTTTTGCAAAAGAGTAGGACACATGAAAAAGGACTGCACTGGCTATAAGAACTGGTTAGCCAAAAAGGGTAAGATTTTTTCTAATACAGTTTTTTCTTTAGAAATTAATCTTATAAATGTTGAACCACAGTCTTGGTGGATAGATTCAGGCTCACCTATTCATATTACTAATTCTTTGCAGGGATTCATAAGGAGATCCCAAAAAGTGATGAAGTGAACCTGTGTGTAGGCAATGGCATGAGAGTGGCAGTCAAGGCTATTGGAACCTTAAAGCTCGATTTAGGATTAGGAAAATTGTTAGTTTTGGACAATGTTTTTTATGTACCTTCCATGAGAAGGAATTTGGTTTCAGTTTCTCTTTTAGTAAATCTGGTTGTAGACTTATTATTGATAGTAATGGAATTCTTATTTCTAAAAATTCTGTTCAAATTGGTTCTGGTGTTATCTCGAATGATTATTTACAGTTAAGTTGTTCAATGGCTCAACAAGAAATTTTACTTGTTGAAGATAACACAAACAGTACTAGCACTTTAACAGGTGTTAAAAGAACCAAACTAAATGAAAAGTCTGCATTTTTATGGCATAGAAGACTCGGCCATGTTTCAAAAGAGAGACTGAAAATATTGGTGAAAAACAAAATCCTAAATGAACTTGATTTTTCTGATCTAACAGATTGTGTGGAATGTTTTAAGGGAAAAATAACCAACACAAGAAAGAAAAACTGCATATAGAAGCCAAAATTTATTAGAACTCATACACACTGATATATGTGGACCATTTAGGCATCAAACTATCTGTGGGAATGTGTATTTTATCACATTCATTGATGACTTTTCTAGATACAGTTATTTTATCTACTTTCAGAAAAGGCACAAGCATTGAAAGCCTTTCAAATCTTTAAGTCTGAGGTAGAAAATCAACTAGAAAAGAAAATCAAAACAGTAAGGTCATATAGAGGGGGAGAGTTCTATGGAAAGTACACTGAATCCGGCCAACAAAAGGGTCCATTTGCCTTGTTTTTGCAAGACAATGGAATTAAAGCTCAATGCACAACACTCTATAATCCACAACAGAATGGTGTTGCAGAGAGAAAGAATGGGACTCTTTTGAACATGGTTAGATGCATGATGTGTACAACTGGCTTGCCTAAATTTCTGTGGGGTGAGGCTTTAAAAACTGCAAATTATATTTGCAACAGAACACCTAGCAAAGCCATAGAAAATACTGCTTTTGAGCTTTGGTGTGGCAGGAAACCTAGTCTTCATCACTGTCATGTTTGGGGATGTCATGCAGAAGCTAGGATTTATAATCCAAGCTTGAATAAACTTGACCCCAAAACTGTTAGTTGCTATTTTATAGGTTATCCAGATAAATCTAAAGGCTATAAATTTATTTGCTCTCATCATTCACCTAGAATTTTTGAAACACATCAAGTAAAGTTTCTAAGTGAAAGAGTTCACAATACAAACCTTGAGGATTTAACCTCAGATTTTGAGGAAATTGTGTCGGATGAGAATTTAAGTGTAGCATTGCCTTTAGAACAAGATGTAACTGATCATGTCACTGGTCACGTAACTGACCGAGTCACTGACCATGTAACTGTACCTGATCAAGTCACTGCCCATGTCACTGACCATGTAACTGCCCAAGTAACTGTACCTGGTCAAGTCTCTGACCATGTCACTGACCGTGTCACTGACCATGTAACTGCCCAAGTAACTGTACCTGGTCAAGTCTCTGACCATGTCACTGACCGAGTCACTGACCATGTAACTGTACCTGATCAAGTCACTGCCCATGTCACTGACCACGTAACTGGTCAAGTAACTGAACCTCAAAATCCTCCAGTAGCTCAACCTAGAAGATCACAGAGAGCAAGAAAACCAACTTATGGGGGGGAAGAGAGTGACTACATTGTTTATCTACAAGAAGCAGAAATTGAAATGGACTGTGCAGAGGACAATGATCCAACTACATTTAATCAGGCCATTGGGAGTAGTGAATCACATCAGTGGCAGCTAGCAATGGAAGCAGAAATTGATTCCATGAGCCAAAATGCAGTTTGGGAATTAGTTGAACCTGACCCCAACCAGAAGCCTATAGGTTGTAAATGGGTTTTCAAAACCAAAAGAGATGCAAATGGCAATGTAGAGAGACATAAAGCAAGATTAGTTGCCAAAAGTTTTACACAGAAGGAGGGCATTGACTTTACTGAGACTTTTTCTCCAGTTTCTACAAAAGACTCGTTTAGGATAATCATGGCTTTAGTGGCTCATTTTGATATGGAGCTGCACCAGATGGATGTTAAAACAGCTTTCTTGAATGGTGAACTAGATGAAGTGATTTATATGAGGCAGCCAGAAGGGTTTGTACAAGCTGGAAGTGAAAACTTAGTGTGCAAATTAAGAAAATCAATTTATGGCCTAAAACAAGCTTCTAGACAGTGGTACAAGAAATTTGATTCTGTGATTTCTACTTTTGGATTTACAGAAAATCTTGTTGATGAGTGTGTTTATTTGAAGACAGTTGGGAACAATTTTATTTTTCTGGTACTCTATGTGAATGATATACTTTTGGCTAGCAGTAACATTAAATTGCTTAAAGATACCAAGAGTTTTCTGTCAAGGAATTTTGACATGAAAGACTTAGGAGAAGCATCCTATGTACTAGGTATTGAGATTAAAAGAGATAGGGCACAGACTACTTGGTTTGTCTCAACACTTATATTACCAAAGTTTTAAAGAGGTTTGGTATGGAGAAGTGTGCAGCTGGAGAAGTTCCCATGTCCAAAGGAGATAAGTTAACCAAGAAGCAAAGTGCCAATAGTGATGTTGAAAAGGAAAATATGGAGTTAAAGCCTTATGCCAGACTTGTAGGAAGTCTCATGTATGCACAAGTTTGCACTAGGCCAGACTTGTCTTTTGCAGTAGGGATTTTGTCAAGATTCCAATCTAATCCAGGCCATGAACATTGGGTAGCTGGGAAGAAAGTGTTGAGATACCTGCAGAGAACTAAAAGCCATATGCTAGTTTATAGGCAAGTGGAGGATCTGAAACTCATTGGATTCTCAGACTCCGATTTTGCAGGGAATTATCCAGACTCCAAGAAGTCGACTTGTGGATATGTGTTCATACTTGCAGGAGGTGCTATTGCTTGGAAAACCATGAAACAAACACTTGTTTCAACTTCTACTATGCAAGCTGAATTTATTGCAGTATATGAAACTGTGTGTGAAGGACTTTGGATTAGGAATTTTCTCATGCAGACCAAAGTATATATTGAGTCACATTGTGGCTGGAACACTTGTGATTTATTGTGACAATGAGGCTGCAGTTTTCTTTAGCAAGAACAGTAAAAGGTCAAATAATTCTAAACACATTGATCTAAAGTATTACAGTGTTAGAGAAAGAGTAAAGCATGGTGAAATAGCTGTTTTGAGTATTGACACAAATTCACAGCTAGCAGATCCTTTCACCAAGGCCTTGTCAGTAGCAGCATTCCAGAAGCATACAACAAGCATTGGAGTTTTAGCTAATCTAGATGCTTAGGTTCAGTAGAGAGTTAGCGCAATTGGAGTTAAAATTTTAAGGTTCTTGAGTTTCTTGTATTTTCAGTTGTGATATTTTTGACTTTTGTTTATCACAACTTATTTGTAATGACAGTTTTGTATCAATAAAATTTTGAGGTATTTCCAGTTATGATTTTGCTGCAGCTTTATTGTTTTGTTTTGGAAATTATCATCTTGTTTTGAATATCATACTTGCTATCAGATGGCTTAAATCATGTATAGCGTGATGTTGAGGTTCAAGCAATAATTTTAAGTCATCAGTGTTCAGTAAATTTGCTTGAGTTTCTGGTTCTAGAAACATAAAGTAGGACCTAATATATGTTTACTTGTTGATACACATTAACATATATTTTATCACTTCTGGTTTGACATATGTGGATTGCAGGAGCTTATGTTTGTGGTTTTGAAACTCTGCATTTTTGTTAAAATGTATACTGTTTCTTGCTCTGCATAAGTAACTGTGATCTGACCATGTTGGAATGGATTTTCGATTTGAGTTTGTTATCTGGCGCGCACTTCAGTAAGTTAAGTAGGTTTTGATGTTCTCTGGTGCAAATCATCGAGCATGATATGTGTGAGTCCAAGGGGGAGATTGTAAGATCAAATATGGACTTAACACATATCATCATAAAGTAATTGATGATTAGCTAAATGTCAAACCTAGTTTAACATGGATACAAACTATAAATCAATACTTGTAACTTAATGAAGCAGTGTATCTATTCATTAAGGTAAGTAATCCTATTCTTAGTCTGCAAGAAAGACTACAATGAAGTGTTACATTAGGAATCTAACTAGGAAACCTAAACCGATATGGATAGCTTTAATGGGAAGCTTCTTGAGGGTTAAGTCTCCTATATATACAGATGAATTGGTCCCTGATTACTACCGACGTTTTGCATATTGTTATGTCCATTGAGAAGCAAGTTGGTAAGTAACAGAAGGCTATATTCAGTGTTCGTGTTTGCAGCTGCATAAGATGGAATCCATGCCAGTGATTGCTGAAGGTAAGCCTTAATCCCTTTTAAATGATTGTGTGCATATGTTGTGAGCATGTATATGGTTATTTTACAGAAATTGGAAAAGAAAACAATTTTATCAATTGAGACAAGAGATAGGCAAAGACTAGAGCATAATTGATGAGAAATTTCAAGTAGTTCGTGAGCCAAATTTACACTTTTGACTAAATGGATAATATGAAGAGAATGTTGTTCATTTTTTTTTTTCCATTTTCTATTCCCTACAGATAACAAAAGGCAAAAATATTGAGCTTTGTTAAACTAAAGCATTAAGTTTCTTTAGATAATCTGACTATGTGAAGGTTTTATAAAATCTTATCTCAAATTAGGATAATAAAATAGGTTAGTCAATCTTAAGAAGCCTAAACTCTTATCTTACATAAAAATATGATACGAGGTCTCCCAAAGCTTGAGGCCTAAGGCGACTGCCTTGGTTTCCTTGGCTGAGGAGTGGCCCTGTGTTGGAGTTCCGGTGTAATTCCGTACTTACGTAGAGAGGTGGGTCAATTTTCATAGTGTGGCAAACCTCATACCATGCTATTTGCTATTGTTCGCCGGCCATTCTGAAACAAATTCGGGCTAAGCTAGAGAGAGACGTTGGAGGAGGAGGAGTAGGATGAGTTTTTTATACAAGCTAAATTTGAAAAATATTGATATGATTAATGTATTGCTCTTGTAAATTTGGTCAAACTCGGTATTGAAAATTTTATGTGATTTTTTGTGTTGAGTTTGCTTAAAATGGTAAGGCTTTAGTGAGTTCAGTCTTCTGCGAGAAAAAGCTGGTCCGACCTTCTGTATGAGTTGAAGACCACTGCCACAGGGGTTGAAATGGGTTTGTTAGCAGATCAGAGGTGTAGAGAATCCCATAGAACTTTAATATGAAGAAAGAGCCATAATATATATAAATGTGATGTTAGGTTTAGTTCATATCCCTCCTTAGTGGAGATATTTTGTATAACATGAATGCATGGAATTGATGATTTGTGCATTCATGATGACAATTTATGCATGAAAAATTGATGCATAGTCAAGTGCATGCATTGAACGTAGATGCATAGTCAAATTCATGCATTTGGAATAAATGTCTGGTTAAATTCATGATAGTTCTTTTACTCTTCCTATGGAGTTAATGTGGAAGCTTATCGGTTCACCCATCAAGTTGATATAGAAAGGTCCCTACACATTCCTTGAACAAAAGTTTATTGGAAGACTCATGAACATGGAAGGTTCATAACGGAAGCATGTGATCAGATTGTGGTGCACGTGAGCACACTAATTAAGGCCTCTAGAGTCTTCAATCCCTGAGTATAAAAGGATGTGTCTATCAACCATTTGGAGGTAAGAGCGATCACAATAACATACATAAATTTCAAGAGTCTTCGCGTATAGAAGCAGGGGGAGTTATGTTCAAGAGCATGTATATATAGATCTTGGGTTGAGGGAGGGTGTATAAAAGGTATCCAATTGGCTACAAATGGCTTGAGTTTAGCATAAACTTGAGCGGTATAATCTTGTAGTTGTGTAGTTCTCTCATTAGTGGAAGTAGAGCTCTCCGAAAACGTAGGCAAAGATATTGGGCAAACCTCGTTAAATTTTAGTGTCTTTATTGGCTTGCTTATTTCTCTTTTTATCTCTACTATTAGTACTTGCATGGCGGGGGATTAATTTTCTAACATGTGCTATAGTTTCCGATGATCCTAACAGAGCTTGTTTTAATTAATTATAAAACACTATACAGATGGACATATATCGGTTTACTCGACTTATTCATCAATCTTATCAATAACATAATCGATCACTTCATCCCATGTTAATGTGATAATATTACATCGATGTAATTTTTAACAAAACCAAATACATATTCATAAATAGTCACTACTTTTTTTTTTTTGAAAGGTAATGCTCACTACTTTCAACAAAAGAAATTATGTTTGCATCTTCAAAATTTGATGTGTAGATGCCATGGGAAGCTAGAAAATCACAGCACTATATATATATATATATATATATATATATAGACAGATCCTATCGAGATCGAAGCTCCGCTTTGAAATTAAAGTGTGAAGTTCGAGTTTTTAGTCACTTTTCAGTCGCACATCCACATCTCGACTGTTCAGTTTTTAGGTACTAGTGTATAGATCATCTCTACAAATTTTCAGCCAAAATGATGATCGTTAAGACATTGATAACTCTCTTAAAGCTAGTACGGTTCAGGTTGACAGATCCAGTCTGTCCATTAGTTTAAGCGAGTTAGATACCTTAACGATCATCAATTTGGCTAAAAATTTGCAGAGATGATCTATATAATAGTACCTAAAAACTGAATAGTCGAGATGTGGATATGCGACTGAAAAGTGACCCAAAACTCAAACTTCACACGTTAATTTCAAAGCGGAGCTCCGCTCTGGATAGAATCTGTGGGTGTGTGTATATATATATATGTATATGTATATTTTACTTCAGTACTTTCTACCAAACATTGAATTCTGAAAAGCAAATACAGTTTTGTTGACTTCGACCCTAAAAGTAAAAATTAAACGATCAAAGAAGGTCATCGAATTCAGAGATTGAAACAAAAAAAAAAGGGGGGGGGGGGGAGAGAGAGAACTTCCACAAGCACAAGCCACTATGAAGGCCCATCAAGTTTTGATGGAACCAACGCCCATATAAGTGCCAAACGAATTAAAACCGACCCGAGACCATGATCCATATTCCATAGCAACCACCACCGAAGCTCCAGTTTAAGGGTTTTAGAGGATTGAATAACAAAACCTAGACTCTCAACCCTCCCCACCACACCGAACAATCATGGGTATGTTTCCATCTTCTCCGATCCCTCAAAGGGTTTTGACTTTTTTTGAATGTTAAAAGGGTTTAGTTGACTCAGCAGATGCAATGCTTCTTTTTGATTCTCAGGGTCATTCAAGTGTGCTCTGCAGCTATGGAGGAGAAAGCAATCAGATTTTGTTGGGGTTTTGCCAAAGATTTCAAGGGCTTTCCACACCCAGAAGGCAACTTCAGATCAGGTATCTATGATTTTTGCTTCACTAGTGTTTCTAGCTTTTTAAAGGCTTCAACTTTGTGAACTGTGGAGTTGGTGTTGGCAATGATGCAGCTACTGGGAATGGTGCAGTCTGGTGTTGCAAGGCAGTCTACTGCTCACTCAAGTCATTTGACCAGGGTGAGGTAATTGTGATATATTGGTTTTTCACCAACCTCTTGCTTTTGCACATTGTAAGCTGATTTTTGTTTTTTGCTTTTTGATTCTGCAGCGCATAGTTGGAACTGATGGTTAGTGATTCCTATCACGTACTCTGTTTTTGTTTATTGCTTTTCCTATTAAAACCAGCTTCTTCTTTTCTTTAATATCAATTCTTTTATGGAGTTTTTGTAGTTGAATGTTGATACTGCAACGATTTGAATGAATTAGGAAATGTGTGGTGGTGGGGGGATTGGGACTATCTACCTTCTGCAGGATGGTTTTTTCTTTCCTCATAGGTCCAGTTTTCATTGAATTGCGGGCTGTGATAGAATTTCTAATGGAGTTTAGTGGCTTTTTCTTAAACCAAACCATCTTATATAATTACAGTGATCATTTGTTGTGCCTCCAAAACATTGAATTGACATTGATAGTTTGAATCTTGATGACTTGTTAGTTTCTATCTGTAGTTTAGGATGTTCACATCTCTTTCACACTCTCTTAAACTGACATTTATGCTAGTAGATTGACTTTCTAAAATTGAATGTGTCTTAACATAGGGCTTTTATAAAGAAAGGTGGTAAAGTTAAACTTTTGAAGGGTCTGAACATGCGTTGGTGGTTTGGAAATCAATCAATGAGATGAACTGAGCAATTAGGAAAGTAGGCATTTGCATCATTGATTGGTTTATTATTTGTATCTTATTTTGATGAAATCATGTTTGGCAGAAATTTCGGTTCTGTCTGGAAGGAATTTTACTAGAGAATTAATCAATACTAAGTGGGCTCCATTACAACTTACGAGAAACTATGGAGCAAACAATGTTGTTCCTCGCTTTAGTAGAACCATGTCTTCAGAAGCTTCACAGAAACCGCAAAGAAATCGATCTGAGGTTAGAGTCTGAATCAAATTTCTAAAAGTTACATGTCCATTCTATTCTGTCTTCATATTTGTAGATGCATCATTAAGCCATGCAAACATCATCTGTTATTGATCTATGTTCATGTGCTTGATCAATCATATGCTGAATGGTACCATAGAAATCTGGTTGAAATATGTTAAACACGTGTCATTATAAATGTGAGGAAAACAGGCTAATTCTTGTCATTTCTTCAGATCAAAGTTTTAAAACCATCTTTCTGCTTGGGATTCTAAGATTCCGTGTATGTGTAAACATTAAGATAGTTGTATCAGCTCCTCAAAATAACAATCTCTTGCTCTGTGCATGAAATTGCTATTCTCTCTTGATAACGTTTAAACTTCTATGGTCTTAATTTGTCAACCATTTCCCCTTGCAGACTAAGAAAGACATATCCACTGTGGAGGAGCCTTTTGATGATGCTCCTACGTACAATATCCCTCAGAAGCCACTGACATTTGTTGAGGGGGCATCCTATAGTTTTGTCATTCTTATCGGGTTTGGAATTGCTGGCTTGGCAGCATATGCCGTTTTTAAGGAGCTTATTTTTGAACCAAAAGAGTAAGTGGAACAACATATCTTATTTAAATTTCCTAGTTAAAATAATTGTCATGGTTATAAATGCTGTTCATTGTTCTTAAATATCACTGTAATCTGACAACATGATCATTCGCAGGTACAAAATCTTTAACAAGGCGCTTAAACGGATTCAAGATGATGCTCAGGTTAGTAAATCTTTTTGTCCTCCAAATTTCATGAACAACATATCTTTTAGGATTTAAGATGATTTCCTAAAAGGGGTTTGCACGTATGTGTGCTGGTCTCTGGTGCCTTGTGTTTTCTGATGGATTTTCAGTTTCCTTTTAGACATTACTTGCATCATTTGTGCATTGTGTGGGTAGGCAGAAGCCTAAAAAGCAAAAAGTAGCATTTAAGGACTTAAAGTTTACTCCCAGTTGAAGCAAAAGGTGCCAGTAGTTAAATAAGCACTCATCTAGTGTTAAATCTAATAGTATTTAATATATGAGCTACATACTTAAAGACATAATCAACGTATAAATGAAGTGTGCTCACGCCTCACATCATTCTGATAAAATTCTGCTTTGGTGAGAATTCCACTTAAGTTTTTATACAGTACTATCATGGCATTGGAAAACATGATTGGTGGGATGGTCAAATCAATGTTGCAGCATATATATTATCGTGGCAATACAGTATCTCATATTTTGTTACCTTGATTATGTTTCATTAGGTTAGAATGAGGGTTGGATACCCTATTACAGGATATGGTCAAGAAAGTAGAAATCGTGCTGCTCGACAACGCATTCCAAACAGAATGTGGACTGATGAAGATGGTTTAGAGCACGTAGAGGTGACTTCCTTCTAGCATGTTGTGTTTGTCATTTGTCATTTTGAGTTTTGTAATTGTCCAAAATCTGTCTATCCTGAACTGCTATCTTTGGACTAGAATGCTAATTTCTGGTTGTATGCCCAATGGAATGTAGGTCAATTTCTATGTCCGTGGGCCGCACGGAGCTGGGAAAGTATTCGCTGAGATGTTCAAAGATGTAGACAAGAGGTGGAAATACACATATCTGGTCGTCGAGACAACATCACCTTCCCAATCACGTCTGATCCTAGAGTCGTATCTGCCGGACTACAAGCCAGCCCCCTAGTCGCTCTTCAACAAGGTGTAACAAATTCCCTAGAGTTTAGTCCTGTTAATAATCCCTCTCTCATCTTTTCCCCGTAATATCCTGGAAAAGGGTTAGCGCTGCTCTTCCCTAACTCTCCCAGAACAGTACCGAGCTTCAACTTTCGAATCCCCCGTCTTTATTTATCAACTCACATGAGAACTTACGTTTTGATACACAATGACTCGTTATTTTTGCACATTGTTGTTCAAGTGGTTTGGCCTTTTCAAGTAGAGAACGTGCTTGTTGCTGTTTTAAGCAGGTAAACGCTTTGTTCATTCCTACTCAAATTGCGCTACAAGTTATAACAATCATGCTGTCGCGGGCATTTTTGTCATCATTATAGTTTTAAGATTACGACCTTAATTACCCCAATTTGGTGTTAATCACCACATAATTAGTTTTTTTTTTTAAATTGAAAAAGCATAAATGTGACAGCTTCTTTATATGATTGCAAATCTCCAATTTGAGCCCCGTGAGTCATGGCGGTGGATTGCACTTTTGGGGTACCGCGTCCCCATCAACGGCCTTAATTGCACCGCATTATTTCTCCTGGGATCTCCACCGTCAACTTGATTGACCCCATTTTTAGGTAGGCAAGGAGTCGCTTTGCACGTCCAAAACTAAACAGATTTAAAGAATTGGGGCCGACACGCGCGGGAGAACGTGCAGGTGACTTGCCTCTCAAATACACGGTCGTGTTCCTCACGCGCTCTAGTTGTGTAGAGATTTCGTAATGTGTGTGGACACGGTGGGTTAACGGAATAAACCGAAGTAAGCGTGGTCGATTCCGACATCCTAAATTCGCTGGCCTACGTGGCCCCTTCTTATTGGCCTCCTTCTTTTACCATGTGCTTTTTTATTAGTGGATATTTTACCTCCGTATACTCTTGGATGACGTGTTTAGCTTATGTATATTTGTGTATTTCCATAACTGCCCAGGAAGCTGGGATGTTATTACGAAGGTAGCCTTGTGTATTGAATTTTTCAATGGTCATGTTTATACAATTTTAGACGCAATAATTTATCACTAAAAAAATTGGATTGCATTTTTCCATTTACACTGATGCACGTCACATTGAAGACTTTTGGGATTCCTTCCTTGGACCTAATTAAGGACATAGAATCTTGTATGTAAAGGGTAATTACCATGTTAAGTTGAGATAGTGCCATCAAGCAATAATGAAAACACCAAATTACTCATGGTTAACGATTGATTGAGGGTTTTTACCTCACAGTGATTATTGTATGATTACCAACTCTTACCTCCATATCGACCTATATGTTCAATACGCGAATGACTTGCACAAAGCATATAATTTGTCTTCTTCCATTAAAGGATAATTTGTGAACAACACATTTGATAGTACATAATAGTTGAACATGAATTCTCAGATATATATTGAAAGTTCTCATAAACAATGATGTGTAGCCATATATTTGTTTTTACATAAAATTATTATTATAATAAAGAGTTTGTAACTTGTGAAAGTTAAAGAGTACCAAAGAACGAATTGGCATTTTCAATGTTGCCAATGCCAAACAAACTTTGAAATTATTATTTTTTTGTTCTACACAACAAATTCAAGATTGTTCATATTATGTGTTTTTTTTTTTTGGGGCCATTTATGTTTATAATATGTGCTAGTTTCATAGTAAAATGTACAATGCTTCCGATGGGTAGTAAAGACTAAAACAATTATTAGACTTTCAATTTTTATTTTTTCTAAATCAAATTTAAAAAAAAAAAAGTGGGAAAGAAAAAAATAACTTTACAAGAAGAAGACCTTTAACAACTGGAAAGAAAAGGAACAAGGAACAAGGAACAAGTTGACAAAAACCAAATGTAAACCGTACTTCAAAGTGAAGGTCTTGGAGTTTTACCGCCTCCCAAGTTCGAGAATTTAAGGTCCCAGAAGACTTGGGACAACGAACAAAAGAAAAGACCGTGTCTTTGGAGCCAACCGCCAGAGATTCCGTTATTACCCTCGAGATCCGAGGGCATTTCCGGAAACGAAGCCATGGATTAGGCGTTTAATTTTTGTTAATTAAATTCCAAATATGAAACAATTTAGGGTAATAAAGGCTTGGAATTTAGACCCGAAAAGAAAAATAAGACCAAAGTCCAAGCAAGCAAGGCTGGATAGAGGGAGAAGCAGTAAAACAAAGCAACTAAGGAAACAAAACAAAAGAACAGCATCTTGTGGGGGGTGGCTTAATCTCTTCTTCAAGTTATTTTGGACCTGTTGAAGGGTTTAAGCTTCTCATTTCTCTCAAATCAATTCATTGTTTTTTTATTCTTTCCCATTTTATTGGTTTTTGGATTGGTTTTGGGGGGAATAGGCCAAGTAAAGATTGGAGCTTTGGAGGGGCAAAGTTTGAAGCTTTGAAGGGCTTTGGTGCTGGGTTTGAATGGTTGTTATTGGAGTAGATCCAGAAGCAAAGCTGTGTCTCTGATCCGATCAGTTCTCGGCGTGAATGGTATTTTTTTTTGTTATGTGTTTTTTGTTGTGTTTTTGATTTGTTTCAAGTTCTGGGTTGTCATAAAAAGTATGGAACTTGTTTGTGAATGTGAGTTCTTCATGATTTGGTGGTTGCCAATGGTGTTTATGTTGTTGGTGGACTGATCTGTGTTTGGGATCAAGCAGAAGAGAGATTTGATCTAGTTTAGGACTAGAGTTTTTAGAAATGAGAGGTTATAACTCAATGTGATTAGTACTTTTGGGATATTTGTTTGCGGGGTTGTGCTGAAATTTGACTCAATGGTTGAATGGTTCAGCTTCCCAAGGCTGAAATGGCGATTGGTAATGCTGCAGATTCATGACCGCATCCAAGTTTGTGATAGCAGTGGAAATGGATGCCCGTATTCGAACTTAATGGAATGGTGGCTTTTTATGCCATTGAATTTTTGATTGAGTTCGAACTTTGAGCGTTCAAGGCCATGGCTTATGCTATGCTGAAAATCTAGCTTATTAAGTTCCACATTCTCAATTTTTCTAGCTTATTTACTATTGACTTGATATAAACCTTGTATACTCCTTTCCCGTCTGAGGGTTTAAGGGCTTTTTGTTAATTAATGCGATGTGATGTCGGATTTGTTTACATTTCCTTAAGATTTGGGATTGGCATTTTGTATTTGCTAGTGTGCATATGCTGATTCTTCTGCTTAGTTCTGTAAAATTTCTTGGTAGTGAAAACAGAGAGTGTTTTAGCTTTGTTATTGCCAGGGGCACTAATTCTTGTTTGTCTTTAAATGTTCACTGAATGCTTTTTACTTCTAACTATGATAACTCACTTAATACAACTGCAAGTCTGCAACAAACAAAACAATTCAATTTTATATGGTAACTGTTGAAACTCTTTGCTTGGTAGGCTGCTACTGTAAGTCCTGTGGTTGGATCTCTTGTTTGGGTGGAGGATTCTGAAGAAGCATGGCTAGATGGCGAAATCGTGGAGGTTAAAGGTGAAGAGATCAAGGTTCTCTGCACTTCAGGGAAGACGGTAAGTGCATTATAAATTATACTACTATGTTTTGCATGCCAATTTCAATTAATTATGTTCTATGCTGAATATGGTGCACAGTTATTTGCTTCGAGTCATCTTTGCAATTGTATACTTGATATAACTGCCGACTTTTCATTCCTCACTAATCCCATTTTTTTCATGTGAAATTGCAGGTTGTTGTTAAAACTTCCAATGCCTATCCCAAAGATCCTGAAGCTCCACCATGTGGAGTGGATGATATGACAAAGTTAGCTTATTTGCATGAACCAGGAGTTCTAGATAATCTAAGATCAAGATATGATATAAATGAAATATATGTAAGTATGCATAAACAAAAAATTTCTTCTATTTAAATATTTTTCCTGTATATATTCCATCTAGTTTTGCTAGTGGGGAGGGAGCGATAAGGTATATCCTGCATGTTTGTGATGCACAGGCGTGTGAAGTTCCTTTCAGTTGTTTTATTATGTGAAGGGTAATTGTCTGACATACTGAGTGGGCTTCCAGACTTACACAGGGAACATTTTGATCGCTGTGAACCCTTTCATGAGACTACCTCATCTTTATGATAGCCATATGATGGCACAATATAAAGGGGCAGCCTTTGGTGAGCTGAGTCCACACCCATTTGCTGTTGCTGATGCTGCATATAGGTATGTTGTCATATCTCATTGTTGCTTGTTTATATGGTCTCTGGTTCTCTCTTCTTGCACATTGAAGTAAAATTCCATTCATTTGGTTACAGACTGATGATTAATGACGGAGTAAGTCAGGCGATATTGGTTAGTGGTGAGAGTGGAGCTGGTAAAACAGAAAGCACCAAATTGCTTATGCGGTATCTTGCTTACATGGGAGGGAGAGCTGTCGCTGAAGGGAGGACTGTTGAGCAGCAAGTCCTGGAGGTACGAAGGATTGAACCTCAGTTTGTGTGGCAAACTTAGATGAGAAACCAGAAAGCTTGTCATATTTTATCATGTTTATTGGTCGACAACTATTTTCTTTATAATTTTGAAGTTTATCCATATGACATGAACTTATTTTGGTTTTGTTTGATTTTCAGTCCAATCCTGTTTTGGAAGCATTTGGTAATGCAAAAACTGTTAGAAACAATAACTCCAGGTGGGATGATCTTTATTTAGAACGTTCCCTTTCCACACCCTAATTTCTGCATACTACATGTTTGATTGGGATATGCATTTATTTTGTGTTGTGTCTTGCTGTTGCTACAGTCGTTTTGGTAAATTTGTGGAGATTCAGTTTGATCAGAGGGGGAGAATATCTGGAGCTGCTATAAGAACTTATTTGCTCGAAAGATCACGTGTTTGTCAGGTGTCCAATCCTGAGAGAAATTATCATTGTTTCTACATGCTTTGTGCTGCTCCACCAGAGGTAATGAATCTTGGCTTCATATGACTGGACTACCTTTACAATAGTCAGGAACCCTACATGTTACACATTTGGTCCTAGTGTTTCTGTATCCCTTGGCAGTCGGATTGATTTTTTTTTTCTTAATTAATTGAGTCTGCCTTGAGAAAAGATCTAAACCATGGATTCAAATACTGAGAAGAGCTTGAATGCCCTCTCTTGATTGAAAATTTCATTTCTTGTAACGAATTACACCCCATGCATATTTTTATTTTCAATTTTTTTGTCATGACATGCACATTAAAACCTCAGAGCAGCCAACATTGATTTTAGGAGGTCAGATTGTGATATGATATTAGAATTCTGTATTCTTTACCCAACCAAATCCTATGGACAATGTAGCATTTGCCTAAATCTTTTAAGACCATGTATGGATTATGGAACATTTAAAAAAAAAAAAAAAAGTATGGATTATGGAAGCTATATGTTTAGAATATCTTATTCATATGAGCCATCTACTGATCTACATGTCAAATAGCATTCTAGTGTTTTTCACTCTCTTTCCCACTATCTCTTACAATCAAATTATGTCCATCTAGAAGCAGATACACTCTTTTCTATGTAATTATCATTTTTTTTTCTTTACAACTTGTTCTCTGTTATTTGCAGGATGTTCAGAGGTACAAATTGGGACACCCAAGAACATTTCATTATTTAAATCAATCAGATTGCTATGAGTTGGATGGGGTTGATGATTCTGAAGAGTACAAGGCAACACGGAAGGCAATGGATATTGTTGGAATAAGTACTGATGAACAGGTACTTTTATAGGAGGTAGCTTCAAGTGATAGGAGCCTTCACAAATAGCCTGAATGTTAATTCTAATTTTTATTTCTACTGCATTTAGGATGCAATATTTCGAGTTGTGGCCGCAGTTCTGCATCTTGGAAACATTGAATTTGCAAAGGGAAAGGAAACGGACTCGTCCATGCCAAAAGATGAAAAATCTTGGTTCCACCTGAGAACTGTTGCTGAGCTTCTAATGTAAATATTCTATTTCATTGACCCATTAGAATGCAATGCTCTTAATTTAAGTCTGGCTCTCCATGTGCTTCATTAAGTAATGCAATCCTATTTTCAGGTGTGATGTGAAGGCACTGGAAGATTCTCTTTGCAAACGTGTAATTGTTACTCGTGATGAAACAATCACAAAGTGGCTGGATCCTGAAGCCGCAGCTGTCAGCAGAGATGCTCTGGCCAAAGTTGTGTACTCCAGGCTGTTTGATTGGTAAGTTTTTATATAATTATAGCTTGATAGAAGCTATATTACTGTGGACCTTTTCTTTCGCTTGCTCTTTAATTTCTCTCTCTCTCTCTCTCTCTCATGCAGGCTTGTAGACAAGATTAACAATTCAATTGGGCAAGACCCCAACTCAAAGGTTTTAATTGGTGTTCTGGACATTTACGGATTTGAGAGTTTCAAGACCAACAGGTGCTTAAACAGTATGCCTTTTGTTTTTATCATTTATGATTTTTTTTTGTCAAGTGCTTAAACATTCCCCTCACCCCAGTAAAAGCACGTGTTTTAGATCTGAAATAGTTGAGGCAGCCCTATCATCTCCCATCAGTTGTTCAAAGTCACTAAGAAAAAAAGTCATTTCTCATGGTTATACTGGTCCAATGAGCTCCAGTGAACGCATTATGTTTTCCTACCCAAACTTATTGAGGATTGTAAAGTTATTAGAGTTTACATTTACTCTTCCTACTTTGTTGGTGCTAGCATGGGTTGACTGGAAAACCACAGTATGAGAGCAAGATTTTGGCCCTACTTTATGTGAAGTTCTAAGATGCATAATATAGTTTGATTGACATTCGAGTTACAGAATGTGACCCCAGTTTAAAGATTTGCTTTCTGGGTTCTTTTTTCTGATGCAGTTTTGAGCAGTTTTGTATCAATTTGACGAATGAGAAGCTTCAGCAACATTTCAATCAGGTTTGACTGAAGAGGCTTTTTATGTTCTCTAGTATCCTTGGAATATCTTCAGTACATCTATATTGGTTGCATCTTTTTATTTGGCAGCACGTTTTTAAAATGGAGCAAGAAGAATATACAAAAGAAGAAATTGATTGGAGTTACATTGATTTTGTTGACAATCAAGATATCCTAGATCTAATTGAAAAGGTTTGTACTCTCTAATTGTGCATGAAGTCCTGAATAAATTTTCCTTCATGATATTTTCTTGACAACAGTTTACCATTTTCAGTGTTGCAAGGTAATTCTGTTTTCATTTCTGTCACTGTTTAACAGACATTACCGCCAAAAAAAAACATTACTTTTCACTAAATTGAAAATTGAGTGAATATACTGCAAAATAGTAAATGTGTATATTTTATTGATGACTCTATTTAATAAAGTTATAATTTATATGTTTTGATATCCGATTTCAGAAACCTGGTGGTATAATTGCTCTTCTAGATGAAGCTTGGTAAGTGTAGTACTTCAGACCTTTTATAACACATGGGAAATCAATCACCCATTGATAGATTGACATTTTTGCTGGTAAGATAACTGAGTCTTGTTTTTTTGTAGTATGTTTCCAAGATCGACTCATGAAACATTTGCCCAGAAGTTATATCAGACATTCAAGAATCATCAACGCTTCAGTAAACCAAAATTGTCACGGACTGACTTCACAATTGGCCATTATGCTGGTGATGTAAGTATGCTTTGTTTGCCCAAGTGTTATGAGTACTTTTGGTTTTAGTTTGTTGTATGCTTTATTAAGAGTTAGACCCAACTAGTAATAAGGTTTGATATCATTTCCAGGTCACTTATCAAACAGAATTGTTTCTGGACAAGAACAAGGACTATGTGGTTGCTGAACATCAGGCACTTTTATGTGCTTCCAAATGTTCCTTTGTCTCAGGCTTGTTTCTGTCTTTAGTTGAGGATTCAGCTAAGTCGTCAAAGTTCTCTTCTATCGGTTCTCGGTTTAAGGTCTGATTATTTTAATTCTTTGAAGGTATTAATTGGTTTATATCTTTACTTGTGTTGGTTATGATACCTCATTTGTACTTTATGCAGCTACAATTGCAACAATTGCTTGAAACTCTCAGTCACACAGAGCCACATTATATTCGCTGTGTAAAACCCAATAATGTTCTTAAACCTGCAATCTTTGAGAACAAGAATGTTTTGCAACAACTACGGTGTGGGGTAAGAGGGTGTTATATTCAGATTACTTTTTTTTTCTTTTTCTTTTTCCCATGTTGTATTAAATTTCCTGCACTTATGTATGGTCTCAATTTAGGGTGTCATGGAGGCAATCAGGATAAGTTGTGCTGGATATCCTACTAGAAAACCGTTTGCTGAATTTGTAGACCGATTTGGCCTTCTTGCACCTGAAGTTTTGGATGGAAGGTGCTTTTCTTCTTGGCTGGACTTTGTTATGCATTGATATAGTGTCATATCATATCAATAGAGGTGCTAAACTTCTTTTTCTTCTACTTATCTTCTTCCGTTGTAGTACTGATGAGGTCAATGCTTGCAAAAGACTTTTAGAGAAGGTGGCCTTAGAAGGCTATCAGGTAATGATTTCTTGATGATAAATTTTTCTTAAAACTTATTCTCACGGTTTTCATCTGTCACTCGAGTTTTTGCTACATAGTTTCAGTGCAAATTACGTTCAATCTTGTAGCTTTTTAATGTCTTTGTATATCTTTGCTTAGGATTTTTTTTCTGAAGATGTGTCTGATTATTATTGAAGTTATTATAGTTGTCTAGCCGAAATGTATTTCCTCTGCCTAGAAAATGGCATATGTGTCATAACTCCTTCAGCATAAGGAAGGCTGGCTGCTAGTTATGATCTCCAGTTGGTTGTCGGCAGGTCACACATTCACTTCACTGCATCCAACAAGCATGATTTTTTTTAATGACTCGAACACATAAATGATATGTCAAGTTGCAAACAAGTTGTTGGTCATCAATATTGCGTTGTACGATGATGGACCAAAAAACACTTTGCATTTTTATTAGAGTCCATGTCAGTGATCATAATGCCATTTTGCTAACAGGAAGGGCTAGAATATAGGTTTCCATTAAATGGAGTTGTTATCATTATTGGTTCCTTTGGTTAAGATAAGTTTGATACTTAATTGCACATGCCATACATTGATTTTGTGTTTAAATTTTCCAAATCGATCTTAACTTGTTCATGTTTTCAGATTGGTAAGACAAAGGTCTTTCTTAGAGCTGGGCAGATGGCAGAACTGGATACTCGTAGAACTGAGGTCTTAGGACGATCTGCTAGTATCATTCAAAGGAAGGTTCGATCTTATTTGGCTCGAAGAAGTTATGCCAAACTTCGTCTTTCTGCAATACGCATTCAGTCGGCTTGCAGGGGTAAGGTTTCTAAAGATTACAGATGATCTCGAGTTTCAAAGCCTATATTACTGTGCTTCTTCTACTGAGACCTTGAGATTTTTTCATAATTGTCGTGTCACATGGTTTGTGTCAATTGTAGGACAACTTGCTCGACATGTTTATGAGGGTTTGCGGAGAGAAGCTTCCTGTCTGATGATCCAAAGGCATCTGCGCATGTATTTTGCTAGGAAAGCTTACCAAGATTTGTATTTCTCTGCTGTATCTATTCAGACAGGCATCCGAGGGTTGACTGCTCGTAATGAGCTACGCTTAAGAAGGCAGACTAGAGCAGCGATTATCATCCAGGTATAATAATTCATTGACAAAATAGATCATTGAAATTTGTTTTTTTTCCCTGGCAAGTGGACCTTTTATTTGAAATGTCAATACCCATTTTGAACTATCTGTGAACGGTTCTTTTAGTAGTCCAATTGTGCCCTTCAATATCAAAATATTTTGGTTTCATGTAATTTTCCTGAAGATATTTCGAATTATTTTGGTAACTGCAGAGCCACAGTCGCAAATTTTTGGCATGTTTGCATTATACAAGGACAAAGAAAGCTGCAATCACCACACAGTGTGCTTGGAGGGGAAGAGTTGCTCGTTTAGAACTACGAAAACTTAAGATGGTAAATTTATCCTTTAATTTTCTTCTCACAGCTGTTCTTATGCTAGACCTCTGTTCAACATGTTACCAACTCCAAAAGTTTTGTGATAATGTCTTGTTTTGTTTCTTTCATTATGTGGTCTTTCCGAAGCAGATAAACTGTTGAGTTTGTCAATTTTTAACTTTCCGCAACTTGACTTTTGATGATCTCATTTCTTTATTGTAAAATTATACAGGCTGCAAGAGAAACAGGAGCCCTCCAAGCTGCCAAAAATAAATTGGAAAAGCAAGTTGAAGAATTGACATGGAGATTACAACTGGAGAAGCGCATGAGGGTATGCATGGCTATGAATTTACTGCAAGTTGTGATACTAGAAATGCAACTACTCAGAATGGTCTTGCTTGATTTTTAATTATTACTATTGTTCTTGATTTAGGTTCTTTAACTAAGGATAATGTGAAATTGTTGCATGTTATCTGTTGATAAACATTTAGTGTTGGTGAAGAGTGAATGGTGAAGTGGAAAGACCTTATTCTTTGAGCTTCCATTGTCTATGTGTCCCTTCCTGGTGATATATCAGAATAAACCTGTTTTTTCTTCCCCCCCCCCCCCCCCCCCAAGACTTGTGCAATTCCTGTTGCACTTTCAACTGACAAAGTTGACCAAAGCTTCCCAGGGAAAAAAATAAATTTATTAAAAAAAAAAATCTGGGTATCGCAGGCCGGGCCATTACCATTTGGCCAATTGGCCTCGGTCTATGTTGGGGCTTTGGCCTGATGGATTGGACCTCAGGTCACTGCACCAAATGCTGCTGTTTATCCCCCTCCCAGTCTTATTCATGTGGGAGGTGGTGTCACTGGGGGGGGGGAGGGCACAACTAATCTGCTAATGATTTTTGTTGCCACCGTGTGTTTTGTGGTCATGAATAATGTATCCAGCTTGAAAATGATGTGTTGGGAAAATCAAACAACATATATTGGGACAAAAGGACAATAAATGTGCTTGCCTTTATCTATGATGTTTTCCATTTCTCATATTTTGCTGCTTCTAGGCCGACTTGGAAGAAACTAAAACACAAGAAAATGAAAAACTGAAGTCTGCTTTGCAAGAGATGCAAGTTCAATTTAAAGAAACTAAGGTGATGTTTGAGAAGGAACGTGAGGCTGCAAGAAGAGCAGAAGAAAAAGTCCCAATAATACAGGAGGTTCCAGTTGTTGACCATGCCATGATGGACCAGCTAACGAATGAAAATGAAAAGCTCAAGGTAAGGTGGCCAGAAGTATAGAATGTACAATTTGCTGAAGAGTATTCTATTCTTTTTGTGAATCTGATGCCCTTTGAGATGGTACAGTTAGTTTGGGAAAATGAACTCGTCCATTTCTGTTTTTGTTCATGTGATTCTAACTTCACATCCCTATTTGCTGAGGTGTTGCTCCTCTGATATATCTGCAGGCTTTGGTGAACTCGCTTGAAAAGAAAATTGATGAAACAGAGAAAAAATATGAAGAGGCAAACAAAATTAGTGAGGAAAGGTTGAAGCAAGCTTTGGATGCAGAATCAAAAATACTTCAGTTAAAGACTACCATGCAAAGGTTCTTTCATTACCCTTCTTTTCTGTAATAGGCTGACACATGGATTGATTTATGGTCCAATTTGAACGTAATTCGGCTTTGTTACAGATTTGCATTTAATTTGCTACTAGTCATGCATTCGTGCTCTCTCTGTGTCTCCCTTTCCTGTCCCAGTTTGTGTCATAGTGATTGATGTTACTTTAATTTGTAGGATTCAAGAAAAATTTTCTGACATTGAATCTGAAAACGAAGCTCTTCGTCTGCAATCCTTACAAAGTACGCCTGTTAAAAAGGCGTCAGAGCATCCACGTATTCCACCTATTCCATCAACTCCAGAAACTCAGGTTATCCCTCTCCCCCACACCGCACGTGCTTTCTCTATTTCTTTCTCTCTCTCCTCTCATTCTCGCCATTTATTTATTTATTATTATTATTTTGTTGCAGAGGTTGGAAAATGGTCACCACTCTAGTGAAGAAGACGGAGCCAATGTAACTTACCTTTACTTTTCTTCATTTCCATCAATCTTCTTTTAGCTTTATTGTATTTTCTGCCAGTTGAACGAGTTGTCTTTTCAGGAATTACAGAGTGCAACACCTGTGAAAAAGTTCGGCACAGAAGCTGATAGCAAGTTGAGGAGATCTATGGTTGAACGGCAACATGTATGTTCTTAGTAACACAAGAATATTTTCATCTTGTCATGCCCCTCCCCCCTTATTTTCTCATTTGTCTTTCTTTTTTCTGGTCAGAGGTTAAAGTTTCACTAATGCATATTTCATATGTCTTGCCTTCCTCTAGACTCAGCACCTGAGCGTGTTCTGTGCACTGGCTGTGCCTTTTCCCTCACTCCTTTCTTAGTAGGCGCCCTTCATTAACGCATTGACTTGTACTTTTTCCACAGGAGAGTGTCGATGCTCTTATCAAGTGTGTTGTGAAAAACATAGGATTCAGTCAGGGAAAACCTGTTGCAGCTTTTACAATATACAAATGTCTTCTCCAATGGAAATCTTTTGAGGCTGAAAGAACTAGTGTCTTTGACCGTCTCATCCAGATGATTGGTTCAGAAATTGAGGTACCTGACTTAATCTATGTGTTATTATAGGAAGTGATTTCTAAACTGAATTGTGATACTTGAATCAATGTTTTTGATCTGTACTTGTGATAAAAATTCAAAGACAAAAATGATCATAAAATGTTTAACCGACCAACATTGGTCATATGTCTTGATTGATTCCAGAACCAAGACAACAATGACCACATGGCTTACTGGCTATCAAATACTTCTGCATTATTATTCTTGCTCCAACGAAGTCTGAAGGCTGCTGGTACAACTTCACACCGGAAACCACCTGCTCCAACATCTCTCTTTGGGAGGATGACCATGGTATCAAAAATCTTCTCACTATATTATCTCTCCTTTTTTTTCTCTTCTTTTTACACTTGAAATGCATTATAACAAACTTATCACAGATGTCACTCTTGTCCTTAATATGGTTCTCTAATTGTAGGGTTTTCGCTCCTCCCCTTCTTCTGCAAATCTTCCTGCACCTGGACTTGATGTTGTACGCCAAGTGGAGGCTAAGTACCCAGCATTACTTTTCAAGCAGCAGCTTACGGCCTATGTGGAGAAAATATATGGCATACTTCGAGACAACTTGAAAAAGGAATTATCATCATTGCTTTCTTTGTGTATCCAGGTATACTGAATTCTATATAATCTCTGTGTGATTGGGATAAAGGTGTTGATCCTGCCAAAGGGGGCGGTGGCTGTGATACCATCTATAAATTCATTTGATTGAATTATGCGACTTTGACTTTTGAAGCTCTTTTCTTGACTTCTGAATCGTAGATTGTTGTTTTCATTGAGTTCCTTTGTCCTATGCTTTGTTTTCTTTTCTCTTAATAACTTTGGTTTTTTTCCTTTCTGTTGCTACATTAATGGTATAGGCACCAAGAGCAGCAAAGGGTGTACTAAGATCTGGGAAGTCCTTTGGTAAAGATTCTCCTGCAAGTCACTGGCAGAGCATTATTGATAGCCTTAGCACTTTCCTTAGCACCTTGAAAGAAAATTTTGTAAGAAACTTATAGTACTTTTGTTTGACATGCCGCTCTCCTTATTTGGTCTTATTCTTTTCTTCGTGTTGAAGCATAAAATTGATTGTGGTATTGGGGTTTCAGGTGCCTCCTATTCTTGTTAAGGAGATCTACACTCAGACTTTCTCATATATTAATGTGCAACTCTTTAATAGGTAATTACTTCTTTCTTCTTGGCAATTGTATAACTCCTGCTGAAATAATGTTCAACTATACTGATCATGCTTTACTTTTGCAGTCTTCTTCTGCGCCGTGAATGCTGTACATTCAGCAATGGGGAATATGTCAAATCTGGATTGGCTGAGTTGGAGCTATGGTGTTGCCAAGCCAAAGAAGAGGTCATTTTTCCGTTCTTTAACTTAAGCACCTGCACAGATCTCTAGTGTTTTTCTGACTTTCATGACTCCTCCATCTCTTTGAATTGCAGTATGCAGGCTCATCTTGGGATGAACTTAAGCACATAAGACAAGCTGTTGGTTTCCTGGTATGTTTTTTTATCAAAATATCATAGTATATATCATGTGTTGCACTCGGGTCAATTTGGTTATTTTAGATCTGATACATATACCAATTAATTGATGTTAATTCCCGTTGATTAACAGGTCATTCATCAGAAGTACAGGATTTCTTATGATGAAATTATCAATGATCTGTGTCCTGTGAGTCTCTCTCTCTCTCCACCATATTTTCCACACAATTCTCTTCCTCTGTTTTTCTCACACATATCAATGCCTTGGTTTCTTCAGATCCTGAGTGTTCAGCAACTTTATAGAATATGCACTCTCTACTTTGATGACAACTACAATACCCGAAGTGTATCTCCAGATGTAAGTTTGTTTATGGATTAGGATGATACCTCCTTGGTTGCAGTCATTGGATGCATATAGTTGTTCAGTGAATCTGGGTCCTTAGCAGTGGCTGTTTTTATCATATGTTACAGGTAATATCCAGTATGAGAATACTCATGACGGAGGACTCCAACAATGCTGTCAGCAACTCATTTTTGTTGGATGATAATTCTAGGTTGGGATCTCTTCTATCATTAATATGCTGTCGCTGATGGAATTCCTATATGTTTTACTGTAAATGAATTTTTCATCCCAGTTTTAGTTATAAAGAAAACTGGTTTACTAAAACATGCTTCTTCATACAGCATCCCTTTCTCGGTTGAAGACCTCTCCACTTCCCTGCAAGAGAAGGATTTCACCGATGTCAAACCAGCAGACGAACTTCTTGAGAATCCTGCCTTCGAATTTTTACACGAGTAGGGCTAAGGAAGCTCAAGTTTTTTTTTTCACAAGTTAGGCAGTAAATCAAATTATATTGCATTTGTTGTTGTAAATCTTGTTTTTTTTTTTTTTTTTTTTGCTTTTAAGCCGTTTTTTATCCATGCCCCTTCTGTTTATTCTTTCATTGTGGCATTCAAATTGTAAAGTCCTCATCATTATAAGGGGCAACAATACATAGAAGTGGGTGTGTATTTTTTTTTTTTCCCTCCCGTCTTGTTTTGTCTGCCATTTTGCGGAGCAAGATATAGGAAGTCCAGTATAGACGAATGTCCTGTGGTGGCTGAGCTATTGCTGTCGCCACCAATTTTCGTTGTACAAAAAGAAGTATATATACAACATAAATATATATAATTTTTTGATGATTTTGGCCTCAGATTCTGGAGAAGTTTGAAAATTCATTAAAGATTATAAAGAAATCACCTCTTAAGCACACTGAGCAATTTTGGGCGTTCCTTTGTTGGCATGCCTAGGACTCAACCCTAAATCGGAGGCTGTATTCGCCCTTCACACAAACTTAGGGCTTGAAATGTAATGTTTGTATGCGTAAGAGAATTTTGCGGTTGCGGCAGTGCTACTTGAAATGCACTCAAAAGTATTGTGTATATTCTTCGATGTGCATCTTGCAAGCACTTAATCATGCCGACAGCATGTGATCGATAGATGGGTTTATGACCACCCGCTGAAGACTTGCTATTGAGACTTGAACATCACTGAAATGTCGTGTAAAATACTGTGAATTCTATGTTCATATTATGCATGGTGGTAACGCTTATCAAATCATCAATATGCATTGAAGTCCCCTGGAGCATCACTATCTTTCTCTATCATTCTCATTCTCTAGTTCCTTCCACCAGTTTCTAGTACCAAATTCTAAGCTATATCAACAAGTTGATAAAATAGATATTTTGTAATGAAACAGGTCATCCGTCAATAACTTTTGGCAATATTAACTCGCTAAACAATAATTGAACAAGGTCACGTATTATTGTACAGTTGAAAATCAAAGCAAAGTTGATTTTGGAGTATAAACAAAATTCTACTTCGTTTGCCATGAGGATTTCACATGGGACAGACCAAAGTCCTCCACATATTTCACAAGGAGCTTCACCATTCCCTTCTCAACCACAAGAAAGTCCCAAGTCCCTCATTAGGATCTGGACCATTAGGACCCTTACTGGACCACCCTTTGCTTAACCCTAATTTCAAACCAGTACAACTGTACTCCCAAAACTATTCATCGATTTCATACAGCTTGCAAATTGGGATTGGACCCTATCCACATACATGTCAACTTGATCCATGTGGTATTCCTGAATGTTCACCTGGCCGAACCAATATAAACACCCTGGTATTGGTCCATGGTAATTGCTTAAGGTCCCCTCAAATTTTTTTTATCTAACCTCTCCTCTTGCCACTTGGAAATTAGACAAAAACCACAACATCATGTTAAGCATGCAATTACAAAATCCCATCTAGTAATGTTGGGTCCATTTCTCAGGCCGTTACATTATTTAACTATATTTGGTCCAAGTATTACAATCCAACGTACAGAAATATCTTCTCTTATTAGAATGAGTGACCGGTTTATAAATTTCGGTCTCTGGAGACATGATTAAGATATGAGATTATGAGAGGCGTGTTCTCACCGCGCAATGCAGGCATAATTATAGGGTAGGGAAGCCTCTTTGAGGTTCTAAGAAAATTTTGCATCGCAAACTTACTGAAAGATTAGATGTGAAGGTCTTTCATGGCTTTCCGGAAAGTTCAATTGGCATAGTTGACTATAGGGCTATCAATTCCGACACGATCCGATAACACGACTCGAAACCCGCACGATTACAAAGTGAGTCGGCCGTGGGTCAACCCACCATGACCTATTTAATAAATAGGTCTGCCACATGTCAACTCGCCAACACGAAGTGAACCCGTATAACCCGATTATGCTATACTTCTTCTTGAAATTTTGGACGTTGGGAGTATTTAATCATAGGATACAATTTGAAATATTTTACTTCACCATTATTGGATTTAGTTATTTACGAATTATATATAATTATTTATATTCTTTGTCTTGTGGAGTTTTTAGTGCATTTAATCAATTTATGCATTTTTTTAGTTAAATGGGTCGCAATGTTAACAATTAAATGAGTCATTTTATCCAACATGACATGACATATTTTATTAAATGGGTTAAGCGAGTTGGAAATGGGTAACCCGTTTAATAAATAGGTTGAGTTTGAGTTTAAATTTTTGACACGATTATTAAATGAGTTGGGTTTGTGTTTGTATCTTGCAATATGACAAATATCTTGACCTGACACGAACTCAACCCGACATGATCCATTGATAGCCCTAGTTGACAATGCTTGCGCCCCCTCATGGACTGGACTGTCATCTTTATTGTTACGGGCTACTACGGAACAAGCAAATTCAAAGTTAAACTCACTTTGCAAGCATTGAGCAGAAACGGGCCCAATAAAATGCAACTTAATAAGTCTCACTGTAATTTGTTGTATACCCTAAACCCTAATCTGTCTCCAAATTTGATTAAACCTTTGACCCAATATATAACGCTAATTCATGCTTTGAATCAAACAAAAAACAAACCAAGTAGCCGTTGTGATCGATCATTGTTATGACATTCGCAATTATGTATAATATACCCTAATTTTGTCTTACTAGGGGATGAAGGTGATGGGTAATTTGTTGTGTGCCCTAAACCGTAATCTGTCTCCAAATTTGATTAAGCCTTTGACCCAATATATAACACTAATTCATGCTTTGAATAAAATAAAAAATAAAATAAAAAACTCGGTAGTCGTTGTGATCGATCATTGTCATGACATTCGCAATGATGTACCCTAATTTTGTCTTACTAGGGGACGAAGATGATGGGGATTTAATTGGAGGAGTCCAAGTGAGTCACTTTCACTATCACATGGCACATCAAATGCATCCAAGTTGAACCCTCTAGTTATAGATTATGAGATCATCTCCTTGATATGATCTTATCATATTTGTCTCACCCGATTAAGATCATACATGTTTCAGAGTTTTTGGATACGATTCAAAGTGCTATGAGTAAAGGGGAGAAGTTCTTAGTTATTGTAGGCTAGAGAACGAGCAAAGATCGAGAAGTCCCCCTACATTTCAAATTAGTATACCTAATGATCTGCAAAACCCCCAGCCGTTGGACTGGTGAAGTACTTCTTCATTTTATGTATCTCGTGATCATATGTAACTTGGACTTAAAACTAGGGCTAAAATGGGAGAAATTGTTAGCTCCGGTGGTAGAACACTTCACTCTCACGTTCATCAAAAGAGTTTGGCTTTTACCCTACACACTTAGGTGAACGGCGCCTATTGTTATAAACTTCATATGGAAAATTCTAAGGTGATAGGCCGTTTGCTATACAACCATTTTTTTGAATAGTTTAGACCGTTGGATTAATAATATATCCAATGGCCTTGAATATTTAAAAAGTTGGTAACCAGTTCACCCCTAAACCAAATAATTAGTAATTAAAGAATATGGATGATAAGATATGAAAATACCTAGTGGGCTTGTTTTGTTAGGGTTGGGAGAGCGTCGCCTCCGGCCTCTCTATACCTTTCTCCATCGTCGATGGAGTACTGTTCCGGTGCCGCCCTCAGTGTCGGTCTTTTCGCCCACGATTCCAGCCGTGCCCTGTATCAGGTCGTGGTTCGCATCTCGGCTTGTGGCAAGTTCTCCTGTTCAGATCTATTCTGATCGTGTTTCGTATCAATGGAAAGAAGCCATGGTTGTGCTGCTTTCCTAGATTCGGTATGCACCCAGAGTTAAACGTCTTCGGCCAAGTCGGGCATGACTCAAGTCACCGGCGTGCTGCTTTGTTTTGGTGACGGGGTGGATGAGCGCGCTCCATTTCAACTCAGTTCCCCAAAGCGCTGGACCGGCGGTTGTCGCTTGTCTTCGCGGCATCCTAGATCGAGGCGGTGATCTGGCAACAAATGGTGAGCGACACAGTGCTAGGGGTCTGGGCGGGCTCTGCGTTCCGGCCGGTGACATTGGAGGAGGCGAGTGGCGTCGTCTTGATGGGACCGAAATGTTCATTCTCCAGCTAAGGGAGACAGAGCAGCATACGAGACCGACGTCAGGGATGGTCGGGGTGCCCAAAGGAGAATTCTGTGGCCTAGGCCTTTTCTTTGTTGGATTGCTCAAGTAGGTTTGGTTGGGCCTTCCTTCTTGGGGATATGCAATTGGTGTATGAGCCCAATACTGTTAGGGTTCACATCTGGGATCCAGGAGATTGTTTACGAGTCCAATATTTTTCGGCATTTTGGAATGGGTTTTTCGGCTACTCAAGTAGAAGATTGTTCTCTATTCGACGTATTATTTTGCGTGGAGTAGGCAAGGTCGGTCACACTACCGCCGGTTACCTTGATAGAAGGTTACCCTCAATTCGACGCATATCTTTGCATGGAAGAATGGTCGACCATACTATTGGTACCATTTTACATAGCCCGGATTCTGTCCAGTGCTTCATCAAATGCTTAAGTGCATCACTTAATCTTCTTAGTAGGTTTTATTACCGATGCTTTGCTGCATCTAATATTGTTTCTGTTATTTTCTATTTCGATGTAGTTTCTACATCTATAAGTTGTATTAAGTTGTATTATTTCTTATTACTATTATCAATAAAGTGGTGTTTAAGGATATCTCTATTTGTGTTTGGCCCAAACTCTAGGTTACTTGACCTAGTGGTAATAGGGTTGAATTAGAAGGATCTAGATTCCTATTCAATGTACGATTACTTTCCTTGTATGATTAAGATTCTATACATTGTAATCCTCTATATAAAGAGGCCTTTATTATCAATGAGAATACACAGCAAATTCCTCTCAATTCTCATTTCCCTAAAACACGTTATCAGCACGAAGCCCTAACCTTGAAACAAATAGCCAAACCTTGAATCCGAATACAAAACCTGGAAGCTTTTTCTGTCTCCACATCACACCTTGAAGTACTCAATCCCAGGAGCCTAGAACCATCGCCGGCGTCACCGGAATAGGCCGGAACAGTGCCGAACCGGCCTTTAGAAGATAAAAACAACCTCTGCCCTGTTCGCATTCTTCCAGACCACCTTCCACCGTTATATTTGGTCAGAACCGGCTCCCTGACTCCAGAATCCTCCACCAGAAACGCAACTTCCAGAACCGGCCGGAAAGTAGCCGGATCGGCCTGCAGAAGTGCCGGACCTCCTTGAACCGCCACTGTCATTTGTTCCAGCCTGCGCAGCTTCAGTCCAGCCCAAACCTCGTCCAGACGAGCCCATCGCCAGAAACGACACGGCCCAGAAAAGAAAAGATAAAGGTGGCGAGCCCAGAAGGTAGAGAAGAAAAGAAAGAAAGAAGGAAGAGAAGAAAAAAAAAAAAGGGGCAGCCTAGGGCCTGCGGCCCATGTGCCAAAAAAAAAAAAAGAGGGAGGTGCGGGCTTGGGCGGAGTCAGAAAAGAAAAGAAAAAAAAAGGGGCCGTGACCACTTACCCAATTTCAACAACAAAATTGCCCACTTACTCCACTAAGAGTTTTTTTAACCCCACTTACCCAATTTAATATCTATTGACAATTTTGCCCTATCAATTCACCTAAAACTCATCGATCTCTCTCTCCTCTCAAACTCTATCTCCTCCCAGAGTGTCTCTCTCTCTCTCTCTCCAGCCGGCAGTGCCGACCACGCCTTCAACACCTTCATCGTCGACCTCGAGCCCGGCGCCGGCAGGCACATCCCAAGCCCCATCTTCGTCGACCTCAAGCCCACCGTCAATCGCCGAACACCGATCTGGTACCGATCACTGATCTGGACTCCTGGTAACTCTGATGATCAAAAGCTCGCACTTTCTGATGCGATTTAGGGACCGGTGACCGCAGTTTCTTTGCTTCTTTGCTCCCAGAGCCTCTTTGCTTCTGGAGGCTCACTGATCTGGAGTTGGTCGCAGTTTCGCCCCTTAAATCCCCGGAGCCTCTTTAGATCGACTGGAGAAGACGAAGGCAGCCGGTCGAAATCGTACCGGAATCGAGCTGAAGGAGCATGGGTGTCTAAAGGGGAAGCATGGGTGGCCGGAGAAAAATTTTGACTGTTTTTTTTTTTTTTTTTTTTCTGATTTATCCGGTTGCTGCGTTTTTTTTTTTTTAAGAATTGTTGTTCAGTTTTTTTTTTGGCAACGAATAGCAATTTTTTTTTTTTTTGAATGTCTATTGGATTGGAGGCCAATGATCTACTATATGTTCAACAATGTGGGTAAATCATTTACCCCCAGTAATCAATGTTTGATGGTCTACTGGGGGGCAGTAGACACATTATTGGCCCCCAGTAGACTTTGATACGATGGACAGGGATCACTATAGTGTGGTGTTTTGATAAGTTAACTGTTGTTTTCTGTGTATAAAAGTCAAATTATCTGTGAATCCTACAAAATGGTGCATTTTTGGTGGTCTATTGGGAGGCAGTAGAGACATTGGACTTTGTATTGGGGGGCAATAATATGATTACTGGGGGGCAGTAATATGATTATAAATTGATCAATTGTTCCTGTAGTGTATTCATTTTGGTTTTGGGAGTTCATACAATTCACTGGATGACAATAATATGATTTTTGGGAGGCAATAATATGATTACTGGGGGGCAGTAATATGATTACTGGGGGGCAATAATAGCCGGATTCCGGATTCCAGTCATCGGTCGCCGGATTTCGGTTACCCGGTTCCCGGAATCCGGTCACCGTTCGCCGGAGTCCGGTCACCGGTCGCCGGAGTCTGGTCGCCGGAGACCGCGCCGGCCACTGGTCACCGGTGCACAGCAAGGTGGAATGTGACTTCTCTCTCTAAGTGAGAAAGAAGGAGAGGGCAAAAAGGTCTCAAAAAAAAGAAAAAAGAATTAATTGGGTAAAGGGGAAATAATCCCTTAGAGTGTTTTGGGTAAATGGGGTTAAAAAACAGTTGGTGGAGCAAGTGGGCAATTTTTAGCCTAAAATCGGGTAAATGATCATTTTCCCAAAAAAAAAAGGGAAAGGGAGGCCTGGGCCAAACCAAAAAAAAGAAAAAAAAAGGGGAAGAAGAAAAAGAGGAAGAGGCAGCCCACCAAGCCAAGCTTTTCCAGTGACCACCTCCAACAACGATTTCCAGTCAACCACCTCCGGCAACCAAATTTTCCAGCCACCAATTTCCGGCAATTTTCTACACTTTTCAAGGTATGTTTTAAAGGTTCCTTTAGTTCCCGTTTTTGAAGTTTTTATTGTTTTTCTCTTCTTTTTCTCGGGGACTTTCAACCTCCCTTCTTCTACCCCGCTTTCTTCATTATAGGGGAGACCAAATTAAGCCGAACTGTGGGGGTTCGTGCTCATTCCAAGCTTAGAGCTTGTTGAGATCTCCAAACTTAGAGTTTGTAGAGAATTTATGATCGACCACTTACATCATTGTTTCGATCTAATCCAATATCTCTTGGAATCGAATTTCTTGGAAGTGACTACGCTCAGAAATTCCTAATTTCTTGGAAGCGATTACGCTTAGAAATTTCATATGTTTTCGTGGTAGCCTATTTCACTCCGAAACTAACCCTAATTTCTTGTTCTTTTTCAGGATGAGTAACTTGAACAAATTGGACTTTGCTCCATTGGGAACAACTGGCTCTGGATATCACAGGTGCGTTCGTGATATCCGCCAGCATCTCAAGGCTGATGGAATCCTGGATATGATTCTCGAGCCTAGCCAGGACGTGCTAACTGTTGAGCAAGCTCAAGTTTTGGAAGCAAATAGAGCAGCCTTAGAGGCAAATAAGGTGAAAGCCATCATCCTAATGGCTCGTCATATGGATAATTTGCTCCAGTACGAGCATATGAATGAAGAAGACCCCAGAAGGCTGTGGGTCTCACTCGAAGAAAGATTTGGCAACGTCCGTGACTCCTTGCTTCCTGACCTAGAAGTGAGATGACATAGCCTCCGCTTCTGTGATTTCAAGTCAGTTCTTGACTATAACTCGGAAGCACTTCACATTAAATCCTTAATGGAATTCTGTGGTAAAGAGATCGCAGATGTGATGTTGATTGAGAAGACTCTATCTACCTTCCCCGTCTCTGCATTGATGGTTACTAAGAACTATCAAATCGATGTTAATGCAAGACGGATCACAAGGTTTCATGAGCTCATTGGAGCTATGAATGTCGCTGAAAAGCATGACAATATCCTTGTGAAGAACTATAATTCTAGATCTGTGGAAACAGAGCATATTCCGAAATCCAATTATAGTTGCACCTCTAAGAGAGGGCGCCAAGAGCGAAACCCTAATCTTAGGGATAATTCTGGACATTCTAGTCCATATAATCGCTCTACTTGGGAAGGTAACTGCCAAAATAGGCGAACACGGAACCGAAGAGGTAAACGTGGAAAGAGAGAGGGAGGCAATGCCTCTGGACATGTTGGTGGCGCCACCAACATTAGGAGCCATCTAAAGGACGCTTTCAAAGCACCTCAATCAATGGAGTCTTAGAGACAGATGTATGTTCTCGATATGGAGTGTCTGATCATTGGGCACACATTTGTAGAGCTCGTGAAGAACTTGTCACCGCTTACAAAGCATATTGTGAAGCAAGAGAAGCTCACTATGTGGAACAAGAAGATCAAGAAGATGATCTAGAGTGAAGGGTTGAAGACTACAAATCTGGCTGGGATCAATAGATCGCTAATTATGTTTAAGTCTTTATTTTCCCAAGAGATGTAATAGGCAATTGCCATATACTTTGTAGTAAATTCCAATGGTTTAGTCTTTCTTCAAAGTAGGCTCACCCAAAGTAAGCGTGATGTCTAGGAAGGTTCTGAGGTTAGTGGTACTTAAGTGAGCCTTGCTCCACCGACATCTCTCTACTCACCTGATAACATTTATTTTGGAATTACCGAAAGAAGTTAGACGACTACCATTGTTTTGCATTAGCTAGCATTTGGATTAGAGTCTCCTAATGGTTAAGAGACAATGATGTACTCTATTGGCTTATGAATAAAACTTCGAGTTCTTTATGACTCCATTTTGATTATGAGCATATGACTTTTGTGACTACCATGGCTGGGCCATCAATATTAATTCAAGGACATGGAATAGTCTAAGTTCCACTTGCCAAATGACACCTTAATTACTGTCATAGAAACTCTCTACACTTCTAGGGCGAATCACACTATGAATAGCCAACGGATTCCATGCAAAAGCGCATGTAGAGAACGGAAATGAGTTCCTTTGCAATACCTCTAATGATTGCGAACAAAGACACATCTTAGAGAAGTTTAAGTGTCTCTCTAGTGGACTCTATGTCACTATTCGAGCTATTAATCCAATAAAAGTTATGAGAGAAGATCTCTTGGATTTAGACACATATTGACTTTGTCACGACAGGATAGATCATCCTAGTCATAATATGATGATCCGTCTACCAAAGACTTCACATGGACATCCTTTCTCTCGAGCGAAATGAAGCATGAATCAAAAGTTGATTCCTGGACTAAATATGACCGACGCTGCTGCCTAGGGCACTGCCTCCGTCCACCACCAGCCTAGGGCTGACACAGTCCCTATCCATGACGCCATGGATGGCGTCGATCATTGTGATAGTGCCCTAGGTGATACTGCAATCACCAACTTGCTTCTAATAGCGTTTAAGACGCTCAGGCCCAACCAAAATTCTCATTGGTTGCTTCTAAAGTCTCTCGCTCGTTTTACAAAGCTCGTTCCTTAGGGACATTAGGACTGAGAACGTCCTATGCAAAAGATATGACAATACTCATTATGTTCTTACATATAATCCATGGGGATTCTGTGGATTGATTCAACCAACTTGCGGACGCTTAAATATTTCATGATGTTGGTTGACACGCAAACACGCCGGTCACGTGTTGTGCCATTGTCCACCTATAAATGCTGCTTATGCTACATTCCTAGCACATATCATCTGACTACGGGCTCACTCTCCAGATCATCCTATTAAGTCAATTGGATTTGACTATGCTAGAGAGTTTACATCGAAAGACTTTCAATGGATATTGCAATGGGACTGATGTTGGACATCATATTCCCATGTACACACCCAAATGGTCTGGTGAAAACGACTACGATGGTAGTCCGAACATGGGTAATGTGCACCAATCTTCTTACATCCGCTTTGGGTGATGCAATATCGCATGCAGCTATGCTAATTCGCCTACGACCTACCGCCACTCAATGTACCTCTGCGTTACAGCTAGTGACTGGGTACACGTATTTTGTACTTACGCACATTTGAGTGAGCCATTTATATGCCCATTGCGCCACCACAGTGCACTATGATAGGTCCTTACAGACGAATGGGCCACTCAGTTGGATTTGAGACTCCAACAATCGTCCGCCACTTAATGCCCTTGCAAGGCGATCTCATTACCGCTAGATTTGCGGGTTGTCACTTTGATGAGACAGTCTTCCTGTCGTTAAGGGGAGATAAGAACACCGATGTTCAGCAGGAACGACATAAATTGTCGTAGCCTGTCCCCACTATGTCTCATCTCGATCCCTATTAAAGTGACGAGAACACACAAATATGCTGCAAACAAGCCTGCAAGGAAGGACATCCCTACGAGAGGACGTAGCGCCACCCTACATGGAGGTAGGCATGGCGCCAACGCCAAAGAGAGTGGCACTATGGTGTTATAGGCCATGGCCCCAGCTATGATGCATGGGAGGCCCGTGGGTTTGAATGATACATTGGCACAAACCAATCCTTGAATCATCGACACTCAAAATCCTTCTCATGAGAATCTTCCCGGTTATGGTTATTGTTGAGGGACGCCTCAACGTCAAAACCTATTCCTGAGAATATAGAGCTGTATGAAAATTACACTAGTGTACATGAGACGTGGGATAGAAACTCCATTATGATTGATGATGTAGTTGCGCATTTTGTTGCGCATGAGTTTGTTGAGTCAGATGATATCGAACCATGCTCCGTTGATGAATGAATGCCAACGTAGAGAAATTTGTCCTAAATGGAAAGATGCGATCCAGGTTAAGATGGATTCTCTAACGAAGAGGAAGGTTTTCGAGCTAGAGATGCCAACATCTCCTAACATAAAGCCTGTTGACTAATGGGTCTTCGTTAGAAAGCGTAGTGAGAAAAAGAGATGGTAATCTCGCCTTATGGCGCAAGGCTTCTCACAAAACGCCCTGAAATCGACTACGATGAGACATATTCTCTCATAAGGGATGCCATTGCACTCCACTACCCTGTCAGTTTGGTAGTTTCCGAATAACTGAACATGCAGCTTACAAATGTGGTCACTACGTATCTCTATAGGGATCTAGACACGGAATATACATGAAGGTTCAAGGTGAACTTCATTTATCCAAGTCAAGTGGCTCTAGACCACGGAGCGCATTTACAAAGAGGTTGAAACGCTCGTTAAAATGACTACTTGATTGGGAAGAGATATGCCCACACGTTTCCATAACAAGTTTCGGATTCCATTGCGGGTCATGTTGGACATGATCTTCATTAGAAGCCCTTAAAGAGTTGAGGGAAACCGCTGAACGCTTGAAATCCGATTTTGAGATGAAGGATTATGGGAGAACACGATTATGTCTCAGTTTGGAACTTGAGCATCGTGTTGATAGATGCTTAGGCATTTTGACAAGGTCAAGCCTTCAAGCACCCCCATGATCGTCCGTAGTCTTGATCCTGAAAATGATCCTCTTCGTTCTAAGGATGATGACGAAGATGCGCTAGGGGCAGAAATGCCCTAATTAAGTACAATAGGCGCATTATTGTACTTAGCTCAATGCACAAGACCGGACATCTCATTTACCATGAACTTGTTAGCTAAGATATAGCTCTGCGCCAACACAACGCCATTAGATTGGTGTAAAAGATATCTTTCAGTACTTGAGATGTACGATTGATATGGGCTTATTCTATCCCTACAAAGAGATGATGGATTCGGACCCATCACACACCAGGAACGCCGTCAACGGTGGCCTGCGTTCTCTATCCCCATCCCAAAATGATATAAGTGTTTTGGAAGGTTTTGTTGATGCTGGGTACCTCTCTAACCCACACAAAGGTCACTCCCAAAATGGTTAAGTGTTCACCATGGGAAAAGACCGTGATATCTTGGAGGTCTACAGAATAGACCCTAGTCGCTATATCTTCGAACAATGCAGAGATTATTGCTCTTCACAAAGTGGTTTGTGAATGTATATGGATTGGATCCATAATTATGCATGTTCGAAGCAATTGTGGTTTGAAGTCTACCACATATGAGCCTACGAGCATTTAGGATAATGCTGCTTGTTTTGAACAAATGAGGCAAGGCTACATCAAAAGCGATAACACCAAGCATAATCAGCAACAACAGACTCTCCTCAAATACCAAAGTGAACTAGGTTCGATCTGAGGATGATGTGGCAGACTTGTTTACTAAGTCATTGCCCAAATCCACGTTCGAGAAACATGTGGCAAGAATTGGCTTCCGGAAATTATCTGAATCCCCATGATCGTAGTCATCAGGGGGAGACGCAGACATCAGGGGAGATGTCTACATGTTCACCTCGAAACGTGAAGGGTGTGTTGTGCTCTACCGAGGTTTATTTTTGTCCCAATGGGTTTTTGTTACTCGGCAAGGTTTTTAACGAGGCAACAAGAGAAGCACCACGTTTGGACAACACAAGGGAGAGTGTTTAAGGATATCTCTATTTGTGTTTGGCCCAAACTCTAGGTTACTTGACCTAGTGGTAATATGGTTGAATTAGAAGGATCTAGATTCCTATTCAATGTACGATTACTTTCCTTGTATGATTGAGATTCTATACATTGTAATCCTCTATATAAAGAGGCCCCTATTATCAATGAGAATACACAGCAAATTCTTCTCAATTCTCGTTTCCCTAAAACAGTTGACTATTACTCTAAAAAAAAAAATCATTAGTAATTAATTATAGAATCTTTTTCTCTAAAAAATAAAAAAGTAATGAGTCTTTTATTACTAATTAAGTACATCATTAATACTTTCCTTAATCAATTATAACTGAGGTCTACTTTGAAAAAAAAATTCATTAGTAATTAATTATAGAATCTTTTTCTCTAAAAAATAAAAAAGTAATGAGTCTTTTATTACTAATTAAGTACATCATTAATATTTTCCTTAATCAATTATAAATGAGGTCTACTTTGAGTAATTTATCATTAAATCAAATAATTACTTATATGATGACAATATGTTACCTTATAGATGTGGAAATTTAATTCTATTATGGCATTTATTCCACATACAATCATATTATAAAAAAAAAAAAGGGACAAATGACGAAAAATGTTGTAAAAAATATCATCTTTTTGGTAATTACAAGGTCTAGGACCACATTTACAAGTTTATTTTTTTTATTTTTGAAAACTAATGAAATTTCATTAATAAAACTCATGCCAAGAAGGCCATTACATACCCATCCGCTGACACATGACAATGGCCAGATAAGACTTTGTGGAGGAGCCACAGTGATACATAGGATATACCAACTATATTAGAACTTACCGTTCACTTATTAAAAGCGAGCCTATAACTATGCACTTTCATAGTTTATAGGCTAAAACAAAAAGAAAGAAAACCTATATCTTCTCCTTGCCCTTTAGACTAGGGCTTGGAGGCTTTGTACGTAAGGTACTTATAGCAGGTCACCTGTGCAGCAGCAACCATTTTAGTTTTGGAGGGATTTTTATTTTTCGACCCCAAAGGTCGCCCTATCTTCTTTTTTGGTTTCGGGACTTCCACAAACGGCTCCTTGGGTATTAAAATGCTGCCTGGTGCTTCAGTGAGGCCAAGAGACTGAGCAGTGAATTTGCAAGGGAAGCTAGGGATTTTCATTTTCTTCCCAGGTGCATCTTGTATCTCAATTTTCTGAAACAAGTCCGGGAGCAGAATTTTCAATTTCTTCGGAGAAGCCCCTAAGGTTGGAGGGTGCTCCCTTTTCTCCATCCTAATCTCGACATTGGTTGGGGCATTGTGAGACTCCTCTTGCTTTGAATCTCCACTCACTCTGGTTTCCTGTGACTCCATGCCATCATTTTCAATCGGGTTAGCAGACTGTATGGGTTTTAGAAACCTTGACCAAAGCATTTGACGGTGAAGTCCCGTGCTTTGAAGGGGACTGCAGAACTTCAGGAATATTTGTTGAGGCCACATCATGTTCTTCTTTGGTTGAGATTGGGTGGTCTCTTGAAGGTTAGAAACTGGAACTATTGCCAGCGAGTTGTCTGCAGGAATCTTGGGGAGCAATTTATCACGTAGAATGACAGGTTTACGTGAATTGGTGTGGTTCTGAAATAATGCACGACTGACCGGTGGTAAGACCGGCATTTGCACGCCATGAAAGGGGAAATTACCTGCAGAAAAACTGAACGAAGGAGAACTAATCTCAAGTCGTTCCACAGGATTGCGCTTCAGTCTAGCAGATTCCATGCTAACTGGACACTTTTCTCCTTCGTGCTTGAGGAAGTTGCAAGAATTGCACATTCCAACTAAATTCTCAAAAAAGAAGGAGATTTCTGGTTCAACCCCAGGAGCGAGGCGAAGTTTCTTCTTGAGGAGAAAAGGCTTGGCTAGGTCATGAGCAACCCTAACCCTAACCTTCCTCATATTGTGAAACAATTTATGATCCATCTCTAGGAACTTACCTGCAACAGATGCGATATCAGCAATGGTATCAGGATCCTCAAACGCAGGAGGGATGTTTGAGATCTTCACCCAGAAAAACAGTGAACGCAAGTCTACAGATTGGATCGGGGCTACCCCATCGTATGCTTGTAGCACAATGGGAGCATGATTGATTCTCCAAGGTCCACCCCAGAGAACCTTGTTTCGATCTCGAAGTAGGTCAAAACTCAGGACAAAGTGGTGGTCTTCACGCTCTTGGATCTGGAAATTCTTGTCAAGAAACCACACTCTCCGAAAGAATCTTCGTAGATCATTCACCACAGGTGGTGGTTTGGCCAGAGGCTTGGCCATAAGGAAAGATTGTCGAGGACGACATTGTGCACCTCTCGACAGTCTGGACAGATCAATGATCTCATTGCTAGCTAAAGCAAGAGATGCAACAAAGGATTCCGTAACATCATCAATGGATGCCATGGTGATTTGGACGCCGATGTGGATGGGAGAGCGGCTTTTGACCGCCGTTCAGGAGTAGGGTTTAGGTGCGTGCAGAGAGAGAACACGCTTAGGGTTTGGGGCGATAGTAGACTCGCCCTTGAGTACATGTCACATTTACAAGTTTATGAATCATTTTATAAAATTAAAAACGAATGTGTTGTTTTGGGTGGTAAATCTTCATATTTTAGACTAAATAGAGCATGTGTCCTCACTACTAGAATTTTGTTCATAGACATCGGCCCAGAACCGATGTTAAACTAATTTTCGACCGATGTCTTAGTGGGTGTAGAGAAAGATATAGACATCAGTATAAGCGCGTTTTTAACCGATGTCCCAGACAACAACCAACATCGATTCTAAAAAACAAATCGATGTATAATCGTTATAATCATCATATTTTTGTATGTTAGGTATGTCTAATTCTTCATATTTTACATTTTATGCTTAATAAAGTATATGTCGAACAATACCTACGTGAGCATTTGCATCGATTTCTATTCCAGAAGCGATGTCCAGTACACTTGTAGACATCAATTCCCATGAGTATTGTTTGTTCGTGGCCATTTTTACATGTAGCTTGGCACATTATTTTCTTAGGAACGATGTCTGTATCTTTAGGCGTCATCGGTTTTTTTTTAAGGACTGATGTTTAATTTAACACAGCACATCGTTTTCATTTAAGAAAAACGATGTTTAATGGTTTTATGTACATCGCTTGCTTTTTCTAGAACCGATGTGTTGTTTCATTGTAGACATCGCTTTTGTTTTGTAAAATCGATGTGCACTGGTTTTGAGTACATCGGTTCTGCGGACACAACTCGATACATTAATAATCATAAGACATCGATTTTCATTTTGATACTGATTTCTAATCTCTCAAGTGACTTCGTTTTCCTTGGCATTACTGTTTTGTTATGCTTTTATATACTTCACTTCATTTTGACAAGCGTGATGAGCTAAGTTTGCGATGAGCTAAGTTTGCATCTAGCAGCTGCTGCTAGAAAAAGAAATGCATTTCATAATCATCCAAAAATTGGGGCTTTCCATTAATTTTCTTTCCAAATTCATGATTGAACATATGTCACAAAAGAAAACTCCAAAACCTACAAAGGATAGCCCAGAAACATATGAGCAACAATCTACAAAATTTCTACACCAAACTTTGCTTCAAAGCAAAATGTAGCCTTGCTCAAAATTCACCTTGGTAGTCAAGTGCAAGAGAATAGTACTGTGACCTTGTTGCTGCACATGCTGGAGCCGCTATAAGAACTTCTCCCTCTAATCAGGTGTTATTTCAGTTCTTCCACCAAACAATCCCTGAAAAAAAAAAAAAAAAAAGACAAGTTTTAATCTATTCAATAACAATTTGAATTATATGCTGCAGTCAAACTTGAATCAGTGAATGGTATTTTCTTCTTTATTTCTAAGAAAGTCTATTTTTAAAGGTAAAAAACTGATCCTTATTCCATGTACACAGACTAATTAATAATTATGTCAAGCTATCAACAAAGATCAATTACCTCCACAAGCCATGTAATCTATGGAAGGCCTTTTCTTCACCTCAGACGCACGCAAGTACTTGTAAATACCACAAGCAAAGGTTGCACAAAGCTGTGGTCCATGAAACGGTTATCAATATCAGCAATAGTACTACGTACCATCTCCTTCCAACTCCACAACTTTGGGAAAACTTCATTACTACTCCTTTGGATAGAAGTAACTTTTGGTAGAACTGCACTTGGTTTAACATTGAAGGAAGCAGGTACATATATTACTCCCTGAGATTCCTCTGTTACTGGTGCTAGCAGGAGATCCCTTTTTCACTTTGGCAATCTGCTTACTTGCGCAAGGTACCTTCAATGGAATAGTCAACTACACTTCAGGTGAAATCAGGTGTTGGTCATCAATGAAATCGGGTAGGTTTTAAAAACGAAAATGATAATATAACTCAAGGATTAACTTGCGTAGACATGCCAAGAACAAATTGAGAGGACTTGCAATATATGCAGTAGATATGAAGAGCTTTAAGGCAATCATACCTACAGAAATGCCCAAAGGTTCAGATGGTTGAAACTGAATTGAATAGTTGCATGTGTGGTAATTGATTCAAATCTACCTCCAGACCGCAAAGTTTCAGATAGATTTTAACAAAGAAAAGATAACTCATAGATCAACTTTCAAAGCATACCAAGGAGAAACTGAGAAGACATGCAGCATGCTGCATAGCATTCCCAAGCATGTCAATTCAAGTAAAATCTAGTAAAAGAAAACAAAGATTGCCTCCCAACCATCTGATCTTACCTGAGCTGCAAGGCGTGTCCTTACAAGATCCAAAGGATATGTGGTTGTTGCAGCTGTTATTCCTGCCAAACCTCCACCCACAAAATGTACACAAATGTCTGTACTCATGTTATCCCTGGAATTTTCCAGTCTCGGAACTGTATGCAGAATCTGTACCACATAAAATCCAATGAACTAAATGCCAAGATATAATAATCAACAACTTACTTAAACTGTGAGTGTTTTTAGTTTTTACAAACCTTTTTATACTGCTCATATGAATAGAAATTGACAGAAGAATAAGGAAGACGATGAGCAATCGTAACCAGATTTCCTTTCCAGAAAGCTCTAAATCCCTCTTCACCAGCAATTCTTGAGGCCTCACGCCATAAGCTAGCTTTTCTCATAGTTGCAACATCCGAGTGCATGCCTTGTATCTGAAAAGATAAGATAATTCTCAATAAAGCAATTCTTACCAAAATCAGACACACCCAATTTTCACTACCCATAACCAAACTAGTTTAAAGATCAGTGGCTAGAATCACTGCACACTAGCCAGACTACATCACAACATAGAACTAAAAACCACAAAATTAAGCGGAACAAATATCATAAACACATCTGCAACAACTACAACTATGAGCTTCAAAGAAGCAAACCTTTACATTCAACATTAACTACAGCCCAATACTTTATGCTCTTAAACACAACCATAGTGCTCTACTGATACCTTAAATTACAGTCCACATTTACTAAACCAATAACTGTATAAAAACACTCCAACATTATTCAAAGGCCACATTTACTAAACCAATAACTGTATAAAAACACTCCAACACTATCACTTGTGAAAACAAAGAACTTAATTCAACCATATTGTTGGAGAAACACAAGAAGTACAGTATTTATCAACACAAAGATCTAGCATGACCACCCAGTAGATAAAATGGAATTGGTTATATCTTTTATAAAGAATTAAGGCCAGACCAGGCTTCACAGTTCACACAGACCAGGCTTAACCTTCCAAGTTTCAACACACTTTCTCCTATTCCTCCTAAAATCCAAAACTAAGCCTCGGACAATGAAGAACGAGGGAAACAAGATAAACTAACCCTTCAAGTTTCAATTTGCTTGATTTGTATGGTTCGCAGGTGAGCAGATAGTTTGATACTTTGATATCCATCCAAATCCCTTACGCGATGCAGGTGTCAATGGATCCATGTTACCGGAAAGTAAATGAATGATAAAAGATTAAGGAACTCTGTTTCAATTGATCCAACATATTTATTTAATCTAATAAACCAATTTTCTTGACAAAGTAGATCATCGTTATGTAGCAAAGATTATGACTTGTACAAGTCTGGGATTATATAGCAATATTAAACTGGAGGAAAATAAAAACAGAGCAACTAATATTGCTGAAGGCCATACCTTCTGTGAAAGAAACCAGATTTCCAAGCCTATTGCGAGCAATTGAAACCGGATTTCCAAGCCTTTTGGGAGCAATTCAACCTTTGAAAACTTCACATTTTCCCAATCAGCCCAACCAACAGCCCAGAACCTCTACCTGTAGAACATCACTATATAAGGAAGCAATGTTTGAGGCCTCTTCTGCTAGTGAGCTTCATAAATCACAATCAAATTAATACATCACACAACGAAATCCAGTTACAATCAAATCAAATTGCTCACATATTATGTATAGCTTCAATTCCACAAAAGTCAATCACATAAACACAAAAATCGAATCACCACATCAAAATAGATTGATCCTTTACATATATAAAGCTCAAGATCAATCAAACAACTAATAAGAACAATCATGAACAACTACAAAGTAGTTCTAGATCAGATTTTTATTTTCCTAAAATTAACACCAAAAACTAATCCAGATAACAAAATCTCTATACAAATAACACATACATGCCAAGCAATTTTAAAATTCCAAATATTTCAGCGAAACGGAGCAGAGCAAAACCTTTGGAGCTTCAAAGACAGAAGAAATCTGAGTGAGGTCGAGAGTGGTGTGAGCAATTGTGTGAGCCATGTGCTTCTTCCCACTCAAGGGCGTGACTGCAAAACAAAGTCACAGACTCGGCGCGTGCCTTAGTTTCGTTAAAAACGAAGAAGAATATGAAGGTGAAGAAGATGAAGTGATTGCGATAAAGGAAGAATCCAGTGACACGACACTGGCCACCATTGGAGTCCCATCGGTGAGAACGTGAGGTAGTCGCCTGGAGTGTTTGGGATGACGTGGAAGAAGAGATCGAGGCAGGGGTTGCCGGTGGAGAGAAACGTGGCAGAGTCGTTCTCCGTCAGGCCCATTGGGAGGTCGTGCTTGGTTCCGACGTTGTTGAAATTCGCCACCATCAGGTCCACGAAGGATTCGCCGGTGGTGGGTTTGGAGTCGGGTTTGGATTTGGGTTGGGGTGGCGCGCGGAGCGGTGGTGGTGGGTGAGGGTTTGTGGAACTCGGGAGGACCGAGAATACTGGGAGGAGCCATGGCTCGATTTGTGTGAGCTAGCTACTTGTGAAACTAGGGAGGGAGAGAGAGGGAGATGAAGGAAGCAATGAGGAGCTCCAGAATGGCGGCGAGTTCGAGTGAGCTTAGGGTTTTCGATCTGTTTCTATTTGGGTGCAATTTTTTTTTCTAAGTGTGAAAGTTTTGAGTTTTAGTCCCCGCTTCTTCATTTCACTTAAAAACTTAGCGGTTTTTGCAAAAATAGGTTCCCGCAAATTTTCGAACTAAACTTTTAACACCGGTCATTTTAAGAACTGATGTTAATGACATACATTTAAATCGGTATTTTCGTAAAACGATGTTAGATTACTTTTTTACATCGTGGGCAAGTCTGACCGATTTAAAACATGCGATGTCTATGAACAGATTTCTAGTAGTGCCTCATTCACGTAATAAAGCTCTCAACTGTGTAATTGGGTGGTACCTTGTATAATGTTCCTCAATGAGAAAATAATTACATCATTGACAGCGATTATTAAGAGAAAACAGAATTATGAAGATCTTTTCTTAATCATATTGATATGCTTTGGTACAACTTATATACAGGGTGGATGATAGCACGATATACAATTATAGGGCTATCTTTAGTAAAACAAATCAACCAAATCAATCAGCTAATTACATCAGTTTCCTAATAACATGGAAATTCTAATCACACACAATCTCTTTCCTTAATACTCCCCCTCAAGTTGGAGTGTATATTGATTACACCCAACTTGTCCAACAGTGTAGTGAACTGTTTCGAACTCAAAGGCTTGGTGAACAAGTCTGCTAGTTGTTCCTTTGTTAAAACATGTACAGTCTTGACTAGTCCTCTCTGTACCTTCTCACGCACCACATGGCAGTCTATCTCTATGTGTTTTGTGCGTTCAAGAAACACAGGATTGGATGCTATGTGGATTGCAGCCTGATTATCGCAAAATAGTTTGACTGCATGTGTAAGTCCAACATTCAAATCCTTCAATATGCTTCGCAGCCACGTTATCTCGTAGCATGTCGTGGCCATGGACCTGTACTCCACCTCCGCACTTGAACGTGACACAGTTCCTTGTTTCTTTGTCTTCCAAGATATGGGCGCATTACCAAGAAAAATGCAATAACCAGTTGTAGACCTCCTTGTGTCTTTACATCGTGCCCAATCTGCATCACAAAATGCTTTGAGCTCCAATGATCCTGTAGAAGGCAAGAGAATTCCTTGTCTCGGTGTTTGCTTTATATATCTCAAAACCTTGTATGCAGCATCCAAATGAGGTTGTCTTGGTTTATCCATAAATTGGCTCAGAATGTGTATAGCATAGACGAGGTATGGCCTTGTGATTGTCAGGTATATGAGCCTGCCAACCAATCTTCGATATTGAGAAGCATCTTGCAATAAAGCTCCATCTCCTTGCGTCAATGTCAAGTTGTGTTCAACTGGAAACCGAGACAGCTTAGCACCAAGAAAACTTGCATCTTCCAGTACTTCGAGCGCATACTTTCTTTGGCATAAAACAATCCCTTGCTTGGACCTCACCACCTCTATTCCGAGAAAATATCGTAGCTGCCCCATGTCCTTCAGCTTAAACTGATTTGATAGAAACTGTTTAGTTTCTTCAATGTCATGCAAGCTATTTCCCGCCAATATAACATCATCAACATAAACTAATAATGCAGTGAACTTTCCTTGAGTGTTTCGGACGAACAATGAATAATCAGACCATGATTGCTTGAACCCGGCAGCTTTGAGAGCCGTGGAGAGCTTTAAAAACCACTGCCTCGATGCCTGTTTTAAGCCGTACAATGATTTATGCAGCTTGCACACTCGAGTCTCCCCCTTTCGTCCGAAACAGGGAGGCAATTGCATATACACATCTTCAAAAAGATCACCATTAAGGAAGGCATTGTTGACATCTAATTGATGAAGATGCCAACCTTGAATAGCGGCAAGGCTCAGTAGGACACGGACGGTGGTGAGCTTGGCCACCGGGGCAAAAGTTTCTCGGTAGTCGACTCATTCGACTTGACTATAGCCTTTGGCCACCAATCGTGCCTTGTATCTCTCAACAGTACCGTCGGGATTGTATTTGATCTTGTAAACCCATTTACAACCAATGGGTTTCTTGTGAGCAGGAACTGGCACCAAACTCCATGTTTTGTTAGCCCGAAGTGCCTGTATTTCTGCGTTCATGGCCTGTCGCCATTGTGGTGATAGAATAGCCTGTGAAAAAGAGCTGGGTTCTCTTTCTATAGTAATTTTGGCAGTAAAGACTCTATGGTTAGGAGAAAGATGGTCATATGATAAAACATGGGAAAGAGAATGACTTGTACCTGAAGGAATACTTCGTTCGAGGAAGAGGATGAAACGGTACGTGAGGGGAGAGCTGCTTCAATATGAAAGTGTTGCAATGTAGTGGGAACTCTGGTGGAACGAGTAGAACATCGTGGTGGTGGTTCTGTTGGCCGTGGTGAAGAAGGAGGTATAGTTTGGGATGGTGAAGATGGTGAGGAAAGATAATCAACTGTGTTTGGTAAGTTTGGAGAAGTGGATGGAAGGTTGTCAGCGGAAGAGATGGGAAAAGAAGATGTTGGAGGGTCCACGGAATTTGTGGAGATTGAGTCATGAATGGGAAGTGATTGACTTGGATTAGAAGATATGGAAGGATCTGCATGATTTGTGAGAGAGGAATCATCAAGGCGTAGTGATGTGGGCAAAGAAGGGAAGACATGATTAGGAGATGCAATATCAGTGGAGATTGAAGGTATGGAGATATCAGAGGGATTTTTATAAGGAAATTATGTTTCAAAGAAGGTGACATCCCGAGATATTATCACTTTCTTGTCCCTTAAGCTATAAACCCTATATCCCTTTTGACCATGAGGATACCCAAGAAAGATGCACTCAGTGGAACGTGCGTCAAATTTGGTGGGTCGAAGTGGATGAGTGGAGACGAAACAACGACAACCAAAAACACGTAAATGAGAATAAGTTGGAATTTTGTGGAAGAGTTTCTCAAATGGAGTTTTCCCTTCAAGGAGTGGTGTTGGTGTCCTGTTTATGAGATAAGTGGCAGTTAAGATAGCATCCCCCCAGAGTTGTTTAGGCAAGTGGGCTTGAAAGAGTAGAGAACGTGCAACAATTAGTAAGTGTCTGTGTTTGCACTCAGCCACGCCATTTTGTTGTGGCGTGTTCACACAACCAGTTTGGTGCACAATACCCTTGGAAGAATAGAACTGTGTGCACTTGAATTCTGGACCATTATCACTCCTAACTACTTTCACTCTTTTTCCAAATTGATTCTCGACTAAGTTGACAAAGTGAATAAGTAGATTTCGTGTTTCAGATTTGTGTTTCATGAGATAGATCCAAGTGCATCGTGAATAATCATCAACAATAGTTAAGAAATATTGCGCCCCAGAAATGGATGGTACATGATAACCCCCCCAAATGTCAACATGAATCAAATCGAAGCAAGAATCACTGGAAGAAATAATTAATGAAAAGGGTTTCCTAGTCTGTTTAGCTAGAGGACAAATTGAACAGTTACTTGCATCGCAAGATTTATTGGCAAGAAATGGAAATAATCGAAAAACTTTATTGGATGGATGGCCTAGCCTTTGATGCCATAGGTCTTGTGTTTTGGTGCTCACCACATTGCACGTTCCTTTCCTTGGCAGATTGAGGCAGTAAAGTCCCTCACTCTCAGTTCCCGTCCCAACCATCTTCCCCGATCGTAGGTCCTGTATAAAACAAACTTGTTTGAGAAAGATAGTGATGTAAAATGAGTCAAAGGCAAGTTTGCTGATAGAAATTAGGTTGAGATAAAACAATGGGACACAAAGAACATTGTGAAGGACAAAGTATGGGGTAAATATCACGGTTCCAATATGAGAAACTTGTAATGAAGTTCCATCAGGCAATTTCACAAAACGATTATACACGAGTTTGGAAGATGTAAGGGAAGCAGGATCATAGACTATATGATTACTAGCACCACTGTCTAAGATCCATGTTGTTTCTTTACCACATCTTGAGAGTGCAAACACTTTACTTGAGAGCTCTTCATAGTTAGGAAGATTACCAACTAAATTGGCTGAGGTCTGCTTGCTTGTATTCAACATTTCCAGCAATTGATTGTTGTCACTTGGAGCTCCTGTTGTAGTCTTGATTTTGTTTAGTAGACCCAGCATCTGTTGGCACTCATTTTGTGATAATGGGAAATTGTTGACTTCTTCATTTGATGAGGCTGCATGATTAACTCTTGCACGCCCTTGATTGCCCTCCATGGAGTTCTTCCTTCTTTGACAGTATTCATAAGTGTGGCCTTTCCCATCGCAATAGGTACACTTTAGATGTGCCCTGCAATTTTTAGTGTTATGGTTTGTCATACCACACTTCTCGCATTTCACATCACTATCAGCATGATTAGGAGCTCGGCCAAATTTCTTAACAGAGAATGCAGATGCCTCAGCTGGTGCAACTGCTTTGCTATTGGAAGCCTCTGCTTGTTTCTCATGCCTCAAGGCCATAGCATAGGCCTTGTTCACAGTGGGAAGCGGATCCAGACCGATTATGTTGCTGCGGACAGTAGCGTAGCTTTCGTTTAGACCCATAAGGAATTTCATTGTTTTCTGTGTCTCCATGTAACTCTTCACTTCGGTGGTAGTATCACAAGTGCAGGCAGGAAAGCCACAAAGTGAGTCTTTCTCATCCTACAACCCTTTCAGCTTGGTGAAGAACGAGGTGACTGAGGTAGTGCCTTGTTCACAATCATGTATAGCATTTTCTATGTGAAATAATTGAACCGTATTAGTATGAGAAAACCTTTCCTGTAGTTCAAGCCACATACTTCTTGCATTTTTACAATGAATCACACTTCCTGATATCTCCTTCGACATAGCTCCCAGTAGCCAAGTCTTAACAAGTGTGTCACATCGATCCCATTGCTGTTGTTCTTCAGGGTTATGTGTCGGCCTCTTGAGAGTGCCATCAACAAGGCCTTTCTTGTTTTTGATTGTGAGTGCCATACTCATGGACTGGACCCAATTTGTGTAGTTGTCTTCCACCAATGGCTGCGACACAAGGACAGCTCCGGGTTGATCCGAATGGTGGAGGTAAAGAGGATGATTTGATTTCTCCCATGGTTCAGAAACCTTCTGTGAAGCGGAACCCTTGTTTTCATCTTCCGGTTTCAGAACTTCGTCTCCTCCCATGGGGTATGAGTTTGAGATGTGTGTTTGTGATTTCTTGCTTCGTCTTGCGTCTCAGAGTCAATGCTCTGATACCATCAAGAGAAAACATAACTATGAAGATCTTTTCTTAATCATATTGATATGCTTTGGTACAACTTATATACAGGGTGGATGATAGCACGATCCACAATTATAGGGCTATCTTTAGTAAAACAAATCAACCAAATCAATCAGCTAATTACATCAGTTTCCTAATAACATGGAAATTCTAATCACACACAATCTCTTTCCTTAATATATGAATATAAGGATAAATGATAAAAAAAATATTGTAATAAATGTCCTGTTTGTGGTAATTACAAGGTCTAAGACAACATATACCAGTTTATGAACTACTTTACAAAATTGACAACAAATGTGGTGTTGTACAAGTGGTAAATCTTCATATTTCATATCAAATAGAGCATGTGTCCTCATTCACGTAATAGAGTTCTCGAATGTGTAATTGGGTGATACCTTGTGTAATCTTCCTCATTGAGAAGATAATTACATTATTGACAACGATTATTACCAATATAAGGACAAATGATAAAAAAATATTGTAATAAATATCCTGTTTGTGGTAATTACAAGGTCTAGAACAACATATACTAATTTATGAACTACTTTACAAAATTGATGACAAATGTGTTATACAAGTAAATGTTCGTATTTCATACCAAATAAAGTATGTGTTCTCATTCACGTACGTAATAGAGTTCTCGAATGTATAATTCGGTGGTATCTTGTGTAATATTTCTCATTGAGAAAATAATTACATCTCTGACAACGCTTATTACAAATATAAGGACAAATGATTAAAAATATTGTAATAAATGTCCTGTTTGTGGTAATTACAAGGTCTAAGACAAAATTTACCAATTTATAAACCATTTAATAAAATTGAAGACAAATATGTTGTACAAGTGGTAAATCTTCATATTTATATCAAATAGAACATGTGTCCTCATTCACGTAATATAGTTCTCGATTGTATAATTGGGTAAACATTTTGGTATTTACTCCATTTAGGACAATATTTACAGGTATATAGACAATATTACTAATTGATGACAAATGTGTTGTTAAATTGGTAATATTTTTTTTAAAAAAAAATTGCCATGTGTCAAAATTTGAATGGATAACCTGATGACCAATTCATCAGGTTATCATCATATTAAATTGTTATAAATAAATAAATTTAAAAAAAAAAAAAAAAAAAAAGATATGGGATACAGGAGGGTACTGGAGCCTGTCTCAACTTCATACATGTTTCTTATAGTTTTACAAGTAAACATGCATACGGGTCAGATCACTAATTAGCATAATAAGCTTCTAAAGACTCGGACCATGTTTTGGCAACAACTACTCAATTAGTTTAGCGATATCGTAAAAAACAATCGCTTCCCTTAGCTACCTGCATGTATACATCACAACAAACTACGAGAAGGAAAAGCAGAAAATCCAAATGCATTAATTTGTTCGGTCAATGGTGCTCTAATCCTCTCTTTAGTATATTGAACAATCATATATATGGAGATTATAGTTGGTCAAGACCATCAAAGATTATAGGTGTGAGACGGGTGGGATTATGATCATGTATCTGTTGCACATGATGGTTTGGTAAATGGAATTTCAATTTTGATTTGACTAATTTCTCACTAACGGTCTAATTGAGGTCTTATTATTCGAAATAAGGTGGTGGTTATAATCGGCTATTCCATGTGGTTTCATGTGTTTTCCAGAATCCAGATCTCTCTGGTCAAACCTCCATCACCATTAATTCATGACGTAATGCTAATCCATCCATCGCTCTTATCGTTAATGGTCACGTTCTCTTATCGTTAAGCTAGCTAGCTTTGCTCTGGTCATGTTCTTAATTAATTAACTAATCACGAGTCCTAAGCTAGTTGAGAAATAAGTAGTGTTGTTACCTATATTTATAATAAGCTTGCAGTTAATGTAGTTACAAAGTTAGTTAACACGAAATCTTAATAAATTAATTGAAGATAGTGAACTGAAAGCGATCTCACTTGCAGATCAGGACCAAGATATACAAAGACAGACTTGCCGACTTTTTTTTTTTTTTTTTTTTGTGATTTTGAAAGGTATTCAAAGGTGGGCTTGCCGACCTCTTCATGAGGTTCAATTCGTATAACTTGGTTATCAGTATCAGTATCACTCATAATTTGGGTGTTTGATTTCGTTGTTGGAATTTTTTTTTTGAAAAAAAAAAAAGATGAAATTCGAAACCCTGGCTTCCTCCAATTCTGTCCTGGTCCTGACCTAACCCTAGCTAGCTGGAATTCAGTAGTTCTCTTTTATTTGAATCAGTCTTCGTTCGATTATGGACGACCATATTCACATATATTGCCATCTAGTTCAACATCAAGAATGATCGAGAGGAAATTAAAAAACGTACTGGTTATGGAAATATTAAACAAAAGGTTGACTTTTGCATGAACCCAAGTGACTTTATTTTCTGGGTTTTCATCTGTAATTTTTAAGTGTTGACTTTCCAAATGAAGAAAATATTCGGGTCATACCCAATTGCCCAGAATAGTTTTAGGATCATGGGTCACATCACATGGAATGAAATAGCTAGGCATTAAAATTTTAGACGGTGTTGGGATAGTTTTTGAAGCGACGATCACACTCCACATGGTTCAACGCCGGTCGACACAGTTTAGACCGGCCAGCCTCAGATAATGCCTCTTATGTGGAGTGTGCATGCTGCTTATACCCAGGCACGAAGCATGTAACATTCATAGTTATAAGAAATTAAATCGAATTTTAAACGTATCTTCTACATTCGAGACAATAATATTATCATCTATAGTATTTCTTTTTTGTTTGATATTATCGATACTATCATACTAATGTTTCTTTAAATTTGCTCATCAATGACGTCGCACAAAATATATATTTGTATTTTCCATACTTTTTTTTTCATTTTTTTTTTCAGAAGAAAGTGACAAAGATGGAACAGTACTATGATAGCAGCACCTTATTTATTAAATCTAAATCTGAAATTAACCAAATTAATTTGAGCAACAGTATATGTAGTATGTGTGTGTCTGTATATTATATACTGATCATCAAATTCTGTCGAAATGATGACATCATTTAGTTGAAAAATGAGGAAACCGCAATGGTATTGTTTGAGTGAATAAAGTGAAGAAATTTATGTGTCTAAGGAAACTTTAGTTGCGAGCTGCAACTTTGTTATTCATGTTTGTGCTACTCTAGATCATTTTCCAATATGCTCCAAAATCATTTAGAGTTATTTTCTTTTAAAGAAAGTTAGCTAGTTTTTTTTTTTTACTTTGAATGTGATTGAGAATATCAACCGTTGTCACCAGAATTTTTTCTTATAAATATATATATATATATATATATATATCAAGTCACTAGAAGTAATTTTGTGTTCATTCATATTTGAATTTTTGAAACTGTTTAGCTTCACTTGATTACGTAAGAGCTTAAAAATGATAATTTTTTCTAACTTACAACTTTAATCTGTTTAAAATAGATTGTAGTTGTGATCCGATTTTCTTGGAGAATTCTCGGAGTACGAAACCTAAGTTTTCGTGTTGCTGGCGGCGGTGTAGCTTTGCTCCCCAGACCAGGCAAGGCTGCGGTGCGCTCTCAGGTGCGACGACGATGTGGCGGCGGTGCTGACTTTGGTCTGGATCGTGGTGGGTTCGGCGGTGGCGGATTAGTTTTCTGGGTTGGTATAGATCCTGATTGCAGTCGATCGTGGTGGGTCCGGTGTAAGGCTGCGGTTTGGGCATAACACTGTGATGGAGAATTCTTGAGTGGGAGACAGGTGGCAGTGATGCTTCCAGAGCTGGAGTCGATCGGCGAGACAGGTCGGGGTACCAGATTCCAGTGGGCAGGGGATCAGATACTTTCCGACTGGGTTTGATTGCCAGCTTGGATTCGTGCGTAGCAGAGAGCAAACAGCGGATCCAGGGATGGTGATGCAGTGCTGGAGAGGCCGGTAGCTGGAGAGATTGGCGACAGCTGTGATGGGGCGCAGCAGAATTGGGCTGCTGCTCAATTTACTCAGAGTTGGGTTTGAGTCATTGGGCCTGGGCTCAAGTTTGAGTTGTTGGGTTTCTGTTATGGGCCAGTAGGGAGGGTGTTCTCATTTGTCACTTAGTGATGAAGGTGGGCCTGCCTTGAGATGTGGACCTTCTTGGGTTTTCAGGTCAACTTATGGTCCAGAACCAATCGTTTCGGATCAAGGCTGCTACGGGAGTTGGTAATTATCAGGAATAAGATTGATGTTCAAGCGGCTTATGGATAAGGAATTGCTCCTATTTGTTTGTTAGGAAGTGGATCTCTGTTGGTACCGCAATTGCTCGCCTGGCTAATGGGGACGCTAGACTGCTAGTCAACGATTTTGCCCTAGAAGACACGGAGTTGTTCTTTGTTTATGAGTTCGCTTTCAAAGCGGGCTCAAAATTGACTTGTAATGAGTTTACATTACATAGATAGGAGCGTGGTTGTTACCTCGCTATCTTTCTATCTTTAAGTGTATGTTAGACTTTGACTTTTTAGCTAGTCATCTAATGCAATGAACCTTTGTTTAAAAAAAAAAAAAATTGTAGTTGTGAAATCTATTTGTAATGTTTATTTCACCATAAAAAAATATATCAAACAATTTTGGTAAGTGAGAACCTCTATATATATATATATATATATATATATATATATAGAGACACACACACGGAATATAACTAATGAATTAATAAAAACAAAAAAAAAACAAAAAACTAATGAACTAATCATGTGTGCGAGTCGCACTAGTTGTATCTACCAGCTTCGGAAGAATCAAAGAGCTACAAAATACATGAGACTGCAGACGTCAATGGGTGAGTTGACGTGTATACATGCATGAATCTGATTGCATCTAAAATAGCCACGTAGACAACAACATGCATATCATTGAACTTCCAACTTCGAACTTCGAACTACTGCAGCCAACCAACTTTGTTCTCGAGAACACCTTGAGATTCTGACAGAAAATTTAGATTGGATATATATTCCCTCCTTTGTAATTCTTCCTGATCATCGATCTGCTCTGGCCAGTCTTCTTGCATCAACTTAATTCTTTAAGAATACATTGTATTGGGAAATAAACCAATTAATTTAGAATACACGTCTCAATTATATGATCAAGTACGTGGTGTTCCAAGAGGAGGAAAGCAATTTTAATTAGTATAGCTATGCATTTTAGTGCATATGTGCATTGCATGATCTCACCTTGTGAGCATGTACTTCTTTTACTATTTGCAAAAGCACATGTAAGCATATGCATGGTGAAACCATAACTTGACCAGATCGAAATTTACATTTTATTTTTGGTTATATATATTGTACTTCTCACATATATAATAGTTTTACCTCATAAAAAATAAGCATGCATTAGTCAAACCATATGCTAATAACAACGATTAGTCTTGACCAAAGAAACAAAAGAAAAAGAAAAAGAAAACCACAATTAGTATATGAAGTACCATAATGTGGGAAGGATATTTACTTATCTAAGACTTAGTAATTAACTTGAATAATTGGAAAAACCATGTGATACACACACAGGGCTTCTCAAGTGCGGATATCTATACCTTTTGCTTAGGTACAGATTTTTGGTTTTTACCTACTTTTTTATCATATATTTACATCTTAACCGTTCAGTTTTTATGTCCTAATGTATACATCATCTCTGCAAAGTTTCAACTAATTTGATGATTGTTAAAGCATTCAAAACTGCAATTTACAACAATGAACACGAACGGTTCCGGTTCAACAAATTCGGTTCGTTCGTGTAAATTACATTTTTGGATACCTTAACAATCATCAATTTGACTGAAAATTTGTAGAGATGATCTATATATTAGGACCTAAAAACTGAACGATTGAAATATAAATGTGTGATAAAAAACTGAGTAAAAATCGGAAATCTGTACCTTTTACTTAGGTACGGATATCCACAACTGAGCAAGATTATATATATATATATATATATATATATATATTTATAGAACTTGGTGTAGATGACCTAGAAAACACCTTCAAACACATCTCATTAAGAATTACCACATGTTCACCTCTTGCTCTATATTCTATTCTAATCTAATCAAACAGTACTCTCACGGTCTCACCTGAACTCCCTCTCTCTTACTCACACTGACTGGGGAGACTAGATCTGTGTGTGGATATTGAGGCCGGGGTTGTGGTATAACAATAGAAGGGGGCGGCACCTAGGATAAAGAGAAGGCCAAATTAGTAGAAAATTCACATCAAAATGAATAATGTTTGTTTGAAAATAAATTGCTTAAAACATAAAAGTCCAATGCCACATGCAATGCTACGGTTGCGCCAGGTGCAATGATCCTAACATGGTATCTAGATGGCTAATTAGGAGATAACTTGACACTTACTTCATTAAACTGTTTTACCGACCCTCATCAACCGAAATTAATAAATGAAAGGAATGACCATCTGTTTTCGTGTTGTTTACATTTTAATTTTGATTTCTAGGGGAAGAAACAATGAGAACAGACACACCCGTAATTAATGAGGTCACCCACATTCCAAGCTCAATGATTCATTTTAAACAAACACATAGACCATGTTCTCAAACCATGTGATTAAACAAAATGCTTATTATTTGGGAATTAGGATCCTAGCTTACCAAGTGATCACAGCGTAATCCATAGTTTAGGGCACAATTCTAATTTTATTAGAGCATTTTCAATGGTATTCATACCAAAATTGGATAGCACATGCTACACACTAATTCTTTGTTCCCCCCCCCCCCCCCCCCCCCCCAGCTACAATGATCTAAAAGCTAATATTTGGGTTTTTTACAATTAAAGTACTACTAAGAAGTGGAAACAGCCTAGTTCCTCAATGAAAGCTTATAGGGTTATACCTAACAGTATGTAGTAGGTATATGACTACTATAGGCCTTATTGGGTTTGTTTAATTAAGATTGTATAAATTATAATACCATTAGCTCCTCAATAGGTATATGCAGCCATGTTCATTTCTCTCTAGAATCTTCATTTTCCCCTCAAGTTTTTCTTAGTCGAGCATTCAAAGAAGATTTCAGAAAAAGAAAAATCATAAGCAGCAATTATGTATAGAAAATTGTCCTCTTGTGCTCCATGTTAAAACAAGATTTTGGAATCGTCAAATAATTTATAAAAATGAACTTAACGACATGAAATTTCATGTAAAATAGCTACTCTTCACATTAATTAAGAACCATAACATTTAATGCACTAACTATATGATTGACTGAATAGAATTCATGAATTTTTGCGTTGACCAGAATCCTAAACAAAAGTTAAGCACTAATCTCCTGGTACCAATTTTATGCCTACCATAATTTATGTATTACTAAGATTTTATGTTCGAATTTATATGTACAACATATCCAAACACATGGAAGATATATTCCTTCTAGAATTAATGTAAGTTCTTTTCAATATTGTTTGTATATTGGTGAGGAATTTAGTGAACCACATGAAAGAAAAGCAAGAGAAGGTTTGAAGATCGATCTTTCAAAATCTTTCTAATGTTCTTATGTGTGTGTATAGATATTGATTCAGATTTTCTTTGTTTTATTTCATTGTGTATGTCATGTGAGGCATTTTCATAGAGCCCCAAGGCATTTAACATCAACGGCGTGGGATTAAAATTCAGGTAGGACGCATTTGGAGCCGTGGATTTATGAGCCACTTGATTTGTGAGGTTGGGGGTTCACCCTAACGTTGTTTTAATGATTGGGTGGGTCGGCAAGTCGATTATCAATTTCTTTTTTTTTTTTGCTAAACAATAATTGAGAGCTTTGAATTTGCAGTTGTGAGTGAAATGAGTGTATGATCGAGAGAAATGACTATCATACTTAAAAATATTCAACCCCTTGTAATCTTTTGGGGTCCTTGCATAATCATTAATTGGACCTAACCCTACAATTAAATTTCTATTACATATTTCCTTTCGATTCATACAAACGAAATATTGTACTTGTATATTCCTTTCCTTCTGGTTGACTAAGAAGAAGTGTGAGACTACCAAATCCGAAGATGATGAGCAGTATGGAAATCAAGAGGAAGAAGCCCCATAATAAAGGTTCTAATGAACTTCTTTAGAGATAAAGAATACATTGTTAATAGATTCGTTCATTAACTTTTTTAATGAAAAATCGAGGGCTAGAGTCAAGACGGTAGCCTCCCTTCTCGATCATGTAATTCGAAGGGAAAAAAAATGATCGGGGGAGATCATTAACAGTGTAATTTATGAATCAATAAGACTGAAATTATGCATATAACTAGGCGGGAATTGAGAAAGAGTTTTTCTATTGGAACCTCCAAATTTACTCACTTGACCTCTATGTTTTTTACACCTCCTATCAAATTTTCAAATACTAAATTTACTCGTTAAACCTCACTAAAGTTCCTCAAATAACCTTACTCATATAATTTACAAACAAACTAAGATCTTTATAATAAAAAACTTAGTCATTTCAATGATTTAATTACTCTATAAATCTTAATTACATCTTCATTCCTTAATCAGATAACATAAATCTCTTATCCAATAAAAAAAAATCAAACACAAGGTATTGAGTTTTAAAAATTAATAAAAATAAAATAACATGAACTATTATATGATTTTTTTAATTTACTTTTTCTTTTTTCGCTGTGCAAAAAAAAAAACAGATTAATCATTTTTACTTAATGTTTCTCTATTTTCTGTACCTCATGTTTAATTATTTAAATATTTATTTATTTATTTATTTTTATTTGCTAGCTCTATTTTTTTTTCTTCTTTTTGCAAATATAATGGATAGATTTAGATTAAGGTCATAATACAATTTATTTTGTTCTCGCTGACTAATATGCGTTCAATATGTGTATCATTCATTTTTATCTTAATCATAGTTTTATTTCTTATTAAATATATATGAATGCTTTAATGAGTATGTAGTGAAATTGGAAAATGAAAATAGATAGGGAAAATAATAAAGAATGCAATCCAATATTATTGAATTGGAAAGTCTAGAGAAAATAAATATAACAATTTTTTGGATATAATTATTGTCTTTAATAGTCATTTTATAGTAGGTTATATATGTAATTTAATAATTCATAACAAAGTGAGTCAAGTGAGCAGATTTGGAGGTCCCAATAAAAACTCTCATTGAGAAATCAACTAATGACGTAAGACGTTAATTGATTTTTGAAGTGATTACTTGTTTACTTTTTGGTTTTATTTATTTATTTTTCGTTAGATATGTATTCTTTTTATAAAAGTCTTTGATAAATAATCATTTTTCTATCCTTTTAACTCGTTAGGTAAATATTGATATAGCATATTTGATACATAAAATAATCTTTCGTCCGGCTCAGACATTTTCAAATTCTTTGTTTGGCTCGACATTAATCTTTTCCAAGCTCAAGCTTGGCTAGGGTGGATTGATTTTTTTTTTTCAAGCTCAAGCTTAGCTCGTTTGACTCAATTGGGGAATGAGTCAAAGAACTATTTAATCAATTCGAACTAAGTTTTAGTAAATGAACCGAGCACAAACATATTCAAGATGGTTCCTAAAGGTTTTACGATATGAATATGGAGGCCAGTGAAATTTACATACTCTTTTGTGTTACAAATTATTAATCACACACTTTTTATTATGCTAATTAGAACAATAATTTGTGTGATTAGCATTTTTAAAAGAAAATAAAATGGTGTGTGAATATCATTTCTCTAAATGATATATCAGTGTTCATAATAAGTTCTTATATCTTATCAAGCTTAATATTGAGTTCAAACTCCACTCAATTTTTTACATACAAAACCCAGAAGAAAAAGAACAAAAAGAAGAACGGACCATATGTCCAGCCAAATTTACAGCCCTAATACATAACATACTCAATAAATATCTACCTTTAATTCATAGTCTTTTCACATAAAAAAAAAATCATACTCAACAAATATAGAGGACATTCTTCTTACAAGTTTACTGTCTACTCGACCTCCAAGATTACTTCCAACATGCTCTAGATAGACATATATGTGGAACAGATGCCAGCTACACTTCTGTTTATTACCCTCTAATCCATGTGTGCTTCATGCTCTCCACTTGTACTAGCCACCGCCATTTCCATTCCCCAAATCACCTTTCTGCTTGGTGATGATCAATTAAGTTGTGGCATAAACTCAGCTTCCATAGCAAGTCTAGCTAGCTAATCTTAAATTAAACAAACAAACTTCGAAGCCAGTGATATGATTTCGCTTTTCTTCCAAGCACTTTTCCTTACGCGTGACTATTTTAACAAGCTATAAAGCACTAACTAATCATCGATCATCTAAAGAAAGATATTATTCCCCCATTTCCAATATTCAAACGCGGTTGCCCTAGCTAGCTTCCTTCTCAGCAACTGTAGCGCCGTCCATGGAAATATTAAACCTAGCCAAGCTCATGCATGCACATATCGATGAAAGAAAACAAACCCGAGCGAGCCAATGCAGCTAGGATCTTTCTATGAAAGAAGAGGAAAAGGCAGGGATGAATATACTAAGATGGAGCTAGAAAACAATTCCTCCCCATCATTCTAAAAGTAGAAAGTGGTACGTCCTACCGAAGCTGGCAGACTGGCAGTGGAGCATTGCAAGGCTGTTAGAATTGCTAGGGGATAACAAAGAAGCACACAGCCCTATCATCATATCAAATACTATCATATTATTATGCATGGGATATGGGATTATGTATATCCCTTTTGTATGTTTGCATTTGGAGCTTTCAGCTCTGTTTTCCAATTTAAAAATGGCAAATAGGGTTTTGTAGTAACTTGGTAGAGTTGGGATGATGGTGGTGATGATGATACTACTCAGTCTCATTGATTTCAAAGCCAGTCTGGGATATAATATGCAGAAAACCCTAGAAAGGCCAAGCTTCTATCTATCTCCCAAAAGACCTTTCGTGAAAAGGAGAGACCCCCTCATGGAATTCTAGGTTTCAGGCACATGCTTTCCTCTCCTCCCCATGAAGTGTTTGATATTTTCTTTGATTTTCACACTGATCATATCCGAGCTAATGAGCTAGCTAGCTCCAAGTGGAGTGAGTGAGTGCAGGTGTGGGGTACACTATGAATTTCACGGCCACCTAGCTCGCATCTATATATTTCACAGAAACCCTAACCCTAGCTTCAATCACGGCCACCTAGCTCGCATCTATATATTTCACAGAAACCCTAACCCTAGCTTCAATCACGGTCGTGATCTACTATTATCTTGCATATCCGTGAAGTATGTCATACCCATAGTTTTACAGTTTTTAAAAATAATTAATTAAAACTTTCGTCTAAATAATAGTAATTTGACCTTATTGTTATTTGAGCAATACTAAAAATAATTTTTAAATATTAATATTTACTAATATTTCAATCATCGTGTAATTCAGATCACCAAAATTTTCATCAAAACTGAAATTACGAACTTTGTATTACACAACTTTGAGAATATAGGTATTCAATTCACATTTTATTATGTATCGAAAAGAAGCTAGAAAAAGCAATGACAAAGATTTAGTTAATTAATTGAAAGATTATAATATGTGTTTTTACAAATTTTATACATGCAATGACGTTTGAATGAAATGCCACATGACATCGGATACACTGTATTATTAATCCACTTATTAACTTGATCACGAAAAAGTTTAAAATTCACTTTCTAGGTTGCTAGCTTCAGCCATGGGACGCATGTGAAAATGACCTTTATTCAATTTGTTACCGAAAGTAGATCCAACACATCATTTTTTCTCAAACTTCCGCGTACGTACTATGATTCTATGAACGGACCTATAGATTTTATCAAATAACATAATGTAGCTAACGTAAATTCGTGCTTTGAATCTAGCTAGCTGGCTAGCTAGGTGTTCATACAATTTAATCTCCCCAAGGAATCATTTTTTTTATCACTTAAAAACGTACTATACTAATTCTATATTCATCGGGGCAGCAGACCTTTAATTCTAGCTAGCTATAGTAACTATTAAAGATAAAAGAAAGTAATGTGCTTTCTACCTATAAACTAGGGTTTTTACTTTTCCTTCCGATGGCATGGGAAGGTTGTGGCCTGTGGGAAGGTTGTACTTGTACCTGTATTTTTAGGTATATATCTTAATGAAAAAAGGGGTATATATGTCATTCTCAATTATTAGTTTTATATCCGTGTGGCGCACGTATTGTTATAAAAAAAAAATATAAAAATGTGGAAGTTTCTATCACTTCTTTAAATTTTCAAACTTCTATTTTATTTTATTTTTTTAGTTTACTATAATTAATATCTCTTTTGAATAATTTTATTTTGACCTTTTATTTTTCATTCATAAAGACATTTTAAACATTTTAAAATTTGGTGTAGCCCATGAAACTAATTAAACTCTAGGCTTTCTTTTTTATATATAGATCTTTAGATTGTGAAAACAAGCACTCATTTGTAAGCTTAATACAAATAATAATGTAAATAATCATCAAACATCGTTATGAAAAAGACCGTAGAGTTTTTAGATTGTTAAACATTGCTAGATAGAGTCTTTCTGATATTTATTTGAAACATTTTCATCTATACTGTTTTCTCCAAAGACTTAATTGTCAAAGTACTGAAACAAGAAAAAATTAGATAAAAATGAAAAAATAGGAAACTACAATCCACTTTTCTTTATAGATACTAGAAAATGTCCACACACCCGATGGGTGTGAGAGTGGTGGGGAGTTATAATTTTGAGAGTGGAGAGTTTGAAATAGTTATTTTCTTTTATTTTGTTTTTATTTTGCTTTTTACATTTTTATCCCTGATGTTAAAATGTAATCCATGATATTTTAATATTTGAGGGTTATAAAGGTAAAAAAAATCAGTTTTGGCTAACAACACCTCTTCTCTTAATAATAGTATAGATATCCATTATCTACAGATATCTGCATAGAGCGAATCATTTAAATAACTATCTACTATCATATAACTTTCTAACTTTTTTTGTTCTTAATAATTTTTACTATCTGAGAAATTTTCTTATACGTGCAGAATACGTGTTTGCAAACTAATTAGCTTATTCTTAACAGAAAAAAAATTTGTTTACGTGACATTGGAGGAGGGAAAATTCAAACTTTCTTGACTTTATCAAATTTTTTTTTTTTTGAGAAAAACTTGACTTTATCAATTTATCATCGCTTCGCGTACAAATGTGTCGGACACGTGTGGGGCCAATAAGGGTGCTAGCGTGGTGCGGGAAAGGTTGGCCGGGATGGGCTTTGTGGACCGGAACCAGCTTTGCAATCGCAATCCCTATGCATGAAGAAGGTGGCTCCTTTCTCCAAAGGGGTCCAGGGCTTCGATGTGATCCGCGGGTCTCATCTCTTCCACGTGGGAGCATTTGCTTGGGGCACTTCTAATTGCCACGTAGGAAATCATGCTAGAATAGATCTTTTTCCTTTTTTCCAAATATTATTTTAAAGGGGATTTGCAAATTCTTTGTGGCCCAATTAAAATCAGTTTAGGATGACTTGTCACTGTCACAACATCCTAATTCCCTTTTTATGCTTGTCTGAAAACTTCCTAATTCTTGGAAGGAAATTGACTTCTGTTCAAGTAAATTTATATTTGTGTGTCTGATCCAAACTCTAGCTTGGTAGTTTTTCAGGTTGTGTTGTGCGCCTCTAATTGGGTTCATCCCAAACTAGGGACTGATTTCTTCATTGCTTGCGACGAAGCTCCTCCTTGGGAAGTAGACACAGTTGAGGGGGAGGAAATTGATACCTTGATGGCGGTTTCATCCAGGATCGAGGCGCTCTGGATCTCAGATGCTGGTGGAGTGGTTTGCGTTGGCGACGACGGTAAACTCTTCTCTGGCTGCTGGACGGAGGCTATGGAAGATGGAGGTTGGTCTTGGTTGGTGGCTTAGGCCTCCAAGTCTTCTTTAGGCTAGGGTTCCTTGTGGGCTGTTTTGTTTTGTTTTGGTGGGCTCGGTGGTTCACGGCCCATCAACAAAATGGCTTTTTGTTTATTTTATTGTTGTTCATGATTCCTCTTTTCATGGTGGAGGACGAGGCTGTGTAGATGGTGGAGTCTGCTACTGTAGAGAGTAAAGTGGAAGGTGTTATGTCACCTTCTATTGATAATTTAATTCTTATTTGGGTCGCAAAAACCAGAGCTTTAGTTGGATCCATTTTATGTATGCTTCGATGTTTTTTGGTTTTTGTTAGAATAAAGGTGCGTGGATTTTCTAAAAGGTGGGTGTACTGGGGATTTTCCGGATCTTTATTTTTCTAGAATAGGGATTTAGAAGGTTTTGAGGAATAATTCTTTTTGTCGACCCCATAGGAGTATTTTGTTTTTGTACTGCTTGCTGAATTTAATGAAAGAGCTGACCTATTTCGATCAAAAGAAAGTTTCTAGTTTGGAATATGCATAAATAAAAATTAAAGAAAGTAAGTAGTATTAATTGGTCTAGAATATCTAGCGATCTTCGGGTAAAGCTATGGTATGTTAACATTTCTTATACATCAACTATTTTTACCACTTTAAGGACTCATGTTACCACTTTGAGGACTAATATTACTATTTTGAGGACTCATGTGGTAACTAAGAAAATTTACCACTTTAAGGACTCATGTTACTACTTTGAGGACTAATATTACTATTTTGAGAACTCATTTTACCACTTTTAAGGCAATTGTATGCATGTCATACGTTAACACATTGTAGAATTTTCCCCTCAGTGAACATCAAAACATGCACATCAAATCTAACTCCCTACTATAGATCATTCATATTACCATTTTGTTGTGGCTGCTTAGTTTTGATACATATGTTTCGGCCTATAATATTTTTATGGAACTCAGATCATAATATATGATTCAATTTTTATGAACAAAAGTATTTATTTTAACAAATTTAGTTTCAGTGTCAAATACAAATAGTCTGATTAAAGCTTAATGTAAACTAATTTAGTGTTAACTGATTGATGTATTTGGAGTCACTTTTCTTTTTTATTTGAAATGAAATTGATATCATGAGAATCAATAGCCGTTGGCTAGTGTCTAACATGTATTTGAATAGGATAACAGACATGAAAATCCTGAAACTCTATCAAGTAAATACAACTCATTACAAATCTATGTTGAGCTCGCTACTTTAGCGTGTTTATAAACAAAGAACAACTTCATATTTTTTAGGGAAAAAAATCATTGACTAGCCTCTCATTAACCTGCACGCAATTGTGGTACCAACAAAACGTTACTTCTTAGCAAACAAATAGGAGTAACTCCTTATCCATAAGCCATTTGAAATAAGTAAACCAATCATATTCTAGATATTTACCAACTCCTGTAGAAGTCATGATTCGAAAAGATTGGTACCTGACAACCATATATCGACCCAAAATGCACAATAAGGTCTAACTCTTATGGGAGACCCGCCCAAGTCACGAAGTGATAAATGAGGGTGGCAAGATATCCTCCTTGAAAGCCTACAAAATACGCTAACCCACATTGAGCCCAAGCCCAAACACGAGCAAAGTTAGCAAAAGCACGAGCGACCATCTTCTACCAAGTTGTTGCCGCCGCCGTCAAGCCTTCCAGTGGCCAATCCTCCAGCTCAACATCAATCGTCGAACTCTGGATTTGCCCACCACTTAGAGCAGAATATACCAAAGCCTAGCCTCAGCCGGCAGAAAAAACTTGCCGCCATGTAGCACCTCAACCTGCTTCCCAATGCTACTGCTTCAACAAACGTCAATCATCGGTATGACCACACAAGACCAGCCATAATCAGGGGGTGAATGCTTTCTGCTGATTTGCTACCTGCTGACTTTAGCATGCCTTCAAAGGAGCAGTTCGAGATCAAAGACAACTATTCTTGCCGCCTAATCGAATTCAACCACCGCAACTCTGGTCTACGCATTAAGAACGAAACCCTATACAACTTCACCTGGCCTAGACCAACACTGGACACGATCGGGCATCGCCGTTGTTTTGCATAGTTTTTTTTTTTAGAGTCACTTATTTAAGTAAATCTTCAAAAAAAAAAAAAAAAAAAAACCACGTCCAAATAGAGTTTGATTTCTATATATATTTTGAGATATTATTCTCTATAATTGTTAATTTTATAAGTCAAAATCATAAAAATGCATACCTTCAAGCATGATTGAAGCGTCTTCCAACATTACTTATTTCCTACATACCTATTTCCACAAAAATAAAACAAACACAAAGAATCTCTATTAAAAAGCTCTTCATCTCTTGTGGTGGTGAAAAGTGAAAACTATCCCAAGAAAAGAATAACCCAATAAAATAATTCCAAAAAAAAAATGCTCAAGTCTCTGAATATTATAGTCCAAAAATAATGTTGTAAGATCTAATAATATAATGTTGGAAATATTGAGTATTATTAAAAAACACAAAAGGCAGCCCAGCATCAACTTCACAACTTCACACACCAGTATCACATGCATCCTTCTATTTAAGCACCCTCACCCTTCATCTCCCTCCAAACCAAACCAAACTCAACAATCATCTACTTCTCTCTAACAGACCTCCTCATTTGCAAAACCTCAAAATCTCTCACAATATATTCTCTCATTTTCTTCTTCAACAACAACAACAACAACCACTTCAAAATTGAAAACCCATCACTCATTTCCTTTGAGATACCTACTTCTTTGATCAACATGGAGAACTTGTTTCGCTTAGTGGATCATGAGGATTTCTTTGCTCGCCGTTGCATCATGGTCAACGGACCAGTCATAGTTGGAGCTGGTCCGTCTGGCTTGGCAACGGCAGCTTGCCTCAGGGACCAAGGAGTCCCATTCGAAGTCCTTGAAAGAGCCGAGTGCATAGCCTCACTGTGGCAAAAACGCACCTATGACAGGCTCAAGCTTCATCTTCCCAAGGCATTTTGCCAACTCCCTAAACTTCCATTCCCTGAGGATTTCCCTGAGTATCCAACAAAGAGACAATTCATCGACTACCTTGAATCATACGCCAAACACTTTGAAATCAACCCAAAATTCAACTCCTCCGTCCAATCAGCCCGCTACGACGAGACCAGCGGTTTCTGGAGGGTCAAGACTGTTTCAACAACCGGGTCAACCCGATCAGAGGTCGAGTACATCTGCAGGTGGCTCATAGTTGCCACCGGCGAAAATGCAGAGTGTGTGGTGCCTGACATCGACGGACTCAGCGAGTTTGGCCGCGAAGTTGTCCACGCTTGTGAGTACAAGTCCGGCGAAAAGTACAAGGGACAGAAAGTACTTGTCGTCGGTTGTGGAAATTCCGGCATGGAACTCTCTCTTGACCTCTGCAACCACAATGCCTCGCCTTCCATGGTCGTTAGAAGCTCGGTAAGTACTTGAGACAATATAGTAACTCTGATAAACTGAAGTTAAATAATTTGAGAGCGGTTTCTAATAAGCTTCTGCTCTGTTTCAGGTTCATGTCTTGCCAAGAGAAATCTATGGAAAATCGACATTCGAGTTGGCGGTCTTTTTGCTAAAATGGCTACCAGTCTGGTTAGCTGACAAGCTCCTCCTACTTTTCTCATGGTTGATACTCGGAAGCATCGAGAAATACGGGCTCAACAGGCCTTCCGTAGGCCCATTGGAGCTAAAGAACACACAAGGAAAGACCCCTGTTCTTGACATTGGAGCACTAGACAAAATCAAGTCCGGTGGTATCAAAGTCGTTCCCGGAATCAAGAGATTCTCATACGGCCGCGTTGAGTTTGTCGACGGCGAAGTTCTTGACATTGATTCAGTTGTTCTAGCTACAGGATACCGCAGCAATGTTCCTTCTTGGCTACAGGTGAGAAAAAGTTTCGAAAAACTTGTTGTTTATGTCTGTTTGCTTGCTTGCAAAGAAGCTTAGTAACTTTGAAAGTGCAAAGATACTAATCTTTAATTTGGTTATTGTTTACAGGAAGGTGAATTTTTCTCCAAGAGCGGATTCCCAAAGCAGCCATTCCCACAGGGCTGGAAAGGAAATGCCGGACTCTATGCAGTCGGGTTCACAAGGAGAGGGCTCTCTGGTGCTTCATGTGACGCCATGAGAATAGCACAAGATATTGGAAATGTCTGGAAATGCGAAACGAAACAGAACAAGAAGAGAACCACCGCTGGCCATAGACGATGCATTTCCCAGACGTTCTAAACAGTTCAGATTAACCATTCATTGACTGACTCAGTGCTTAGTTAACCTCAAATTCATGGTGTGAAGAAAGTTTAAAAGAAAAAAAGAAAAAAAGAACAAAAAAATTAGTGTATATCATATACAAAGAAAAGAAACAGACAGATTAGTACAGGGACAGAGCCAGCCCTCTCCAAAGGCCCATGTTTTGAACATTGTTTGGGCATTCTGTAAACTGAGGATGATGAGGCTTTTTCTTCTTCTTTCTTTTTTCAGTTCCATACAGTTCTTTTGTACTATAATCCAATGATCTATTTCAATCGCAAAGTTACTTGTTTGTCTCTCCATTTTTTGGTACATAGTTTAAACTTTCTCTGTTTCAATCATTTAATTTCAAGTGTTCATCTGAGATATTCATCCTCTACTCTCCATCTGCTCTTCAATTTTCATGTGCAAAGGTTCCCCATGAACCAAGAAGTTCTGGCTCCGATAAGAATACCAGCAATAATACACTAGATCCGATAAGAATAATTACTTAAAGTATATAGCTCTAAAGTTTAGTGCTGCATTAGCATAATACACCATCTTTCTCCCAAACCCATTAAAGAAAAAGTCCACTAATCCAACGCCTGAGATTGGCAAGTTGCTGCTAGCATCTCTCATCAGACGGGTAGGACCCATTTTAGACAATGCAATTCAACTCCACCATACCCACTACCTTCATTTTCTCATTCCTCTCTCCCCCTCTTTGAGATGAATAGCCTAATTCCAATATTACCATTCTCTTTTATATTGTTAACTTAAGGTTGACCCTATTTATGCTGAAATAAACAATGTCTTTAAGCTTCTGTTGCATTGCACATGGATATATCATAGAGCCCAAACTTCATGACAATTACAGTTGAGTCCTCTCTGTAGAGCATAATCAGAAGCTTGGATACAGTTCAAAACATCTGAGTGATAACTTGTCATGATGCACATAATGTCATTAGTGGAAGTTAAACCTAACTAAGCAGATAGCTATGTAGTTAGGATTCGGATTCTCTGAAGTGAATAAGTCATGAAGTTTGTAAAGTTAGGCTTTGCATGCCCCTGATTGACTGATTGTGTCATAATGGCACAGATGTGAGTTAGCTATTTACTAATTCTACACCTGGCAAAAGTACCCAAACTCGTTTCATCCACAAAAATTTGGTATGAAAATAGGTGCCCAACTATCTCATTTTCATGCCTTATATAGTTCCTACACATTCCAGGCTTCAAGCATTTCAGTCAACAAAAATATGAACCCCATTAAACTCGACTCAATTAATCTACAAGAGATACATTGATTCAGTTTGATAAATAGAAACATGTTGGGCTGTCAAACCAAACTAATTGTTGAGTTTTTCTACATAAAAACAAATGATGTTATACAGACTTTGACAGTGTCATGAAGATGGTACAATCACTTTTCTTAAACAGCTTCTTTGACTGCCAGAATTATCACAATTGAACTTGTGAAGATAACAGTTCAAACAATCCCAATCTGTACCTGTTATCAAATAGTTAAAGTTCTAACATTGGCATCAGATGTTATGTGAATTTAGGTATGCCTGTTAATTAAATGACATGCATGATCTGCAAAATGAAGTATTTGAAAATCACAGAAGCTTATCCATTGAGTACAAAATAGAGACTAGAAAACATAAGGCTTTTTTCTTCACCTCACAAAATAGATACTAGAAAACATCCCACATGAGTACCCCATGCTGCTCATTAAAAATTTTCCAAGAGGGTTTTCAACTTAGTAATGCTCTTTTCACTACCACAAACTCAAATTAGCAACTGGGTTTCCTTCAAAACCAGACTGAGAATCCAACACACTATCAATTCTTTTTATTTTTATTTTTTCCCTTGTTCTATGGAGAGACATTTTCTCAGAAACATTAAAAGTAACACGTGGGAGGGTCAGAGTTTTCATTGGCACTATTTCCATCTGAAAAGGGCCCAATTTCTTCTGCTTACAGAAACCATTCCAATATGTAACTAAGAATTTGCTGCTTTCACATGTTGTGTCTACTGCACACTGGGTTTGGTGGCCCTAAAGATCATTTGCAGGATCTCAGTCTTAAAGTAAAACATGCATACATCAATGGAGATGCAACACTTCATTTGGACTATAATCTTTTCTGAAAACTCAATAATGCAATAAAAAAATATTTATAAGATGAAGAATGTCATAACTGATAGAAAAATTAAACCGCTTCTTTCGATCCCACCGAGAATAAGCAAATCAGGGTTTTGTCCAGGACCCAACTAACTATTTTTAAACTCTCTAAAGATACTATTGCCTCACTAACTTTAGCTGCCATGTACTGGTTTAGTACTTATTTTAAGTGCAATTGTGTTGTCTGGTGCAAGGGTTTTGCTGGAATTAATGCACAATTTGATCGTAAACATGCTGTCACATCCGTACTGCATAATTCATTCTTCTCGTGATTTCTTTTTCTATCATCATAATAAGAAACATTTCTTTCTATATATCCCACACTAATCTCACTAATATATTCTACTAACTTTTCATCAAATGCCTTCCGGCCTCACCCATAGAAGGATAGAACTACTTTTTTGTCTATATCCAAATTTTGGTTAGCAATGGTGGCTCCTAGTTTCCAGGACATTGATTTTGACTAAACCTCTGTACGTAAGAGTGTCAGACAATTATACAACAAACATGGTTATGAGTTATGAGCATGTTAGATATATAGACAAACTAAAACCTCTTAAACTTAGGGTGCAACCTCTAACTTAATTGGCACCATGAGTGAAGCCCATCCTTTTCTCCTTTCTTGTATTGCAAGGTGGGACATATTTACACTAGTGTTTACACATTGAAGAAGAATGCAAGTCTTTTGGAGTGTATGACCCTTCTGCTAAGTCTTCTTCTGTGGAAATTACATGTCTTGCTGGATATACAGTCAGTGTCTAAGAGAGAATTCACAACTGAGTTCTCACCATTTTTCAAGCCTTCACTTTGAAATTGAGCACCAAACAAATATGAATATCTGATCAGCATAGTAGTATAACCCTTGAAATTCAAGGGGTCGTCTTGGGTACCTTGGTGTTTGCCATACCCTTATTTTTTTATTTTTTTTTACTTTTAGTAAATTAATATAGTGGAAACCTACTGAACTGGTCAACAGGTTACCCAATTAAATATCGACATGTGTCATTTTAAAAAATAAAATTTACCATATTAACAACACACTCTTTCTTGATATGTAACATTGTTAAAAATCATGTAACAAGTATTGTCAAAATAATAAATTACACATAGTTGAACTACAATTACGACTTATGACAACAGTTGTTGTGGTTATTGTAATTAAGTGGTCAAAGATGTAAATATCATATTTGGACAACTTTTATCAAATTTAGAACCTTGATTATTAAGTGGAGAAGCTCCTTACAATACTGAGTTGTTACATATCTTTTGGTCTAATTTTAATTTTACCCTTTTCACAACACAAATGTTGTACGAATTGGAAAATGGTTGGTAATCTTGTAAATGGTATAGTTTTTTAAGTAATTACTACAATCAGAACAAAAGTTACCGCTTTTACACCAATAATTGCAAGTTATGGTAAAATAGTAGTCATTGAGTAATTATTCCATTAATGATAAAAATATAAAGATTTACCACTTTGACAACAAATTTGTTGTTGCACTTGTTAAATTGTCCATAAATTAGTACAGTAGTTTAGGTTGAGTAATTACTATAAAAAGGACAAAAGTTACCGCTTTTACATCAATGTTGTGATTGTGGAAAAATGTGTAGTCATTGTAGTAATAATTCCATTAATGATAAAAACATAAAGATTTACCACTCTGACAACAAATTTGTTGTCATACTTGTTAAATTGTCTATAAATTAGTACATTAGTTTAGGTGGAGTATTTACTACAAATAGAACAAAAGTTACCGCTTTTACATCAAGTGTTGGGTTGTGATAAAATGTGTAGTCATTGTAGTAATAATTTCACTAATGATAGAAACATAAAGATTCATATATGTTCTATTTTATATAATATTTATCACTTTAAGGACTCATGTAACCACTTTGAGGACACATGTGGTAATTAGAAAAAAAAATCCGCATTAAAGTAAATAAGGTCTTCGTTAAAGAAAAGTAGGTTCTCATTTGAGTAATTAAGTCCTAAAAGTGGTAATTGTAATAGGTTCTCATCAGAGTAAAGTAGATTCTCATTTGAGTAAATAAGTCCTAAATTAGGTTCTCATTTGACTACATTTAAAACAAATATTATTTATTTTTACACTAATTGTTTTCATTGTAGTAAAATGCATGTAAAAAGAATTATATTTGGTTAAGGAAACTACTAATGATATAATTAATTGGTAATAAACATTACTTAACTAATACTAATTTTGCGAACTTAGGTTAGAAGGTTTTTGTTTTTAATAAGGAAAAAACGTAATTTTCAATTGTGTAATTGTCAATTATAACAAGCATTAATCAAGCATTAATTCACTAATAATAAAAATTATTAGTAATACTATTTAACTAAAAGTAATTCGGTGAACCTATGATAGAAGGTTCTTTTAATTTTTTTTGAAAAAGGAAAAATCATAATTGTGAATTGTCAATTGATAATCAAACATTAATTGGCTTTATTGTTTTCACTATCTTTATTGTTTTCAATTCAATTAGTAGTTTGTGTTACCAAAAAAATTAGAAAGGCTAAGGGCTAAACAAGTTACCAATTTGTTAAATATTTTGAACCACTGGATATATTACTAATCCAATGGTCCAAAATATTTAACAAAATGAGGGTATGGCAAACACCAAGGTACCCAAGAATTCTCCTGAAATTCAAAACTAAAACAGTAGAATGTATCTGATCGATGTACCTGTAATTTAAGGGAAAACAGATATGGGAAATAGGGGCACATTGTGTTGTGAAAGCAGATTTGTTTTAAGATTCTACACTCGTGGAAGAACTGAGATTATTTATGAAATGATGATATGCATGAAGTCTTGACTGACATGCATGTATAGTGACAGAATTATAAATGGGTTCTCACCATTTTGTAATCTTGACTTTAATTTAATAGGTCAATCTATGTCTGAGGAAGCTGCAGATGTTGAAAATAGGTGCATTGATTGTGTTGTGAAAGCAGAAGAAACAGTATATGAATCACAGGTTTTGAAGAACCTACATATATTCAGGAGATTTAGACATGTAAATACCACTAACCAGGAGACAAGTATGAATCCCTCAAGTTATTAATAGGCATAATTGACAAGAACCTGCACTAATAGTGAAACATGATCATCCACAGTGGCTTCTTTCTCTTCTGCACTGTGTGAAAATGTGCAGGTATTTCTGTTGCTTTCTTTTGACCCTTTATTCAGGACCGGTGAATCTCTTAACTACTAAAGTTACAAAGGTCAACAACAAACTCAGTGCTTAATAATATCAACATATGGTGACTATTCCTAGTTTCCAGGACCTTGATTGTGACTACACCTCCCTAGCTAACTTGTCAGACTCATCGATCTATTCTTCTTAGAGAGACCAGAGTCCAACAACCAAACATTATGAAATGTGTGCTGAACAATGGAGGTAAAACCGCCGTAAAACAACTCAGATGGTTATGAGTTATGAGCATGTTGGATAGACAGACTCAAAGGGACTTCAACTGAGGATGCAACCTCTAACTAGGCACCTTGAGCTGGCAGCCCAATTTTTTGTTGTCCAAGTTGGGACATAATACTGCCATATCTACAATTCATTCAACACGATATACCATGAGTAAGATTGCTCCTAGCTAGGTGGACCATGCATGCACGCAGATGAGGAGCTAGTGCAAGCCCACTGCAACCCTAGACCTGAAACCACGCAGCAGTCTCGATGTCAAGCACGGAACCAGGGGTGTGTAAGGTGTGCTGTAGCCCACCCCAACTTTTTGATTATAAAAAAAAAATATATATATATATATATGTATTATTAGCAGCACCCTTAAAAAATAAAGTTATATATACATCATCAAACAAAAAGTTAACAAATAGCGTTCATTTTTTTCCATCTCTCTGTAGTGAACTTGTATTGGCTTTGTCACTTTCTGCTCTAAACCTTAATCGCTCTCTTCTCTTTATTGTCACGAACTTTGCAACTCCACAAGGAGCACCAAAGCACCCAATAACCTTATTGATTTAGCAATCCCCAGGTATTAGAGTTTAAATTTTGTTCTAATACAAATTTTTTTGAGACATTAGGATTAAAATTTAGGTTATGAATTGGGGATTTCAAGATTTATTTTCAGTACTTCATTTTTCTTGTTGTAATTGTTAGCAAGTAGTCAAAAATATTGGATTTGTTTTATTGATGCATAGGGAAAGATATTGAATTTAATTTATTGATGCCCAATTATTCAAAATAGTGGTGAATTTGTTTAAAAAGTTGACTGTTGAGAGTTGAGCAATTGTTTAGATGTGTTTTAACAAGTGTTACGCAATTGAGAAAACAGAGGTTGCATATACCTTAAAAGGAACAAACAGAAACATAAAAGATATTAATGTAAAGTTGAAACCCTACCTTAGGGTTTCGTGCATATTGGCGGCTGCGTTTGACAGCGGTTCACTTGGTCTAGGCCGGACGAGGCTGTTCTCTAGGCGATCTCATCGGTGTGTGGAGTGAGAGTTGATAGGTTGCTTTCGCTGTTGTTAGCCGGCGAAGGTTGCGAGTCTGGGTTTGTCAGATAGCTCGCCGACGAGGGTAGAGCGCGGAGGTGTGGTCGTTTCGGTGGCTGCGCAGTCTGTGCGGCAAGAGGATCGGGACCAGATCGAAGGCTGGGTGTTAATTGCAGATTGAAGGCTGGGAGTGGATCGTTCTTGCTTCTGCTTGGGGCTTGACTGCAGGGCATGGATCATCGGCGGTCTCTGCTCGAACTGTTTCTGCTGGATCTGATGGTGCAGTGGATCGGGCGACCACAGGAGGGACGAAAAGCGGCAGCAGCAACCCGGGCTGTTGTCCTTTTTGCTCGGGCTTGGGCCCGGGTTCTTGGGCCTGGGTCTAACCTTGGGCTGATGGGCTCTATGCTGTGGGCCAGTAGGGAGGGTGCCATGACACCCTCATTCATTACTTAGTGCTTTGGGCTGGCCCGACATGAGAGCTTGACCTCCTTGGGCGATGTTGGGCTTTTACGGTCTCTCAAGTGCCAGTCATAACTCAGATCATGGTTCTCGGGACTTGGTAATTATCTCGAGTTTGACTGTAGAAAACGGCTTATGGGTGAGGAATTGGCTCTTATTTGTTTGCTGGGAAGTAGCTTTCTATTTCGTACCACAATTGCGTGATTAGGGGATGGTTGGCTAGAAGATGATTTTGCCTCAGAAGACACGGAGTTGTTCTTTGTGTATGAGTCCACTTAAATCCATTTGACTTGTAATGAGTTTACAGTACTTAGATAGGAGCTTGGTTGTTAACCCGCCATTTTTCTGTCTTTAAGGGTTTGTAGACTCTGGATTTTAGCTGGTCATCTAATGCAATGAACCTTCTACTTCAAAAAGTGTTATGCAATTGAAATATTCTTTCAAAACAAGGTAAACTCTGCCAAATTTTTTTTTTTTAAAAATAATTTCTTGACAGCATAAGGTAAATCTAGCCCACCCCAATTTTAATTCCTGGTACCGTCCCTGGCCTTGAGTCTATGTCTCTATTATTCGTTGCATGATATTATGACAGAACTCAACAACTCATAACCCCCATGTTAGAGGTTTTTACTTTGGTATTAATATGTGAAGACCTTAAATGTGATTTACATATTATCAGAGATGGAGCTGGGACTGAAAACTAAGGTGAGCTTAATATGTGTAAACAATTAGTTGGATTTAGCTTTTTTTGTTTTAAGGGCTTATATTACTTTTACATGTGTTTAAGCGTTTTAAAGGCTTGTGTTGAGCCATTTAAGGATTGTAATGCGCTTTAGTGGTCTTTGATTCTTTGTGCCTTGGCTTAGGATCACATGGCTTTAAAAGCTACTAACATTATTAGAAAAATAATTCGTAATGATTTTCAATATCATTGGAGCTAGTGAAAGACGAATAGTGCCATATTGTGATAAAGGCAGATGACTTAAGCCCAATCTTATACTTACCAAAGACAGATAACTTAAGCCCTGGGAGAAAAATGCATCTTTTTGCCCAATTGATTCCATATATCTATCTCCATTTTAGAGAAAGTGAAGAGAGATAAAACAAAAATCCTATATTTACAGTAAATTGTAAAATCATAGAAAATCATCATTTATGAAGTTTCTACTCTTTTCTCTCTTCTATTTTCAAATTATATTTATTTTCATCATTAATTATTTGATTACATTTTTTTTCTTAAATCTGAAATATTACTAGGAAGCTATTGGAATTCTGAAAGAAAAATTATAGGGATTTCAATTTTGAAGTCCACATAATAGGAATTTTATAGGGAAGCTATTTGAAGATGCTCTAATTTTATCACTACTAAAGTGGTGAGGGGTAGTTGAGAGTTATGTTAGGATTATGGTAAGCAGGTGATTTGATTTCGCTCAAATATAATCAATAGGATTAAAAAAAAAAATCTAATTTTATCAACGCAACATTATAGGTCTTTAACTTTATTGTTCATATATCAATAGATGAAGTGTTATAACTGAGAACTCTAATATGAGCGAGAACCCTTCTCGCCTACCTAGCGCCGCCTGCGGACAACCATGGATGCACTCAAGGCTTCCTCAACACCGAGCGCTCAAGTGCTCAGCCATGAAGTCCACTGTGACCTCGATAATGGGTGACACTTTGCCCTCATGCCCTCAATCCAAAAGACGATCAGATTTATCTGTGTCTTTTCTTCGAGATCAAGCGGATCACTATTTGGGCCAGCGATTCTGCTATTGGGATCCCAGTACCAAATGGTGGTCTCACTGTTTCTTTGTAGATCTATCATGGATGTTGATGGCAGTAGTGTGTGGCTATGCACGCATGAAGCCGATGACGAAATAGATTTCACGTTCTGGCATGGATGTGGAGAAGACCGGTGGAGAGTGTTTGACAATTTTGCTCTTCATCGGGATCTGGTTTGGTGATTTGTTAGGGCGGTGGCTGAAGACAGCGGCCTTCAGCGTCGCTACCAGAGTTGGGTTTTGGCTGAGAAGGAAGGCAATATCGTGGAGTAGAGGCGCAACAGGTCAGATTTGGATCCTGCACTTGGTTGGGTTTGATTGATTTCCTTTCAGCGGCCCAACAACGGGAAGAAGGGGTGGGTTTTGGGTGCCCATAAAGATTAAGCCCAAGTCATGGAGGGCTGAGGACTCTTGGGTGCAGGCATGGGCCCTCAATCCCTCAAAGACCAAAAATGACAAAGAAACTGCTCCTCCATTGAGTCTCACCTATTCACCATGTTCCTCTAGCCCTTCAGATAAGGGCAAGGGGAAAGAGATTGAGTAATTTGCAAGTTTGGTTTTAGCTTGCACACTAAATTTTGCTATGTTGTTACACTAAATATTTGAACCTCTTGGCGCACCACAATTGCGTGCATTGGCAAAGGGAGGCTCAAGTCAAAGATATTTTTTGTAAGCCTAGTTTAAGTTTAGTTTTTGCAAGCTCTTTGAATAATTGAGCAAGATTTGTAATAGTGAATGGTACCGGGTGTCCTTATGGACCGTTTGTATATGCCGTTTTGGCCGTTCTATCAATGGAATTTACTTGAACTAAAAAAAAAAAAAAATAGATGAAGTGTTATAAATGAAAAAATAAGAAGTATTAATCGCAAGTTATGGTAGCACCATTTGTGATGACCTGAAATTTCGTTATTTAATTTTTAGAATTAATAATGGATCAGTTGTACGAATTATTGTTGTTAGGCCTTGTTCGTATGTTGTTTGTGAAATGGAATTATTTTTGGACGATTAATTATTCGAAACGCATCTGTTTTAGGGGGGCATGAATGTTGACTTTTTATATGTTGAGTTTCTTCGAAAACTTACTTCACGAAAGTCGTAGAGCGCGTCGATACTAGTTCGTAGAACTGCGGCACGCGTAAATCTGAGAAAGTCATGAACATCGTAAGTTTCTAGGGCTACAATAGGCTCGATACAGCTCGTGTTCAACTTGTATTCAGCTTGATTTTAGCTCGTTCGGCTCATGTTCATAAGATAAATAAGCTGAGCTTGAGCTCAATATTAAGCTCGACAAAAAAACGAGCCGAGTTTGAACAAGGATATATTCAGCTCATCTAGCTCGTGAGTAGCTCGTATTTAAGTAACTCTAAGTTGTTAAAGCTTGGCTCGTTTGTTAAAGCTCGATTCATGAAAATTTATAGTATAAATAAAAATAATTTTTTTCTAATCTCTAATATTTAATTCTTTTTATTACTTTCCTTTTCAATTGGAAGATAATATGAGAATTTAAGTAGAATATATTACAATAAAGAAGAGTCTTGATATTTTTTCAGAATATTCTCTTTATGCTTATTGTAATTTGGGGTTCAGGCTCTACGTCCCCCCCCCCTTTATTCTGCAATTTCATTAATCAAGGCTTGAGGGCAGCCGCACCAGCCCATTTAAAAAAAAAAAAAAGAACAATAAATCCAAATTTGATAGTTAGACATCAAATTTGGTTTACTATTTAAAATTTTCCTTCTTCCTTTTTTATTTTTTAAATTTAAAGTCAAATGAGTCAAGTCGAACCTATTCAAGCTCGAACTCATCCAGTAAATCGAGCCGAGCAGAGCTCAGTTCGAGCTTAAGAAAAATATTCAAGCTGAGCCGAGCTTGAGCATGGAAAAAAAAAAAATTCAAGCTTTAGCCCGGCTTGAGCTTGATAAAAAGCAAATGAGCCGAACATAATCACCTAGGTATTCGCTCCGACTCGGCTCATTTACACCCCTATAAGTTTCTTCTAATTATGGAAATTACTATAAATAAAATTTCTGAAATTGGAAATTCATAATTTGACATTTTTGGAAAGTTTCTTTTTTCGGAGACCAAAAATGCTCCATTCTTTTTCTTGAAACCCTAGGATCCGGCAGTCCTTCGTCCGACCCGACCTGACTTTTCTAGCTGATTATAGCGTTCTTCGGCCATGACACCTACCCAGATCTCTTCCTCTCCTCTGTCCGGTCCTCCCTAAGATGGCTTTTAGCGTCAATTCTCACCCACGACAGTGCAGCGAAGCTAGGCGGCGGCGGACCCGATCTGTTATCTCAATTCCTGCGACTGTTGGACGTGAAACCTGTCATGTTTTGCTCATGGCAATGTTCTCTTTCGATCCTTGGAGGTTTGGTTGATCGATTTTCATTGTAGAGCTGCAACTCAAGGTGAATAGTGATTTTTGGCTTGCGATGGTGATCTAAGACGATTTGGCTTGAACTTCAAGTATTAAAGTTGCTCGACTTGGCATTCTCTACATTCTGGATGGTTAGATTGAGTTGGTATTGAGTTTAGCATGACGAATCATGGGCTCAAGTGCAGCCTCCTGCGGCGGCACGTCCGGCCATATTTGGGGCAGTTTCTTGCTTCATTATCATCTACTTGTCCATACCAGCATTTTAATATATGATATGTAACTTTTGGGGATCGTTTGATAATGTTAGGGTTTTCCATAATTTTGAATTATTCGATTTCCAATTCGTGAGGATCCGACCATTGGATCGACTTGTAATTTTGACATATCAATTCTAGCAGTATTTCAGAGACTTTGGGTAGGTCTCGATGAAGTTTCTCCTCAATTGACGTTAATTTTGGGTTTTAGTTCAAATGAGGGATTCGAACTTTAATCGCTTTGTGATTTGTGTACTAAATTGAGATCGTACTTTCCTTAGGTGCTTGATAGAGTACGTTCTATAAGTTATCTGGTTGTGTGAAGACACAACATGAATTGCGAGGTTAGTAATCTCATAATGTTTATTTATAAACGAAGTTTCCTTTTCGTTTTAGGAGTTATTTATCTAACTGCAAACTATAGTTGGTATTAGTGGCATTCTTGAGTGAATGACTACGTGTGTGTGTGTGTGTATATATATATTTACGTGATATATATATATATATATATATATAGTGGAATTCTTGAGTGAATGACTACGTGTGTGTGTGTGTATATATATTTATATTTATATATATTGGTGGTTTTGTTGTGATGTAAACAATATTTGTGAGTGAGTTCACATTATTGTTTTGGGGTATGACTTTTCGAGACACAATATGTTGTGAAAATGATGTTTTCCATTGTTTTGAAAAGTATTAAGATTTGTGTAGCATTTTGAGTCTTGTGCGACTTCTTTAAATGTTTTATTCTGGGGGACAGAGAGGCCCGAGGATTCAAGGTCACAGGGTGACTTTAGGTAGTAAATTGAGTAACCATGCCTTTGGCCTGGTTATAGTTACGATTCAGTTAGTGCTCTAGTATGTCTGCCAGTATATTTCATGGGTAAACAGAGGAGGTTATTTTCAACTCATGAGTACGTTTTGACAGGATTCAAAGTGTGAGTTGTTTTCCTTATTGTTAGTGTGAGTTGTTTGGTTGTTGTATTTGAGTTTTACTCATACAAGCTTTCAAAAGCTTACCGGGTTTGTTGTGTGGCAACCTTGTGCATTATTTAATGGTGTAGGGGTTAATCTTGTAGGTCAAGAAAATCGTGGTTGAAGCTGAAAACTTTTATTTGTGGCTTTACGGTAGGAAGCCAATTTTATGACTTTACCGTTGCTAAGACTTCCACTATGTAGTAAGCCTTGAGGAGCATTTATATTTATTTTGTTGTGCAATTTAATTCTTAAACTTGTGTAATATATGACTCTATGAAGTGAGTCTGTATTGACATAGTCGGTTCAGGACATCAGTATGTACTTGGTTTAAAAAGGAAAAAGTTTTTCAAGTATTTTGTTTTGCACGTTTGTATAATTGCCTGAATTATATTGATTTTTAATGTTGTTTAAAAATGGGGGCGGGGGTGACACCATTGCTTTCCACAAACCATAGCCATTATGGGCCAGGATCTCAATGCCAATCCTTTGTGACAGTGGCACTCTCATCCTTTGCAATTAGATTGGCTAATGTTGGGTTAAGAATAAGAAGACTTTGGCCTTCAAAGAAAATACTTTGGTTGGTTTTCTTCTCTTCCTGATATTCAAGGCCGCTCTGGCCATATCTTCACTATTTGTTGTTGTCCAATCCCTCTCGTGAGCGTTAATGGTGAATGAATGGTGATGATTATGTAATACCCCGAATTTTTGTTATTAATTTCTGATGATTTCTAAAAATTAATAAGTGATTTCCAAATTTTTGTCATTTGTTTTGTGGTGAAGTGAAAGTGTTTCAGATGAATAATTACACGACACGTTTTATTTTCAAGGGGTCAATGGTTGGCTTTTTATTTGTTGGGTTTCTCTGAAAACTTCATTCACAAAAGTTGTAGAGTGCATCGATACTAGTTATAAACATGCAGTACGCGAGAATCAAAGATTGTATGAAGAAGTTATGGTCAACGGAAGTTATTTCCTTTTTTAGAAAATTTTCCTATAAATAGGAAAAAACCCCCAAAAATTCCGGAGTTTCCAATTTTGGTAGGTTTTTTGAAATTTCCGGAACCCATTCTCTCTCAATTAACCTGTTGACCTGACCTTGTTAACCCTGAACCGATCCGGTCAGAACTCGCTCCTCCAACGTCCTTTAGCGGCGCTACCGACCCAGACCAACGCTCATCGACGTCTCTGTCCTCCCTGTGGTGGTTGCTTTCGACGATTTGCATTAGCAGTGGCCGATAGAATGCGTGTTTGGCTGCAGTGACTGACCCGATCAGATCTCTCACCTCCGGCGACGGTTTGCATGAAATTGGTCTTTTGAAGCTTTCTTCATCCCCGTTCGATCCATACCAGCCTTGCAACTCGATTTGAAGTGTGGGGTTCCAATTTTTGAATTGAAGTTTTGAGCTTTCGGCGGCGATCCCGGCTGATCTAGGCCGAATTGGCCTTAGTTCCAGGTATGAAAGTTGCTTCTCTCACCTAGATCTTCATTTTGACCAGTTGGATCAACTTGGTTTTGAGATTGGTATGGTGGTGTGTGGGGCTTATGCGCAGCCACTTGTGGCGCTGAGTCCGACCATGGTTGGAGCCGATTCTTGCTCTGTTATCATCTACTCGTCGATACGAGCATTTTAATACATTAATGGTACCATTTGGCGATGGTTTGAACATGTTTGATTTTTCGTAGTTTCGATCAGTGAGGATCTAACCGTAGGATCGACTTATCATTTTGATATATTGACCCTAGGAGTGTTCCAGAGACTTTGGGTAGTTTCAGATGAAGTTTCATCTCGATCGGCGTAACTTTCGGGTTTAGTTCAAATGGATGATTCGAACTTTAATCGCTTTGTGTTTCGTGTACTGAGTTGAGACTGTATTTTCCTTAGGTGTTTGACAGAGGGTGTTCTGTTAGTTATCTCGTTTGGTATGAAGACACAATGGGATCTTAAGGTGAGTAAATGTTATAATGTTCATTTTCGAACGGAGTTACATTATCGTGTTGGAGTTATTTATTAAATTGTGACTATAGTTGGTATATGTGGCATTCCTGAGTGAATGACTACGCTGGTGTGTGTGTGTGTGTGTGAGTGGAATATATATCCTTGTGAATTTGATGTGTGATGAAAGCAATATGGATCATGTTGTTATATTATTGTTTGAGATTTGACTTTTCGAAAAGCAATATATTGTGGAAATGATAATTTATATTATTTTGAAAAGTATTGAGATTTGTGTAATATTTTTTAGGGCTTGGGCAACTTATTTAAACGGTTTTGGTCTTGTGTGACCATGATTCTAGTGTGACCTATTTTTAATGATTTTGGTCTTGTGTGACCATAGGTCTAGTGTGACATTCTTATATGGTTTTGGTCTTATACCGGAAATCTGAAAACCTGAGAGTTTGAAGATTGGGGGTCACAAAATGTGATCAAAGCATGTTATCGGGAACCAAGCCTTTATCTGGGTGATTGGTTACAATCAGTTTGAGTTCTAGCCTGTCTGCCATTGAATTTCATAGGGGTAATGGTACGAAGTTACTTGGTACTTATGAGTACGCATTTTAAAAGGGACTTAAATGGCGGTAACAATATGAAGTTACTTAGGACTCATGAGTACGTATTTTAAAAGTGAGTTTTTAGAGTACTCTTTCTTTTATTTTCCATGATGGCCTAGTTTTCATATTTAAATTGTTGGGTTAACAAATAATATAATTTTGTCACGGAGTGACATGTGTTTTTTCTTCTGAGAAAAGAATGTGAAGTTTTGAAAGAAATTAAAGCGTGAGTTGCTTTCCTTGAGTTGAAAGGGTAATTTTTGTTTTTTGTGTGAGTTGCTTTAGTGTGATTCCAATGAAGTCTCCTAAACTAAACTTTATGCAGAGGATTTCTGGTTTTACTCAACGTAAATTGTGAGTGCAGTTGTAGTTTGAGAATTACATTTCTTTGTAAGATTGTGGTGAGTTGTGAAATGATTTATAATATCATAATGATGACAAATGCTTCTTGTAGAGAGGAAAAAATTGTGATTTTGTGGTTTTGTCATTGAGACTAAAATGATTTGAAAACGTCACTAGTTTAACAATTGACTTTTGCTTGAGACAAATGAAGTGTGATTTTGTAATTAGCCATTGTACATTACAATGATTTCAAACATTAATCGAAGTGGTTTGTTTTGACTATGATTGTGAAATTGAATGCTGAGTTGAAAGTCAGAGCATGTGGGTTTCAGTCATGAGTTGACTTACTTATGCATGCTATTGAAGGATGAGAAATTGATGGTTGTTGCTGTGATATATGCTTTTTGTTTGTCTAGGTTGAGATGACTTAAGCATGTGGTTGTTTGAGTTTACTCACACGAGTTTCAAAAGCTTACCGAGTTTGTTGTTGCAACTCGGTGCACTATTCAATGGTGTAGAGGTTATCTTGTAGGTTAAGGTGAGCGTGGTTGAAGCCGTAGGGCTTTCTTGCTGTTGCAGTGGTAGGTTTAATAACCTAATTGTGTTTTGCACTTGTTAGTCTTTCACTATGTAATGAGTGTAGTGTGTGAGTTTACTTATTGAATTGTTGTTTAAACTTAGTTTAATGTAATATGTGACTCTAAAGAACTAGTCTGTATTCGCATTGTGGGTTCGAGACATCTTTGGTTGCTTGTGTTAAAAGAAATATTTTACAAATATTTAGTGTTGATGTCCAAACCATCATGCTCGGAGTATTTATGTTTGTTTTAATTATATTACTATTAGTGATTGAAAATCGGGGCATGATTACTCTTTCGATCACAAATGTTCATGGAAGATCGAGTCACGAAGACCTATTGATTTTTTATGGGTGAAGGGAGACAAGTCTCTATGCGGGTATGCTTTTCCTAACCTGGTCGTGACCCGCTCTGGTGATGGCTGGATGGAAATCTATTTTTCTAGAGCTTCTAGGATGATGTCGGGTTGGAAATGTTCTTCTTCAAAGATATGGTTCCGACGACGTTTGGAAGCTTGATGGAAAGAGCTGGCTTGGAGCTCCCAGTTACTACAGTGGCAATGTGCGGCGGGCTTTAAAGGTGGCAAGTATGTGTGCTAGCTTTAGGTCTAAGTCCTTAAATCAGCTTGGGTTTATTGCGCTGATTGCTATAGATGGGCTACTTGGTTCTAACGAGCCCCCATGTTGCGCGTTGCTGTTATGATCGGGCTCTGCTTCTTTGGGCTTGCAACTATAGTTAGAATAGACTAGTTTAATGAGGAGGGTGTCTGACCGCCCTAAATTAATTATTAATTAAGGCCTAGATAGTTCTTAGCCTCCAATTTTTTGTGGTGCTGTTACACTTGGTAAAAAAGAACCTCCACGCAAGTACCACAATTGAGTGCATTAACGACGAGATTCTCAATTAATTTTAAATTTTTATAAGAAGACTAGTCATAATCTTATAGGCTCACTGAATAAGTGAGTGTCAATACTCTAGTGGATGATACTGATTGTTTATAAATTATTTGGCCACTGATATAGGGTGTATGTATAGAAAATTATTGTAGTGCCGTTTTAACTATGCGATTAATAAAATCTCTTCTTCTTGTTAAAAAAAAAATTAAAAAAAAAAAAAAACGAAAAAAGAATTGCTAAAAGAATAGAGGAAGTGGTTTGAAAGAAAGGATTCACATTAACCAAGTCAAGACCAGCTCGTAACAATGAAAATGTGGCTCGGTTCAATTTCAGCCAAAATCGACTATCGAAACCCATCTTGTTAGAGAAGAAATCTCAACCGATGCCAATTACGCAAGGATTGTCATCTACGTGTTCTATAGCAAATGCATAAAACCCAACGGCAACAAAGGCTTTTCACTTTTCAGCCGTCGGTGAACCTCCAGCAGTTAAAAACCCAACAACAAGAAAAACAAAAAGAGATCGACCAAACCGAGCACTTGTTTTTTTTGGTAAGCAAAGTGGGTTCATAAATTGCCAAACACAATAAGCAAAAAGCTCCAAGAAAGCTGCGAGAGACAGCAACAATGGCAGTCTCCTCTAATCTGACAAATTTCACATCCGTTTCTCTAAACTCTGCTCGCATTCTTTCTTCTACAAACCGGTCCTGCATTTGCTCTGTTCCTCTGAGCAACAATTACAGTTCTCGAAGCAGCTCAGGCATAAGTGCTTCCGGGATCAATGTCCGGAGACCCATGTCGGTTAAGTCTATGTCTTCTTCCTCGTTCGGTTCTCGGCTCGAAGAGAGCGTCAAGAAGACAGTGGAAGAGAACCCAGTTGTGGTCTATTCCAAAAGTTGGTGTTCGTGAGTGAAATTTAATCAAATCTCTGTTGATGTTAAAGTTTGTGAATTTTTTTTTATTTTGGTGGTGATTTTGTTGTGAATTTGGTTTCTTTTGGAGAGATTTGAAATGGGTTTTTGGATAATTTTGTTGCAAGGTACTCCGCTGAGGTGAAATCCTTGTTCAAAAGGCTTGGTGTGGAGCCAGCTGTGATTGAATTGGATGAACTAGGTGTGTAGTCTTAACTCTCAATTCTATATGCAAGCAATGTATCGTTTATCTTGGGTCTTTTTTTTTTGCTTAGTTTTGGGGAAGGCATTTCAGCTTTAATGTAATTTGTTAATTGAAGCTCAATTCTTGGCTATAATGGCAGTGGATGCCTATCAGATTGTTTGGTGTATGTTAAAGTTCACCTAGGAATTGAATAGTGAAAATTAGAAGCATATCCAGCTCTGTTTCATCAATTTTGCCTTCAGAGTTGAAATTATATTCTTCATTGCTTGAATTCTCATTTTAGGCTTTTCTTTTTTCTTTTTGCTTGGTTTCCAGGAAAACATCTCAAATATAATGTAATTCAGTAATTGAGCCTCAATAGTGTGGCTTTAATATCAAGAATGTCCATCAGTATGATAAAATCCTGGGATTGATTGAGTAATGAAGATTAGAAACATTGTTTGAATCCAGCTCTGTTTCATCAGTTGTGCCTTTAGATTTGATGAAGTTATTCTCATTTTTGCAATCTATTTCTTTTCATCAGGTGCCCAAGGACCACAGGTTCAGAAGGTATTGGAGAGGCTTACAGGACAACATACTGTCCCAAATGTTTTTATTGGTAAGCAATCCACTTTGTAATGATTATTTGTTTCCTTAAAACACCGAGATATGCTTTTATTTACTCAAACGACTTGAATCTGCCTTTAGATAATTTCATATGACTGATTCAAGGCCGGATCTATGTTTAGGCTATAGGTTGGAGCTGGGGGATAGCCTATTAAATTTATACTGTTTATATATAGTTTCAACATTATATTTATTATGTACTTATATAATTAATTGCCCTTCATACCTACTTGTCAAAGTAGTCCATTACTTTTGTCGATTGATGAACATGATAATGTATTCAATATGCACATAATTTGGTATTTGCCTCATTGGTGAAGCACATTATCTTTGACCAGCAAATTGTTAACGGCTGAAACCATACTTTTATATCATACGAAGCAGTTCATGGTATTTTTCTTGTTCTTTTAATATTTTGGCAAGTTAGTAAAAATGGTGACTTGTTGAATCCCTTTTTCATTCTCTTCTCAAACACTTTATCTTCCTTTTGTTTTCGTTCTTTTTTTTCAAAACTCAATCCCAATAATTTGCTGTCATTTCTCTCTTTTGAAACATTGAATCTAATCCTCTGAGGCCACATACAAAAGTAAGTAAAGAATCCTCCTTGAACTCTCTTGTTCATGCATTTTTTTTTCCATATTGTTTGGTCTAAGAAAAGGACAGAATAGAAATAGAATTTTCAGTGTATATTCAACATTGCTTGGAAAATTGCAATCTCAATTGGATATAAATGTAAAGACTAGGCCATATGAACAGGCTTCTGTTTAGCTGAATTAAATTCTTCATAAACTGGCAACATTATAATTATGTGGTGTTGTAGTTTCTATAATTGATCTTATTTCTTTCTTTAATGATAATAGAATCTGAAATATTACTTTTTGATGGACAGGGGGGAAACACATTGGAGGTTGTACAGGTACAGTGTTCTTGCATTACATATGGTTGTCTTTATAGCTCCTTCTAGCAAAATATTCATCTTAGTTAAAATGGAGTGGAGGCTTGGATTCAACTCCATGTAAAAACTAACATGAACCGGTGGACATGCAAAACACACAAATATGCTTAAAAAAAGAAAATTCTCTTATTCAGTCACTAAATGTTTATAGTATTAGTATAACATCTAAACATGGTTATGTAATTGTAATTACAAAGACTTCAAGCATTGTAATTCTTGATAGAGACTTCCCACCTCCTGTCATGTGTTCCTCACATTATCTGTAATTCTGTAGTACCTTCAATAGTCTTGCTTGAGTTCTGAACTTGAACTGGCTTTCCAACTTCTCAATTATACTTGTATCAAATTTATGTATGAACGTTAAGCTGTTACAGATCCCAAATCTCTAGCCAATATCTAAGGATGTGCGGTATCTGATTGGAGTGCTTGTAGCTATTAGTGTTGGCCATGAGCCTATGATAACCTGTTATGACATCTACGAAAAGATACAAGAGATTGAGTTGATCAAAGTGAACACATTTTAATACCTTGTGTTGCTTTCTATTCATGCAGATACTGTGAAGCTACACCGAAAAGGTGAACTTGAACCTTTGCTGGCAGAAGCTAAATCCAAAAACACACAAACATAGGCCCCATGGAGCATGTTTTTATTGAAAGATTCTGATCTCCTTGCCGCTGTTTTCTATTTCCTTAAGTTTCACCAATTCGAGATTATATATTGGGAACCTTTGCTCATTTATTTCACAAAAGCTTGTCATCTGGCATTGATGAAGGGTTTGTGAAGCTTATACAGAGTTTCAAAGATAAACGTCATGATGTGATTAAAACTATTCACTGATATCATTCCTCGTTTTTTTGGTTCTGTTTCAACCTTTGTTCTTATCTGGTATTTGTGCTGTTTGAAATTACAAGTACGAGATCAAGTAGTCGCTGGCTTGTTATACATCTCCCTTAGCCATTTGAAATAGGCTAACAGCCGAGTTTGGTCAGGTTGATTTTCTTTAACCACAGGAACTTCCTTGAAATTTCTAATCCATGCGTGCAAGCGAGGGAAGCTATTGGCTTCCAGAACTTGTACACCAGCTGCTTCTTCCATGGCCTCAAACCAGAATGCGAGCCATCCCATGGATATGTCTGTCATTCCAATCTTGTCACCATCAAAGAACTTCTTCTCCTGAAGGCCATGCTCTTCTAAGATCATCAGACACTCCTGGGCTTCTTTTGCTGCTTTTATTTGCTCTTCTCCAGCTCTTTTAAAGAATCCGTAAAGGTCTGGCTTCTAAATTATACAAAATAACCAGTTGGTTAAAGATTAATATTTAATATGGGTAGGAGAAGCTCTCTGGGAAGAAAAGGCAGGCACGATTACCTTGTCATCTCGAAACTTTGTCCAAAATCGAGCCATGGCCCTCGCATGAGGGTCTGTTGGAAGCAGAGGGTTCTGCGGCCAGGTCTCTTCAATGTACTCCAGAATGACACTCGACTCTGCAATCAGCTTTCCACCATGAACAAACACTGGAACTTTCTTGTGCACCGGGTTGTACTGAAGAAGCAAACCACTCTTGTTGAATATGTCCTCTTCTTGAAATTCATATTTGACTCCATTGAGATTCAGAGCCCTTGTAACCCTGTAAACATATGGACTTGCCCAGAATCCTATTACCTTCACTTCCTCCATATTCGTTTTGTTTCTGCTCATTTTCTTATTCCTACTATACATGTACATATAGTTGAAGCCTAAACAGTCTATGTAATTCTGATCTGCTTAGGCTCCAAGCCATCTTTATTCAGTAGACAAGATTAGGTGAGGAAAATACTAACAGTTATGTATCCTCTTGTTTGACCAAGTATTGAGTCATATAAAATTAATACTTGAAACTCGAGTCACATATTTTATCAAGTGCTTCAGAGATCAACAGAAGAGACTTCTTTACTTATATGACGCATTAAGTTTAAACAATATCTCAGACAGTCGGACTTGTTTTAAGTTTCTCTCTCTCCCCTTGATTTTCTTATGTGATATCAGTGAATGCCCAATGTTCTTGAAAATTTGATGGAACTTAATTACTGACTCAGTTTCATACATACAAACATATATCTATGCCATAAGTCCATGAAAATACATGTTTATTCAAGCTGCGAGCTTTTATTTGCTGGAGTTACTGTTGGATAAGAAAATTACGTACAGAAACAACCGTACATCAGGTAAGAGCTAATATTATTGTTTGAAAAGTAGAAGCTCAGCAGAAGCAGGTTCTAGCTAGAAATGTCTAAGATTTTGCTGAAGCAAGAAATGTTGCTCTTCGACCTTTGAAATAGGTCAACATTGCACTGCGATCAGGAAGGTTCTCTCTGATTGTGGGAATCTCCTTGAACCTTTGAATCCATGCATGTAAGCGAGGGAAGCTTTCGGCATCAACCACTTTAACCCCAGCTGTTTCACTCATGATTTCCAGCCACCAAGCTAGCCACCCGAATTCTAAATCAGCCATTCCAATCTCGTCTCCACCGAAAAACTTCTTGTCACCGAGGCCGTGCTCTTCCAAGATTCTCAGCTGCTCCTGCCCTTCTTTTGTTGCTTTCACTTGTTTTTCTCCCTCAGTAAAGAAAAATCCAAACAGGGCTGGGCTCTATGTCACACAAACATCTACATTAGTACGAGTTGGATAAAATTCGAATTTTTGTAATGTTGTTAGACTCGGTTACGTAAACAAAATGCATGTGACAAATGACTCATTCGGCAATATATATAGCGTAGTAAAAATAGTTGAGTGATCATTACTTACCTTGTCCTCTCCGAACTTTGTCCAGAATCGGGCCAGAGCTCGTCCATGTGGGTCTTTAGGAAGCAAGGGGTTCTGTGGCCACGTCTCTTCGATGTACTCAAGAATAATAGCGGACTCTGCTATTGGTTTTTCGGCATGAACAAGAACCGGAACCTTCTTATGGACTGGGTTGTACTTTAGAAGACGGTCACTCTTGTTGTATAACACGTCCTCCTCCTCTACGTACTCATAATCTACACCCTTGAGTTTAAGTGCCCAGATAACCCTGTAAACAAATGGACTAGGGAAAAATCCTACCAATGTAACTTGTGCCATTTTTGCTGGGTTATGTTCTGATCCTAGACTAGTTTCTACATGTATATATATGCCTCACATTCAATGTACAAGGTAAGGAAGGATTAGAGGTCAATTTGTCCTTTGTTTGCTATTGTTGACTGTACTTTTCATATGTAGTTGGTATACATCTTATCGCCGTTTTGCACCCCAAATTCTAAAGATCATGTTTTTCCAACAAAAACAAAACTTGTCAATCAAGTTGTACTAGATAATTATTCTTCTTAAAGTCGACCAGAACTTTGAACTTGTTGTAGAGAATTGGATAATTGTATTGTATTCATCTCACCATGAGGTTTATATAGGGTTACATCATGTATACAAAAGGCAATACATAATAGCTATACTAATCAATCGCACATTACAAGTATGTCAATTGCATACATTACGAGTCTGTCAATAACTTACATTACGAGTCTGTCAATCGCATACATTAAGCAATACCTATTGCATGAATAGTCATTATCATTTACAACACTCCCCCTTGGATATTCCATGTCAATAGTGTTGCCTCTGCTATGCGCTTCTAAGTTGCCTCGTCAAAAACTTTGCCAAGTAATAAAAACCCTGTGGGAAAAAACAACCTTGGTCGAAGGAGAAAAAGAGCACAACGCGCGTGAATGTGGAGTAGTCGACACCCTTCCACACTCCCCCTTATGCCGCTCAAACTTGGTGATGACGTTTTGATTGTTGCCTCACTAAAAACCTTGCCAGGTAGCAAAAACCATGTGGGCCTGTTCGCTCAAAAATCGTCTCGGCTGCGTGTCACTGGGCCGAGGGCTTCTTTTGCTTACACGTGTCCTTCTGGAGTGGTGACGTGTGCGCGGGCGTGCCAACTCGTAGCCGGTAGGCCAAGCGAGGTTTTGTTCTAGATTGTAGATCTTGCGCTGATCTGACTTCTGATCAGTTGACTGTGGGCCAAGGAAGGATCGATCTTGGCCTCGAGGTTCTCTCTGCCTTGAATGTAAGGACTTTAGCACAGATCGGCCTTATCTGGCCGCAGTACTGTGTAACTCGGTGATTGAGGTGAAAGTGAAGTGATGATGATTCTTTTTGTGATTTTGTATGTTGTATAAAGTAAATAACGTAAAGTAAACAACAGAAAATAAAAGTGCAAGTAAAGACAAAGTAAAGTGCAGGAATGTAAAGGTGTAGCAAATAAAGTGTAGGAAGATAAAGGACAAGAATGTAAACCAACTGCAGGAAATAAAGTGCAGCAAAGTAACAAGCAAAAAGATAAATTGCTGGAATGTAAAGAACAACAAAGTAAAGTGCAGGAAAGATCAATACCGGTAAAGAAAGCAATAAGATAAACACGTAAAGATTGATAAGTGTTGCTGAAAAGTTGAAATGTATTGAGATAAAATTTGAGTAATCGCGTAGAGCGGTTGGTCGAGGACCTCTAACAATGAATCTTATGGTCCTTTTTATAGTGAAGCCAAACCACTGAATGAAGGAAAAGAAACAATCTAAGCCTTTACAGTTAAGACCGCATTGATTACAAATAGAACAATATTCATGTTTGTAATATCGTTATCAATGATTAATTCTATCATGAGCAATCAATCAGGTCTTGTAACTGATGATTGGCAATAACACCTCCTGATGCTCATTCAAGTTAATTGCCCCAAACTTCGGTAACGTTTCTCTTGACAATCAACCTCTTTGATGTGCCGCGGCTAATTAGCCGCGGTAATTCATTATGACTTGTGAGTCATTTGATTTCTTCTGATTTAATAACAGCTCTCTGCACACGTTATCTTTGGTCATAAATTTGACAATAAACATTTAATGTGCCGCGGCTAATTGAGAATAAACTTTGTAAATTTTTAATGTGCCACGGCTAATTGAGAATCAACTTTGTAAATCTTTAATGTGCCGCGGCTAATTGAGAATCAACTTTGTAAATCTTTAATGTGTCGCGGCTAATTAGCCGCGGATATTCATTACTCTTTGTGGGTCGGGCCCACCTATCTGCCACGTGAGCCTTGCCAAATATTGGTTCAAACAGGGACAAAAATAACCCTGTTCGAAGGGAAAAAAGAGCACAACACGTCCTTCACTCTTCGAGATCGAACATGTAGACATCATACCTCCCCCTGATGTCAAGGTCTCCCCCTGATTTCTACAATTATGGGAGTTCAGATAACTTTCTTAATCCGATGCTCTGCACATGTTTCTCGAAGGTGGATTTAGGTAACGACTTGGTAAATAAGTCCGCTACATTATCCTCTGAACATATTTGATTCACTTCAATAGTTAGAAGTGTTTGTTCTTACTGATTGTAAAAGAACTTAGGCGATATATGCTTGGTGTTGTCGCCCTTGATGAAACCTAACTTCATTTGTTCAATACAAGCTGCATTATCTTCATAAATGCATGTAGGTTCATTTGTGGTAGACTTCAAACCACAAGTTCCTCAAATGTGTCTAACTACAGACCTTAGCCATATGCATTCTCGCACGGCTTCATGTAGCGCGATAATCTCTGCATGATTTGAGGAAGTAGCAACAAGGGTCTGCTTTGTAGACCTCCAAGATATCGCAGTGCTTCCCATGGTAAAGACATAACCCGTTTGGGAGCGACCTTTGTGAGGGTCAGAGAGATACCCTGCATCAGCAAAACCCATCAAGACATCGTTGTCATTTTGATGGAAGGGAGGAGGAGCACGGAAGGTGGCCTTTTGCCTTGTGGAGTCCGATCCCACACTTCCGTTATTTCTTTTCTCTCTGTAGGGATAGAACAATCTCATATCAATCGTACCTCTCAAGTATCGAAAGATTGTCTTTATGCCAATCCAATGGCGGAGTGTTGGCGCAGAACTGTGTCAAGCTAACAAGTTCAATGCGAATGAGATGTCCGATCTTGTGCATTGAGCTAAGTACAATAATGCGTCTATTGCACTTAGATAGGGCATTTCAGCCTCTATTAAGTCTTCGTCCTCATCCCTTGGACGAAACGGATCTTTTTCAGGCTCAAGACTACGACCAATCGTGGGAGTACTCACAGGCTTTGCTTTATCTTCATTAAAGCGCCTTAATAATTTTTGAGTATATGCTGACTGATGGATCATAATCCCATTACTACTATGCTCGAGTTCTAGTCCGAGGCAAAGCAGCGTTTTCCCAAGATCTTTCATCTCAAATTCGGATTTCAAGTACTTAGCAGTTTCCTTGAAGTCATCTAAAGTTCCAATTAGATTCATGTCATCGACATAAACTGCTACAATTGCAAATCCGGAACTTGTCCTCTTTATAAACACGCATAAACATATTTCATTGTTGACATATCCCTTCCCAATCAAGTAGTCACTTAGATGATTATACCACATCCGTCCGGATTGTTTCAATCCATATAGTGAGCGTCTCAATCTTATTGAAAACGAGCTCCATGGTTTAGAGCCACTTGACTTGGGTAATTGAAGTCCATATGGAACCTTCATATATATCTTTGAATCTAGATCCCCATAGAGATATGCTTTAACCACATCCATAAGTTGCATGTCAAGTTTTTCGAAAACTACCAAACTGACAACATAGCGGAACGTTATAACGTCCATTATGGGAGAATATGTCTCCTCGTAGTCGATTCCAGGGCGTTGTGAGAAACCTTGCGCCACAAGGCGGGCTTTGTATCTAACAACCTCATTTTTCTCATTACGCTTTCTAACAAAGACCCATTTATGGCCAACAGGCTTTATACTTGGGGGTGTCACCGTTATAGGCCCAAATACCTGTCTCTTTGTTAGTGAATCCAATTCAACCTAGATCACATCTTTCCATTTAGGCCAGTCTGCTATTCGTTGACATTCCTCAACGGAGCGAGTTTCGATATCATCGTGTTCTATAATTCCTTGAGCAATAGAATATGCAAACACATCATTAAGGATAATAGAATCTCGATTCAACGTCTCATGTACACTAATGTAATTCATGGAGATCTCCCTATTCCCTGGAATTGGTTCTAACATTGGAACATCCCCCAATGATGTCTCTTGGACATAACCATAATCCGGAATATCTTGATGATTAATGGATCTTTCTGTGACAAACTCGCTTTCTTTCGCGGGCGAGAATCCATCTAACCTTTGGGCCTCCCACGTTTCCTTACTGGGAGCCCGGCCTGAGCCACATTGCCATCACTATTAGTGGTGGAGGAGCCATGCCCAATACCCCTAGGGGTGGCGCCATGTCCATGATTTTTAGGGACATCAATCCTTGTAGGCACGTTTGCAGCAGGTATATGTGATATTGTCACTTTAGCGATATCAGAAAATGCATCAGGCATAGAGTCTACTACGTTATGAAGATTGAGAATTCTCCGCACTTCAATTTCGGACTGTGCGGTTCGGGGATCAAGATGAGACAAAGTGCGGATAGACCACGACAATTCCTGTCGTTCCTGTTGAACATTATTGTTCCTATCTCTCCCTAACGACGGGAAGACTGTCTCATCAAAGTGACAATCCACAAATCTAGTGGTAAATAGATCGCTTGTCAAGGGTTCTAAGTAGCAGATAATGGTTGGAGAGTCATATCCAACATAAATGCCTAATCGTCTTTGATGACCCATTTTGGTGCGCTGTGGTAGCGCAATTGGCACATAAATTTTACACCCAAATATACATAAGTGTGAGACATCAGGCTTATATCCAGTAACCATCTGGGACACAGAAAAGGGTTGAGTGGCAGTAAGCCTCAGAAGAATGAGCACATCTGCATGCAATATTGCATAGCCCCAAGCAGAAACAGGGAGATTGGTACGCATAACCAATGCTCTAGCGACCATTTAAAGTCTTTTAATGGCAGCTTCTGCGAGACCATTTTGGGTGTGAACATGAGGAACAGGGTGTTCAACCTCAATCCTAGTGGACATGCAATAGTCATCAAACGTTTTTGATGTAAACTCTCCAGCATTGTCAAGACGAATTGACTTCATGGGATGATCATGGTGGTGAGCCCTTAATTTAATGATTTGTGCTAGGAGTTTAGCAAATGCAGCATTTCTTGTGACAATAGCATAACATGTGACCATCGTGTCGATGTATCAACCAACACCATAAAATATCTAAATGGTCCGCAAGTTGGTTGAATAGGTCCACAAATATCACCTTGGATTTTTTGTAAGAATGGAATATTTTCTTTAGTGTCTTTTGCATAGGATGGTCTCGATCTTAATTTTACTAAAGAGTAGGATTTGCAAAAGGAAAGATGCGCTTTAGAAGCAACCAGGGAAGTATCTGATTGAGCCACGATGTCACAATTGACTTTAGAAGTAGAAAAAGGAACCAAGGAGGTATTGGTGGTGTCAATACCACTTTTGAGCCGCAGGGGGTAGGCGGCGCCAGCCCTACCTTGGGTCGAATTTTGGTTCTGACTTCTTTTCGTTTTGAAAAAATGGGTGTCCGTATGAAGTCTTTAATATACGGATCATCATATCACGACTTGGGTATCCCAAACGGTCATGCCAAAGCCTATAAGTGTCAGAATCCCATAACTCATCTCTCATGACATGGTTGGATTCAATAATTCGAATAGTGGTTGCATACAACCCACTAGATCGACACATAAGTTTCTCTAATACTCGTTTATGTCCGTAGTTATTAGAGGTGATGCAAAGGAACTCTTGTCCATTCTCACAATGTGTTTCCACATGAAAACCATTGGCTCTTATATCTTTAAAACTCAATAGGGTCCTTCCAGCCCTAGGAGCATATAGAGCTTCAGTGACATTAATACTTGTGCCATTTGGCAACATAAATTGAGCTGGTCCTCGACCATGAATAAATTGAGATGGTCCAGCTATCGTAGTCACAGAAGATCGACTAGGCGTGATCCATAGAAATAGTTGCCTATGTCGCAATATAGTCTGTGTGGTGCCACTATCAACAAGTCATTCCAACTCTCCAGGAAACATACTGAAAAATAATAAAGTTCGGATTTAAAACATGTCCATGACATCGAATAATAATACGATACTTTATTAATAAAGATAGCCAATGATTACATCAAAGGTCCTAAAAAGTATAATGCAAAATAAAATCAAGGATTAATTTCATTTTACCCCCTGAGGTTTGGGGGTGTCATCATTTCACCCCCTCTATTTTCAATTTTTAATTTTTACCCCCTGAGCTTTGAAATTTTCCTCAGCCGTGCCCAATCTATGCTGTTCCGTCCAAATTGGACGTTAACTCTGACTATTTGACCCACTTTGAGGCTGTAGGGGAATTTTTGATCAAGGCTGTACGGCAGTGAAATCACCATGGCCGAACGTAAAATCTTGTCCCATTTGTCTGAGTTAGCGAAGACTAGGCCCAGCAAACTTCGAAGGGTTAAAAATCCTAGGAAGCTTGCTGTTGTGTTCTTCCCGGCAGCTCCTTGTATATGCAGATAGTGAATTGAACATTCCAAGAGAGGCTTGGCAAGATGCATGTGGCGTGGGAGCTAGAAAAGCATGAGTTTGAGAAGCAGAGGTTCCAGCAGTGTTGTATACTGGTTGAGATTTGTGAGATAAAGGGGGTTTGGACAGAAGATGAGTTTGAAAGGATGGAAAACTATGGATGGATGTGGGAGGAGGGCATGGGAGAAGAAGTGCTAGAGAGCTTGCTAGCACACCCCGTTCTCCTCACTTTGGTTAATAGCCGTAGCTATTTATATGCAGTTCTAACAGCTAAAGGATTTTGGTGGAAGGTCTCTACTGCTGGGTAAAGAGATGGCTTGGGTTAAATGCATGTATTGGATTTTGTAATGCTTCTTGGTCTGTCAGGTCTTGTCTAAAAAAGAGTATGAAATAGGCTTGGCAGATTTTCTGCCGTGAAATCTGCTGCTGGGATTACAATCCCAAGATTGCTGGGATTATGGGTTATGTTATGCAGCTAGGAACAAGAATCCTATGTTTTGCATTTACTGTTTTGTTTGGTTATAAAGGATTTGGGCTTGGGTTTTTAGGCTCTCTCTCTTCTTCACTTACCCGTATTACGAGTTAGGCCGTTGGACATGAATTTTGGTCCCAAGTCCAAAATTATCAACTAGCCTAAAACTAATAACGGGCCTCATGCAATTCCGTAACCTTCCACACCACACCCATTCTTGTAAGCCCCAAGTGCATGAATGTGGCTTGGGTCCACGTGCGTGGCGTGATGTTTGCGGGTGTAATTTGCCTCGAAATATGAATTGGGCTTAAAGCATTAATTAGGCTTGTTAGCTGGAAATTTGGGTGTCAACAGAGGCTAAAATGGTCATTTCAAGGCAAAAAAAAAAAAAACCGAAAACAAAAAATAAAAAAACCTTTCTCCTTCACTTACGGTTTCTCTTTCATCTCCAAATCTATCTCTCTCTCTATCTCTCTCTCTCGACACCTCCCTCACGAGCCTCGCCGCCGCCAACTCCTCCGACCCCTCCCCTTCATTCGAGTCCACCTCCACCTTCCTCTCCTGCTTCTCCATTTCCAAGTCCTCCATCAACTCCCAGCTCGCTCAGTGCCGACTCACCAATCCCACTAACCTCAAACCCTTCCTCGACCAAATGCCTCCATCTCCGACCTCGAGAAGCTCGTCGCCGAGAACTCCTACTTCTTCCCCTCGTACAAAGTCCGATCGTCGCTGAAAATGATCTCTAATCTGAGGTGAGGTTCATGGGGTCTGTGAGGGCTCTATTTGTTCCTAAGTTGAAGAATTTTAGGGTTTATACCGTCCCTGTGACCAGTTCGGTTATGTAGCTCTATCTCTTTCGTTCTTGTGATTATGACTATTTTTTTTTTTTTTGGGGTTAGTTTTGTTTAGGGGTTTGGTGTTCTAACTCTTCTTGGCTGAATTCATTGGCAAGTACCCTCCGTAGACTTCGGAGCCGACTCCGGCCATCAAATTCAACCCCGCGATGGAGGTGATGCCGTCGGAGGTGGAGAAAAGAGAGGCGAAGTCGTCGTCATCGTCAACGACGTCGTTTTGGGGAGAGGAGGACAGGTTGCCTTCGACATTGTATTGGTCGGGAGGGAGGGAAGGGGAGAGAGAGAGAGAAAAAAAAAAAAGAAAAAGAAAAGGATAAGGTCTGAAACGTTGATGGATGAAATAGATGGAAGCGCTTTACTCAGAGCAATGCTAAGATAAGCAAGGAGGCTGGAGGAGAGTTTAACATTTTTGATGGGTCGGTGATGGGTAAGAATTTGGAGTTGCATTGTACAGAATTGGAGATTTGGAAGTTGGCCAGATGGGATACAGTCAACAGTATAGTTATATTGTTGTGTTGTTGGTTGGTATTGTCATTTGTGGATTGAGTTTGGTTTGATTGGTTTCGCAGGTGCTTACTCTTGAGGAGCCTGAACGTGGTCTTACCATCATCAAGCTAACACATGTGGATGTTCCTGAAGAAGACAGGTTATTTCTCAGCTTTTGTTTTGTAGTTTTTGGTATTCCCACCATTTACTATTCACATCTTTTATCAAATATAAAAACTTGCAAATATTTTTTTTATCAACAGATCAATGCTGGGCAATAGGGCCTGCCGAGTGCCTAGAAGCCATCTACAAGCTCTACACTGGGGAGACGGTGGTTGTATCACCACAGCATATACAAGATAGGGCTCCAAGAGCAAAGGATCAAAGTAAACTGGAGAAGTTTGAAAAGGGGGAAGGCTCCGGCCCGGGGAGGCTCAGTTATGGATGCATTCAAATTCATGGAAAGAGGGGAGAGATGGTTTTACTGAAATTAATTTTTTTTTTTGTGCTTTTTTTGCCCAAAATGACCATTTTTGCCTCTAAATGGGCCATATTGTCTGATTTAAAGTCCAATTTGGACGGAACATCACAGATTGGGCACGGCTGAGGAAAATTTCAAAGTTGAGGGGGTAAAAATTCAAAATTGAAAGTAGATGGGGTGAAATGATGACACCCCCAAACCTCAGGGGGGTAAACTGAAATTAATCCTAAAATCAAACTAAGACACATTGTAGTCACTCTATCCGTTTGGTAACTCCAATCAAATATGACCAGGAAAGTAGAGAGAGATGTTGGTGGAGCAAGGCTCTCTTAAGTACCATTAATCTCAATGACTTTCCTAGACATCATATTTCATTGGGTGCACCACATAAGAAAGAGTTTAATACAATTGTCATTTATTGACTAAGGCATATTGCCATTACCAAAATTCTTGGAAAATAAAAGGACTAATCTAATCAAAGTTTGCAGCATCCTTGTGCACTTCATCGTCAGCTTTGAAGTCCTCTATGGTGAGATGAATGTCTCCACCATTTTCTTCTTCTTCAGCAAGGTACACTTCTTGCTCCCTCAGGTCCCTATATGCCCTGTATCTTGAAGCTAGTTGCTCGCTTGCCTTGCATTGCTTGAACCAATGCTCACTTGATCCACATCAATGACACATGTCATTGTGGTTGCCTCCCTTTAATTGAGGTGCACATTGTGGGAGTTCCCTAGGAGGGTTGGTGCCACCACCACGACCTATGGCGCCTCCACCATAAGCCATGGTGCTACCACCACGACCACCTTTCCCACGTATGGCATTTCCACCACGTGTATCCGCACCAAACCTGCGGTTTCCTTCCTTGTTAGGGTGGTTATATGGACCCATATGTCCCTCATATCCCTTATTATTAGGGTTCCGCTCCTTGCGCCCTCTTTTGGGTGCATTATAATTCGCCTCATGAACGCTTTTAGTTCCAATGAGCCTTGAATTATAATTCCTCACGAGTATGTTATCATGTTTCTCAGCTACAGATATGAGATTGATAAGCTGATGAAACCTCGTGATCCGTCCAGCATTGACTTTAGTGCGGTATTGCTTTGATACCACAATGGCTGAAACGGGGAAGGTGGAGAGAGTTTTCTCAATTACCTCTTGCTCTGTGACATGTTGTCCACAAAACCTCAACATGGACTGTAGGCGAAGAGCTTCTGAATTATATTCAGCAACAGACTTGAAATCGGCAAAGCGCAGATTGTTCCATTGAACCTTCAAGTCAGGGAGGAGGGAATCTTGGACATTGCCAAAGCGCTTTTCTAGAGCTACCCATAGCTCTCTTGCATCCTTGATCGACATATACTCCAATCTGAGTGCCTTGTCCATATGGCGTCGCATCAAGATAACTGCTTGAGCTGCTTTGTAGGTGTTCGCACGAACACACGATCCAGGTTAGGTTCCTGAATTATGGGTAATATTCCCTTTGAAGTGAGGTGGTTTTCAACATCGGCTACCCAACTGTGGTAATCCGAGCCTATTGAGGCAAGCATGGGAAGGTCGAGTCTAGGTTCATTCGACATCTTGAAAATAAGAAGAGAAGATATATTAGTTTCGGAGCTAAACTTCCACGAAAACTAAAATAATAAGATTTCCGAGCTATGCTACCAAGAAAACAATTTTCAAGAATCTCTTTTGGGTTAGACCAAACAATAATGTTTTAATATGGTCACAATTTGATGCTTATGGACGCTCTTAGTCCGAGCATTACGAACACACTTAGTTCATACGAACACTCTTAGTTCGTTAAGCATGAATCCCCACAATTCCGCTTTATTAAATAATCGAACCCATGTTCGTATATTGAAAATCCTGCAGAAAATAAAGGAATTTAAAAGACAAGAAAGCAGGAACTTTAATCTTTAAAACTTATTTGTTGAAATTTAGAGCAGATTCACTTCTAAATAGCTCCCACTTCGAATGGTGTACAGATCTCAAAATGAATCCAATAGGGCTGAAATTTGGAGGTCAGATAGAAGAGGCAGAGCCGAACAACTTTGATGAAGGAAGGATTTTGATCTTAGGTCCCGATCAAGACGTTTCGGGGCGTGCAAACAGGCTGATCTGCACAGGAACGAGCGTGCTGTTGTGCTGCAGGGGCAGTAGGAGGCACACGGGTGCTCAAGGGCTGCAGGAGCAGTGCACGGTATGGCTAGCAAGGGCTAGGAGCTTGCGGCAGTTTTTGGTGAAAGAAATTTCGGGTGTTAGGTTTTTTTTTCTTGCTAGGGCTTGGGTTAGAGTATCGTGCTGATAACGTTTTGTAGAGAATTGGATAATTGTATTGTATTCATCTCACCATGAGGTTTATATAGGGTTACTTCATGTATACAAAAGGCAATACATAATAGCTATACTAATCAATGCACATTACGAGTCTGTCAATCGCATACATTACGAGTCTGTCGACAATCGCATACATTAAGCAATACCTATTGCATGAATAGTCATTAACATTTACAACAGAACTACAAAATTTGAAAAGCAGAAGAAGCCAATCCTTATGTTGAAGGCAGGTGTTGAAGAGGGATAGAAAACAATTGCTTACAGAATTGGAAGAAGTGAAGCTGCTAGGAACATAGTCCCTTTCGTTACAAGAATCATATGGGCTCTAAAACTAGGTGTCAAGTACTGAATATGTGGAAGAGAACCTTGTTAACAAGATTAGTCTAGTTTTGAAGTATAACCTGGTTAATAAGAAGATTCTGGTGCTCGTTCAAGGAGCATTCTCACTAAATACAGAGCTTTACAAATGATCATATAATTCTTCTAGTATGCTCCACCAAATGTAACAGCAATCCGAGTTTTCAAACCACATAAATTTAAGCTACTATCTTTGTTCAAAAACCAGTTCTATATACAGAACCGAACCAAGTGAAAGAGGTTATTCGAAATAAGCTTTGGAAACCTATGGCAAGGAGAAGTTTTTAATAGATAAACAGGGCAACGTTACATGGCAGGGTGTGTATAGTTGTATACTGTTTAAGGATAGGATGCAAAGAGATTGTATTCATTGATAATAGGAGCCCTACGTATAGGGATTACAAAGTACAATTTCTTGTTCCAAGGATTCCTATTCTAACTTGAATTGGAAATTCTCTCCTATTACAACTATAGAACTAATTCTAGTTTGACAAGGTACACAAAGTCAATATTCTTCAACATATACAGAGTTAAAGTTAATAAGGCTCAGATTATACCTTAAGACAGAAAACGTAAACTTGAACCTTTGCTGGCAGAAGCTAAATCCAAAAACACACAAACATAGGCCCCCATGGAGCATCTTTTTATTGAAAGAATCCGATCTCCTTGCTGCTGTGATTTGAAAGAAAAGATGCCCCTTTCTATTTCCTCAAGTTTCACCAATTCAAGATTATATATTGGGAACCTTTGCTCATTTATTTCACAAAAGCTTTTTATCTGGCATTGATGAAGGGTTTGTGAAGCTTATATAGAGTTTCAAAAGATAAACTTGATGTGATTAAAACTATTCACTAATAAAGCAAAGATTGCTTTTTTGGTTCTGTTTCAACCTTTATTCTTATCTGGTACTTTTGCTGTTGTTTGAAATTACAAGTATGAGATCAAGTAGTCGCTGGCTTGGTAAGTTGGTATACATCTCCCTTTGCCATTGGAAATAGGCTACAGCCGAGTATGGTCAAAATGATTTTCTTTAATCGCAGGAACTTCCACGAAATTTCTAATCCATGCGTGCAAGCGAGGGAAGCTATCGGCTTCCAGAACTTGTATACCAGCTGCTTCTTCCATGGCCTCAAACCAGAATGCTAGCCATCCCATGGATAAGTCTGTCATTCCGATATTGTCACCATCAAAGAACTTCTTTTCCTGAAGGCCATGCTCTTCTAAGATCTTCAGGCACTCCTGGGCTTCTTTGGCTGGCTTCTATTTGCTCTTCTCCAGCTCTTTTAAAAAATCCGTAAAGGTCCGGCTTCTAAATTATACAAAATAACCAGTCAGTTAAAGATTAATATTTAATATGGGTAGGAGAGGCTCTCAAGGAAGAAAAGGCAGGCACGATTACCTTGTCATCTCGAAACTTTGTCCAAAATCGAGCCATGGCCCTCGCATGAGGGTCTGTTGGAAGCAGAGGGTTCTGCGACCGCCAGGTCACTTCAATGTACTGCAGAATGACACTCGACTCTGCAATCAGCTTTCCACCATGAACAAACACTGGAACCTTCTTGTGCACCGGGTTGTACTGAAGAAGCAAACCACTCTTGTTGAATATGTCCTCTTCTTGATATTCATATTTGACTCCCTTGAGATTCAGAGCCCATGTAACCCTGTAAACATATGGACTTGCCCAGAATCCTATTACCTTCACTTCCTCCATATTCGTTTTGTTTCTGCTCATCTTCTTATTCCTACTATATATGTACATATAGTTGAAACCTAAACAGTCTATGTTCAGATCTGCTTTGGCTCCAAGCCATCTTTATTCAGTAGAGAAGATTAGGTGAGGAAAATACTAATAGTTATGTATCCTCTTGTTTGACCAGGTATTGACAGTGGCGGATCTAGGATTTGAAAATAGGGAGGGCTACATATTTATGTGTCTTTTTTTTTAGTACAATAATGCACATGTGTACGCGAATGCAAGAGTGGGGAGATGAGAACTTGAGAGTTCAAGTGTTCAAAGATTGAATTTAGTTCGTAATTTAGGCCTTTTTGCGAAGAAGACGAATGAGAATTTGTGATGGACGGAGAGAATGGAAGAGCCAAAGAGGAGTTTAACTTCGATAATTTGAGAGTTCGGGTGGTTTCGTTAAACAAACATACATATAAACAAAATATATACATCACATATATAGTTTTTTTTTTCAACCCAAAAGTTTGTTCTGAATATAAAGCCATGGATAGGACGAAATAGTTAGCAAATAAACTCAAGCCCAATCTGCAAAGTTAACTCTATAAACTTGAATTGATTACTCGACATTCAAATGAGGCCAAGCTCCTGGCTGAGATATTGAGATAGCACAACAATTGATAAAATGATAAGTATTGAAATCAATTAAACCCACAACAATTGCACAGCAGAAAGAAGACCCATTGATCGACCTTGATAAGTTTTGAAATCAATTAAACCCACTTACCCACGTCAATTAAACATTTAAACCCACATCAATTAAAGTATATATCTAATTTTTTTTTTTTAAGCCTAAAAATCTCGGACGGGCTCCAGCCCGCCCAAGCTACTACTTGGATCCGCCCATGGGTATTGAGTCATATAAAATTAATACCTGGAAATCGAGTCACATATTTTATCAAGTGCTTCAGTCTTCAGAGATCAACAGAAGAGACTTCTTTACTTATATGACGTATTAAGTTTAAACACTATCTCAGACAGTCGGACTTGGTTTAAGTTTCTCTCTCTCCCCTTGATTTTCTTATGTGATATCAGTGAATGCCCAATGTTCTTGAAAATTTGATGGAACTTAATTACTGACTCAGTTTCATACATAAAAACATATATCTACGCAATAAGTCCATGAAAATACATGTTTATTGAAGCTGCGAGCTTTTATTTGCTGGAGTTATTGTTGGATAAGAAAATTACGTACAGAAACAATCGTACATCAGGTAATAGCTAATATTATTGTTTGAAAAGTAGAAGCTCAGCAGAAGCAGGTTCTAGCTAGAAATGTCTAAGATTTTGCTGAAGCAAGAAATGTTGCTCTTCGACCTTTGACATAGGTCAACATTGCACTGCGATCAGGAAGGTTCTCTCTGATTGTGGGAATCTCCTTGAACCTTTGCATCCATGCATGTAAGCGAGGGAAGCTTTCGGCTTCAATCACTTTAACCCCAGCTGTTTCACTCATGACTTCCAGCCACCAAGCTAGCCACCCGAATTCTAAATCAGCCATTCCAATCTCGTCTCCACCGAAAAACTTCTTGTCACCGAGGCCGTGCTCTTCCAAGATTCTCATCTGCTCCTGCCCTTCTTTTGTTGCTTTCACTTGTTGTTCTCCCTCAGTAAAGAAAAATCCAAACAGGGCTGGGCTCTACGTCACACAAACATCTACATTAGTACGAGTAGGATGAAATTCGATTTTTTGTTATGTTGTTAGACAGTCAAGTGGCAGGCAGTTACGTAAACAAACATGCATGTGACAACTGACTCATTTGACAATATATATAACGTTGTAAAAATAGTTGAGTGATCATTACTTACCTTGTCCTCTCCGAACTTCGTCCAGAATCGGGCCAGAGCTCGTCCATGAGGGTCTTTAGGAAGCAAGGGGTTCTGTGGCCATGTCTCTTCGATGTACTCGAGAATAATAGCAGACTCTGCTATTGGTTTTCCAGCATGAACAAGAACCGGAACCTTCTTATGGACTGGGTTGTACTCTAGAAGACGGTCACTCTTGTTGTATAACACATCCTCCTCTACATACTCATAGTCTATACCTTTGAGTTTAAGTGCCCAGATAACCCTGTAAACAAATGGACTAGGCCAAGCTCCTAACAATGTAACTATTGCCATTTTGCTGGGTTCTGTTCTGATCCTGGACTGGTTTCTATATGTATATATATGCCTCACATTCAATGTACAAGGTAAGGAAGGATTAGAGGTCAATTTGTCCTATGTTTGCTATTGTTGACTGTACTTTTGATATGTAGTTGGTATACATCTTGGCGATAAGATATCGTTTTGCGCCCCAAATTCTGAAGATCATGTTTTTCCAACAAAAACAAAACTTGTCAAGCAAGTTGTACTAGATAATTATTCTTCTTAAAGTCAACCAGAACTTTGAACTACAAAATTTAAAAAGCAGAAGAAGCCAATCCTTATGTTGAAGGCAGGTGTTGAAGAGGGAAAGAAAACAATTGCTTACAGAAATGGAAGAAGTGAAGCTGCTAGGAACATGTCCCAGTCCCTTTCGTTACAAGAATCATATGGGCTCTAAAAGTAGGTGTTAAGTACTGAATATGTGGAAGAGAACCTGGTTAACAAGATTACACTATGCCAAAAAAAGCTATCAGACGACAGAAGAGCTCCGTCGTTTGATCAAAAAAATTTCTGTTGTCTAGTACGGTGTCGTCTCTTGGGGGTATCAGACGACAGATCTCCTCCGTTGTCTGATTTTTTAGACAACATAAGGATTTCAAGTCGTCAGTTGTCTGATCAAACCAAGACATGCGTTCGATGAATTCACACGACAATTATTTCTTGTTTGTAATGACTTACAATAACAGTTTGTTGTTGTTTGCTTTGTATTCTAATAATAGTTAACTGTTAGCTAAACTACTGAACACAAAAAAGTTATTTGTTGTTGTAAGTTTATTTAAAATACAAATGTATATCGTTGGAATATATTTATAACCATAGATTTTTGGTGATCACTGTTGATACTATATTACTAGCTAGGACTACAATTTTATGTGGTTGTTTTTGTAATGAGTCGACAAAAGTCCACATATGTGTCTTTCTTTTTCTTGTTTGCTATTGTTGACTTTACTTTTCGTATGTAGTTGGTATACACCTTAGAGATAAGATATCGTTTTGCACCCCAAATTCTGAAGATCATGTTTTTCCAACAAAAACAAAAACTTGTCAAGCAAGTTGTACTAGTTGATTATTCTTCTTAAAGTCCAGCAGAACTTTTGACTACAAAATTTAAAAAGCAGAACGAAGCCAATCCTTATCTTGAAGACAGGTGTTGAAGAGGGAAAGAAAACAATTGCTTACAGAAATGGAAGAAGTGAAGCTGCTAGGAACATGTCCCAGTCCCTTTCGTTACAAGAATCATATGGGCACTAAAACTAGGTGCTAGGCTCTGAATATGCGGAAGAGAACCTTGTTAACAAGATTAGTCTGGTTTTGAATTATAACCTGGTTAATAAGAAGATTCCGGTGCTCGTTCAAGGAGCATTCTCACTAAATACAGAGCTTTAGAAATGATCATATAATTCTTCTAGTATACTCCACGGAATGTAACAGCAATCCGAGTCTTCAAACCACATAAATTTAAGCTACTATCTTTGTTCAAAAACCAGTTCTATATACAAAACCGAACCAATTGAAAACGTATATTCGAAATAAGCTTTGGAAATTTGAAGGGAAGGAAATTTTTTAAATAGATAAACAGGGGAGCGTTACGTGGCAGGGACGTAGGGTGGGTATAGTTGTATACAGTGTTAAAGTTACAAAGGCTCTTAGATCATACTTTGTGTAAAGACCCGGCCCAAAAGAAATTTACTATAACAAGATTTCCGACCAGACCACAAAAAGTACTCCAAATAGTACTTACAATCCAAATCAATATGGTTTTGTTTTACAAAAGAAAACGATAAAGAAATCCTGCTCTCGACTATACTCAGCCCTAACTCTTCTCAATAGAAATCTAATATGACATGCAAACCAAGGTTCTAAAAAACGCTAGGCGCTAGTCGGGCGGTGCCTCAAGGACTAGCGCCTAGGGGCCTAGGCGGTTTTTATTTTTTTAATTATTTTAATTATTTTTATGATATATAATTATATAAATAAAAATATCTAAAGTCTAACAATTAATTAAAATTTAAAAAATAGTCACAGTATAGAATAAAATTAAGAATTTAGCAATTACACGTTTGTTATAGGACATTAATGATTGAGTTTGTCATATCAGTATACTATTCTAGTTGGTGTGTTGTATGACTAACACTATTTTAGTGGGTTTGATTGCTACACTCTGCAAGCTGCATGTATATCCCTTTATAATATTTGCAAATGAAACCTCCTTTGCTGGGTTCCAATTTCTCTCTCTCTTCTCTTCCTTCGCCTCACTGCATCTCCATTCTCCAGCTTACAGTCCCACATCTAAGCAGCAGCCTCCCTCGCACTAGAACCAAATTAACCCTCCCCCCTCTCTTTCTTTCCCTTCCTCCCTCTTTCTCTCTTTTCTCCCTTCCTCCCTCTTTAATTTCTAGTCATCGCCGGAACCACTACTGTCCAGTCAAGTCGCCGGCGCTGGGTTGTCAATTTTGAATCAAGGGCTTAATCGAGGACTGGGTTTAGTTCAAAGAGTAGTTTCTAAATGGTTTTGATTTTTGAATCTTCTTCATCGTCCTTTTGATACCTGACCAGAATCAAAAGAAAAAAAAAATTCAACGCCCAGCGCCTAACAGATCCGCCTAGGCCGCCTACTCTCCGCCTAACTCGCCTAGGCGGCAGCCTGGAGGCCCGACGCCTAATCACTTCGACCAGGCCAAAATCGGAACGGGATGCCGACGCCCAGCGCCTAGGCGCCGCCTAGTCGGCCGCCTAGCCCGTTTTTTAGAACACTGATGCAAACACAAATAAACGAGTAGTGAGCAAAAACACACTCAGTGAATGACTCGAATAATAAAGAAACAATCTCAGTGTTGTTGTAAATATTTGTGGATAATCATGTAAATAGATGTTGAGTAATAGGTGTCTATCCCTATAGATTGGTGATTGATAGGTTGTAATTGTAGGAGTGATTGGATTGTAATTAAGCATTACCCTTTTGTGTACACCATGTAGTCCTATATAAGGCTCCTCATGGTGAGATGAATAATACACACAATCTGATTCTCTGTGTCCAAACTCTCTCCCTCTCTCTCTCTCAGAAATTTTTCTGTTTTACAACACGTTATCAGCACGAAGCTCTAACCCAAGCTCTAGCCAGAAAAAAAAAATCCCCCTGCTGCAGCCTGTTTTCACGCCCCGAAACCTCTTGATCGGGACCTCAGATCAAAATATTTCCTTCATCAAAGTTGTTCGTCTCTGCCTCTTCTATCTAACCTCCAAATTTCAGCCCTATTGGAGTCGTTTTGAGACCTGTACACCATTCGAAGTGGGAGCTGTTCAGAAGAGGTGAATAGTTCTTGGATTGGCTGAGAAGACAACCTTCTCAGTTCTGCACACATAAACTGAAGATTTATCCGTTCTTCATCAAGTAATATTTTCCAAAATCTAATTTTATATTCATGTTTATTGAGCCTAATGATTGAATATGAACAATCACCATGATGCATGAACCCTAATATTGGTATATACTATTTATATAAATTCGTTTATGTCTTGGTTTTTGGTGGCTTGGATTGGTTGGAAAAGAAAAAGGTTAGGATTCTTGGAGTTGAAGCCATTTGGTCCAGTAGTACCATATAGTGCATACCAATTAAAAAACAAGCAAAAAGAAAAGGGTTATTATGCTGCTCCTGGGATTCGAACCCAGCCAACATGCATTAGCCTAGCACATTGTACACTATGCCACTATGGCTAGCTGGAATTTATCAACACCATTTAATATTAATACTGCCAGAAAGATTCAACTCCATATATTGGTGATTGATCAATTGATTCAACCCGTGATTTGATTTTGATTGATTTTATCCAAAGCAATTACCATGTAAGTTTATGCTCATTACCACAATAACTTCATTATCACATTGAGACAATTCTGAATTATTGCGTGAATTATGATAGAAGAATTATGGGCTTCATTTTTGGTTACACTGATTTGAATTATGCCATTATAATTCCTTATGCCAGAAGCATTTACCCAATTTATTACCTATACGAAATGTCAGAAGCATTAATGGGATTTGAACCCATTTCCTTAGGTATATAACTGCTGCATTAATTTATTTATGTTACGATTTAATAACATTGAATTTGGTTATGTTATAATTGTGAATAGTAATAGAGGCTGAGTCAGAAGCTCAAATCAAGCCCAAAGTCATAACAACAAATTCGAGCCAGAAGCTCAGGCCCAAGTTGCAAGGCCAGAATAGAAGCTCGCTACATGTTACCATGACAAAAGTTATGAATCTTCTCAAACTAGGCTCATCCAGTTGGATGCGATGTCTAGGAAATGTTCAGATGAGGCCGTGTACTTAAGCGAGCCTCGCTCCACCTAAACCTCATCTTTCCTTACCTGGTCGTATTCAATTGGAGTTACCGAAAGGGTTGAGTAATAACTTTTCATTCCTTGGCAGACTAACCTGAGCCCAGCAGGCCCACTCTCCCTCTGCAGGACCTAGCAGCCCAGTCACATACTCTTTAACCAGCACATGAAAGCCTAGGTCACGAGCCCTCAGACTAAGCTCGATAGGCTTCACTATCAAGCCCACTCTTTCTTTGGTCCAGCAGAATCAAAATAAAAGGAAACATATGGAGAAAACATTCCAAGTTGAGTATCCGATGAAGAAGTGAACTCAAGGTGTGAAAATTCATCTGACTGCAAAGAAGATGAGATCAACAATCGATACTCATGACAATGTCGTCACTAAGGTTTTTAAGGCGAGTGCCATAATGTTCAAAGGAAACATATGGAGAAAACACTCCAAGTTGAGTATCCGATGAAGAGGATACACAGACTCTTTGGGTCGCTCTAGAAGAGCACTGTCACCATCAGATGACCATTTCTTACTTGAAGCAAGACATAATTGGCAGAACGAAATTAACCCATATAACCGTCTGCCACTTGACCAAAGCCCAAGAGGCCATGTAATTAGGCTCCACGTGGCCAAGGCCCACGTGGCAGGAACCATGATGCCATAACTCAGCAAGCCCGAGTTGAAAGGAACACTGGTTCGGCCCGCTGCCACCATAATCAGCATGATCTTTATTATCGATGTGGAGGAATTGACTGCTGGTCCGGCACCTGTTGTGCGATAGCCTAAGCAGTAGATGAGTATTACGCCGGTCGCGAAACTCGAAATACCAACTTTATTAAAGGGTCATTCTTCTATCGATTCCATACTAGAGATCATGGATTTTCAGCCAGTTACTGAACATACCGAGGATTAGAACTCGAAGACATGGGTAAAATTGGCCCCTTGTGTCATATCTATTTCATCTTAATGAATGAAACATCTTCGGATTTTGGTGATTTATGTTTTCAATTATTTTGGATTATAGAAATGTGGTTATGTTCGAATATATTTAATTCAATAAACTTATTCATACATGTGATCCATTGAATTAAATAAATGAATAGACATATTCTGTGGGGAAGTTTGTTGTCTGGTTAAAAGTGCTATTACGCACACCATACTCCCAGATCGGAGATATTTTTCAAACTTATTGTCTGTTCATACCTCTGTGACAACGTTATCAGGCCAATCCAACCTGATAGAGGGTTATAACAAAACCCACTATATGTTGTCCAATGGTACTGAACCTACCATTAATGAGGCCTTATATTCTCCACGTTCCAGAAGAACGTTATTGAGTATTAAGGATATTCGAACCAACGGTTATCACGCTGAAACCACTGAGAAAAATGCGTGGAATATCTTTGTATATCCTCCGAGTGTGCGGCCAGAAGCGTACATTGGAGAAATTGAAATCTGTTAGCTAGAAGCTAACTAATTCAAGCAACTACTTGCTATGGCATGACCGTTTGGGACACCCAGGTCAAAGTATGATGCACCGTATCCTCAATTCATTGCAGGTGCCCCCCTTCTGAATAAGGGTTCTGTATATAATGACACTCTATGCCATACTAGAATCATATGCAAATAGAGTACATACACCACCATTTTTCTGCACAGAATGCAAGGGAAATTTGTGGACATATCCAACCACCATGTGGACCAGTTAAATATTAATGGTTTTGGTTGATGTATCGACAAAGTGATCACATGTTACACTATGTCCACAAGAAAACGCTGTTTTGCTAAACTCTCACCCAGATCATGAAATTGAGGGTTCACCACTCGGATTATCCCATAAAGTCTATAAGACTTGATAATACCGGAGAGTTTACATCGAAGTCTTTCGATGATTATTGCATATCCCTTGGGATTGATGCTGAACATATAGTTCCCTATGTTCACACCCAAGATGGTCTCGCAAATAGAATCTTGGTAATGCGCACCAAGCTCTAGTTTTTGTGTGGGGCTATGCAATCTTGCATGCAGCTATGTTGGTCCCGTTGAGGCCCACTGCTACCCAACCTTACTCCGCGTTACAGTTGGTGACTGGGTACGAACCTGATGTTTCGCACTTACGCGCATTTTGGGTATGCAGTCCTCGTGCCAATTGTGCCGTCACACGTACAAAATTGGGTCCTCAACCAAAGGATGGGCATACATGTCGATTATGAATCCTATCCATTATGTGCTCTTTCGAGCCCTTGACAGGCGATCTCTTTACCGCTGGATTTGCGGATTGTCATTGTGAGACAGTCTTCCCGCCGTTAGGGGGAGATAAGAACGTTACCGTTCCTGATGAACGACGTGAATTGACGTGGAATGTCCTCACTATGTCTATTTGATCCCCGAACACACAATGTGATAATGAAGTGCGGAGAATTCTAGATCTACAGAGTGTAGCCCAAAATATGCCAGACGTTTTCTTTGATCTAGCTAAAATGTGCAGATTATACAGAGTGACAGATCATATATACCTGCGCAAATTGCCTGCAAGGATAACGTCCCTGTAGGATGTGTCGTCCCAGATGGACGAGGTACGACCATGGCGGCTAACCAGTCATATGTCCTGCCAGAAGTAGGTAGACCATTAGGTTCGAAGGATTCTTATCCCCAGAAGAGGGTAAACTTGGCACAAACGAATCCTCTTGACATCGCAATCTAAACCGATTCATCTCATGAGATAAATCTGGATTATGGGTCTGTCCTAGAAGAGACGATTGGGGGACGCTCCAACATTTTAAACCCACTCCCGAGAATAGAGAAATCTCGGTAAATTTATTTAGTGAGATTTGGAATTGGAATGAGATCCCATCGATATATTAGTATTTACGGTGGCCACCGAAAATATAATAAGCGATGACCTCGAACCCTGCTTTGTTGATCAATCTTAACGAAGAGAGAACTGGCCAAAAAGGAAATAAGCAATCCAGGTCGAATTAGATTCCTCTTAAAGAGAAAGGTGTTTGGACCTGTTGTTCCTACACCTCCCCATGTTAAACCCGTAGAATTTAAATGGGTATTTGTAAGGAAGCGTAATGAGAAAAACGAGATTGTGATACACAAGACTCGTCTAGTGGCGCAATAATTTTCTCAACGCCCTGTGGTTGATTACGAGGAGACGTATTCTCCCGTAATGGACGTCATAACGTTCCACTACCTTTTCAGTTTGGTAGTTTCCAAAAAACTGAATATGCAGCTTATGAATGTGGTCACAGCTTATCTCTATGGGGATCACGACACAGAGATATACATAAAAGTTCCAGAAGGACTTATATACCCGATGCAAATAGTTCTAGACCACGGAAACGCTCTTCATTAGTTTGAGGCGTTCACTTTATGGATTGAAAACAATCCAACGGAGGTGGTATAACCGTCTAAGTGAAACATTTAATCGGGATGGGATATGTGAATAATAAACTATGCCCATGCGTGTTTATTAAGGAAACAAGTTCCTAGTTTGGAATTGTGGCGGTCTATGTCAATGACATGAATTTGATCGATACTCCTGAAGAAATCAAGGAAACCGCAAAGCACCTGAAGTTGGAATTTGAATGAAAGGCCTTGGGAGAATAGATTTTGTCTCGACCTGGAGCCGAGCACAGTGCAGATGAAAATTTTGGTCCATCAACCAAATTACATCTAGAAGATGTTAAGATGCTTTAATGAGGATAAAAGCAAGCACACCCATGGTCGTCTGAAGCTAGAGAGAACCGTATCGTCCTGCAGATGATAACGAAGAGATATGGTGCCAGAAGTCCCATATCTAAGTGCAATAGGCGCATTATTGTACTTGGCTTGAATCCCTAGACAGACATCTCATTCGATGTGAACTTTTAGCTAGATATAGCTTTGTGCCAACACACTGCCACTGAAATGGCATAAAAGACATTTTTCGCTACCTTAGACGTACAGCGGATATGGGCTTATTCTATCCCTATGCATCAAGGAATGGATCAAACCCCCTTGATCCTCAGAATGATGCTCGCCTTGTTGGATATGCTGATATAGACTATCTATCAGACCCGCACAAGGCATGTTCCCAGACTGGTTATGTCTTTACCATTGGGAATACTGCAATTTCTTGGAGGTCTACTAAATAGACGCTTGTTGCTACCTCTTCGAATCATGCTGAGATACTAGCTCTTCATGAAGCAGTATGTGAATGTACATGGCTAAAAGCCGTTACAAAGCATGTGCGAAGCACATGTGGACTGCATTCCACCACTGATGAACCAACCATTATCTACGAGGATAATGCTGCTTACATAGAGAAGATAAAGATGAGTTTCATCAAAGTAGACAACACCAAACATATTGTATCGAAGTTCTCCTTCAATTAGCAACAACAGGAGCATCAGAAGATTGAAGTTAAGCATATTTGATTTGAAGACAATCGTGCAGACCTTTTTACCAAGTCACTACCAAAGTCTACATTCCAGAAGCATGCTCAAGGTATTGGTCTACGTAAACTATCTGAATTACCTAACATGTAATTTTCAGGGGGTGTCGAAATCAGGGAGAGTATCTTGAAGCATACCCACTTGACCATCGTGTACTCTTTTTGTCCTTCGTCCAGGGTTATTTTGTCCCACTGGGTTTTGTTACCTGGCAAGGTTTTAACGAGGCACATCTTTAGCATGGTCACCCCACTTATACTACATCCTGAAGATGCTTTGATTCGACATACATGCATTTGCTCATCTTTTCCCTTCGACCACGGGTTTCTCCCACTGGGTTTACCGGGCAAGGTTTTGGTGAAGCAATTCTAATGCATCCCTCTCGTAGACATACTACCTACTTATGGTGCTGATAAGAAGACTTCACCTATCTCTGAAGCTGTGTGATACTGCTACTCCACACTCAAGCGCGTTGTGCTCTTTTTCTCCTTCGACCAAGGTTGTTTTTTCCCACAGGGTTTTTATTACTTGGCAAGTTTTTGACGAGGCAACTTAGAAGCGCTCAGCCTATGCAACACTATTGACATGGAATATCCAAGGGGGAGTGTTGTAAATATTTGTGGATAATCATGTAAATAGATGTTGAGTAATAGGTGCCTATCCCTATAGATTGGTGATTGATAGGTTGTAATTGTAGGAGTGATTGGATTGTAATTAAGCATTACCCTTTTGTGTACACCATGTAGTCCTATATAAGGATCCTCATGGTGAGATGAATAATACACACAATCTGATTCTCTGTGTCCAAACTCTCTCTCTCAGAAATTTTTCTGTTTTACAACAAGTGTCAAATGCAGCAACAAAATTCACACACTTTTCAAGTTCGCACTTTTATAAGAAAAACCATCCCACAACATTACACCGAACTGTAATCGATTAGTAACTAAACACTCCCACTCGAAGCATGATCAACACAATGATCAAAACAATTCACCAAAAGAAACCAAGCTGCCACTTTAAGCTCATATATCAATTCGAGATGCCATTTCATACCCACAGTTTATCATATGGGAATGCCACTGCAAACCCATTAACTAAAATAATATTAGGACTGCCACTGCAATCCTGTTAGCTAAAATGGGTTACCACAACCCAAATGATCGTGCCACACATGGTCACGTCATAATAGTAATGTGCACATTGCCAGTACCACTCTCCTACTGGCTGGAGGATTCTAAAATAATATATAGTTTTTGTGCTCCCACCGCACAAATCGAAAAATCAAAAAGTAGAGTTCGTATTGTACAAGCACACTGAAATCAAACCACACTCAAAGACTCAAATTTCACCAATGATAAAACTCAACCTAATTTAAGTAGTCCATCAAGTAGGCAAGCCAAGGCCAAAGTTCAGGAATTGTGAAAACAAGAGACATAATAACAACAAGGAGACCAATTTAAAAAAGAATCCTAGAAGTCACAATAGCAGGAAATCAAAGACTAAGATGGAAAACTAACACAATTGAACTACCCAAAACCAATTGACAAAACAATCAAATCGATAGTATGACCAACCAAGTAATATCAGAATATAAATTGTCCTCCATAAAACAGCACACACATTTGGTAAACTGACATTTAAACAAAATGAAAGTCTAACCAACTTTATCCCATGTAAGAAATCAGAGGACTTGACAATAGGTCTAAAACATTTGCCAAAGTAAAAGTAAAAGCAAGAACAACCATAGATAACAATTAACAATATGAACCATTTCACAATAGGAACTTCCCCAATTTCCATAGAAATCGATAACACGAGAATAATAAGATCAAATAAGGAAGTCACATTACCACTATACAATTTAACAAAAGCATCAAGTTTCTGGAAATAATTTACTTCACTATGAAAAGTAATATACAACAGAAACCATTTCACAAGACCATAATTAAAAATCCAAGCAATCCAAGCAAGACTAATAGAGAAATAGAAATTGAAGAAAACTTGTAATTAGAAGAGTCACTCACCGTAAAGCAAGGCAAACATAGACAGTAAACAACCCAAAACAAAGCCCTCCACTTCCGAAACTTTCTCTCCTTTTGCCTTTCTACAAATCTGATCAAAACCAGAAAACCCAAACTCTCAAATGCTCATCTTTGCTTCTGAAAATCAATCTAAACCCTCTAGCTTCTCTCCCCTCAAAACCAAACTACCCAATTCGTAGCCTTTGATAAAAACCCAATCTCTCTTCTCATCCTCTCTCTCTATCTCTCTCTCTGGCTCTGATTCTTCTTCTTCTTTTTTTCTTTTTTTCTTTTTCTTTTTCTTCTCTTCTCCTCTCCCTTTTCCCGTCTCCTCCTCCCTCCTTTAGTCGGCCACTGCCCCCTTCTTATCTTCCCAAAATAAAAGACAACCATATAACCATAACAATAAAATAGAACAATTAACTAATATATATATATATATATATATATGTATGTATGTATGGAAAAATACCACAATAGAAAGAAGAAGAATAAGAAATAAATAAATCAAAATCGGCTGCGGGATATCACACTTTGATTCCTTGAGACATAGAATAGGATGATAATATGCAAAAAGAGGAGGGAATATTGTACATGTTGAAGAATGTTGACATTTGTGTGTCTTATCAAACTAGGATTAGTTATGTGATTGTAATAGGAGAGAAGGTTCTAGAATTCCTAGTCCTATTCAGAATAGTTTTCCTTGTATCATTAGATTATGCACTTTGTAATCCATATATATAGGGTTCCTATTATCAATAGTGGAACACACAATTCTCTCACTTCTCTCATTCTTAAACACGTTATCAGCATGAGCCCTAACCTTGAAATAAAAACTAAAAACCCGAAAATCTTCTTCACCATTAGCTTCACCACCGCTGCACCTAGCCCACGCTAGCCCTGCCACACACCTACAACCCCGCCGCACGCTTGCTACCCCTACAGCCACTGCACCGCACACATCCTTCGAGCAGCTTTCGGCCCATCCCTTCACCTTCCTACTATGTATCATCTTCCTACCAAGGCCTCTTCATCTATCTACATCATCTCCAAGATTCAAGACTCAAGGTTTGAAGCTCCGAATCAACAAGTATTTGAGATTAAAGTTCCTGCTTTACGCAATTTACTTTCTTTTTCTTTTTCTTGAGGACTTGCAACATCCCTTCTTCTACATCCCACCTTTCTGTAACGTGGGTTCGATTATTTGAAAAGCGGAATTGTGGGGATTCACGCTTAATGAACTAAGAGCGTTTGTAAGCATCGATTTATGACCATATAAACATCATTGTTTCGGTCTAATCCAAAAATTCTTGGAAATCGATTTCTTGGTAGCATAGCTCGGAAATCTTATTATTTATTTAGTTTTCGTGGAAGCATTGACTCTGAAACTAATCTATTTCTCCTTCTGATTTTCAAGATTTCGAAATCGAAGCTCGACTTTCCCATGCTCAATTCAACTGGCTCAGAATACCATAGTTGGGTCACAGATGTTAAGAACGATCTCACTTTAAAAGGGATCTTACCCATAATTCAGGCACCAAACCCTGAACTCATATTCGAGCATACAACTACAAACAATACCACAGCTCTCATCTTGATGAGGCGCCACATGGATAAATCACTCCGATTGGAATACATGGCGATCAAGGATGCTAGAGAACTATAGGTTGTGATAGAAGAGCGTTTTGGTAATGTCAAGGATTCCCTCCTCCCCGACTTGAAGGTTCAATGGAGAAATCTACGATTCGCCGACTTCAAGTCCTTCTCTAAATATAATTCAGAAGCTCTACGCCTCAAGACCATGTTGGGGTTCTGTAGACATCCCGTCACAGAGCAAAAGCTAATTGAGAAAACTCTCTTCACCTTCTCCGTCTCAGCAATTTTGGTATCAAAGCAATACATAGGTGAGTACAATGCTGGCGTAGAGATGGCCTTGATGCCATACATGGTGATATGTCTCCTCTCTCCACTTCTCTAGTCAATTGTGACTTTGTGGCTCAACCAAAATCCTTATTGGTTGCTTCTAAGGCCTATCAATCATTCTACAGAGCCTTTTTTTTTAGCCAAATAAGGATCGAGACCATGTGTTCTCATAGAATCCAAAGGGATTCTGTGGACCGATTCAACCAACTTGCAGACAATTTAGATGTTTTATGGTGTTAGTTGATGCGTAGACACGTTGGTCACGTGTCGCGCGAACATCCACTCTTAATGCTGGTTATGATAAACTTATGGCCTAGATCATATGGTTACATGCTTACTGCCTGGATCATCTCATTCAATTAATTCGACTTGATAATGCTGGAGAGTTTTATATCGAAGACTTTCAATGACTATTGCAAATCATTGAGGATTGATATTGGGCATCATATTCCCATATACATACCCAAATGGTCTCGCGAAAAAGTCACCATTAAAGGACTACAATGGTGGCTCAGACATTGATAATGAACACCAATATTTTCGCTTGGAGTTATGCAATATTGCACGCAGCTATGCTAATTCATCTACGACCCACCGCCACTCACCTTTCTTTGTGTTACAACTAGTGATTGGGTGTGAGTCTGATATCTCGTACTTATGCATATTTGAGTGAGCAGTTTATGTGCTAATCGCGCCGCCACATCACATCAAAATGGGTCATAAGCAACGAATGCATATATATTTGTGTTGGATATAAATCTCCAACTATAAGTCCGCTATGTAGAACCCTTGACAGGCGATCTCTTTACTGCTATATTTGCGTGTCACTTTGATGAGACAGTCTTTCCGTCATGAGGGGGAGATTAAAATGTCAACGTTCAACATGAATGACAGGAATTGTCATGGTTTTACCCCACTATGTCTCATCTTGATCCCCTAAAAGTGATGAGATCACATGTACCTACTGTAAACATGTCTGCAAGGATTGATATCCCCTCAAGAGGACATGGTGCCACCAAGAGGAGCTGGAAACGGCACTTCCGCCATGGATGGTGGCATGGTGACGCCACAAGGTGGCATAATGGAATCACAGGTCGTGGGTTCTATTAGAAAGCGTAGGAGACCCATAGGTTCGATGGATTCTCTCCCTAAAAAGAGAGCGAGTTTGGCACAACCTGATCCATTGATCATTGATACTCAAAGTTCATCTCATGAAAGTATTCCGAATTATGGTTATGTCCAAAAAACATCATTGGGGGACGCCTTAACATTAGAACAAATTCCTCAGAATATAGAGATCTCTACAAACTACACTAGTGTACATGAGGACGTGAGATTATTGAGACCAATGACATCAAACCTTGCTCCGTTGAAAAATGCCAACGTAGAGAAAATTGACCTAATTGGAACCATGCAATCCAGGTTGAATTGGATTCACTAATGAAGACGAAGGATTTTGGGCTTGAGATGCCGACACCTCTTGGCATAAAAACTGTTGACATTAATAAATCTTCGTTAGAAAGCATGATGAGAAAAAAGAGATTATAGACTAGCCTAATGGCACAAGGCTTCTCACAACACTCTGGAATCGACTATGAGGAGACATATTCTCTCATAATGGATATCATTGCACTCCACTACCTTTTCAGTTTGGTAGTTTCTGAATAACTGAACATGCAGCTTATGAATGTAATCATTACATATCTTTATAGGGATCTAGATACGAAAATATACATGAAGGTCCCTGATGGACTTCATTTACCCAAATCAAGTGGCTTTAGACCACATAGCACACTTACAATGAGGATGTAACGCTCACTAAATTGACTATTTGATTGGGAAAGGATATGTTGAACTATGCCCACGCGTTTCTATGACAAGTTCTGGATTTACAATTATCCTGGTTTATGTTGATGAACATAATTAGAATCCTTGATGAGTTAAGAGAAAGCTTTGAACACCTGAAATCTGAGTTTGAGATGAAGGACCTTGGAAGAACACAGTTTCATCTAGATTTAGAACTTATATACCGTGTCAATGAATGCTTTGGCATTTTGATAAAGTCAAGATGCACTCCCATGGTCGTCCATAGTCTTAACCCTAAGAGGGATCCGCTTCATCCTAGGGATGATGATGAAGATGTGTTAATAGCAGAAGTGCTTACCTAAGTACAATAGATGCATTATTGTACTTAGCATAATACAAGACCGGACACCTCATTTGATGTGAACTTGTTGGCTGGATGTAGTCTTATACCAACACGACGCCATTGGACTGGTGTAAAGACAATTTTTCGATACTTAAAAGGTATGACAGATATGAGCTTGTTCTATCCCTATAGAGCAAAAAGAATGGACGATAAGATGGAATTGGACTCCATAGTCCCGAAGGCCGTCGTCACCTCCGCCGCCACCAAGGGTGGCTAGCGTCCTCCCTCCCTCGGTCAAAACGATGGTGATGTTTTGATGGGTTTTGCTGATGCAAGATACCTCTCTGACCTGCATAAAAGTCGTTCCTAAAACTGATTGTGTCTTTTCCATGGGAAGCACCGTGATATCTGGAAGGTCTACAAAGTAGACCCCTGTCACTACTTCTTCGAATCATGCAGAGTTTATTGCTCTTCAAGAGGCAGTTCGTGAATGCATATGGTTAAGGTTCGTAGTTTCACATATTCAAAGAATTTGTGGTTTGAAGTCTACCACAGATGAACCTACATGTATTTATGAGGATAATGCAATTGCATGTATTGAACAAATGAAGCAAGGTTTCATCTAGGGTTACAACACAAAGCATATCTCGTCTAAGTTCTTCTACAATCAACAACAGCAACAAACACTTCTTAAGATTGAAGTGAATCAGATACATTCTGAGGATAATGTAGCTGACTTATTTACTGAGTCGTTACCTAAATCAACTTTCTAAAAACATGTGAAGAGTATCGAAATGCAAAAATTATCTGAACTCCCACGATTATAGCAGTTAAGGGGAGATATCAACATCAGGGGGAGGCATGATGTTTACATGTTTAATCTTGAATAGTGAAGGGCTCATTGTACTCTTTTTCTCCTCCTTGAAGTTGTTTTTGTCCCACAAGGTTTTTATTACTCGAGCAAGGTTTTTAACGAGGCAACGTTTGAAGTGCCATGATGTCACAATGACATCATGTTTTGACAGCACATGGGGAATTGTTGAAGGATATCAGGATTATATGTGTCTTACCAAACTAGGATTACTTTATATAGTTGTAATATAAGAGAATGTTATAGATTCCTAGTTCTGTTTAGAATAGGATTCCTTGTACTCAAAGATTATGTACTTATGGGGGCTCCTATTATCAATGAACACACAACTATTCTCCCAATTCTCTCTACAATTCTCTTTTCCTTAAACATATATATATATATATATATATATATATATAAGCACTGCTTGAAACTTGAGTCCATATTTTTATCAAGTGCTTCACAGATCAATATAGACTTCTTTACTCATATGATATGTGACTTATTAAGTTTAAACAATATCTCAGAAATTCAAACTCTCTCTCTCTCTCTCTCTCTCTCTCTCTCTCTCACTCTCACACATTGCTTATTTTGACATGATGGAATTTGTCTCTCTCTCACTCATTGCTTATTTTGACATCAGTGAATGGCCAATGTTCTTGAAAATTTGATGGAATTTATGGACTCTGTTTCATACACAGACATATAACTATACCATAAGTCCATGAAAATGTATGTTTATTCAAGCTGCGAGCTTTTATTTGCTGGAGTTAATGTGGATAAGTAAATTACATAAACAACCTTACATAAGCTAACAGCTATATCATTGTTTGAGAAGTAGAAGCTCAGCAGAAGCAGGTTCTAGCTAGCTAGTGTTTAAGATTTTGCTAAAGCAAGAAATCTTGCTCTTCGATCTTTGCAATGGGTCAACATTGCACTACGATCATTAAGGGTCTCTTTGATTGTGGGAATCTCCTTGAACCTTTGAATCCATGCATGTAAGCGAGGTAAGCTTTCGACTTCAATTGCTTTAACCCCAACTACTTCACTCAAGACTTCCAGCCACCAAGCTAGCCATCCAAATTCTAAATCAGCCATTCCAATCTCGTCTCCACCGAAAAACTTCTTATCACTGAGGCCCTGCTCTTCCAAGATTCTCAGCTGCTTCTACTGTTCTTCTGTTGCTTTCACTTATTGTTCTCCCTCAGTAAAGAAAAATCCAAACAGGGCTGGGCTCTATGTCACACAAACATCTATATTAGTTTAGTTGGATAAAATTCGATCTTTTGTTAGTTGTTAGATAGTCAAGTGTCAACTAGTTACATAAACAAACATTAGACAAATGACTCATTTGACAATATATATATATAACGTAGTAAAAATAGTTGAGCGATCATTACTTACCTTGTCCTCTCCGAACTTTATCCAGAATCGAGCCAGAGCTGGTCCATAAGGGTCTTTAATTAGGAAGCAAGGGGTTCTGTAGCCATGTACTCAAGAATGACAGCAGACTCTGTAATTGGTTTTCTAACATGAACAAGAACCGGAACCTTCTTATAGACTGTATTGTACTTTAGATGACGGTCACTCTTGTTGTATAACACATCCTCCTCTACATATTTATAGTCTACACCTTTGATAGGTTTTGCTGATGCAAGATACCTCTCTGACCTACACAAAAGTCGTTCCCAAAACTGATTGTGTCTTTTCCATGGGAAGCACCATGATATCTTGAAGGTCTACAAAGCAGACACTTGTTGCTACTTCTTTGAATCATGCAGAGGTTATTGTTCTTCATGAAGCAATTCATGAATGCATATGTTAAAGGTCCATAGTTTCCCATATTCAACGAATTTGTGGTTTGAAGTCTACCACAGGCGTACCTATGTTTATTTAATTATGAGGATAATGCAACTTGTATTGAACAAATGAAGCAAGGTTTCATCAAGGGCTACATCAAGCATATATCACCTAAGTTCTTCTACAATCAACAACAACAAACACTTCTTAAGAATGAAGTGAATTAGATACATTTTGAGGATAATGTAGCTGACTTATTTACTAAGTCATTACCTAAATCAACTTTCGAGAAACATATGAAGAGTATCGGAATGCAAAAATTATCCGAACTCCCTCAATTATAGCAATCAAGGGGAGATCTCGACATCAGGGGGAGGCATGATGTTTACATGTTTAATCTCAACTAGTGAAGGGCGCATTATACTCTTTTTCTCCTCCTCGAGGTTGTTTTTGTCCCATAAGGTTTTTATTACTTGAGTAAGATTTTTAACGAGACCACGTTTGAAGGGCATGGTGTCACGATGACATCATGTTTGGACTGCACATAGGGGATTATTGAAGGATATCAGGATTATATGTGCCTTACCAAACTATGATTACTTTATATAGTTGTAATAGGAGAGAATACTCTAGATTCCTAGTTCTGTTTAGAAATAGGATTCCTTGTACTCAAAGATTATGTACTTATACTCCCTATATATAGGGGCTCTTATTATCAATGAAAGACACAACTATACTCCCAATTCTATCTACAATTCTCTTTTCCTTAAACATATATAATCACTGCTTGAAACTTGAGTCACATATTTTTATAAGTGCTTCATAGATCAATAGAAGACTTCTTTACTCATATGATATGTGACCTATGAAGTTTAAACAATATCTCAGACATTCAAACTCTCTCTCTCTCTCGCATTGCTTATTTTGACATCAGTGAATGGCCAATGTTCTTGAAAATTTGATGGAAGTTATGGACTCTGTTTCATACACAGACATATAACTATACCATAAGTCCATGAAAATGTATGTTTATTCAAGCTGCGAGCTTTTATTTGCTGGAGTTAATGTGGATAAGTAAATTACATAAACAACCTTACATCAGCTAACAGCTATATCATTGTTTGAGAAGTAGAAGCTCAGCAGAAGCAGGTTCTAGCTAGCTAGTGTTTAAGATTTTGCTAAAGCAAGAAATCTTCTCTTCGATCTTTGCAATGGGTCAACATTGCACTGCGATCAGGAAGGGTCTCTTTGATTATGGGAATCTCCTTGAACCTTTGAATCCATGCATGTAAGCGAGGGAAGCTTTTGACTTCAATCGCTTTAACCCCAGCTACTTCACTCAAGACTTCCAGCCACCAAGCTAGCCATCCAAATTCTAAATCAGCCATTCCAATCTCGTCTCCACCGAAAAACTTCTTGTCACCGAGGCCGTGCTCTTCCAAGATTTTCAGCTGCTCCAGCCGTTCTTCTATTGCTTTCACTTGTTGTTCTCCTTCAGTCTTGAAAAATCCAAACAGGGCTGGGCTCTATGTCACACAAACATCTACATTAGTTCGAGTTAGATAAAATTCGATTTTTTGTTAGTTGTTAGACAGTCAAGTGTCAACTAGTCACATAAAAAAACATGCGGCAAATGACTCATTTGACAATGAGGCATTTCATTTTACACCCAATACTTTTTTTTTTTTTGAAATAGAAGTTGATTTCATAGATCAACAGCCAATAGGCTAGAGTCTATAATAACTTAGATATGCAAACCTCGGCAAGAAAATCCGAACTAAACTATCTAAGCTAGAGCAGATCATTATAATCTCTGGAATGCTGGCATTTAAGTGAGCCTATACAAGAATGAAAAAACCTCGCCTCCTACTGAAAATAAATAATTCAACTAGCCCCCACCTGCCAATCACGCAATTGTGGTACAAGCAAGTGACTAGAAATGTCATAGAAGACTCATAAAAGTTAATCAAACCTTACACAAGCTCATACCCTAATACATTAGGGCCCAGATTGCCTTGACTTGAGCCCAAGCCCAATTCAAAACTGGCCTAGCAGGAATAGTCCCCTGCCTTATCAGCCCAAGGTTGATCCCAGGCCCAGAGACCCAAACCCAAGCCAATAGAGGAGAAGCATCACTGCTCGTTGCTCCTTTGCCACCACCGCCGTACCCGACGAGTGTACCAGTCGAATAGCTCTGGCGGCCGGCTTTTCCAACCGTACATCTCCATCTCGAGGAAAGACCATTGAAGACTCGGCCTGCTACACCCCTCGAACGCCGAACCTTGTAGTAGTCCCCCCGCAGCCTACAAGCATGTCGCCACCGCACCCAATTCAGCGACCACCAAGCCCAGGCCAAGCCAGTCCTTCCACGGTCAAGATGTCCATATGAGAAGCCGTGTCACACCGCAGCCGCTCCTCAGACCTAATCTACCACAGCCGTGCAATGTCCACAGGTTAGACAGATCCAGGAATCCACCCACCCAAATGCCGTAGATATCCAAAGCCGACGACGCAGGGCAAAGTACCTAGACCGGAAGACCGTTGATCTAACAAGATTCGACGGAGCTCTAGCGTGCCAAACGAAACCCTAAGAGAGGCCGCCACTTGAATAAATATTAAACCCTAGCTACATTCAGCTAACAGTATTTTACACTCAAATTTGATTACACTTATTAGATTAAACCCATGCATGATTTTTTGTTTAATATACACTCAAATATGTTGATAAGGTTGATTACATATATAAATTCTCATTAAGTGACATAGAAAATAAAACATGTTTTTGTCAAAAATTTCTTAATATGCCACAAGCTCTAAACAAATACACTTGATGAACTAGACCCTTGAATATTGAAGCTCTCGTAATCAATACCTAGATCGAGGTTTATGTATGATTTTCTCTATTTTGTGGTCTGTTTTTTCTATATAAAAGGTATCTTATATTTCTCATATAAACATTTGAATGGAAAGCAAACATAGGTTAATAACATATTATACAGTTGTTCTATTTGTAAGGTATTTACTAAAAAGGTACCTCATCAGTACAATGTTTTTATTTTATTTTTTATTTTTAGAGAATTTGATTTCAGGTATGTATCTAACATATAACGTAGTAAAAATAGTTGAGTGATCATTACTTACCTTGTCCTCTCCGAACTTTGTCCAGAACCGGGCTAGAGCTCGTCCATGAGGGTCTTTAGGAAGCAAGGGGTTATGTGGCCATGTCTCTTCGATGTACTCAAGAATGACAGCGGACTCTGCGATTGGTTTTCCGGCATGAACAAGAACCGGAACCTTCTTATGGACTGGGTTGTACTTTAGAAGACGGTCACTCTTCTTGTATAAGACGTCCTCCTCTATATACTCATAGTCTACACCTTTGAGTTTAAGTGCCCAGATGACCCTGTAAACAAATGGACTAGGCCAAGCTCCTAACAATGTAACTTGTGCCATTTTGCGTTCTGTTTTGATCCTAGACTGGTTTCTACATGTATATATATGCCTCACATTCAATGTACAAGGTAAGGAAGGATAGAGGCCAATTTGTCCTTTGTTTGCTATTGTTGACTTTACTATTCATATGTAATTGGTATACATCTTAGAGATAAGATATTGTTTTGCGCCCCAAATTCTGAAGATCGATCATGTTTTTCCAACAAAAACAAAACTTGTCAAGCAAGTTGCACTAGTTGATTAATTATTCTTTTTAAAGTCGACCAGAACTTTTGACTACAAAATTTAAAAAGCAGAACGAAGCCAATCATTATCTTGAAGACAGGTGTTGGAGAGGGAAAGAAAGCACCTGCTTACGGAAATGGAAGAAGTGAAGCTGCTGGGAACATGTCCCAGTCCTTTTCGTTACAAGAATCATATGGGCTCTAAAACAATGTGTTAGGTACTGAATATGTGGAAGAGAACCTTGTTAAGAAGATTAGTCTTGTTTTGAAGTATAACCTGGTTAATAAGAAGATTCCGGTGCTCGTTCAAGGAGCATTCTCACTAAATAGAGATCTTTAGAAATGATCATATCTTCTAGTATGCTCCACCAAATGTAACAGCATTCCGAGTCTTCAAACCACATAAATTTAAGCTACTATCTTTGTTCAAAAACCAGTTCTATATACAGAACCGAACCAGTTGAAAGCGGTTACTCGAAATAAGCTTTGGAAACTCAAGGCAAGGTGAAGTTTTAAATAGATAAACATGGGAACGTTACATGGCATGGTGTATATAGTTGTATACAGAGTTAAAGTTACAAAGGCTCAGATTATACCTTCAGACATAGACTAGGATGATAACGTACATGAGAAAAGAGGAGGGAAGATTGTACAGGAATTCTTTGCATCTGATAGAAAGCCTCTGCACATAAATATGCATAAAGCAATGAACTGTTGGCAAAAACTTATTGAATTTGAATCTTAAGACATCAAACAATGATAAAGAAAGGACTGGCCAAAGAAAGAAGAGAAACAGAGATTCCGGTGAATACATTTGAGGAGGTGTGCCACAGAATCCCTTGGTTTTGGGATGACCCTTATGAAGGCAAGGTAAATTTTGATCATATATTCAACCAAATCTCAATGAGAATTGTTATATATGCTAGCACAAGAGATGCAGACTTCTTTTAAGAGCAGAGCTTGATAATTGATCAGATGATCAATCGATGAAACATAACTTTAGCTCAGTTAAGAAGTTGCAAACTGAACGGAACCCCAATTTCCCTAGACCAGACCGCATTGCACTACGTGAGTAAAGTGAATATGATCAGAATTAGATGGTTAGATGATTATGGTTTAAGTAAAGGACATAGGATCATAGTAATAGAACTTTCAGTGTATATACTCAAAATTGCTTGATAACTGGCACTTGCAATCTCAACAAGGCTATAAATGAAAGACTAGGCCATATAAACAGGCTTCGGTGTTGCTGAATTAAATTCTGCATAAACTGGCAACATTCTAATTATGTCGTGTTGTAAATTCTATAATTGGTCTTATTCTGTGTTTAAAGACAAGGTAGAAACACATTGGAGGTTGTACAGGTACAGTGTTGTTGCATTACATATTGTTGTCTTCATAGCTCTGGTTTTTTACCAAAATATTCTTCTTAATTAAAATGGAGTGGAGGCTTGGATTCAACTCCATATAAAAAGTTACATGAGCTGGTGGACAAGTAAAACACACATGCATTAGAAAGATCTTCTCTTATTCAGTCACTAACAGTACTTGATGTGATTGAAACTATTCACTGTATTATTCCTTGTTTATTGTTTATGTCACAACTCACAACTCACAACCATTATTCTTACCCGCTACATGTGCTGTTGTTTGAAATTAAGAGTAGGATATCAAGTCGTCGCTGGCTTGGTAAACTTCTCCCTTAGCCGTTTGAAATAGGCTACCAGCCGAGTGTGGTCAGGATGATTTTCTTTAATCACAGGAACCTGCTTGAAATTTCTAATCCATGCGTGCAAGCGAGGGAAGCTATTGGCTTCGAGAACTTGTACACCAGATGCTTCTTCCATGGCCTCAAGCCAGAATGCTAGCCATCCCATGGATAAGTCTGTCATTCCAATGTTGTCACCATCAAAGAACTTCTTCTCCTCAGGGCCATGGTCTTCTAAGATCTTCAGATACTCCTGGGCTTCTTTTACTGCTTTTATTTGCTCTTCTCCAGCTCTTTTATAGAATCCGACAAAGTTCTGTATCTAAATTGCACAAAATAGCCAGGCAACATTTTATTTTCATTAGGAGAAACTCTCTATGAAGAAAGGCAGGTATGTATGATTACCTTGTCACCAACAAACTTTATCCAAAATCGAGCCATGGCCCTCGCATGAGGGTCTGTTGGAACTAGAGGGTTCTGCGGCCAGGTCTCGTCAATGTACTCCAGAATAATACCCGACTCTACGATCGTCTTTCCACCATGAACAAACACTGGAACCTTCTTGTGCACTGGGTTGTACTGAAGAAGCAAATCAGTCTTGTTCCATATGTCCTCTTCTTGATATTCATATTCGACTCGCTTGAGTTTCAGAGCCCATGTAACCCTGTAAACATATGGACTTGTCCAGAATCCTATTACCTTCACTTCCTCCATATTCGTTTAGTTTCGGCTCATCTTCTTACTCTACTGGGTATATATATATATATATAGCTGAAGATTCTGATCTGCCATAAGTTACTGTTCGGCCTTTAAAATAGGTCAACATTGTCCTGCTTTCTGTAAGAGGAAGTTTACCCGTTGGGTCATCAGGTCACCCACTATTCACTACTTTTTAGTGCTAATTTCACCATCTGAGTCATGAGCGTAGTGTATTTCGTGCCCTGGGTCACTCTGTACAGTGTTCTGGGTCACCATGGTGACCTATTTCGTGCCCTGGGTCACGGACACAGTGTATTTTGTGACCCAGAAAATGAAAATATACATTAAAAAGTAGTGAATAGTAGATGACCAGTGACTCAAGCTCTAAGGGTCTCTCTGATTGTTGGATTTGTCCTTTGTTTACTTTTGTTGACTTTTCATACGTAGCTGGTAAATTTCGCTATATTTGAATATCATGTTTCTTAAACAAAACGATACTAGTCGAGAAAGTCATACTAGACGATTAATCTTCCTAAAGTTAACCATAACATTTGACTACAAATTGATAAAGCACACCGAAGCCAATCCTTATGTTGAGGACAGGTGTTTAAGAGGGAAATAGAACACTTGTTTACAGAAATGGAACAAGGGAAGCTGCTAGGAACATCTTCGTTACAGTCTCTAAAATTCAAGTATGAATATGTGGAAGAGAACCTTATTAAAAAAGATTAGTCTTCTTTGGAAGTATAACCCGGTTGATAATAAGATTACGATCATCAAACAAAAGATACTGAACAAGAAAAGCCAAAGACAGAAGTCACTAGTCCTTGAACAAGAGGAACAGAGGTTCTGGTGAATACACTGAGGACGTGTGGCCACAGAATCCCTTGCTTTTGGGATGACCCATATGAAGGCAAGGTAAATATTGTGCATATATTTATCCAGATATATATGCTAGCACAAGAGAAGCAGACTTCTTTTAAAGATTAGCTTGATAATTGAACAGATGATCAATCGATGAAATATAACTTTAACTCAGTTGAGAAGTGATCTGCAAACTTAACAAAACCTCTATCGCGTACACTAGACCAGACCGCATTGCACCATGTGAATAGAGTGAATATGATCAGAATTAGATGGCTAGGCGATTATGGTTTGCTTGATCTTTTACATGTAAGAATGATGTTCACAAGAATGCAAGGTTTGTATGTTAACGAGTTGAAACTTATCTTCCATTTTGTACGAGCATCAAGGTAAAGATAGTCCAACGAAAGTAACAACAATTCAATGCAATAAGGGGTTGAATTAGGCATATCTCGAGGAGCTTTCTCACACCATCCATAGGCTTGGAAATGATCACATAATTCTACTAGAATGGCTCAGCCCTGAAGGCTGCAACCGCAATCTGAGTCTTTAAAGTACATAAAACTCAAGCTACTATCTTTATTCCAAGCCCAGTTTTATTTGGATGTAAGCTTTGGAAAATTACTAGGGGTGTGCAAAACACGGTACAAACCGGCCAAACCGGTCAAAACCGACAGGTAAATATGGTTTGGTTAAGGTTTTTTAACTTAAAAAATTGAAATCCGGTTCAATACCGAACCAAACCATTTATGAATTGGGTTGGTTTGGTTTCTCTTTTGCTTAAACCACCGAACTCGAACCGACCGGTATGTTTGAAATATAATAAGAAAAAGTGTTGAATATAAATATATATATATATATATTCATTTGTCCAGTCGTTGTAACTTGCAAGTAAGTTCTAAGTATCCAATTATAACTTTATTCTCAAATGATATACTACCATATCGAATCCAATGCCCAAAGGCTTAGAAGTCTAATATATAATTGCTACGATTAATTTGATCCTCTCATATCACATATCTCAATCTCTCATTCTCTAACCTTTAATACTACCATATTAAGCTAGTATTTAAGCTAAGCCATCAAATAATTCAATCACTTTCAATCTATTCTAGATTTTGATTTTTGGATTTAATTATTGTATTTTAAATTTAGATTATGCTTATTTAATATAATTTTTATTATTTAGATTGAATTTAACTAGATTTTTTTCATAAATAGTATGTTAATATAATATAGGTTAAAACCGCCTAACCGACCAAACCAAACAATCTTTAATTGGATTATATTGGATCGGGTTAAGGTTTTTTCTTTTTAATGACCGATTGTCCAAAATGCTTAAACTGCTCATTTTAGTATAAAGACGGTTTAGAGTCAAAACCGAACCAACCAAATCCGTGTGCAGGCCTAAAAATTACAACTAGGAAAAATTCTGAAAAGAAAAACTGTGGGAAAACAAATAAGCTGGGTTTAAAGTTGAAGGGCTCTGAATACTGAATACAAAGCTTGAAACAAAAAACTAGGATAATAATATGAAAAAAGAGTCTCCTATGCGGGAAATCTTTACATCCGATAAAATGCCTTAACACATAAATATACACAAAGAATAAACTGTTTGCAAAACTTATTGAGTTTGAATCTTGACTCTTGAAACAATGATAAAGGACTTGCCAAAGAAATAGAAGAATGTTGATCATCAAACAATAGATATTAAAACCAAGAAAACCGTAGAAATATTACTCCAGGTTGAAAAAGAAAGAGGTCGCTAGTTCCTGAACAAGAGCAACAGTTCTGGCAGCACACATAGTTGCTGTAAAGTCATCCCAACATCCTTCAAACAGAGAATCTATCACTTAAACAAATCCATATAAGAATATCTAAAGAGACATTAAATCCACCCTAGCACTTGTATTTGGAGTTAAGATGCAAAAACAAACATAGCATTATGATTTAAGTAACATGCTCTATATATATATATATATATATATATTGTTGTAAATATTTGTGGATAATCATGTAAATAGATGATGAGTAATAGGTGCCTATCCCTATAGATTGGTGATTGATAGGTTGTAATTGTAGGAGTGATTGGATTGTAATTAAGCATTACCCTTTTGTGCACACCATGTAGTCCTATATAAGGCTCCTCATGGTGAGATGAATAAGACACACAATCTGATTCTCTGTGTCCAAACTCTCTCTCTCTCTCAAAATTTTTTCTGTTTTACAACACGTTATCAGCACGAAGCTCTAACCAAAGCTCTAGCCAAGAAAAAAAAAACCCCCCTGCTGCAGCCTGTTTGCACGCCCAGAAACCTCTTGATCGGGACGTCAGATAAAAAACTTTCCTTCATCAAAGTTGTTCGTCTCTGCCTCTTCTTTTTGACCTCCAAATTTCATCCATATTGGAGTTGTTTTTAGACCTGTACACCATTTGAAGTGGCAGCTGTTCAGAAGAGAATCTGCTCCGTGTTCATGACTAGCTCTAAGATTTGGATCGAATAGCTTTGAGATTCGGGATTTCCTACCAGAAGAGGTGAATAGTTCTTGGATTGGCTGAGAAGACAACCTTCTCAGTTCTGCACACATAAGCTGAAGATTCATCCGTTCTTCATCAAGTAATGTTTTCCAAAATCTAATTTCATATTCATGTTTATTGAGCCTAATGATTGAATATGAACAATCACCATGATGCATGAACCCTAATATTTGGTATATACATATTTTATATATTCGTTTATGTGTCTTGGTTTATTTGGCTTTGGATTGTTTGGTTGGAAAAGAAAAAAAAGGTTAGGATTCTTGGATTTGAAGCATTTGGTCCAGTAGTACCATATAGTGCATACCAATTAAAAAACAAAAGAAAAGGGATTTTGCTCCTGGGATTCGAACCCAGCCACATCATGCATTAGCCTAGCACATTGTCCACTATGCCACTATGGCTAGCTGGAATTTATCAACACCATTTAATATTAATACTGTCATAAGCAGATTCAACTCCATATAATTATTGGTGATTGATCAATTGATTCAACCTGTGATTTGATTTTGATTGATTTTATCCAAAGCAATTACCATTGTAATTTATGCTCATTACCACAATCACTTCATTATCACATTGAGACAATTCTGAATTATTGCCTGAATTATGATAGAAGAATTATGGGCTTAATTTTTGGTTACACAAATTTGAATCTGCCATTATAATTCTTTATGCTAGAAGCATTATTGGCTAAATTATTACGTGATTATTACATAAATATTATGCCAGAAGTATTTGCTAAATTTATTACCTATACGTAATGCCAGAAGCATTAATGGGATTTGAACCCATTTCCTTAGGTATATAACCGCTGCATTAATTTATTATGTTACGATTTAATAACATATTGAATTTGGTTTGTTATAATTGTGAATATTAATAGAGGCTGAGTCAGAAGCTCAAATCAAGCCCAAAGTCATAACAACAAATTCGAGCCAGAAGCTTAGGCCCAAGTTGTAAGGCCAGAATAGCAGCTCACTACATGTTACCATGACAAAAGTTATGAATCTTCTCAAAGTAGGCTCATCCAGTTGGATGCGATGTCTAGGTAAGGTTCAAATGAGGCTGTGTACTTAAGTGAGCCTCGCTCCACCTAAACCTCATCCTTCCTTAACTGGTCGTATTCAATTGGAGTTACCGAAATGGTTGAGTAATAATTTTTCATTCCTTGGCAGACCAGCCTGAGCCCAGCAGGCCCACTCTCCCTCCATGGGACCAAGCAGCCCAGCATGCCTCACACACCATTTGACTTACGCATGAAAGCCCGGGTCACAAGCCTGTAGACTAAGCCCGATAGGCTTCACCATCAAGCCCACTCCTTCTTTGGTCCAGCAGAATCAAAATAAAAATGATTTCATATTGTAAAATCATATTGTAAATAAATTCACCATATCTAATATGTGTAATTAATTGCCAGAAGCATTTATTCACATAATTGTGTGATAATTAATATGTTATTTACTAGCATGCAATTAATATCTCAATTGATTTATGATTTCCATTTATCCAATTTGTGAGATATTATTACAATTTACCTTTTTCAATATTATTGTGTTACTTGTCTGAATTTTCGCACTAGAATATATGTGTAGAAAATGCAGGTACCTAATGAACTAGAAGTTCTAAATGAACCGTAGTTCATATAAATCGAACTTGTAGTTTCGATAATGCCGTTTAAGAAACTTGAAGTTTCCTTTCATAAATTCACCACACATGATAAAACCAGTAGATTTTACATGTCTAATCCGATTTTTCATACCATGTTATAGAACCTGAAGTTCTCATTACTTGCTTATGGATGATATTACCCAAAGCACTAATATTATTTGTTCCTTTCCTGTAAGAAATGTCAAATCTCAACATGTTTGACTTTGTTGCTTTGGAGGTCTCCAGAAGAAACTATCTAAAGTGAACTCAAGATGTGAAAATTCATCTGACTGCAAAGAAGATGAGATCAACAATCGATATTGACAATGTCGTCACTGAGGCTTTTAAGGCGAGTGCCATAATGTTCATAAAGAAACATATGGAGACAGCACTCCAAGTTAAGTACCCGATTAAGAGGATACACAGACTCTTTGGGTTGCTCTGGAAGAGCACTTTCACCATCAGATGACCATTTTCTTGCTTGAAGCAAGACATGATTGGCAGAACAAAAATAACCCATATGACCGTCATCCAAGTGGCCAAGGCCTATGTTGTGGGAACCGTGATGCCCTAACTCAACAAGCCTGAGTTGAAAGGAACGCTGGTCAGGCCTGTCGCCACCAGAATCAGCATGATCTTTGTTATCGATGTGGAAGAATTGACTGCTGGTCCCGCACCTGTTATGCGATAGCCGAAGCAATAGATGAGTATTACGCCGATCGCGGAACTCGAAATACCAACTTTATTAAAGGGTCATTTTCTATTGATTCCACACTAGAGATCACGAATTTTCAGGCAGTTACTGAACATACTGAGGATTAGAACTCGAAGACATGGGTATAATTGGCCCCTTGTGCCATATCTATTTCATCTTAATGAATGAAACATCTTCGGATTTTGGTGATTTATGTTTTCAATTATTTTGGATTATAGAAATGTGGTTATGTTCGAATATATTTAATTCAATAAACTTATTCATACATGTGATCCATTGAATTAAATAAATGAATAGGCATATTCTGTGGGGAAATTTGTTGTCTGGTTAAAAGGCTATTACGCACACCATACTCCCAGATCGGAGATATTTTCAAACTTATTGTCTATTCATACCTCTGTGACAGCCGTATCAGGGCAATCCAACCTGATAGAGGGCTATGGCAAAGCCTACTTTATGTTGTCCAATGGTACTGAACTTACCATTAATGAGGCCTATATTCTCCACATTCCAGAAGAACGTTATTGAGTATTAAGGATATTCGAACCAACGGTTATCACGCTGAAACCACTGAGAAAAATGCGTGGAATATCTTTGTATAACCTCCGAGTGTGCAGCCAGAAGCGTATATTGGAGAAATTGAAATCTGTTAGCTAGAAGCTAACTAATTCAAGCAACTACTTGCTATGGCATGACCTTTTGGGACACCCAGGTCAAAGTATGATGCACTGTATCCTCAACTCATCGTAGGTGCAACCCCTTCTGAATAAGGGTCCTGTATATAATGACACACTATGCCATACTCGTTAAGAATATTTAATACTAGACCATCATATGCAAACTAGTACACACACCACCATTTTTCTGCACAGAATGCCAAGGGAAATTTGTGGACATATCCAACCACCATGTGGACCAGTTAAATATTAATGGTTTTGGTTGTTGATGTATCGACAAAGTGATCACATGTTACACTACTGTCCATAAGAAAATACTGCTTTTGCTAAACTCTCACCCAGATCATGAAATTGAGGGTTCACCACTCGGATTATCCCATAAAGTCTATAAGACTTGATAATACCGGAGAGTTTACATCGAAGACTTTCGATGATTATTGCATATCCCTTGGGATTGATGCTGAACATATAGTTCCCTATGTTCACACCCAAGATGGTCTCGCAAATAGAATCTTGGTAATGCGCACCAAGCTCCTAGTTTTTGTGTGGGGCTATGCAATCTTGCATGCAGCTATGTTGGTCCCGTTGAGGCCACTGCTACCCAACCTTACTCCGCGTTACAGTTGGTGACTGGGTACGAACCTGATGTTTCGCACTTACGCGCATTTTGGTATGCAGTCCTCGTGCCAATTGTGCCGTCACAACGTACAAAATTGGGTTCTCAACAAAGGATGGGCATACATGTCGATTATGAATCCCATCCATTATGTGCTCTTTCGAGCCCTTGACAGGCGATCTCTTTACCGCTAGATTTGAGAATTGTCACTTTGATGAGACAGTCTTCCCGCCGTTAGGGGGAGATAAGAACGTTACCGTTCCTGATGAACGACGTGAATTGACGTGGAATGTCCCCACTATGTCTCATCTTGATCCCCGAACCGCACAATGTGATAATGAAGTGTGGAGAATTTAGATCTACAAGTGTAGCCCAAAATGCCAGACGTTTTCTCTGATCTAGCTAAAGTGACGAGATCATATATACCTGCTGCAAATGTGCCTGCAAGGATAGATGTCCCTGTAGGATGTGTCGTCCCAGATGGACGAGGTACGACCATGGCGGCTAACCAGTCATATGTCCCTGCCCAGAAGTGAGGTAGACCATTAGGTTCGAAGGATTCTTATCCCCAGAAGAGGGTAAACTTGGCACAAACGAATCCTCTTGACATCACAATCTCAAACCGATTCATCTCACGAGATAAATCCGGATTATGGGTATGTCCTAGAAGAGACTATGTTGGGGGACGCTCCAACATTTGAACCCACTCCCGAGAATAGAGAAATCTCGGTAAATTTAGTAAGATTTGGAATCGGATTGAGATTATCATTGATGATATATTAGTATTTGCGGTGGCCACCGAAACTATAATATGCGATGACCTCGAACCTTGCTTTGTTGATCAATATCAATGAAAAGACGACTGGCTAAAAAAACAAAGGAAATAAGCAATCCAGGTCAAAATAGATTCCTTAACAAAGAGAAAGGTGTTTGGACCTGTTGTTCCTACACCTCCCCATGTTAAACCCGTAGAATTTAAATGGGTATTTGTAAGGAAGCGTAATGAGAAAAACGAGATTGTGATACACAAGACTCGTCTAGTGGCGCAATAATTTTCTCAACGCCCTGTGGTTGATTACGAGGAGACTATTCTCCCGTAATGGACGTCATAACGTTCCACTACCTTTTCATTTGGTAGTTTCCGAAAAACTGAATATGCAGCTTATGAATGTGGTCACAGCTTATCTCTATGGGGATCACGACACAGAGATATACATAAAAGTTCCAGAAGGACTTAATATACCCGATGCAAATAGTTCTAGACCACGGAACACGCTCTTTCATTAGTTTTGAGGCGTTCACTTTATGGATTGAAACAATCCAGACGGAGGTGGTATAACCGTCTAAGTGAATATTTAATCGGGATGGGATATGTGAATAATAAACTATGCCCATGCGTGTTTATTAAGGAAACAAGTTCCTAGTTTGGAATTGTGGCGGTCTATGTCAATGACATGAATTTGATCGATACTGAAGAGATCAAGGAAACCGCAAAGCACCTGAAGTTGGAATTTGAGATGAAAGGCCTTGGGAGAACAAATTATTGTCTCGACCTGGAGCCCGAGCACAGTGCAGATGAAAGTTTTGGTCCATCAACCAAATTACATCCAGAAGATGTTAAGATGCTTTAATGAGGATAAAAGCAAGCACACCCATGGTCGTCTAAAGTCTAAGAGAATCGTATCGTCCTGCAGATGATAACGAAGAGATATTGGTGCCAGAAGTCCCATATCTAAGTGCAATAGGCGCATTATTGTACTTGGCTTAATTCCCTAGACAAGACATCTCATTCGATGTGAACTTGTTAGCTAGATATAGCTCTGCGCCAACACGTAGCCACCGGAATGGCATAAAAGACATTTTTCGCTACCTTAGAGGTACAGGGATATGGGCTTATTCTATCCCTATGCATCAAGGAATGGATCAAACCCCTTGATCCTCAGAATGATGCTCGTTGTTGGATATGCTGATATAGACTATCTATCAGACCCGCACAAGGCATGTTCCCAGATTGGTTATGTCTTTACCCATGGGAATACTGCAATTTCTTGGAGGTCTACGAAATAGACACTTGTTGCTACCTCTTATAATCATGCTGAGATACTAGCTCTTCACGAAGCAGTATGTGAATGTACATGGCTGAAAGTCGTTACAAAGCATGTTCGAAGCACATGTGGACTGTAGTCCACCACTGATGAACCAACCATTATCTACGAGGATAATGCTGCTTACATAGAGCAGATAAAGAGTTTCATCAAAGGAGACAAAACCAAACATATTGTACCGAAGTTCTCCTTCAATCAGCAACAACAAGAGCATCAGAAGATTGAAGTTAAGCAGATTTGATCTAAGACAGTCATGCAGACCTCTTTACCAAGTCACTACCAAAGTCTACATTCCAGAAGCATGTTCAAGGTATTGGTCTACGTAAACTATCTGAATTACCTAACATGTAATTTTCAGGGGGAGTCGAAATCAGGGGGAGTATCCTGAAGCATACCACTTGACCATCGTGTACTCTTTTTGTCCTTCGTCCAGGGTTATTTTGTCCCACTGGGTTTTGTTACCTGGCAAGGTTTTAACGAGGCACATCTTTGCATGGTCACCCCAATTATAGTACATCCTGAAGATGCTTTGATTTGACATATATGCATTTGCTCATCTTTTCCCTTCGACCACGGGTTTCTCCCACTGGGTTTACCGGGCAAGGTTTTGGTGTAGCAACTCTAATGCATCCCTCTCGTAGACATACTACCTACTTATGGTGCTGATAAGAAGACTTCACCTATCTCTAAAGCTGTGATACTGCCACTCCACACTCAAGCGCGTTGTGCTCTTTTTCTCCTTCGACCAAGATTGTTTTTTTCCCACAGGGTTTTTATTACTTGGCAAGGTTTTTGACGAGGCAACTTAGAAGCGCTCAGCCTATGCAACACTATTGACATGGAATATCCAAGGGGGAGTGTTGTAAATATTGTGGATAATCATGTAAATAGATGATGAGTAATAGGTGCCTATCCCTATAGATTGGTGATTGATAGGTTGTAATTGTAGGAGTGATTGGATTGTAATTAAGCATTACCCTTTTGTGCACACCATGTAGTCCTATATAAGGCTCCTCATGGTGAGATGAATAAGACACACAATCTGATTCTCTGTGTCCAAACTGTCTCTCTCTCTCAAAAATTTTTCTGTTTTACAACATATATATATACAGATCCTATCCAGAGCGAGGCATCGCTTTGAAATTTCAGAGCGAGGTTAGGGTTTAGGGTCACTTTTCGGTCGCATATCCATATCTCAACCGTTCAGTTTTTAGGTACTAATGTATAGATCATCTCTGCAAAATTTCAACGAAATTGATGGTCTTTAAGGTATCTAACTTGCTTAAACCAATGGACGAACTGAATCTGTTCAACCTGAACCGTACTAGCTTTAAGGCAGTTATCAATGCCTTAACGACCATCAATTTGGCTGAAATTTTGCAGAGATGATCTATACATTAGTACCTAAAAACTGAACGGTTGAGATGTGGATATGCGACCGAAAAGTGACCCTAAACCCTAGCCTCGCTCTGAAATTTCAAAGCGATGCCTCGCTCTGGATAGGATCTGTATATATATATATATATATATATATATATATATAGATGGAAGACAGATAGACAAACATATCATTAAGATTAAGTGATATAGTCTATCAGGATATTGGTGTGTGTGTGTGTGTGTGTGTGTGTGTGTATATATATATATATATAGATGGAAGACAGACAAACAAACATATCATTAAGATTAAGTGATATACTCTATCAGGATATTGGCTTAGTTGAGCCTATTTAATACACCCAACAAGAAAAAAACTTCCTCACATTACTAAGCATTTTTAAAACAACCAACTTATAGCCTTGAGAACTCCTACAAAAAAAGATATCAATATAGGAAGCAATTAAGCTTTGATATTTCTCCATCACCCTCTTCAAAACCTTCACAGTTCTGGGCATCAAAAAGCACAAGCTGTTTGTAGCTCAGCAGTAGCGTAACAACACCATCCCTTTCAGTGCGACAATTTCTAGCAAAACAATTCTGAAGGTTTGGCAGCGAGTTCACAATTGTGGATGCCTCAACTTCACCGATAGTGGCGTGAAAAATGTTTAAATCTGTAAAATACTTGTAGTGAGTGCCAATCTGCACAAGGATTCTATCCAAAACATTGTAGCAGAGGACACTTTCTGATGCCAACAAAACCTTAAAATGTTTACTCAAACCTTGAGGGCAACTCCTTTCAAACTATTTCGGAATTCTAACCATGCCTCCCCCAAAAAAACACCGACTCCAAAAATTTCCACTTTGCAATTTCCTCTGGAATAATCTGAGAACTCTTGAACACAACTAAACCATCCTTGAACCAGATAACCTTAAGGAGGGGGCGCTCGTGTGAAACATATCTCACCGCTTCTTCGGTACAGAATTCAGGTCATTCGAGTAAAGTAACCTTTCCATGGCTACGGTTTACAACACACTTTACAAAAGCAGTGATAGAGAAACGACTCTTATCAATTCCACATTGATCTATAAACTTATCATAAAAGGGACCAAAACTCCGAGGCCCAACATCATCATCAACATTACGAATGAACATATCATCATCCACATTAGCAATGAACAAAGGACAACGTACATGGTCTGGGAATCTGATGAGACTATGCCAGCATAAAGCATTGAGAGTAGTTTGTACCATGATTTGCAGACAAAAGGGGCGGCCAGAAGCAAAGATTCCATCCCAATTCTAGAGAGTATATTGGTCAAGCAGTCCGACTGTAACTCCTCCCATCTTCTTCGCTCAGTCCGGCCTTCTTCTTCTTCTTCTTCTTCTTCGCCATCCATGAATCGGGCCTTCGTGGGTATTTTGAATGACGTTGCCCCCCATCGGTGTGGATATTTGCTGAGGCCAAACCCTAAACCCCCAAAATGCTCGCGCCAAATAGTTATGATGAAGTGGGAAATCGAATTGGGGCAGATTTGCCAAATCTTACCAAAGCCTTGAATGGTTAATTTATATTTTCTAATGGTTTGATGAAATGACTTAGACTAGGTAGTGGTATGATCATGTCACAAGGTTATCAATTACAACATACTCGATAATACAACTGAAAATATTCATAAAATTGAGAGAGTGAAACATGTTTAAGATATTTAAGTGAATTAATTCATTTTATATTGTCATCATAATTCATTTCAAGTTTGGGTTTGTTTCTGATGATCATAAAATAAGTTGGATTTAATTTGTCTGTTGTGACGTGTTTAATACGGTCGACATAATACAAACTAAGACACAAAATTGATCGCCGAGGTCGGCTGTGAATCTGGGTTTCGGTTGAAGCAACGAAGTCGGCGGCGGTCCATAGCAAAGTTGATCGTCGAGGTTGATTTGGGAGGCAGATCGGGGTCGCGTTTGGATTCTACTGGTTTCCAGCCGGTCGGATGTTACAGGTGGATCGGTTTGCTTCGCTACAGAAAGTCGAGTATGGCTCTCTGGAGAAGACGGCCGCCGGAACTTTCAGCGGCGGTGGCGTTGCTCAGAGCAGTTTCCTGGGCTTGGAATTGGGCCTGGGGTTCTGGGTCTGACTTTGAGCTTGGGCAAGCCGGGCCTAGTTCATGGGCTATCAAGGAGGGTGCATTGCCACCCTCATTTGTTACTTAGTGACTTGGGCAGGCCCAGCCCAAGAGTTTGACCTACTTGGGCATGTTTGGGGTTACCTATGATCTTCAAGGGTCAATCTCTTCGGATCATGACTTCTTCGAAAATTGGTAATTATCTTGGATGTGATTGGTGTATTTCCAGCGGCTTATGGATAAGGAGGTACACCTATTTGTTGGCTAGGAAGTGGCTTTCTGTTGGTACCACAATTGTGTGATTGGCTAATGGGAGGCTAATGAATGATTTTGCCCTAGAAGACATGGAGCTTCTTTGTTTATAAGTTCGCTAATTATAGCGAGCTTATCATTGACTTGTAATGAGTTTGTTTCGCATAGATTAGGGTTTCCGGCTTTTCTTACCGGCTATCTTTTTGTAAGTGCAGCTAGACTCTAGCCATTGGCTGAATGCCAGCTATTAATCCTAATGATATCAGTTTCTATTCAAAAAACTAAGACACAAAATATTGATAGCCCTAATCACTACAGTTATTCGTATTTAAACGTTCATTTCGGATGAATAAGCTGGGTTAGCACTATTATATACCTACTTATAGGCTTATAGTAGCAAGAATGTGACACCATAATGATAATTGATTGTTGCAAAACCTAGATTTGGTGTGACTAGTCCAAATATGGATGTGATATTTTATGTAATAGGGAAAGTACATTAAATCATAGATTTCATATCTTTTTTCAGAATAGAATTTCTTGTAATCTTTGTACTCTTGACTCTTTATATAAAGGGCCCAATTATCAATAAAGAAGCACACAATTCTCTCTCAAATTCTCTTATTCTACAACATTGAAATTTTTTTGAAGAAGTAAAGCTGCGAGCTTTTATTTGTTGGAGTTAATTTTTTGATATGCCAATGTTCTTGAAAATTTGATGGAATTTATGGACTCTGTTTCATATACAGACATATATCTATGCCATAAGTCCATGGAAATATATGTTTATTCAAGCTGCGAGCTTTTAATTGCTGGAGTTAATGTGGATAAGAAAATTACATAAACAACCTTACATCAGCTAATAGCTATAGCTATATCACTGTTTGAGAAGTAGAAGCTCAGCAGAAGCAGGTTCTAGCTAGCTAGTGTTTAAGATTTTGCTGAAGCAAGAATTGTTGCTCTTCGATCTTTGAAATAGGTCAACATTGCACTGCGATCAGGAAGGGTCTCTTTGATTATGGGAATCTCCTTGAACCTTTGAATCCATGCATGTAAGCGAGGGAAGCTTTTGACTTCAATCACTTTAACCCCAGCTGCTTCACTCAAGACTTCCAGCCACCAAGCTAGCCATCCAAATTCTAAATCAACCATTCCAATCTCATCTCCACCGAAAAACTTCTTGTCACCGAGGCCCTGCTCTTCCAAGATTTTCAACTGCTCTTGCCGTTCTTCTGTTGCTTTCACTTGTTGTTCTCCCTCAGTAGAGAAAAATCCAAACAGGACTGGGCGCTATGTCACACAAACATCTACATTAGTTCGAGTTGGATAAAATTCGATTTTTTGTTAGTTGTTAGACAGTCAAGTGTCAACTAGTTACATAAACAAACATGCGACAAATGACTCATTTGACAATATATATAACGTAGTAAAAATAGTTGAGTGATCATTACTTACCTTGTCCTCTCCGAACTTTGTCCAGAATCGAGCCAGAGCTCGTCCATGAGGGTCTTTAGGAAGCAAGGGGTTCTGTGGCCACGTCTCTTCGATGTACTCAAGAATGACAGCGGACTCTGCGATTGGTTTTCCAGCATGAACAAGAACCGGAACCTTCTTATGGACTGGGTTGTACTTTAGAAGACGGTCACTCTTGTTGTATAAGACATCCTCCTCTACGTACTCATAGTCTACACCTTTGAGTTTAAGTGCCCAGATAACCCTGTAAACAAATGGACTAGACCAAGCTCCTAACAACGTAACTATTGCCATTTTGCTGGGTTCTGTTTTGCTCCTAGACTGGTTTCTACATGTTATATATATATGCCTCACATTCAATGTACAAGGTAACGAAGGATAGAGGCCAATTAGTCCTTTGTTGGCTATTGTTGACTTTACTAGTCACATGTAGTTGGTATACATCTTAGAGATAAGATATTGTTTTGTGCCCCAAATTCTGAAGATCGATCATGTTTTTCCAACAAAAACAAAAGACTTGTCAAGCAAGTTGTACTAGTTGATTAATTATTCTTTTTAAAGTCCACCAGTACTTTTGACTATAAAATTTAAAAAGCAGAACGAAGCCAATCATAATCTTGAAGACATGCAGGTGTTGGAGAGGGAAAGAAAGCACTTGCTTACGGAAATGGAAGAAGTGATGCTGCTAGGGACATGTCCCAGTCCTTTTCGTTACAAGAATCATATGGGCTCTAAAACAATGTGTTAGGTACTGAATATGTGGAATAGAACCTTGTTAAGAAGATTAGTCTTGTTTTGAAGTATAACCTGGTTAATAAGAAGATTCCGGTGCTCGTTCAAGGAGCATTCTCACTAAATAGAGATCATTAGAAATGATCATATCTTCTAGTATGCTCCACCAAATGTAACAGCATTCCGAGTCTTCAAACCACATAAATTTAAGCTACTATCTTTATTCAAAAACCAGTTCTATATACAGAACCGAACCAGTTGAAAGCGGTTACTCGAAATAAGCTTTGGAAACTCAAGGCAAGGTGAAGTTTTAAATAGATAAACATGAGAACGTTACATGGCATGGTGTATATAGTTGTATACAGAGTTAAAGTTACAAAGGCTCAGATTATACCTTCAGACATAGACTAGGATGATAACGTACATGAGAAAAGAGGAGGGAAGATTGCACAGGAATTCTTTGCATCAGATAGAAAGCCTCTGCACATAAATATGCATAAAGCAATGAACTGTTGGCAAAAACTTATTGAATTTGAATTTTAAAACATCAAACAATGATAAAGAAAGGAATGGCCAAAGACAGAAGAGAATGTGGATCATAAAACAAAAGATATTAAGAAGTCACTAGTCCCCGAACAAGAGGAACAGAGATTCCGGTGAATACATTAAGGAGGTGTACGTGCCACGGAATCCCTTGGTTTTGGGATGACCGTTATGAAGGCAAGGTAAATTTTGATCATATATTCAACCAAATCTCAATGAGAATTGTTATATATGCTAGCACAAGAGAATAAGAGATGCAGACTTCTTTTAAGAGCAGAGCTTGATAATTGATCAGATGATCAATCGATGAAACATAACTTTAGCTCAGTTAAGAAGTTGCAAACTGAACGGAACCCCAATTTCCCTAGACCAGACCGCATTGCACTACGTGAGTAAAGTGAATGTGATCAGAATTAGATGGTTAGATGATAATGGTTTAAGTAAAGGACAGAATAGTAATAGAACTTTCAGTGTATATACTCAACATTGCTTGATAAATTGCCATCTCAATAAGGCTATAAATGAAAGACTAGGCCATATAAACAGGCTTCGGTGTTGCTGAATTAAATTCTTCATAAACTGGCAACAGCAACATTCTAATTATGTCGTGTTGTAAATTCTATAATTGGTCTTATTCTGTGTTTAAAGACAAGGTAGAAACACATTGGTGGTTGTAGAGGTACAGTGTTCTTGCATTACATATTGTTGTCTTCATAGCTCTGGTTTTTTACCAAAATATTCTTCTTAATTAAAATGGAGTGGAGGCTTGGATTCAACTCCATGTAAAAAGTTACATGAGCCAGTGGACAAGCAAAACACATGCATTAGAAAGAACTTCTCTTATTCAGTCACTAACAGTACTTGATGTGATTGAAACTATTCACTGGTATTATTCCTTGTTTATTGTTTATGTCACAACTCACAACTCACAACCATTATTCTTACCCGCTACATGTGCTGTTGTTTGAAATTAAGAATATCAAGTCGTCGCTGGCTTGGTAAACTTCTCCCTTAGCGGTTTGAAATAGGCTACCAGCCGAGTGTGGTCAGGATGATTTTCTTTAATCACAGGAACCTGCTTGAAATTTCTAATCCATGCGTGCAAGCGAGGGAAGCTATTGGCTTCGAGAACTTGTACACCAGATGCTTCTTCCATGGCCTCAAGCCAGAATGCTAGCCATCCCATGGATAAGTCTGTCATTCCAATGTTGTCACCGTCAAAGAACTTCTTCTCCTCAGGGCCATGGTCTTCTAAGATCTTCAGATACTCCTGGGCTTCTTTTGCTGCTTTTATTTGCTCTTCTCCAGCTCTTTTGAAGAAGAATCCTTGAAAGTTCTTCATCTAAATTGCACAAAATAGCCAGTCAGTTAAGGCAACATTTTATTTTCATTAGAAGAAACTCTCTATGAAGAAAGGCAGGTATGTATGATTACCTTGTCACCAACAAACTTTATCCAAAATCGAGCCATGGCCCTCGCATGAGGGTCTGTTGGAACTAGAGGGTTCTGCGGCCAGGTCTCGTCAATGTACTCCAGAATAATACCCGACTCTACAATCGTCTTTCCACCATGAACAAACACTGGAACCTTCTTGTGCACTGGGTTGTACTGAAGAAGCAAATCAGTCTTGTTCCATATGTCCTCTTCTTGATATTCATATTCGACTCGCTTGAGTTTCAGAGCCCATGTAACCCTGTAAACATATGGACTTGTCCAGAATCCTATTACCTTCACTTCCTCCATATTCCTTTCGTTTCTGCTCATCTTCTTACCCTACTGGGTATATATATATATAGCTGAAGATTCTGATCTGCCATAAGTTACTGTTCGGCCTTTAAAATAGGTCAACATTGTACTGCGTTCTGTCAGGATCTCTCTGATTGTGGGATTTGTCCTTTGTTTACTGCTAACAACCAAACCTCTTTTCTTTGCTTCCACTTCGAACCTCTCTCCCTTCAATGTGCACAACCTGCAAATTAAAAACTGACAACAAAAGTAAAAAACCAGATTCAACTTATAAACAACTCAATTAAAAATTTCGATTAAATTCACAACAATCAATTAGATTGCAGTCCATGAATTTGTCTTCTTCTCCAGCAGAACAAAACTGACGAATCTAGCTCCCTCTGCAAATCAAATCGATTGAAAACTACAAACCAAAATTCCTCCACAGATGATCAGAAACTGACAACTGCTCTCACCCTTTTTCAAACAATAACCCAGCCCATCCAAAAGATGTAACAAAAACTGCATTAGAAGCCAAAAAAAATGAACAAAATCTAAATCAGAGAAGATGGTAAGCACAAAAGAATAAACCAAATCCAAGTTTACAAATTCAAACCAAAAAATCGACATCAAACACAGGGAAAAAAAAAACTCATTCTCTCAATCTTCCTTACACGATTGTAGACAGAAGAAGCAATCCACTGATTATAGAAATCCATGGGCGGCTGTAGAAGAGAGAATAAGATGAGGTCGATCGATACAAATCTCAAAGGAGGGCAGAACGGTCTCTTCAGACGACAATGGCAGAGCCGTAAAAAAAGTTCAAGTGAGGACGTAGCCGTCTTTTCTGTGTCTTAGGAACAGTCAGAAACAGTGCACTGAGATTTAGTATATGGTAAATTTACTAGAAAATTCTCCCGCGTGATGCTGCGGGTTTAATTTTTTTTTCCTCAAATCTTGATCTACATAATGTAATACAATTATAATTTTACATATTATAAAAGTTGGTAAATCAATCGTAAAGAGAAAGATTCAGCTAACACTTGATATTTTAAGCAAGCTGGTATCAAGTTTCTACAATGGGGGTTTAGCACTGATCTAATTCACTCAAATGCATCTTCAATTGAAGAGGATTCATCTACAGATCTATGGACTGTACACACAGAAAACCATTCATAGTTACCACTTAAATTTGTCCCTTTCCTTCTTGCAAAAAAAAAAAAAAAAACTGACCAAATGTCAACAATATTTATCATCAAAACTTTGTTATCCAAAGTGTCACCAAGCATATCTGAAGTTATCCTAATTTAAATACTATGAAACTTTGTGATTCATAGAATTGGCTCTGATACACTCTTTGTTGTAGTTGTGTATTCTAACAGCTCAACCCCAATTCCATTGTAGATGTTTTGAAATAAGTTATGGGAGAAAAAAACAAAAAACAAAAAACAAAAAACAAAAAACAAAAAACAAAAAACAAAAAACAAAAAACAAAAAACAAAAAACAAAAAACAAAAAACAAAAAACAAAAAACAAAAAACAAAAAACAAAAAACAAAAAACAAAAAACAAAAACAAAAAAAAAAAAAAAAAAAAACAAAGGAAAAACAGTACTGCAAAACCGTTTAACATGGTGATAAAAAAATTAATATACCTGATAACATGTGAAACAATTTGAAACAAACTAATCTAATTGTCTAAAAATTTAATAGTAATCAAAAAAATTGAATAGCAGACAACATCACAATCACAATGATTTTCACTGTTTTCATCTTCCAATCCAAGAATTTTATCTTTGTAAATCCTTAATGTGCATATAATCAGTAAACACAAAGTCACCAATAAACAATAATGGATCCAAATTCCGAAACCTTTAAATAAAATGAATCAGAAAGCAATCCCAAATTTGGATAGATGTAGAGAAAAACAATCGAAAAACTTTTATATTATATTTATCATCAGAGCCGTGCTCGAAAGCAACAACATCTATAAAAAATAAGCAAGTTATGAAAACATTACAGCTATGATCAATGTTGGAGATGCACTTATTCAGGCTACTCATATTTATAATCAAACGAACCAAAACAACAACCTTAAAGAAGTTGATGAAAATCAGAAGATTAATATCAATTAGAAGCAAGAAACATGATCAAATGCTCAATCAATTTTCTATCAACTGATCACTAAGTACTTTTTCCAATAGACCAATCCTTATTTCCAAGTACAGACCATAAAAACATGTAAAATGAATAAAAACTCCAAACTGCAAAAAAAGCCATAACATTTTCGGAGACTGAAACCTTTATACACTGTACAGATTTTGAATATATGTCAGAGAACCAACAATAATAGACACATAAGACTATCTCCATCAAGGAAGAAGAGGTGCAGGACTTGAAAACCTAAGCGATTAGGTTTTGTTCCCAAATCCTAGCGGAGCTAGGTTCTCAGAGGTTGGCATACGTGGAGTAAATTTAGTTTTCCTTCTCAAAAATCATGAAATACACTTATTTTAGACACTCTCAAAGTAAATATAAATGGTTAGACACTCACTACAATTAGGGTAATGTCCACAGTTCAAGAGCCTTGAGTAGAAAAGCGTACCCCAAAATAAACTGTGACCAAACAAAATGTCGACCTGTTAAGCGCAAAAGACAAATAAGACTACAATCAGCATATAAAGATTTATAAAAACACAATTAATGCAATGAGCTTCATATATCTGATAATCCACCCAACAAAGACATTTTCATGTTCAACAGCCTAAGCTATAGTTGTTTAACATCCAAGAAAGGAAATAACTCACACCTGGAACACAAATCTTCTAATAGATAAATCACTTGAAATAGGAACAGTAGTAGGAAGCAACACCTGCAAGCAAAATCAATCACAACCCAATATGAAAAACAGCATAATCAATTTTATATCTGCTTCTATGATCAAGTATTAAATTTTGAAGCATGCAATCCTTGAGTTATCAAATACAGGACCCAGAAACAATTTCAATCAGAAAATTTGAGATTAAAAAACAAAAAACCAAGACGAAAAAATAACAAAGCAGAAGCAGAAATTCCAGAAGTTTGCAAGGAAGTTCAAGCAAAGTTCGAAAAGTACAGAAAATCCATTGTTCTGATACTAAATAAAAGTTGCGTATTCAAAAAGAATTTTGCTGTAATTCCTTTATTCAAGTTTATTGTACAACAGTCTATATGGTATTGTTCTGAGAGAGGGAGATAATAGACTAAGGGCATGTTTACTTACTTGGAATGGGAGGGAATGATTACGAGGTAAAAACATTCCTGCGTTTACTAACACATAAAGGAATCGGAATGATTCCGGGTAAAAGAATTCATGCGTTTATTAACACATAAAGGAATCAGAATGGATGTAGGTCCCACCTCCTTATCAGGAATCGATTCATGAATACTCAGGAATTCGATTACGAAGGGGGGAGATGAGTTTAGGAATCATTCCTCCGGAATCAATACCGATTCCTTTCTTCTCCCATTCCACTTGTCTCCTATTCATGATTATTTTCCATTCCAATACAAATTTGTCATAAATGCAGTTTCCTGTCTTAAGTGATTCCATATGAAAGCAAGCTAAGGTCAGACTTAGCAAGTTCAACCTTTTTAAGGAACCTATAGTAGAACCTATGTTCCTTTAAATCTACTACGGGAATTAAAATGAATGAGAAAGCAATCCATAAAGGTACAGGAAAACCATTGAACAACTTTTATTTTATATTTATCATCAAAGCCATGCTCCAAAGGGACAACATCTGTAAAGAAGTTGATGAAAATCAGAAGGAATATTTTCAAAGGTCAATTATGAAAACATGGTGAAAACAGAAGATCAACACCAATTAGAAGCAAAAAAAACAGGATGAAATGCTCAATCAATTTTCTATCAACCGATCACTATGTATCTTGATTTGGACAGACCAATCCTTAACCCTCCCAATCTAAACGTTGTGATATGCAAAACCCACAACACAACCCATGCTTATTAAATCACCCACAAAACCCTGAATCAAAACGAACAATCCAAAACAAAGCCATAGATGAAGTCATCATGTGTCCCAAAAACCCACAACAAAACCCATATTCTTTAAATCAGAGACAAAACCCTTAATCGAATGACCGTAAAATTTAGATTAAAAAACTTACCTCTTATCAACTGAACCCTCACTCTATTTTCTCTCCTCTCACTATCAGATATATAGCAGCGATCTAACCAAAAATACCAACAGTCCCTCACTCTTTGTCATCAAAAACAGAAGACGATGGCAAATTGTAATTGACCAGCGTAGCAAGAACAGAAACTCCAATTCATTAATTACTGACATTAGTTTGATCAAAATCTAAGAACTACACTATGTTGGTTTTGTCAGAAAGTATGTTGGAACGTCACTACCTAGTTCTGTTCATTTAGTTTGTTATTGTGATTTTTGATGTTTCAACCCCACGTTTGTTGTTAGTGGTTCGGTCCCCAGATCGTGGTTAACCCCACTTTTGTTGTTCTTACGGTTTCTCTTTCTCGTCAAACTTTGTTCAGGTTATTATTCTTGTTTTCTCACAATTTTTTGTCTTTCCAAGTCTCTAACAATGGCTACAGAACCTTCTTCAACCTCTCATCCTTTAACCTTAGGGGAAGGTGCCGGATTTCGTGCTGATAACACAATTTTTCGGAAGGAGAACAAGTTCCTTTTGGTGACTAAGGTTCTCACTGATGAAGTTCTTAGGCGGGATGACTTCATGTGCCAGATGACCAAATTATGGAAGTTTGCTAAAGGATTGGTGGTGAAGGCCGTTGACAACAATCTCTTCCTCTTTCGCTTTACTTTGATGAGCGATTTGCAACGAGTTCTAGACGGGGAACCATGGTCATACAATAATATTCTAATACTGATGGCACCGGTAACGACAACATCCACATCTGCAATTCATTTGTATGAGGCTAATTTCTGGGTTCATGTTCATAAACTTCCTTGGTTGAGTATAACGGAGTCTATGGCAAAACTTATTGGGGACACTCTTGGTCAGTTTATTGATGTTGATCGTGACAATGATTTTGACTGTATTGGAAGCACTCTTCATATCCTAGTTCGTCTGGATGTTTCCCGGGCACTTCTTCAAAGAACTACTGTGCCTCAAGCAGTCAATGGAGATTTAGAGGTGGAGTTTTCGTATGAACTTTTGCCAGAATTCTGCTATTTTTGTGGCGTTCTCTCTCATGCAACTGGTGGTTATCCTAAGAGTGAAGGACATCCAAAAAATCTGATGGATTTCCCATATAGCTCTTCACCGCGCAATACTTCAAGAATGCTTCTGGGGTATCGCTCTGTCCATTTTCAATCGCTTTCTGTTGGTTTGGCGGGTAAACATGGTGGAGGTGTTGTCGGAGATAGGCATGTAGTAACTGCGGCAGAGGCTGTGGTGGTTCATAGTGAGCGGTTACCAGGAGTTGATGGCGGTTACAGTCGAGGTATACACAGTCAGTTTGGTGAGGACATTTTTCATGGACTTCGTCTTCTATTTTGGGTTCCTTTTTACCCAATCAGACTACCCAATCCATTTTAGGCCCGTATGAGCAGCCCCGTGGTTCTTCTACATCTTCTACCCAACATGTTGTCACTGTGTCGTTGCTCTCTACGCCTGCTCTTATCCCCAAGTCAGTTGAGAAGTCATCTTCTTATCCCTTACCGAGTTACCGGTTATTGCTCCTACCATTTCGGATCCATTTCATCTCAACTCCGGTTTGGTGGAAGTTCCAATTGTCTCAGAAAGTCTTCATTTGCTTCTGGTCGTGTTACTTTAAAGAAAGCTGCTCGCTCAAAGGCCATGAAGTCAAAATTTTCGACAGAATTGAAACTACCACTACTTCTGCTGACCATCTTCTGACTTCTCTAAAGACGATTAATCCTTGCTCTCGCTCGTGTGCCTCTTCAACTGAAATTCTGGTGGGACTTCTTCAGGATTGCAACTCCAAGGGCCGTAAATTTGAAGAACAATTAAGGGCAAAACCGTTATTTTACTGTTAAATCAATGAACAGTATGAACAGTCTATGAATGTATGTATAATAATATGCTAGCACAAGAGAAGCAGACTTCTTTTATAGATCAGCGTGATAATTGAACAGATGATCAATAGATGATATATAAATTTAACTCAGTTAAGAAGTGATCTGCAAACTTAACAAATCCCCTATCACACTAGACCAGACTGCATTGCACCATGTGAATAGAGTGAATATGATCAGAATTAGATGGCTAGGCTAGGCGTTATGGTTTGCTTGATCTTTTTGTTTTTTGATTAAATGGGGGCCAAAAGCCAAACAAAAGAAAACAATCAGAAACCAGATACAAGGTATATGCTCCTAAAACAAGGAGTTTCACACAAATCATCCAACAGAATAGTGATAACTTATGGAGGAGGCTACATCATGAAGTGCACTCCAATCTCATAATCCAATCCAATCTTGGACAACACATCAGCAACCTTGTTTACTTCCCTGTAGATATGCTTTATTTCACACCTTTGAAGAGCCTGACAACTATTAATCACAGACTTCAAAGGGTGCAAAGCATCCACACCATTATTCATCAACTTGACAAGGACTTCAGAATCAGATTCAACCAACACATGTTGATATGAGCATCAATAGAGGGCCCAATTATCAATAAAGAAGCACACAATTCTCTCTCAAATTCTCTTATTCTACAACATTGAAATTTTTTTGAAGAAGTAAAGCTGCGAGCTTTTATTTGTTGGAGTTAATTTTTTGATATGCCAATGTTCTTGAAAATTTGATGGAATTTATGGACTCTGTTTCATATACAGACATATATCTATGCCATAAGTCCATGGAAATATATGTTTATTCAAGCTGCGAGCTTTTAATTGCTGGAGTTAATGTGGATAAGAAAATTACATAAACAACCTTACATCAGCTAATAGCTATAGCTATATCACTGTTTGAGAAGTAGAAGCTCAGCAGAAGCAGGTTCTAGCTAGCTAGTGTTTAAGATTTTGCTGAAGCAAGAATTGTTGCTCTTCGATCTTTGAAATAGGTCAACATTGCACTGCGATCAGGAAGGGTCTCTTTGATTATGGGAATCTCCTTGAACCTTTGAATCCATGCATGTAAGCGAGGGAAGCTTTTGACTTCAATCACTTTAACCCCAGCTGCTTCACTCAAGACTTCCAGCCACCAAGCTAGCCATCCAAATTCTAAATCAACCATTCCAATCTCATCTCCACCGAAAAACTTCTTGTCACCGAGGCCCTGCTCTTCCAAGATTTTCAACTGCTCTTGCCGTTCTTCTGTTGCTTTCACTTGTTGTTCTCCCTCAGTAGAGAAAAATCCAAACAGGACTGGGCGCTATGTCACACAAACATCTACATTAGTTCGAGTTGGATAAAATTCGATTTTTTGTTAGTTGTTAGACAGTCAAGTGTCAACTAGTTACATAAACAAACATGCGACAAATGACTCATTTGACAATATATATAACGTAGTAAAAATAGTTGAGTGATCATTACTTACCTTGTCCTCTCCGAACTTTGTCCAGAATCGAGCCAGAGCTCGTCCATGAGGGTCTTTAGGAAGCAAGGGGTTCTGTGGCCACGTCTCTTCGATGTACTCAAGAATGACAGCGGACTCTGCGATTGGTTTTCCAGCATGAACAAGAACCGGAACCTTCTTATGGACTGGGTTGTACTTTAGAAGACGGTCACTCTTGTTGTATAAGACATCCTCCTCTACGTACTCATAGTCTACACCTTTGAGTTTAAGTGCCCAGATAACCCTGTAAACAAATGGACTAGACCAAGCTCCTAACAACGTAACTATTGCCATTTTGCTGGGTTCTGTTTTGCTCCTAGACTGGTTTCTACATGTATATATATATGCCTCACATTCAATGTACAAGGTAACGAAGGATAGAGGCCAATTAGTCCTTTGTTGGCTATTGTTGACTTTACTAGTCACATGTAGTTGGTATACATCTTAGAGATAAGATATTGTTTTGTGCCCCAAATTCTGAAGATCGATCATGTTTTTCCAACAAAAACAAAAGACTTGTCAAGCAAGTTGTACTAGTTGATTAATTATTCTTTTTAAAGTCCACCAGTACTTTTGACTATAAAATTTAAAAAGCAGAACGAAGCCAATCATAATCTTGAAGACAGGTGTTGGAGAGGGAAAGAAAGCACTTGCTTACGGAAATGGAAGAAGTGATGCTGCTAGGGACATGTCCCAGTCCTTTTCGTTACAAGAATCATATGGGCTCTAAAACAATGTGTTAGGTACTGAATATGTGGAATAGAACCTTGTTAAGAAGATTAGTCTTGTTTTGAAGTATAACCTGGTTAATAAGAAGATTCCGGTGCTCGTTCAAGGAGCATTCTCACTAAATAGAGATCATTAGAAATGATCATATCTTCTAGTATGCTCCACCAAATGTAACAGCATTCCGAGTCTTCAAACCACATAAATTTAAGCTACTATCTTTATTCAAAACCAGTTCTATATACAGAACCGAACCAGTTGAAAGCGGTTACTCGAAATAAGCTTTGGAAACTCAAGGCAAGGTGAAGTTTTAAATAGATAAACATGAGAACGTTACATGGCATGGTGTATATAGTTGTATACAGAGTTAAAGTTACAAAGGCTCAGATTATACCTTCAGACATAGACTAGGATATAATAATGAAAAAGAGGAGGGAAGATTATGCGGAATTCTTTCATCGATAAAATGCCTTCACATAAATATCATAAAGAATAACTGTTGGCAAAAATTATTGATTTGAATCTTAACTCTTGAAACAATGATAAGAGGATGGCCAAAGAAATAGAAGAATGTGGATCATAAAAAAAAGATATTAAGAAGTCACTAGTCCCCGAACAAGAGGAACAGAGATTCCGGTGAATACATTAAGGAGGTGTACGTGCCACGGAATCCCTTGGTTTTGGGATGACCGTTATGAAGGCAAGGTAAATTTTGATCATATATTCAACCAAATCTCAATGAGAATTGTTATATATGCTAGCACAAGAGAATAAGAGATGCAGACTTCTTTTAAGAGCAGAGCTTGATAATTGATCAGATGATCAATCGATGAAACATAACTTTAGCTCAGTTAAGAAGTTGCAAACTGAACGGAACCCCAATTTCCCTAGACCAGACCGCATTGCACTACGTGAGTAAAGTGAATGTGATCAGAATTAGATGGTTAGATGATAATGGTTTAAGTAAAGGACAGAATAGTAATAGAACTTTCAGTGTATATACTCAACATTGCTTGATAAATTGCCATCTCAATAAGGCTATAAATGAAAGACTAGGCCATATAAACAGGCTTCGGTGTTGCTGAATTAAATTCTTCATAAACTGGCAACAGCAACATTCTAATTATGTCGTGTTGTAAATTCTATAATTGGTCTTATTCTGTGTTTAAAGACAAGGTAGAAACACATTGGTGGTTGTAGAGGTACAGTGTTCTTGCATTACATATTGTTGTCTTCATAGCTCTGGTTTTTTACCAAAATATTCTTCTTAATTAAAATGGAGTGGAGGCTTGGATTCAACTCCATGTAAAAAGTTACATGAGCCAGTGGACAAGCAAAACACATGCATTAGAAAGAACTTCTCTTATTCAGTCACTAACAGTACTTGATGTGATTGAAACTATTCACTGGTATTATTCCTTGTTTATTGTTTATGTCACAACTCACAACTCACAACCATTATTCTTACCCGCTACATGTGCTGTTGTTTGAAATTAAGAATATCAAGTCGTCGCTGGCTTGGTAAACTTCTCCCTTAGCGGTTTGAAATAGGCTACCAGCCGAGTGTGGTCAGGATGATTTTCTTTAATCACAGGAACCTGCTTGAAATTTCTAATCCATGCGTGCAAGCGAGGGAAGCTATTGGCTTCGAGAACTTGTACACCAGATGCTTCTTCCATGGCCTCAAGCCAGAATGCTAGCCATCCCATGGATAAGTCTGTCATTCCAATGTTGTCACCGTCAAAGAACTTCTTCTCCTCAGGGCCATGGTCTTCTAAGATCTTCAGATACTCCTGGGCTTCTTTTGCTGCTTTTATTTGCTCTTCTCCAGCTCTTTTGAAGAAGAATCCTTGAAAGTTCTTCATCTAAATTGCACAAAATAGCCAGTCAGTTAAGGCAACATTTTATTTTCATTAGAAGAAACTCTCTATGAAGAAAGGCAGGTATGTATGATTACCTTGTCACCAACAAACTTTATCCAAAATCGAGCCATGGCCCTCGCATGAGGGTCTGTTGGAACTAGAGGGTTCTGCGGCCAGGTCTCGTCAATGTACTCCAGAATAATACCCGACTCTACAATCGTCTTTCCACCATGAACAAACACTGGAACCTTCTTGTGCACTGGGTTGTACTGAAGAAGCAAATCAGTCTTGTTCCATATGTCCTCTTCTTGATATTCATATTCGACTCGCTTGAGTTTCAGAGCCCATGTAACCCTGTAAACATATGGACTTGTCCAGAATCCTATTACCTTCACTTCCTCCATATTCCTTTCGTTTCTGCTCATCTTCTTACCCTACTGGGTATATATATATAGCTGAAGATTCTGATCTGCCATAAGTTACTGTTCGGCCTTTAAAATAGGTCAACATTGTACTGCGTTCTGTCAGGATCTCTCTGATTGTGGGATTTGTCCTTTGTTTACTGCTAACAACCAAACCTCTTTTCTTTGCTTCCACTTCGAACCTCTCTCCCTTCAATGTGCACAACCTGCAAATTAAAAACTGACAACAAAAGTAAAAAACCAGATTCAACTTATAAACAACTCAATTAAAAATTTCGATTAAATTCACAACAATCAATTAGATTGCAGTCCATGAATTTGTCTTCTTCTCCAGCAGAACAAAACTGACGAATCTAGCTCCCTCTGCAAATCAAATCGATTGAAAACTACAAACCAAAATTCCTCCACAGATGATCAGAAACTGACAACTGCTCTCACCCTTTTTCAAACAATAACCCAGCCCATCCAAAAGATGTAACAAAAACTGCATTAGAAGCCAAAAAAAATGAACAAAATCTAAATCAGAGAAGATGGTAAGCACAAAAGAATAAACCAAATCCAAGTTTACAAATTCAAACCAAAAAATCGACATCAAACACAGGGAAAAAAAAAACTCATTCTCTCAATCTTCCTTACACGATTGTAGACAGAAGAAGCAATCCACTGATTATAGAAATCCATGGGCGGCTGTAGAAGAGAGAATAAGATGAGGTCGATCGATACAAATCTCAAAGGAGGGCAGAACGGTCTCTTCAGACGACAATGGCAGAGCCGTAAAAAAAGTTCAAGTGAGGACGTAGCCGTCTTTTCTGTGTCTTAGGAACAGTCAGAAACAGTGCACTGAGATTTAGTATATGGTAAATTTACTAGAAAATTCTCCCGCGTGATGCTGCGGGTTTAATTTTTTTTTCCTCAAATCTTGATCTACATAATGTAATACAATTATAATTTTACATATTATAAAAGTTGGTAAATCAATCGTAAAGAGAAAGATTCAGCTAACACTTGATATTTTAAGCAAGCTGGTATCAAGTTTCTACAATGGGGGTTTAGCACTGATCTAATTCACTCAAATGCATCTTCAATTGAAGAGGATTCATCTACAGATCTATGGACTGTACACACAGAAAACCATTCATAGTTACCACTTAAATTTGTCCCTTTCCTTCTTGCAAAAAAAAAAAAAAAAACTGACCAAATGTCAACAATATTTATCATCAAAACTTTGTTATCCAAAGTGTCACCAAGCATATCTGAAGTTATCCTAATTTAAATACTATGAAACTTTGTGATTCATAGAATTGGCTCTGATACACTCTTTGTTGTAGTTGTGTATTCTAACAGCTCAACCCCAATTCCATTGTAGATGTTTTGAAATAAGTTATGGGAGAAAAAAACAAAAAACAAAAAACAAAAAACAAAAAACAAAAAACAAAAAACAAAAAACAAAAAACAAAAAACAAAAAACAAAAAACAAAAACAAAAAACAAAAAAAAAAAACAAAAAACAAAAAACAAAAAACAAAAAACAAAAAACAAAAAACAAAAAAAAAAATAAAAAAAAAAAACAAAAAACAAAAAAAAAAACAAAAACAAAAAAAAAAAAAAAACAAAGGAAAAACAGTACTGCAAAACCGTTTAACATGGTGATAAAAAAATTAATATACCTGATAACATGTGAAACAATTTGAAACAAACTAATCTAATTGTCTAAAAATTTAATAGTAATCAAAAAAATTGAATAGCAGACAACATCACAATCACAATGATTTTCACTGTTTTCATCTTCCAATCCAAGAATTTTATCTTTGTAAATCCTTAATGTGCATATAATCAGTAAACACAAAGTCACCAATAAACAATAATGGATCCAAATTCCGAAACCTTTAAATAAAATGAATCAGAAAGCAATCCCAAATTTGGATAGATGTAGAGAAAAACAATCGAAAAACTTTTATATTATATTTATCATCAGAGCCGTGCTCGAAAGCAACAACATCTATAAAAAATAAGCAAGTTATGAAAACATTACAGCTATGATCAATGTTGGAGATGCACTTATTCAGGCTACTCATATTTATAATCAAACGAACCAAAACAACAACCTTAAAGAAGTTGATGAAAATCAGAAGATTAATATCAATTAGAAGCAAGAAACATGATCAAATGCTCAATCAATTTTCTATCAACTGATCACTAAGTACTTTTTCCAATAGACCAATCCTTATTTCCAAGTACAGACCATAAAAACATGTAAAATGAATAAAAACTCCAAACTGCAAAAAAAGCCATAACATTTTCGGAGACTGAAACCTTTATACACTGTACAGATTTTGAATATATGTCAGAGAACCAACAATAATAGACACATAAGACTATCTCCATCAAGGAAGAAGAGGTGCAGGACTTGAAAACCTAAGCGATTAGGTTTTGTTCCCAAATCCTAGCGGAGCTAGGTTCTCAGAGGTTGGCATACGTGGAGTAAATTTAGTTTTCCTTCTCAAAAATCATGAAATACACTTATTTTAGACACTCTCAAAGTAAATATAAATGGTTAGACACTCACTACAATTAGGGTAATGTCCACAGTTCAAGAGCCTTGAGTAGAAAAGCGTACCCCAAAATAAACTGTGACCAAACAAAATGTCGACCTGTTAAGCGCAAAAGACAAATAAGACTACAATCAGCATATAAAGATTTATAAAAACACAATTAATGCAATGAGCTTCATATATCTGATAATCCACCCAACAAAGACATTTTCATGTTCAACAGCCTAAGCTATTGTTGTTTAACATCCAAGAAAGGAAATAACTCACACCTGGAACACAAATCTTCTAATAGATAAATCACTTGAAATAGGAACAGTAGTAGGAAGCAACACCTGCAAGCAAAATCAATCACAACCCAATATGAAAAACAGCATAATCAATTTTATATCTGCTATTACTCAAAATCTCACTCTCTATGATCAAGTATTAAATTTTGAAGCATGCAATCCTTGAGTTATCAAATACAGGACCCAGAAACAATTTCAATCAGAAAATTTGAGATTAAAAAACAAAAAACCAAGACGAAAAAATAACAAAGCAGAAGCAGAAATTCCAGAAGTTTGCAAGGAAGTTCAAGCAAAGTTCGAAAAGTACAGAAAATCCATTGTTCTGATACTAAATAAAAGTTGCGTATTCAAAAAGAATTTTGCTGTAATTCCTTTATTCAAGTTTATTGTACAACAGTCTATATGGTATTGTTCTGAGAGAGGGAGATAATAGACTAAGGGCATGTTTACTTACTTGGAATGGGAGGGAATGATTACGAGGTAAAAACATTCCTGCGTTTACTAACACATAAAGGAATCGGAATGATTCCGGGTAAAAGAATTCATGCGTTTATTAACACATAAAGGAATCAGAATGGATGTAGGTCCCACCTCCTTATCAGGAATCGATTCATGAATACTCAGGAATTCGATTACGAAGGGGGGAGATGAGTTTAGGAATCATTCCTCCGGAATCAATACCGATTCCTTTTCTCCCATTCCACTTGTCTCCTATTCATGATTATTTTCCATTCCAATACAAATTTGTCATAAATGCAGTTTCCTGTCTTAAGTGATTCCATATGAAAGCAAGCTAAGGTCAGACTTAGCAAGTTCAACCTTTTTAAGGAACCTATAGTAGAACCTATGTTCCTTTAAATCTACTACGGGAATTAAAATGAATGAGAAAGCAATCCATAAAGGTACAGGAAAACCATTGAACAACTTTTATTTTATATTTATCATCAAAGCCATGCTCCAAAGGGACAACATCTGTAAAGAAGTTGATGAAAATCAGAAGGAATATTTTCAAAGGTCAATTATGAAAACATGGTGAAAACAGAAGATCAACACCAATTAGAAGCAAAAAAAACAGGATGAAATGCTCAATCAATTTTCTATCAACCGATCACTATGTATCTTGATTTGGACAGACCAATCCTTAACCCTCCCAATCTAAACGTTGTGATATGCAAAACCCACAACACAACCCATGCTTATTAAATCACCCACAAAACCCTGAATCAAAACGAACAATCCAAAACAAAGCCATAGATGAAGTCATCATGTGTCCCAAAAACCCACAACAAAACCCATATTCTTTAAATCAGAGACAAAACCCTTAATCGAATGACCGTAAAATTTAGATTAAAAAACTTAAGACACAAAATATTGATATCCCTAATCACTACAGTTATTCGTATTTGAACATTCATTTTGGATGAATAAGCTGGGTTAGCACTATGATACCTAATTATAGGCTTATAGCAGCAAGAATGTGACACCATAATGATAATTGACTGTTGCAAAACCTAGATTTGGTGTACTAGTCCAAATATGGATGTGATATTTTATGTAATAGGGAAAGTACATTAAATCATAGATTTCATATCTCTTTTCATAATAGAATTTCTTGTAATCTTTGTACTCTTGACCCTTTATATAAGAGAAAATTAGATAAAAACCCAAAAAACAAAGCTTCTATTAAGAAAAACCCATCCCTATATTTTCTTTTAATCTACACCCAATTCACATAACTGAACCTTCCTTATAGGTTTTTAATCTATAATTAAGATTTTTCACGTTTTTTAGTTTGACTTTTTTGCCCTTATGATTGAATAAATAAAATATTCCTCAAATATAGCTGTTGACTATTTTTTGAATTTAAATATTTAGAATTTAATACAATCAATTTAATCCTCGATTTTTCTCTTATTTAAAAATATTAATTGCCTTAATTATCCTATATTTCTTCCTTTCCGATGTGATCTATATATTTGCTATTTTTTAATAAATATGGCTGTGTATCATCAGATTCTGTTATATTCCTATTATATAAATATCTCTCTTTCTCGACATGATTAAACATGCTCTCATTAAGATATGTTATTTTGCTTATATGTTCTAATAGGTGTAGTTATACAATCATTCCATATTCATTAATTTTCTAAAATGGTCGAGTTAATGTAATTAGCTCATGTAAAATGTATTTGATGTAGATTGATTGCTTTAAGATTTTTTTTTCCGCCCCTACATTTTTCTCCACATAGGTGCCTGATTCTATGGGGTGGTCAAGGACCACATAATAGTTATGTGTAACTGTAGGGGAAAAATTCACCAACGGTGTCTGGACACTTAGGGGACTTTCAGAATGATACCTGAACTTACAAAGTTATCAATATCATACCTGGACTCATTTTTTCATATCAACGTCATACCTACGACCAATTTCTGTCACAGAGCCGTTAAATTTTGCACGTGCAATGCACGTGAGTCACTTAATGAAGACAAAAAGACCGATTTACCCTCGAGAAAAATTCACCAACAGTGTCTGGACACTTAAGGGATATTCAGAATGATACCTGAACTTACAAAGTTATCAATGTGATACCTGGACTCATTTTTTCATATCAACGTTGTACCTACGACCAATTTCGGTCACGGAGCAGTTAAATTTTGCACGTGCGATGCACGTGAGTCACTTAATAAAGACAAAAAGACTGATTTACCCTCAAAAGTTTTTTTTTCCTTTTCTTTTCTTTCTTTCTTTCTTTATTCTTCTTCTTCTTCTTTTTCGGTTTCTTTATTCTCTCCTTCTCTCCTTGCCAACACCACCGCTTTCGGAGAACCCACCATGGAATATGCAGGAAGAAAAATGGGGGAGAGCCACAACAACCTCCACCACCGCGCAATGACATCGTCCTCCGCTGCTTCTCGATTGGGTTTGGGTATAAGGACTGCTTCTTCCTCCATCGCTAGCCAAATCATGGAGGCTCGAGGTCACATTCTAAGGGCCATCGACCGAAAGGACCGCCACAGCAAGGTCTACACCGCCAAAGGCCCCAGGGACCACCGTGTCCAGCTCGTCGCCCACACCGCCATTCAATTCTACGACGTGCAAGACCGGCTCGGATATGACCGGCCCAGCAAGGCCGTCGATTGGATCATCAAGAAAGCCAAGGTCGCAATCGACGAGCTGCCGCCGTGGAACCCTAACTCAATTTCTGTTCAGACAACTTCTTCTCCGATGGTGCCGATATCCGCCGCGCAGGACAAGCATAACGCGAGCCTCCATTTCTCGATGGTGGAGGCTCCGAGTTCTTTGTCTGCTAATCGGCGAGGCGCAATGGTGGGTAGCAGCGGAGTGGCGGAGCTGGTGAATCAGAACAGCTCGAATTTTCTGCAGGTAAGGATGGTGTGGAGGCCAAAGTTGTTAATCTTTGGCTGCCTACAATTGCTTCTAATCAAAGTTTGGTGAGAGGCTGAAGTTGTCTGCTAGACCGATGAAGTTGCAGGTGAGGATGGTGTGGAGGTGGTGTTGCATGTCGGGAACGACGGAGAGGATGGCAGGGTGGGATTGGAGCTGTGATTTGAGAGTGGAGGGCTAGCAGGGTCTGAGTTTCTGATCAATGGTGTATAAAAGGGGGTCGAATGAGAGAACGAGAGTGGTGGTGGCTAAGTCATCGGCGGCGGCGGCGGGGATGAACTCGTAGTGAGCGGCGAAGCCTCAGTGCAATTTCAATTTGTTGTAGGATTTGAAGTGGGGGGAACCATAAACATCTGCGGTGCATGATGGTGGATTGAGACACAGCGGCGGTGGGAATCGGACGAGCAAGATGATTTAAATCTTGATGATTCAAATCAGGGGAAGAAGAAACCAAAAAAGAAGAAGAAGAGAGAAAGATAGAAGAATAAAGAAAGAAAGAAAGAAAAGGAAAAAAAAAAACTTTTGAGGGTAAATCGATCTTTTTGTCTTCATTAAGTTACTCACGTGTAAAATTTAACGGCTCAGTGATGGAAATTGGTCGTAGGTACGACGTTGATACGAAAAAATGAGTCCAGGTATAACATTGATAGTTTTGTAAGTTCAGGTATCATTCTGAAAGTCCCCTAAGTGTCCAGACACCGTTGGTGAATTTTTTACTAAAACAAACTGAGGGCAGAATGTCTTTTTTGCCCTCATTTTTAGGCTCACATGAGTCACACATGCTCACAGTTGACGGAGACGTGACGAAAGTTCACCGGAGATACGACGATAATACGAAAAGTAAAGTCTAGGTATCACATTGATAACATTCAGAGTTCAGGTATCATTCTGAAAGTCACCAAAGTGTCCAGACACCGTTGGTAAATTTTTCCCTAACTGTAGAGTTTTCTTAATATATAATTATCCTTTAATTTTGGCACATTAATTTTGAATGTGCAAGAGTTTTTGCACTATAATTTAGCAAATATTTAAGGATATCTCTATTTGTGTTTGGCTCAAACTCTAGGTTACTTGACCTAGTGGTAATAGGGTTTAATTAGAAGACTCTAGAGATTATCTTTCCTTGTATGATTCTAACTCTATGCATTGTAATCCTCTATATAAAGAAGCCCCTATTATCAATGAGAACACACAGCGATTATCTCTCAAATTCAGTTTCTCTACAACACGTTATCAGCACAAAGCCCTAACCCTGAAACAAATAGCCAAACCCTGATTCAAGAAGCTAAAAACCTTGAATCCGAATACAAAACCTTGTAGCCTTTCCTGACTCCACCTCACACCTTGAAGCACTCGATCCCAGGAGTCGAGAACCAGCGGCGCCACCCCAAGAATCGGCCGGAAACCTACCGAACAGGCCACCGGAAGCTCGATACAACCTGCAGTAAATATTCCACCGGTTCACCATCTTCTGGACATCCAATTTTAACCAAATTTCGTCAGCAGAACTCTCTCAACCTGAATATTCTGGAACCGGAAGAAAAAGCACAAAACCGGCCTAAAAGTTTGTGAGCCGGCTGACTGAATCTTCTGAAGAAAACCGGCAGAAAAGAGAAAGAAAAAAAAGAGAGGAAGGAGGCAGCCCAAGCCGCGGCCCACTGACCTAAGCACCGAGGTCTGCTGATGTCAGCGTCCACGTCATCCCTGTATTGCCAAGTCAGCTCCGTTCTGCCACATCAGCGCCGCACTGCCACGTCAGCACCCCCTGTCAACGGCCAATCAACACCGGTCAACATTTTTCCGGCATCATTTCCGGCAAATTTTCCCGCCATTTTTTGACTACTTTTTCGGCCACTTTTCCGGCGACATTTTTCAGGCCAACTTTTCGGTCAAGTTTTCCAGCCACTTTTTAAGGTAATTTTTTCTAAAAGTTCCCGTTTTTGAAGTTTTTTTTAATTTCTTCTTCTTTTCTCGAGGACTTCCAACACCCTTTCTTCTTCATAGGGGAGACCAATAGCCGAACTGTGGGGGTTCGTGCTCACTCCAAGCTTGGAGCTGGTAGAGTCCTCCAAACTTCGAGTTTGTTGAGAAGAAAACGATCAACCACATACATCATTGTTTCGATCTAATCCAAAACCCCTCTTGGAATCGGATTTTCTTGGAAGCGACTGCGCTCAGAAAATTCCTAATTTCTTGGAAGCGACTACGCTCAGAAATTTAATAGCTTTTCGTGGTAGCCTTTTTCGCTCCGAAACTAACCCTAATCTTGTGTTGTTTTTTAGGATGAGTAACCTGAACAAGTTGAACTTCATTCCACTAGAGACAACTGGCGCAGGATACCATAGGTGGGTCCGAGATGTGCACCAACATCTTAAGGCTGATGGACTTCTGGGAGCCATCCAAGAGCCTAGTCAGAACGTGCTCTCCATTGAGAAAGCTACTGCTTTTGAAGCAAAACAAGCTAAAGCCATAATTCTCATGACAAGGCACATGAATGACGCGCTCCAAAATGAATACCTCAATGAGGAAGACCCAAGAAAGCTATGGGTAGAACTTGAGCAGCGATTTGGCAACGTTCGTGACTCTCTGCTTCCTGATTTAGAAGTGCGATGGCATAGCCTCCGCTTTTGTGATTTCAAGTCTGTGCTTGATTATAACTCGGAAGCTCTTCGTATCAAGTCTCTGATGGAGTTTTGTGGCCAAGCCATAACTGATACGATGTTGATCGAGAAGACTCTCTCTACCTTCCCCGTCTCTGCATTGATGATTTCAAAGAATTATCGGATTGATGTAAATACAGGGCGTATCACAAGGTTTCATGAGCTCATTGGCGCCATGAACGTAGCTGAAAAGCACGACAATATTTTTGTGAAGAACTATAATGCTAGACCCGTGGGAACTAAGCCTATTCTGGAGTCTAACTATAGTCGCGCCCCCAATGGAGGACGCAAGGAGCGAAACCCTAAGAGTAGGGACAATTCTGAACATTCTGGTCCAAATGTTCGCCCTAAAAAGGAAGGAAATCGTCAAGAGAGGCGTGCACGGAACCGTGGAGGTCAATGTGTGAAGAGAGAGAGAGGTGGAAGCCTCCGACCATGGTGGTAACGCCACCAAGAGCATAGGTCATCCAGATCGCCCCCCAATGGAGCCTCGATCAAGGGAGCCTGACCATAATGATGTTTATTTTCGATGTGGATCAACTGAACATTGGGCCAAAGCATGTACAGCACCCCAGAATGTTGCAAACGCATACAAGACGTATCGTGAAGCAAGGGAAGCAAATTACATAGAACAAGAAGATCAAGATGGCGATCTCGATCTAAGCGTGGAAGACTACAAGGATCAAGACCCAGAAATTGGCGATTTTGATTAAGTCTTTTTATTTTCCAAGAGTTGTAGGCAATTGCCATATTACTTTTGTAGTAGATGTCAATGATATTAGTCTTTCTTCAAAGTAGGCGTACTCAATATAAGTGTGATGTCTAGGAAGGTTTTGAGATAAGTGGTACTTAAGCGAGCTTTGCTCCACCGACTTCTCTCTACTCACCTGGTCACATTTACATTGGAAATACCGAAAGGAGTTAAACGATTACCATTGTTTTGCATTAACTAGTTTATTGGATTAGATTTTCTTTGATCAAAGAAACAATGATGTACTCCGTTGGCTTATGAATAAAATTTCAAGTTCTTTTCACTATGACTCAATTTTGATTCTGAGCATATGACTTTGTGACTACGATGGCTGGGCCATCAATATTAATTCAAGGACATGGAATAGCCCAAGTTCCACTATTGCCAAATGGCACCTTAATTACTGTCACAGAAACTCTCTACGCTCTTAGGGCAAATTGCCTTATGAATAGCCTACGGATTCCATGCGAAAACGCATGTAGAGAACGGAGATGAGTTCCTTTGCAAATACCTTTAACGATTGCGAACAAAGGCGCATCTTAAAGAAGTTTATGTGTCTCTCTAGTGGACTCTATGTCACTATTCGAGCTATTAAATCCAATACAGTTATGAGAGAAGATCTCTTGGATTTAGACACATATTGGCTTTGTCACGACAGGATAGGTCATCCTGGTCATGATATGATGATCCGTCTACTAAAGACTTCACTTGGACATCCATCCTTTTTAGCAAAACGAAGCAAGAATCTGATGACGCCATAAAAGGTGCCAACCATGAGCATAACGCCATGGTTGTTCCTCCTTGTGGCCATGACGCCATACATGCTAATTTCCATGGCTCCAACGCCATGATGGGAGATGTAGTCACACATTTTGCTTCTAATAGCACTACAGACGCTCAGGCCCAACCAAAATCCTCATTGGTCGCTTCTCAAGCCTCTCGCTCATTTTGCAAAGCCAATTCCTTCGGGAAATTAGGACTGAGACCGTCCTACGCAAAGGATATGAAAATACTCATTCTGTTCTTACATCAAATTCATGGGGATTCTATGGACTGATTCAACCAACCTGTGGACGTTTAAATATCTCATGATGTTGGTTGACACGCAAACACGCTAGTCACGTGTCGTGCCATTTCCACTTGTAATGCTGCTTATGCTACACTCCTAGCACATATCATATGACAATGAGCTCACTCCTCAAATCATCATATTCAGTCAATTGGATTTGACTATGCTGGAGAGTTTACATCGAAGACTTTCGATGGTTATTGCATTGGGACTGATGTTGGATATCATATTCCCATGTACACACCCAATTGGTCTCACGGAAACTACTACGATGATAGTCTGGACATTGGTAATGCGCACTACTCTCCTTATATCCGCTTGAGGTGATGCAATATCGCATGTAGCTATGCTAATTCATCTACGACCTACCACCACTCAATGTACCCCTGCGTTACAGCTAGTGACTGGGTACAAGTATTTTGTACTTACGCACATTTGAGTGAGCCATTTATGTGCCCATTGCGCCGCCACAGTGCACTATGATAGGTCCTTACAGACGAATGGGCAACTCAGTTGGATTTGAGACTCCCACAATCGTCCGCCACTTAATGCCCTTGCAAGGCGATCTCCTTACCGCTAGACTTGCGGATGTCACTATGATGAAATAGTCTTCCCGTCGTTCGGGGGAGATAAGAACACAAATGTTCAACAGGAACGACATGAATTGTCGTGGTCTGTCCCCACTATGTCTCATCTTGATCCTTATTAAAGTGACGAGATCACACAAATATGCTGCAAACATGCCTGCAAGGAAGGACGTCCCTACGAGAGGACGTAGCGCCACCCTACACGGAGGTAGGCATGGCGCCAATGCCAAAGAGAGTGGCACTCTGGCGTTATAGGCCATGGCCCCAGCTAGGATGCGTGGGAGGCCTGTGAGTTCGAATGATACTTTGGCACATTCCAATGCTTTGATCATCGACACTCAAAATCCGTCTCATGAGTATCTTCCGGGTTATGGTTATCGTTAGGGGACGCCTCAACGTCAAAACCTATTCCTGAGAATATAGAGATCTATGAAACTTACACTAGTGTACATGAGACGTTGGATAGAAACTCCATCATGATTGATGATGTAGTTGCTCATGAGTTTGTTGAGTCTAATGACATCGAACCACGTTCCGTTGATGAATGAATGCCAACGTAGAGAGATTTGGCCTAAATGGAAAGATGCGATCCAAGTTAAGATGGATTCTCTAACGAAGAGAAAGGTTTTCTGAGCCAGTAATGCCAACACCTCCTGACATAAAACCTATTGACTAATGGGTCTTTGTTAGAAAGCGTGATGAGAAAAAGAGATCGCAATCACGCCTTATGGCACAAGGCTTCTCATAAAACGCCCTGGAATCGACTACGATTAGACATATTCTCTCGTAATGGATGTCATTGCACTCCACTACCTTGTCAGTTTGGTAGTTTCCGAATAACTGAACATGCAACTTACAAATGTGGTCACTACATATCTCTATGGGGATCTAGATACGGAATATACATGAAGGTTAATGGTGAACTTCATTTACCCAAGTCAAGAGGCTCTAGACCACGGAGCGTGTTTACAATAAGATTGAAACGCTCACTAAAGTGACTACTTGATTGGGAAGGGATATGCCCACGCATTTCTATGACAAGTTTCGGATTCTATCGCGGTTCATGTTGGACATGATCTTCATTAGAAGCCCTTAAAGAGTTAAGGGAAACCGCTGAACACTTGAACTCCGAGTTTGAGATGAAGGATTTTGGGAGAACACGATTATGTCTCGGTTTAGAACTTGAGCATCGTGTCGATAGATGCTTACGCATTTTGACAAGGTCAAGCCTTCAATCACCCCCATGATCGTCCATAGTCTTGATCCTGAAAAGGATCCTCTTCGTCGAAAGGATGATGACGAAGATGTGCTAGAGGCAGAAGTGTTTTACTTAGTACAATAGGCTCATTATTGTACTTATCCCAATGCACAAGACCGGACATCTCATATGTTGTGATCTTGTTAGCTAGATATAGCTCTGCGCCAACGCGACGCTATTAGATTGGTGTAAAAGATATCTTTCGATATTTGATATGTATGATTGATATGGGCTTGTTTTATCCCTACAAAGAGATGATGGATTCGGACCCATCACACACCAGGTACGCCGCCAACACTGGCCTGCATCCACTATCCCTATCCCAAAACGACATGTGTTTTGGAAGGTTTTGCTGATGTTGGGTATCTCTCTGACCAACATAAAGGTCATTCCCAATCCGGTCAAGTGTTCACCATGGGAAAAGACCGTGACATCTTGGAGGTCTACAGAATAGACCCTAGTCGCTATATCTTCGAACAATGCAGAGATCATTACTCTTCACGAAGTGGTTCATGAATGTATATGGATTGGATCCATAATTACGCATGTTCGAACAATTGTGGTTTGAAGTCTACCACAGATGAGCCTACAAGCATTTAGGATAATACTGCTTGTTTTGAACAAATGAGGCAAGGCTACATCAAAAGAGATAACACCAAGTATAATCAACAACAATAGACTCTCCTTGAGATCAAAGTGAACTAGGTTCAATCTGAGGATAGTGAGGCAGATTTGTTTACTAAGTCATTGCCCAAATGCACGATCGAGAAACATGTGGCAAGAATTGGCTTGCGAAAATAATCTGAACTCTCATGATCGTAGTCATCAGGGGGAGGCGCAGACATCAGGGGGAGATGTCTACATGTTCACCTCGAAACGTGAAAGGTGTGTTGTGCTCTTTTTCCCCTTCGACCGAGGTTATTTTTGTCCCACTGAGTTTTTGTTATTCGGCAAGGTTTTTAACGAGGCAACGAGAGAAGCACCGCGTTTGGACAACACAAAGGGGAGTGTTTAAGGATATCTCTATTTGTGTTTGGCCCAAACTATAGGTTACTTGACCTAATGGTAATAGGGTTTAATTAGAATAATCTAGAGATTATCTTTCCTTGTATGATTCTAACTCTATGCATTGTAATCCTCTATATAAAGAGGCCCCTATTATCAATGAGAACACACAGCGATTATCTCTCAAATTCAGTTTCTCTACAACAGCAAACTCATTATTATCATTCATTGTTTTACAATTGAAAATGAACTTTACAATATTAAGAAGTTTATTTCTAATATCAATGTAATTTAAATACACATTCTTTTTGAATGAATAAACCTAAAAATTTATTGAAATAGGGACAATGAGCATGATGTTCATCTAGTATTGAAAGAAACAATTTTAAATTTGTTTTTACAATTGAAATATAAACTTTACATTTTCGAACCTAATATAAAGAACATTATAACACTTCATCCGTCATCTCGACTAGCACTTTGCAATGTAGTCTTCAAAAATCTCGCAACTACTAGTGCCCTGCATGTTGTGATTCCTTATACAATTGCAAATTACCTTCATGGATCTATTTCAAGGTAAACTCTATTAGGATTTACATACACATATCCAAAATATATCTAAATTATAGGTATATTAATCAATACTATAGGTTATGGAAAACAACCTATGATATAGAGTCACACAAAAAAATTTAAAACTACAAAAACAAACATCTAAATCATAAGTATTACGTATTAAAGCAATCTAAGTATCAGGTAATTAGAAACAACAATTCTATTTTGAAGGAATGAAACTAAGTTTTGTACCAGATTCATAAATTGAAATTTCTAATTACTAAAAATCCATCCAATTCAAGCTTTACACAAAATCAAAAGATTAACAAAGATATTATACTAAATAAATCTGATGAATAAGTAATTTGAATTACGAATATGATATATGTACCTATTTGAAAGAAAGTCTCTAACCCATAAGAAAATGATGAAATAAACCTCATGAATAGGTCGTTTGAAATTATCCTTTGAAATCATATGCAACTTTGTGAAAAGTCTCCACCTAAAGAAAAAATGACGAATGAATTCACTAGCTTCTATATATAGGAAGAAACATACCAAAAATTCATCATTATATGATAATAATGAGATTAATGTAAACACCTAAAATTAAGTACTGATAAAAACCTAAAGTGAAGGTAATACCAACAATAACGTCAATCAAACTCCATAATATTTGCTAGATGATTTTGACTATTAATCCTATTTAATAGGTGAATGGGGAATTTGATAGTGGCAGATTTAATAATTCTTAACAACATTATGTTTTAATATTTATCATATTTAATAGGTTTTTTTTATTTTTTTTTATTTTGAATAAACCTAATTAATTGGTTTGGGTGTATATTAAAACACTCGTATGGATGAGTTTATTCTAAAAGAGGTGTGTGAATTTGGGTGTAGAATCAAATTCCCCTTTATATAAAGGGCTCTATTATCAATAAAGAAGCACACAATTCTCTCTCAAATTCTCTTATTCTACAACACTAAATTTTTTTTGAAGAAGTAAAGCTGTGAGCTTTTATTTGCTGGAGTTAATTTTTTGATATGCCAATGTTCTTGAAAATTTGATGGAATTTATCGACTCTGTTTCATATACAAACATATATCTATGCCATAAGTCCATGGAAATATATGTTTATTCAAGCTGCGAGCTTTTATTTGCTGGAGTTAATGTGGATAAGAAAATTACATAAACAACCTTACATCAGCTAATAGTTATAGCTATATCATTGTTTGAGAAGTAGAAGCTCAGCAGAAGCAGGTTCTAGCTAGCTAGTATTTAAGATTTTAGTAAGAATTGTTGCTCTTAAATCTTTGAAATAGGTCAACATTGCACTGCGATCAGGAAGGGTCTCTTTGATTGTAGGAATCTCCTTGAACCTTTGAATCCATGCATGTAAGCGAGGGAAGCTTTCGACTTCAATCGCTTTAACCCCAGCTGCTTCACTCAAGACTTCCAGCCACCAAGCTAGCCATCCAAATTCTAAATCAGCCATTCCAATCTCATCTCCACCGAAAAACTTCTTGTCACCGAGGCCCTGCTCTTCCAAGATTCTCAACTGCTCCTGCCGTTCTTCTGTTGCTTTCACTTGTTGTTCTCCCTCAGTAGAGAAAAATCCAAATAGGACTGGCCTCTATGTCACACAAACATCTACATTAGTTCGAGTTGGATAAAATTCAATTTTTTGTTAGTTGTTAGACAGTCAAGTGTCAAATAGTTACATAAACAAACATGCGACAAATGACTCATTTGACAATATATATAACGTAGTAAAAATAGTTGAGTGATCATTACTTACCTTGTCCTCTCCGAACTTTGTCCAGAATCGAGCCAGAGCTCGTCCATGAGGGTGTTTAGGAAGCAAGGGGTTCTGTGGCCACGTCTCTTCGATGTACTCAAGAATGACAGCGGACTCTGCGATTGGTTTTCCGGCATGAACAAGAACCGGAACCTTCTTATAGACCGGGTTGTACTTTAGAAGACGGTCACTCTTGTTGTATAAGACATCCTCCTCTACATACTCATAGTCTACACCTTTGAGTTTAAGTGCCCAGATAACCCTGTAAACAAATGGACTTGACCAAGCTCCTAACAATGTAACTTGTGCCATTTTGCTGGGTTCAGTTTTGCTCCTGGATTGGTTTCTACATGTATATATATGCCTCACATTCAATGTACAAGGTAAGGAAGGATAGAGGCCAATTTGGCCTTTGTTGGCTATTATTGAATTTACTATTCGTATGTAGTTGGTATACATCTTAGAGATAATATATCGTTTTGCGCCCCAAATTCTGAAGATGATCATGTTTTTCCAACAAAAACAAAAGACTTGTCAAGCAAGTTGTACTAGTTTCTTAAAGTCGAGCAGAACTTTTGACTACAACATTTAAAAAGCAGAAGGCGGCCAATCCTTATGTTGAAGACAGGTGTGGAATAGGGAAAGAAAACACGTGCTTACAGAAATGGAAGAAGTGAAGCTGCTAGGAACAAGTCCCAGTCCCTTTCGTTACAAGAATCATATGGCCTCTAAAACTAGGTGTTAAGTACTGAATGTGTGGAAGAGAACCTTGTTAACGAGATTAGTCTCTTTTTGTTTATTACACTTGCAAGTTGCAACTGAAAAAGACTAATGAATAGCATTATGCATGATTAAAGTAACATGCTCTATATATATCTAGATGGAAGACGACAAACAAACATATCATTAAGATTAAGTGATATAGTCTATCAGCATATTGGCCTAGTTGAGCCTATTTGATTGATACACCCAACAAGAAAAAAAGGTTCCTCACATTACGAAGCATTTTTAAAACAACCAACTTATAGCCTTGAGAACTCCTACAAATAACAGGTATCAATATGGGAAGCAAGCTTTGATGTTTCTCCATCACCCTCTTCAAAACATTCACAGTTTTGGGCATCAAAAAGCACAAGCTGTTTGCAGCCCCACAGTAGAGTAACAACACTATCCCTTTCAATGCGACAATTTCTGGCAAAAAAATTCTGAAGGTTTGGCAGCGAGTTCACAATTGTGGATGCCTCAACTTCACCAACAGTGGCGTGAAAAATGTTTAAATCTGTAAAATACTTGCAGTGAGTGCCAATCTGCACAAGGATTCTATCCAAAACATTGTAGCAGAGGATACTTTCCGATGCCAACAACAACTTAAAGTGTTTACTCAAATCTTGAGGGAAACACCTCCTTTCAAACTGTTTCAGAATTCTAACCACGCCCCCCACCGACTCTAAAAATTTCCACTTTGCAATTACCTCTGGAATAATCTGAGAACTCTTGAACACAACTAAATCATCCTTAACCAGCTAACCTTAAGGAGGGGACACTCATGTGAAACATATCTCACCGCTTCTTCGGTACAGAATTCAGGTAATTCGAGTAAAGTAACATTTCCACGGCTACGGTTTACAACACACTTTACAAAAGCAGTGATAGAGAAACGACTCTTATCAATTCCATATTGATCTATAAACATCATCATCAACATTACCAATGAACATATCATCATCCACATTACCAATGAACAAATGACAAGGTACATGGTCCGGGAATGTGAGACTGTGCCAGCATAAAGGATTGAGAGTAGTTTTGTACCATGATTTGCAGACAAAAGGGACGGCCAGAAGCAGAGATTCCATCCCAACTCTGGAGACTAGAGAGTATATTGGTCAAGCAGTCCGACTATAACTCCTCCCATCTTCTTCGCTCAGTCCGGCCTTCTTCTTCTTCTTCTTCGCCGTCCATGAATCGGGCCTTCTTGCCGGTATTTTGAACGACGTCGTCCTCCATCGGTGTGGATATTCGCTGAGGCCAAACCCTAAACCCCCAAAATGCTTGCGCCAAATAGTAATGATGAGTGGTTAATTTATATTTTCTAATGGTTTGATGAAATGACTTGGACTAGGTAGTGATCATACATAGGGATGGCGATGGGGCGGGTTAGGGATGACGATCACAATATCATCCCCATCTCCGGGGTCATTCTCTACCCTCATTCCCGCCCCAATCCCCAATAAAAATATAATGGGGATTTCTGTCCCCATCTCCACTGGAGACTAAGGGGGGTGTATTCAATCTAGAATTTAAATGATTCTGTCTGACTTTTTATAATCCGTGGATTCTCGTGGATTATGTGGAATCCATGGATTGTTTTAATTCTACATGGATTTGAAGAGATTCTATTGTATTCTATTAACAAGATTTGTTTGGATTTGTTTATACAAAACTATGCCTATGCCCATCTATCTATCTATCTAATAAACAATATATATGGAAATCATCAGAGAAGCAATGAAACAAATTCTAACACTTTTTAGAGGCAAATTGAATCTCAAACAAATGTATGCTAATTCAAAATATCTGCCTCATATTCAAAATGTGAAGATAGCAAGTTCTGTGGAAACAAAATCCAAAAACAAAAATTAGCAGGTGATTTCTTTATGTACTAAGATATGAACTCCAGCTACACTATTTTTTGTTAAATATTTGGATATGATGCACGTGTATCATCTCAAGGAATGTTATATAAAAAGTTCAGATATTTCTTGTGTTTGTTTGATACTTTGATATGGAATTTATGTATGTACCATCATGTAATATGTGTAATAACCAGTTACGACTGAAAAGACCAGTAAACAGTATAGAGTTCCCGGGAACATTTGTTATACTGCATGACCTGAGGTTTGGTCAAAATTTCATGCTCTGTATCCACTGGCCTCGAAATATTTATGTAGGATGAGTTAAATGTCTTTTTGGTAAGAAAAGAACAAGCTATAACAGTTGTAACTTGTAAGCTAGACTCCCCGGTTCAAACAGAAGAACTTCATAATATGATGCACAAACAATATTATTGGCCCAAACTCGGAGTTTATCAGTGAATTCACCACAGTAGCAAACGATTTCAGTCACACCAAGGACAACAGTGAGATGGAAGTGCATTTAAAATAACTCATCAAGATATGAAGATAGCAAGTTATGAGGAAACAAAACCCAAAAACAAAATTAGTAGGTGATTTCCTTAGCTTCTCTCCACTTCTCCTCCAGAACAAGGTATGTGTGTTCAGCTTCTACAGTTCATCAGATGACATCTCAATTGCTTAATGTCTGACTGTTTGATTGGTTTTTGCATGAACATCTGAGCTCCTTCCCCCAAGCACCTATTTCATAATATTTATGATGTTAGCCTCAATGTAACAAAACAAAGACCAAAGGAAAGTGAGCATAATTCAACAATGTACTATTAACAATATTTACTTGTTAATGCGATTCGTTTTGTTTTCAGAAGACATAATCACCACTGGAACATCCTTCATGACTGATGTATTTTTACCAAACTCAATTTTACATTTACATTTTTCCTTTTGTTTGCTTATACTATAGGATCAAACCCTAGCCTATCCTAATCCTAACCCAGTTACCATGTTCCCTTTAAAAGGTCACAAATCTATTCAGAATCACCAACTATGATCCAATACAAATCATCAAGAGCATTCTATAGCTTGTCATAAAGTAAGAGAACTAGAGACCATACACAAAGAAAAGAGTGAAAATAGAGGCCTTCATTGTTTATAGCATGAGATTAATAGAAACCAAACAGAATGAAAATAGTGTTCAGCTTCTGCAGAAAGAGAATGTATGTTACCTTTGCAAGAGAAATTCTTGAGCAGCTTTTCGATAATACCCATTAATGCACAAGACTACAATACGAATTCCTTGTAAAAATCGAATCGCTGTAGTACTAGAACATTCAACTCCTATATACATATGGAAGTGACAGATTTTGCCTCCATCAATTTTGCTTTCCCTGGATCAAACCCCATGCCCTAATCCATGATCATCTTCATTCTATTTCACAACAGATTCCATATAATCATCTTGCTTAACAACTCAACTTCTACTTGCCAAAAACAACCAACTTCTACTACTGCATTTTAATACCTACTCACAAATTTCTCAGAAATCATTGTAACTGATAGTTGAATGCAAATGTAAAGTACGAAATTAACGAATACTATTCCACATTAAACAAAGATTTTGACACAGATTTGAAAAAGTACAAATGTGTACATCTCCCAGCTATTTACAACCTTTTTTTTTTTTTTTTCAAACACAAGATCATGTAAACTGTGAGAGATTCTCATAAATTCTTGAAAACAACCAATTCTAGAATACAACAACAGAGCCACAACTCCAGTTTTACCTGTAAGCAATGGAATTAGCCAAACCAATCAAAGAAGCAGCCTTTTTTGGGTCGAATCCGATGAGCTGTTCTTGTGCATCCCTGTTTGTCCACAAATTTCCTTGATTTCTCAATCTGCATTAGCTTAGGATAAGTCACTTTATCAGACAACAAGTCCTTCCCAGCAGTCGTCCCCAAATTGTATGAAGACTTCCAGAACATCATCCACAACTTGAAACAACAGCCCTATCTACCTCGCAAAGTCCGAGCGTTTTGATTTCGGAATCCAACCCGCCTCCGAAAATCAACCCAAGAACAACTGCAGGTCCCATCAGGTCAAGGTCAGTTCGTTCTTAGTTCATCTTCTACTATTTGAGGTCTTTTCATCTTCAGAATGAAAGAGAAAAAGAAAGACGTCAAAATCTCCCGTCTAGAGAGTGGATTTCTGATAGGGCTTGGTATTTATACCAAACACCCTAGAATCCTCCACAATCCACTATCTAATAAAATCGTTGAAAATCAATGAACTTTTGAATGTCATTAGATTTAGAAGGACTTTTTAAACTCTTTAATTGAATACCACAAGATTTTAAAGGACTTTTTAAAATCTTAATTGAATACCTATAGATTTTAAAAATCCAAAACAATCCCACAGAGTCCTAATTGAATACACCCCCCTAAACCTTCAAATCCGCCTCAAATCCCCAATAAGAATTTAATAAATAAAATAATTTTTTCTCATATTTCCTTTTTTTAAATCAAAATCTGCAACAAATAAATTTAAAACATGATTAAATTCATAAATAATAATTCAGTGAGTGCAAAAGTCAAAACATCATTAATGTAAAAGTGTAGTCATTAAAGTAAAGTAGTAAATATATATATATATATATATATATGTGATTTGGATTAATTTCAGTTTACCACCCTGAGGTTTGGATGTGTCATCATTTCACCCCCAAACTCTCAATTTCACTTTTTTACCCCTTGAACTTTCCAATTTTTGTCTTCCGTGTCTAATTTCTCTGATTCCGTCCAAATTGGACGTTAAGTCTGACTATTTGACCCACTTTGAGGCTAAAATGGTCATTTCAAGGCAAAAAAAAAAAACTCAAAACTAAAACTAAAAAAACATTTTTCCTTCACTTTTGATTTCTCTTTCATCTCTCTCTCTCTCTCTCTCTCTCTCATATCTACAACTCCAAATCTATCTCTCTCTTAGAGATCTGCATCTCCAAATCTATCTCTCTCTCTCGACACCTCCCTCACCCGCCTCGCCGCCGCCAACTCCTCCGACCCCTCCCCTTCCTTCGAGTCCACCTCCACCTTCCTCTCCTGCTTCCCCATCTCCAAGTCCTCCGTCAACTCCCAAGTGGACTCACCGATCCCACACACCTCAAACCCTTCCTCGACCAAATCTCCGCCTCCATCTCCGACCTCGAGAAGCTAGTCGCCGAGAACTCCTACTCCCCTCGTACAAAGTCCGATCGTCGCTGAAAACGGACGACCCACAGAAGCTGAAGAAGATAGAGACGGCGGCTTACGACTACGAGAACGACCCGAGATGGGCCGACTACTGGGCCAACATCCTCATCCCTCCTCACATGGCCTCTAGCCCCGACGCCGAAGAGCTGGACGAGTTGGAGTGCCAAGTCACCGAAATGGCGGTGAAGATTCAAGAGTAACGAGCCACTGTACCGAAGCAGCTCAAGAACACGCTGCCTTCCATTATCGAAGCTCAGAGACCCGTTTCGGCTGATGGGTCGTGTAGGTACAAGTTTTGATTAACTTGGTGTGTTGGCATTCCATACAAAACGAGAAAATATCTTTGAGGTTTAACTTTCTTTATTTAAAGATATTTTTCTGTTTATGAAATTGTGTAATTGATTTCCTTTAAGATTTATTGTATTTCTTATATGGAAAGTCTCTTTCTCAATTAAAGAGGAATTAGGTCAGAATTAGTATAGAGTTTTTGCCGTTGGTGCTTGATATTATTCAGAAAATATGCACGGCAAAAAGGTGATTCAGAAACGCAAGAATTGGTGATAGAGTCTTGCATGTTTGTTTGAGTTTGTGTCTTCACAAAGAGCCAAAACACTTGGTCCATGTATAAGTGTTTGCGATCATAGTTTCATTGCATAATACTCTCTCAAGATCAGTAGGGGAGACTGTGAAGAAAGAATAACAAGATTTGAAGATCATCAAGGAAGGAGTTCTAGAAGGAAGACAAACTTTGTATTAGACTTTGTGTAAATCTTATAGCCGAGCTAGTGCTATTCAAAGTTGTATAAAGAACATATCATTTCAATATGATGATCTTTATTTGGGTTCTCAAGAGTAAGAGCCTCGCAGTGTTTTTAATCTCATACTTGAGGTTTTCACTGCGTAACCAAATCTGGTGTTTAGTTTGTTATTTTGGTTTCTGCTGCCCAGTAAGGATTGATCAGTGCACTGCAATCCCCGTTTTCCAGAAAATCATATTCTGTCCTTGTATTTTCAGGTCGAAGCCTGGGACATCTGGGGATCCGAGTTCGAGTAAAGGTCTTTGCTTTTTGGGTTGTTGAGTTATGAGCACTGTGGGTTCTTAGATCTTTGTTGTTTCGTACATTTCTGTGAGTGAGTTTGGATTTGGAATTGGAAATTTGGGTTTTGTTCTTGATATGTGTATTTGGGGGTTTAGAAATTTCAGAATTGGAATTGGGTGTCTTTGTTTGTGTGTATTGTGTTATGAAAGTGAAGGACATTATTTATGGTTAGTTATTAAGTGAGGAAAATTGTGGGCGGATGAGGTTCTTGGCCGCAGAGGAGGAAGGAGGGGGGAGAGAGAGAGAGAGAGGGATTAGTGAAGAGAAAGAAACCCCCGAACGTGAAAGAGAGAGGGTTTTTTGTTTTATTGTTTTTTTTGGCTTGAAATGACCATTTAGCCCTCAAAGTGGGCCCCATTATTGGACTTAATGTCCAATTTGGAAGGAAAATGAGACATTGGGCACGGAAGACAAAAATTGGAAAGTTGAGGGGGTAAAAAAGTGAAATTGAGAGTTTGGGGGGTGAAATGATGACACCCCCAAACCTCAGGGGGGTAAACTGAAATTAATCTTTTATATTATAAAAAATAATTAAAATATATAAGTTAAATATATATATATATATATATATATTATTGTGGCTAGTTTGGGGATGAGGATCACAATATCATCCCCACCTCATCCCTAATCTTAGATAGCGGGGATTGGGGATCCTCATCCTCATTCCCCATTTGTCCCCGAATTCTCCCCCCATTAGGGACTGGTATCCAATGGAGCTCCGCCCCGCTGGGGATTTTGTCATCCCTAATCATACCAGTCACATGGTTATCAATTACAACAGACTCAATAATACAACCAAAAATCTTCATAAAATTGAGATAGTGAAACATGTTTCAGATATTTAAGTGAATTAATTCATTTTATACTGTCATCGTAATTCATTTCAAGTTTGGGTTTGTTTCTGATGATTATAAAATAAGTTGAATTTAATTTGTCTGTTGTGACATGTTTAATATGGTTTGTTGTAGGAGAATGGAATTGTGTGTTTATTATTGATAATATGAGTCCTTATATAGGGAGTTACAAGGTATACAAAAGGTAAGAGAATCCGAATACAATTGAATACCTATAACACTTTCCTATTACAATCCTAAACCCTAGTTTGTAGAGGCACACTATGTCGACATCCTTCAACACTCCCCCTTGTGCCGCTCAAACTTGGTGATGACGCTTTGATTGTTGCCTCGTTAAAAACCTTGCCAGGTAGCAAAAACCCTGTGGGACAAAAATAACCCTGGTCGAAGGACAAAAAGAGCACAACACGTCCTTCACTCTTCGAGATCGAACATGTAGACATCATGCCTCCCCCTGATGTCAATATCTCCCCCTGATTGCTACAATCATGGGAGTTCAGAAAACTTTCTCAATCCGATGCGCTTCACATGTTTCTCGAATGTGGATTTTGGTAATGACTTAGTAAATAAGTCCGCTACATTATCCTCTGATCGATTTGGTTCACTTCAATATTTAGAAGTGCTTGTTGTCATTTTGATGGAGGAGAGGAGGAGCACGGAAGGTGGCATTTTACCTTGTGGGGTCTGATCCCACACTTCCGTCATCTCTTTTCTCTGTAGGGATAGAACAAGCCCATATCAATCGTACCTCTTAAATATCGAAAGAATGTGTTTATACCAATCTAATGGCGTTGCGTTGGCGCGGGGCTATGTCTAGCCAATAAGTTCATAATAATTGAGGTGTCCGGTCTTGTATTGTGCTAAGTACAATAATGCGCCTATTGTACATAAGTAAGCACTTCTGCTATTAACACGTCTTCGTCATCATCCCTGGGACCAAACGGATCCCTTTTAGGGCCAAGACTACGGACGACCATGGTGCATCTTTGACTTTATCAAAAATGTCTCTTGACAGGGTAAACAAGTTCTGAATTTAGACAAAACTGTGTTCTCCCTAGGTCATTCCTCTCAAACTCGGATTTCAGGTGTTCAGCGGTTTCCCTTAACTCTCAAGGGTTCCAATTATGTTTATCAACATAAACCACGACAATTGCAAATCTGGAACTTGTCATGGAAATGCGTGGGCATAGTTCATCATATCCCTTCCCAATCAAGTAGTCATTTTGGTGAGCATTTCAACCTCGTTGCAAATGCGCTTCGTGGTCTAGAGACACTTGACTTGGGTAAATAAAGTCCACAAGAACCTTCATTATATTCCGTATCTAGATCCCCATAGAGACACGTAGTGACCACATTCGTAAGCTGCATGTTCAGTTATTTGGAAACTACCAAACTGACAAGGTAGTGGAGTGCAATGACATCCATTACGAGAGAATATGTCTTCTCGTAGTCGATTCCAGGGCGTTGTGAGAAACCTTGCGCCATAAGGCGAGATTACCATCTCTTTTTCTCATCACGCTATCTAACGAAGACCTATTAATGTCAATAGGTTTTATGTCAGGAGGTGTTGGCATCTCAGGCCTGAAATCCTACCTCTTCGTTAGTGAATCCAATTCAACCTGGATCGCATCTTTCCATTTAAGCCAATTTTCTCTACGTTGGCATTCTTCAACGGAGTAAGGTTCGATGTCATTGGTCCCAATAATTCCACGTCCTCATGTACACTAGTGTAGTTCGTAGAGATCTCTATATTTTCAGGAATTGGTTCTAACATTGAGGCGTCCCCCAACGATGTCTCTTGGACATAACCACAATCCAAAATATTCTCATGAGACGGATTTTGAGTATCAATGATCAATGGATCAAGTTGTGCCATACTCGCTCTCTTCTTAGGGCGAGAATCCATCGAACCTATAGGTCTCCTACTCTCTCTAGCTGAACCCATGGCCTATGACGCCATTATGCCACCTTTCTGGCGTCACCATACTACCATCCATGGTAGTGGTGCAGTACCCATCTTCTCTGGGTGGCACCATGTCCTCTTATGGGGACATCAATCGTTGCAGGCATGTTTGCAGCAGGTATATGTGATCTCGTCACTTTTAGGGGATCAAGATGAGACATAGTGGGGATAGACCACGACAATTCCTGTCGTTCCTGTTGAACATTGACGTTCTAATATCCCCCTAACAACGGGAAGACTGTCTCATCAAAGTGACAATTCACAAATCCAGCGAAATAGAGATCGCCTGTCAAGGGTTCTATATAGCGGACTTATAGTTGGAGACTCATGTCCAACAAATATATATATATGCATTCGTTGCAATGACTCATGTTGATGCGCTGTGGCGGCGCAATTGGCACATGAACCGCACACTCAAATATGCAAAAATACGAGATATTAGACTCAAACCCAGTCACTAGCTGTAGCGCAAATAAAAGTTGAGTGGCTGCTATGAGTCATAGACGAATTAGCATAGCTGCATGCGATATTGCATAACCCAAGCGGAAATATTGGTGCGCATTACCAATGTCCGAGCTACCATCATAGGCATTTAATGGTGGCTTTTCTGCGAGACCAATTGGGAGTGTACATGAAAATATGATACTTAATATCAATACCCAATGATATGCAATAGTCATCGAAAATTATCAATGTAAACTCTCTGGCATTATCAAGTCAAATTGACTGAATGGGATGATCTGGGTAGTGAGCCCGTAGCCATATGTTATGTGCTAGGAGTGTAGTATAAGCAGCATTACTAGTGGATAATGGCACAACACGTGACCAGCGTGTTTGCGTACCAACCAACACCATAAAACATCTATACGGTCCGCAAGTTGGTTGATCAAATCCATAGAATTCCCATAGATTCTTTGTAAGAATGGAATTATTTCCTCAATCTCCTTTGCATAGGATGGTCTCAATCTTAAATAACAGGCTTTACAGAACGAAACATGGGCTTTATAATCAACCAATGAAGGTTTTGGTTAAGCTATAATGTCACAATAGACTTGAGAAGTAGAGAGAGGAGTTTATGGAGTCAATGCCATGAATTTGCAGCAGGGGGTAGGCGGCACTGGCCATGTATGGCCAGTCTTTGCATAATCATGGCGCCATGAGGCGCATGTGCAGCTCCTCGAACCAATTCTTGGTTCTTACTTTTCTTCGTTCTGAAAATGGATGTCCGTGTAAAGTCTTTAATACACGGATCATCATGTTAAAGCCTATATGTGTCAGAATCCCATAAGTTGTCTCTCATGACATGGTTGGATTCAATAACTCAAATAGTGGTTGCATACAACCCACTAGAGCGACACATAAGTTTCTCTAATACTCGTTTATGTCCGTAGTCATTAGAGGTGATGCAAAGGAACTCTGTCCATTCTCATAATGTGTTTCCACATGAAAACCATTGGCTCTTATACAATAAAGTTCGAATTAAGGTTTGTCCAAGACATTAAGTAAAAGAATTGACACTTTATTAATAGCCAATGATTACATCAAAGTTTCCAAAATCTAATCCAAAATAAAATCAAAGTAAGACACATTGTAGTCACTCTATCCGTTTGGTAACTCCAATCAAATATGACCAGGAAAGTAGAGAGAGACGTTGGTGGAGCGAGGCTCTCTTAAGTACCAATAATCTCAATGACTTTCCTAGACATCACATTTTATTGGGTCCGCCACATAAGAAAGAGTTAATACAATTGTCATTTATTGACTAAGGCATATTGCCATTACAAAAGTTCTTGGAAAATAAAAGGACTAATCTAATCAAAGTCTGATGCATCCTTGTGCACTTCATCTTCAGCTTTGAAGTCCTCTATGGTGAGATTGATATCTCCACCATCTTCTTCTTCTTCTGCAAGGTACACTTCTTGCTCTCTCAGGTCCCAATAAGCCCTGTATCTTGCAGCTAGTTCCTCGCTTGCCTTGCATTGCTTGAACCAATGCTCAATTGATCCACATCGATGACACTCATCATTGTGGTTGCCTCCCTTTAATTGAGGTGCACGTTGTGCACGTTGCGGGCATTCCCTAGGAGGGTTGGTGCCACCACCACGACCCATGGCGCCACCATTAAGGCTAGGGATACCACGACCCCCTCTCCCACGTGTGGCATTACCGCCACGTGTATCCACACCAAACTTGCGGTTTCCTTCCTGGTTAGGGCGATTATATGGGCCCATACGTCCCTCATGTCCCCCATTCTTAAGGTACCGCTCCTTGCGCCCTCCTTTGGGTGCATTATAATTCGCCTCATGAACGCTCTTAGTTCCAATGGGCCTTGAATTATAATTCTTCATGAGTATGTTATCATGTTTCTCAGCTACAGATATAACATTGATAAGCTGATGAAACCTCGTGATCCGTCCAGCATTGACTTCAGTACGGTATTGCTTTGATACCACAATGGCTGAAACGGGGAAGGTGGAGAGAGTTTTCTCAATTAGCTCTTGCTCTGTGACAGGTTGTCCACAAAACCTCAACATGGACTGTATGCGAAGAGCTTCTGAATTATATTCAGCTACAGACTTGAAATCAGCAAATGTAACATTGAACCTTCAAGTCAGGGAGGAGGGAATCTTGGACATTGCCAAAGCGCTCTTCTAGCGCTACCCATAGCTCTCTTGCATTCTTGATCGACATATACTCCAATCTGAGTGCCTTGTCCATATGGCGTCGCATCAAGATAACTGCTTGAGCATGCTTTGTACGTGTTCGCACGAACACAAGATCCGGGTTCTGTGCCTGGATTATGGGTAATATTCCCTTTGAAGTGAGATGGTTCTCAACATCGGTTACCCAACTGTGGTAATCCGAGCCTGTTGAGTCAAGCATGGGAAAGTCGAGTCTAGGTTCATTCGACATCCTGAAAATAAGAAAAGAAGATATATTAGTTTCGGAGTTAAACTTCCACGAAAACTAAAACAATAAGGGCTTGTCCGATAACGTTTTTAAAAATAATTTTTCAAAAACCAATTTTGAAAATAAAAAAGAGAAAACAAGATTGGATTTTTGAGATTCGAAAATGTGTCCGGTAGCTTATTCCGAAAACAATTTTCAAAAACGAGAGAAGATGGCGACTAGAGATGAGAGAGAGACCTGAGAAGAAGAGAGCGACGTGAGAATATGGAAGAAGAGAGCACGTTCTTTTTTTTCTTTGTTTTGGAAAATATATCTCCGTGTTTTCTAAAATATGAGAATGAAAAGGTGAAAATATCTATTTGTCGTTTTCTTGTTTTACGAGTAAAATAAAAAATTATTTTCAAAAATTATTTTCTGCATTTTTGAAAATAGACCAACGAATGCATTTTCAAGCCATTTTCATTTTATAAAATGAAAAAGATGACTTGAAAACGTTACCGAACACCACCTAAGATTTCCGAGCTATGCTACCAAGAAATCAATTTCCAAGAATCTCTTTTGGATTAGACCAAACAATAATGTTTTAATATGGTCACAATTTGATGCTTACGGACGCTCTTAGTCCAAGCATTGTGAACGCTCTTAGTTCACACGAACACTCTTAGTTCGTTTAATTATGAACACTCTTAGTTCGTTAAGCGTGAATCCCCACAATTCCACTTTGTTAAATATCAAAATCATTTGGCAACATATATTCCAATATTTGCAGAAAATAAAAGAATGTAAAATACATGAAAACAACAACTTTAATTCACAAAAACTTATGTGATGGTTCTTGGTTTGAAGACACGCGCGTGTTGGAGCAGGCGTGTTTTTTTTTCTTTCTGGGCCGTCTGTTCTTTGGGCTTTCCTCTTTCTTTTTTCTTCTTTCTTTCTTTTTTTTTTTTCTTTCTCCTTTTTCTGGCCAGCCGGGTCCCTTCTCTTTCTTCTTTTTTCTTCTTTCTTTTCTTTCTTCTGGGGCCCACTTTTCCTTTTCTTTCTTCTGGGGCCTACTTTTCCTTTTCTTATTCTCTTTCTTCTTCTTCCACGTTTTCTTCTCTCTCTTCTTCTCTTTCTTCTTCTGGGGCCCACTTCTCCTTTCTTCTTCTCTTCCTTCTTCTTCCACGTCTTTTCTTTCTTCTTCTGGGTTTTTTTCTTTCGACAGCAAGAGTTGTTGCTGCGGAGGCACGGGCTGCAAGAGTTGCTGCTGTAGGGGCACGGGCTGCAAGAGTTGCTTGGCGGGGGTTGCTGTGCGAAGGCAGCAGCAGTGGCTAGCTGCTGCGGGGGCGTCGTGCAAGGATGGCAGGCGCACGGGCACGCTGGGCAAGGCTGTAGGACTGTGAGCTGCAGCGCCGGGGGGGGGGGGGGGGTGCAGCAACCAGGCTAGGCAGGGTGGTGAAGTAGAGCAGCAGCAGGGACTTGGTGCTGCGGTGTGGCTGCGGTGAAGTTGTGGTGAGGCTGCGGTGAAGCTATGGTTTGATGTGCAGCGCGGGCTATCAAGGTTGCAAGCGGGCTGGCAGGGCTGCAGGCCGGCTGGCAGGGCTGCAGGGGGCTTGCAGGCGGCAGGGAGGCTACTTGCGGCAGATTTTGGTGTTTAGGGTTTTTAGGGTTTTTTGTCTTTTTTTTTCGGCTAGGGTTAGAACTCGTGCTGATAACGTGTTGTAGGAGAATGGAATTGTGTGTTTATTATTGATAATAGGAGCCCTTACATAAGGAGTTACAAGGTATACAAAAGGTAAGAGAATCCGAATACAATTGAATACCTATTACAATCCTAAACCCTAGTTTGTAGAGGCACACTATGTCGACATCCTCAACATGGTTGACATAATACAAACAAAGACACAAAATATTGATAGCCCAAATCACTACAATTATCAATAAAGAAGCACACAATTCTCTCTCAAATTTTCTTATTCTACAACACTGAAATTTTTTTGAAGAAGTAAAGCTGCGAGCTTTTATTTGCTGGAGTTAATTTTTTGATATGCCAATGTTCTTGAAAATTTGATGGAATTTATGGACTCTGTTTCATATACAGACATATATCTATGCCATAAATTCATGGAAATATATGTTTATTCAAGCTGCGAGGTTTTATTTGCTGGAGTTAATGTGGATAAGAAAATTACATAAACAACCTTACATCAGCTAATAGCTATAACATTGTTTGGGAAGTAGAAGCTCAGCAGAAGCAGGTTCTAGCTAGCTAGTGTTTAAGATTTTAGCAAGAATTGTTGCTCTTCGATCTTTGAAGTAGGTCAACATTGCACTGCGATCAGGAAGGGTCTCTTTGATTGTGGGAATCTCCTTGAACCTTTGAATCCAAGCATGTAAGCGAGGGAAGCTTTCGACTTCAATCACTTTAACCCCAGCTGCTTCACTCAAGACTTCCAGCCACCAAGATAGCCATCCAAATTCTAAATCAACCATTCCAATCTCATCTCCACCGAAAAACTTCTTGTCACTGAGGCCCTGTGTAAGTATATTGGACCATTAACATTCAATACATGATTTCCCATTGTCACAAGGAAACCGGAGCATCAAGGAAACAAAAAGGAAGATACGTTCAAGCAAATTGATTCACTGATCTTGAGTTTAATGTATATTCTTTCCAAATCATGTTGCACGATTTGAATTGATTTACATGTCTATTAAATTGATTTGGTGCATCTTTGCATTAAACACTTTTTTGCATGCATAACAAATAAGTTTTGATATCTTTCTACATCTATGTTATTTGATGATTAAAGAAAAGATTTGTTTGAGGGGGGGTTTTTCTCTTGTATAAAAGGCTTCGAAACTAATTCACGTTTCAGGGTTTTCATCTGCTGCATAAAACGATTGTTCACTCTTGAACCATGGGTTTTTGTCAAAAACCATTTTTCTGAAAACTCTCTTTATTTTGTTTCATGCTTTCTCTTGTGTTGTCCAGTACTTTCATAAATCATTCTCAAAGATCAGTGAGACATTGAGAACAAGGAAGATCAGTGATTTGATTAGAGTTGATAGATTGACAATCAAGTAAACGTTAGATCAGTTGTAAATCAAGTTAGCATTTGTTGCTAAGTGAATGTGTATGTTATGAACAACACAACTTGTATACTGTAAACTCATTTGATTCATATTGGATTGATCTTTCGTGTTGGCTACGTTAAAAGCCACGCAGTGAAGTTTCCTCAGTGGAGAGGTTTACACTGCGTTAGCAATTTCTGTGTCCCTATTGATAAAGTACTTTCTTAGTTATGTTGTTCTTTTGATTATAAAACAATATCGTTCCATTTGGTATTTTCATTTGGCATCAGAGCGGGTTCTAGATTTTTTCTAGTAGATCGCAGGGACGATGGAACAACATCGAGATAGGGCTGCTGGTGGATCTGTTAATAGTCCTCCATGGTTTGATGGAGGATGTGAAAAGTACACTCAATGGAAGATATACATGAAATCATACTTGTATGCACAAGATGAACATGTATGGAACATTGTGGAAAATGGCTGGAAGATGCCAATAATTCCAGCTAAAGGCGAGGGCTCATCAATCTCTATTCCTAAGCCACGAAATGACTGGACTGACGTCGAAGTACGTGATCTTCAAGCTGACTTCAAAGCAAAAAATAGCATTTTCACTGCTCTCTCTGAACGTGAAAAACTGAGGATTAGTCACTGCGACACTGCAAAACAAGCTTGGGATCTGCTGCAGACTACATATGAAGGAAACAAAAAGGTATGTGCTCAAAAACTGCAAGGTCTGATTTATGAATTTGAAACTATGACCATGGGAGAGGATGAAACCGTGGATGACTTTCATGGTAGAATTCTAAAGATTACTGGTCAATGTCGTAGTCTAGGTGCCCCTTTTGATGAAGATAAGGTAGTCAAGAAAATACTTAGAGCCTTACCAGAAAAGTTTCCCTCAAAAGTCACTAGTATTGAGGACTCTTTTGACACTGATGAATACCCTTTGGATGAACTCATTGTAAATCTAAAAACTTATGAACTAAGACTAAAACCTGAAAAGAAATCCAAATGTGTGGCTTTCAAGGCTGTGAAAGGGAAAGAAGAGGAAGATGAACCACTTGATCTTGCTCTTCTGACCAAAGAGTTCAAAAAGTTTCTTAGAAATAAATCCTCCTCTCAAAGCTTCAATGTTCCCAAGAAAAATTTTGTTAACAATGATAACAACGTTCGAGGGAATTTTAGAGCAAATAAATCTGGAAAAGTAAAATGCTATGAATGTGGTGGCTATGGCCATATTTCTACTGATTGTGGTAACAGGAAGCATGGAAATAGCAACAATAAATCCCTCCTCTCGACATGGAGTGATGATGAACCTCAGGAGATCGAAAATGTTGCCTTCGTGTCGTCTCTTTCACTTGAATCTGAAAGTGATGAAGAATTCTTAGATGATGAAACAAATGTCCACTGCAAACAACTCTATAAAGCGTCAAAAGCCACATTAATCAAAAATGCAGGTTTGGAGGATGAAATTGTGCTGCTAAAAGCAAAAAATGAGAAGTTGGAACTTGCATGGAGGACCTCTCAGAACACGTGGGAACAAGAAAGAAACAAACTCATGGAAGAGCTGCAGAACTCACAAAGCGACAAAAGCTCTCAGACCTGGAAGATACAATGCGCTGAACTGAAAAACAAAATCAAGATGCTTGAACTTGAGGTAAAAGGACAGCAGGCTCTAAACTTAAACCTACTAACAGAAAATGAATCATTGTAGAAAGACCTGAAGTCCACTCAAGAGAAGTTCACAAAGTTTGAGATAAGCTCTGCAACAGCATCTAGGTTGTTCAACTCCGGAAAAACCCACCATGATACTTTCGGTCTTGGATATTCTGGAGAAAGCTCCAAGGGCACACACTTTGTGAGAGAGTCAAATTCGGAATTGGAGAAAGATGATCCCATCACCCAAGTCATCAAGGATACTATCACAAGGGCTGACAAGGAACCAAAATCTTCTCAGAATGTCACTCAGGTAAGGTTGAATCAGATGCCTCCTACTAATCATAACAGGTATGCGACTTTTAAGTCTTTTATTCCTACATGTCATTACTGTGGTAAGTTAGGACATATTAGACCAAGATGCAAGGAGAGACTTAAGTCAATTCCATCTGGTGAGGAAAAGTTATCTGTAAAATCGTTACATTGTGAGCTTAAAGAGCAGAAAGAGCTTATCAACAAATTGGCTAGCCTGATTACTAAAGCAAACATGCAAAATAGAAATAAACCTGTCTGGATTAGAAAGGACTTGAATAATCATCATTCTAATCACTCTAATTCTACTGACTCTATTAATGATGTCTGTCTCATGACAAGTGTAAGTACAGATAATTCCTCAACATACATTGAAGCAACTTGCCTGGTAGCACTCACTGCCTTGGCAGACAAGCGAAAAGATTTCTGGTATGTGGACAGTGGTTGCTCCAGACACATGACTGGTGATAAAGCTTGGTTTATCTCATTCGAAGATGAAAGCACTACAGGTTCAGTTACCTTTGGTGATGGGAGAAAGGCAAAAATACTTGCACGAGGAACAGTTAATACTCTTGGAATTCCTAATCTAAAAAATGTCTTGTATGTAGAGGGCTTAACTGCCAATCTAATAAGTGTCAGTCACTTGGCTGATGATTATGAGGATGTGTGGTTCCACAAGCAAAGATGTGTGATTCTTGATAACAAGGGAGAAAATATTATGAGAAGTAAGAGATCTTCAGATAACTGTTATCACATTCAATCTAATGAATCTCTAAATATACAGGATTGCTTGTCTGTGAGATCTGCCGAAGAAACCTTCGAAATATGGAACAGAAGACTGGGGCATGTAAACTATCAGGATCTACTCAAATTATCCACTAAGCAGTGTGTCAGAGGTCTACCAGCACTAAGTGGTAAGACCGACAAGATATGTGGAGAATGCAAAATCGGTAAGCAAGCCAGATCTCCTCATAAAACAATAAACGCTGCCACTACCACAAGAGTTCTGGAACTGCTGCATATGGATCTTATGGGACCAGCTCAAACAGAAAGCATTGGAGGAAAGAAATACATACTTGTGATCGTTGATGACTTCTCCAGGTACACTTGGGTTAATTTCCTAAGAGACAAAGCTGAAACCTTTGAATCATTCAAGGGATTAAACCAAAGAATAAAAATGGAAAAACAATCCACGAACATGTGCTTAGTAAGAGTAAGGTCATATAATGGAACTGAGTTTAAAAATGCTGCTTTTGCTAACTACTTTCATGAGTTAGGTGTTTCCCATGAGTTTTCAGCCCCGATCACTCCACAACAAAATGGAATAGTTGAGTGCAAAAACAGAGTGCTGTTAGACATGGCAAGGGTAATGCTGCATTATGCTGGTCTAAGCTCGAACTTTTGGGCTGAGGCTATCAGTACTGCATGTTACACCATCAATAGAGTCTTCTTAAGACCTGGAACTGACCAAACAGCTTATGAGATGTGGAAAGGTAAGAAACCAAACATAAACCACCTTCGTGTGTTTGGAAGCCCCTGCTACATATTAAGAGATCGAGAACAACTCGAAAAATTTGATGCTCGAAGCGATGATGGTATCTTCCTTGGATATTCTACAAATAGTCGAGCATATAGAGTCTATAACAAAAGAACCAGGATTGTCATGGAATCTATTAATGTGTCTATTGATGATTCCTACATTAGACAGGAGGAAACCTTTGCAGAAACATCACCTACTCACAGATCAGAATCAAAGACACACCAACCACTGATGAACAGAGAGAGAATGCTGACAACATCTTCGAGCCAGCTCCTCAAGCGAAAAGAGGGTTCAAGCAAGTCCAAAAGGATCATTCACGTCAAGATATTCTTGGAAAAATCTCAGATAGTCTCAAAACCAGAAGCCAAACTACTCCACAGGTAAGTGTAGATGAGGTAAGTCGAGGTAATGCTTTACTTTGTTTCATTACAAAAAATCAAATCGCAATGAATGTCATATCTCTGTGTGGGTTGTTTTCCCTAATTGAACCAAAGAACATCAAGGAAGCCCTAGTAGATGATGATTGGATTAGTGCCATGTAGGAAGAATTAAATCAATTCACTAGGAATGATGTGTGGTACTTGGTACCAAGACCTAGAGACTGTAATGTAATAGGCACTAAGTGGATTTTCAGAAATAAAAGTGATGAGAAAGGCAATGTAATCATAAACAAAGCTAGACTAGTAGCACAAGGTAATTCACAGATTGAAGGTCTCGACTTTGATGAAACTTTTGCCCCTGTTGCAAGATTAGAATCAGTGAGATTGCTTTTATCTGTTGCCTGTCACCTAAAAATCAAACTGTTTCAAATGGATGTCAAAACTGCATTTCTGAATGGTGTGTTGCAGGAAGAAGTTTATGTGGAACAACCTCAAGATTTCAAAGATCCACATAATTTAAATCATGTTTATAGACTCAAGAAAGCCCTATATGGTTTAAAGCAGGCTCCACGAGCTTGGTATGAAAGGCTCTCCACCCATCTGGTGGAAAAAGGGTACACGAGAGGATTAATTGATACAACATTCTTTGTAAAACATGTGAAAAATGATCTTATCATAGCTCAGGTGTATGTTGATGACATTATTTTTGGCTCTACGTCTAAATATCTTGTCAATGAATTTCAATCGGTCATGGAAAGTGAATTTGAAATGAGCATGTGTGGTGAGCTAACCTTTTTCCTTGGACTGCAAGTGAAGCAACTTGATGCAGGTATCTTTCTCACTCAAACCAAATATGCTGAGAATCTCGTCAGAAGTTTGGGACTTGAATCCAAGAAAGTGGTTACAAATCCCATGAGCACCACTACAAAACTGAGCGAGGATCTGAATGGAAAATCAATCGACTCCACTCTCTATAGAAGCATGATTGGAAGCTTACTGTATCTAACTGCCAGTCGACCTGATATTTCATACAGTGTGGGAGTGTGTGCTCGATTTCAAGCAAATCCCAAAGAATCACACTTGGAAGCTGTCAAAAGGATCATCCGATATATCTCAGGTACAATTAACTGCGGCATTTTCTATACCTTTGACACTAACGTAGAAATTGCAGGCTATTCTGATGCTGATTGGGGTGGAAATCTAAAAGATAGAAAAAGCACTTCTGGAGGTTGTTTCTTCATTGGGAATAATCTTGTTGCTTGGCACAGCAAGAAACAAAACTGCATTTCTCTATCTACTGCTGAACCTAAATATGTCGCTGCTGGAAGTTGCTGCACACAAATGCTTTGGATGAAGCAAATGCTTCATGATTATGGCATCACTCAAGGTAAGTTGTCTATTTTCTGTGATAATACCAGTGCTATCAATATCACCAAAAATCATGTTCAACACTCTCGAACCAAACATATTAATCTGCGCTATCACTTTATTCGAGATTTGGTTGAACAAAATATACTTAAGTTAAGCTTTGTGCCCACTGAGAGTCAACTTGCTGATTTGTTCACTAAACCTCTTGACACTGCTAGGTTTGAAATGTTAAGAAATGCTTTGGGGATATGTTCTAAGTATTAAGGCACTCCAATGTGTGTCCATTGTTGAGAGAGAACGTTGTGATCTTAGTGTGCTTTGACCACTGTCACTAGTGACTTGTACATTTCCTCTTGACACCATTATCATGTCTTATTCTGGGCAAATATTGTGTACTCATGGTTCGAATCTTAGTCCGTTAACTCTCCCATGCACTTTCACTTATAACCTATGTGGTGGCATGCTCCTTGTTTATTGTCCAAGAGATTCAGTGAAATAGGCGAACTCATTAAAACTGCTCAAATGCTTCTTTCCCTCTTCTCAAAGTAATCAGGTCCTAGTTGTGGTGAACTTTCTAGGATTTGTAAGAAACGAGAATGGATAATTCTATCCCATCTCTCTGAGTAATCAGGCCTTAGTTGTGGTGAACTTTCTAAGGTTTGCAAGAAACGAGTTGGTGAGTGATCTGTGCACAAAAATTAAAATAATACTGACAACTACTCGAGACTCTCTCCATGGAGCATCCTTGTTATGTTTAGTACCCTAAGAACATCTGTTCTGGGAGTTGCTGAGAAGAGTCTTGCTACATGAGTTCTAAGTGTCACAAAATAAAAAGGGTCTATGACTCCAATACTTTACGTGCTTGGGAACAATGTTTCCTACTCCTTCTAAGGAGATTTATTGAGCTTAGTTCACATGTTTAGTTCTCTTATTTCACTCCTTCTCTCCTTCACTAAACTTGTTTCTCAGCCCCATATACTGGTTACACTCACTGTGATCACAAGTTACTTCCTAAGGTCTGAATATGAGTACCAATTCATTTGTTGATAGAATACATCATGCCTGTTGTTCTGACCTATGTTCTTTTCACTGCATGATTTTTGCTCTCTGTGCTTCAACTATGCTATACTTTCTCTTCTCATTATGACAAATGCATTAATTGCTTGGATACTCTGCAGACGAATATATTGTGTGCTATAATTGAAGATTGTGGGAATCCATGGTTCTCTCGATATCTATTCTGGATTGCCATCTGTTTGTATTCCCCTTCCTTACTGGTTAAGCATAACGTGAGGGGGAGATTTTACTTGCATGCGTGATTCTCGGAATTATAACTTGCAATAAATTTTCTTCCTCTTGGACGCTTTCTCTGACCAATGCGTCTCTTGATTTTCCCTAACCTACTGGTTCTATATATATCTATAGCTCTTTCGGATTTCACTCTGCATTGTCTTAGTGTGCAGATTCTCTCACTTCTTTTTCTCTCAACATGGTTCGCTCAAAGATCACTCCTCGCAGCGGAGGCCATCGGCTCCTTCCTCCTCCAGAGGAGGGGCGCCAGGCCGCAGCCCGAGCCGGTATTCTTCATCCTGGCATGCACCGAGAACCAAGCAGAAGTCCTCCTCTTCGTCCATCTCCTTCTAGTGCACCTTCTGTTGTTTCTCTTGAGAGTCTTCGCGACCTCATTCTGGTCACTAACTGGCAGGTTGCAAGTCTCACCACCGACATGGATGACATGCACTCTCTCCTCGTTCGCACCAACCATACTCTCAGGGAAGTCCTCCAGGAAATTCGAAGCATGCAGAGCCACCCTTCCGGGTTTGATGATCCTGGTCCGTCAATGCCAGTTCCAGAGGACGATGATCAAGAAGAAAGCAAGGGTTCCATGGACACCGAGGAATTTCAGGACACCGTGACCAAAATGCTGGAAGAATTTGATGCGCCTTCCCATTCAAAGGGGGAGAAGTAAAAACTTTACATCTTTTTATTTTCTGCATTTAAATTTTTCATGAACAATATTTTTTTTGGATTTTGGATTTGTAAGTGCATAAGCACAGACTACTTTGGATGCTTATTTTTGGATGATTATTATTATTATGTGATAATTGAATTAGTTACTTGGATCTGGAAAAGGATGGAAACTGATTCCTTAATCCAAGTAGCACTCCTTGTTAGTGATTACACTACTAAAAAAAATTGCATTTATGACGGTTTTTTACTTTGGCAGCGATTTCCGTCGCAATTGTTATCAATTGCAAAGGCAAATATTCCGTAGCGAATAATTTTTATTATTAGCGACGGTAAATCTTTACCGTAGTAGAATTAGTTATTAATTGCGACGCATTTTCATGTTGCCGTCGCAAACTTATACATATCTAGTTTATTAAAAAACCACCTCCCTATCTCTCCTCTTCCTCACTTAACCTCCACTCCCTTCCCAAACCTCAACTGTCGATCACACCCTCCTCTCACAGATCCATGCCCAAGCTCGACCTCCACTGCGCTGCCACCGAGCCCAAGCTCCAGGGAGGTCGCTTCGAGGAAGGAATCACCGAAGCCATCGAGCGCTTCACCGACGCCGTCGAGCCCTTCACCGAGTCCATCTCCTTCGACAAAGCCCTCTACAAGCATGACATCATGGGCAACAAGGCCCACGCCTCAATGTTCCCCAAACAGGTCCTTCACTTTAGTTTCTCCATTTTCAGTTCTCTCAATTTCTCAATTTCTAGGGTTTGATTTGGCTACTATTAGGGATTCATCACTGTTGATCTGATAGTTATGAACTGAGTTGGATGGAATTGATAGCTCGTTTACTGTTTGTATCTGAGTCTTTAGCTTCCAGATCTGATTTGATTTTCGTTTTTTTTTTGTCAACTTCCAGTCTTTAGCTTCCAGCTCGATTTCTCAACTTCCATAATGCCGCTCGGCTCTTCTCTGATGTGCCTCCTCCCTCCGGAGAGCCTCCATCGATTCCACTGCCTCCTTCAATTAATATGGTTTTGATTTTTTTGGGTGATTGGTTTGTTTTGGGGTGCTCATGATTAGTTTGTTTTGATTTTGTAGGTTCTATGCCTCAGACACCCTCTACTCCGCGCCGCCTTCAATCTCTAACTCTCTGAACATAAGTTCCAACTTTTAAGTTTGAATTGGTATTAGTTAGTGGGTAGTTGGGGAGCTGAATCTTTGGAATGGGGTTGAATTTGAAGAGAAGAATTTGTTCTTCAGTTCTTCACTTCTTTGTATCTGTTTGAAACTTTGAATTGGTTCTTCGTCTTCACTAATGGTTCTTAAACTGAAAATGTTTGCACTACAGGCATGTTGTTCTTCCTCCAGAGTGTCCAAACACTTCCAATTTTCCAAAGAATCGGCTTCTTTCTTTTGAGGTAGTTTTTTTTTATTGGATTTTGTGGCCTTTTGGAGATATGTATTAGCCATATAAGGTCTCAAAGATTAGGGAATGATTATTGTTAAACTTCAAAGAGATTTTATCCAGTTCCTTTTGTAACTCGGTATATGTATTTGATGCTGCTTAGTTTTTCAGGTCTAATGTTGATTCGATATTTGGTTGTTGTCCTTCTCCTTCGGTGCCAAATGTTTTTTCTTTTTCTTTTCTAGATTGGGTTTATTGATTTAGTATCATTTGGATATTTAACTGGGTGAATGCATCAATTTAGTGTTTGCGGCACTGCATCTAGTGTGGACTGGTGGTTAAACTTGCTTTTTTCTTTTTAGCTTGTTGTGTGTTTGGTTTATATTGAAATTGAAAGAGGAATAAGATAGTGACATTATGTATCATGTACCATGTTCTTGAAGCAAAAATAGTAATTAATTTTTGAGTGCAATGTGTTTGCATGAATGCATCAATTTAGTGTTTGCGGCACTGCATCTAGTGGTGGACTGGTGGTTAACTTGCTTTTTTCTTTTTAGCTTGTTGTGTGTTTGGTTTATATTGAAATTGAAAGAGGAATAAGATAGTGACATTATGTATTATGTACCATGTTCTTGAAGCAAAAATAGTAATTTTTTTGAGTGCAATGTGTTGATGACTTAATGTTGGAATCCTAGTCCTGAAATATAGCTATAAGTTCATAACCCAGATTTTTGTGCTAACTCTGTTAATGCTCTGCTATTTCAATTCTATTCAATTAATCAATTATTCATGTTGCATTGAGTGCTTTTGTTAATGAATTATGATCATGGCATTCTGTTTGTTTATGGAATTATGGCTTAATGCTTCATGCTAGCCTGTTAGTTCAATTCTATTCTTGTTAATGCATTCTGCAGCTTCTGCTTGCTGTATCAGTTTTGGCCTTTGGAGATATATTGTAAATGTGTAATGTATCTTGTTTTGAGGACTTTTGAAATATGAATATTCTAGATGCAATTTTATTACTCCATAAGTCTTTCCATATTTTTATTATATAAATAAGAAGTATTGGAAAAATCAATTTCTGTTTTGGACTGTGATATCCTTGCAATTTATGAGATCATCACATTAGTTAGTAGTGTTTCTTGCATGGTGTTGATACTATTAACTCTTAGGTCTCAAGCCATTATGCTTCATGCAATCCCACTCATGCCTTTTTTAATGGCTTAGTTCTCTTAAGATGAGGAAATATATTATTCATTCAGAAATATTTAAATGTAAAAAATGCATATTATGCGGGGAAACATTCTGTACCAGTTTCCATCTCTACTGCGCATAGCTTCTAGGAAGATGAGAATATGTCCAGAGTTTGTTGGAAGAGCTGATAATTTTTTTAAGGAGAAATGGCAATTTAGGTCCTTATTCTATTTGCCTTTTCAAATTGTTCCGGAGTTCCATCTGCAATTAAATTTAGCAATTAAGCTTTCTCTTTGCAGAAAAACTAGTATTGCTAAGGAGCCTGGTCGTTGGACTTGGTGGACTCAAAGTATTTGGGGTTCTCATTCTGCGAGAGGCCTATTAAAGTATGTTTGACTTGAACTTTGTTATTGCTTGCTTCTGTTTGCTCTATATTTTCTTATCTCACCAATCCATTCTCATTCAAAGGGATCCTATAGTTGCACAAGTTGGCTTTATCAAGTTTATTACAAGCATAAATCCTCTACTTCAGGTATAATTTAATTGCAGTTAAATAGAAACTTCCTACTTGTAGCTCAGTATGTACATATTTTTGTGAAATACTTGAGCTAGAAAGTATTATGTTGTGAATACGATGCAACTGTGAATACATACACCGAAACTTATGTTTTGAATGGCTAGCATCATCTGAGTCAATAACAGATCAACTGCTCATAGAACTGTGATTTTCAGTTTCACTATTATATCCCGGTATCAAATATAATCTATTGCATAGTATGAATCTCTCTGCATTCCTGATTTTTATGAATCTCTCTCTTATATTGTGTTCTTTTAGCAGGGCAAATATCCAGTCTCATATACATGTGGTGCACTTTGTCTGCGAATTGCTAATACCACACAGTAAAGGGAGAAAATTCTACTCATGCCTGTTGCAGGATTGCAACTTCTCTGTGTATGTGCATCACATATACTGTAAAATATTTTTTTCACTGTAACTATATTTCCTTGGAAATAAATCTGGAAAGTACTTGGGATTAGATCTCAGGTGACCAAATGATCTACGTCTTCTGTTATAAATGATTTGCCGTCAGAATATTGTACATTGGGCTTCTCTAATGCATGTATAATAACTTTCATTTTTGCATGTTCTTGTAATGAAAATATGGTGCAATTTTGCACCATATTTTTTTTTTTTTTTAATTTCTTTTTTTGCGACGGCAACCTTGCCGTTGCAAATACCTCCACATGGATTATCCTGAAACAGACATTGCGACGGAAGTCACCATAGCAAATAGCCGTCGCAAAACAATAACTGATGCGACGGCAAGAGAATACCGTCGCAATTATCTTTTGCGATGGCATTTTACCGTCGCAAATGGATTTTGTGACGCCACCTATTGCAACGCCAACATTTCCGTGGCAAAAAGTTTTTTCCGTCGCAAAATAGGCGTCGCAAAAGCAATTTTTTTTAGTAGTGTTAGTGTTTATCTGTAAAAACTAACATGCAGGACAAAAAGATGAAAAATCATGTGTTGAATGGGAATGCCCAAAGGGGGAGATTGTAAGTATATTGGGCCATTAACATTCAATACATGATTTCCCATTGTCACAAGGAAACCGGAGCATCAAGGAAACAAAGAGGAAGGTACGTTCAAGCAAATTGATTCACTGATCTTGAGTTTAATGTATATTCTTTCCAAATCATGTTGCACGATTTGAATTGATTTACATGTCTATTAAATTGATTTGGTGCATCTTTGCATTAAACACTTTTTTGCATGCATAACAAATAAGTTTTGATGTCTTTCTATATCTATTTTATTTGATGATTAAAGAAAAGATTTGTTTGAGGGGGAGTTTTTCTCTTGTATAAAAGGCTTCGAAACTAATGCACGTTTCAGGGTTTTCATCTGCTGCATAAAACGATTGTTCACTCTTGAACCATGGGTTTTTGTCAAAAACCATTTTCTGAAAATTCTCTTTATTTTGTTCATGCTTTCTCTTGTGTTGTCCAGTACTTTCATAAATCATTCTCAAAGATCAGTGAGACATTGAGAACAAGGAAGATCAGTGATTTGATTAGAGTTGATAGATTGACAATCAAGTAAACGTTAGATCAGTTGTAAATCAAGTTAGCATTTGTTGCTAAGTGAATGTGTATGTTATGAACAACACAACTTGTATACTGTAAACTCATTTGATTCATATTGGATTGATCTTTCGTGTTGGCTACGTTAAAAGCCACGCAGTGAAGTTTCCTCAGTGGAGAGGTTTACACTGCGTTAGCAATTTCTGTGTCCCTATTGATAAAGTACTTTCGTAGTTATGTTGTTCTTTTGATTATAAAACAATATCGTTCCATTTGGTATTTTCACCCTGCTCTTCCAAGATTTTCAGCTGCTCCTGCCGTTCTTCTATTGCTTTCACTTGTTGTTCTCCCTCAGTAGAGAAAAATCCAAACAGTACTGGGCTCTATGTCACACAAACATCTACATTAGTTCGAGTTGGATAAAATTCGAATTTTTGTTAGTTGTTAGACAGTCAAGTGTCAACTAGTTACATAAACAAAAATGCGACAAATGACTCATTTGACAATATATATAACGTAGTAAAAATAGTTGAGTGATCATTACTTACCTTGTCCTCTCCGAACTTTGTCCAAAATCAAGCCAGAGCTCGTCCATGAGGGTCTTTAGGAAGCAAGGGGTTCTGTGGCCACGTCTCTTCGATGTACTCAAGAATGACAGCGGACTCTGCGATTGGTTTTCCGGCATGAACAAGAACCGGAACCTTCTTATAGACCGGGTTGTACTTTAGAAGACGGTCACTCTTGTTGTATAAGACATCCTCCTCTACATACTCATAGTCTACACCTTTGAGTTTAAGTGCCCAGATAACCCTGAAAACAAATGGACTTGGCCAAAATCCTAACAATGTAACTTGTGCCATTTTGCTGGGTTCTGTTTTGCTCCTGGATTGGTTTCTACATGTATATATATGCCTCACATTCAATGTACAAGGTAAGGAAGGATAGAGGTCAATTTGTCCTTTGTTGGCTATTATTGAATTTACTATATATTCATATGTAGTTGGTATACATCATAGAGATAATATATCGTTTTGCGCCCCAAATTCTGAAGATGATCATGTTTTTCCAACAAAAACAAAAGACTTGTCAAGCAAGTTGTACTAGTTTCTTAAAGTCGAGCAGAACTTTTGACTACAACATTTAAAAAGCAGAACGAGGCCAATCCTTATGTTGAAGACAGGTGTGGAATAGGGAAAGAAAACAGCTGCTTACAGAAATGGAAGAAGTGAAGCTGCTAGGAACATGTCCCAGTCCCTTTTGTTACAAGAATCATATGGACTCTAAAACTAGGTGTTAAGTACTGAATGTGTGGAAGAGAACCTTGTTAACAAGATTAGTCTTGTTTTGAAGTATAACCTGGTTAATAAGAAGATTCTGGTGCTCGTTCAAGGAGCATTCTCACGAAATGCAGAGCTTCACAAATGATCATATAATTCTTCTAGTATGCTCCACCGAATGTAACAGCAAGTTGGTAATATTTGTTTATTACACTTGCAAGTTGCAAGTGATAAAGACTAATGCAACTTACAAACTTGTCCCAGTCCCTTTCATTTTAGTTTATTACACTTGCATGTTGCAACTGATAAAGACTAGTGTACTTGACTAAATGGTCATGAAATTTAACTTCTTCTTTTTTTCTTCTTTTTTCTGACTTTAGTGTCGCCACAATGTGTTAATTTATATTTTCTAATGGTTTGATGAAATGACTTGGACTAGGTAGTGGTTTGATCATGTCACAAGGTTATCAATTACAACAAATTCGATAATACAACCGAAAATCTTCATAAAATTGAGAGAGTGAAACATGTTTAAGATATTTAAGTGAATTAATTTATTTTATACTGTCATCATAATTCATTTCAAGTTTAGGTTTATTTCTGATGATTATAAAATAAGTTAAATTTAATTTGTCTGTTGTGACATGTTTAATACGGTCGACATACTACAAACTAAGACACAAATTAAATATTTATAACCCTAATCACTATAGTTATTCGTATTTGAACGTTCTTTTTGGATGAATAAGTTGGGTTAGCACTATGATACCTACTTATATATAGGCTTATAGGAGTAAGAATGTGACACCCTAATGATAATTGATTGTTGCAAAACCTAGATTTGGTGTGACTAGTCCAAATATGGATGTGATATTTTTTTTTTTTTTTTTTAGAATGAAAAAGTTTTATTCAAACTAACCAAAATTACAAAACATGGGAATGACCGGTGATGGACAAGAACTCCCCACTCTCCTCCCTATAAAAAGAACCAGTTACGGGTCCGTCATTACCAATGACATCCATGAGCCAAGAAGGCCAAACCCCTAACCAACTACTCCGCCCATTACCCCGGGCTACAACTCCTGCAATAGCATGAGCCGCCATATTAGCCGCTCTAGGAACATACCGAATATTGTGGATATCCAATGCCACTAGTAACTCTCTGATTCGCTCCACAATATAGTACCCTCACTTGTTAGGCATTCATCATTTCCATTTACCATTCTCACAGCCTCCAAGCAATCTGTTTCAACCACGAGGCCACTTCAACACCCCTCAACACATAGAACAACTCAGCTGCACATGGCCTTAATCTTCCAACGACCCTCTCCCCCATAGCTACTACCATATTCCCAACGCTATCTCGGCACACGATACCAATCCCAACCTGTTCTCCATTTGCAGCCACCGATGCGTCACAATTTAATTTTAGACTTCCACCAGAAGGCGGAACCCAATGTACTTCATTCCCATCGATGACGCAATCATCCACCTGACCCTCATGAATGTGATATTTTATGTAATAGGGAAAGTATATTAAATCATAGATTTCATATCTCTTTTCAGAATAGAATTTCTTGTAATCTTTGTACTCTTGACGCTTTATATAAAGGGTCATATTATCAATAAAGAAGCACATAATTCTCTCTCAAATTCTCAAATGGATTCTACAACACTGAAATTTTTTTGAAGAAGTAAAGAACTATAGTGTATCTAACCATAACACGAGCAAAACTGTTACAAGAAAGTTTACTTTTATAATATCATGCTGCCCTTGAAGCAATAAGCATCTCCCTCTTCTGCTTGTAATACACATACATTTGATCAGGGTCAGGGAGGTTCTTTTTGATTGCTGGGTTCTCCTTAAACTTCTTAACCCAATTACACAAGCCAGGGAACTCATCCCCATTCAGCACTTTGACACCAGCCAATTCTTCAATAACTCCAAAACTGGAGGCTATAAATCCCATGGCCAAGTCGGCCAGTCCAATCTCATTGCCACCAAAGAACTCCTTCTCTACTAGACCCTGCTCTTCCAATATCTTAAGTATCTCCTTCACCTCTTTCGCTGCCTTCTCTAGTTCTTCTCCGTCGGTCATCAATAACATAGCAAATGGAAGAGCCTGCTTCACCCAAAATGAAGTATTTGCATTATTAAAAGTACCAACAACCAGAAAGTTTTGAAGTGAAAATCATAACCAAGTAGTAAAATGATCACCTTGTCATCTATAAACTTGGTCCAGAACCGCGCCGAGGCTCTTCCATGAGGGTCTTCAAGAGAAGGAAGCAAGGGATTTCCGGGCCACGTCTCTTCAATATACTCGAGGATAACAGTGGACTCGGAAATCGGCTTCCCATTGTGAACAAGCACCGGGATCTTCTTGTGAATTGGGTTGTACTGTAGAAGCAAATCACTCTTGTTACTCAAATCTTCTTCTATATACTCATACTTGACGCCCTTGAGCTCCAGAGCCCAAATCGCTCTGTAACCATATGGACTAGGCCATGCTCCAAATAGCTTAACATCTTCCATTTCTTCTTCAACTTGTGTTCTTCACTGAACTATGCAGTCCCCTTTATGTATATATGATTCTCTGCAAAGCTTTGAACTTTCCTTTTGGAATGTTAAGACGGGAAAGTTGGGTTTTTCTTCTTCGCCTTCTTAAATTTTGACCACTTGGATGCCGGGTCAATCAAGATAAGAAACTTTCTAAAGAGGCATGCATTCTGGTCAATAAAGATGACTAACTCATATTATTTTAAGAGGACTAACTCAGTACTCACTATTGTTGTTTGATTGTCCAACAGCTTATAAAGACCAGCACATCCTTAAAAAGAGGTAGGTCGGTAGGAAGATCAAAACACAACTTTATTCTTTACACAGAAATGGAAGAAGTGAAGCTACTAGGAACATGGCCTAGTCCCTTTTGTTACAGGGTCATATGGGCTCTGAAACTGAAGGGTGTGAAGTATGAAGATGTGGAAGAGGACCTCGTCAACAAGAGTGATCGTCTTTTACAGTACAACCCAGTTCATAAGAAGGTACCGGTGCTCGTTCATGGTGGAAAACCGATCTTAGAGTCTACTGTTATTCTTGAATACATTGAGGAGGTGTGGCCACAGAATCCCTTGCTTTCTGATGACCCTTATGAGAGGGCCACGGCTCGGTTTTGGACTAAATTTGGAGAGGACAAGGTAAGATATATTTTGATTAAAGTCGATTAGAGACTCATCCAAAACTCGACTAAAACAAATAACAACCACTATATTGTTGTAAATATTTGTGGATAATCATGTAAATAGATGATGAGTAATAGGTGTCTATCCCTATAGATTGGTGATTGATAGGTTGTGTAGGAGTGATTGGATTGTAATTAAGCATTACCCTTTTGTGCATACCATGTAGTCCTATATAAGGCTCCTCATGGTGAGATGAATAAGACACACAATCTGATTCTATGTGTTCAAACTCTCTCTCTCTCTCAGAAATTTTTCTGTTTTACAACACGTTATCAGCACGAAGCTCTAACCAAAGCTCTAGCCAAGAAAAAAAAAAACCCCCCTGCTGCAGCCTGTTTGCACGCCCCGAAACCTCTTGATCGGGACGTCAGATCAAAAACTTTCCTTCATCAAAGTTGTTCGTCTCTGCCTCTTCTCTTTGACCTCCAAATTTCAGCCATATTGGAGTCGTTTTGAGACCTGTACACCATTTGAAGTGGAAGCTGTTCAAAAGAGAATCTGTTCCGTGTTCACGACTAGCTCTAAGATTTGGATCGAATAGCTTTGAGATTCGGGATTTCCTACCAGAAGAGGTGAATAGTTCTTGGATTGGCTGAGAAGACAACCTTCTCAGTTCTGCACACATAAGCTGAAGATTCATCCGTTCTTCATCAAGTAATGTTTTCCAAAATCTAATTTCATAATCATGTTTATTGAGCCTAATGATTGAATATGAACAATCACCATGATGCATGAACCCTAATATTTGGTATATACATATTTATATATATTCGTTTATGTGTCTTGGTTTATTTGGCTTTGGATTGTTTGGTTGGAAAAGAAAAAAAAAAGGTTAGGATTCTTGGATTTGAAGCATTTGGTCCAGTAGTACCATATAGTGCATACCAATTAAAAAACAAGCAAAAAGAAAAGGGATTTTGCTGCTCCTGGGATTCGAACCCAGCCACATCATGCATTAGCCTAGCACATTGTCCACTATGCCACTATGGCTAGCTAGAATTTATCAACACCATTTAATATTAATACTACCATAAGCAGATTCAACTCCATATAATTGGTGATTGATCAATTGATTCAACCTGTGATTTGATTTTGATTGATTTTATCCAAAGCAATTACCATTGTAATTTATGCTCATTATCACATTGAGACAATTCTGAATTATTGCCTGAATTATGATAGAAGAATTATGGGCTTAATTTTTGGTTACACAAATTTGAATCTGCCATTATAATTCTTTATGCTAGAAGCATTATTGGCTAAATTATTACGTGATTATTACATAAACATTATGCCAGAAGCATTTGCTAAATTTATTACCTGTACGTAATGCCAGAAGCATTAATGGGATTTGAACCCATTTCCTTAGGTATATAACCGCTGCATTAATTTATTTATGTTACGATTTAATAACATATATTGAATTTGGTTTTGTTATAATTGTGAATATTAATAGAGGCTGAGTCAGAAGCTCAAATCAAGCCCAAAGTCATAACAACAAATTCGAGCCAGAAGCTCAGGCCCAAGTTGCAAGGCCAGAATAGCAGCTCACTACATGTTACCATGACAAAAGTTATGAATCTTCTCAAAGTAGGCTCATCCAGTTGGATGCGATGTCTAGGTAAGGTTCAAATGAGGCTGTGTACTTAAGTGAGCCTCGCTCCACCTAAACCTCATCCTTCCTTACCTGGTCGTATTCAATTGGAGTTACCGAAAGGGTTGAGTAATAATTTTTCATTCCTTGGCAGACCAGCCTGAGCCCAGCAGGCCCACTCTCCCTCCGTGGGACCAAGCAGCCCAGCATGCCTCACACACCATTTGACTTACGCATGAAAGCCCGGGTCACAAGCCTGCAGACTAAGCCCGATAGGCTTCACTATCAAGCCCACTCCTTCTTTGGTCCAGCAGAATCAAAATAAAAATGATTTCATATTGTAAATCATATTGTAAATAAATTCACCATATCTAATATGTGTAATTAATTGCCAGAAGCATTTATTCACATAATTGTGTGATAATTAATATGTTGTTTTACTAGCATGCAATTAATATCTCAATTGATTTATGATTTCCATTTATCCAATTTGTGAGATATTATTACAATTTACCTTTTTCAATATTATTGTGTTACTTGTCTGAATTTTCGCACTAGAATATATGTGTAGAAAATGCAGGTACCTAATGAACTAGAAGTTCTAAATGAACCCGTAGTTCACATATAAATCGAACTTGTAGTTTCGATAATGCCGTTTAAGAAACTTAAAGTTTCCTTTCATAAATTCACCACACATAATAAAACCAGTAGATTTTACATGTCTAATCCGATTTTTCATACCATGTTATAGAACCTGAAGTTCTCATTACTTGCTTATGGATAATATTACCCAAAGCACTAATATTATTTGTTCCTTTCCTGTAAGAAATGTCAAATCTCAACATGTTTGACTTTGTTGCTTTGGAGGTCTCCAGAAGAAACTATCTAAAGTGAACTCAAGATGTGAAAATTCATCTGACTGCAAAGAAGATGAGATCAACAATCGATATTGACAATGTCGTCACTGAGGCTTTTAAGGCGAGTGCCATAATGTTCATAAAGAAACATATGGAGACAGCACTCCAAGTTAAGTACCCGATTAAGAGGATACACAGACTCTTTGGGTTGCTCTGGAAGAGCACTTTCACCATCAGATGACCATTTTCTTGCTTGAAGCAAGACATGATTGGCAGAACAAAAAAAAAAAAACCCATATGACCGTCATCCACGTGGCCAAGGCCCACGTTGTGGGAACCGTGATGCCCTAACTCAACAAGCCTGAGTTGAAAGGAACACTGGTCAGGCCTGTCGCCACCAGAATCAGCATGATCTTTGTTATTGATGTGGAGAAATTGACTGCTGGTCCCGCACCTGTTGTACGATAGCCGAAGCAATAGATGAGTATTACGCCGGTCGCGGAACTCGAAATATCAACTTTATTAAAGGGTCATTTTCTATTGATTCCACACTAGAGATCACGAATTTTCAGGCAGTTACTGAACATACCGAGGATTAGAACTCGAAGACATGGGTATAATTGGCCCCTTGTGCCATATCTATTTCATCTTAATGAATGAAACATCTTGGATTTTGGTGATTTATGTTTTCAATTATTTTGGATTATAGAAATGTGGTTATGTTCGAATATATTTAATTCAATAAACTTATTCATACATGTGATCCATTGAATTAAATAAATGAATAGGCATATTCTGTGGGGAAGTTTGTTGTCTGGTTAAAAGTGCTATTACGCACACCATACTCCCAGATCGGAGATATTTTTCAAACTTATTGTCTATTCATACCTCTGTGACAGCCGTATCAGGGCAATCCAACCTGATAGAGGGCTATGGCAAAGCCTACTTTATGTTGTCCAATGGTACTGAACTTACCATTAATGAGGCCTTATATTCTCCACGTTCCAGAAGAACGTTATTGAGTATTAAGGATATTCGAACCAACGGTTATCACGCTGAAACCACTGAGAAAAATGCGTGGAATATCTTTGTATAACCTCCGAGTGTGCAGCCAAAAGCGTACATTGGAGAAATTGAAATATGTTAGCTAGAAGCTAACTAATTCAAGCAACTACTTGCTATGGCATGACCTTTTGGGACACTCAGGTCGAAGTATGATGCACTGTATCCTCAACTCATCGTAGGTGCAACCCCTTCTGAATAAGGGTCCTGTATATAATGACACACTATGCCATACTCGTTAAGAATATTTAATACTAGACCATCTTATGCAAAAACTAGTACATACACCACCATTTTTCTGCACAGAATGCAAGGGAAATTTGTGGACATATCCAACCACCATGTGGACCAGTTAAATATTAATGGTTTTGGTTGATGTATCGACAAAGTGATCACATGTTACACTACTGTCCATAAGAAAATACTGCTTTTGCTAAACTCTCACCCAGATCATGAAATTGAGGGTTCACCACTCGGATTATCCCATAAAGTCTATAAGACTTGATAATACCAGAGAGTTTACATCGAAGTCTTTCGATGATTATTGCATATCCCTTGGGATTGATGCTGAACATATAGTTTCCTATGTTCACACTCAAGATGGTCTCGCAAATAGAATCTTGGTAATGCACACCAAGCTCCTAGTTTTTGTGTGGGGCTATGCAATCTTGCATGCAGCTATGTTGGTCCGGTTGAGGCCCACTGCTACCCAACCTTACTCCGCGATACAGTTGGTGACTGGGTACGAACCTGATGTTTCGCACTTACGCGCATTTTGGTATGCAGTCCTCGTGCCAATTGTGCCGTCACAACGTACAAAATTGGGTCCTCAACAAAGGATGGGCATACATGTCGATTATGAATCCCATCCATTATGTGCTCTTTCGAGCCCTTGACAGGCGATCTCTTTACCGCTAGATTTGCGGATTGTCACTTTGATGAGACAGTCTTCCCGCCGTTAGGGGGAGATAAGAACGTTACCGTTCCTGATGAAACGTGAATTGACGTGGAATGTCCCCACTATATCTCATCTTGATCCCCGAACCGCACAATGTGATAATGAAGTGCGGAGAATTCTAGATCTACAATTCTAGATCTACAAAGTGTAGCCCAAAATATGCCAGACGTTTTCTCTGATCTAGCTAAAGTGACGAGATCATATATACCTGCTGCAAATGTGCCTGCAAGGATAGACGTCCCTGTAGGATGTGTCGTCCCAGATGGACGAGGTACGACCATGGCGGCTAACCAGTCATATGTCCCTGCCCAGAAGTGAGGTAGACCATTAGGTTCGAAGGATTCTTATCCCCAGAAGAGGGTAAACTTGGCACAAACGAATCCTCTTGACGTCGCAATCTCAAACCGATTCATCTCACGAGATAAATCCGGATTATGGGTATGTCCTAGAAGAGACTATGTTGGGGGACGCTCCAACATTTGAACCCACTCCCGAGAATAGAGAAATCTCAGTAAATTTAGTGAGATTTGGAATTGGAATGAGATCATCATCGATGATATACATAAAAGTGGTCACAGCTTATCTCTATGGGGATCACGACACAGAGATATACATAAAAGTTCCAGAAGGACTTAATATACTCGATGCAAATAGTTCTAGACCACGAAACACGCACTTCATTAGTTTTGAGGCGTTCACTTTATGGATTGAAACAATCCAGACGGAGGTGGTATAACCGTCTAAGTGAATATTTAATCGGGATGGGATATGTGAATAATAAACTATGCTCATGCGTGTTTATTAAGGAAACAAGTTCCTAGTTTGGAATTGTGGCGGTCTATGTCAATGACATGAATTTGATTGATACTCCTGAAGAGATCAAGGAAACCGCAAAGCACCTAAAGTTGGAATTTGAGATGAAAGGCTTGGGAGAACAAATTATTGTCTCGACCTGGAGCCGAGCATGCAGATGAAATTTTGGTCCATCAACCAAATTACATCCAGAAGATGTTAAGATGCTTTAATGAGGATAAAAGCAAGCGCACCCATGGTCGTCTAAATTCTAGAGAGAACCGTATCGTCCTGCAGATGATAACGAAGAGATATTGGTGCCAGAAGTCCCATATCTAAGTGCAATAGGCGCATTATTGTACTTGGCTTAATTCCCTAGACAAGACATCTCATTCGATGTGAACTTGTTAGCTAGATATAGCTCTGCGCCAACACGCAGCCACCGGAATGGCATAAAAGACATTTTTCGCTACCTTAGAGGTACAGCGAATATGGGCTTATTCTATCCCTATGCATCAAGAAATGGATCAAACCCCCTTGATCCTCAGAATGATGCTCGCCTTGTTGGATATGCTGATATAGACTATCTATCAGACCCGCACAAGGCATGTCCCCAGATTGGTTATGTCTTTACCATTGGGAATACTGCAATTTCTTGGAGATCTACGAAATAGACACTTGTTGCTACCTCTTCGAATCATGCTGAGATACTAGCTCTTCACGAAGCAATATGTGAATGTACATGGCTGAAAGCCATTACAAAGCATGTTCGAAGCACATGTGGACTGTATTCCACCACTGATGAACCAACCATTATCTACGAGGATAATGCTGCTTACATAGAGCAGATAAAGATAAGTTTCATCAAAGGAGACAACACCAAACATATTGTACCGAAGTTCTCCTTCAATCAGCAACAACAAGAGCATCAGAAGATTGAAGTTAAGCAGATTTGATCTGAAGACAGTCATGCAGACCTCTTTACCAAGTCACTACCAAAGTCTACATTCCAGAAGCATGTTCAAGGTATTGGTCTACGTAAACTATCTGAATTACCTAACATGTAATTTTCAGGGGAGTCGAAATCAGGGGGAGTATCCTGAAGCATACCCACTTGACCATCGTGTACTCTTTTTGTCCTTCGTCTAGGGTTATTTTGTCCCACTGGGTTTTGTTACCTGGCAAGGTTTTAACGAGGCACATCTTTAGCATGGTCACCCCAATTATAGTACATCCTGAAGATGCTTTGATTTGACATATATGCATTTGCTCATCTTTTCCCTTCGACCACGGGTTTCTCCCACTGGGTTTACCGGGCAAGGTTTTGGTGTAGCAACTCTAATGCATCCATCTCGTAGACATACTACCTACCTATGGTGCTGATAAAGAAGACTTCACCTATCTCTAAAGCTGTGATACTGCCACTCCACACTCAAGAGTGTTCTGCTCTTTTTCTCCTTCGACCAAGATTGTTTTTTTCCCACAGGGTTTTTATTACTTGGCAAGGTTATTGACGAGGCAACTTAGAAGCGCTCAGCCTATGCAACACTATTGACATGGAATATCCAAGGGGGAGTGTTGTAAATATTTGTGGATAATCATGTAAATAGATGATGAGTAATAGGTGCCTATCCCTATAGATTGGTGATTGATAGGTTGTAATTGTAGGAGTGATTGGATTGTAATTAAGCATTACCCTTTTGTGCATACCATGTAGTCCTATATAAGGCTCCTCATGGTGAGATGAATAAGACACACAATCTGATTCTATGTGTTCAAACTCTCTCTCTCTCTCTCAGAAATTTTTCTGTTTTACAACATATATTACTCATTTTGAATTTCAATTTTGGTCCATATGTTGCGAATCAAATTGAATAATTTGTAACACATACACCAAAATTGAAATTTTGACTATAGTGTGGATACCGAAAATCATTTTTAACCTTACATTTATTCACATCAATCGGATGACTGATTAGCAATATTGGGGACTGTAGAGCCCCATTTTTATTAAATTTTTTCATACAGTTGGGGAAGAGCATGAGAGGGCAAGAATAGAGGGACAAGAAGTGCTGAAAATAATGGAAGAACAAGGGCTTGGAGAAAAGAAATTTTTTGGTGGGGACAAAGTTGGACCGGCAGACTTGGCATTTGGATGGATAGCTGGTTGGCTTCAAGAGATGGAAGAAGCAGCTGGTGTGAAGCTTTTAGAAGTCAACATGTTTCCTCGCTTGGAGGATTGGATCAAGAATTTCAGAGAAGTCACTGTGATCAAGGACAACCTTCCTGGTCATGAAGAATTGTTGGACTATTTCAGGTGCCTAAGAGAGAGGCTTGCTCTATCATCAACGTCGTAGCTAGGCACTGGTTTGAAATATATGTATTACGAGAACGATACATATTTTGAGTATGAAGTATGAACAAAACTTAGTGCTAAGTTAAATAAGGCCCATGTTCAATCGAAACAGCACCACTACTCACTACAAATAACTAGCCTCAAAGGCGGAACTTCCAAGGAAATGGAGCAATCAGACCACCGTTGCCTGCCAAGTAATGTCCTCTTGAGCTCAATCTTATGCCAAACATAGTATTCTAATTGTAAATGCACTATGTAGTTCAAAGAAAAAAAGAAACTAGCTTGCTGCAGACTTGCAATTAGAGTCTACTATAACAAATAAAAACTCTGCTTCAAGTTTGGCCTCTAGCTATACACTTAATCTGTAGGCCTTCTACTATACAAATGCTAGCCGGTACTTTGAATGAAACCAACTTCATATTTGTGTTTAAAGAAATGGAATGTGCGCCTGCTGGGCAAAACTTAGAAGTCCTGCGCTTTCCGTCTCAATTCATTAAGCTCCATTTCAATTTCAGAATCCTTGAATGGATATGCCTTGTTTGAACTGGGAGTAACAGTTCTTCCGGGTGGAAGATCTCCTTTCTGTTTGGAGTAACAAAAGAAAAAAAATAGGTCAATGACCCCGGTTGTTGAGAAGGATTAACAAAAAAGTTTAAGAACCTAAAATTGATTGCACTTTTTCAAGAATATATATTTCTCCTGCATGATAAGGCATACCTTTGAACTACCAGACAGTTCTTTCTTCAAGCTTGCAAGATCATCATCAACAGAAGAGCTCTCTAGCATCGCAAACTGCAATTTCGGTACAGATTTGAAATGATAAGAAATCCAGTATGAGCAGAGAAACTATCATAAGTAGGTTAAATGGTAAATCAATGTACTACTATCAATTAGGCAGCTAAACAGCGTAAATTGTAATCATCTTATATGGTCATTTGAAAATCAGTTTTCTTTGCCTTCGAAGCTCACTATAAATAACCAAAGTACATTTGAAACAAAGAAGCTGGTTTAGAATAAATTTTTTGAAACACGAGATACAAAAACATCCTATCCAAACACGAGATAGTATGTATTACTATACGTGATGAAATCTATGTTCCTACCCACTACTATGTATGTATGTATATATGCATGTCTTATACAGCTGGAATTATGCCACCATAACAGATTATTAAGCTTCCTTTTTGACAGTTTCTATATTGTTTTTCTAAACATGTGTGATCTGCTTTGTCTTTCCACTTTCCATGGGTCTAATCAATCCGAAGATGATATTGAATTATAGACACGCCAGATCAAACATGGAATGGGTAGCCAAGACAATGAGCCCTCACCTTTCCTTCCAGATCGTCTGTAGTTAACTGGCCAAGAGCTTCTGCTTGGGATTCCATTGCCAGGACTATTCATAGGAAAAAAAATTTGAACATTAATATGCATCCACCTATGTGTCTATATGTTTAACATAAAGATTCAGTGCAATATAAATGTGGCTGTCACCAATCGATAATAGACAATCAACATGCAACGCACATAACCATGTGGTTAGATTCAATAACTTGTGCAAACAGAAGTATACAGCACATGCATAATAAAAGTAACTTCACTTATAATCTAAAGCCACGGCAGTAAGACATTGTTACCCCTTCAATCTGATTATATAAAGCAAACTCCCCTCAAATGATTAAATTTTTGAATTTCCATGGCCTTTCGTTAACAATATAAGTAAAACAAAGAATCTAATAAACTAGGAGCTTGACTAAATCATAAAGTGTTTCCAAATAGACAACTTCCTTACCTTTCTCCTCCATCTTGTCAAAAGCGGAAAGGGCACTACTTGTATTGACATTCCCCACCATCTCACTCACTTTAGTAGCAGTCCTGAAGCAACAGCACAGTGACCATTAACAGCGACATTAAGGAGACACCCAACTCCATTGACCCAATTTTTTTTTTCTTTCTTAAGAAAATGGAGATGACAGACTTTGTAGAAAAGGAAAGTGAGAATTGGTAACAAACTTTGCAGACTGAGCGCGTGCTTTGAGGGTATCTTTTTTCGATCTTGCTTCTTGTATCTTGCTCTCTAAAAGCTACATAAAATGTACACGATAGTAATAATTGCATTCATATCCCCATAATTGCAAGCACTACTAATAGTTGTAATTATATATGCTAAGAAAAGCTAATTTTGATAAAAACTGATTAACCTCAATGCTTACTCTTTCGGACAGTTTTCTATGAACATAAGAAAGAGAACACTTGCTTATTTTCTCCTAATTATAAAACTTTGTCATTCCTAAGTAGTAACAGATAAAACCTGATAAGATAATTACAGGATCAAATATACTTCTTAACCTTTTCTTTATCAAAAAGCTTCTCTCTTCATCCTTCATCTTTTATAGGAAAATTTTTATCTAATCTTTTTTTGGTTTTCTCGCAATCTATGATTCATCAGTCTCTTAAATACATAATAAGTAGCACTTCCTTTCGGCGAAAAGTAGATAGTAAACTTGCTACTTTTCGTAAGCCATACAGCAAATTTGATTTGCAAGCTTCAAACAAGAAACTTGACTCTCTGGCATGCCATCAGATGCTAAGCTTTATAGTCATAACATGCAAAAAGACTGGAAATGCAGATGCCAGTCAGCAATTCTATCTTTCATAAAACATGAGTAACACAAACAATTTCAATAATAAATATAAATCTGGTAACAAAAGAATTCAATGATAAAATAGAAATTAGCTTACCTTTGTATTAGACACAAGATTATCAACAACACCTTTTTGTTGATCAAGTTGCGTTCTCAAAGAATTAGCATTATCCTGAAATACAAATAAAGAAATATAAATTATTTTGTATAACCCTTTGCAGCCTGAAGGTGAGGCAAGTAGTCTGAGGCGAAAGGAAACATTGGATTCATGATGATTCATATATAGGGTTCCAACTCTTTTAGTTGTCAACTTGAGCTAAATACTTCAAATCATGTATTTGTTCAGTAAAATGGTTGAAAAGCAGAAAGTTCTCAAAATTAAAAACATGAAACAAAAAGGAAGTGAGAAACATCTAAACACATAGAAAACTTCTACTACTGATTAGACTTGCCGCAAAAGATTTACGCCTCTTCAGAGCTTCACGTGCAAGATCCTCCTCTCCTTTCTGAAGAGCTAATTGTGCTTTTCGATACCTATATCAAAGAAAGACCGTGAATTTACAAATCACTTGACAATACTAGTAACATTAGACAACCATCCCATCTGCATTACCAGTCCTCAGACGCTTGTTGCGCAGCTTTGTACTTATTTTCCAATTGTTTTTGAGAAGCCAATACCTTCATAAGGAAAACAAAGATAACTATGATCAATTCAAAATAAACAAAAAGTATATAAACCATATCAGTAAAGAAATGCATAGACATTTATAAAATACCTGAAGTTCACTCAATAACCTCTCATGAATTGATGGAAGATAAAAAAATAACATAAAAAGAAAGAAGTAAAAGAAAGAGATGAACTAATAACATACAAGAAAGAAGTAAAAGAGATGAACTAATATAAAAAGATAATAGATGGAAGATAAAGTAAAAAGAGATAACTGACGCAACTGAAGATGGGAAATCTACAATGAATATGAGTAAATTCTAGAACATATAAGAGTAAAAAACACAAGGAAATTGCGCGAAACTCCCAAATACTTGTACTAAAAATGCAAAGAATTGATTCAAAAATTTGGGAAAATAGCATTACCTGTGCTGTGGCCTGACGCATCTTTGTCAAGTCATCATTCATTTCAAGAACTGCTTGCTCCAAGATTTTCTCAGGATCTTCAAAGGAACTTATGATTGCATTTGCATATGACTGCAATCAGTAAAACTTGTGTAAGGAAGGTACTAGGTATAATAAGAACGTCACATTGTTATTATTATGCGGATACAGGTTAAGCTATCAATGTCACCTTGATAACTCTAGAAAACCGGTCAAAAAGGTTCATACGGGCACCGAGAGCACCTCCACGTTGTCTTGAATGATGTCGCTTATTGGAAGGAGCAACCCTAATGACTTCAACTTTTAGAGCTCCCACTGAAAGAAAAGTAAATGTAAGACGGGAGATAATACCTACTTGTAGGTGGTGTTTACACAATTTCCATAGCTCACAACGAATCAACTATTATTTTGATATGTCAAGTTATGACCAGAATTTACGTTCAACTGGGACTAGAACGTCATCAACACCTAAAAAACTAGAGTGCAAAGCTATTCAAAACTTCAAAACAGGTAGTGTAAGATGAAATTCTTAACCATATCATTAATCCATATACAGCACTGACCACTCCAATCAATCAAATGTAATTATCCTTTTATGTTCTCACCTTTTCATTCTATGTATGTGTAATTCCTTGATTATTAGTATCAACTTTAGTTGAGGAAATGCAAGGACAGTGTAAGCAATGAGATTTTTTCTCTATCTCGTTATCTTGTCAGGCTCTCATCATGTCAGATGTAATAATGACATGGAGCAGCCTGATATAGGCAAGAATAAACAAACATGCCACATGTGATTGTTGGCTTATTTGATACTAAGATGCTATTGCTAGCAATAATACTGCTATGGAACATCTGAAAATTGAGTTACTTTAGTAAGTTTGTTGTTACTCTCACATCAACTTTATAATTGGATTTTTGTGTTTGTGTGTTATCATTAAGGGCCTTTCTTTTTCCCTAAATCTCTGTTTATTATGTCCCTGTAAGATACATGAATTGCATATTTTAACTTAGAGAAAGGTGAGAACACATAAAGTAGGCTCCTACAATCAGAGAATACGACCTTGATTATCTAAAGATCTTTTTAAATCTTTCTTCTGACTAGCCATCATGCCTACGCTGGAAGAAATATAAAAAAAAGATAGTAGGGTTTAGGGTCGAGTGGCAACCAGATAAATGAGGCTGAAAATTACAAATTTGTTGAAATCCTTCACAGTCCACTGCTACTAGAGTCTAGGAGGGTAGGACATTACCAAAATGATTTCTTACATCGTATACAAACTTTCAAACCAAAATAATTAGCTTTTGAATTATATGCTCCCAAAATTTGACACCCATTGGTTTAGACAAAAACAGATATGAAAATAAGTAAAGTTAAAGTACTGATTTTTTATAAGGAACCAAGACCTTTCGAAATCAAAAGAGTACAGTGTCCAACAAGCCTACATCCACATGCATTAAAACATGTAACCAATACATGAACACCAAACGACAGAGCTGAGAACAATAACAAACTACCTAGGGGCATTACCAAACAGAAAAACAGAGAGCAACAATAAGCAGAAAGCAGGAATACAACACTTGTTAATAACTACAAAACAAAACAAAAAAGCTAAGCGCACATTATAGAAACCGGAATGTCTCTAAACTCCCCATTCATCGATACTCACAAAGAAATCCCAAGTTTCACTCTTTCGCAGAAAGTTTTCACCTTCTGCTCCGCCTCTTTAAAAGTTCCACCAGACCACCCAAAAAAAACAGCCAAAAACACAACAATTTGGCGGAACTCTCATCAATTCAACAAACACAGCACACTGCTCTCCAGCCAATAGTGAAACACAAGAACAAAAATGACCCAAGTCAGATCTTTCCCCCTTCAAAAAGCTGATGCCACTAGGAGTGTAACTAAGCAATGTAGAAATAAGTGTCCACTACACAACTTTACAAATGATACCAGAACATTCTTAACGCCCCTATGTGCACTTATCCAAAAGCTAGTACTTGTACTTGACTAGTTACCTTGGACTTCCAAATGAAGTTGGATGCATTGCAAAAGGGTGAGGATTGTTTATCAATCAACCAAAAACTACTACAGCACTAACATCAAAAAATTTCGGAACATTTTCGATAACATCTAACCTATTTGAAACACCATTCAGCCTCCAAACATGAGAATTCCAACCCTAAGACAGCTGAAATAGCAACTGACACATTATGAGTAGAACACATTTGAATTCCAGAAATCTAATAATCTCCCAATTTCCAAAACAAGATATAGTTTTGAGGGAGAGAGACGGGAAAAATCAATTCCACTATGTCGAACTTGAATGAAATCAAATACACGGGGGAGTGAGAAAGAGGCGCATACCTCCGCCGTTGAAAAACGCCGTCGTGAGAGGTCTCCTGACCATGGAGAGGGTGGTGGAGGATGAGGAGGAAGAAGAAGGCGGGGATTGGAACGAAGAGGCGGGAGTTGAAGCCATGGTCAATCCTGTAAATATCTGCAATTTGGTGGCCATTTTCTCAATATAGGATGAGTTGAAATGGTGCGATTGGGATTGAAGAGAGAGAGCGAGAGACTGCGATTAGAAACGTGGTGGTTTAGATTTAGAGTAGAACTGCCTTCTAGTTCATGGCGGAGAAGAGGTGTGGCCACACAGACTTGCTTTGTTTTCAGATGAGACAGCTCGGTTCTGGACCAAATTGACTATATTTTCTAAAACATGGACTAAATTGAAAAGTTCAACTCTTTCACTTTTTCTATTAAAACAAAAAAAAACAAAAGAACTGGGCCTTTCTTCTTTTTTCTTTTTTTTTTTTTGCATTTTTAGAGGCCCGAAAATTAGAGTAGATGAAACGTCTTATAAAATGCGAATTTTCTTCATATATACTAGTCCTCTTGCGCGCGCCTATGTTGAGAGATCATTTCATTTGAGTATGGAACAACACCAATGCACCATTAACCAAAAGTCTGGCTTCTCTGTAACTTATTCCCCAATCTATCATGTGCAAATCCTTTGTTTAGCTGGTTGATGTCAAATCTCTGAGGCTTATGAGTGACCCTGGAAGCATTTGATTCCAGCATGATATCCCTAGCTATTGAAAAGAAGACCTCTTCTACATTCATGCTCGTCTCGGCACTGGTTTCAAAGAACTCAATGTCGTACTCTTTAGCAAGAGCTTGACCTCCAGCAGTGCTCACAGCCCTTTCGCTCTCATCCTTATCAACCTTGTTCCCCACCAATATCATCTTGATATTGGGATGATTTTCTTTGATGTTGCGAAGCCAGTTACTGATTTCGGTGAAAGACAACTGATTAGTGACATCATACACTAATAGAATACCCTTGGCCGCTTGATAGAAGGTTTTCGGAATCGTTCGAAACCGTTCCTGAACAGCTGTGTTCCAGATTTGTACCTTGACCACACTAGCTACTAGAAATTTCCCCAAAGCACACTGATTTGAATTAGTCCTTATTGGACAAAGCACACTGATAACAGTGGCTACGCCATTAGCCACTATGTAGCCACTAATGAAAAATCAATCCCCTCTATTGTAGGTGTCATTGGGGCAATAGGCACTGATAAAACATCAGTGGAATAACTTCACCCAAGGTAAAGATTCACACTGATATTAGTGGCTTCGGAATGCCACTGATATCAGTGGCAAATTTATGAGGTTGTATTAAAAAAATAAGGTGCCATTTGGCACCTTTACATTCTTGTACCGTACTTTATATTGTATTTTAAAATGTATAATACAATAAATGTACTAACTACAAATTTAAAGATGCACCCATCAATATATAAACATCAAGACTCTTCATCCCACACCTGCAGCTCTTCTTTGATGCGAACAACCTGCACATTATACCAAGTAGTTAGTTCTTATTTTGATAATTACAGAGACCAACATCTCGACATATAAAAAACATTACAGTGAAGCTAGAGATGTCTCTTTGGTTCTGAACATGTAGTATACAAGGATATAATATATCACTTATTACAGAAATTTAGCATTCGAATAAACATAACTATAGAAAAAAGAGGTACAAAAAACTGAAGAGGGATAGCAGTGCACGTCTGCATACACACTTCCAATTTTGAACCCTGTTGGTCATGAAAACAATTTGTAGGAAACATAGGGAAATACCTCAGAACCACACAATATTTCTAACACAACTTCTCAGGCTTTGCCATTACAATATGATACAAGGAGTAACCTGTATATTTAAAAGACAGATAAACTTAGAGAAAAATAAACCCCAAAAAAAATGTAACATTTCCATGCATTATCTATCAAAACTTTCTACCAATTTCTTTGAATCATTCTTGTTATAAAACTATGCATTCATAAGCAAATCCTAACAAACACTAAACATTAATACAAGTAACTCACTCTAAGACTCACACTTTTCATATGGGCAGTCCACCATTCCCTTCTCTAAATCCAACTGCAAAACGTGAACAAAAATAATTATATTACTCAATACAGGAACAGCGCCGAAGCAACATTTGGCCTAAATTACAAACACAATGTAAAATCCAACCAACAAAAACTATCAAAATGAATTAAAGTCTCCTAAGAAACATAATCTTACATATTTCTGGGCAGCTTTTCTTTGCTAAAAATCCTTCTTCTTTGGATTCCAAACCTCCTCTTTATAGCTGAAGTCAACATACAAAGCAAAGAACAGATGAAATTATTGCTTTGAAGCATAGCAATGAAGAATTATTGTTGAACACAGTTACCCTTCATATCTGCATTGACACAACACAACTTTTATTGATCAACTCAAATAGAATATAAATCCTTTAAAAGCCAGCTTAAGCCATTTGATGATTACACATCCCAGAACAACTATCCAATTTCCTATTCCAAGAGATATAAGGACATAACCCACAAAAGCCGAGTACTGATGAACATGGAAGCAATTACATCAATCTTCCTTTCACCATTCATTTAACAGGCCAATAACTTACAAAGCAACCCAAGCAAAACCAAACAACAACTCATAATGGGAGCTAATAAGAATTAAATTGTTTAAGCAAATGTTATATATACACATACACTAATTGACTTTTGGAAAGCTGAAACCTTTACACGTTCTTAACCAAAAAGATGAAAATCTACATGTTCTTTTCACTTTCTTATGTTAAAAAAGTTTCTATAAAACCTGCTTTTATATCTTTTGAACAAATCAGGTTTTACAGATCTGCAGATCTATGAAATTTTGCAACACATATCAACTACAATATTGTCAAGACCCACAAGATCAAAAACAACTTAGTATCTAGACTGCAGAAAATGCTGATATAGGCATATAGCTACTCAGTGTCTTCATTGTCATATACCTTTACTAACATCTACATGCACCACCGAGTATATCCAAACAACAGTCGGCGTCAGAGAATGATACAACAAATCTAGATACGCCACTCCACCACTAACAGACCACCAAAGCCTCCTTGATCTCAACAGACCACTGGTCCGATTCGAAAAAAATCTCTTCAAACCAAGAATAGGGAAATCGAACGGGAAGAGCATGAAGAGAGGGCTTGGTCATCTCGATGGATCCAGAGCAAATGGTTTTGGGAGGTGACACCAATTCAAATCTGTTGGTGGAGAAGGAAGAGAATCAGAGATAAGGTTTTGATCTCAAAACGAGTAAATCACGTACACCTAGATGGTGGGTATGCTCACTTTGAATCTTTCTTGAAAGGGGAAAAAGAGAGCCTTACCAAAAAAGGAAAAAGGAGAGAAGTGAGAGACGAATTGTGTGGCTGCTCTCGTCCAAGAGGAAGCCTTATCCTCGATCTTTCTCAAAAAAAAAAAAAAGGATAAGGCTATGTGAACGTGCTGCGTGCTACCAGCCCACTTCATTATTTTATTCCCCACTTCTTGTCTTTGTTGGTAAACAGTTGCTTCTCATCAGGGGCTCTTTCGGCCATTTTCGTAATACTATTCCTTTTCACACCATTAATAGTGACATATGGGTTAAACAAGTAATTACTTGTATGTACTGTACACAATTACACACTGATGATCAGTGAGCGGGAAAAAAAACTCACTGATGTTTTATATCAGTGTTATACTGACAGGACCCGACCTAGGAATCGCCCTACTTACCTGGATACGAGCCTGCGGGGCCCACTTTAAGCGAAATCCTACCGAAAATTCGGCAGAACCTCCCCTAAAATGGGCTACCCAAAATTTCACAAACCTGGACAAGATTTCAACTATATCTTCTACTCAACCTATAATATCAAATTTACATTCCATGCACATATATTACATCCGAAAAGCTCAAATCCCAACATAATCCTCCGTAAACAACAACAACTCATACAATAACATCCATCAAACTTCAAAGAAAAGGTTTATCAGAGCAACACTAAACTAAGCCGATATCATACAAGGTAGGTTAAGTAATAACCTACGGACAAAAACGGAAGCGCTGATTTCCAAGTCCTTGAGCCTGGACGCAATCTCGGCTAATCTGAAATCTGGGCATTTGAAAACGAAGGGCCCAGGGGAAAACATATAAAATCCATTAGAGTGAGTGGACAAAACCGAAACTAGAATCAAAACAATTTATGGTATGCTTCCCCATTTCTCTTTTTAACAAAACCATCATGCAGCGAGACTTCATTAAAATTTCCCACTCAATCTTTTTACAAGAAACTCATTTGATGACTAGGGAGGACTGCTTCCTAGGCATCTCATGCCATCGGGGAGGGACTGCCACCCGATGACGCATCGGAAGGGACTGCCAACCGGATAGGAGGCGGTGATTAGTTGGGACTGCCAACTAGCCACAGGTAGTAGACGGGACTGCCGACTAACTACTTTAAGTCATCTGGAAGGGACTGCCAACCAGGTGCGTCGGATGGGACTGCCGACCAGACTATTACCTAGAAGGGACTGCCAACTAGGTAAGATACGCATGCGCCAAACTGGCCTCCTTGTCAACTCCATCTTAATCCTTTCTTTCCATAAAATCACATTTCAAAACTAATACCATGCTGCATGAATTATAAATAAAAATAAAAGTCCACTCACTAGTGAATCCCGCAGCTAACCCTGCTGCCTGCCTGTGTCCTCCTCGCTCGGGGCTCAGTACGTCCTGTCACAATAGAAAGGATATAATACCCATATAAAGAAATACTCTCAAAACAACCCATTCCCTCGGAAAGCGTCTATTAATCACAAATTATTATAAAATTCCACACTTCAATTCGAAATTAAATTCTATAATTCCTTACAACTCAATGCCCTCTAACTCAAAACCACTCAATCGATTCTAAATCGATTCCTTAACCATTCCAAGACCTCGCGAATCTAAGCCTTCACAAAGACCCGACGATACTTAACAAAATTTTCCACCAATTTATAATAAAATCCTTTTCCAACATTTCCACTCTTTCTTAATTTTTCTCCTTTTCAAGTTCACAAATTTCAACTCCAACAATCTCAAATTCTCTCTACTTCCTAACAAACAATTCATAATAGCCCTTTACCAAGAGTTTTCACCCAACACTTCAAACATGACAAATCCATCAACCATGTTCAACAATCCAAATCCAACAAAACCTCAATATCCAACAATTTCAAATTTAACACAAAACTCAGAGATTAAAATCGATACCAAACAACCTAGCTATTCCAAAATCAACACCACAACACACCCAACCAATTCTAAACCTGCAAAAGTCAACAATTTCCAACAAAACAACCCTCACAACAGTTAACTAGCTTAAAAAACAACTCAACAATCTTCAACCCTGCAACAATAGCTGAAACTAGGCAGAAAGGGTCGAAAATTCAACCCAAATCGGAAAATAAAACCCAACCGCCACTGTTCATCAACCCTAACATCTCCTCCTGCCAAAACAAGCTACAAGGAGGTATATAAAGTGTTCCATCCTTCCCAGCGACCCAAAAACACAAGGATTTCCGGCGGTCTCCCGCCGGAAATCGAAAACCAAAACATTGAAATTCGGTGTTTACTGTTCATCCCCACACCTCAACATCAATCTCACTTCCACAAGCCGAAATGAGGTTGAAAACATATCTAACACTTCACAGGAAACCAAAACCATGAAGATTTCCAGCCGAAACAGCCGGAAATCGAAGACCCAGTCGGAAAATCCCCAACCCCCCGATCGGCAATCCACCCGAAATAGCTCCAAACATGGGTACCCAATGAAAAACTCTTACCTGAGGTGTCAGAGGATGAGGAGAGGAGGCTGTGGTGGCCGGAGGCGAGCTCAACGACCTCCGGAGGTGGGGAAATCGGCCGGAATTCGGCTCCGGTGCTCAGAAACGGAAAGAAGAAAAAGAGAAAGAGAAGAGGGGGGGGTCGGTATCGGGTTCTCCCGATTCTAAACTCTCTCTCTCCTCTTTAAAAAAAAATAATCCTATTTCCCCTTTTTTTTTAAACAAAACCAATAATTTTAAAAAAAGTAAAGTACCTTAAACACTTTAATCACAACTTCCCCGTAAAAACTCCAATCGAAACAAACTTCGTATCCACGAACTCGATTTTTCGTATCCTGCGATAATCTCAAAGAAATTTCCTAATTTGCCGGACTAAAGAAAAGTCACTTTTCGGTCAACCACGGTAAAAAGTAATTAGTAGGTACGGGGCATTACATATACTATTCATTTTGGCACTGATGACTTTTTTTTGTCTACAAAAAGGGTGCTAATGGGGAAATTTCTAGTAGTGCCAGTTCATTGCCTAGTTCAATGGTTCTTGCGGTGTATTCTATCCCATAAGTCTTCATGACTTCAGCGTGGCAACCACTAGGGGAGAATTTTCTCATTACAGTAGACTTTCCGACGCCGCTGGTGGCGACAAACATGAGCTTGATGAGACTCTTGTGTGGCTTTGCCATCAATTAAGGAAGGTAGCTTGACAAGCAAGAAAGTAAGAAAAAGAGAAACGGAGAATTCGGAGGTACGTACTACAAAGTATGCAAAGGGTATAGTGATAAGATAGGCTATATATAGATTGGCAGGAGAGTACTAGATTTATGGATTCCATAAAGGAAAAGGAAAGGAGAGGAAAATCAGTACCTTCTTTGGTTTTCTGATAAGATATGGATAGAAGTACAGGCTTAATGTTGTAAGCCCGAACTCTTTATTAGTCATAGTCCTTTTTAAGATGGGTCCTTGACCCAAAGCTCCAAATTAAATGAGTAAAAATTGTCCCACTTATCCCAGCAACAAATTTTTATTCTCACATACCCAATTTAGAGCAAAATGACATTTTGGCCCTTGAATTAATTAATTAATTACATTTTAGGCCACTCATCTCTCTCTCTCTCTCTCTCTCTTCGCGCGTACAGAGCGTGGGCCGGAGAAAGTTTCACAACAACCATGGCCAGCTAATTTTTAGTTGCGTCTAGTCTGAGGTAGCACGAAGGTTTAGATCGCTGCCAGAATTCTCTTTCAGATTCCGAGCACCGCTGCCACATGAAGGAGAAGCAAGAAGAAGAAGATCACCGTAATTGCAGTATCCATTGGCGATGTTGAGGTCGTCGTCTGGGTCAACTCCGTCTGTGATGCCTGGCCTTTGGAAAGACCTTCTGGTCAAGCTCCACCACAACGTCTACAGATTCTCAATGTCGCCAGCGTGTACCTAGATCTCTCTTCAAACGCTTTTTCCAGCGAGATTCTGAGGAGCAGAGCCAACCTTGGTGACAGATTTCGATCCAGAAAGGATTGGCGAAGGTGAAGACCATGGAGTTGGGGCCGGCGTCGTTGTTGGTGGCGCCGAAGACGAGTTTGCAGGTAGAAATGCGCCGGCGTCGTTGTTGGATGGCAGCTTGGGTGCCCAAATTAGATTTTTTTTTTTTTTTTTTTTTAAGTAATGGGGCAGAAGGAAAGCTTGGAAAAGGGAAAACAAAAAGTTTTGAATGTCTATTTGGGGGGAATAGACATTTTGAATTGATATAATCTCTTCGTTTTTTTCTTTAATGAAAGTTTTATTTGTCTAATTTTAGGAAGATTAGTTCTCATTCTGGCAATCGAAAGTTCTATTGGGGAGGCAATAGAGGTTTTCAAAAAATCCGGTGGGTGACGGCATGCGATCAGAATCTGGCGACCTGTGACGGGCTCCGACGAAGTCTCCTATAGTTTCTCTCTCTTCCATTTTTTTTCTCTCTCTCTAAGTAAACATAAGAGTGAAGGTAAATGGTATTAAAAAATAAAAAATAAAAATCTTAATGGGGTATTAGGGAATACTTCCATAGAGTGTTTTGGGTAAGAGAGAATTAAAAAAAAACTTAATGGGGTAAGTGGGAAAAAAATATCTAGAAATGGGGTAAATGGACAAAAACCCTTTTAAGATCTAGGTATGAGTGAAATTACACATTGACGTGGTGGTTTAGGGTTAGAGTAGAACTGCCTTCTAGTGTTCTAGTTCATGGTGGAGAAGAGGTGTGGCCACACAGACTTGCTTTGTTTTTAGATGAGACAGCTCGGTTCTGGACCAAATTGACTATATTTTCTAAAACATGGACTAAATTGAAAAGTTCAACTCTTTCACTTTTTTTTTTAAGGAAAAAAAAAAGGTTTAAAAAGCCTTGTTTTATTGCAATTTGATGCCCAAAAATTAGGGTATAGGATTTCTGCTCGTATTTCCTTCATAGATATTAGGATTATTAGCCTTTCTGCACGCGCTAAGAGATTATTATTTTTAAGTATATGTTGATATTTCAATTATCTTTTGAAATTAAATGTGCTTGGGATAATAAAAAAAAATATTTGTATGGGCATAAACATAGGTTTTTCCTCTTGCAGGATAGAAAAAAAATGAAAGGAAGATCAAGAATTTAATTTGTGATCGAAAGCATGTTGATCATTGCCTCCAACTTTTCAATGGACAAATTAATCCCAAAGATATATTAATGGACCTCGTAGAACATAGATCAATAAAAGACTCAACAGCATATATATGTTTTCAATTGATGCGGTCATCTTGAGTTGATTTAATCTCAATGTAATGGTTTACCTATATGATAACACATTCGGTAACATTTGTAAATTAGTTCAAAAAGTAGTAATAACAAGTTGTTCGTGAAGTAATTAATTAGTACCTCTAAAACAAAGATTATCTATTTTTACATTAATTGTCGTGATTGTCATAAAATGCATGTAAAAATAGTTATATTTTGTTAAGAAAACTACTAATGATATAATTAATTAGTAATAAAGACTATTTAACTAATACTAATGGTTACTCTATCATTGTGGAATGATGAGAGGGCCTCCGGTTTTTGCGGAGCAACCCGGAAGAGCGAAACCTAGGTTTCGTGATGGCGGCGCAGGGCGTCGTGGTTTCCAAACCAGACAGAGGCGAGCGAAGGGCGGCGTGGACGTGGAGAGGCCATGGTCTTTTTTGAAACGACATCGGGATCTCGACCTGGCTTTTCAAAGGCTCCGGTTGAGTCAATGCCCAGCTGAGGGTGGTTATATGAACATGGGGTGCTGGATCGGGTCGGAGCGGAGGCGTTGCTGTCGACGCCGTCAGGTTTCAGGGCGATTGGGATCTGTATCATGGTGGAGGCTTCTACTGACCAAGGTTGGGCTCAAGTGGGGCCTGCTGGAGACGATAGATCCGGTGCCATCGGGCTATGGGGCTGTGCTACGCTTCTTGGAGGCGGCAGGAAGGTCGCCGATGACTGGGCCGATGGCTTGGACTGGTATGCTAGAGATCAGTTCGGCGGCGGGTCATGGGCAAGAAGACAGTCCAGAAAAATCGCCGGAGACCCTAGTTTTGAATTAAGGTTAACTAGTTGGTTGACTGGGCTGCTTTCTGGGCCGATGATGACTGGGCCTAGGACATGAACTGGGCTGAAGGCAGGGACTGGGCCTATTTTGCTCAAATATGAAAATGGGGGCTATATGCTGCAAACTCTCAAGAAGAGCCCGAAGAGCAACCTGATGCCAAGGTTGTTGGCTACGGAGGAGGCTGCATATGGTGCTGGTTCCAACCCTACAGGGAAGGGACTCGCACTTTTTTAAGTCCTTTCAGCTTTTAGACGTTCTGAACTCAAACCTTTTGAAGTATGGGTGATTTCTATATGCTTTTCTAAGACGTTTCTAGTTGATATTTGTACCACAATTGTGTGTTTGGCAGGTTAGACTAGATGAATATTTTTTCCTTAGAGAGCGAGATTATTCTTGCATAGATTAGACTTGTTGTTCACCGAGTGTCCCTTTAAACTTTAATGAGTTTAGTTGTGGCTTAGATAGGTTACTTGGATTATCCTGGGATTTCTTATGTAAGTTTTGTTAGACTCTGGCCTGTTTTCATGGCTTGATTACTAATGCAATCATTCCTATTAAAAAAAAAAAACTAATACTAATTGCGTGAGCCTAGGTTAGAAGGTTTTTAAAAAAAAAAATTAAAAGGAAAAAAAAACGTAATAATCAATTAATCAAACATTAATTGGCTAAGGGCTAAACAAGTTACCAAATTCTAGAGAACTACTTGGATATTGACTCATTATGAAAAAATGTCTTTCGCTCTGACTCTTGCGAGAAAAGGTTCTTGGCGGTGTCTAGGTTTGGCTGGTGGCAGCCTTGCATTCTCAACTAAGAAGGGGGTCTCTTCACCTTCGTCTTGGCTACACCTTGGTGTCACCGGGCTCGCTCGACAGTGCCTATTCTCTGAAGGCTGCTGCCTTATTCTCCTTGTTGTGTTCGCGGTTTGTGCTCATAACAATGGTGGTCTGGAGACTGACATGGAATCAATCGGGGATTATGACTGGGCTGCAGGTTGGATGAAGACCGCGAGGGTGGGCATAAGTGTCGGGGCCTTTATGCATGGTGATGGCTATCTCTGGTTGGGCTGGGATCGGTGGTGATCCAGAGTTTTCTCCGATGGTAAGGGTTGATGTCGAGATAGAATTTGGTTTCGAGGTTGGTGGTGGAACTCGCTCTCCTTTGTCAGAATTGGATCCATCTCTGTCCTGGATGCGTGTTGGTATCTGTGACAGCCTTCAGGTGGGTGCTATCGGTGGTGGTGGAAGCGCATGTGGCGTATTCCTGCGAATGGTGAATGGCGGCGGCGGCATGACCTGCCTTCTCATCTAAGGTTTATCCTAGGTGTGTTGGTTAGCCCTAACGTTAGGCTGCTAGGTTTGGTTTTGGGCCCAAGCAATTGTTTTGTCTTCAATTTTTAGTTTAGTTTTGGGCCTTCATTCTTCTTCACAAAAGGATGATGGGCCTATTTATTTCTTACATTGAGCGGGAGAGATCGCAAAGAAAAGAGAGACCTCGTTATCAATTTATTTTCTTCGGGGCTCTACTTTTCTTTGTTTTGGGCTTAATCCTATAAGGTGCATGGGTGTTGTCATGCCCCTGATTTTTAACAACAATAAAAATCGATATATATAATCTCATAATTATACATGCGTGAATGTTCAGTCATCAATACAAATACCTGGAACATCTTTCCCTTAAAACAAGTACTTACTGAGGAACTGAACCATCCAAGATAACATACACTCGCTCCACAGAGTTATATATTACACAAATTTACGAATTAAATTGTCATCACAAAATAAAACGTAAATGCTCCTCAGAGCTTACTGTATAGCGGAAGTCATATACTGGCAAAGCCAACAAAATTTGCTTCCTACCCGTCCTGCTGCCAACAAGCTACCTCAGCTTCAGTCACGATTTTCCTGACCTGCAGGATTAGCCCCTACACCGTTTGAATGGTGCACCGGGGTTGCCAAACAACAAACCCGGTAAGCTTTTGCAAGCTCGTATGAGTAACTCATGAACATCAATCAACAACTCACATCAATCTACTTAAGGAAACATGCAGCCATGATTTCCTTCTAACATTTTATATCCTTTCCACAGAAAGGACAACATGAGTCACCGCTGTGACCATGCCTTATTTGCTAACTTAACCATCAAGTAGCAATTCAAGTCTCATCTAGACAATTAAAGAAGAATGCCATCGGAACTCTCCTTTAAGCTGCATACCTATGAGTCTCAAGCAACCTCGACCGTTACTCCCATAAGCTATCATGGCAGATAAACTAAAACTCTATTGAAATTGTAATCACTCATCCTACCAAGGACGTGAGTACCTTTTTCCTTCCTTGATCACCATCTGTGACATATGATTTCAGACTCCGTCTGGTCATGAAATCAACATCAAGGTCGCCATCTGCAACCTGTCACCATCTGTGACATATGATCTTTAGACCCCATCTGGTCTCAACTCAACCATTGATCACCATCTGTCACCATCTGTGACTCATGATCTTCAGACCCCATCTGGTCATGAAATCAAACATCAAGGTCACCGTCTGCAACCTGTCACCATCTGTGATCTACCACCATCTGTGACATAAGATCTTCTTAGACCCTATCTAGTCTTAAGGTCAACGTTAAGTAAGTCGCATCTGACCTAAAAACGTTACAAACATCTAGTTTCGGCTTTCCTAATCCCTGCTCACCATCTGTGACCCTTGGTACAAAGACCAATACATCTAAAATGAGTCACGCTTGACTCAAGAATGTAACATCAAGCTCAATACTTTTCAAACAATAGAAAACATCTTTTCTACAATATTGTTTCCTGAAAAGTCATATTCAACAATAATATGAACACCATGATGCATATTATTATTCATCACAATCATCCACAAGGATATATATATACTTCATCTAAATATATATATGTAGTCATTCGCTCAGGAATGCCTACTAATACCAACTATAGTTTGCAATTAATTAATTAACGCCAAAACAATAATGGTACTTCTGTTCATAAAGATCCTTGTGAGATTTACTCACCTCGAAACTCCTGCTGCGTCTTCAATGCAGAATAAGTAGTCAACTACAGAATAACCGTCCAAATACTTCGTCAAGTACCTAATCACAAACGGTTTCCACTTAGTAACGATTCACATTTGATTTAAGTCTGAAACCCCTGTTTTGAACTAAAATCCCCAAAGTGGAGCCAATCGAGGCAAAACCACATCCGAGACCTCCCAAAGTCTCCGGAATACGTCCACAATCGATGTGACCAAACCACAAGTCGATCGGACGCTCAAATCCTCACGGATCAAATAAATCGATCGGTATGAAACTGCAAAAATCATAACAAATCCATTCGAACTCCAAAATTTGCATATTATATATCGAAACGCTCGTATCGACGAGTAGAAGACATATAATATCAGAAACAGTCCCATACATGGCCGGAACACGTCCGGAACGCCACCACATGCAGTGGCGCACCGCCGCCCGCCAAAACTCAATATTTCACAAAACTCCCAACATCAAAAAGCTTCATCTAAGCATGCTTGTGAACTTTCATAACTGGATCGAAGTCAGAAAACAAGCTTAAGGGATCGAAAACTACCTCACAAGCCGTGAACAGTAATCCCAACTGAGTTGAACCGATTTCCACGTCAATCGATCGAAACAAACACCTTAGATCAATCAGGAAGCCTATTCTGAACTCAACCAAGGGAGTATGAAGCCACAAAGTGGCCGGAGTTGTGTTTTCCGGCCGGGTTCGAAAACGCTAACTGCATCGCCTTGCAGCGCCGCACACGGTGGATATCGTCGCTAGAGAACACCACAGAGACGACCGGATGGAGGAGGCGAACCAGTTGACCAAGTTTCACCGCCGGAGACCGCCGAAGTTCGCCGGAAAAGCCGGGTCAGGTCGCCGGGTTCGGGTCGGGTCAGTCGAAAATCTTTGATACTGAAGGTATCGACCGAGAGAGAAAAGAGAGAGAGAGGAAGGTTTCCGGAAAAGGAAATGAGGAAAATGAAAATAATTTCTGATTTTCCATATTTATACTAAAATGGAAACTTCTTCCCATAGCCATAACTTCCTCATACGAACTCCGATTTACGCGTTCCGCATGTCCACGAACTCGTATCGACGCGCTCTACAACTTTCGCGAAGGAAGTTTTCCGAGAATCCCAACATATAAAAAGTCAAACTTCACACGACCCCCCTAAACTGTGAAATTCAAATATTTATACATACGAAAATTATTCCACTCCACATAAAACCTACGAATAAAGCATACTAACAATTATTCGTACAACTAGTCCATTATTAATTACCAAAATTACATAATGAAAATCTAGGTCATTACAGGTGTGCTAGGAGATTATTAGTTTGTTTGCTCTTTTATTAGGGGTGGCTTTGTAGTAGTTTCTATGGAACGGTTCTTTATGTCGACCCCATATGGGTGGATCGTTTTTATACGTACTGCTTGCTGAATTACATAATGGGATGACCTCTTTTACTCAAAATAAAAAATAAAAAAATAAAAATAAAAAGTTACCAAATTTTAAATATTTTGGACCATTAGATTTGTAAATATATCCAATAGTCCAAAATATTTAATAAAATGGTTGTATGGCAAACACCTGGGTACCTAAGAAAATTCCTTCTTTGGTGGATATTATGTAAATGTACTTGTATCACTGATCTTTTTTTTATCTCTTATCTATTAATGTCTATGAATTCATTCATATGATTCTTGTACTTTTGGAGATATACATTTTTCTGTCCTTGGTTGTTCTGCAAAATTGGAAAGAAGCATTGAAGAAGGTATAATGGTATGGGATACATGTGGATGGAGTGGGTTTTTTTTGTTTTTTTTGTTTACAAAGGAGGCCTAACAGACCTGAAACAAAAGGAAAAACAGAAAATTAGCCCTCAGGCCTTGTTCTATCGTACTCTCCTAGCTCTTGGGAGATTGCAGAGATCATCAGTGAAAGCACTAGCAACATGAGGGGGAGGGGTGTCAAAAATCACAATACCATAGTCATGGCTAAGACTTCCCTTAGCAAGAGTATCAGCAGTATAGTTGCATTCTCTGAAAATATGTCGGATCCTAACGTATTCAAAACCATTGATTAGATGTCTACAATAATGTTGCCTAAAGGATGAGATATAGGACAACCATCAATCAGCAACTTAACAAAGATAGCTGAGTCAGATTCTACTTCAAGCTTTCTGATATTCAGGTCAGAAGCAAGTTTCAATCCAGAAAGCATCCCCCTAGCTTCAGCATTGATGATTTGGCAAACCCCCAAGTTTATGCTGAAACCAAACAACCAATCTCCATTGTGATCTCTAATTACCCCACCAGCTCCAATAAACTAAGATTGATTGGATCTGGTGCCATCCACATTAAGTTTCATAAATCCAATTGGAGGTTTCAACCAAGAAAGGATATTAAGACAATAACTATCTAACCTGGAGAGTTGAGCTTGAGCATTCATCCATTCATTTGCAGCATTAACGATGAGTTGAGTAGCATGTAGGCAGCTGGAAATTATCCTCAAAAACTACCTTATTTCTCCACTTCCATAAGTACCAACAAGTGAAAACAAAGATATTGCACCATCTTAAATTCTCATTATAGAAGATAAGGCAATGAAGATTTGTAGCAAGCCATCCAAACCAATCCAATTGAAAAGCATTTTTGATAGTGGTAGGCCAATTGAGAGACTCCCATATGGTGATAGCTTTAGGGCAGTCCCTAAATAGATGCAGAAGAGTTTCTTGGCTCCTTGTACAAGCATGACACTTATCATTTTCAGTAAACCCTCTTCTAACTCTTTGGACATTTGTAAGAAGTCTACCATGAACAATAGTCCATAAAAAGGTTTTTAATTTGGGGGGAATGTTCATTCCCCAAATGAATTTCCATCGGAATCGATTATGTTCCATAGGGTTAAAAACACTACTATAGGCTGATTTTACAGTAAAACATCCATTAGTAGTGTAACCCCAAATTTTCATATCATCTCCGCAACCATCAAAGCCAGGGGGAACACAAAAAATTTCATGAATAATGTCTTTAGGTAAGCATAGAGATAGTAAATTCATATTCCAGCCATTGTTATCCCAAAATGAGCAAACAAGAGCATTCATATCAATATGAGCATTAGGCATGGCTACATTAAAAAGTGGAAGCTTACCAATCCATACGTCGGTCCAGAATTTTATAGTTCTTCCATCTCCAACCCTCCAGACAATGCCATTACAGAGCAAATCTGATCCATGAACCACACCTTTCCAAGTGCTAGAACTTCCAGCGGGGGTTTTATAATTTCTGTCAGTAATAGAGCAATTGGCAAGATATTTTGCTTTGTAGATGGAGCTTCAAAGGTCAGTATCACCTTGAAAAATCCTCCAACTAGCTTTGGCAAGCATGGCTTGGTTTATGTCAGCAGTTCTTTTGATTCCCAAGTCACTGAGATACTTGGGTAAGCAAACAGTATCCCAGTTGACAAGATGAACTCTCTTTTTCTCTACAGTATCACCCCAAAGAAAATTCCGATTTTGTTTATCCAATTTATGACAAAGGTCCATTGGTAATTTGGCTGTTTGCATAGCATAGATTGGGATGGAAGAAGACACTAACTGAATTAGAGCCAATCTTCTTGCCACATTGAGGGTCTTACCACTACTACAAAAATTGAATCAGACGACACCTCTCAGACGACGTTATGCAATTATTCGTAGTGTGATTAAATTTTTTTTTTTTCAGACGTCGTTTTTGTAAGAGCTGTCGTCTGATAGAGACTTAAGAATTAGTTTAGAAGACGCTTAAGATAAAAACTGTTGTGTAACACCAAAAAAAATTGAGCACCAAGTTTCCCACCATGTTAGTGGTGCCAAACCCTATCTCAAAATCTAAATTTCCCCCACCACGTATTAATCATATGACTAAAAATAATAAAACTGTGGTCTGATTAGTATGTTTGATAGAAAGGAGGGAGATTTCCCACCATCATTTTTCTCTCTCCCCAAGGAGGGAAGTCAAATTTAAAACTGATGCATTAGGCCAGGCTTGTCCTTGTGAGTCCTTGTAGCACTTGTCCAAGTCAATGCACTCGATCAAAAAAATAACAAAACATATCGACACTATCAACATAAACCCTCGTTCTCAACACTCGGGCATTCATTGGCAACCCCGACTGTATCTGTTCTTCGACAAAGCTCTCCCTCTTCGACAAACCCGACCTTTCTCTCTCTCTTCGACAAACCCCGACCTTTCTCTCTCTCTTTGACAAACCCTATATGTTCTTCCACAAACCCAACGAAAGCTCTCTCCCCCCCCCCCCCCCCCCCGACAAACCCCGACCAAAACCTAATGGGTTATTCGATCTGGGAAATAACGAAAGCCTTCATCGATGACCACTTTGAGCTCGCCGTTAACCTCTACACACAGCAGGCCACACACAGGTCATCGCCACGACCCCAACAACTCTGAGCTCTACTCCAACTGTGCTCAGGCTAACATCAAATCCAACAATCTTACCGGTAACAAACCGCCTCCAAACTAGGCGAGGGGCTTCGACCGTACTATCTCCAACACATTCACAAGTTCCAGCTCCAAGTCCGCCAAAAGACCCACAATCTCAATCGACTCGAGACCCAGAGAGTCGAGCTCAATTCCAAAGGTGCACTTCTATTTCTAATTGAAAATTCAATTTTTTGAATCCTTAACCCTAACCATAGTAATTGGTTCTGGAAATTTCAATTCGATTGTTTTGGGGTTTGTTTCGATTGGTACTGGGTTCTGAATTGAGGTGAGTTTTAGGTTTTGTTTGTTTAATTTAAGTTGGGTTACTAATACTGGGGTAAAGTTTATATCTTTGCTGAATAAGATGAGTAAACAAGTGCACTAGAGTTGTTCGAGAAGATGTTGGAACCTTTTGTGATCTTTGTTTATCTGGATTCTTTGGTTTATTTAGTATATTTAGTGCGTTACTTAACTGAGTTATTGGATTGGTTGTTTCTGTTTGTGTTGTGGGGAATGGTTCCTACAGAGAGTTTCTACTTATCTAGGATGGAATTGAGTAGATTAGTATTGAGAAATGGTCACAATGTGAGTAAAATGTATAGAGGGAGAGGTTCATCTTATTCAATATATAGATTTCATCTAAAACTGGAATTCATGTTGTAGGTTTCATAGCTATGTATGCTACACGTCATGCAATCCTAAATTCAGAAAGCAGGAATGGACAGATAAGCAAATCTATATTGTCTTTGTTCTTGGAAGTCTTATATTCTTTGAAATGCCGATATTCAGATATTCTACACAGTTTACTATTGTCATGTTTGGTTTTGGATTGTTGTTTCTCAATGAAGGAAAACATGTGTCTGTGCATATAGATTTATTGAATTAACTGATGATCAGGGGTATGAGTCTATCTTTGAGATCAGCAAATGACTCTATTTGCAAGTGGAAAGTAAATTGAAATGGTCCTTGATCAAGAACACAATTAACATGTGTTCTTACGGTTGTTCCTTTGTTTCTTGCATTTGCACATACTAAATTTATGTTAAAGTAGCCTCTGATTGCTAATTTGTCTAGTCTATTCCTGTATTGTAGTATAATGGTGAAGGATAGATTAGTCCAGAGCAGTGTCGAAAGTTGTGCTAGTTTCCTTCTTGATGGGAGAAATGTTATGGTATTTAATTGTTCTCATCCCAGTTTAACATAATTCAATTCTTGCTATACATTAGTTTGCATCAGCTAAAGATGCCAAGGTGAGGTCAATTTTCAGTTCTGGTTAGATCCACTGTCACTATATCAAAATGCCTAATTGCTGACATCTTTCTTTGCTATAGTGTATGTCATCAAGTGAGCACTTTCTTTGCAATAGAATGCTGGAAGTTAAAGTGGCTACCCCAAAGGTTCTCATAATTTTTGTATTAGTATTTTTGAAATGCTACTCTCATAATCTTTTTATCTTGGTTACACAAGCACATACCATCAAGATACACATGTACTCCACCACTCATTTATGTTTTCAAGTTTTGATGTCCTGTGATTTCTGTTTATCTATTGCTTCAGGATCTAGGCTCAAAAATGCATCGAGGAATTGGGTTTATTACCTTTGAAAATGCAGGTCAGATCATCTCACATTTTTGTTTGACTTGCAGCTAAAATTGTGCATAATGGATTGTTTACACTTTCAATTTAACGTAAGCTCTCCTCCCCTTAGAGCTTGTATTGCTTATGTAGCTTAACTCTTATAGCTTTCTCACATGGTAAATAACATGTTTTATATTGATATAGTAACTTTATAAGTCTTCATTGTTGTGCATATACCAAGTTGGCTTAATAAGGGTAGCGTCCGAGAGCTAGTTGTGTCATATTTATTTGTGGTTCATTGTGTATATATTTTGTGATTAAAAAAAAATATACTAAAGTGATAATTGTTCTCTATAGGGGTATGAGATGGATGGGCATTCTACAGGTGTGTATGTTGTATTGCTGTATTATTAGTGTTACTTTTCCAAGTTCTTTATATTCTGGTGTCCATAGCACCTCTAAAATGCTAGCTGTCTCCCACAGAGAATTGCAATAGGATATTTAGTAGCTGCCTTGTGCGAGATTTGGCTAAAGGGTGATGGTACTGTTAGTTCAGGATCAGGAAGTATAAACTTCAGTTGTAAGTAGTAATCACCTTTTCGTTATTTTAGTTTTCTGTTTCATTTCTTATCATATCTATATGCTCAATTTTGAATGTATGTGACCTCTTTCTTAGGGTTATGGCATTGATGATAAACTGTGACATATCTATCATTGATGGCCATTGTTAATTACCTGCTTGGTTGGTTTGCATTACGGTCACATCATTAACCATTTTAAGGTCATCAGAACAGAGTTCTGCACTAGACTATGTCATCCACGTCTGTCGTAGTCTAGGCCTCGCCTTAGACTTATTTGGTAAGGGACTTGTTCATAATTTTCTTGTATATAGTAGCAACCGTCAAAGTCGCTGTGTTGTGTTTGTTTCTAAACTACCTACTTCCATGTTTTCAGATATGCATATTAACAAGGCTCTCTACACATTCAGTGGAACATGTGTATGGCAGCTGGTTCTGCTGACATTATCTTTGCTGGAATTTACATAATGGTAGGAATCTTTCTAATCATGTAATGTTACTTCACAATTTTTCTTGATTCTCATTAACCTGAGGTATTGGATGTTACTGCAGGTTGATGTTTGTGGCTACCGGCATCCAACTATTGTGTTGGAGTGGATGGGGAAGCATGCACTGGCAATTTTTGTTATGTAGCTTGCAATCTCTTGCCGGTTATTCTCCATGGATTCTATTGGGGCAAACCTCAGAATAACATTGTAAGTTCCTTTTTCTACATCTTGTGTGTCAGTCATCTAGTAGTGTATTGCAATCTAGATCTGATAATCTACATCACCTCTTGCAGCTCACCTGAATTGGAATTGGAAAATGAACTGATGGAGGCTAGTTGCTTGAGTTATACAAGTTTGAGTTTGACTAATTTTGTTGCATTTGGAGACGAAGCAGAGAGACAATTTGGAGTTTGGTCTTTTTGTAGAGGCGGCATCACATTCTCTCTCCCTCTTACTCTCTTCCATGTATTCATAGTGCTCATTTTTGGCAATATTGTCTAATACATTTCAGTACAATTATGTGGATTATACAATATTAGATATATCTGTATTGGTAATTACTGTTCATTTGGTGATTTTTGATTGCATGTTTTGTTGTACGTACACAATGTTCACAATAGCTATATAATAAAAACTGTTGTGTGAGAGTAATAAAGATCACGGATGCTATCAATGTTTTAGTTGTGTGAATAACAATCACACAACAGTTATATAAAAAAAAAAAAAAACTTCTGAATCACAATCACACAACGGGTTCTTAAGTTGCCTGTCGTCTGAGTGACATTCACACGACAGTTAATGATGTCGACAAGCTATCGATAGCCTGTCGACATGCTGCGACATGGATGCCGAGTTCTTCAGACGACAGTTCTCTAAATCATGTTTCATCAGACGCCAGCGAGATATACGACAGTTAGCTCCGCATCAGACGATAGTTTTTAGCCGTTGTCTGAATCAATTTTTGTACTAGCCTTCCAGGTGGCTAGCCTTCCATGAACCTTATCAAGAATGCCATTGTAAGTATGTTTATTTACTCTGGAATGCAAAAGAGGCATTCCCAAATACTTTCACAGGTCATCAATAAGGGGAGAACCATAGAGCTAGGGAGCTAATATCATTAGCAAGATTCTTGTCGGTGTTAGGAGAACAGAAAACAAGAGACTTTTCAAAGCTTACAGATTGGCCCGATAAAGAGCAAAAGATGTCAAGACATTTCCTTAAAACAGTAGCTTGTTGACAAGAAGCCTTAGCAAAAAGAAGTAAATCATCAGCAAAAAAGAGATGCGAGATCTTGGGTCCAGATTGAGATGCTCTAACTGGGTTCCATTGGCCTACCTCAATAGCAGAATATATATATGAGGTGAGATAACTTTTCCATACACAAAACAAAGATACAGGGAGAGAGAGGTATCCCTGCCTTATTCCTCTAGAAGCACGAAAGGATTGGAGTGGTTTTGCACCGATGGTTTTGACTCATCGTACAAGACCAGTGTGCAAGCTCATTAATATACAAGAGACCTGAAGGACTATAGCTCGTGGTATGGCCGTATGGAATGTAGAGAAGACAAAATTTATGGCCAAGGTTTTAGATATGCTTTCAAGGCCGTTAACAAATTCGGCCTTACAACTACACGCACTGGACCATTTGAACAAATGTCTCCCTTGTTTAGTTTAATGGAAGTTTCGACGCCGTTCGATAATCAATGATGCAGTGCTGGAGAATTACCAATGTAGGCGAAAATGTAATAATGTTAGATTTACTCATTGTCAATCACTTTAAATGTCTTTGATCTGTTCTCGAATACACTGTGGTTGGCAAATATAGCAAACAATGATACGCGAGGGTAATAGTTTTAGGAGAGAGTGCTTGTAGCCTCTCCTGGTTTTCAACACATATAAGATCGAGAAGCAAAATCAATTCATGTGGTATCGATACGTACGCTCGTATAAAAAGCATCTGCGCGCAAACTCGATCACTTTTTTCTTGCAAATAACAAATAAATTGACGTCACCAAAATAAGCTGAAGCAAAAGCCATTGATGAAAAAAAACAAAGAAGTGCTTCAATATGTAATCACTACTCGAAGTAAAAAAGTTCCTGTACGTGTACAATTTAACCGCAGCAAGATGACCTCTGTGCTGCTAATCGGTTGATCCCAACTGCCGGACGCTCGTGAATGCTCCTAGAAGCGTTCAATTCTGGCCTGATATCCCTGGCTAACGCAAGGAAAACCCCTTCCACATTCATGTTCGTCTTTGCAATGGTTTCGAAGAACTTGAGGCCGAACTCATCAGCAAGAGCCTGACCTCTAGATTTCGTCACTACCCTTTTGCTCTCACCGATGTCAGCCTTGTTTCCCACCAGTATCTTCTTGACATTTACAGAAGGAGGGTGCTTTTCCTCCCCAATCCCTAAAGTGGTTGAATGATGACTCATTAGTAACATCATACACCAACAGAATGCCCTTGGCTGCCTGGTAGCAACCTCTTGTGATTGTTTTGAACCATTCCTGACCGGCTGTGTCCCAGATTTGCAACTTGATTCTTTCCCCAGCCATCGAGCTCAGTGGTTTTGACACTGAAGTCTATTCATATAATAGTCATGAAACTAGTGTTGAAGGCTAGGGTTTGTCTGGAAATCGGAGAAGTAGACTGGGCTTCCCAACGCCACTGTCACCGAGGAGGAGGAGCTTGATGAGGTCGAGATTAGGAGAGTCCTTGTACGCTCAGTATATATTGTAAACCTCGTAGTTTAGTTTTTGGAATGCATGCTTAGGAGGAAAGCAATCTGAATAAAGGTATGTTCTTTCATTTCATAATCAATTGGGAGGTTAAGACTATAGCTTACTCGCAGAGAAACAAAATCAATCAAGACTAGTAGGTAGGATAGGATAGGAGGCTTGCTAGTTAAAGCCTCTCCTAGTCTTAAATTCCTTGGTAGAGAAGCAAGATCTTCGTTAATCATAATTAATTATTAGCCCTAGTTATGTATCATAATTGAAGAAATTTTAGTTTTGACTTTTGATCAAGAAAATACCATATATGTCAATGTTATTTGTGAATTATGATTTAATGGAACACACAAAAAAGATAATTTTCATGCGTAGTACAATTTAGTGTAGTGACATTAATCGCTCCATTTATAAGTGGGAGATTGTGAGTTCGACTCATAAAAAATTAGTTGTTATATTTCTCAGTTGTTGATGTAATAATAAAAGAAAAATTCACGAAAAAGAATCAGATTAAAACTCAACATCTTTGTTCCTTTTCCATTTCAAAAAGGTAAACATATTATCAGTTTTCAATCTCAACACAGATCTAACTACTACTATAAAGTGGACAACCACGCATCCCATATATTCAATATTCACAGAAATAGCTATCTATCCATAGTCATGGCTACTCAGTGTGGTGTCTGCAATGTATATTCTGTAAGTATATTTTCATCTTATTGATTATGTGGTTTCTTTTTCACATAATCTCTATTATAGTTTAAAAGAATTGCGTTTTCTGTTTCTACAGAATGAATTGAGCTATACATATTGGGAGGAATCTGTGTGTCGTGAACATGCCTCTGATGGGACTCTTAGGTGTCATACCTGTCATAGATTTAAGGTGTGTGGGAAGACATCTAATTTCAATTAACTCTACCAGTCATAGTTTGATAATGTAACTTAAGTTGGGGACTTATTTTCGTTTGGTTCAATTCATATATGCAGAAAGCTCAGGACCCAGAATATTTGGACCTTAATGACAATGGCAGAAAACTTTGCTCATATTGTTCTAGCATTGCTACCTTGGATCCAAAGGAATGCATGCCCCTTATTCAAAATGTGCGTGAATTTTATAGAAGTTTAAACCTCGTGGTGGATGAAACCATTCCTTTTTTGTTGGTCGACAAGGACATGATGCTCAAATTCATACCAGGTATATTATTATATATGATTCGTTTAGTATAAGGAATAAGAGCGAGAAGAATTAATGATCGACGTACAGTCACTTCTATTTTTTTTTTTCCCTTCCAATCTTGTGTTTACAACTTTAGAAGAAGAGAAAATAAGTTTAATTAATTCTTTAGAAGAAAGTAGAATTGAAAATTTATTGATCATGAATCAACTTTTCATACCATAAGTGCAATTTTTGTTTGTTCCCAACAACCTACAGTAGATCCTTACGGTAAAATAAATAAAAAAATTTAATTGGCTCCCATCATGCAAGTTTAGTACATGCACCCGTAATGAATAAATTATATTTGTTGTATATGTTTAGTAGCTAAACATAAATTAATTACTACTTTTTGATGTTAAATCTTAGTTGTGTTTTCCTACGACCTTGATTTATTATGAGAGTGCGGCCTGTGCAGGCAAAGAGACGATTGGTACCATATGGTACAAGACTTGCAGTGTGCGTGCTTGCACAACGGTACGTATTCATCCATTTATGCATAAATTCAATTTATCGATTGCAAGAAACAGAAAATCCGTCTATGCTATAATTAAAACCTTGCTCACTTTGGTTAATTTGTAAGCAGATTAAGAAATGTTCAACGCGTGAAGGAATTATTAAGGTGGAGAAACACACAGAGAGGTTAACCCGATGTTGCAACTTATTAACCCTGCGACGAAAAAGTTCAGTAAAGGCATTGATAATTTTGTTCGGTACACCGGGGTATATAAACTATGTTTTATTTTTTTATAGTAGATTCGTACATATATTTACAATTTTATGTATCTGATATGTAAGTTTTGTCAACTAATTGCAGAGTCCGCATAGGTGAAACAATGGCACATGAGATGATGCATGCATGGTTTTACCTTCAAGGTCTGAATCTTGATTAAGCTTTGTTTAGTTTTCTCAGGAAAAAACATAATAGACTTGTGTATTTCATATGCAGCTATACTATCAGTGAATCAATAAAACAAGTACATAATCTGGGCCAAAGAAAAAAGGGACCTAAAAATCAGAAATATTACTTGCATATATGATACTAGCCACTTAGCACACGCCAATTTGCTTTTAAAATTTTATTTCAAAGATTTTTTTTTTCTTTGCCTAAAATATTTCATAAAAAACAAAATATAGTTATTATCAGCATGAGAACTATTTTTGTTGATTTATTATTATGTCCTCGAAATATGAAGCTGTATTCATATTAGATAAATGGCAACTCTGGACTTTAAAAAATGTAACCATATATCTTAATCTCTGTTGGTTTAATATATAAGATATTCAATTCAAAAAAAATATATGTACATATATATATAAGATATTATCCAGTTTCTTTTGATTTTTTCATATTTATTATTATTTGTTGGATAGGTTGTAGAGGGAAATTGGAAAGAAGTGTTGAAGAAGGTATTTGCAGATTAATGGGATACATGTGGATGGAGTGGTTTTGTACTAGTGGTGTTGACTCCTTTTACAAAACCAGTGTACAAGTTCAATATACAAAAGACTTGAAAGATTATATGGCGCATTGTATGGAACTTACTCAAGACAAAATTTATGGCCAAGGATTTAGAGATGCTATCAAGGCTGTTAGCAAGTTTGGCTTCAACTATACAGTGGACTATATCGTCAAGAACAAATGCCTCCCCTGTGAGGATCCAGCTTCTCTGCAGTGCAGAGGGTGTGCAGTTATGTAAATTTACTAAAATCTGGAGCTTCCAAGTGATCTAATGTCTAAAACATATATAGCCACATCAGCCATATCATTGGGTCTTTTTCTTCTCAACTTTCCTAACGCTGCCGTTAACTCCTTGAAGACGAAAAACAAAAAAATCCGAACGAACGAAGAACTGACTAACTGGGATTTTCTTCAGATGCAGTTGCAGTAGAGAACAAATTAAGAACACAAATGCTAATGATCACCATTAATTCCTTAAATTGTTTCATGAAATAGGACCTAATATAAAATTATAAATTATGGCAACCGCCTTAATTCTCATGCCATTTCAAAACAGAGGTTGTTCATTACCATCTTCATTTTCCCAAATCCACGAACAAATATGGGTAACAGACTAACAGTAGCTTTAAACCAATAAGCTTCAGGTATATTTCAATGACAAATCCCTCTAATACCTTTGGAGATGAAACCTTCAGGTCTTTTTCACATGCTAATACTTTGATTCCAAAAGGCAGAGGAGGAAAAAGAAAGGAGAAGGAGAAAAAAGACGATAGAGGGGAATCATGGGATAGATAGAATTCAGTTCGGATTTTAGGGTTTTTTTTTTCCTCCTTGTGGAGTTGTGGTATTTTAAGGACATTAAGATTCATTTGAGAAGAAGAAAAGTCCAAAAAACAATGTTAGCTTATGTGGCACAATTAAATTCATTGGATTAGAAGGAGGATTAGGATTTTATGAAATTTAGGTAAATTAACTTTAGAGGATCCAAATCCTGTAAAATTTAGTATCTTAGTTGTTTAATGGAAACTCCAAGATTGATTATCATTCATGGGAAGGATTAATCAGTGATGTAAACCAAAGAAATTACTGCTGCAACCCAAAAGTTTTCTTTACTCTTTGCCTACGGTGTGGTATGTGTCCATTTACTCAAATTAATCCTAAATTTATTTCACATATTCTGGAGAGCCTAGAACTAATTACCAGCATCATACCTATAAACCACGATCTCACTCATCTCTGAAATATTATCATCATCTAACTCAAAAGAAAGTAGTAATTGAAATCGGTAAACAAGGATTGCGGTCAACTGACGAGGTTTTCAAGTTGCTTCCGTGTTCCGATAGCAAGGCTAGGGAAGAACAGTAGTGGTCGTCGTCGTTGCCAAACTTGTTGCAGCTAGCATGAACTTATTTGCCGTTGTCATCGTCGTCCTTGTTTTTGTGGCGTCGGCAAGGAGTATTGCCTGATTTGCCTCACGGACTCTGTCCAAATCATGGTGCAAAGACTTGAGGTCTTGGTTCAGGGGCTCTTTTTCACGGACAATTCTTAGGGGGTGAACCAGCATATATTCACCATATTGTCGATTAACATATTTTACTTAATAAATTTATAATTCAACTGTCCATATTTTAAATTAGCATTTAAAAATCATCTTTTTAAAAAATCAATTAAATTGGAAATCATTTAATTATCCAATTGAATCAAACAAATGGATAGTTCTAAGTTCTAACAGCACTTACTATTATTATGATCGATGAACCGTCCATGTATTTCATAGAAATGAGTAACTAAAATGTCTTCAATTTGATTGATTTTTTACAGAGCTAATCTATGTATTACGTTATACAACATAAATGGTTGGATTAAAAAATTATAAAATTACTATGCATTAATCGCAATAGAGGATGAATATACTCATTCACCGAAGAGTAAACCTAAGAATTGTTCATTTTTCACGGTCCAGGCAGGCATCTAGGTTGTCCCGTCACGGAGTAAAGCTCTTACCATCACTACACAGAGTTTGACTTTTACGCAGCCAACTCTCACTTTCAAGGACGCATTGTCCCCTAACCGGTGGAGATCTCTAGAGTCAACAAGAACCCATTCATGGCGCCGAAGCTCACCAATGAATGAATATGAATCTCAATTTCATTCTGGATTTGCCCTGGGTTGGTAACGTTGGTAAAAGTGCTGCTTAGATAATTGTAACTCACATCAGAAAAGTTTACTAGTTCCTATTATAAAAAATAATAATAATAATAATAATAAATAAAAAGAAGTTTACTAGTTATAAGAAAATGGTACAACACACACTAATGTTGATGTCTTTTTATTAAAATCTCATATATGTCGCATCCGGACCGATTAATTGAGGAAAATATCGGCATTATTAAACCCATATAGAACTCGTTCACTGTTTTCACACAATAGGTAAGCATGATATTTAATTAATTGATATTTTTTTAAGAAGAGTGTGATTGTGATTGTTTTTGTAATAGGAACACTGAAATCGATCTATTTGTTTGTAAGTGTACATTATATGTACAATTGTGATTGACACATTACAAATACATACTATTGCTAGTTGCGCAGTGGGTATTTTTATTAAATGGGGACACATTATCCGTCCCTTTTCTTATTAAAGGGACATGCATATTAGGATATATCTTCTTTAGTCCCTGCTTATCATCTAAAGGCACAAATCCTTCATATATCCCCAGTGTATGTCCCTTTAAGCCCTTTTTCTAGTAGCGTAAAATACAAAGTATATACACTATGTTGCAAAAACTATCAGTTGAAGGGTACAAACTGTTTGTATTAAAAGTATGGAACAACACCAATATACCATTAACCAAAAGTCTGGCTTCTCTGCAATTTGTTTCCCAATGCAGTTTCTCCTTTGTTTAGCAGGTTAATCCCAAATGTCTGAGGCTCATGAGCGACACCGGAAGCTTTAGATTCCAGCATGATATCCCGGGCTATTGAAAAGAAGACCTCCTCCACATTCATGTTCGTCTCCGCACTGGTTTCAAAGAACTCAATGTCGTACTCTTTAGCAAGAGCTTGACCTCTACCAGTGCTCACAGCCCTTTCGCTCTCGTCCTTATCAGCCTTGTTCCCCACCAGTATCTTCTTGATATTATTGGCAGGATCTTCTTTGATGTTGCGAAGCCATTTACTGATTTCGGTGAAAGACAACTGATTAGTGACATCATACACCAATAGAAGCCCCTTGGCCCCTTGATAAAAGGTTTTCGGAATGGTTCGAAACAGTTCCTGAACAGCTGCGTTCCAGATTTGCAACTTGACCAGTTCATTGTCTAGTTGAATGGTTCTTGCGGTGTATTCTATCCCATAAGGCTTCAGGAGTTCGGTGTGGGAACCACAGGGAGAGAATTTTCTCATCAGAGAAGACTTTCCGACGTCTCTGTTGCCGACAACCATGAGCTTGACAAGACTCTCGTGTGGCTCTGCCATCGATTAAGGAAGGTAGCTTAGCTAGCAAGCAAGTACGAAAAGAGAGAAGGAGAACTCAGAGGAACGTACTACAAACTATGCAAAGGGTATAGTGATAAAGGAGGGTATTTATAGATCGGCGGGATGGATTCCATTAAGGAAAAGGAGAGCAGAGGAAAATCAGTAACTTCTTTGGTTTTCTGATAAGATATGGATAGAAGTACAGGCTTAGAATTGTAAGCCCGAACTCTTAATTTATTAGTCATAGTCCTTTTTGAGATCTAGCTACTTCGAGATATTGGAAGTCAAATTACACATCGACGTACCATCTATGAAGACCACAAAAAAGTCACAATCTAAATTATACATATTCTATAAGTAACGTATATTAATGTTGTAATTTAAAAAGTTTTATATTTTCCTTTAGAATTCTGTTATAAATAGATCTATAGATTTACCTTCACCAGTTAGTGAGCGACTAGACTTTGTGTCAATTCATCGCCTGACCCGATTTTAATTCCTACCAGTAATTTGCAATAGTAGCTCAAATTTTCCAACATTTCAATTACTTGATGCCGGCCATATTAGATACAAGTTATCTAGGCCCTAATTATCTAGGCCCACAATCAATAGTTATCTAGGTTCTTGTCAAGGTAAATAAAAAATTTTAAAGGAAAAAAGAAATTACTTAAAATGACATTTTTTACGAGTTGTCCAAACTATCTTTCATTTATTTATTTATTTATTTTTTTTTAGAGAATTGTCAACTCATTCCATTGATCAGCGAAATTACACATAATGACTCATCCCTGTAGGACTGTCAAAAGAGTCACTACCTAAGTAATTCAACATTTTTAAAGATCATGACGCCCAGTCAAAACTGCCCTAAAACACCCATGAGAATCAAAGGGGCACAGATGCTACAGACATTCTTGGCGACATATTCCCAGAGAGATCCTATGAACTCCTTCCCCATCAACAGAAGTCGAGGTCCAACCCTAGACCACCGCTCGGAACTCCAGTCAGCAACCTGGCCACCACCGGCCACCAAATCGTCCTGCTCAGTCAGGGGCAAGCAACGAGACCCCAGAACCGTCACCGAGCCAGGTTGCCCAGGAACACATCCTAACGTCACTACCTTTCACGACCCAGGATCGCCATCGCTGCTGCTAAGGCACCAGACCCCGAACAAAAGAACAAGAAACAAGATTTTGAGACTCCGACAACGAAAAATCTCGTTGCCTTCAATCTCCCAGCAACCAGATGAGAGGGAAAACCCATCTCCTCCGACCCAATTTGCAGAACCGCCACCAGGAGGCCACGACCTCCACCTACCTCTCAGAGAGAGTAACCTAAATATTTTTTTACAGATTTAACTATCTTTCATTTATGAAACACTGTGAAAGTTGATAAAATTTTGTAAAATGCCAATATCGCATAACATTACAAAACTTTAGTTCAATAATGAAATACAAGTATGTTGCATAATCTTATAATAAATTCGTAAACAAGGGGCAATCTCAACATTTTTCATTGCAAAAAGATCATCTTTGATTGATATTATGAGAAGATATCACTACTCACCATTTAGCATGCTCATTTTGATGAATTGTCAACGATAAAACCATATTTGGTAATAGAAGTACTGTAGTTCTCTAGCTAAAAACATGTGGTGCCAAACTTAGCCTGCGAACGGCGTCGTTAAGGCCACATCGGAATGCAAGCAAAAGATATAAGAATGGCTGTGATTTACTAGTTGGGTTGTGAGAGGTGGCAGTATTGTGATCATCCAAATATGTCCTTCCCAGAAAACAGTGACAAACTTTAACAGCAAGCACCTCAGTCTGGAGCTTTGTTTGGCCATGGCTTCTGTGGCAAACGCTCCCTTAAACCTTCTTAAACCTCTCATCCTTCCTCGTTACAAACCCGGCATCGGCAGTGGTTTTGTAACGACGCCGTCACGTTCTACCATCAATGCACCATTCCTCACAGCTCAGGGCTCAAAGCAAAGCTCTTCACCCATCATCTGCTTTGCTTCAGAGAAGCAAAATTCCTCTACTGATGCTAGGCAGGTCACACTTTGCTCTTTGGCTTCCATATTTCTTATTCAGTCCTCAACTTCCAAGTATTTATTGTTTCATATGATGTAATTAAGCAAAGCTTCCCCATATCTTAATGCTGTCTTAGATTTTGATATAGAAAAATAAAGGAGCTTGCTTTATGGTAGTAATGAGTTGGGTTCTTTGTAAACCAATGCATTGTGCTATGATCAGCTTCTGTTTTAGAAATGAGGCTTCTTTGGATATAGAAACTAACCCGTATCTTAATGCTGTCTTAGATTTTGATATAGACAAATAAAGGAACATGCTTTATAGTAATGACTAATGGGTTGGGTTCAAGTTTGAAGCTTCTTTTATGAGTTGGATTCTTTGTGAACCAATGCATTTTGCTGTGATATGTGTTTTAGAAATGAGGCTTCATGGTGATGATAATTGGTGTTTATTTGTTCTTCAGTTCCACGGCCAGGATTAGGAGTGAAGTTCTCACTCCCTTTCGCTCCGTTCGGATGTTTTTCTATCTTGCTTTCATTGCAAGTGGTGGTTTAGGAACACTGATAGCAACCACACAATTGATTGCAGCACTAACAAACCCATCAAGAGCACTTGATGCCCCTGAAATTGCAAAGGGTCTCGGCATAGACATTTGCGCGGTGTCTCTCTTTGCATTCTTGTATTATAGGGAGAACACTGCTAAGAATGCGCAGATTGCTAGGCTGTCAAGAGAGGAGAACCTTTCGAATCTTAAGCTCCGTGTGGATGAAAAGAGGGTCATTCCTGTCAGCTCTTTGAGAGGGTTTGCTAGGCTTGTGATATGTGCTGGCCCTGCATCGTTCATCACTGAGTCATTTAAGTTCAGCGAGCCTTTCACTGAAGGGCTTGTGGAAAGAGGAGTGTTGGTGGTGCCCTTTGCTACGGATGGTAATTCACCAAGTTTTGAGTTTGATGAAAGTGAAGAGTCTAAGGATTTTACTTCAAAGAGAAAGAGACTCTGGCAGCTGAATCCAGTTATTGTTAGTGAATGGACCAAGTAAGAAAACCATGTTAAAGAAGAAAAAAGAAATGTTGGTTTAGTCAGTTCATCAAGTTGTCACACTCACACTACTTTTTTCTTTTGGCTTTTAGTTGGTTAGATGAACAAAAGAAACTGGCTGGTGTCTCCTCTGACTCTCCTGTGTAAGTGATTCCCTCATGCTAATTCTGTCTTTAATTTCACTAGTTAAAGGTTATTTGATTCTGCATATGAAATTTTCAATTTCTTTGGTTGGATGCTCCAATTTTAACTTGGTAAGCATAAATTCTGTTAGGTGACTTTAGGTCCACAAACTCTTGTAGTCAACTGTATAAATTGTGCAACACATGCTATTACTAATGAGTTATGCTCTTAAGGAACCGTTTCCTGATAAAGTCATCTTTTTGTGATACATACTTGTAGGTATATATCTCTACGCCTGGACGGTCGTGTTCGTGGCAGTGGCATAGGTTACCCGCCTTGGAATGCTTTTGTTGCACAGTTACCGCCTGTTAAGGGAATGTGGTCAGGTCTTCTGGATGGTTTTGATGGAAGAGTTTAAGCAAAAGTGCAAAACTTTTTTGTTTCTATAGGTTAGTTTCTAGTTCTAGATTACTTAATATCAATTGTTATACTATGAATTACAGTAGATTTGTTCTTGATTACAACAACATCTTGTCAAATTTTGATGCTTATAAATAAAAAGTTATGCTTTCCTTTCACCCCTGTAAATGTGCATGTGCTAACTCTAATAAAAAATTCCTTTTCATATAACTGTTAGAAACTAAGACATTGGATATTGTAGCTGCAACTAACTATGACTTTATTTTGAAACAAGTGAAAGGATCGAAACAGTGGAACCAGTAGGGAGCATAGTTTACTTGCTCAGTATGATTCACTTGGAAGTGTCATTATCACCTTACATACTTATGATAGGAAATTTTATATTTATCTTCTGCAAAATATTTTTTACTGAAACGATGTCAGTGGTAATATTAGTTATTCTTGCATTACTTGTGACGACTCTGCAAATTGCTGAGTATTGTGAAGTGCTGTGCCATTTCATACTGATGAATAACTCAGGAAAGGAAAATCTTATTCATCTTTAGGTTCTCTGTTAACTGCCATTTATTATTGACTTCTTAACTACCTGGTTTTTCTTTTCAAAAAAATGTCAGGCATAATGGGTGGTGATGACAAGGGTTTTCAAAATACAAACCTAAATAGCACTTATCATCCAATGAAACATTCATAAGCACCTAATTTCTAATCATGGGAAATGTGGAATTCAGACTCTGGTAAAACTTTCTAATGACAGAACTGCCTATTGTTGTTTGCATTCTGTGTTCTGTATCGGATTTTGTTATAGATACATGGATGGTGAAGGAAGCAACCAAACTAGGTTCGTCAAAATTAGAGTTGTATGTATAAAAATAGCTGAGGATAATAATTAGATTGGATCATTAAACGTATCATGAAATTTCATTCAAGCCCTGTGGGTGTTGAATTCCATTCTGGTGTCAGTCACAGTTGACTTTCATATGCAATTCAGTGCTAATTATGGAGTCAAGTCAATTAACAGTCGCCTTGATTTGAATGAGTTGGTTCAAGTTACTTCCCTGAGTTCCCTCATGCTTGTTTTCAAGAAATAGATAGAAGTAACAATAAGTAAGGAACACACTGAACTCTATTCATTTGGATCTTTACCAAACTTTTAACTGAAAGATAATTGAGAGGTGGAAGAAATCACAGAGTGATACACAATAGAAGAAGAAACATGAAAGTGGTTGATAGAAGGAGATTTAAGATCACAATTTACATTAATGCTAGAACCAACTCATTTAACTTCTTCAATCTCGTCCAACGCATAGTTATTTGTGGACACATTTGCGTAGTTAACTTTGTTGAATCGAACCACGACTGGGTAACGGGTGTTTGGGTCCTGTGGAATGAATACAAACATTGAGATTAGAAACTTAAGCACAAACCCTTTTCATTTGAATCAACAGAGAGGTGCTAGGGGTTATACCTGATCCACAGCTACAACAGAGCCAATGCCTTTGAACCAGTAGGACTCCCTCCTAAGAATCTTCACCTGTGAGAGAAAATGTTATGAAGTTTTTCATCTAAAGTAGTGATGAAGTGTGAGTACATGAAATACCCGAACTAGTCAATGTCTTATGCAATCATGAGCAACTTAGTAGCTGTATGTTTTCAATTTGTTGTCATCTCAGTTTCTGCTGATGCAATCAAAACTAAACCGAGTGTTTTGTTCTTCTGATCAAGAACACGTATTTTCTGGCCAGAATAAAAGAACTATGCATTAAGAGGATAAACTGATATGCTTCTACAAAGTTTAGTGCTTTCTGGTTTTCTCCTTTATGAGTTTAATTTGGTTTGTTGATTCAGCAATTCCAACTATTACAGTGACCTAAACCAAGAAACTTAACCTGCTCCTATGTGACAGCATGATACTAGTCTTGAACTTTGGGACTAAAGTACTTATACCATGTTACACAATTATGGAATTAATTCTGAAAACTCAAGCGTAGTCATGAAACACATACCAAACTAAGAATAGCCAAACTAACCTTGGTGCCTCTCTTGGGTCCAATTGGTGGTGGCTTAGGCTTTGTGGCAGCTGCACCTTCGGGGGCCTTGGGGGCAGCAGCGGGCGGCGCTGCTCCTTCCTCCGCTGCCCTGATCACAAACCTGCCACTGTTAGTTCTGGCGTTGGTGTTGCTCTTGGAAGAGAAAAACAACATGCTACTCCGGCTAGTAGCGGAGCCTGAGTTGGTTGCAACATTTGGCGTGACCACAAAGCCTGAGGCAGCTGATGCCATGCTGCAGCTAGCCATTTCTGCTGTAATGTGTTAAGGTTGGTCTCTTTCTTTCTTTCTTTCTTTCTGGGTGTTTGATGGACTCAAGTGTGTGGCAAAATTAGATTAAGAAAGGACAAGCCAAACAAGATTGAGAGGCTTTGAATGAATTATCCCAAGTGTTTCTACGCGTCTAGGACCAATTATCTGATCCTTCAACGTGGGAATAAATCCGTTGCCGCCACTAGGGTCCTGACACCTGTGCACCATATCCTTCTTCTCTGGATAATGTGATTACAAGTCATCCCTTTGTTAAACCAGCGCGAGTGGACTCACTCGCTGAGTCTGCCAAACACAATCACCCTCTTCTTCTTCTTTTTCCTAGTGAAAATCCTTTTAATATTGAAAGTGAAGTTTTCTCACTCGGTAAATCCAAAGTATGGCTAGCAATTCTGAAAGTACAGGCATGTTTTTCAGAAAGTGAATTTTGTTGCGGATGCAAACACGAGTTTTAGATTTATAGTTTTGGTAATCCAACACGCTTTTTTTAGCTTTGTCTACATTTAATTTTGATAAGTTAAGTTTTAGTTATAACATGAGTTTTTGTTTGTAATTTTTTTTCTCTTCAAAAAAGAAATCATACAATATAAAAAAGACACTTTTTTTTCTTTTATTATTATTATTTTTTAAGATTATCAATCGTCTAAATTTATCTCAACTCTATATATTTGTGCATTGATAATTTGTATAAAGTTGCCTGAGTTGTTTATATTATTCAATAAACTAGAATAGAGGGACGGGCGGTAGATTTCCGAATGTAGTGTTCTCTTCCCTTTACGGGGAGGGTAGACACCCCACGCGAAGACCACTAACAAGATACTAATATCACCTAATCCTCTATTTTATTAAAAAAATAATTATAATACTTCATGTGAAGATACTTGGTGCGCAAAAGCAACCCAATCATAGATAGTTTAGTCATCCAACTATCAAAACCAATACATAAATTTTATAACAATTTACATCTCATTATGAACGGTCTATTTGTTACAGCTAGATTAATACTAGATGATATTTGATTCAGTTAATATTTTACACATATGATCATATGGCAATAAAATTATTTAGATGGTTATAAAATCTCATTTGAGACTCTACACAGTCGTATCTTGTAAGAGCTCTACGTTTGTGGTTTTGACAAATCAAGTTTTGTAAAACTGTTCTTTGTTATTAGTGAATGTTTTGAAACAATAGCTTGCAATATGTGTAGAATTAGAAAGCAATGAGATAAAATGCAAGTGAAAAATGTATAACTAGCCCTAATTATTTAATTCCAAATTAAGTTTTCAAATCCTAAAATATAAATAAAATAAAATGAAATAAAATAAATAAATAAAACTATATTTTTAAATAATATTTTAAAAAAACCAGCCGCACGCTCCCTATCACGTTCCGTTTGGCGCCTAAATGCCACACAGTGTCTCCCTCTCACTCTATATTCCCCTGCAACTTTTCAAAATCAAAAGCTAGGGTTTAGCGCATCACCCCAAAACATGAAGCGTAAATTTTCCGAACGCATCCCCAAAGCTCCATGGCAGATCCAATCTCCTTCACCGCGAGGTCATTGCTTCGTCGCAGCTCCGATTCCCGGTTCCCATCACAACGCCCCCAACAACCACAGGTTCTCGCTCCCAAACCCTAGAATTGATCTCAGCTCCATAGTCCAATTAGTCGTCCAAACTGAAATTTATGCTCAATTTATAGATATCAGCGGCAAGAAAGGAGTCAAATTTACGAATCTCGATGACGAAAATCGCAGACCCCCAAGAACTGAATCTGGTAATTTTCTCAAGCTCTCACATTTTTCATAGATTCATTAGCTGTGGGTTGTTCTTGATTCAAATTTGTTTGAATGAATAATGATCTGATGCAAAATCTAGATAATGCGAAGACTTCCGAGTATGCATTCTTCAAGAAATTGAAGGAAGATGCAAGCCACAAACATCACTCTTGTTCTGAGAGCAAAGAGGCGTACCGAGGAAGCAATTCAAAGCCGAGAGGCAGTTCCAGAGGTCATTATCTAATACAAGTATTACAGAGGTGATTGTTTTATTGGCCATTTGTGTATGCCCACCAGGTGTATGACGAAATGCCTAACTGTGCAGATAGGACTAATATGGTTAGGAATAAGAGCGACGACGTCAGGTCCTCAGTGTTCAACAAAGATGTAACAGAAGATAGCTTTGAGTCATCTCACGCACTACCTGGTAGTGCATCGAGAAACTCAGGTATTCAATGTAAAGAGGCATAGTTAGATATTAACTGCAGCAATCGATGTGGCGAGTATTCTGTTGAGTGTAGTTTGACTGGCATTTGTGTGTATTGTTTGCTCAATCAACTTGCTTTAGAGGAAAGAATAGTACGGGGTTATGTTTTGAATTAGTGATGTTGATGTGGCTCTAAGTATCCAGCTAGGCTAGAAACTCTGAGAGTTTGTCCTCATTGGTACTACTTCCTACTGTCATTTCTCTTTGTAGGATCAAATAGGACGCAACGTTGGAGGATTTACACAGGAAAAAGAAATATATGGTAGAGGAAACTGAAAACACCTTGAAATCTAAAGGTAATTTGCATGTCAATACTCTACATTCTATACTATGCTTCATTTGACGCTCCAAGTTTTCTTTCAGTGGTTCTGTTTCCTGATGCAATGAAGCCTAGATTACTGCTCAGTTTAACAGTGTATATGCAGTTTTGATGACACTGTTAAGTAATTCTGAATCATTTAGGAAAAGGGTTAGATCTCTTTGAAGAGACAGAAACTCAATGCAGGCATGCAAACGTTTTTGATAGGAAGAGACAGAAATTACTTCATTGGGTCAGAGAAACCTCCATTCCCGAAATTGATGATGGGTAAGAGATATGACATTCAATACGTTGTTTCACTTGCTTTATGCCTCTTATTAAATGATTCAAGATATATTTTCTCAGGTCCAGTTTGGTTTCTGTCCTCCTCAGTCGGCTGATCCCCACGAGCAATGGGAACAATGTATCTTCTTTTAACTTGTGGGCCTTAACTTGTTCCTTTTCATGGTTTTTGATTCTGAAAAAGTATTTGCTATTGCAGAATGTTAAGAATCCAAAGTTAATGAAAGTGGTGCCCGTTGACGAGTCTATGCCACTTCGATCCTTTGAGTCAGATATTCAGTTCAAGGAACTTCAATGGCACCACTAAAAGCTTTATGGATCTTGGTTTGACCCTTATTTTGGTGATGCGACATTATCTTGTAGGGCAAAGAGATTAAGAGATATGGTTCCCTGCTCCTATTCTCCAACTAGTGATGCTTACAAGAACCATCTTGATTACACAGTGTGGGAACCTGACTCTGAATTACCAGGAGGAAGTGCAATTTTATGTCCGAATAGTGATTCATATTCTATTCTCCCATTCAAAGAATATGGATTGGTGACATCTGGCTATGTCAAAGAGTCGGATATATTCTATCAGCCACCTGAATATATGGTTGGAAGAGAGCCATGCACTCCTATGCTGGGTTGGGATTTTGATAGGATAGATGAAGAAAGAAAATTATTTAACTTGTCAAGATACAGAGCAGACTCTGAACTACTAGGAAGTAGTACAATGTCATGTCCTATGATTGATTCAGATTATGTTCTTCCATTCAGGGAATATGGATTGAGGGAACCTAGCCATGTTAAAGAGCTGGATGTATTCTGTCAGCCAAATGAATTTATGGTTCGGGAAGAGCTAGGTGCTCCTATGCTGGGTTGGATTTTGACAGCACAGATGAAGAAAGAAAATTATCTAACTGTCAAGATACAGAGTGGAGTCTAAACTACTAGGAAGTAGTCCAATGTCATGTCCTATGATTGATTCAGATTATGTTCTTCCATTCAGGGAATATGGATTGAGGGAAACTAGCCATGTTAAAGAGCTGGATGTATTCTGTCAGCCGAATGAATATATGGTGCGGAAAGAGCTATGTGTTCCTATGCTGGGTTGGGATTTTGATAGCACAGATGAAGAAAGAAACTTATCTAGCTTATCAAGATATAGAGCTGACTCTGAATTACTGGGAGGTACTGCAATTTCATGCTCTATGAGTGATGCAGATTCTGTGCTTCCATTAAAGAATATGGATTGAGGGCATCTAGCCATGCCGAAGAGCTGGATGTTTTCTATAAGCCAAACAAATATTTCGTTGGAAGAGAAACTTGCGCTCTGATGCTAGGTTGGGATTTTGACACCGCAAAAGAAAGAAACTCATCTAACCTATCAAGACGTACAGCTGGACACACATCTGCATGCATAGCCGGTTATCACAGCCATGATGACGAAAGACAGTGTCTTGAAGGCAAGTATGAACTACAATCAGATTTTCACCAAATTGAGCTCCCCTTAAACCTATCATGCATACCAACCCTTCTAAATCGAGCCTGGGGCTGCATTGATGACAGAGTATGGGAAGGTGGCACAACGTTCTTTTCTCTCCAAAATGACCATTGGTTCAGGCGGAAGATTATCAATGAGGGGCATCCTTATCCTAATGCAGAATCTCTCCTTCAACTAGGTGGTTCCTCGGGGGATAATTATTCATCTACTTGTCAAGCTCTACAATTTCCCAGAGAGGAAATATCTTCCCAGCTTCTTACTTGTGATGATATGAACATCAGATGCCTGAATGACTCACCTCATAAAAGAACTCTTACTCATTTCATCAAAGATAATGTCAACGTCCACGACAGCTCAGCCCTTTGCCTCCAGATATCGCTCGACAGACAGAAGGCTCAGCCCTTGGGGATTGATATTGACAAGCCAAGCTGGGATGGGAGTGAAAGGGAGATAAGTTTTGATGATGGTGATGTCAATTATGTTCAATTGTAAAGTGTAATGGCTACATTGGAAACTTCAAATTTTGGGGCAGAGATTAGTTTTCAGGACTGCATCATTATGTTCAGGGACCAGTTGCTACATCCATATGAATCACAGTTCTGCCTTCTTTGACTTTCTGATGAATTGATGATCATTATGCATCGTGGGTTGAATGCTTTGTTTTAGTGCGGTAGGCATGTCCAGCCATTATTATCTGAGCAGGTGCTTGCTAATTGCTTTGTCTACTTTTAGCAGAAAGAATGCAACTTGACATTTTGCCCCAGTGTATGTTGACGTCAACTTCTAGTCTCAACAGCATTGATCGCATCTCTCAAGTGGCGCGGGATGCAGGTGGAAGTCTAGTGTAGGGTACAAGTTCTAGCATTTCCCAATGTGTAAGCTGTAAATATGGTACAAATAGTTTTGAATACGTCGTTAAAACTCAAAGTATTGTGTACATGTGGGGGGTTACGTATCAATTCAAACTAGACTGTTTTCATGATTTCTATAGAAACAAGGGATGTGTTGCTAGGATCATCCAAGAAAATTTAATGAGAGTTCTTCATATTGCTTCCTCTTACCTTGGCTGCATCAGATTGTCAAACTTGAATTTAAGGATGTTAGGTATTCGGTAGATTTTACAGACTCTACTTCAACTTTCAAAGTAGTTGAGGCGAGGGCAACATTCCATGTAAATGAAAACTCATAAGAATTGAATGCCGTTGTGGAGGACCCCTGGATTTGGCATACAAGTCATCGGTGCCTTACTTGTGAGGTTACAAGTGAAAATGATGTGTTCAGATTAAAACCGTCTTGATTGTGAAAATTCATAACAGCACGAGTGGCAATTAGTAGTGGTTGCCATAAATTAATTCTAGAACCAAAGAGAAATATCTATGGAGGCTCGGAGCCCCGAAACCCGCTGCATTTAGGAGGAAGAACTATGTGCTTCCATGTGACGATGTCATCTGTCCCCTGATCTTCGCTACAATTCCGGCACGGAAGAGGTGGTGATATCACACGCACAGTTTTGGGTTAAATTTTGAATGTGTGTTTGGAGGAGCTCATCTTTTCTATGTTCATTTGAAGCGTCACAAAAATTTCAGGTTCTGATTGTAAGATTTTTAAATTGTCAGCTCTACAATATGTACTTTTGTATATAGTTTTGTAGTATAGAATATGTGAAGTTACTTGAGTTATGTCTCATTTTGTATATTTCACAAAAAGTGAAATGTCATTTGTAATCTTTGTCAATTAATATCTTTTTTTTTTTCTCAATTACCCTTTACGATTAGGTGAGCGTTATTTTTATTAATATTCAAACGATGTAGAATCATCTAACATTCTAACTGTTGTCTTACATCTCGCAATTGATTTCGCCTCTTTCAGAAAAGTGGTGCGAGTACTTTTCGATTTAAATTTTCCTCTTTCTTTCAAAGTAGCATTTTACACATAAATGAAAACTAACTGTAGTTAAAACTCAAAACCTTTGCTCTAATAATAACCACTTTACACTCAAATTGAAAAGCATACTGTGAATGGTGGGCGCCAAATATGAAATTAAGAACCATTTCATGGAAGTTGGAGGTGACACTTCTCCTTCGATCACTCAAAGTATATATTACACTGGGGTTGGTTGGTAGAGGTTTGAAAAAGTTTTAATATGTAATCCTAACACTCAATTAGACACGTAATTATAATTAGCAGCATATATGAATCATAATATTACATTAATCGATGAGGAGGACTTGACCAAATGGAAACAAAATGGAAAGTCATTTTCATTTGCATGTGCACCCTATATGCTTCACCATATGACCAACAACAAAATATGCCTCACCATTGACAAAACTATCAAAGATTTGCGGCCCCTCCCAGATTTTTTGCCGGATTAAATTACTCATCAGATGGGAAAACTCGACTTTTACCAGGTCAGTTTGAACAATTATGCTCATAGTTATTTTCGAACGAAAATTCTTCCACCCACCTGGATGGGTGGTCACCCCATGTGCTGTCAAGAAATCTGGCGCTCCTTACGCGACTAGCCAATGTATGACATTAGATCAGTCGTTAGTTAATAGACGGAGATACAATCACGGTTTCAAAGAGTGTTGGCCAAAAAACTCTTCAATCAATGAAGTAAAAAACGAATGGATGGGTAAATGAACCACACAATTAAATCGTCTCTGTTTCTTCTTCCTTGCTTTTCATCCTCTTCTTATTTTGGGTGAATCCAAGCGTGAGCAGCAAGAGCTTCGGAAAAACCCAAGAGAGAGCCGCCTGCAAGGTGAAGTGTCTGAGGCCAACCAATGCGGTGATCCTCCTCCACGGCCGCTACGCCGGCCGCAAGGCCTTCATCGTCGAGGTCGTCGACTACACTGCCTCATCGCCGGAATCAAGAAGTAGCCGAACAAGAAACAGATCGTGTTTGATTTAGAATATATGGGTTTAGGAACTATATTTCGATCGTGTTAATTGATGAGGAAGTCGGCATATAATCACCGTTGCCGCCTGCAAACCTACCCAAAAATTTCTTGCGCAGCCAAGCAATTTAGCGTTTCAAACTTTCAATCATCAATTGGATTAGATTCAACTGTTTCAAATTTGTCTGCACCTAATTAGATGAGATTGACCTGGAAGTTATAGTTTTTCAACCTCCTTTTTCAGTCATAATCCCAAGGTTTTTTGTTTTTGTTTGATTACTTAGGGGGGTGTATTGTATATGGAATTAGTGGAACTTTTAAAGAAATTTATGGAATTTAAAAGTCTGGGTGTATTCAATATAGACTTTTAACAGTCCATGAAAGTCTTGAGGTATTCAATTAGGATTTTTAAAGACTTCATGAATTCCACCAAAATCTAGGGGTATTCAATTAGGACTTTTAAAAATGAATAAAAGTACAGAGGTATTCAAAATATCATTCATACTTATGGAATTAGAAAATCATTGATAATCATGGACTTTGTAGTGTTAACTATACATACCAAACTCCAATAATTTTCCAGCCTCTAGACCAAAGATTTCAAAAAGTCTATCAAAGTTTCCTCTTAAAAAAAAAAAATCTATTAAAGTTCTTCTCTCTACGCACGAAGAAGTTTGTCCTTCATCATCTCTCTTTCTTAATTTTTTGTCTTTTCTCTAATCTTTTATGATATCAACCTATTTTGATACCCAACATGTTCATTGTAGTTGTTGAATGTGATTTTTTTTTTTTTCAATTGTGATACTTTGAACCCTAATAGCAATAAAAATGATTTATGAAACCCTAAAACTCAAATATTGTGGTCTAACCCTAAGACCTTGAACCATACTAAATTTTATCTTATTAATTAATTATTCTCATTAATATGAATCTATATTATGGTTCAAAAAAGGTTGAACAATTGAATTTCAATTGATTGATTATAGATCAAGACATTGACCAATATTGCTACAATATTTGTTAATCGGCGAAACAAAATTGATGAGAATAATTACCATAAACATCAAGTGATCTATATTATATATTTATGTTGTTAGGAGATTAGGAATGAGAACAAACTCGCTAGACAGACTAACAATCATTTATTTGAGTTGATTTCTATTAGAAGATACTGGAGCATTGAAGAGACAACAAGTTATTATTTTGTTTTGTGTTTGGGCTACATTTGTTTATTTTTTATTTTTTATATATTTTGTACATTCTAGGAAATCTGTAGAAGTCATTCATAATAAAGTATATAGATTTTCATGAATCAATAAAAGTCTGTTGCTAAAATCAATGGTTTTAAGAAATCCATAATAGTCTATCAACTTTTTAAAGAGTCTGTGGACTTTTCAAAAAGTCTGTCATTTAAAAAAAGTCTGCACAAATCCAAATACAATACACCCCCCTTAATTAACACTGGACAATGGTCTTCTGTTTGATGTGAATTTGTATGGCGTGGAAAAATGGAAATCCAGTCATAATTGCTTGGTGCTCTAGAATTTAAATCTCTTTTTCTTTGGTATTAATAAGCCTTCTCCAAAACCAGATTCAGCTCGAATGACAACGATTTTTGGTTTTGATTTTGAGGGAGAAAATGGGAATAGTTTTATTTGGGTATGAGAATGAGGAGCTCCAGAGAGGGGAACAGAGACAAAGCAAGAGGAAATAAATGTTGAGGGAAATAAATAACTGATGTTTCAATTCATTTCGATTGCTGTATCTATGAAAAGTAAGGAAATAGAAGAAAGCGTGGCCGTTACCGGAGCACAAGAGCACCGCCAATGGTGACTGAGTCGCCGGAAAATTGAATGAGGGAGATACAGTCGGGTCACAGTCGTTGCTCCGTGGGTCAAGAGAACGGGTCGGGAGACTTCTTCATTCTTCTACCTGAATTGGGTATAGACATTATATTTTGATCAACGGCTTAGACGATTAACGAAACATAAATCTGTTGGAAAAAGCTTCGATTTTCGAAAATGAAAATAAGCATATAAACAAGAATTCTGTAATGAAAATTAATTACACTGAGAGCAACTCCAACAGCTTCCCTATAATTTTTGTATTATAGGGAAGCAAAAGTCAAATTTTTAGTCTATTTTTCTTCTCCAACTCCAACAGATTTCCTAGTTTACAGTATTCTATAAAATCTCCATATTCTTCTTTAAAATTTTGGAGTTTGCTGTAAATATAGGGAATTTGGTTTTCTCTCTCTTCACTTTCCCAAAAATAGAGATAGTTATAGGGAATCTGTTGGAGCAAAAGAGACTCATTTTTCCCTAAAGTAGAGAAAAATCAAAATATAGGAAATCTGTTGGAGTTGCTCTAATCAGTACTATTTGGTCGAGTGACATAGTCTTATCTTTGCAAGTGGGAGGTTTTGAGTTCAACTCATGAAATACTAATTATAACATTTGAGCTATTTATCTTATCAAAAAAAAATTTGATTACACCCAATAGGGAGCCATGTGGGGTATAGTGGGTCCCGTGTCCCATCTCAATTTTTTATTTTAAAAAAAATTGTACTTTTAAAAATAAAAAATTACATAGTAGCACATGACCAAAGATGTAAACACAGAAAACTCACTTAAAAAAAGATTTATACAAATAAGGACATGAGCCCAAGCCCAAAAGCCAAATGATGTAAGCCTGACTCCCAATTTTAATGAAAAATTACCAAAATACTCAATTTGATGAAATATTTATGCATATGCCACTAGGCCAATACTAACACCCCCAAAAGAGAGAAGCATCAAGACGGCTCGACCCATTCTCGAGACCCAGCGAACCGGAAGAAGACCCGACCGAAATTTCTGTTTCGGCGACAGCTCCGATCTACTTCTAGTCTCATTATTGATGTCTCTAATAGCACAAGCCTCTACCTCTCTGTTTGCATCTCCGCCTACAATTTCCGACCGATCAACATTCATCTCAAAGTTTCACCAAAGCCAAAATAATTAAGGCAAAATTCAGTCCAGAAATTTCAAAATCAAACCTTGATGATAATGTCCCTGACTTCGAAATTGGAGCTCTTATTGATGCTAATGTAGCTACAAAACGTCTCCCCTAAGTAAATTGCTCTGCAAAATCTTCAAAGATCAACAATTTCACTAAACAAAGCTGATAATGAAGAAGACGAAGAAGAAGAAGGTTCTAGTGAGAGGGACTGATCTGAAGGCTTGGGGGAAGACGAGGAGGCCGAAGACGCCGATGGAGTCGGATGGGTGGTGGAGGAGCAATCTGGTGCGGTAGCTAGGATCGGAGGAGTCAGTAGAGGACAGTGGCTGTCGAGGAGGCGAGGGACCTGGACGGCAGCGTCTGGGTCTTTGAAGATGTCCTCACTGACGAGGAGATCGGCGGGGTCGAGCAGGAGCGAAATGGAGTCCACCTGGAATGAGGGCTGGCAGAGACGAGACGCATCACCCTGAAGGCCAGTGAGTGGGGTCCACCTTGGCCGGTGCTACTCATCTCTTTCTTTCTTCTCCGATTGGATTCGGTTTGCTTCGAGATTTCAATGCTTCTTCTTTCAGAGAGACGGTGTTTGTGTTAATGTGTCAGTGTGTGTGTGTCACAGTTCTCGACAAATACTATTTTCACGTATATTTACCCTTTTTTTTCTTCTTTTTTTTGTATCTAACATATGTTTTTATTCATAAATACGTTACATTAATACAGTGATGACGAGTGCAGTAGCAAAACTGGACGATGACGAGTGCAGTAGCAGGATTGGACGATGACGAGTGCAGTAGCAGAACTGGATGAGTATGAGTGCAGTAGCAGGATTGGTCGAGTGTAGTAGCAGGATTAAGCGATAACGAGTACAGTAGCAGCACGAGTACAAATGCAGTAGCAGAACTAGACGAGTATAAGTGCAGCGAGTGCAGTAGCAGGATTAGGCGATGACGAGTGCAGTAGCAAAACTGGATGAGTATGAGTGCAGCGAGTGCAGTAGCAGGATTGGTCGAGTGTAGTAGCAGGATTAAGCGATAACGAGTATAGTAGCAGCACGAGTACAAATGCAGTAGCAGAACTAGACGATTATAAGTGTAGCGAGTGCAGTAACATGATTGAAAGAGTGCAGTAGCAGGATTAGGCGATGACGAGTGCAATAGCAAAACTGAACGAGTATGAGTGCAGCGAGTGCAGTAGTAGGATTGAACTAGTGCAGTAGCAGGATTAGGAGATGACGAGTGCAATAGCAGAACACGAGTACAAGTGTAGTAGCAAGCAACAGGATTTGAACAAAAAAGAGTTTGGATTAAAGAAAATAATTAAGATTTATTTATCCATGCATGAAGGTTAGAATTGTAAATGTTTTATTGACACATGACAACAAAGTAACATCAAGAGATTATTCTAAAAAAAAAAAAAAGTAATATAAAGGGATTATAAGTCAAAAGAAGTGGTTAAGGGTAAAAAAGTAAATTAACTCATGACATGTGGCAAATAGAGAGCATAATGTCCTTATTTGTAAGATTTAATCCTTATAAAGGGATTAGAAGTCAAAAGAAGTAGTTAAGGGTAAAAAGGTAAATTAACTCATGACATGTGGCAAGTTGAGAGCAAATTATCCTTATTTGTAAGATTTAGTCCTTATATGTTTAATTCTATCTTTAAAGGATGTATTTGTTAAGTTATCTTTTGCCAATAACTTATATGTAATTTGTTATTTTAAAAATGCATAAATTATTTAGAGTTTCTAAATATTGCTAATAGCTAACTTGGTGTAGTCGTAAGCATGTGCATAGAATAATTTCCAGTTTTGCAGTTGGTTTTAAGTTCAAATTATGTTTGCAACATTAGACAAGTTTTTTTTTTTTTTTAGAACATTAACACTATCATCATGAAAAATTGTTTGATATCTAAAAATGATAATCGAGTAGCCTTACAACACATGCGCAAATAATTTTTAATTTGAAAAAAAATAAAAAAAGGATATATGATATAAGAGACAGTTATTGCAGATAAAAGATAATGGGGGGAAAAAAATAAGTTGTGGGAACAGTAGGATTATTTTTTATTTATTTTTCATAATTACATCTATTTTGAAATTGTCATAATTGTCCTTGTGATTTTTTTTTTTTTAAGAAATAGCTGGTGCGGCTGCTATCAAGCCTCGATTAATGAAATTGTCGAATGCAAAGTGCGTCCCAAAATAATATCAAGAGTCTCTACAAAAAATATGCATTCTAACAAACACCAACTAACAAAGAGTACACGACTGGAACATTGAGCCTAAATTCCTAATTACAATAAGCATATAGAGTGCGTCCCAAAATAATATCAAGAGTCTCTACAAAAAACATGTATTCTAACAAGCACCAACTAGCAAAGAGTACACGACTGACTACTCTATTTGCTTTGATATAGCGGTGACATACTAGAAAAATAAATCGATTACAACAAAGCATAAATACCAAAATCACAGCTTTCCCACTATGTTGCCGCCGGAGAAGAAATCTGACGACACTAGGTTTCATACTAGGAGGTTGCGACCATTTAACCAGAATGGAGCGTCGCCTCACTAGACCAGACAAGGCACTTAGCGTACACACAGAGACATTTAGCCCGACTAACCTTACAAAATACTTGTAGGACTTATTGCACGCCAACAACGTGACAATTCTAACCAACTAACATAAACAAAATTAAAAACAGTAATTAAACAACGAGCCCAGGCAAGGCCCTTAATTTGGGCCCAAGCCCAAACCTAAGCCTTAACCCAGGAAAGAGGAGAAAAGACAGCCGCCAGCCAAGCTTGGCCCAACCCTATCTCAGCCACCACCTTGTCGCCAGTCTCGCCCGATTGCCACTGCCCACGTTCCACCATCACACTTGACCCTTCCAGATCAGATCCTTTCAGATTGGATCCAATCGACCCAAACCATATCATGCCACCACTCTCCCTCCAGATCGGGCACAACTCAGATCGGATCGAACCTTACGCCGATCTGAACCAAGCCACGTTGCCACGACCACCACCCCAACCAAGTAGCCTCCGACCCCGCGACAGTACTCCACAATGTCGACCAGGCCAGCAAGGGACAAATCACAACCCGATAGCCACTATGTTCTCCTTCTTCCTCACCTCCCAAACCACCGCCACAATCTCCCTAAACCGGATGAGAATGTCGATCAAGGAGCCCGACACCATATCAAACCCACAAGGGGATGACAAAGGCCCATCTGATGATGGTGAAAGGGCTCGCCGCTGGACAGGAAGGAAAACCTCACTTTTTCTCGTCAAGCGCGTTCAGCGACACTTTAACAACTATTTTTCTATGAACTCGTAGAAGTGCCCTTATGATTTAATTAATTCTCGAAGTTTTTAATCTTTTAAGATCATTTCTGTCAAAAATTTTGATTTCGGCTAACATCTATTCTCTTAATAATAGTATAGATTAAAAAAAATATTAATCTTAAAAAAAAAAAAAAAAAAACCATTAGCTCACCACATCCTTACATATGCCAGTGAAAATTGAACCCCTGACCTTTACAATATTGGAATTATAATTTACTAACAGATTAAATATTAATCTTACCTTAGTTTTATTCTAATTTATTATATTTTATTAAAGTTTTGGTATATATTTTAAGTTATGAATTTTTTTCTAAAACTTCTAAGTACCCCACTTGTGATGAAGTTCTAACTCTGCCATTCAATTCTCAAACATACACCAAAACTGTCACTTTGTTATATAACAATCAATGAGTTCATAACCGAGCCAGTGAATATAAGAAGAAGATGTCATACAATGCATAAGAAAATCGTCTTAGTAGCCTGTTGTGAACATGAAGTTAAGTTTACCGACAGTTTGCGTGCCATTGCTTTCCATCGAATTTGTGTTCAAGACGATTTAGTTACACAGGGTTTCTAAAGCCAGTAGTTTGTCTGTCCTATATCCAAATAGCTAGCTTTAATTAACTGCCTCGGGGAATAATCAATATGCCTCTCTCCCCTCGACCTCTCTTCTTCTTCTCTTCCTCTGCAACCACCGGAGAACACCAGTGCCGCCCTCTCCTCGGGCTCCGCCGCCTCCACCGCCGAGAAGCTCCAGAACGCCATCCGCCTCCTCAAGTCCCAGCTCCGCTCCGAGCTCCTCTCCCGCCACTCCGACCTCCTCTCCCATCTCTCCTCGCTCCAGCACACCGACCACGCCCTCTCCACCGTCCGATCCTCCGTCCACACCCGATCTGAGCTCTCCGACCCCCTCCGCTCCATCACCGCCCTCACTCTCCAGCTCTCCAACCTCCACGCCACCTCCGAGCTCCTCCACCACACCCTCCGCCTCTCCAAGAAGCTCTGCGACCTCGCCGCCGACCCCGAGAAGATCGATCTCGCCGAGGCCGCCCAGCTGCATTGCGAGATCTTGGCGTTCTACGACGAGTACGATCTCTCCGGCATCGAAGTCGTTGAGGAGGAGCTCGGCTGGGTCAGAGAGACCGGCGACAAGTTGTGCGGCGAGGCCATGAAGGCGTTGGAGCTAGGGATGGAGGGGTTGAATCAGGGGGAGGTGGCCATCAGGTTGCAGGTGTTCTCCGGTGGTTGCAAAGGGAAGAAGAGAGAGGGAGCGAGAGGTCAGGGAGAGAGAGAAGGAGGGAGAGAGAAAATATTATAAAAAAAAAAGGGAGAAAAATTTAAAAAATAGAGAAAAAAAATTAAAATAATAATAAAAATAGGAAATGAGGGGCATAATAGTCATTTCGGATCATTTTGGACTTGTTATATGAGAATTTGATAGAATAAGGACTATTCAGTTTAATTTAAAAGGCGAGGGACCAAACTGTTTTTCAGGGAAAAGTACGAGGAGTAACAAATATTTAATCCTATAACAATCAATGAATTCACAACCGAGCCAGTGAATATAAGAAGAAGATGTCATACAATGCATAAGAAAATCGTCTTAGTAGCCTGTTGTGAACATGAAGTTAAGTTTACCGACAGTTTGCGTGCCATTGCTTTCCATCGAATTTGTGTTCAAGACGATTTAGTTACACAGGGTTTCTAAAGCCAGTAGTTTGTCTGTCCTATATCGAAATAGCTAGCTTTAATTAACTGCCTCGGGGAATAATCAATATGCCAAATTGAAACAAAAAGGAGCTGCAAAGATCATACGAGTACATAAAATTTTATGACCTCTCTTACAATGTCACTTGATGAATGCAAACATATGGTGTTGCATTATTTATTTCGGTCCGAAAATTGGAGGACCATCATATTAATTGTCTAAATCAAAGATGGGTTTTAATTATGTAGAATTATGTAGAGTGAGAAAAGACACATCAAATCTCCCACCACTGTCCTCTCAATTTATGGGCAAAGAAGATCTTTTGTCTTGCAAGTTCTTCATAATCATAGAGGATGGTGGTAGGTCCTTCAATTATATTTGTATCACATATTTGTTGAGTAATCTTGTCAATGTCAAAGATGTTACCGTTGGGATTTCAAAGCAGGTGACCAAATAATCAACATTTGCTGGCCTATAATATGTTTTACCTGCTACAATTTTTCCCCATATGCTTTTAAAATGTGATGATGGTCACGTTCATGGTAAAGTTCCACTCTAGTACCATCAAAACACACTTATTAGATCATGTTTTTCTTTTGATGAAGACTTATTAGATCATGAGGGAGTTATAACTGCTATGTTTTTGTACTCATATCACATGTACATAAACGTTGTTTGGAAAGACGTGAGAATAGAGGCAAAACTAAAGTTCAAAATTTACGTGAAAAAAAAAATTAAAATTCACATGAACTTCAATTACGGCCTATAATATGTTTTACTCTGTGCTTTTTTCTTTACCTGCCACAATTTTTTTCATTTGAGCTTTGAGTATTATTCAACTATAGCTGAGTAAAGTTTCTCTTAGCTCTGCTTTGCATGCGAGTCTTTAAAACTTCATATATAATAACAACTGAAAATGTGTTGACTCATGAAAAAGATTCATCAATAAACAAAAAAAACTGACCATACTCTATTCTCTAAGTACTCACTTGTAACAAATAATAATTACCTTATGAGTAGTACTTTATCGATCTTAAAGCATAAGTAACCAGCATATATCAAAAAAAAAAAAACCAGCATTTACCTGAATGGCAAGAAAATATTCATACAACGTACGTACTAAGAAACAACTAAATCCAATTTTTTTTTTCATTGTCACTCCAGGAGCAATAATAGAGTTCTGAGTTGTACAAGCATCACCAACAAAATTAAAATCTCTTAACACACTAGCTTACAAAGCCAAATATTGTTATAGCATATTCTATAGTGTTCTTGAATAATCAAAACAGAACATGTACGTTTATCATATTTAAATGACCCAATTGTTAACAGAGAAAAACAAATTTGTCATTTAAACATAGGTTAACAGTGCATCAAGACAATTATACTATGTTGTTTAGTTAAACCCAATTAGATTATAGATTATTCACTCGTAATTTGCTCTAATTATGTATTAGGAGGGCTGGATCTATTCTGTCTTAACCATTGCTATCAAACAAAAAAAACAAAGAATCTTCTTTTTTTTTTTTGAGAAGATAAAAGTTTTATTCCATAAAATCAAATACAGAAGAAATTTAAATTTATTTATTTTGATAGCAAATATTTGAATATTATACGTAATTAAACAACTAGAAAAATTGCATGGCAATTAGATAACTGAACACTCCATTTCTGGTATCTACAAGACTACAAATTCATGATTAAATCCTCAATTATGATTAGTAGGTAGGTGTGGATCTTGGGATTCAAGGACTTCATATTAAATCTTTGAAAATATTGCTGGACCTAATTATCAAAAAAGTTAAATCTTAACAAGGAAGGGCATGCATGAGCATGATTATTGTTTATGTACTAATACTTGAAGACTCATTCCTCACGTAAAATTATCGAGTTTTGAATCATTGGTGACAGCTCAAAATAAAGATAGTGATCAAATTTGTTCATTTGGCATCTAAGTGTGGTTATAGTACTAGATGTTTCTCAATAACATGTTGTTGTTAGTTGATAGATTAATTTTTTTTCTCTTAAAAGGCCAGTATATTATGTGATAAATTATTATTTTTTGAAATGATTATGTGATAAATTATAATTATGAACAATTGTCGTAATATATTTTGCATGTTCGATCTCTTTTTACTATTGGTAGAAAATAATCACATCAATGAGTCCTGATATTTTAACATAAAGAACAAATTAGTACTCAAAATTGTAATAAAACCATAGATTTGGCATTAATACTTATAACGTAAAAGAGAATCGAGTAGTAACAAATGGTATTGATGGTAGCCGACCCAATAAAGTGTGGCAAACCGGAACAGAATCTGTAATGATCAGTAACATCATTTGGCCAAAAGTATGATATTCTTGCTATAAAGTGCAATATCCATCTTTTTCATCTAGGCCAACGAAAACCAAATATTGCAACTTAGAAAATGAATAAAACTGATATTTACGAAAGATGTCATCTTTTTCTCCCAAAAATTGAACATACTTGTTAAGCAAATGAAAAATCGTACATTTTTTTTTCTAGGATTTTAAGGATAATACAAAGAAATATAAACATACACAATTAAGAGAAAAAGTCAAAACATAAGCAATTACTTGCTAACTAAACCTAAAGCCCACAACCATCACAAAAAAGAAAGAAGTGGAAATATATCTTTTTTTTTTTTTGGACGAAGGAAATATATATTCTAAATAATTCACAATTTACATGTATTTTTGTAAATAATCACCGCAAAGAACTAGTCAAGTAACTGAGTGGTGATTGTCTAAATTCTAGCAAAATTTAACATTGAGAAAACTTTTCAAAGCTTATATTAAAGATGGATCAACACCGAAAATGTACTCACTAAGAGCAAGTTCACCCGTTGGGTCACCAGGTCACCCACTATTCACTGCTTTTTAGTGTTAATTTCATCATCTGGGTCACGAGCACAGTGTATTTCGTGCCCTGGGTCACCCTGTACAGTGTTCTAGGTCACCATGGTGACCTGCACAGTGTATTTCATGCCCTGGGTCACGAGCACAGTGTATTTCGTGTCCCAGAGAATGAAAATATACACTAAAAAGCAGTGAATAGTAAGTGACCCGGTGACCCAACGGGTGAACTTGCTATAATAAAAGAGGAAGATTTGAAACTCAAAAAGAAGAAGAGGGGCTCAAACCCAATAAATTTGACTAAAAAATACCCGTAATAAATAGGGCCAGGATTGAAAATATTCTAGAGTACAAGGACATAAATAGAAAAACAAAACCTCCCTGTAAAATATTACTATTGTCTGATTATCCACTATTTTTCCATACTTTTTTCCTTTTTTTCACACTCTCTCTCTCTCTCCTGATCGTTCGTCTGCTTCTTCCTCTCTCTCTCTCTCTCCGAAATCGAAACTCATATATCAGTCACAATTAAACAAAACCCATTTTGCATTTTCAACTCCAGACAACCCACCACAGAACTAGAGCTTCAGCTTTAGTCGGTGGACAGAGACCCAAGAAGAAGAAGCAGCTCAGCTCAAGCTCAAGCCACCACTCACGCTTAGCCGATCTATCGCCGCCGCGTCAGATGCCTCCGGCCGAGTCTCCGACCACGTCCTCACCGGAATGAGAGTTTCCGACCACCTCACCAGGTCTCCAATCTCTCTCTCTCTCTCTAAAAAAGAATGCAGCTTGAAAGAGACTCTTGGCATTACTTTTTCTCACTTTCCGATCTCGCAGTTCTCGAAGCTCTCTACGCGAATCTGATTCCTTCTCATATTCTCTCACCCTTTTTTTTTTTGTTACATTTCTTTTTAATTTGCCTTGCTAATTTTTCCGATTTAAAAAAAAAAAAAAAAACCAAAACTTTTTTTGGGGTTCTTGCTTTTCTGGGGGTGATTGGAACTTGTCACAGTAAATTGAGTGATCAGTGGTATTGAATAATTGGTTCGGAGCTGTTCCCAGAATTTGATGTGATATTTCACTCTTCATCCACCTTTCCATTTGTCTCTTATTATCTCTAATACCAACGCCTCTCTAATAACACCGTCCTTTCACTGAAAGATTTTTTTTTTTTTTGGGAATCTGCAGCTCCCAAAATTGCCTGGCTTTCCTAATTGAGATTCAAGTTTTAAGCTTTGACAGGTTTGTGCTAATTTTGAGTGAAATAAAAAAAAAAGGGAAACGAGAACCCTTTTCCCCTTGTTTGTCAAATTATTAATCATGATGAATTTGGTAGCTTGAAATGATATTTTGTTTGTTTTTTAGTGATTTGCTTCGGTGGAAGCTGTCGTTTTTGTCAATGCATTTGTTGCTTCTTTGACTCCAGATTTCTTTTTATTTGCGTTAACAAATCATAGAAGTTGAAAGTGATTGCGTACTGGGATTAATCTAATCAAGTGTGTGATGACAACAGGGTCTGAAATGAAGGGGATGCATAGCAGCAAAGCGCACAATGTTGATAAGCCCTTCCCGGGATGCCTGGGAAGAATGGTCAACCTCTTTGATACCGGGGTTTCTAGAAACAAGCTGCTCACGGATAAACCCCACCGAGATGGTAATTTCTTTGATCATCATGTAGATGTCGAAACTTTAGGAGTAAAAACTGAGTTGTTGAAGCTTATTGTTTGTTTTGTTCTCATTAAAGGCATAGAAAGTTCATTTGGATTTTTAGGACATGTTCATACAGTTTACGTTGATGGAAATTGTAGATATTGGTTAGGTAGTTACTTATCTTTCCTCTATTGCCTACCTCATCATGATACAAGATTTTGAAAAGTTCAATGGTCAAAGTCTTCTTCCAATTTTTGGTGAAGCATTAGTCGTCATTAGAACTCCAGTGTTTTTGCTTCATTTCGGTGTGAGTAATTGAATATAGTACTGAGACATTGATTTTGGTAGGCTCTTCACTCTCAAGGAGTCAATCAGATGTGGTAACAATGCTGGGTTCCCCCTTTGGAGAACAAATAGAGGATAAAGTGGTAAGTTATTGCAGGATTTTTCATTGACTAGTGAAATTATAGAAGAGTGATCACTACACTGGCAAAGCAATTTGCATGTATTTAGTTCTCATTAGGTTATAATACACTTCTGTTTCTTGATTTGTGTTTAATTGAATGGGTGTTTTTTCTTACCCGTATTTGTATGGTGTCTTTAGATTGTTTCAGAGTTGAGGAGAAGTTCATCAAACAATAAAACAAATGGAACACCAATAAAGATGCTTTTAGACCAAGAAATGTCAAAAGAGGTGGAAACTAAGAAGAATCCACCTAATGTAGTTGCCAAGTTGATGGGTCTTGATGCTTTCCCACGACAACAGCCTGATTCAACTGCACAAAGAAGTAATGCAAGCAATTATTCACAATGTACTAATAATCATTCCAGTGTACCATTGGGATGTTGGCAGCAAGAAGATGAGTTTTTGGACAAGAGAATGCAGCATGAATTTCATCAGTGTCCGGAGCAGAATGATTACAAAGATGTTTATGAGGTATGGCAGCAACCTCAAAAGACAAGTTACGGAAGAAATAAGTCACCACAGAAGGGAAGGTATAATGAAAAGATTAATGAGAAGCAGATGGATCTTGTTCGTCAGAAGTTCATGGAAGCCAAACGCTTGGCTACAGATGAGAGGCTTCGCCAATCCAAAGAATTCCAAGATGCACTAGAAGTATTAAGTTCCAATAAAGATTTGTTTCTTAAGTTTCTGCAAGAACCAAATTCCTTGTTTTCTCAACATCTATATGAATTACAATCTCTTCCTCCACGTACAGAGACAAAGCGAATCACTGTTCTTAGACCTACAAAGATGGTTTCAAATGGCAATTTTGCGGGATCAGGGAATAAGAGTGATAAACAGACAAAGAAGTCATCTCAGGTATGTCAGGCAGCATGGGAAAGCCACCATTTATACTCTCCTACCATTGCTGATCAGAAAGTTGATGAATATCCTGCTCCAGCAACTCGGATAGTGGTGTTGAGGCCTAGCCCTGGGAAGACTCAGGATGGTAAGGCCATGGGTTCTTCTCCTACCTCATCACCAAGATTACATGGTGAAAACTTCTATGAGGAGCATGAAGATGATGGGGTGCGAGAATCAATAGAAGTTGCAGAGGAGATCACACAGACAATGCGTGATAATTCGATGGGCCACCGGAGGGTTGAAACTTTGCTTTCCTCTGTCTTTTCCAATGGTTATACGGGAGATGAGAGTTCGTTTCACAAATCAGAAAATGAATATGCAGCTGGAAATCTCAGTGACTCAGAAGTCATGTCACCATCTCCTCGGCATACGTGGGATCACATTAATGGGTTTGGCAGCCCTTTTTCTTCTTCTTCCTTCAGTCGCATGTCATGTTCTCCAGAGTCATCTGTATGCAGAGAAGCCAAGAAGCGACTTTCTGAAAGATGGGCCATGATGGCATTAAATGGAAATTCTCAGGAGCAAAGACATGCCCGAAGGAGCTCTAGTACATTAGGTGAGATGCTTGCTCTATCAGAGGTTAAGAAGTCAACAACATCTGAGGATGAGATTAGTCACAAGGAACAAGAACGAAGGGAATCAGTTTCATGCTTGATTAGTGATTCAAGTAAGGAAGAGCTGGTTGATTCTCCTAGTCTTTTGAGGTCGAAATCTCTCCCTGTATCTTCTGCGGTATTTAGCAACCGGATCAACATTGAAGTTTCAGATCATGAGGCGGGGAAGATAGATGTTCCCAAAGAGCTGAATAAGGCAAAGAGCATGAAGTCATCATTGAAAGGGAAAGTCTCAAGTTTATTTTTCTCTAGAAATAAGAAAACAAATAAAGAGAAATCTGAGGCATTTCGAGCAAACAAGGAATCTCAATCTTCCTTTTCTGAACAATTAAGTTCTCTGGTTCGGCCGGGAATGATTAGTGATGATGCATCTCAGTGTTCCAATGATGGTGGATTTGAAGGGTGTTTCTCTCCTGCTTTATGTGGTGCTTCAGGAAAAGACTCTCCGGTTGTAACAAACATTGAACAAAAACAAGGGGCAGCTCCATGGGAGGTAATTCAGTACTCTTTTTCTATTACTACCTACTACAATGACTAAGTACACTGCCCTCTTGAAAAACAAAAATGAAGAAAAAAGGAATAAAAACAAAAACTAAAGAAGGAATCAGTTTTGAGGATGCGTCTTAAAACAACCTGTCTCTGGTTGCTCCTTCGTGTTGCTTGTTCGTTTGAAACAATAGTACTTAATGACTGTACCGGTGCGGAGGAAATACTACTATGATCTGCTATGCGAGTTTCTCATTCTTTTGTTGTTTAACCACTCACCTATGAGCATTTATATGTTACCGCTTGTTTTTGGTACTTAACGACTGTACTGGTGCGGAGGAATACTACTATGACCTGCTATGCGAGTTTCTCATTCTTTTGTTGTTTAACCACTCACCTATGAGCATTTATATGTTACCGCTTGTTTTTGGTACTTTTAATTTCTTTTTGTTCAGTCGTTAGAAGGGGGTTAGGTTACTAGACATGTGTTCAAGCGCAGCAATCTCTAAGTAAGATAATTTGGGCTTTTATGGTTTAGGGTACACACAATGAAATTACTAACCTGGAAAGTCCATATGTATGTCAATGGTGGTTTGTAATTCAGTCTGTTGTCGACTGTATGCATTTGACTTGGCATCGCAAAAATGGTTTTCTTTTTGTTTTGTTTTGTTTTGTTTTTTCCCTTTCTGCATATTCTCGGACCTTAAGAATTTTATGACAATGTCATTGAATATCGCTTGTTTGTAATCCGCAGGCAGGGTTGTCTTTGGCAAAGCCTGTGGCGCCTGGAAATGTTGGTGAGAATCAGGACCAGCCAAGTCCAATATCAGTTCTAGAACCACCATTTGTAGAGGATGATAATACTATTCAGGAATTTTCTAGGTTTTTGAAGCCAGACCACCTAGGTAATCTCTCTCTCTCTCTCTCTCTCTCTCTCTCTCTCTCATTATTTTTATTGACTGCTTTCTTTTTTGTTTATTTATTTCCTTCTTCGTAACTGTCTTATTGAGGATCGTCATTTGTTATAACAGGAAGACATCTTAAGTCTAACTTAATTGACAAATCACCACCAATAGGATCAATTGCTCGGACCCTGTCATGGGATGAATCTTGTGCAGAGACTGCCACACCATATGGTCTATTAAAATCACCTTCAGTTTCCACAAGCATTGAGGAAGAAGAACAAGACTGGCAAGCCATTGTCCAAACTCTTTTATCAGCAGCCGGCCTCGATGGTGAGCTGCAGTGTGATTCATTTTTCGGTAAATGGCATTCACTTGAAAGTCCTTTGGACCCATCTCTCCGAGATAAGTACGCCAACCCGGATGACAAAGAGCTTTTGCACGAGGCAAAGAGAAGGAAATGGCGATCAAGTCGGAAGCTCGTATTCGATTGTGTTAATGCAGCCCTAGTGGACATCACTGGTTATGGATCAGCAGACAGCTGCAGCACAAGGACCGTTTCATGCAGTGGGGCCCACGACAGGTTCTTGGAGGGCGATTCCCCCCTATTGGCAGACCGCGTATGGTCCTGGGTGAAGGAATGGTTTTTGAGTGAGGTGAGGTGTGTTCCAGAGGATGGTGGGGACATCAACAGCCTGGTGGTGGAGAGGGTGGTGAAGAAGGAGGTTGTGGGGAGAGGGTGGCCTGAACAAATGAGAAATGAAATTGACATTGTAAGGAAGGATATAGAGGGGAAGTTGCTGCAAGAGCTTGTGGAGGAGGCTGTGGTTGATCTGACAGGGAGGACATAAAACCAACCATTGCATGATATGGGGGCCTTAGTTATTTTTTCTCTTATTAAATTTCACTGTAACTCTATTATTTGTGCATTTGATTTTCAACAATTATGGTCCCCCGCCCACCTTAATTGTTTAATGCCACAAACATTTAATCATTATTTGATAATTTATGTCAGTTGTGTTAATACACAAGTGTATAATAATGTTACTTCCAAGCTGACTTTGTCTGACATTCAGATCTTTAGTCCTGTTTGTACTGCGTACGGTGGAATGTTTAATAGAAATTGACAACGACTATTTTGCGTCAAATTGCTGTGTCCCTGTGGTTGTAATGTAGTTTTTCTTGATCGTTAGAGTTGGACATTGTGCTTTACTGCTTAACCCAATCGAAAATAGTTTTATTATCCGACTGTTATTATGCAGATTTGACAGTTGACAGCAATGTGCATGGTTTGAGCTAAATATCTCTTGAGAATGCAAGCGTAATTTCATTTTGAATCATGGAAAACTCATTCTAATCCAAATTCCTGAAAGCTAAGCAGGAATTAGAATGGCGTATACTGAAGTGAGCTCAGGACTAAAGCGTGAAAAATATTCTGTTTGGTCATTCTGGTCCAAAGCAGTCCCCACTGGTTAACTACAGCAGCAAAGAGAGAATGGAAACATTTATATTCCGCATTCAATATTTTGTTGGCAAATACTTCTATCTTGGTATGATATTCTCCATGTACCCACATGAAATGTCAGTCCTAGAAACTGACAGTGGCCCCAAAAGTATTAATGTGATGTAGTAGTTCTATCTTACTACAGTTGCTGCAGACCTTCAATTGTCTGGTAGGAAATTGATGAATAGCAACTCTGCTTGGACAAGAGTTGGATATCAGAATATCAATGGGAGTTATTGTGACTTTGTGAGTAGATATGTGGGATGGCTGAGCAGCTTCTGTTTTTGGGTGGTTAAGGCATTCAAGAATATGTCACATTTGAATTTCAAGTATAGACACTAAATGAATGCACCAAAGAAATAATATGGGATAAAGTTTGGCAAATTACTCTTCAAATCTTTAATTTGAGTGTCCTCTTAAAAGTGTATTGTTTTTTCTAATGTCTCTGAACCGTCACATATTGATGTGCATTTCTATCCTTTTGGGTTGTTACTAATTATCCTTAACCCAATTTTACCCATATTGAATTATTGACACAAGTCCTCCTATAACGCATTCCTCCATTACTTTCTGCTAAACTTTCTTCTGTTTATAACACCAATCGTTCCCATCATGATCCATGAAGAAGACCAACAACGATGATAATCAAGAAAATTAGTTTTCAAAATGGTAAAGGACATAGCAAAAATCCATTAAAAAAAAATAGCATAGCAAAATGCTTAGTTAATAAGAAAGCATAATAGAAAACCAATCAAAACTCAAGGGTTTAGGGACCATATTCAGACTCTCCAGATCAGACAAATTAGTACCAAAATAATGTCATTTCTCAAGTGGAGTTATTTAAAAATGAGCATCTATCTATCTGTAGCTGGCAGAAACTAGAAATCATATATGTACTTACTCAAATTACTCATAGGTCAGAAACCAAATTGTCAATAAATTAGTTCAGACTTCTCAAGCTCCCTGTGAGATCCGTAACTTGCTGAGGCCAACTGCTCTGCAGGCCATAGAAATATAAATAGAGGTAAAAAGGACAAGTGACAAAGATTTTTCCATGACAGAGTTGTAGAAGGGTCAATATCATCATCATGATCATAGAAATCCAGTTTATCTCTGTCACCAATTGTCAAATCCCAACCACTCTGTAGAAGTTTGGTGCCATTTCTTAATGAAGAAAGGAGAAAATATGCAGTAGTGAGCAGAGTACTGGTAGTACTAGTTCTGGCATAAGAAATCTCGTGACTGGAGCATCATGGTCATCCATGGAATCAAATGACAATTATTGCAGTCATGGAGTTCTTGAAGGCTGAATGAAGCCAGAGATGTATAGGAGCTTATGTACTATATGAAAGGACAGCAAAGAGAATATTATGTATCACTTACAGTTTTGCCCACTTTTGCATGTATGACATAAATGCCATGTGTGCATGGCCCCATTCTTTGTTTTTTTATCACTGTTATTTTCACATCTTCAGAACTTCTACTGTGGCTCATGAGCAATGAGATGTTCCTGTTTTTTCAATCGGAAGAGTTTTGGGTGGATCAAGGTCCACATGCACCATAAGTTAATTCCCGGTATTGTTCTTTCACATCTTCAGAACTTCTACTGTGGCTCATGAGCAATGAGATGTTCCTGTTTTTTCAATCGGAAGAGTTTTGGGTGGATCAAGGTCCACATGCACCATAAGTTAATTCCCGGTATTGTTCTTTCACATCTTCAGAACTTCTACTGTGGCTCATGAGCAATGAGATGTTCCGGTTTTTTTTCAGAACTTCTACTGTGGCTCATGAGCAATGAGATGTTCCGGTTTTTTCAACCGGAAGAGTCTTGGGTGAATCAAGGTCCACATGCACCCTGAGTTAATTCCTGATACTGTTCATGGGAATTAACTCATAGTGCATGTGGACCTTGGTCCATACTAGAATTTTCATTTTCAACCGTTAAGTCTGTTTTTCATCTAGAAAAAAAAACCCCTCCGTCTGTTTTTTTTTTTTCTCACATAAACCAATGGTTGAAAATCGGAGTATCACGTACAAGGATGGAGCTAATGTTGAAGATTTGGGTGAGCTAATTTAAATTCGAACATAATACTACTAGATAAGTAAGTAGAATAGGAAGAAAATAAAAATGTCAGATTGAAGTGGGTTTGGTTACATTGTGCTTCGTACCAATTATGAAAGTTTACACAGTGCTCCACCCCTTATCACATGCTCCGGAGTACTCTTGTAAAATATATGATTGATAAACTAATTTGGGGTTCACATTCAAAACCAATTGGCAATGGATGGAGTGACCCAAACTCTTATAAACTTACTAGCAATGTCCCATTTTGCCCATAAAGGATGTATATATTCTCAACAATGATATACCATGATCGCAAAGAAAGTATGTAAATCAGAAGCTTTCTTCCTTCGCAGTGAGTAGTGAGTGACATATAACATCTCACCAGCCCCAATAGAAGCAATTCAGAGCAATGAAGCAATCACCAGTACTTTGAGGTCTTATATGTACGCAAAATGATAATACATTTCAGCAACACAAAATGCATGATAGAAAACAATAGAAGCAAGTGAACAACGATGTACATCTGAAAATCAAGGAAACCGCTGATCAGAAAAAACAATCAGCTAGATTCACTGCCTGGATTTCCTACACCTCTATGCATTCTGATTCACACAACTATAGTTATCACCAGGGCTTAATCCATACTGCATCAAAAGGACAAGAAGAAAATATTCATATAATCATATTGATACAACAGAGTCAGTAACATTGTTTCACATTATTTTACATGCCCAAAATCATAGACTATATTTACCAGCAATTCAGCTTTGAAATACAAAAGATTTTGAATTAACTTCTTTGGTACTTCATCTAGTGCTCTAATGCAAAATCTTCCAACTAAAGAGACTGGGGTGGGAATCACAAGCCTTTTGCTTTCTCTGAACTCATACCATCATGACTAGAAATTTCTTCCTTGTGTTGGTTTGGTAGTTTTAGTGAGCAACCAAGTTAATTGAGCATTTTCCAATTATGGACTCATCAGTTTTAAGGGTCTAGATATATTAATCTTAGTTACAGAAGTTACAGCATTGGAAGAAAATTTGGAATGAAATAACACGCACCACTTCAGATCCAACCTCAACTTCCAGATGGTAAAACCAAGCCATCTGAACACAATGCTCTCACTGAAAGCAAGTAAAAACTAAATAGTTAGCTACTATCCTCAACTTCTTCATCAACTTTGAGAGCCATGAAGGCTTTAGTAGTCTAGGAACTGGTGTCGGCCACCATGGGAGCACTAATGGAAAGAAGTAGCCATTAACATTAACGTGATCCATTCCAACGAGCTTTGACAAATTTTCTGTTCGAATGTTGCACAGGCAAATTTCTTCATCAACATCAAGATACAACAAGTCATCATTATTTGGATCAAAAGCAAACAAATCCGCAATAGTAGGCATTCTCAGTCCCAGTGAATAAACTCCAGTCTGTTTCCAACACAATTCACTGGTGCCAGCTCCATTCTGATCACAATCTTGCTCTTCTTTCCAGTCCCAAACATATAGAGTATCCTCTTCCTCCCGGTAGTGACACATACGTAGACCCCCTCCACACACACCAAGGCAGTTAGTGGTGCCGTGGAGACCTAAAACTTCATCATTAAATTCCATAAAACGAAGTTTATAAGGATCGCCATTACCATGACTGTTTATCATAAAAGGATCCATCCCAAGATAACGGTTGGTTGAAGAATCCCACCAATACAACATTCCATTGTAAGCAAAGCTAATACGGCTTGTGGTCAAATCCAAAGGTACAGGGGAAGCTACGACCGACTCTATCCACTCACCAGTCTCAGAAGAAAAGATCTCCACAGTGAACCTGGAGAAATGATAATGTGGATCCTCTCCTGCAAATGGAAGTATTCTGACAACCTTGCACCTGTAATCAGCATTAAGCGTGATGGTGTTGTGTCCTCTTCCTTCCTTCGTGTAATCATAGTACTTACGATCGCAGATGATTGCTGCTGGTGCTTTCCTCTGTGGCCAAGTATAGGACCTAGGAGAGGAAGGAAGAGCAACCCATTCCACAGTGGATGGATTGCAAATGTAGTAGAAGTCCATCCCGTCTTCGCGGCACAAAACCAAGTAATTATAAGTCGCTTTCACAATTGGCTCATATTTCAATCCATGGAAACTCATGAGTCTTCTGAAAACCGGTGCTAGCAAATTGGACGACCACCACGATGGTGACCATGACAGTTCCTCCCCTTTGCGGTTTATCAGAGTACGGATTATTGGTGGCGCTTCCATATCACTACTTCGGAGATGGCATATAAAGCGGCCGATAAAGTAAGGATCTGAGATGAGAGCACCAACGCTTGGAGACACACTTGGACTGAAAAACAAGTTTATAGGAAGGAAGTCTACAAAGAATCTCAACCAATACAAGGCCAGGCAGATCATCAATATTCATAGGAATTAATTTTGATTCTGATCTTTCTTCAATGGATGAATATCGAGGAGGCCTGCGGTGCACTGATTGACGAATAGGATCCTCTCCTACTCGTTCATTCTGTAGCAACATCACCACCTCTCGAGATGCAGAAACGTAACTTGGAGAGAGGAGACCCAACTAGCCAGAACATATATCAGCCAAGTTCTTGCACATGAAGTCCTAATTTTTCAACAAATCCAATCCCAATCTTATATGGATTAAAAGAAAACCAGAACAGACTCATGATTGTCAGAGCAAGACAAGGGAGAAAGGGACAAGGGGCTGGATCAACTGGGCAAAATAATTTTTAATTTGTTTTTAGTTTTCGTTTTTGGTGATGAAAGCTGAAAAGGGCGGGGATAATTTGGTAGATGGGGGCATGATACTTAACATATTTCTTGATACTTAACATATTTCTTTCTGTCAAATTTTTTTCTTTTTCTTTTTCTTTTTTTCAGTAGAATAGTCGGTTACTTTCAGCTACAGTTCTGCATGAATAACAAAAGCCATGTGTTCTTGCTTTGATTTAATCTCTGTTATTTCATAACTTCACAATAAACCAAAGATGATGATGGTCACAAACATTGTACATATATCACAAGCTTTCTACTATTACCATTAGTGCAGGCAGTAGATCAAACACACTTTTGAAGACTTGTATATACACACACATCAGTGCTTTGTCTGAGTATTTGATTTTTTTTTAGCAGAAAACATTAGAAATGAGAGAATGATGATATACAGTCAAATATCAATGAAAAACCTTTATCTGTCTTCACTGCCTGGATTTCATACTCATTGATGCATTCTGATTTACAGAATTGTATTTATCACCAGAGCTCAATCCATACTGCACAAAAGGATAAGAAGGTTGTGATTAGAGAAGAAAAGGTTTCACACAGGCAATACCATAAGAAGATCCTTATAAAAGCATTGTTTCACAGTATTTCACATGGCCAATAACACTAAGGGCACAGGCAATGTAAACTGTGAAGAATAAGCTGAAGGCAGTGGAAGTTCAGATACTTTTTTTATATTAAATCTATGGTTACTTGCACAACGGGTGTCATAACATCGCTACTTTAACAACTATAAGGATAATGAACATTGAACAATAATACACAGAAATGTTCAAGCAAAGAGTGTACTGATCAATAATGAAATAACCAGAAGATTGAGCAAATATTAGTCAAGGAGATAAAATATAGGTGCCATAACATTGCAACTTATGAACTTAAGGCAGTGGAAATATCAATCAAGCTAAAAACTTGTTACGACTTGGAAAACATCCGGCACATTGTAATTGAAAATGTACTGCAGAATTGTTACTGTTTGACCAAAGTGCAAAATTGTGGATTATGGATACTACACAAAAGATATACCTTATCTCTCATTCGTGAGCTCCAAATGTCAGAGTGAGTCCCTCTGCCATCACCCTTGGTTGATCCAGATGCTTGGCTTGACTGTTGATTTAGCAGTGGTTCCCAAGTTCTACCCCTAGCATTGTACTCATCTTCAACATCATAGTCAGGTTTATGAGTAGATATCATGCCTCGTAGAATTATTGCTAGTAGCAGAGATAAAGCCTGACATTGCAAGAAAGATATATATAAGAAACAATCAACAAAATAATCATAAACAGGAATGCTCTCATACGCTAAAAGGCAGCCATGTTTTCTGAAAAAAAAAAAAAACAGATCCTGGAACTGGATACTTGTGTTACGGCTTCTGTGAATGAAAGAGGGCTACTGATATTAATACTATGCAATCAAGAGAGCAACAAAGTCATCATTATAACTGCAGCATACCTGTATTCCAATAACAGCTATCCCAACGCACTTACAGATGTCAATGTTCTCTTCAATAAAAGATCGAAGACTGTCAAGTTCACCAGTTGGGTCAAGTGGAAGATCCTGTACAGGCATGATGGAACATGTTAACTTTATTGGGTAAACAAGCAGGGTAAAAACCCATGCAGATATTACTGAAATAATATTCAATATTGTTAACAAAGCATCACCTTGTCCCAATGGTGATCAATTGCTATGAACGCTACCAGAGCTGCTTCCACTAGAGTTAGTACCGTTATGAGCAGACTGTACTAAAGTTTGCAAAGAGTTAAGGGAAATGTAGGATATAGAATCCAGCGCTAAAATTTTGGAACAATAATTCAGTTTATACACAATCCAATTTGCATGATATATTTTGATTTTGAAACTTTAACTAAAGTTCATTGCCTCAAAGATCAATCAGTTCAGAACTTGTGAAAATGTTCTTAGACGGTAAAAATATGCACTGGGAAAAATTGGAGGTGGAAGAAAATATGAAACAAGGACTTTGAACTTTTGATTGCCTTTCATTTAAGTAAGTTGTCTCTCTTTTTTTTTTGGCAAGTTCATCTAGTTTCTGAAATGCAAAACTTACAACGAAAGGAACGAGGGAATAACTAGCAATTTCTCCCGTGTTGATATACTAGTTTGGCTGAGCATTTGCAAATTAGAAATTTCAAATTTAACAGTCTAGAAACATTAATCTAAGTTACAGAAGTTATAGCAAAAAAGCAGTAACAGTAGAAAAATCCAAAGATGTTAAGGATACGAAACACAGGCAGCAGCCGTTGATTGATTCCGCTGCGATACAACCTATGAAAGTAATGCAACAGAGCAAAGCCCCCACTCCCATAAAAGAGTAGATGAACCTGCCACCAAGAAAACCACATATATCAAATCAAGAACCGTATTTCTCCCTCTGAAAAAACTTGCAACCAATTCTAAACATGTGCCAACTAGTCAATGCCAAATCCAAAGAACCCAATTACTCACAGCCCACAAAATTTGCAATCAAAACCCTAAAAAAGCAACTTCTTTTACAAAATTCAAAGAAATTTCAAAATTACCAAGGAGCAGGGAGCTTCACTGCATTCAATTGAAACCCCATGCCGTCATCGACCCCAGACACCAACCGGACTGCAAAATCCAACGGCGTGATCTGATCGGAAGCCGCGCCGGCGTCGGAGCCCAACGAAAGTGAGAAAGGAGAGTCCGGGGAAGGCGCGGAGGGCGGTGGGAACACCGGAATGTGATGGTTCCACTGATCAAGCATCCACGCCGAGTAGACAAGGATCGCGACGCCGACGAAAGCTTGAAGAAAGTTGAGGAATTTGAGCACGAAAGCTAAGCATACGTGGCAGCAATTCTTCTGCATTTTGGAAAACCCCAACCCTAACCCGAACCCTAATCGGCGGCAGGACTGTGATTTTGGGTGGTTTTCGGGTATTGGAAAATTTCGCTGTGGTGTTTTGTATTTGCGTGTGTGTTGTTTCTGGGTAAGAATTGAAATTTGAGAAGGAATCAGTTCAGGGCCTGGGAGAGGCCCCAAACTGAGAAAAAGAAAAAATTCACCAACGGTAAGAATCATGCACGTCGGAAAAACTTGTTTTTGTGTTTGTTTGTTTCTCGCGGTAACTTTAACTGACTTGACAACTGTCAAACGCGAGGTCTTGGTTACGACCAAGTTACGTGTTATATAAGGGAGTGGTAGTCTGTGGTACTCGGTTTCATCAATTACGTTATTTAAAAATAATCGTTAGATCCTGTCAAATTTCTATTTTTCTTAAAAAATAAAATCGGTTGAAAGTTTTGACAAACCTTATTTTACTATGATAATGTTTATCGAACATTTTACTTCTTCAATTGTGATATAATTTATATAATACATGGATGACATTCTAATGAGAATTTTTACAATGAAGACTTCATGAACACTTTTCGAACAAAACTACTCATTTAACGTGTTGATTTGAAAGTCTTTATAGAATCATCATTTTAAAATTCTCACTAGAAACTTTGTCATATTTTAAATTTAGGACCTGTCATATTTTGATATAGGGTTTATCTTCATTCCCTCCATATACATTAAGTATCTAATAAACAATAGTTCTCTCCATTGAAGCAATGATTTACTTCTCCGTACTTCCCCTTCGATGTAGTCAATCCTCAAGTACCTAGCTTTCATAAAATTGTCAACTGTATTACTCTACCATGAGTACCATCACGTCGATCGATATCCTTATATCTCTGGTGTCACCTCCTTCGTCTGTTTGTGCAACAGATAGAACATATACTACTATTCTACTATGTACCCTGCAGTAGTTCTTCTCATGTTGTATGCATGGCAAAGTTTTTAATTGCATGAAGTGATCGACTAGTGAGATCGAACGTACACCCATGAATTTATAATGTATAAATAGATGCCCTTAATTCTAGTTTTAGAGCAAATTTCTCTTTTCTAAATGGGTGTGTGTGGCTCCATATCGATCTTATGCCTCTGATATATCGATTGCGATTGAAAACTAGAAAGGGTATAAGGAAAAATGTCTCTAGGTCTTCAATTATCATTCAATGTTGCATTGTGTGAACTCTGAACAACGATGAAAAGCTTTGCTACCTTCCTCACCAAACAAGTCTTTTTAATAACTCACTCGTGGACCAAACTCATAATAATGTACTTCCAAATTATTTGCCTGATGGGTAAAATTAAGTTTCAGATCGAATTAATAATTTTCCGGTATCAAGGGTTCAGAGTGGTTTTTTCTCGGTTCTAAAAACGTCACCCTTGTTTAGAAATTAGGTTGTAAGCTAGAGTGATACAAAGAGATTTGATTAATCCAAAGAAATTTGTTCATTACCTTATTCAACTGATCAAGTTTCCACATATGGTGCAGATATTGAATTCAGTACTAAGAGTCATAAGTATAATATGAGCAACTCATAGCCAGACTCATTTATTTTACTCACATGGCTTACTGCAGGCACCCCTAATTTGCAATCTTTGATCATTATATTTATCCATGAAAATGACTTTTTCCTACCATACTTACTGCTAGATTAATATTCATTCTAATGATCTGTGCCTTGGTTCAAGCTAGAGTACGTTCGAATGTCAAAGTGACTTTGACTGTCTCTAAAAGCTTTACTAGCTTTTGCTCGATCTGTTCTGTTTAAACAAGCAGTTTATTATTTCCCATGCCCCTCACATCCCTCACATCTCTAAATAAAACCCTAAAAGGCTCTAGTATTCCCAACAACTTAATTTATACTGTAGTCTCCAAAGAAACTCCCGCATTAGCTTTCATGTCTCCTCCTAGAGTTTGTTCCGGTGCCACCATGGCTGTTGCCCTAGTGCTAATGGTGGCAATGAGCACGGTGATTCTCGCACCTCATCAAGCTGAGGCAGCTCGCGCTTTCTTTGTTTTCGGAGACTCCCTTGTGGATAACGGCAACAACAATTACTTGGCCACCACCGCGCGTGCCGATTTTCCTCCCTACGGCATTGATTTCCCTACCCACCGCCCCACCGGCCGCTTCTCCAACGGCTTAAACCTCCCTGATCTCATCAGTAAGTACTCATGAGCTGATATTTCTAACTAGTCTTAATAATTAATTTCAGTTTCACATATTAATATTCATTTCCTTTCATATATATTATTATATTTTAGGCGAGCAAATAGGATCGGAGCTAGTCTTGCCATATTTGAGCAGTGAGCTCACCGGACAAAAGCTGCTTATTGGTGCTAACTTTGCTTCTGCTGGAATTGGAATCCTCAATGATACCGGTGTTCAATTTGTAAGTGCTTTTTCTTTTTTAAATGAGAAGAAATAATCATTTTGTAAGTTTAAGTATAGCCATGTATACCTGAATAAAAAGGACTAAATGCACTAATTTGTTTAGATCAACATAATAAGGATCTTTAGGCAGTTTGAGATGTTCCAGCAATACCAGCAACGAGTGAGTGCCCTAATCGGAGCAGCGCAAGCCAAGAGGCTGGTAAACGACGCTCTTGTCCTCATAACTCTCGGCGGCAATGACTTCGTCAACAACTACTTCTTGGTACCCTTCTCTGCAAGATCACTCCAGTACTCAATCCCTCAGTACTCCCAGTACCTCATCTCCGAGTACCGGAAAATTCTCCTGGTAATAATCATATATAGATATCCATTTAATTAACTAATTAATTCAAAATTATTTAAACTAGCTACATGGTAGTTTATTTCTTTCAAATTCAACCTTTTTTGAAATTTTCCCCATAAATTTATTAGAAGGAGCTTGTTTGATGGGAAGGGATTTTAATAAAAAAAAACAAAAAAAGGGAAGGGATTCAATGCCTTTTGAAGGACAGTATCTAACCCTTGGGGAAGTAAAAAACTTTCCTATAATGGATACCTAATTAAGATAAATTAAGTAAGTTAATTTGTAAACGTCATTAATTGCATGCAGAGACTATTTGAATTAGGAGGGAGAAGGGTGCTGGTGACCGGTACAGGCCCATTAGGCTGTGTTCCCGCCGCTATGGCCCAGAGGAGTAGGAATGGTGAATGTGCACCAGAGCTCCAGAGGGCAGCAGCCATCTTCAATCCCCTGCTTGTCCAGATGGTTCAGGGACTCAACGCTCAGCTTGATACTGACGCTTTCATTGCTGCTAATGCGTTTGCAAATGTGGAGTTCCTCAGTAACCCCCGGAAATATGGTAAATTAAGTTTTTTTTGCCAAATCTTGTGTAAACAATACGTTTTCTCATTTGAACATTATGTTTGTGAATTGTGCCAAAATGAAATCGTTTGGATATTTTATTTATAGGCTTTGTTACGTCAAAGGTGGCATGTTGCGGGCAAGGACCGTACAATGGGTTGGGACTATGTACGCCATTGTCGAATCTGTGCTCCAACCGGGATGTGTATGCGTTTTGGGATCCTTTCCATCCATCTGAGCGGGCGAACCGGCTGATTGTGCAGACGATCATGACCGGGTCTAGCAAGTACATGAGCCCTATGAACCTAAGCACCATCATGGCCATGGACTCCGGGAATAACTAGGCTGTTAGCTAGATAGGCACTCATCAGCTGCCTGCTTCTTCTATATGACTTATGTGGTTTCTTAGGCTGGTAGACTTAATTTATAGTAAGATTGGTGCATGTGTTTTCTCTTAAAGAAAAATTAAATTAGAGGCCAATCAGAAATCACTACAAGTCACATGAGCCAATAATATCATCCCGGACCACCACGTGTACTATGGTCCGGGACCATGTAATAATTTCCCATAAATTAATTGGCTCCGGCCATAGTTAAATTGTGGAGGGAAATTATTACATGGTCCCGGAACATAGTACACGTGGTGGTCCGGGATGATATTATTAGCTCATGTGACTTGGGGATTAAAGAAGGAGCCATAGTTAATTGGCTCCAAATTAAATTTTTGCATGTAATGCTTATTCTGACCCTGGCCATAATTAAAATGTGGATTCAATGACACTGCATTATTCAAGGCTTCATTCCAATGCTTTTATTAAGATGCAACTTATGCTAGGTTGATCATACTAAAACTTACTTGCAATTTTAATGTCAATTACCTACGAGCAGTTGATTAGATGGATTCTCTAAAAACAATGTTGTTGGTATAGATCAATACAACAATGCATCGATCAGACTCGGATGCAGAAAAATTATAAGGCGTCTAACACAATACATTATTATGCATTGTACTATTATTCCACTCAAATAGTAATTTCTTGAGTAAAATGATATACCTTATAAAAATCATAGTGCGAGATTAAAATTTTTGTGGTTTGCTATCCACTTTTTGCGAAAACTCTTTTTAAAGTTTAGGGCATCCTACTAAACATCAGGATAAACTTCACTCACACGCCATTTCACTAAACAAGTTTGGAACCAGCTGGCTGGCATGAATTTTCCGATTAATTGGTAAGACAGCTACATCTAGGTTTTCCGGGAACTCTTTATTAAAAAAACCTTTTCGATCAAAGTGATTTGTTTGCAAAAATGATTACCATTTGCTGGCAGGTCTGGAAAGCAAGAAATGATCTTATTTTTGGAGGAATTGTTCAGCATCCCTTATCTGTCTCTGCAGCTTCAGCGACCACCCGGCCTAAAGAGCTTCACTGATGCTAATGTTCAACCTAGTAACAATAGGAGACTTGCTGCACCGGCCACGATCAAATGGGAACCTCCAAAGGATGATCATGTTAAAATAAACTTTGACGGCTCTGTCCACAGAGATTCGGCTGTTGGAGGCTTTATCATTAGAAACCTTGTTGGTAAGCCTCTTTATGCAGCCTCCATTCCAACGGGAAGTGGAAGGCAACTCCAAACTTGTTATAGATGCATGCAGTTAATGGAGTAATTAGTCCACCATGGAGACTAATCAAGATTGTCCAAGATATTAGAATTATTGCCGCCAGTTTTCTCTCAATTACTTTTAAACATATTTTGAGAGAAGCTAACTTTGTTGCTGATGCCTTAACCAATCTAAGTCAAGTTACTAATTTGTATACCATTTGGAACGATAGAGTTTTGTTCGATCTTGTAAACTCTGGTTGTCCCAGAAACTTTGCCTTTTAATGTTCCTTTCATCAAAACAAAAAAAAAAACTTCACTGACGCGCCTATAACTTTGATCCCCGGGGTTTTTGGTTGGAACTTGGAAATTAGGATATTTTCCCTAATTCCAAACGACGTCGCTGCATAAGATAATAAAACCGCTTCTCAATTAAAGACGGATTTTCTGCGTAACGTTTGCTCGTAATTCCTTGACTCCTCTCTGTATCTCTGTACGAGCTGCTGCTTCTTCTTCTTCTTCTTCTGCTTGAACGATCGGTGAGTTCCCGCTTCTTCTGTCTCTCTGTCTCTCCAAGATTTCCCGGTGAGTTCTATATTCCGTACTTCCGATTCTTCAAATAATACCAACTCCGGCAATCTCTTATAAATTTCGTCTTTGTTCTGAACAAAACGCGCAGATTGATTCCTCTCAAGCATGAGCGAAAGTGAGATTCCGTCTCTGATCTCTCTGTGCATAGACGCAATCAAAACCGACCTGCTTCGCGGTAATTTTCTCTAATTTACTCTTCTCACTCCTCATGATTCAGGTGTCAGCTGCATTTTAGAATTTGAATTCGGATTGCATTTTTGCAGGAGATGATCTTCTTCCGATTATCCGTGAGCTTCCTTCGAACTTACTCGATCTTCTGGTCTCACGGTTGCCTCCATTCGCCCTACACAAGCTACAGAGAGCAAGGTAGGTTTCATCCTAGTCAAAGCTGTACTAAAATTCAAATTGCTCAACATTTTACTTAGAATTTCGAATCGTTTTGCGGTTTTGTAATCGAATTTGTTCTTCAAGCAGGCCTTTTGATGACCGAGAAGACGAGTTTTCTGATGAATGCCTCGGAAATAGTAGAAAGCGAGGAAGGTCTGCAAGGTTGAGTGGTTTTCATACTCATATTTGGTTTGGTTTGTCATTTGGTTGAGTTTAGTACAGCCGTGAAACTGCTTAATCATGTTGCAGGTCAGGGAATTTCGACAAGGCATGGAGAAATTTGTTTAAATCGCGGTGGCCGGAGCTTGGCAGTAGGATTGAACCGCCTGACTGGCAGCAGATCTATTGGGAAACTCATCTGCAAAAGTGTGCTTTTCTTTTTATTTTTCTATTATTTTTTAATAGCTGTTTTCCCTTTTCAATGACAGAAGAGGGATTGGTGAACTTTGTTCATGGATGATTTGGTATTTTTGTTTTATGAAACCATAAAAAACAGTTGTTTAGATGAAGTAGCAGAGCTAGCTTTGCTGCCCCCATTTGATGGGTGCCTTGGTGAAATCAAGATTTCAGGTACTAGCTACTAGCGTGGTTGCTTTAGTATAATCCTTACTACGTGAAGTTCTGTTGAAAGCAGGATGAATGCTATCAGTTCAAGCTTCTGTAGGAGCTTGATTAGCATCTTCACCTACTTGTTTTGAACTGAATGAAAATATGTCTCTCATATTATTATACTCCTAGAAAAGGTGTCTACCTTTACAGTGAAGTTGAAAGAGTTTTGTTTTTTCCATTCAGCATACTTGTTTATCTGCTATGTGGTTTATCTAATCATTTGTGTTTCTTCTATGCAGACTCTTTATTGGAATTGATAGGTTGTGAGGGTGACATGGCTACTTCAACTTGTGAATATTCCAAACTATATCACCATTGTCTACACTTTGGTTACTTTGTGCAGTAAGTTTGCAATTAGATGAGAGCGTAGTCCCATGTCCTTCCAAGAATGGAGGACTGGGTCGTATATTGAAATTTTACTTCGTTATCCATTTGCATATACAGACTTCAATGTTCTTGTCTTTATGCAAAATTTATGTTATTAGATTGTGTTCTTATCTTTATGCAGATGCCTGAGACTTCAAAATGTTTTCTGTGATGAAGAAATTTGTGTAAGTTACTCTATTCATGTATAGATGCCAACAGAGATGCCCTAATTATATTAAACCTTAGTTGGACAACACCTTATCTACATCTGAAAAAAAATAGTGTTACTATTTCCCAAGTATAAAAGTCTTAAGCATCTATTGTGGAAGTTTTGTGAGGCATGCTATGAATCTGTCCGGTCAAACCATAGTTGTGCTAAATGTCATTTTTGCATCCTTGAATTCTGATTTCGTGTCCCTATAGCCTCCCTATGCCATCTGCGGGTTAAAAAATTAAAGAGAAAGACGTCATTAAAGTTATGAGGAATACCATGATAAACAAGGGCGAAGATATGCATTGGCCAGAAGTGGCCTTCCCCTAAAGCTTCATATATGATTGCTTATATACTTGTTTAAATTAATGGCTGGAATTGGTTTATTCACGATTGTAATATAATCTGTTGCAGCACCTATTGAGGAACAGCAAATTGCAGAGCTTGGAACTAAGGTGGATAAGATCCAAGGAGCATGTAAGCTCATTTCTTTCTCTTTGAATGTTCAATAAATAGGCTATGATTGCAAGCTTCTTTCTCAAGGACAGAACACTTCACCAAGAAATAATGCAATTTTTCTGAAAATTTTTGTAGCCTTAAGTTGTTTGCTCTAGTGAGTAGGTGATATGATGACTGCGGTAGAACCTCGTATTTGAAAAAGTAAAATAGACAATGCATAGAGAGATACCTCTCTCATGCTGGGAAATATATGTTTTACTTTTACATGCTATACCAAATCACAAAGTAAACTAGAACTGTTCATTCCATATGATTCTCATGTATATATCCAGATCTGATTCTTTAAGCTAGTAGCCAACTCATGTTCAATAAATATTACAGAGATCAGACTGATATGTTTTTGCTATGTGCTGGTTTAACCAAATGCCTGATGCCATATACATTTTTACAGATTACTGGATTATGCAAGCTTCTCAACCAGAACAGTGAAAGTTTAACGTCGCTTGAATTCATTCACTGTACACTTTCTTCAGCTTCTATCACAGCAATTTGTAGTTCTCTATCCCCAAAGAGTTTGCAAGCACACGAAATAAAACACTTCTCAATCAACACAACAAAGTTTCTTGAAACTAACCCATCTTCTGTACCTGTCGAACTTGTGTCATTTTTATCTTCAGGAAGGTGTGTCCGTTTTTCCAATTTAAGGCTTCAATTAATATCTATCCAACTTTTTGGTGTGTGTTCTGGACTGGTTGAAGTGGCATGCTCAGAAGCTCACAAATAAGAAAGGAATATATTTGTGCTTGTGTGTGTGTGCAAGAGTGCGTTATGAATTTCCGGTTGCATAGCTGATCTTTGGAGGCTTGTTCAATTTAAAGATATACTTTAACTTATTATTTTTTTTTTTTTCGGATTTTAGCCTTGGACTTATTGGCATTTCAATTTTGTTGACCAAGGGTTTTTAGTGCCTTACTTTCCGTAGTGCACCTCACATCTAATTCTAGTGGCACTTAAAGGCTTGTTGGAAAGACTCACGTACGTGATAAAAATGCTAATAATCTTGCCTATGACTATTTCCAAAGGGTTAAAAATCTCGATTCTTGTGTATTACTATAGGTCTACAACATTTTGTCTTCTCATTTGAATCATATTTATCTGTGAGCATTCATTTGCATCTTGATTAATGAATTAGTTGCTCCAATGGTATTCCTTCTTGGTCCTTCAATTTATCTTATTTTGCTCCAGGTCCTTGTATTCTTTGAAACTCTCTGACAACCACCTTGGCCAAAAATTTGCGGAAGTGGTATTAGTACGCTTCTCAATGCTTCGTCCGGTCTATCCATCCTTGACCTTTCAGAAAACAATGTAAATGTCGCAATGTCATTGAGAAAAGTTTTCTTATACTGTTATATCATTTGTGCAAACTAACATGAATATTACACAAAACCATGCAGATATCAGGCTGGCTTTCTGAACTCTGTAGGAGATCACAAAATAACCCCCCAACACCTTTAGGAGTTGGAAAGTCCTTGCAATCATTACGGGTGCTCAATTTAAGGTTTTAACCTACACTGTTACTACTGCTTTCAATGCAAACTTTTATCCTGGAAATAAGAATTTATGGCAGTTATAAAATATATGGATCATTGAACTCCAAATGGTGAAGAGTAAGTGCTTTACATCAATTACCCCTAGGAACAAGCCCGATGCCACTAGTTATATTGAAATGAGGCTACACAGGGCGTATGTTAAACAAAAAACAAACATGCAGGTTTTAAACTATTAATTACTTGTATCATTTTAGGGGAAACAATCTCAACAAAGATGATGCAGATGACCTTAGATATGCTCTTGTTCATATGCCTAACTTGGAGGTCCTGGATATGAGTGATAATCCTATTGAGGATGTTGGAATCAGGTCAGTGGAATTTTCGATTACTACATAGGTATTGAGCCTATAAGATATTTGGTCTAACATTCTATATCATCAATGTCTCAGGAGTTTAATTCCCTTTTTAATGGAAGCTTCTGAAAAATGCACTCCCTTTGTTGATTTAATGTTGGAGAACTGTGAGCTTTCCTGTCATGGAGTGACTCAACTTATAAAAACCCTTTCTAGCCTAAGCAGACCATTGAAGTCCCTATCTGTTGCAGATAATGATCTTGGCAGGTTTGTCTAATCAACACACGGCAGTGGCTTAGACTCTGCACTTCTTTATTTTTGTTTCTTTCTCAATATTTACTGGATCCATAATCACAATTATGCAGTCAAGTAGCAGCAGCTTTGGGAGAACTTTTGTGCACGTCCATTCAAGTACTCAATGTTGGAGGTATTGGATTAGGTTCATCTGGTTTTCGGGTACTACAAGAAGAACTTACTAAAGAGTTGAAGCTAGTGGAGATCAACATAAGGTTCAATATTATTGTTAATACTTTTCTTCTGATTTTTGCTATACCTGGTTCCAGGAAATTTATCATATGAATAAATTATGTGTAGCAAAAACCGCGGAGGAGTTGAAACTGCAAATTTTTTGTCAAAGCTCATGTCAAAGGCTCCCGAACTTGTTACAGTCAATGCTGCATATAATCTTATGCCTGTAGAATCCTTGACCACCATATGCTTTGCCATTAAAAATGCAAAAGGTATTTGTATTAGCTGCCTTTAAAGTCTTGTTTCAATTCAAAAGAAGTTACATCTCATGTTTGTGTACTCTGCAAAGAAACAAAACAAAAAATCTGAGATTCTGAATTGTTAACATTTGTTTTTCAGCCAGTTCCTCATAATTGCTATTACAATTACTAAGTTTAGGTTGCCTGATATTTGGTTATCAAGGTTTGACTATAATGCTAGTTGAATCTTTGGTCTTGACACTTGACCCTCTACCTCTTTCCATTGATAAATCAAAATAAACCATTTAAGGATTGCTAGTGAGTAGTAAGTGAACAGATTTTGTGTGCCTCTAGCATGCATGCTTCTACATATGAACAAACAACTTGAACTTTTAAGTAACCTTATTTGTTAGGTACTCTTCGGCATTTGGACTTGAGCGGAAATCCTTGGGACTATAAGCCAGTTTATGCTTCTATGCTTGCCGACATCCAATGTATTGAAAGGCTCGTTTTGATTCTTCCATCTCTTACCCGAGATGCACCCTATGACGCTGACCCATAGAGGGTTGGCTCATGATGCAATTTCTTCAACCATTGTTATGCAAAGTAACCCACTGGATTTGCCACTTTCCCTGCTGTGGAAAAAAAGTATGCAGGTATCATTCTTATTGAATGCAATTTTGTGTATATTGCCTGCCAGCTTTTCGGATGATGACTGGCCAAGTAATTGTAGGCTTTAGTTGTCAGTCAATGTTATGTATTGATCTAATGTGTTGTTAAGTTTCCTGCTGTTGCAGTCACTCTTATACAAAGAATTCCATATAACTTTGATTAAACATGCCTTGCTGATTGCATTTGCACATTTTCAAATACTGCACCTCAACTTGACTAAGATACTTTGCTCCCATTTTCTGCAGAGCACACTACTATTTCTGATCCTAGGTGTTTATTACCATACGTCAAAGAGACACCAGTAGCTGTGGTTGCAAAATCATGCCTTGGAGTCATTGGCTTTACTGGCTATCCAAATTTACTCCATCACCTATGTAGCTATTGATTTGTTAATCTATTCTGGCTAAAAGAAAAATCGTTCGTTTATTAAATGACCAGCTGGTCGTGAAGAAGTTGGTGACAGAAGCTGAGATTAACATTAGTTTCTGAGATGATTAATGAAAACACACTTCAGCATTTTAGTACACTGATCCCTACAAATGGGAACCAAGCTGCTTAGGACTCGGCTCTTTTGTTGATTTGCTTGTAATCGACTGCTCATTACTTACTCTTCAAAGTTCGAACACTTTATCCCTTACTGATCGATCCCTCGAACCAGTTGTAAAAAAAAGAAGCAAAAGTCGAGGATTGTTGCGATAGCTCTGTTTCTCTACATCGATCATATGCAGAAGAACATAATCATGTGCAACTGTTCAGGTATTTGAGCACACTGATGCCCAACCTTACCCAACAAAAACCCCATCAGCCAACCTGTAAAGGTCATACAATCATACTATATATAACAAATTGCAGAACCCCTACTTTGATTGAGCTGTTTAGTATTAGACTATTACCATGTGTGCGTGGCACCTAACGTGGTGAAAGTGGACCACTCTTTTCTATGGGGTTGTTGGCTAGGCTTGGTCATGAAGTTAGGCTTTTTTCTTATTTGGGTATCTTTCAATCACCTTCCCTTTTATAACTTATCCCTTCCCCAATCTCTCATTTGTTAATGATGAATAATGATGATACTGATGCCTTTGAATGACCCGTGAACAAACTTGTTTTGTTACTAATTTCTGGTTAAACTTACTATCAGTTTTGGCTGGACGAACTCTTGTAATCATCAGGGGCGAGTCTTCGAGCAGCCATAATATTGAGTCCCATTCTGAGTTTGTGTCATTCTCATCCCTTTCTTTACTTGATAACACATGAAGGTCCCTTTCAAATAGTATATCTTTGAGACCGGAAAGATTAGTTTTGTGCAATAAATACGAGTGATAATCGGTAATTACGTAATGATAATGCTGCTAGTTAAGTAGTGTTTATCGTGTTTTAGTCGAATTTGAGTCGTATTACGTGTCGAGTCAAAGATACCTCGCCGGAACAGAAAGGTCAGTGATGAGGAAGAAGTGATGGTCAATTAAGGAAGAAGAATGTGCAGTGTGAGAGTGCGAGTCTCTGCCCTTTTTGATCATTTCCTCGTTGGAAAACTTTAAGGTTTGTACTTCAGCTGCCAACCTTCAGCTTCAGCAATCAGCAGTCAATTAAGAATACCTGTCAAATAAAATAAATATACTGACTGATATTCTGGGAACCTGGTCCGGAGTTGCAGAACTCTACATTTGAAATGCAATTTCACTTTCATTCGTTGAAAGTTGAAACAAATTAAATGGTAAGGTAATTATGTGACCAACCTCCTGTCCTCATGGGGAAGATTATGCCCTAACATTTTTGTTCATACACGTTCCTTCTCTGTTAGGTCTCTATTGAGATACAGACATGACATAGGTAACTAACGACGAGAAGTCTGTTTTCTTGGTATTTTTGTTTAATCGTAGTAAACCTCAATATTTAATGATTCGTTTCTCATGAGTTTTTAGCTACAAATAACAATTGTTAATCAGGACCCTTCTAGTGAGAGATTCATTTTTTGTCATTTTAAGGGATCTCTTATAAGACTTACTTGTCAATCACATATCGGCATCTCTACTGTTCAGTTTTAAGTCTTTATGAATATATCAGTCAGCCAAATTGATGATTATTTGGGTATTTATAATCATGATTCACTATTATAAACATGAACGGTTCAGGTTAGACAAATTTAGTTCGTCCATTAATTTGATTTAATACGGTACTCTAACGATTATCAATTTGGTTAAAAAATTTGTACAAATGATCTACTCATAGAAACTTAAAAACTGAATAATAGAGTTGCCGATATATGACCAAAGAGCTGGCATGATAAGCGATTCCTTAAACTGGCAAAAAAATAATAATAATTCCTTAGTGGAGGGACCCTCATTGGTAATATTAGCATGCAATTATTTTCTTATGGCCGATTGCAAGTATTTTCTTCAATCTATATTTTTTCAAATGGCCATTGTATGGACTTAATTAATAGTGTAAGACTCCTTCATAAACAACTCTCAATGCGATCACCTTAAGCAATTTTTTTTTTTGCACCTTAAGCAACTCCTTCATAATATTTAGAAGGTGACTTATCATTGCATTTTTACAAATCAATTGCACATTCAATAAATAAAGCCACTTGGTTTTGTCGCCTAAGATGCCTACGAAAGAAGAAAATCATAATTGATTGAAAATCAAAACAAAGTTGGTATCCATGACATGACGACTCATATAACTTTATAATAAAGTATTTGTTACATGAAGTGGATATTGCCATCTTCTGTCATACATGAAGGTAACACTGGGGTGTTGAAATTGGCCTACCCCAAGAGTAAAGATTAAATGATAATAATAAATCCCAATTCCTTTCAAATAAAGGAGGAAACTCACATAAAAACAACCCCCGGGCTTTGATTCTCCTCCCCTTTGGTTTGATGGTCGGATCTCCTCGTTCAGATGCGCTTTTGCGTCGATTTCTATATATATGAAGCACTATATGCCTCTATTTGTGTCCATGTTTGCCTTTGTTTCGGGTAGGGTTGCTATGTATGCAATCTTATTTTTGTAGTGATATATCTTAATTAGTGTTTATGGCAGGGTTACAGAAGAGGGACTTCTTCAAATGAGTTCAAGGTGATTTGAGATATTAACTCGTTGCATTGCAAGCAAGCTCAAAAGAGAATTCTCGCTTCGTTGGTTTCTTTAAGTATCATTTTTTTTTTAACTTTTGAATATATTTATCTTGAAAGCTAATGTATTAACCAACGCTAGCGTTTTATATTTGGAGCTATCCTATTAACATCATCAAAGTTTGTCCATATACTACTATAGTTTTCCATATTGTATGTCGCCAACATGAATATTGAACACATTTACGTACAATAGTAAGATTGAGAGTTAACTGAAGACTAAAAACAAATTTAACAGCTAAAAATGAGTCCAACGATAGCATGATCTACAGAATCCCTTTCGGGAGAAATATATCACGAGTCTCTTCCTCTGGTATTTATTAATTTACCTCGTAAAGAAAAAACATTGAATGTTATAATCCAGTTGACATGAATTTATTGTAACACATTAATACACATTGAAATAATACACAAAATTATGGAAAGCATTATTATAAATGCACCTAGGAACTTGATCTCCCTTTGCCTCTGTAAATGTTTATTACTCTTTAAAACCCCTCCAAACCAGGAATAAACCAGATTCTTCTGGAACTTATGCTTGAAATATTTTTGGAATAACTATTTATTTTAAAAAAAAAATATTACAAATGATCACTCAACTTTAAACCATAGTTACTGCCTCTGCAACTGAACTGGAAACTTTTTGCTTCACGCCCAGCTGGTGGATTTGGAGAAACAGGAACTTAACCAGGTTCGAGGAAAATAATTTGAAGCCTGTAGAGGTTGCACGGTTAGCTATGGAGTGGCAGAATGAGTTCGCAAATTTGGGAGGGTTGAAACATAAGTCGACTCTAGGAGCTGTCCACGCCCAAGTTTGTTGGAAACCTCCACAGGTGGGGCACCTTAAAATGAACTTTGATGGGGCTCATGATGAAAAAAATGGAGTTTGCGGTTTGGGGGTTGTCTTCAGAGATACTCAAGGAAATTTGAAAGGTGCAATGGCAGTCCCACAAATTGGTAACATCGCCCCAAGATCCATAGAAGCTCTGGCATTGTTGCACGGACTCAGATTTGCGCTTCACGTTGGCTTCACAATGATTGAAATTGAAGGAGATGCTCTCTCAGTTATCAATGCTTTGCAGGAAAGCTCAGAGGATTATAGTGCTGAGGGTCATTTAATTGACGAAGTTAAGTTTTTATTTCAGTCTTTTACCAGTTGTAGTAGCCATTTTGTCAAACGAGAAGGCAACAAGGTTGCTCATCGTTTGGCAAAGGAGGCGTTGAAAATTAGTCAACCGTTTCTTTGTTTGGAGTCGGGGCCTAGTTGGCTTCATCAGTGTGTCAGTATAGATTTCCAGTGCGAAGTCTAATATGGTCAATTGGTTGTAACAACTACTAGCTGGTTGTTGCAAGGTTGTTCCATCATTTCATGTATGCAGTTCATTATTATTAATGAAGTTCGATTTGATCAAAAAAAAACTTTAAACCATAGTTAGTAAAAAAAGGGACGTGTATAGTACGCGAAAAATATGTACGTGTATTATTTGGATATTTTATCAAATAGTTCGTTGAAAAGTTCGGAAAAATATTTTCAATTAATTAAATAATTAAAAATTTTAATTAAAAATATTAATTTATATTAATTTTTGTTCAATAATATGTGTAAAATATGAAAAAAAAAAAATGAAAAAAACGTAAAAATCGTGTATAATACTTTTGGCTTCAAAAGTACGAGAAATTTAACGAGACCCTTTAAAAAATACGAAGTATTTAAAAAAAAATGTAAGTACGCGTTTTATTCGAGTATAATACGAAAAATTACTAACTAGGCTTTAAACTATTCGACACTTTGGTCACTCACCTTTTAAATATATCACTTTGATCACTCAACTTTAACTATGTTATTCACTTTAGCCACTTAATTAATTTTTTTCATTAAAAAAAAATATTTGCCACAATATTAATGATATTTTCATCAAATCAATTGTGAAAAATTGAGAAATCTGTGTTAGAATGACTGGGAGAAGTGATTAAAGTGAGATAAAATGTTATTTGGGTGACTAAAGTGATTGACAGAGTAATAGTTGAGTGACCGAAGTGATATATTTGAAAGACGAGTGACCAAAGTGTCGAATGAGTCATAGTTGAGTGATCATTTGTGGAATTGTTCATATTTTCAAATCTCAAAAAAAAAAAAAACACCCAGTTTTTTTTTTTTTTTGAAATGGATTTGGAACCCAACCTAGTTAGAAGGCTGACCCCACGTCTGGTTCCATTTATTATATTAATATTAGGGTTTTACATCGGGGGCATAAAACCTGAACTTCGAGCTACATATAAATAATTATTGATCCTCGTAGAAAATATCCTGAAATTGCAGGCATCTCATCTAACCACAAATCATCAATATCACACCCATTAGCAAGGTGAGCAAGCCTAAATTGCCCATAAACTCAGGTTCTTTCTTTGGACATGGAATAATTAACCAAGGTCAAGTCCAATAAAAAATTAAAGACAAAAAAAGAATAAAATAAAAGAAAACAGTCATGGTCTGTTCACTGTAGTAACTACCAAACGAGTGAGAACACAGTGGTAGAATCCGTAAATTACAAAAACACCAGGGGTAACGCTCTTAACTGCCCCTCTCTCAACCACATCGTCCACTCTTTCATTTCTCTCTCTGTCTCTCCCCTGGATCTCCACCTCCGGTCTCTCTCTCTCTCTCTCTCTCTCTCTCTCTCTCTCCCTCCCTCTCCCTCCGATATCCACCTCCGGCACAACGTCGATCGCTGACGACATGATGAACTCCGGCAATTCGCGACGAAGAGCAGACTGCTCTTCACACCCAAACAATTGCTCAGGACACCCAAGCTCTATCTTCTCGCTGAATCTGTCGAACACCGTGTTGCAAATCGAACACCTCGCCCTCGCGGTCAAGATCAAGCTTCTGCACTTGCCAATTCTCATTCGGCCCGGATCTCATCTTTGCCTTCCGCTGTTGCAACCATATTCGCTGCACGAGCTTTTCCGGCCCAGGTCCAATTCACTCACCTTCGCCGGAGTCGATCTGAGATCGAGATGCAGACTTGTATTGGCGAGAACACAACACATTGAAACCGAAGATTTACGGCATCTGCCACCGCCGGCGGTTACGACCGGCTACGGCGCGCGATGGACCTGGAATCATCGACCGTGCCCGACCCGAATAAGGCTGAGGATTTAGTCCACGTCGAGAATTCCCTGTCGGATAGCTTGTCTAATAGCATCGTCAATGTGGAGGTGCCTAGAGAGGAGGAGGAGGAGGACGGCGACGTCGTTTCGACCAACACTGCCGCGGCGGAGGAAGAGGATCTATCTCGGAGCTTGGTGGTGCTGACGTGTGAGTCCTCCGCCGAGAGCGGCGTTTGTGACGTGCACCTCGTCGGAACAGCGCATGTTTCGGTGGTAATGAGAGATTCTAATCTGATTTGGTTACGGAATTCGGAATTTTTTTTATGGAATGTGTTTGATTTGTGTATTGAAGCTATGGTGTTTTGTTGTAGGAATCATGCAGAGAGGTTGAAGCAGTAATAAGTTTTTTGAAACCAGAGGTGCTTATTGAGTTGGTTTCATTGTTTGAATTGTTTATTTGATATCAATTACATGAAGTTTCAGTAGAATTTTTGGTTTTTGTGATGAATACAGGTTGTTTTCAACAAAAAAAGTCATTTTTTTTAGAAGAACAAAAAAATAATTGAGCGTACAGCATAGAAATCGAGTATTAATATTCATTAATATTCATATTAGGGGGGCCAATAGACGTCTATTGCCCCAATAGACGTGTGTTAAAGCGTCTATTGGGGCAATAGACGTTTTGAATTGATGTAATCTTCTCGTTCTTTTTGTTTAATCAAAGTTTTATTTGTCTAAATCTAGGGAGGTTAGTTTCCATTTCGGCAATTGAAAAGTTCTATTGGAGGGCAATAGACTTCTATTAGGGGGCAATAGAGGTCTATTACCTCTCTATTGGGGGCAATAAACATTTCCGGTGAGGCTTTCAGAAAAATCCGGAATCCGGCGGCTGGTGACCGGAATCAGGCGACCGGTGACCTGAATCGGGCTAAAGTTGGCCGGATTCCGGCGACCGGTGACCGAATTTTGGCCACCGGTGACCGAATTTCGGCGACCGGTGACCGGCTCCGGCGAAGTCTCCTATGGTTTCTCTCTCTTCCATTTTCTCTCTCTCTCTCTTTAAGTAACAAAGGGCTGAGGGGTAAAATGGTATTAAAAAAAAATTAAAAACAAAAAAAAAAAATCTTAATTGGGTATTAGGGAAGACTTCCTTAGAGTGTATTGAGTAAAAGAGAATTAAAAAAATTTAATGGGGTTAGTGGGAAAAAAATTCCTAAAAATAGAGTAAATAGACAAAAATCCAAAAATTAAAGACAAAAAAAGAATAAAATAAAAGAAAACAGTCATGGTCTGTTCACTGTAGTAACTACCAAACGAGTGAGAACACAGTGGTAGAATCCGTAAATTACAAAAACACCAGGGGTAACGCTCTTAACTGCCCCTCTCTCAACCACATCGTGTTTTCTTCATCCCTTCTCCTTCAATCTAGCAAAAGCCAAACCACCCTGTCTCTCTCTCTCTCCTCCTCTCTTTCTCTCTCTAAAAATCTAAACCAGGAAGCAACAAGCCCCTGCTCTAAGCTCGAGCCTCGGAGACGAAGAAGAGGTCCCCCCTGTAAATTCAGCCACACTCTTCCTCTGAATTATCCCTCACATTTCCACTCTCTCTCTCTCACTCTCAGTCTCTCTCTCACTGACTCACTTGACTTCACCAACCGAATCGCATGCCCTAACTCCGACGCCGGAATTCGCCAGATCTGAGCCGGTCCGCACCAGATCACGCCCCGATGGAGGAAGCGCTTGAACTCGCACGCGCCAAGGACACCAAGGAGCGCATGGCCGGAGTGGAGCGCCTCCACCAGCTTCTCGAAGCTTCCAGGAAGAGCCTCACTTCGGCCGAGGTCACTGCGCTCGTCGATTGCTGCATGGATCTTCTCAAGGACAACAACTTCCGAGTCTCCCAGGGCTCTCTTCAGGCCCTCGCCTCCGCCGCCGTCCTCTCCGGCGACCATCTCAAGCTTCATTTCAATGCGCTTGTCCCGGCCGTCGTCGAGCGCCTCGGCGATGCCAAACAGCCCGTTCGCGACGCTGCCCGGAGGCTCCTGCTTACTCTTATGGAGGTTTGTTCCTTCCTCTCTTGCCCCTCCACATTTTTGATTCAATTTTCTCAAATGTACTTGATGCATGCTAGAATTGACTGATTCTGAACCCGAATTTTTCATTCAGAATTACAGTTTAACAGCCACATTAGATGTTTATTCTGGTGCTCGGCTGGTTTGCGTTTAGTGCAGACACATCTCAATGGTTACCGGTAACGTGTTACTGTTCTGGTGTTTTTGCCTTAAGCTCCAATTGTTCTACCCAATCAGTTTGTTTCTATCTTCCAGATAATATGAAATATGTAATTGTACATTCACACATTTGAAATTTAAAATATGGAAACCGTCCGCCACTGATACTATTCTTTTCTTTTCTTTGAAGCTAGTAGAAGTTAGCAACTATAGTAGTATTTATAGTCTTTTTGCCATTGTACTCTTTGGTGATGCTTAAAATTTTTATTGTTTCCTTCTGTCATTTCTCAAAATATATCCCAACTTTCTTACAAATAGGTGTTTTACTGAAGTTACCAAGTCTGAAATGCCACATTCCTTCTGTTGCAGGTGTCTTCTCCAACGCTCATTGTTGAAAGAGCAGGTTCTTATGCCTGGGCACACAAAAGTTGGAGAGTTAGAGAGGAGTTTGCACGAACTGTCACCTCGGCAATTGGACTTTTTGCATCAACCGAACTTCCTCTTCAGCGTGCTATACTTCCTCCGGTATGTTTGCTGACTTCTATGAACAAGACAATCAATTTTCTTTCTACTCAGTTCAAATGCTCATGGGAAACAAACTAATTTAATTATGTATTTTTTTGATATCAGATTCTGCAGATGTTAAGTGATTCAAATCCCGGTGTAAGGGACGCAGCTATATTGTGCATTGAGGTTAGTGGTTCTGGTCTTATAGTTCCAGTTTAATGCACTATATTAAATCTTTTCTTCTTATGCTACCACCTGGTGACTTTGGTCCTCCTGAGATGCTTTGAAGCCATGCTATGTAGAGTATATCTTTAAATTTTTCATAGGTTGGGATTCGATATGTTGATGTAATCTGACTTTTATACTTATTCCAATTCCCAGGAGATGTATACGCAGGCAGGGACTCAGTTCCGTGATGAACTTCAGCGGCACCATCTTCCCATGTCCATGGTGAGTATCTAATATCTAACTGAGAAAATTTGACGTCTAATTGCTGTTCAGTTTCCAATATTTATTTTGTCGTTATCTTTTCCTAGTACTTCAAATATTGTTAATGATTGATTATGTCTTCCGGATGTTATTTGATGCTAGTTGCTCATTGGGTTCTATTCAATTTGCAATGCAGGTGAAGGATATTAATGCAAGACTAGAGAGGATTGAACCTAAGAATCGCTCATCAGATGGACTTGCTGCTGTAGAAACAAAGCCCTTGAGCCATAACCCAAAGAGAAATAGTCCAAAGGCTAAGAGTTCCTCAAGGGAGGTATCTCAATTTGGAGGTGAGAATGCTTTTCGTTCAATTCTGGGGACACCATGATGTTATTTGCTCGCTCAGAAGTGATTAATTGAACCTGGTATACATAGTAATGGTGAAGTTAAATCTTCTTCCATAAATCAACTGTTCTCAATTTTCTTGTCACAACAATACTTCCTTGTCTTTGTTTTTAGTTTTGAAAGTTAGCTGATTATTTTTCTTTATAAAATATCATGGAAAACCATCTTAATTCTTGTTTCTCGATTTAGAGCTTTGTGATAGCCTCATCTATTTATTTGTTTATTCAAATTTCATTTATGTATCTTTGCTGCATATTAGGTGAAATATTTTTTGGGATGTTGGAAATGAATAGAAATTTTATTTCTAAAACATGTGAATACTAGTCGCTATTGAAATATATAGCCACTGTAAAAAATCGCCTTTAAAGTCTAATTTCTATACTATAGAATAGTGGTTTGAATCCAGCCTTAAATATATGATGTGTTATCCATTGAACAGGTAAGATTGAGTATTCACATAATATTGATTTGTTTTCTTCATCTGTCCTATGCAGCGGAAACTGATCCAACTGTAAAATCTGTAGACCCTATAAAAGTTTATTCTGAAAAGGAACTAATAAGAGAAGTGGAGAAAATAGCTTCTACCCTTGTACCAGAGAAAGACTGGTCAATTCGGATTGCTGCAATGCAGAGAATAGAAGGGCTTGTATATGGAGGTATGTTTGCCCTACTCTCTCCTACTAATTTCTTCAGTGTAATATTTGCAGAAGCATAGAGATTATGTTTAGTAATTCATGCTTCAGGCAGTTGCTGTGGTTCTCTTTAGGCATTGTCTTGATGCATTTTACATATAACTTTAAATTCTTATTTAATGCATATTCGGTTAAATATGCACTTCTCGTGGGAATGCTAAATAAATTTTTGTTTTGTTGTGTCCCAAAGTTGATGTCTGATTAAAGTATTGTTGTCCCCTTACTTTTCTCTCTTCTCCCGACACTGTCATCTTTGCATGTTCGAAGTAATAAATAGTGAAATGGCACGTTGGAAAATAGATTATTGGCCACTAAATATTGGATATGATAAATACATGTAGTAGTTCTGGTGTAGAGTTTGCTAATAATCACTTTCTATCAGGTGCTGCTGATTATCAATCATTTCGGGGACTTTTGAAGCAACTTGTGAATCCTCTGAACACACAGTTATCTGATCGAAGGTCTAGCATAGTGAAGCAGGTATTATACTAATAACCTCTTTCTGGCTATTGGTTTAAAATCACTTTAGCAATATCTGACTTTCTTTTGTGAGCAGTTTACTGTAGTATTAGCTCTTGCAATTTTTTGCAGTTGTCAGTAGGACTGTTGGGTTAGGATGTTTAGCTCTTTTAATATATAAACAGTGGTTCAACTGTCAAAGGCACTAGTTCATGTTGTCCATTTGCTCTTTGATATTTTCTGTTTATTCCTATAGCATCAAGGGGTTCTTATGATTAACTTGATTTGTTTCTAGGCTTGCCATCTGTTATGCTTTTTGTCGAAGGAGCTATTGGGAGATTTTGAGGCATATGCAGAGATTTTCATTCCAGTAAGTTCATAATTATCTTACCAAAAATAATCCTTAAAAAAGGAAGGGGAGAAGAAAAATAAAAATCCTCAAGTGATGAAAAAGCAGTACTCTAATTAATCGTATGTAACCAGGTCCTTTTCAAGCTGGTTGTGATCACTGTACTTGTAATTGCAGAGTCTGCAGATAACTGCATAAAAACGGTAATTACAATTCTATTGATCCTTTTACTTTTACTTTTACCTTTACCTTTGTTTGTAAGTAGAAAATCGTTTGTTTATGAAAAAGTATCTTGTGTTTCTTCCTTTCTGCTTCCCAGATGTTGCGTAACTGTAAAGTTGCTCGGGTGCTCCCTCGTATTGCGGATTGTGCAAAGAATGACCGTAATGCAATACTTCGAGCAAGGTTTATATCTGACACTAATTTATATGTGGGTGCTGTTGACTTTGTTTTTGTTTGAGTCACTAATATCTCGTGTTGTAGGTGCTGTGACTATGCACTGTTGATACTGGAGTATTGGGCCGATGAACCTGAAATACAGAGATCGGCAGATTTGTATGAAGATCTAATAAGATGTTGTGTTGCAGATGCAATGAGTGAGGTATTCAATTCAACAATTCATATCTTGTATTTTATGACTTATTTGGAATGGTTAAATGTCATGGATATCATATGTGAACCTCCCTGTGTAATTGACAGGTCCGTTCAACTGCAAGAATGTGCTATAGAATGTTTTCAAAAACCTGGCCGGAGCGTTCCCGACGACTATTTTCACTATTTGATCCCGTTATTCAAAGGGTATGTGCTCTTAACCTTAAGGAGAATTTGATTCTATTTGTAGTCAACTTCTTATATTCATGTTTAAAAATTGGCACAGTTAATCAATGAAGAGGATGGGGGGATACATAGGCGACATGCTTCTCCATCTGTTCGTGATAGGGGTACACCGGTCTCATTTACTCCCCAGCCATCTGCTTCTGCTAATCTACCTGGATATGGAACTTCGGCTATTGTTGCAATGGATAGAAGTTCAAGTTTATCCTCTGGGACTTCTTTCTCTTCAGGACTTCATCTGTCACAAGCGAAGTCACATGGTAAAGGTACTGAGCGTAGTCTGGAAAGTGTGTTGCATGCAAGCAAACAGAAGGTCAGTGCAATTGAAAGCATGCTTAGAGGTTTGGAGTTGTCTGACAGACATAATTCTTCAACTCTCCGGTCATCTAGTCTGGATCTAGGTACCTAATATCTTACTTTCTTTCACCTTGATATAACTTGTGAATTTCAGTATGCTAACACATTAGATAAACTATATATCTGAATTGTCAAAATCTGGTTGATTTGTGAGCGGCTAAATTGTTCTCTTTTTGCCCCTAGTGCAGGAGTTGACCCTCCATCATCTCGTGATCCACCATTCCCTGCTGCTGTCCCAGCTTCTAATCATCTTTCAAACTCTCTAATGACAGATTCAACCACCTCAAATAACAAAGGTAGTAACCGCAATGGTGGCCTGGTTTTGTCTGATATCATTACGCAAATTCAAGCTTCCAAAGATTCCGCTAAATCATCATATCGCAGTAATTTATCAGCTGAAACACTGCCAACTGTTTCATCCTACAACGTAAAGAGGGCTTCTGAGAGAATCCATGAAAGGGGTTTCATTGAAGAGAATACTGACAGTAGGGAAGCTAGGCGAACTATGAATCATCAAGCTGACAGGCATTATTTGGACACATCTCACAGGGATGGAAACTTTAGGGATTCACATAATAACCATATCCCAAATTTTCAAAGGCCCCTCTTAAGAAAGAATGCTACAGGAAGGATATCTGCAGGCAGGAGGAGAAGTTTTGATGATAGCCAACTCTCACAGGAGATGGCAAATTATGTAGAAGGTCCAGCATCGCTAAATGATGCTTTGAGTGAAGGACTAAGTTCATCTTCAGACTGGTCAGCTAGGGTTGCTGCATTTAATTATCTTCGGTCTCTGTTGCAGCAAGGCCAAAGAGGAATTCAAGAAGTGATTCAGAATTTCGAGAAAGTAATGAAGTTGTTTTTCCAACACTTGGATGATCCGCACCACAAAGTTGCACAAGCAGCCCTTTCAACACTTGCAGACATTATTCCATCATGCCGTAAGCCCTTTGAAAGTTACATGGAAAGGATCCTACCTCATGTTTTCTCACGGTTAATTGACCCAAAGGAGTTAGTTAGGCAACCTTGCTCAACAACTTTGGTTATCGTTGGCAAGACTTACAGTGTAGATTCCCTGTTACCTGCTTTGCTTCGTTCACTAGATGAACAGAGGTCACCAAAGGCTAAATTAGCTGTTATTGAGTTTTCTATCGGTTCATTTAACAAGCATTCAGTGAATACTGAAGGTTCTGGTAATAGTGGCATCCTAAAATTATGGCTTTCGAAGTTGACACCATTGGTCCATGATAAAAACACTAAACTAAAGGAGGCAGCTATTACATGCATAATCTCTGTATACTCCCACTTTGATCCAACAGCTGTCTTGAATTTTATTCTTAGCTTGTCAGTTGAAGAACAAAATTCATTGAGAAGAGCCTTGAAACAAAGTACTCCTCGCATTGAAGTGGACCTTATGAACTTTTTGCAAAACAAGAAAGAGCGACAGCGCAAGTCTTCTTATGATCCGTCTGATGCAGTTGGAACATCTTCCGAAGAAGGATACGTTAGTGCCTCAAAGAAGAGTCATTTCTTTGGGAGGTATTCTGCTGGTTCAGTTGATAGTGATGGTGGCAGGAAGTGGAGTTCATCCCAAGAAACAGCCTTGGTGACTGGCTCGGTTGGCCAAGCAGCTTCTGATCAGACTGGGGAAAACTTGTATCAGAATTTTGAGACTGGTTCTAACATTGATGTTCTCAATGCAAAATCCAAGGATCCAACTTACATGGTCAGTGCCATGAATCAGAGCTCTGGTTCCTGGACTAGCCCTCTGGACAATGGCGAAGGTAGAGTAAATTTAGAAAGTTTGCATACTCATTCCCTGGATGTTAATGGGGTTTTGAACTCGGACCATATTGGGGCTGCTGAGAGCATTGGGCATAGTGAAGCTTCCACCGACTTGGACCAGAATCACCACCAACTTAAAGCTTTAAAGGTTAATTCCATTCCAGACTCAGGTCCCAGCATTCCTCAGATACTCCACCTGGTGAGTTCTTTGACATTATAACCTCCAAAGGTCTTTTTTTTTTTTTGGAAATCGTAAGTTTGTCGTTTTCTTTTTATAAGTTATTATCAGTATTTTGTGATAAACTCTAGTTTTAAAAAAAGTAATCCTCAGTAGACATTAGAATGATTTCACTAGTGATTTGCTTCTCTAAACATGTAAACAGTCAATTGTCGTGTCAAGAAAAATATTGATCATAAATTTGCACTTTCTGGAGCTTTACCCCTTAATATAAGTAGTGTTTTGTTTCTGTTTATAGATTAGCACTGGAACTGAGGAAAGTCCTGCAGAAAGTAAGCGTGGTGCACTTCAACAGCTAATTGAAGCTTCTAAAACTAATGACCACTCTATTTGGACCAAGGTTTGTTAGTCTCAATTATTGGCACACTTAATCATTCAATGCATGTATAAACTCTTAAATTTTATAATCAGATGGGGGGTGAGGAAGGTCGAGATAAATTAGAAAATGAGAAAGTGGCAATTGTCAGGATATTGATGAAAAGAAACATGGAGAATGTTATAAAGAACTCACCAGTTCTCCATGCGGAGAATGTTCTGCAAACATGGAGAACTCATCCATATACTACCATTCTACATTTCTATTTTTTGTTTTATTTTATTTGATAAATGTTGTAAATAGTATGTGGTAGGTTTAATTTTCTTGTTTGAAAAGAAGACGGACAGCTTCAAACGGTTTTAGCATTGAGGGTAACACAATATCAAATTGGCCTAACAGTTGAGACAATACTAAAATAGTTAGGATTTCAATTTGGGGACATCTTGATCACAATGGCCAATTGATTGTGTTGACAGCACAGACAAGTCAACATGGTGAGGGGTGTTGCATATTGTTGTTGCACTAGAGATCCAAACTATATATTTGTTTTGTGTAAGTATAGATCTTTGGTGTATACAAGTGCTCTGGATCTTATGTTAATGATTATTTTGCGGTATCTGTGCAGTACTTCAATCAAATTTTGACAGTTGTACTTGAGGTGTTGGATGATTTTGACTCCTCCATCCGGGAGCTCTCTCTTTCATTGATTATTGAAATGCTTAAGAACCAGGTTTGTTATCTACTTTGTTGCATGATGTGAAGAGCATTTAATCCTCCAATCTAGTATTGCTAATATTGGTTTTTTTTTTTTTTTTTTTCAGAAAGCTGCAATGGAAGATTCTATTGAGATCGTGATTGAGAAGCTGCTGCATGTTACAAAGGACTTAGTTCCCCAGGTAGCTTTTATTCAACTAAGGTTAATTTTATTATTTATTTGCATTGTTTTTCATGTCTCAAACTAATCTTATTTTATTTCATGTTCAGGTTTCAAATGAATCAGAGCACTGCTTGAGTATTGTTCTGTCGCAGTATGATCCATTCAGATGTTTAAGTGTATGTATCCATTTCAGTTCCCTCCCAGCCTTGTGAAATTTTTATCAGCACTGAGAAAACTGGTTCCTGATAAAAAAAAAGATAAAAAAAAGGTGAAGAAAATATGTGTGCTCCACAGTCAAAGAAGTCATTGGCTGAACACTAATCCAAAAACATTAGAAAAATTTTGTGTCAACTTTTGACTTCTTGCCTGTCTATTTACTAATGTGTGGTGTTGTCAATTGTTGATGCTGCAGGTCATTGTCCCTTTATTGGTAACTGAAGATGAGAAAACTCTTGTTACTTGCATAAACTGTTTGACAAAGGTATTACACTTCTATGAATTCGATCTATATGAAATTTTTGGATGGTTATGACTATGCATAGACACTTGAGATTTCGGATGTTTATTGGTTGTGGTCCCTTTGGAAACTTCTTCCCCATCAAAAGATGTACTATTTGCCAGAGAAGAGTGATCTGTTTTCTTCCAACAATTCACATTACCCTCGGTATCTATCAAGTACTATCTTGCTAAGCCTCTTTATTCTCTTCTTCAGCTTGTAGGCAGGCTTTCACAGGAGGAACTAATGGCTCAATTACCATCTTTTTTGCCTGCACTGTTCGAAGCGTTTGGAAACCAGAGTGCTGATGTTCGCAAGGTAAGGGCTATAATTTATCTTATCCCTTAATCCCTGTAGTGCATTAGCAATGACCATTCAAATGAAAATGTCACAAATGATCTAGACCTTAAGTTGCTTGGTATGAGTTCTCCAGGTTTTTATTTTTGTTTCTTTTTTCCCCTTTAATTTTACTTTCTTTTTTTTGCCCATACCTTGCCATCTGTGAAAGTGTTTCTGAGATTAAATCAAGTTTAATTTCTTGAAACTTTCTCATCATCTTTAAAGACTATTTTATTGAGAGCAAGTTTGGAGAACTGATTGTAACTGATTAACTTGAAGCTGTCCGTTTATGCCGCCTGCAATTTATTTCTTTCTTCCGTTTGCTCTGAAAATTAAAGTTGGAACATTTATACTACCGCACTTGTTCAATACCACCCGAACCTGCAGTAGGACCTTCTGGAACCATAGAATGTTGAGATTGGATTTTTGCAGCAGTTGTGGTTTTATGCCCTACTGCTTGAATTTACTTTAGTGGGATATTTGTGTTCTGTATATGTTCTTGTGCTTTGTTTCTGAATTAGTGCAATCTATGCTGTGCTTTGCAGACTGTTGTCTTCTGTTTAGTTGATATATATATCATGCTTGGAAAAGCATTCTTGCCATATCTGGAGGGGCTCAACAGCACACAGTTACGGTTGGTGACTATTTATGCTAATCGAATTTCACAGGCGAGGACAGGCACGCCAATAGACACTAACCATGATTAGCAGTTCAGTTAGGTAGGAATTGTGGTTTTGGGTGTTGCCAAGTTCATCTGTTGTATTTTGTATATTGTGTGAATGCATTTTCGTTTCTTTGTATTCATTTTTGTTTTGGGGGGTTTTCACATGTTTGTATTCTCATTCTTTTTCAAATTCTTATGCGTCTGGTTTGGAGGTAGAGTGCATTTTGTGGGAAACATTTAGTGTTACAGCGCACATATTGTAATCTAGATTTCCCAAACAGCATTTATATATAAAAGAAAGGTTTTGCATTACCATTTATAGAGTGATTACATTTTTGACCTTCATATATGCCTTTTTCTGCTTGGCCACTGTATGGGTATCGCCAATGATATGTGGTATTAATAGACGAGGCATTTTAAGCGTTTTATAATATTGACGTCAAACAGAAGAATCGGAGCTTAATAATGAAAGTAATAATGGAAGTGACTTGACTCATGCAATTTAAAGTTCGTAACTTATGGTTAATTGACAGGGAACTTAATGTCGTAACTTCATTCAATTTTAGGACTATTTCAGTGCAAAGTAGCTTACAGAAGATATGATTGTTGTCTCGAAGTCTTAAACATCGGTCTTCTTTTTCGTTTTATCTGAGACATGAGTCTGCGATATGGTATTCCAGTTTCTGATGTTAAATATGATGTAAAGAATTGAAAAAATATCCAACGTAGGTGGCAAATGGAAGAGAACTAACTACATGGTCAGTCACTTGTGCAACAATTTTATCCAGAGTAGGAAATGTGAACGAGTGCAAGGAATTTTTGCTCATATGCTAAAGGATACCTGCAAATCGGCAAGAATGGTAGAAAACCGAACTCATTAGCAAGCATATCACGTGAAGTGTTCACGCGATAATCATTAACGCTTTTGTTTTCGAGCAATTAAGATGCATAGATTCATTGAAATCTCAGAAATTAACTCCATAAGGAGAAAAAAATCTGGTTTTCCGATTGTTGCGCCTAAATAATCACCCCCTTTCGCGCAAATAACGCTCTCCTTCATGCTTTCCTTGTCACTGCCTGCACTTTTAGCCTGCTGGAAATGGTAGAAAACATTTCAGTTTTCTGCAGTGGTGTATATAAGCATATCAGCTAAGAGCTTCAAGACTTTGCTGGTATCCCTACACTTCCTTCTACAACCTCCTTCCTGAGGTATGTATATCTCTTTTATATGAAGTTTTATAGAGCTTTTCATCTACAAAACATAGAAATGCTATTGCATATTTGTTTTTCACATGCTTTTATTGTTGTTCATTCATAGTACAATCCATAGCATACTAACATTTGCTCCCCAGTAGCATCAGTAAGCAGTATTCCTATGTTGTAGATTGCTGTTTCGTTAAACTATTTTTCATTACACTTTTCTCTTTGTTCACGTACAGAAACCAGTCTACTAATTGCTTCCTTCAAACAATGTTGCCAGCAATTGCTAATGGTCGCATGTCAAACAATGGAAACCCTGCAGAAAACGGTAACGGTGGGAATCCGGATAGGCCAGCTTTGAGGAATTGGAGAAACAAGCTGACTATCCTTCTTATTGACGAATCTGAAAACCACAGGATTCTGGGGACGGCTTATCTTACAGCTTATGGTGTCGAAACTACATCTGTGACTGATGGACGGGCTGCTTTGGAGCTCATATTTTCTGGTGCTAGGTTCAGTTTGATCCTCATTGACATGCATATGCGCTATATGAGCGGGGCACAGGTGTTATATACACACTTCTAATTTCCATTTTCATCCTTTTATTTACATTCATGGAATAAACAAACTAAGCATGTAATGATTAGTTCATTCTCATTATAAGTACTGATTTCAATCATTTGATGTTTGGCATGTCTATGACAGTGTGTGAGTCACCTTCGAACCATGGGAGTGAGGTCCCTGATGCTTGGTATGACAACTTTTTGTAGAGAAAGAGAGGAACGGGCATTTCTGGAAGCGGGGGGTAATGGCTTCATTCCAAAGCCTCTTAGTCCTGATAACTTTCTTCAAGTCCTGGAAGCGCTGGATAACAACCAGGGATGAAAAGCCAGGGTGCTCCAGCCTAAATCAAGGACTTTATTTATTTATTTTCATTTCTTAGTTGTTGTGCCCTTGTACTTTGTTTTTAATATTTCAATTAAATGGATTTCTCTTTATCTTTGCAGTAGCGTTTCTATCCCATTGCTGGCTTCTTTCATTTTTGTGTGAAATTGCCCTCTAAGAATACTCACTGAGAAAGGATCATGCTATGAAAAATGCCACAAGAAATAAGTAAGCACATACACCATCTAAACATAAAGCATAAACAATGAAGAATACTATATACCAGACATCAGACAGCAATGTAATATTTGGCTATTTTAAGAGGATGCTGCAAGGAAACATGCAAAACTGGCTTAAGCCCACTGGTCTGCTATGAATTAAGTTGGGTGCATTGGTGAACCTGTGAAAGAAAACATATGCTAAACACTCTATACCACTAGAGTTGTAGGCCCTTACAGGTGAAAAGCGAAAGCATTAGCCATACAGTTTGTATGTTATCACATATGTTTCCAATGATATTGCTAATACTGAGGGGGTATTCTTAGCCTAGCATGAAAGAATGGCAGTTAGTACTCATTGTGTGATTTGAAGTTAAGCTTTTAGCAGAAATTCTGTTTAGGACTATTCGAGTGTAAGATAACTTGGACATGTTTGTTTGATCGTTATTTAGGAGAAACTCCATACTGTAAACAAAACTTTTTTCTCTCCTTATCCTAGACATGAGTTTGTGATGTGTTGTAAAGTCCAAAAACTGTATGAAAGAGGAGACCAGTAACACGAGAGACTTTTCCAAAATGAAAACCAGCTAAGAAGTACTAATATTAAGTTTCTTAGACGTCCAATATAGGTGGTAAATGAATACAGGAGAACTATATGAATTTATCACTAGTGCAACAATCTCATCCACAATGGTAAACTAATGTTATTGAGTTAAGAAATTTTTGTTCATATGCTTAAAGTATGTAAATCATCAATCAAGAATAGTAGAAAGTAGCTAGAAACCGAACTAACATTAGCAAACGCGCACAAAATGTGAGCACCTTCACATGATAAATATTTAGTGCTTTAGTTTTCGAGTACTTAAGATGCATGGATTCGACTAAATCCAGAAAATTACCTCAATAAGGAAACAAAAAAAGAAAGCTGGTTGTCTTTTTTTTCCGCGAATCTCGGTTTCATTATTTCCCTTATAATTTTTGTGCTTTTAGCCCATTGGAAGTGCAGCACTCTGGAAATGGTAGAGCACTCTTGTTTCTGTAATCTCTATATAAGCATCTTTAAGGTATTTCTACAATCAACTTAGAGCTTCAAGTTGGTGAATCCTTACAATTCCTTCTATAATTATCTCCTCTTAAGGTATCTGCTTTTCTAGTTAAGAGCATTTTAATTTTCTTTTTTAAGTTTTGTTATATTGCATCTACAAAATTGGAATGCTGGTTCACATATTTTTTAACCACAAGATTAATTTTTCTTTGAAGTAGCATCAATTCAATAGCTTTCCTATATAAGAAAGTTTCCTAGCTTCTGGTATATATAAGATTTAATTTGTTATCCTTAACATATGAGCTAGCACAACTTGATGCCCCTAAGTTTGATTATACTTTTTTTTGTTCATGTAGAGGGAAACCATCAACTGCTTCCTTGAAAAATGGCTGATGGAAATGCTAATGGTAACCAAGAAGGTGCTACGACTCCCTTAATGTCTTGGAACAACAACCTGAAAGCACTTCTGGTGGATCCATCACCCGCCCGTAGACTTATTGGGAAGGCATATCTCACGGCTTATGGTGTAAACACCGAGGCTGTGGACAATGCAGATGTTGCCATTATTCTGCTTAATATGGGAGCCAGTTTCAATGTGATTCTCATAGATATGCATATGCGAGAAATGAAAGGAGCGCAGGTCATATATGCACATCTAATTTCCATTGATCATTTTATTAACAAACAGTGAAACTAGAAAGCATGATATATTAGATTTTGATCCTCTCTATAAGTACTCTCAAGCATCTGTTTACTCATTGATGATTGTCATGAATGGAGATGAGGCTTTATATACACATCTAGTATTCCTTCTGACCTGTTTATTAACATGTGGAAACTAGAATCATGTATTGATTAGACTTTGATGATCGTTATAAGTACTTCAATTCTACATACAGGCAATCTGAAATCATATTAAATGTACTCAAGCATATAGTTCACTCATTGATGTTTGGCATGTCTATGACAGTTTGCTATGCTGCTTCGGAGCTCGGGAGTACAGACCAAGCTGCTTGGTATGTCAACTATGTTTAGAGAACGTGAGAAAGAAGAGTTTCTGGAAGCTGGTGGTGATGGTTTTATTGAGAAGCCTCTTCATCCTTCCAAGTTTGTTCCAATCCTGCAAGAGCTGGATAGCAACTGAGGGTGAAAAGCTAGGCTGCATCAAGCCGAAATAGAGGACTCTCTCGTTTAGTTTCTGTTCAAGTTGTTGTGGACTTTGTAATCCTTTCTTTAATGTTTGAATAAAATGGAGTTCTCTTTATTTATCAAGCCTCAAATCTATGGTTTCCTTCTTTTGGCCTCTTGCATTTGGTCTGAGCTGATTGCCTATGAAGAACTACAAACCAGAAAGCCTAAAACAATGTAATGTTGGCCTCTAATGATGAACAATGAAATTCAAGACTCTATAGCTACCACTAGAACTAAAATCCCTCATAATCAAGTACCAAGTCAAATCAAAAGCGAAAGAAATCAGTGATACAGCTGTTGCATGAGATAATCGTATCATTGCTTACTTTCTATAACAGTAAACCATTTTGGACCATTTGATCGATGCATTCATGCATCCAAGAAGTTTCACCATCTATTAGACATTCATAAAATCACGTCAGAATCTCTTTAGATTCTGGTTCATTGCATACCATGACTAGAATGAAGATGGTGCCCATTTTCTTTCCCTTCAGCTGGTAACCTCAGCGTGGATGTGTGACTGCATATGGGACTTAATTACTGGACCTAATACCATTATGTATGTAAATGAGGCATCAGGTCAATTTTGGGGTGGCTAGTCAAACAACCAGCTGGCCGAATTGTGTATGCATGTCTTTTTCAGATTCCGTCATGTCAAAAGGACAAGCTGCATATGTCCTTATTACAGATTATCAAGCAAACAACGATATCAGAAATTAGTACGAAGTGTCCTTTCTAATGATGACAAGGATAATGTGCGACAGCCTACAAAAAATTCTTGTACCACTGACATTAGTTCAACGACTTGGGTGGAAATATATATACGCATCGTGCACTGATGTGGATATATACCTATGCCACGTGCACTGCCACATAAGATGATAAGACACGAGTGCAGCTGTGAGGCCACTTTACCAACCTAAAAAAAATAAAAAAATTTAGACGGTCAGTTTCTAATAACACTGAATTGGTTGCTTATAGAAGTTGTTCGAAAGAGGTAAAAATTTCGAACTATGGAAGTTGCATGCAGTGTAGGATCTCATAGAATACTTTCTTTATACTTGATGATTCGGGTTATCAAATTATGCCAAAATCAAATATGAGGCTATTGAATGAAAAAATTGGGAGTGGTGAAAAAGAGTAAAAGTATGTTAGCCTTTAGTGTGAAATGATCTTTACATTTGGTTGTCACTTTCACATTTTTCAATTATGCAAAGAACCAGTAGCGTCTCATCTTTGCATATCAACAAATAAGGCAAAAATCAAACACTCTTAGATTTTTAGATCTTCAACTAAATCCAAGTGATACCCTATGACTCTGTGTGTACCCCCACAATTTCACTTTAACCTTTTTTCCATTTTCTTTTTGGTAGAGGATCCTCTTTCCAGGTGCCAATATTCCTGCCCTTTTAAATATGGTTAGAATTCAACCATTGGAAGAACACACCATTTCTCTCATCTGACCTGCAATCATATACAGCAGCAGAAGCAGAATCCTCTTTCTTCAATCCATTCTGCATTTTACAATTAAGGTACCTACTGAGCCTTCATTTCTCTTATATGTTGTTGTATACAGAAGTTATTCCTATTTACAAGGTGAAATTGGTTGGTAGCAAACATTTGGTATCAGCGTTTTGACAAAAAAAATCTAGATGACAGGTTCCGAATTCTGTTCCTTTTGGCGAAGTAAATCTTTGAGCCAAGCCTGTCTTTCCCCATATACAACACCAAATGAAATGCTAAAAATGTGAATGTCTTCTTATCATTATTAGGCGCATTTGACATATTCTCTCATTTTTCACAATGGCTGTTTCTGTTTTTCTAGGGAAACAGACTTTGGAACCTCTGAATTACTTTACAAGAGCAACAAAATGTTGAAGAGCACAAATGCAAATGAGGCTGCAGCCAAGATAACAGCTCTCGTCGTAGATGACAGCAGGATCAACCAAAGTATTCACCGCAAGCTCTTGGATAATCTTGGCATTGAAAACCAAGTCGCAGGTAACGGAAAAGAAGCTGTTGATGTCCACTGCTCTGGCAAACAGTTTGATCTTATACTGATGGACATGGACATGCCTATCATGAATGGCATTGAGGTAAAAAATTAAAACCAATGTTGCCTAAGAAATTGATTTTCCTGATGAGTTTACTTGCTGATATTGCTTAACTAATTTGGTCTTTTCGGTTATCTTTTGTACAATAGGCCACCAGGACACTGCGTGCAATGGGGATTCGAAGTACGATTGCTGGTGTATCATCACATGCTCACAACGAAAATATACAAGAGTTTGTGAATGCAGGACTAGATGACTACCAAGAGAAGCCCTTAACCATTTCTAAGCTAATTTCCATCCTCCAAAAGGTGAATATCAACTAGTGCATGTTTGAACTTCATATGGATGACTAGAGGAGAAAAGAATGTCATGTTTCTCATATAACACTGACAATGACGAATTAGGATCTTGAAATGTTATAAGATTAATTGAAGCAGTTGTATAATCAAAGATAATTAGTATCTGGAAATATTGCATGTCCATGACCAGAAGGTGAATAGCAACTAGTGCATGTTTGAACTTCATTTGGATTGCTAGAGTAGAAAATTAAGAATGTCATGTTTCTCATGTAACGTACTTTATTAACAACGGTAGCTTTTGTGATTTCTTCGAGGCGATGTTCATTAAAAGTACTCTAGTAGTGTAAGAAAGTTTGTTTATGGGTGCAGTTGTTCTAGACGGAATATTCATCGGTGAGAGTTTCCCATAATTTTGCAAATAAATTTTGTCGTCAAAACCAACCATAAGGAATATTAAAATAAAACATGTGCCGACGAAAACATTGTTGGCATAAACCTTCTATAATCTATATGGATTTAGGTCGATCCGATCCGTTAATGATCCGACCCGTTTTCGTAATAATAAATATTTTGTTTTATTATTATATTATTATTTTTTAAATATAGAATAAAATATAATTGTACTTTTGGTGATACTCTTCATGTAGATCATATTATTTTAATATTTTATTAATATCTTATAATGTATCATGATATAAATTTAATATTACTATTTAAAATTTAAAAATATTTGAAATTATAAACGGATCGGATTAACGGATCGGGTATCCGTTAATCCGACGGATACGGATTTGGATCGAGCTATCAATGATCCGCCGGGTTAACGGAGCGGGTTTGGATCGAATTTTTTTTTTAGTAAACGGATTTGGATTTAGGTCGATCCGATCCAAACCCGGTCCATTTACAGGCCTAGTTGTTCTAGACGGAATATTCATCGGTGAGAGTTTCCCATAATTTTGCAAATAAATTTTGTCGTCAAAACCAACCATAAGGAATATTAAAATAAAACATGTGCCGACGAAAACATTGTTGGCATAAACCTTCTATAATCTATTGATGAAATTTGGTGGTAAAAAAAAAATGAATACACTTTTGCCACTGCAGCATTCATGGATAAATGCCTCCCATAAATTCGCTGATGAAATTTCATCTTCGAAGACACCTAGTGTCGACGAAAGTTTCGTTGGAGAAGGTCTCTCATAAACCTACCATAGCCTCAAGTCGGCCATCGTAGAATACTACCAGGAAACCTAAAAATCAATTTTCTTTTATTTGTTCAAGTAAATCCAGAATATGTGTCTGGCCCAAACTCGAGATTACTTGCTCTAATTGAAATAGGGTTTATATTAGAGATATTTTCGGAGAATTTTAGGAGATATCCAATCAATATACGATTATGTTTCCATTTTAGATTATGTTTCCATTTTACAACTCTATCTCTATGCTTCTAATCCTCTTTATATTGCTCTAGTTGAAATAGGGTTTATATTAGAGATATTCTCAGAGAATCTTAGGAGATATCCAATCAATGTACGATTATGTTTCCATTTTAGATTATGTTTCCATTTTACAACTCTATATCTTTGCTTGTAATCCTCTATATAAAGATATCCCTATTATCAATGAAAACGCAACTCAATTCTCTCCCAATTCAGTTTTCCGTAAACACGTTATCAGCATGAGACCCTAATCCTGAAACAAATAGCCAAACCCTGATTCAAGAAGCTAAAACCTTAAATCAGAATACAAAACCTTGAACCCTTTTCTGCCTCCATACACAACCTGAAGAGCTCTACCCCAGGAACCTAGAACAGGCAGCGGAACCACCAGGACCGGACGGAAACCTACCGAACCGGCCACCGGAAGCTCCATAGAACCTGCAGAAAATATTCCACTGGTTCACCATCTTCCGGACCTCCAATTTCCACCAAAATTTGCTAGCAGAAGCCCCTTGATCTGAAGATTTAAGAACCGGAAGAAAAAGTCCAAAAACCGCCCTAAATCTTGTTGAACCGGCCGCCTGATCATCCAACAGAAAAACAGGCAGAAGAAAGAAAAAAAAAAAAGGAAATGAAAAGAAGCCCAGAAGCCTAAGAAGCCCAATCCCAAGGCAGAGGCCCACTAACACAGGCCCACAGCCACATCAGCAGAATAGTTAGTCGCCATGTCATCAGAACAGTCAGCCGCCACATCAGCACCTAGGGGACCCACTGCCACGTCAGCTCCTGGTCAACGATCGCCGGCCACCTTTTCGGCCAGTTTTCCGACGACTTTTCCATGCACTTTTTCAGGCCAAATTTTTCGGTGACCTATTTCAAGGTAATTTTTATTAAAAGTTTCCGTTTTTATTCAATTTCTCTTCTTTTTCTTGGGGACTTGCAAACTCTCTTCTTCTACCCCCCTTTCTTCATCATAGGGGAGACCTAATTAAACCGAACGGTGGGGGTTTGTGCTCACTCCAAGCTTGGAGCTTGTTGAGATCTCCAAACTTAGAGTTTGTAGAGAATTTATGATCGACCACTTACGTCATTGTTTCGATCTAATCCAATACCTCTGGAATTGAATTTCTTGGAAGCGACTACTCTCAGAAATTTTATATGTTTTCGTGGTAGCTTTTTCTGCTTCGAAACTAACCCTTTTTCTTATTCTCTTTCAGGATGAGTAACCTGAACAAATTGGACTTTGCTCCATTGCTTTGAATATCATGGTGGGTTCGTGATGTCCGCCAGCATCTTAAGACTGATGGAATCCTGGATACGATTCTCGAGCCTAACCAGGACATGCTAACTGTTGAGCAAGCTCAAGCTTTGGAAGCAAATAGAGCAGCCTTAGAGGCAAATAAGGCGAAAGTCATCATCCTAATGACTCATCATATGGATGATTCGCTCCAGTATGAGTGTATGAATGAAGAAGACCCCAGAAGGCTGTGGGTCTCACTCTAAGAAAGATTTGGCAACGCCCATGACTCCCTGCTTCCTGACCTAGAAATGAGATGGCATAGCCTCCGCTTCTGTAATTCCAAGTCAGTTCTTAACTACAACTCGGAAGCACTTAGCATTAAATCCTTAATGGAATTCTGTGGTAAAGAGATCACATATGCGATATTGATTGAGAAGACACTCTCTACCTTCCCTGTCTCTGCATTGATGGTTGCTAAGAACTATCGAATCAATGTTACTGCAGGACGGATCACAAGGTTTCATGAGCTCATTAGAGCTATGAATGTCGCTGAAACGCATGACAACATCCTTGTGAAGAACTATAATTCGAGATCCGTGGAAACATAGCATATTCCGGAATCCAATTATAGTCGTGCCCCTTAGAGAGGGCACCAAGAGCGAAACCCTAATCTTAGGGATCCTTCTGGACGTTCTGGTCCATATAATCGCTTTGCTTGGGAAGGTAACCGCCAAAATAGGCGAACACGAAACCAAAGAGGTAAACGTGAAAAAGAGAGGGAGGCAACGCCTCTGGCCATGTTGGTGGCCCCACCAACACTAAGAGCCATCTAAATGACGTTTTCACAGCGCCTCAATCAATGGAGTCTTAGCAAAGAGATGTAAGTTCTCGATGTGGAGTATCTGGTCATTAGGCACATATTTGTAGAGCTCGTGAAGAAATTGTCACCGCCTACAAAGCATATTGTGAAGCAAGAAAAGCTCACGATGTGGAACAAGAAGATCAAGAAGATGATCTAGAGTGAAGGGTTGAAGACTACAAATCTGGCTGGGATCAATAGATCGCCAATTCAGTTTAAGTCTTTATTTTTCCAAGAGATGTAACAGGAAATTGCCATATATTTTTGTAGTAAATGCCAATGGTTTAGTTTTTCTTCAAAGTACGCTCACCCAAAGTAAGTGTGATGTCTAGGAAGGTTCTGAGATTAGTGGTACTTAAGCGAGCCTTGCTCCACCGACATCTCTCTACTCACCTGGTCACATTTATTTTGGAATTACCGAAAGAAGTTAGACGACTACCATTGTTTTGCATTAGCTAGCATTTTGGATTCGATTTTCTTTGGTCAGAGAGACAACGATGTAACTCTGTTGGCTTATGAATAAAATTTCGAGTTTTTTTCATTATGACTCAATTTTGATTCTGAGCATATTACTTTGTGACTACGATGGCTGGGCCATCAGTAGGACATGGAATATCCCATGTTCCACTTGCCAAATGGCATCTTGATTACTGTCACAGAAACTCTCTACGATCTTAGGGAAAATTGTACATTATGAATAGCCAACGGATTCTATGAAAAAACGCATGTCGAGAACGGAAATGAGTTCCTTTGCAATACCTCTAATGATTGCGAACAAAGGCGCATCTTAGAGAAGTTTATGTGTTTCTCTAGTGGGTCTATGTCACTATTCGAGCTATTAATCTAATAAAAGTTATGAGAGAAGATATCTTGGATTTAGACACATACTGGCTTTGTATGACAGGATAGATCATTCTAGTCATGATATGATGATCCGCCTACAAAAGACTTCACACGGACATCCATTCTCTCGAGCGAAATGAAGGATGAATCAAATGTTGATTTTTGGACTAAGTGTGATCGTCGCCGCTGCCTCTGGCACCGCCGCTGTCCACCACCAAACTAGGGCTGACATAGTCCCTATCCATGACACCATGGATGGCGTCCATCATGGTGATGGCGCCCCAGGTGATGTTGCAATCACCAACTTGCTTCAAATAGCGTTTCAGACGCTCAGGCCCAACCAAAATCCTCATTGGTTGCTTCTAAAGCCTCTTGCTAGTTTTACAAAGCCCTTTCCTTAGGGAAATTAGGACTGAGACCGTCCTATGCAAAAGATATAAAAATACTCATTATGTTCTTACAAAGAATCCGTGGGGATTCTGTGGACTAGTTCAACCAACTTGCGGACTTTTAAATATTTCATGATGTTGGTTGACACGCAAATACGCTGGTCACGTGTTGTGCCATTGTCCACTTATAATGGTGCTTATGCTAAACTCCTAGCACATATCATATGACAACGGGCTCACTCCTCGAATCATCGTATTCAGTCAATTGGATTTGAATATGCTAGTGAGTTTACATCGAAGACTTTTGATGGTTATTGCATTGGACTGATGTTGGACATCATATTCTCATGTACACACCCAAATGGTCTTGCGGAAACGACTACGATGGTCGTCAGGTTATTGGTAATGCGCACCAACCTCTTATATCGCTTGCGGTGAAGCAATATCGCATGCAGCTATGCTAATTTGTCTACGACCACCGCCACTCAATCTACCTCTGTGTCACAGCTAGTGACTGGGTACAAGAATCGTACTTGAGCATATTTAAGTGTGCCATTTACGTGCCAATTGCGCCACCACAGCGCTCTGTGATAGGTCTTTATAGACGAATGGGCAACTACGTTGGATTGAAGACTCCAACAATAGTCCGCCACTTCATACCCTTGCAAGGCAATCTCCTTACCGCTAGATTTGGGGTTGTCACTTTGATGAGACAGTCTTCCCGTTGTTAGGGAGAGATAAGAACACGGATGTTCAATAGGAACGACAGAATTGTCGTGGCCTGTCCCCACTATGTCTCATCTCGATCCCCGTTAAAGTGACGAGATCACACAAATATACTGCAAACATGCCTGCAAGGATGGACGTCCCTATGAGAGTATGTAGCGCCTCCCTACACGGAGAAAGGCATGGTGCCAACGCCAAAGAGAGTGGCACTCTGGCGTTATACTTATAGGCCATGACCCCAGCTAGGATGCGTGGGAGGCCCGTGGGTTCGAATGATACTTTGGCACATTCCAATCCTTTGATCATCAAGACTCAAAATCTGTCTCATGAGAATCTTTCGGATTATAGTTATCGTTGGGGGACGCCTCAACGTCAGAACCTATTCTTGAGAATATAGAGCTCTATGAAAATTACACTACTGTACATGAGACGTATGGTAGAAACTCTATCATAATTGATGATGTAGTCGCGCATGAGTTTGTTGAGTCCGATGATATCAAACCACGCTCCGTTGATGAATGAATGCCAACGTAGAGAAATTTGGCCTAAATGGAAAGATGCGATCCAGGTTAAGTTGGATACTCTAACGAAGAGGAGGGTTTTTGTGCCAATGATGCCAACACCTCCTAACATAAAACCTATTGATAATGGGTCTTCGTTAGAAAGCGTAGTGAGAAAAAGAGATGGTAATCTCACCTTATGGCGCAAGGCTTCTCATAAAACGCCCTGGAATCGACTACAATGAGATATATTCTCTCGTAATGGATGCCATTGCACTCCACTACCCTGTCAGTTTGGTAGTTTTCCGAATAACTGATCATGCAGCTTATAAATGTGGTCACTACGTATCTCTATGGGATCTAGATACGGAATATATATGAAGGTTCATGGTGAACTTCATTTACCCAAGTCAAGTGGCTCTAGACCACGGAGCGCGTTTGCTATATGTTTGAAACGCTCACTAAGATGACTACTTGATTGGGAAGGGATATGCCCACGCGTTTCCATAACAAGTTTTGGATTCTATCGCCGTTCATGTTGGATATGATCTTCATTAGAAACCCTTAAAGATTTAAGGGAAACTGCTGAACACTTGAAATCCAAGTTTGAGATAAAGGATTTTGGGAGAACACGATATTTTTCGGTTTGGAACTTGAGCATCGTGTTGATAGATGCTTAGGCATTTTGACAATGTCAAACCTTCAAGCACCCCCATGATCGTCCATAGTCTTGATCCTGAAAATGATTTTCTTCGTTCAAAGGATGATGACAAAGATGTGCTAGAGGCAAGAATGCCTTACTTAAGTACAATAGGCACATTATTGTACTTAGCTAAATGCACAAGACTAGATATCTCATTTGCAATGAACTTGTTAGCTAGATATAGCTTTGCGCCAACGCGACGCCATTAGATTTGTGTAAAAGATATCTTTCAGTTCTTGATATGTACGATTGATATGGGCTTGTTCTATCCCTACAGAGAGATGATGAATTCAAACCCATCACACACCAGGAACGCCGCCAACACTGGCCTGCGCCCTCTATCCCCATCCCAAAACGACATGTGTTTTGGAAGATTTTGCTGATACTGGGTATCTCTCTAACTCATACAAAGGTCATTCCCAAACTAGTTAAGTGTTCACCATGGGTAAAGACCGTGATATTTTGGAGGTTTACAAAAATAGACCCTAGTCGCTATATTTTGGAACAATGCAGAGATTATTGCTCCTCACGAAGTGATTCGTGAATATATATGGATTGGATCCATAGTTACGGATGTTCGAACAATTGTGGTTTGAAGTCTACCACAGATGAGCCTACGAGCATATATGATAATGCTACTTATTTTGAAGCAAGGCTACATCAAAAGAGACCACACCAAGCATAATGAGCAACAACAAACTCTCCTCAAGATCTAAGTGAACTAGGTTCGATCTGAGGACAGTATGGACTTGCTCACTAAGTCATTGCCTAAATTCCACTTTCGAGAAACATGTTGGTAGCATCGTTTACGGAAGTTATCCGAACTCCAATGACCGTAGTCATCAAGGGAATATGCAGACATCAGGGGGAGGTGTCTACATGTATGGTCTCGAAACGTGAATGGTGTGTTGTGTTATTTTTCCCCTTCGACCGAGGTTATTTTTGTCCCATTGGGTCTTTGTTACTCAGCAAAGTTTTTAATGAGGCAACGAGAGGAGCACCACGTTTGGGCAACACAAGGGGGAGTGTTCAAGTAAATCCAGAATATGTGTCTGGCCTAAACTCGAGATTACTTGCTCTAGTTGAAATAGGGTTTATATTAGAGATATTCTCGGAGAATCTTAGGAGATATCCAATCAATATACGATTATGTTTCCATGTACAACTCTATCTCTATGTTTGTAATCCTTTATATAAAGAGGTCCCTATTATCAATAAAAACACAACTCAATTCTCTCCCAATTCAGTTTTCCTTAAACATTATTTTCTTTTCTTGATTACACACGATGTAGATTTTCTCCTAAACTTTCCTTATTTGTAGTTGCCGAAATCTTCTTGAATCTTCTTCTATTTTCCACGGCAATAATCAATAAAAATTGATTTAGGATTCTTTTGAGATGTCAAGAAGGGTATAGAAACTCATGTGCAAGTCACATGCTTCAATCTTTGGGCCGAGCTTATCAATTGGACAATTTCAATGCCCATTCTTCAATTGCCGAAATTCCTTGTGCATTCTAGAATATTCTTGAACAATCTTGAGTCATCTTGAAGCTACAACATCTCCTAGCCTCACCAGGTCTCCTAGTAGCATCAGAACTCCTAGTGTGATCAGGTTTCCTAGTCCAACTGGGACTCTTCCATTTCTCATTTCCGAACAAAATTTTTCCAATCTCATTCCTAGTTGACTTAGGATTCCTTTTCCTGGTAGGATTAGGAAAGTTTCATTTCTCCATTTCTTTCCCATTTCTGCGTTGCCTTCATTTACAGCTCTTCTTAGCTCATTTCTTATGTTTGAAGCTCAAATGTACCTAAATACAACAAAGTAAGTTAGAAATGACATTGTTAAAGGAATAACTAAATAAACTATAGGGAAAATGACACTAAAAAAATAGGAAATATTAGTCCGATCACCTACTAACAAAATTCCCTAGTCAAAAGCAACCATAAAATATATGAAAATGAACACAGTTTCTCCGACGCTATATTCTTCAAAAAGTATCTCTTGTATATTCGGTACGGAAATTGCATTAGCAAAACCCACTAATAAAAAAATATAGAAATGAACACACTTTTAATTGCTAATAAAATGCTCATCGCAATCTCAGTGGCGTAGCCAGAAATATTAACTAGGAGGGTCAGAATTTGAATAATAGTATACTAAAGAAAAATAAACTACATATCAAATAACATAAAATTGCATATATGTCTTTTTGAATCAAACCCAAATCGGGTGCCAATATATTTATCACAAGACAAAATAAGCCGTTACATACCCTTCCGCAGTAATTTATAGACAGACAAGAAGCCAAATGGTACATACATATAGTCCTACTCATTGTACATTCAAATACGTAGAAATAGCGGATATCCTTTTTCGATACTACTCCAGAGACGCTAAAGAGACATAGAGTGCACATCGGTGCTTAGTTTCCTAATATAAGGAATTATTGTAATTTAGACAAACTAAAAAACATATAAATAGGCTTAGGGCTAAAAACCCCAGCCTAAATTAGAAAGCCGGGCAGCCCTAAGAGCAAGAGGACCAATCTCAAGGCCCAGCAAGATAAATGGACCCAAGCCCAGACCATGTTTCCACCACGCCTGTAGTCGCCTATACAACGCCGGTACTTTTCAGCCGCCGCCGAGCCCCGCCACGAACCAGTACCACCCGTTTCGCCAAGAGCCGCGCCGCCCACGAGAAACGCCGAGCTCTGCCCGGAGCCCCACGCAGCCTACACCGCTGTCGAGTTCAAACCCCGAGCCCCACGAAGCCTGCACTGCTAGATCTGGAAATCCACCATAAGCGCACCCAGACGCTCAATCCCCATGCCTGATCTGCACAGAAACGACGTCAAAACGCCCAGAGACGCTGGCCAAAACTTGCCACCAACCATCCTGCCAAAAAACCTCAAGACAACCCCTTCTCTTCAGACTAAAAACCCCTGGGCAATGAAGTACCCGTTCGGCAGCCAGCAACAGGGACAACGCGGCAATGCCAACGCTACCCATGGCCGCCGCCGGACAGGAAACGTTTGGAGGTATTGGGTCTCTCTTGCGGCACTAGGGCTAAGAGAGAGCTCTTTCACGAATATATATATTGATTGTCAAGAAATTGCATATATTGTTCAAAAAATAAAAAATTATTACAATACTTAAAATAACAAGTCTTTCTAAAACAATTATAATTGTCCACAACGGTTGCTCATATTTTAAAATATTTTCATGATGGTTTCATTATCAATAGTCATCAAACAAAATGAATATATAATTAGGGTTTGATGAATTACCTTTATTGATTGAGAAATCTACTAAAATATTAAAGAAAGAGGAGCAAATTGATTGCTTAATACTGTAGGAATCTGCACATTTGAATGATCATCCTTAATTGAATAATTTTTTTGAATCAATTAGCGTTTTGGGTACGTCGCACAGAGAGCGGCTCTTTTGGGTTTTATTTCTATTATTCAAACTAAAGAAGAAAATGAAAAACTAAAAAACCCTTAATTGAATAAATTGATCTGAAAAATTTTAAACTATGCAAAGAATTAAAGAAATATCTTTAATTAAAATTAAATTTATTAACTAGATAAAAGAAAATCTTACTTTGAGTTTATGTTAAAGACTTCGACTTGCCGTTCATAGGAGAAAATCTGAGAAATACGAGACTACGAGAGGAAAACGGGTTAGAGAGAATGACCATGAGACTAAAACAAACTATATAAACATAATATATATATATATATATATATAGTTTTTTTTTTCGATAAGAAATTTAATATATATAGGCTACGTAAATATATATAGACATAGAAAACCCTTTCTAATGAGGACTAGTTGAGGACATTCTAATTATTGGTTTGGAAGACCCATTTTTCAATTACATTATGACAAATCAACCTTTAGATATTTATGTATGCATGAGTAGATCACTTATTAAAATTTTCTTTTAAATTAATAATCGTTAAGGTACCGAACTAGATCAAAATAATGGACGAACCAAAGCTGTCAAACATAAAATGTTCATATTCATAATTGAAAAATCACAATTATGAATGTCTTAACGATTTTCAATTTGGTTGAAAAATTGCATAAATAATCTACACATGAATATCAAAGTATTTAACAGTTTGTAGAAATGTGATCGAAAAGTGGGTGTCACATAAAAGTCTTCAACTAATTCTCAATTTAGAGCATCTTTAGCAGACTCTCTATTTTAGCTCCTTAGCTATTTTGGAGAGTATGTTTAGCTTTTTATCTATTTTAGCAGCTGCACCAGACTCCTAAGTGGCTCTCCATTATAACTTTTAGCTATCTCGCTCCTAAATATAGAGGCGAGATGAGGCTCTCTATAATTTAAAACATTCCTTTAAGTTATTTTATGTAATTATATAAATACATTTAAAACTCTTTAGTCATCATTTAAAAAATAATATAAATTCAAAATTAGCTAAAATAGAGAGCCATTGATCAGACGTATTTCTAAAGTGGCTAGCCAAAATGACTTTCTAGCTATTTTAGCTAAAATTTAACTACAAAATGGCTAGCATTGCTAAAGATGCTCTTAGTGGTCCTCATTAGAAGTTATCTCTATAAACATATATAGGTAAAAAGTCAGAAAATAATAATTGATTAATTAATCAATAAATTTAAAAATTAAAAAGCTAGTGGGAGTTCCGTCCAAATTGGGGAGGTGAATGGGCCATACCTTTAAAACAATTTTCTTATTATCTATTCTTGTATGTCAAAAAGATCAAACATCAAATGATAGGCTTCTTTTACTAGACATACCAACCAGTCATTTTGCTTGGTTTCAAAAACTAAGAAAGGTCATTTCGCCCTAAGCTAGGAAAGGCCATTGCCTCATTGCCTCATTGGGGCGGTGAATGGGCCAAACCTTTAAAACAATTCTTTTTATTATCTTTTATGTCATAAAGATCAAACATTAAATGATAGGCTTCTTTTACTATACGGAGGAGGCTGGAATACGCAGCATGTAACTTACAGCCACTGACAGGAGTTGACGTGGCACGAGGAGAACCACTTGATGGGTCAAAGTAGGGGCTGAATGTAATTTCACAGTTGACGGTGCCGTTAGAGTAAAACGTGTTTTACAGCCTCTTCGTTGGCGTATCAGCCGCCACAAAGTTAATCCCATCGTTTCCTCCCCAAACCCGTCTCTTCTCAGACCCAAAATCACTCACTTCTATTCCTTCTCCTCTCACCACTCGACTTCATAACCAAACCATTCCCTTTCGCTCTTTAACCAAAATCCAATCTTTGAACACAAACCAAGCCTATTTCGTGGGTTTTCCGGGAAAGCAATTGGATTTTTGTTTGAAAGGAAGTTAAGGGTCGTGTGAGTGCAAAAGAGGACGAAGCTGAGGAGGAAAGTAGAGGGGAGAGTACCATGCCGGAGCGGTTTAGGTACTTGACCGAAGAAGCTCCTGACCCTCCTGTGAAGTTGGCATGGTTTCTGGGTAAAATGCTTCACTATCTGTGTCTATCTTTTTTTTGTGTTTTATGAGAAATTGGTGATGATTGGAAAAGTGAGCAAAATGCAAGATTGAGTCTTTGGGCTTGTGTTGAATTGGGGTCTTGGTAGTGTGGAATCATAGTATTGTTAAAACTTGTACTGGGAATTTTCCATTTGGTATAGGCACGGCTTCCTTTGTAGCTCAATTTCAGTTCCATAGATTTGAAAAATAATTAGTAGAGTCTTGTTTAGGATCCTTATTTGATTTGAACTAGTCCATTTTTTTTTTCTATCCTTTTTCTTGTGAGTACAATATTTCGTTTCTGCAGTTTCACAAGGATTCAAGGAGCCCATTTCTACAGTCTGGCTGGAGAGTAGCACATGGCAGTGCTACTATGCTGGTAAAGATTTCAGATTTTTCTTATGTGTATAGAACACTGTTTTGAAGGATTCATATGATGTGATTTGCTTGTGTAGCCAAATGGACAGTTGTCAGTATTGTTGAAAAAGACCAATTCATAAAGCTCGTTAAAGTTGAAAATGTTATAAAAGTTGTACATGTTGTCCTGAACTTCTGAAGCATAGAAATTTCTGCCATAAAATGTAGCATAAATTTTACACAACTGGGTGGCTTAATTTGTAATTAGTTCCTAGTAAACACAAACAATACCATTAACCCTTGCACACAAGCATCACATACAAATGCTGCCAATAGACAGGAACATGACCCAAACTACAAAGGAAAGATTATACTTTTCTCTTTAAGGATTAGAAACAAGTTTTCCACTTAAGAGTGTAATCTAGTGAGTGTATCTTTGGGTGGAATCAATAATACATAGTGGTTTATATGTGATTGAGCTTCTTAAGAGTCCAAGAGCACTGTTAAAGTTAATTGCACTGACTGAGAGAAATCATTAATGGAAATAGGCAGGTGGCTTTAGTTATGAAGCCGTAATCATTGGAAACTTATACAGAAGTCCTACCTGCTTTTCTGTGTAGTGTAGAATATGATGCAGGATATACTTTAATAGAAAAGTGATTAAGTTGGGTCGTTGAAATCATTGATTAAGTACTTAGCTTTTTAGGATTTCCATTTACTTCTCAGGAAAGCGTCTTGTGTTATTGCGAGATGGGCAAAAGATGTCGGGGTTACTACGGTATTTTTAGCAGTTTGTTAGTACTAATTTGTTGGTCTTCTGTATTTAACCTTATGTGTGGTCTGATCCGAACGTAAAACAAGTGAATTGGTGCGGTAAACGGTAGCAACAAGCAAATGGGTGGATGCAAGAGGCATGGAGAAGAGAGAGATGGACAACAGACATGTATGAAAGAGTTCATGAGGCGATCCAAGTAAAAGTGGAAGTTCATGCAGTTCAGATGAGTAAGTAGTTTATGTCATAGCACATTGTTTATATAAAAAAAATATGCAGTCATATGTAATGGTAATTGATGTAATTGATTGTGAATAAAGGTCAAGTCCATCGAAAAATCCCAAAAAACGCATGAAGAAATTAGCATCGGCAGTTAATGAGGTACAGCGTTCAAGTCATTTTTTTAATATCATTAAAAACAGTTCATGGAATGATAATAGAATAAGGCTGACAAAGTGGGAAGTTGACAATGACAATTACAATTATGTTTCAGGAAAAGACCGGTGACACTGAAATTACCATAAGAGGTGATTGCCAAGAAGATGGAAAGAATGGAAGCTTCATAACAGTTCTGGTGAAGTTCCGATTATCATTTCAATGGCCGGCAGGGCAAAAGAGTTCAAACGGACTGTTGGAAAGCTGTCAAATGAAAAGGTTTTAGCAATCAGCGATATGGGATTTGGTAATATTTTCTTGTTCCGGTGCAGCAAATTGAACCTCCACCTTTGCCAAATGTTGGTCGACAATTTTGATGTAGGCATGAAGATTCATGGGAGGCACTTGATGATCAGCATGAAGATTTTAAGCGGGTAATGAATGTAAGGGATGAGACTTGTGAAGTAGAACTAGCTGGTTGCTTGGATGATGCAGATATCGTGCAACTGAAGAGCATGATATGTGGAAGTGATAGTGAAATCAGTATTGACCGCTTGTGGAAGTGATACCACTTTATTAACCTACTATTATTTCTATCAACATCTGCACTCCATATATTCAACCAAAGTTGAAAACATTCCAATCCATATATCATGAACAACCAGAATCAAAGTTGTAAAGAAAGATGATAAATCATATTTATTCCAGAATGATTGGCAACATAGGCCATGACTTCAGCTATTGTAATCCTTCATGTTGGATTACTCAAATAATTTCCTTTTAAGATCCTGATAATTCCCCCTGCATGCAGTGACTCTACAAATCCCAGATACTAATTACTCTAAACCCTAAACGACATCATCTTTACAAACTGCTCACTACTACTACTCTCGAAATCTACCACTTGATTTGTTCTGAAAACATATGCCAACAAATTGCCCCTTAAAATATATAATATAGAGGGAGAAAACAAAACTGCCTTTTAACAAAATACCCGAATAACCATTCACATGTGAAGCAAAATTAAAAGTTCTACCCACTGCAATGTTCTATTTGGTACTCTCCTTGAATCTTTGAAATTATTGAACTTAAATTGTACATATCTTAAACCAAACAATTAAAAACAAATGTGCAGAACTAACAACATCAATACAAAAAGCAAGAAAGCCTTGGCACAGATCAAAGTGACTCCTAATCAAACTACCTCTGGTGCAGCCATTGGATATTCTTCAGGCAAAATAGTTCCAACTTGAAAACTCCTCCTGAACAAAATTCTAACATTTTATCAGGATAAAATTGCTGCTTTACAAGGAGATGAGCTCTTTCTTGCCTAGAAACTTGTCAGAGTAGCTGCGTACATTTTGATCAACATTTTGTGTAGCAATACTCTCAGCACGCTACGTTGATGACTAATATGTCATTCACATTCAAACGGGCTCTTATGAGCTTTATGATATGCTTTAGTTGCCAAAAGCAATGCACAAGGCATACAGCAACTCCTTCACTGCTTGTTAATCTCTGCTTAGTTCAGCAATCCATTAGCTTCGAGAGAGCTTCCCTCATATATCCTAGCCCCGCCTTATGTGCCTGACATCAGGAAAGAAGAAGAAGAAGAAGAGAGTATTTAGTTTCACAGTTCAATGGTATCCTAGCCCTCGCCTTATGTGCCTGACATCGACAACTTCTTGCTCATTGCTAAAAATATAACCAAATACATTTCGACAAGCAAAGAGGGTTGTGGTTACTATAGTTTTCTCTGTGATTGCAAGAAACATCGCAGCACATGTAGCTATACAAGCACATTCTCTGTGTTCTGTACTGAAGAACCAAAATTTAGAAAGACAATACTTACCATACAGACAGAACTGAAGTTTCAAGAGCCGGATTTTGTAGAATTCGGGACAGCAAGATAAGCATCTCAAATGACCACCACTCCAGACAGATTCAACTTGACATCAATAACAAGTAACAGAGCACAGGAATGGGTCCAGCATTGATCCTTCAAACTTAATAGTAAGAAAATATGCAAGAGTGAGACAAAACAAAACAGAAGAAGCTTCATAGGCAACATGATTTCACAGTGCAGTAATCCAGATACAAACAAAGCCATGAACTAAGCCAATAATCTGGCCCAAAGCAACTATCACCCAATTCAATTAACTAAGCCAAACACTAGCACTACCTAAAACCCACAAACTTTACTGTAACTCATCCACGTCCTCACATTTTTCACCTAACCAAGCATAAATGTAAAAACACCACCAGTAAAAGACAAATCTTTCACAGCTCAATTTACTAATCCAGCCACATTCCAAAACCCAGAAACTCAACATTTCCAAAAACCAATCTGACCAAATAGAAAACGAATTTTAACCCAAAACATTGAACAATGCGAATTCAAAACAAACCAAAGCAAACTCTTATTGGAATCAAAGCCCAAGAGTAAGCAGAATTCCGAAGCAGTAGAAATCAAACCCAAAGATCATTTAAGAAATCAAACGCAGACCCCAAAAACAAAATGCATACCAATACAGAACTCACACAGATCAACAAAAGCAAAAATGCGACTCCATCATTCAAACCCAGAACCAATAACGCACTCAGAACCCCCATAACAGATTACAATATGCAATACCCAGATACAAAAACTCCACGGAATCGACGAAAACCCAAAGCAAGAAACTGATTCAATACCTTGAGAAATTGGGCGCGCATAAGAAAGCAAAGACCTTTGGAGAAAGGAAGCAAAACACAAAGAGAGGAGAGAGAGAGAATTGGGCTTTGGCTGCTGTGTTCTCGGTTTTTGGAAGGCTTTTAACGGTTCCAACGGGTTCAGCACGCATGGCTTCTCAGCTTCATCAATGCCATCCTCTTTTGCATTCACAAAACCCTTAACTTCCTTTCAACAATCCTCAACTTCCTTTCAAACAAAAACCCAATTGCTTTCCCGGAAAACCCACGAATCGGTTTGTGTTCAAAGATTGGATTTTGGTTAAAGAGCGAAAACGAATGGTTTGGTTGTGAAGTCTGAGTGGTGGTGAGAGAGAAAGAACAAAAGTGACTTTGGGTATGAGTAAAGTGGGGGTTTGGGAATGTGGAGGGGAAAGGATATGGAGGCTGATGCGCCAGTGAGGAGGCTGTAAAACGTGTTTTACCCTAACGGCGCCGTTAACTGCGAAATGACCTTCAGCCACACTTTGACACATTCAGTGGTTCTCCTTGCGCCACGTCGCCCTTCACGATGGCTGTAAGTTACAGCCTGCGTATTCCAGAACTCTCCTTACTATACATATCAACCAGTCACTGCTTAGTTTCAAAATCCAAGAAAGGTCATTTCGCCCTACTGTAGCTCGCCATTACATCGCATATATATTTTGCACCAGCTGGTTGAAGGGAAAGTTCCCAACTTCCTACAGTGGCATATATATGGACCATACCAAACTATGTGAGAACAGAATGAGAAGAATACAAGTACACAAGGTGATCGGTAATTGAATACTAGTACAATTCACACAAATGAAAAAAAGCAGAAGAACCTTAAAAAAAAATTTATAAAGAACATAAATCCTCATACTCACGTGAGCTAAAGATATTCATATTAGAAGTTGTAACTTTAGTGATTAAAAATTCTTACATCAAAGATTATGAGAATGTCGCCTCTCTCAAAATTGCTTCTCAAAAGACATAGACTCATCACAGGACTAATAATTTTTTCTTTTTTGATGATTATCATAGGACTAATAATTTCAACAAAATTGTTGGTACTAGTCGATAATTGTTGATTTGCCAAATGGATCGGAAATTAAGCCCACAGCCCAAAATCCAACCCGTGGCTTTCGGCTTTTGTAACTGGACTTTGCCTTTCACCACCAAAACCCTAAACCCTACTTCACAACACTCTCGCTTCTAGACCTTTCTCTGCTCCACATTTTATACTCTCCTCCCTCCTCTCTCTCTCTCTCTCTCTCTCTCTCTCTTGCAGTTTACCCAGTAGCCCATACTTCCTCTCCCTCTGCAACTTTGATCACCATGTACCGCTTCGCCACTAACCTCGCCTCCAAAGCCAGGTAAAGATTCAAACTTGAGGCCCAAAGTCACTTCCTTCGATTCAAATCTCATTTGGGTTTCTCTAGTTTTACTCATTTTTCATTGCTTTTGTGATTCGCAGGTTGGCTAAGAACAGTGGCCAGCAGGTACTCATTCTGGGCTGCTTGTTGCTTTTGAAAGTTGCGATTTTTGTTTCATTGTTTGATTGGGTTTTGATGGGAGGTCTTTTTTTGAATGTTCAGATTGGCAGCAGAGTAAGTTGGAGAAGGAACTATGCGGCCAAGGATATTAAATTCGGTGTGGAAGCCCGATCGTTGATGCTTAGGGGTGTGGAAGAGCTTGCCGATGCTGTTAAAGTCACAATGGGGCCAAAAGTCAGTGACTTTACATTGTTGTTGTTGTTTTTGGATTTGGTGCTTTGCTCAAGTTACAATACTTGTATATATGTAATATGTATGTGTATCGATCTGTTGGTATTAATTTGCTGCTGCAATTATATCTTGTTGTGCATTGGTTCAGTTTGAATCTGAGATGTGTTTGTTATCTGTTGTTCGTTTCTTTTTTTTTGTTTCTTCAATTTGGTACTGAATGCGATTGAAGTGGCGAATAAAGTTAGTTTCAGTGGTCTTCAATCTTCAATTCCGTCAGAGTAAATTGACAGTTATGGAGGCTTGGGTTGTTATGGTGGTTTTGTTGATGTTTGATCTTTCCACAGGGACGCAATGTTGTTCTGGAGCAAAGCTTTGGAGCTCCTAAAGTGACAAAGGATGGTGTGACTGTAGCAAAGAGCATTGAGTTCAAAGACAAAGTCAAGAACATTGGTGCTAGTCTTGTAAAGCAGGTGGCAAATGCTACAAATGATGCTGCGGGCGATGGTGAGATTCCATTCATTCTTATGATGACTATTTCTACAAATTTAGAATTTTGGATGATCATAATACGGTAATGCGAATGTTTTTTATTGTGTTTGCAGGTACCACTTGTGCTACAGTTCTCACCCGTGCCATATTTACCGAAGGATGCAAGTCAGTGGCAGCTGGAATGAATGCTATGGACCTAAGACGAGGCATCACAATGGCAGTTGATTGTGTTGTGACAAACTTGAAGAGCAGGGCTCGGATGATCAGTACATCAGAGGAAATAGCTCAGGTCTGCTTTATTTTAATTCCATAACAGAAAAGGAACAACATGAGTGGTTTAGGGGCTTACAAACGTTAACTTTTTTGCTCATATGAAATGTTTTCTTGAAAAGGTCGGCACAATATCAGCTAATGGTGACAGAGAGATTGGTGAGCTAATAGCTAAGGCTATGGAGAAAGTTGGTAAAGAAGGTGTTATCCATATCTGTAAGTTGGTTCCTTGAAACATTCCTTCTTTCCAATTCCTTTCTTCGAATAGTTATCTTGATATGACATGTGGTTGCAGCTGTAGAACTTCTCTGCATTCTCTATGCAAGTCTGAAAATATTTCTTGTTGAATTATTTCAGGATGGAAAAACACTCGACAATGAATTGGAGGTTGTTGAAGGAATGAAGCTGGACAGGGGTTATATATCCCCTTATTTTATCACTAATCAGAAGAACCAAAAATGTGTAAGCATTTATCCATTAATTCTTCCCTGTTTTGTTATAAGCAACCCGTGTTACATGGTTCTTCAGTCTGAAGGTTGTTGCCATAACATATTTGGGATCCTTTAACTATCAGATTTATAGAAAACTTCTTTGCTGTGGGTTTTTACTTTTGGTTTTTCACTTTAACAGGAATTGGACGATCCACTTGTCTTGATCTATGAGAAGAAAATCTCAAATCTAAATGCTGTAGTGAAAATATTAGAGCTGGCATTGAAGGTAAGTGATTGTGAGGATTACTGAAGTCTGTTGATTATGCTTCTCCTGTTGTTTTAGCTCATTAGTTGTTGGTTTCAGAAACAAAGGCCTCTGCTGATTGTTGCTGAAGATTTTGAAAGTGAAGCACTTGCTACACTCATTTTAAACAAGCTTCGTGCTGGAATTAAGGTGATCCTTAGTTTTCACTACATATGCTCGGTGTTCACTGTCTAAATTGTTGACTACTGTTATGGAGGTAGCAAGTTACATGGTTTTAATATAAATCTTTTAATGCATTGAAGGTCTGTGCAATTAAAGCCCCCGGATTCGGAGAGAACAGGAAGGCAAATCTGCAGGACCTAGCCATTCTTACTGGAGGCGAGGTAGGTTCATTCGGTAGTTTTCACTTTGCCTTGTATTTGATATTATTTTGAGTCTGACACAATAACCTCTTTATCTTTTATCTTTGTAGGTGATAACTGAAGAGCTTGGTCTGAACCTCGAAAAAGTGGGACCAGAGATGCTTGGCACATGCAAAAGGGTGAGACACATCAACCATTTATTTTTAATTTTACCCTTCAGAGTACATATGCCTAGAGCCCTAGAGTTTTGTATAGTGCATCAAAAGAATAGCGACATGTTCCCACTTGATATATGCTTCTAAATACGTTGAAATGTGGTCTATCAAAATGAGATCTGGATTGATCAGAGGATACTTTCTTTAAATTGTTGGAATGCTCTTTGTTTGCTTCTGACTTGCATGCATGGTTTGGAATTGTAGATTACAGTTTCCAAAGATGATACTGTTATTCTTGATGGGGCTGGTGACAAGAAAGCTATTGAAGAAAGATGTGAACAGGTTAATGCTGATTCTTTATTCCTTTTTTTTTTTTAAGCTATCTTAACAAATATTCTGAGGTTCCATTGTGTATGCTAATGATGGACTATGATCATTTTGACAGTTAAGATCATCAATTGAATTGAGCACTTCTGATTACGACAAGGAGAAGCTACAAGAGCGGCTGGCAAAGATTTCTGGTGGTGTTGCTGTTCTAAAGGTATCCTGTCATTTCTATATATTCTAGGGTGAACGGCATGGTAGCACAAAAAGTGACTTTAATTGAGGTGTACTTTGTAGATTGGCGGAGCTAGTGAAGCAGAAGTCGGTGAAAAGAAGGATAGGGTTACTGATGCTCTGAATGCCACTAAGGCTGCTGTAGAAGAAGGAATTGTACCTGGTAAGTTGTCTTCTAGAAAATATATGGTTTTCGTAGTTCAAGTGGGATGATTTATCATGGTAACTAAGATCATCTTCCGATGTGCAGGTGGTGGTGCAGCACTTCTGTATGCCTCCAAAGAGCTGGACAAGTTGCAAACTGCAAACTTTGATCAAAAGATTGGTGTGCAGATCATTCAAAATGCTCTTAAGGTTCACTATATTACTCCTCTTCTCATTCCCCTGTTATACAAACAATTAATTTCATCACTTCTGTTACTCATCTTATAAAATGAACATTAAAAATGATTCTACAAAGATGTAAGACTAGCTAGAAGTATCTTTGATAGGAGGGAACATGTGTCTGCTAGTTTCTCATTTATTCTTTGCTGGATAATGTTAAGCATGTAAAATTCACTCATATGATTCCACTGTCATATAGATGCCTGTATCCACCATTGCTTCTAACGCTGGAGTTGAGGGGGCAGTCGTTGTTGGCAAGCTGTTGGAGCAGGACAATCCTGACCTTGGATATGATGCAGCAAAGGGTTCGTTTTTCTTTTTATAACCTTTCAATACAAACCAAGGGTGGTTACTGGATTCAGGTGCACGTCTTTGCACTGTGAAACTTGGGTCATGATTTATTCTCTCTCTCTCTCTCTCTCTCTCTCTCTCTCTCTCTCTCTCTATGCTCCTTTCAGGTGAATATGTAGACATGATAAAGGCCGGGATCATTGATCCCTTGAAAGTCATCAGAACTGCCTTGGTAGATGCTGCAAGGTAATTCATCCATCTTAGAAGGCCTACTTTTTCAATGTCTGTTTATTTCTTTTGAGCTTATAATTCCTGAATCCAAGCAACTGAAATTTTTTTAATTTGTGCAGTGTCTCCTCGTTAATGACTACCACCGAGGCAGTTGTTGTCTCGCTTCCTGAGAAGGAAGGCCCTGCAGTGGGAGCTGGTATGGGAGGAATGGGAGGCATGGATTACTAGAAGTTCAATCAGTAGTTGGATTTGCTGGAGCCTCTGCTGCTAATAGTCTATCCTCTTTAAACTGACTTCTCAAATTCCTTTTTTCTTTTCCCCAATGGTATTGTTGGAGGCCGAGCATGAATGTAATCATAGTGAGATGAGGTTTTAATGTGTAGGAATATTTTAGTCTCTGGTGCTATTAATTAGTCAGGAAAGGGATTTTGTTCTTTTCACATTAAGACTTCAGAAAATTCATATTTCCAGAAACACCATAATGTGCATGGTGAACAATGATGGTACAAAAACTAAAATAATCTGGGGGAGATTGAATATGGAAATTCTCCAATATCTTCTGAATCAACAATTGTCTTTGCATCAGATCTTCCTTGTTTCTATATAATTTCAACTTGGTGCTAGACTTTGTAAACCCCAGATTTATGTGCTTTAAATGAGTTGTGAGTTCTGGATTTCTTAAATTCTAACGTAGCCGGAAGTATTTATAATTGGTAGATGTATACCGTGTTCGGGTTGTGTTGCTTGGTGACCACTAATTGGAAGGACCAAGTGATGGGTGAAGAGGAAGATAAGTGGGTCACTGTGCGGCGCTGACGTGTTGGCAAACTCACCTAGGGCTGGGCTCGGGTCGGGCCGGGTCCGGAAATTAGTGAGACCGAGACCGAACCCGAAACTGTCGGTTCGGGCCGGTTCGGGTTTTTTCTAAAATGAAAACCGACAGAAACCGAACCCATTCGGGCCGGTTCGGTTTTTCGGGCTTTTCGGGCCCAAAATGCCCAGTTCATCATCTATTCAGCTTTGCCTGTTTTGCCAGTTTTCCAAAGATAGTTCTGGACTTGTAGCTGATTTGCCTCTCATTTTGGTACCTGGTAGACTGGAATGTATATGCTGTGAAATAAACTCATTAACTTAAATGTAATCAATTTGCAATAATCAAGTTTAGCCACAGTTTACAACACAAACTCAACAGTCAAGAAGACATTCAGATTCAGTTATAATCTGCATCAAATTAACACAAGAGATTGCAAAACCAACCAAACTTCAATGGAAAAAATTAATCTGCCACCAGTCGGGGACTCCAAAGTCGCGGTAGTAGTACTGGAAATTGCTCGAGGAAAAGCTTGGTCTTCGATGAGCAGAACAATGCCACTGAAATTAATGGAGGATGTGGCCCCGACCCGGATCTTGGATGGGTTAACGATCTCTTGATGTAATTTGAGGATTCTGACCATTGCATAACTGATCCAGGAAGATATATGACCAAATAAAGATGGTGGGTGATCCATCTGGAAGTGTACATATACTTACTGCACCAGTCCAAACTCGTCGTGACCGACGACTCGACGAGGTCCACCGCGTCTTCAAGAGCTTCGACTCCAACGGCGACTGCAAGATCTCAACCTCGAAGCTCGGCAACGTCCTCAAGGCCCTCGGCTCTAACGTCCCCGAGGACGAGCTCCAACGCGTGATGGTCGACCTCGATGGTCCACTGAGATCGTCCCTGACGGTGAACTTCTGGAGAGATTTGAGGGAGAATGGCGGAGCCGCGGAGGAGCGAAGGCTTTGAGAGTTTGAGGCTTGAAGCTTTGGTTTCGAGAGAGAGAGAGAGAGAGGGACTGATGGAGGCTGAGGGAATGAGAGGCTGAGAAAATGAGAGGCTGAGATCGGGTTTGAGTTACCCTAATTCAATATATTAAAATATTTAATATATTAATATAACACCCAATCATAGATAGACAGGTGGCAACTCAGGGTATATACGGGTCGGGTTCGGGCTTTCGGTCTATTCATTTTTAAAACCCGAGACCGAACCGAGATAATATTTTCGGGTCGGGCCCTAGACCGAACCGATATTTTCAAAATCAAAACCGAACCGATTCGGGCTTTTTGGGTCGGTTCGGGTCGGTTTTCGGGTTTTTCGGGTCCGGACGCCCACCCCTAAACTCACCAACACTTGACACCTCTGCAAACCATACGAAGAAAGTTTTCTTGACAATAATTTGTGTATTAAGTTCTTGACGATAATTTGTGTATTAAGGTACAGTCATCGTCTATGAGGCTCCTCAGAGGCTCTTATTAGTGCTTAATATTATTTAGTTGAGTGACATTACTGTTTATTTTATAAGGTAATATGTTTGACTTACAGTTACTTTGGTGAGAATTCTCCGTTGTAAAATTTTTAGTTGTTTTATTGCAGTTTATATTAAAAAAAAAATTAAGAAAAAATATAAACAAGTTTATTTACAGATGATTTGATGGCGCAGAGTAATAAAACACCCTGAAGTCGTAAACACTTGATACATAAACTCATACCACGATTGAGGTCCAACTCGAATCCCAAAGCGATATGCAGATCTGAAACCCTACATCCGTACCAACTAAAAACGCGACAGTGGCGCATAATACCATTAGCTTGCAAAATGGGAACCGGAACCACCAGAGAAGGACATGAACATTATAAGATATATTTTTCCTTGTCTCAATAAGGGGTGCATAACTTGAAGAACTTTGTTTGTCTTTAATTTTTTTAAATTTTATCTTTTATCTTTTTATGAATATGGGCCTTCTTGTTCATAAAAAGATACAGAAAAAGAAGAAAAAATAAAAATCTAGAAATAGATTTAGATAAAGGGGGATGGATGGATAAAGCTGGTGTAGCAATGGTGCCAACAAGGCACCCACGAATGTCTTCGTTGTCCTCTCCCTGTGGATTGCCAGAAACCAAGTGACTCGAGTCAGTGGGGCACTGATTTCATTACATTACAGCAGAAAGAAAGAAGATGATTCAGAAGGTTCCAAATGATACAAGGCATTGACTTGAATAGTATTGTGATGATGTATAGTTTGATGGTGATTAACTTATCCATGATCGATATATATATATATATATATATATATAACGCAGCACATGGGATGATATATTAGAAACTAGGGCTTAAGATAAAAATCCAGGTACAGCCTGAGCTTACTTCAATTCTGATTGATTTATATAACTGTTTGTTGCTGAGTTTTGGACTCTTTCGATTTCAGATGAGAATACAATGCATATCTGGAATTTTTCTGGGGAGTTATCGCATTGGCAATGGAAGCAGCTATCATTTTTTAATTAAAATTATTTCTGAGAGGGATCCCTAGATCGAATAGATGAGAAACGTTTGTTTTTTGTTGTTGTTGTAATTTTTATGTACGTTTTTGTGTCCTATAATTTCCTACTCCAATACTCCAACCGTACACAAATCAATCAAATGCGAAACTCTTAAGCAGATATCTTAAGCCCGATCAAATGATCGAAAATGACAAATACATCTTATTAAAAATAATCATTCTAAGCTGAGTCGTGAAGTAAAAATTAATACATATCGCAATAATGGCATGGTGGCTGTTGAGGTTTGATCTTCCGTTTGCTTTACTTATATCAATCTTTCTTCAAAATTTACATTGCTATCTTCATCTTAACATGTGGTTTGTCGGTGTATACACCCAGAAATATAAAGTTTAGGTACGTGGTACTAATAGTACTGGATTTGCAGGTGACGGATATATATATGAGGAAATGACTCGTCATAAGAAGTTTAGGTCATAGTACAGTCCTGGTAGACAATACATATGATGAACGGTGGAATGGTAATAATGATGTTCCAACTTCCAATTCCCACCTTCTTTCCGTCCCACCACCACAATTGATCGACTTGGATCCATTCGCCAACCAAATCTGTAAATTGATTAGGTCAATCATCAACAACAGCGACACTTGTTTTGGGACCCATCATGGACGCCATGAAACCCTAAACATTGGAAATTACATGCAAACCAAGAGTCTTTAAACGTTTTTTTTTTTACCTTGTCAAGGGGAACCCAAAGGCTTCCTACGCCCAAGATAAATCCCTTTCGGCGCATGTGAAATGCTCCAACTGTGCATTGCAACACAGTGCCTGTCCACTTTGACAGCTTTGGGGTTTGAACTTAGATTGGGGAGCATACCCAACTAAGCAAGAACCATTAGGCCACTTGCAGTGGTTAAGAGTTTTTAAACGTTGGAATAGCCTTTTCACAAAAATAAAAAATAAACGTTGGAATAGTTACTTGTTAAGTGTTAACTATGTTGTTTATTTTGATAGCACTTTAGTGAGGTGAAATATTTTGATTTCTTACTAGTTTATATCATTATGGTAAGTGTGTCAAACATTTCGTATACGCTCTACGTATGATCGATTGTGCAACTTTGAATTATCCTAACAAAATGCATAGGTTATTTTTTTTTTTCCGTTATGTCACTGCTTTGTCAAAGCAAATAGAGTAGCCAATTGTGCACTCTTTGCTAGTTGATGCTTGTTAGAATACATAGATTTAGTGGAGACTCCTGGTATTATTTCAGATTGTTCTCTTGACACTTATTGTAATCTGGGATTCATGCTTTACTTCCCCCCCCATGTATTCTGCAATTTCATTAATCAAGGCTTGAGGGTAGCCGCAGCAGCATAGGTTAATGATTTAACAGTTGGGGTTAGAAAATGTTGATCAATACCGACAATACGTGACATAAATAATGTAAGGGTCTTTTCCCGTATACCCAAAAAGCCTTTGTATTTTTCCCAACTGCCCAACACTTTGGTATTATACTGTTGTTGATAGATAAAGACTAACAGGGATGGTTTAAACAAACAAATGCCTTTTGTATCCTATGTTGACCTTTGGATTCTTCTACAATTCCATTCAACAAAAAGGAGCAGTAAATAAAACATCAAAACAAAAACAAGACTAGCCTTCAACATGCCACATTTCGCCTAACGACTCCTTGTCTAAGCGGCTACTCACAGGGTGGAATCACTGCTGCTTGTCCTAATTTTTTCTGTTTTTAAAACTGATTCTTTCAGATGAACAGTAAAGTTTTAGAACCTTGGATTTCCATGGGATGCATGCATTTAAATAGTAAACTTAAGTACTATGAATGACAATTATCATGAATTAAAAAGAAACAAATGATCTGATAAAAACAGAATTGGTTAAAGAAGTGGGTGAACAACCATCTGAATTTATTTATTCAAATATATATATAGTTAAAACATTCAGAGCCTCATTCTCAAGTAAACAGCAAAAGCTGTTTAGCTATTCATAACAATGAGAGCAGATACTTACTTGTAATGAAAGCTTGCTACTTCACACTCTATACAGGAAGGGAAGCACACTGCTATTCTATTTGAGAGAAGACTCTTCTGCTCAATTTTCTAATTTAGAACTGATATGGAAAATTTTCGATCTATTTTCGAATGCCTTCTAAGGGAAGCTAAAGCTCCTTATATAGGGAGCGGAACTCAAATTACAATTCAAAACATAAAAATGTACAGAACAACTCCGTGAGCTCTTGCTTTTCTGAGTGCTCCTGCTGGTGGAGGTCGGTCAGGGAAAAGAAAAAGGTGAGAAGTGAAGTGTTTTTCACTTGTCCTTTTCCTTTTTGAAAAGGAAAAAGCAAAAGTAGCTTTAGAAAAGTCTAAAAGTCTACAGTTGCTATTTTGGTGCTGATTCTTCATCTGTAGCTTCACATGTTCTCGTCTGTTTCTGAATGGTGGCTAAAGACAAAGGAGTTGTTGACTGCCTGGGCCATGCGAGTCGTTGTTGCATTGTCCTCGACGTCTGTATCAACATACATCTTGTGGTGGTTGTCATTTTCAAGCTTTTCCACCCAGCGCATGCATGCCATTGTCGAGTCTATCTCTTTTCTGGTTAGAGATAGGAATAAGTCACTGCTGACTACGTCAGGATGATCGTAAGCAGCGATAATTGTTTTCTCTCCTGCTGCCAGGAAGGTATTGCTGATATCTTCAGAGATGATCTTTTTGATGTAGTCAAGAGCCATGGCCTTCATCCACGGGATGCTTGAATTTGGTTGGCCATTATATGCTACACAGGCTGGTTGAAGATATTGTCTTTGAATAATTCTCACATAATGATATGGAGGAATATATTCAACCTCACCATTTGCCTTTTGGATCCACTTTGGAGGGGTGGATATGAACTTCAGACGAAGTGTACAGTCATTTTTCCTGATGTTTTTGACTGTGTTGACAATAATAGGAGGCAAACCTTTCAGATCATCGTTTGTTTTGGTCCACAGATTATGGACAAAACCATTTTCAACAAGCCAGAGCTTGTGTTCTTGAGGATGTTCACTCTGAACATTGACCAAGTATCTTCCAACATATGGTCCTGCGACAATAAAGAGAGTTGGAGGAACTAGGTTTTCTGGATTATGCCTTCCTATCAGACTATGGAATTCATGCCAGTCTGATTCATTGAGTGCTATGATAGGGACCCTAGCACTTTCTGGACTTTCAAGGAAGGAAATTTTTTCTTTTCTTACAGCACTCTGCTGCATATGGATTTCTTCAGTATGTGGTCTGGCATTCTCATAAAGTTCTTCTGCTAGAGCAAAGAGTGCCGGGAACATTAGACCACTGCTTCTTTCTTGAAAGGCAAATAAGAGATTATCCAGGATTGCTTTCTGGTGATAAGCTAGTCTCCTGCCAGTTTTGAACACAGGAGTATCAAAAGTTCTTAATTCATAATTATTAAAAACATTTATAACTCCAGTTAGAGTTGGTCTGCTTTTTGGCAAAGCAGCAGCCATCAACGGTCTTGATGAGCCTTTACCGTTTGCCGTTTGAGACGGGCTAGCCAATCCTTTACCCTGGGATTGATCAGTTGTGGCCAAGCCTTTTGGGCTTAGCAGAAACCGTTTAAGAACTCTTTCTTTGGTTTCTTTTGGATTCTCTTCAGGTTCCTGTTCTTTCCCAGTTCTTCTGCTTCTGGGATTACGACCTTCGTCGTCATCTCTTTGGCTGAACATTGCCATTTCTCTGGTCAATGCGTCTGGAAGATAGTTCTTGTTTCCTGCAATTAATTCAACAGTATAATCATATTGGTTAAGAAACAATTGCCAATTTGCTAATCTTCCTCTATCAGCAGCTTTGTCAAGTTTAAAATTTTTGAAATTCTTTACTCTAGCACAATCGGTGCGTACAGTAAAGGGTTTTCCAAGAAAAGATGGAGAATTTAAAATCGTTTTCTTGACAGCCAAAATTTCTTTTTCCCCTGTGGGATAATTTAGTTCTGCAGGGCTGAACTTGCCACTACAAAATTTGCAAATCTTTTCGATGTTAGTTTCAGGCGCTCTCGCTAAAACTACACCGGACCAGTAATTATCACTCGCATCTGTCTGGAGGATAATTGCATCATTCTCTTCTAGTTGTTGAAGAGGAGGGAGGTTTTTACAGAGATTTTTTATCTGCTTCACGATCTTTTCATCATCTTCTGTGAAGTTCCATTTTCTTCTGGAACTTGTCTTAGGAGATAACATTGCTGTTAACCCTGAGATTTTAGGGATGAAATCTCTCCCATAATTTATGACACCAAGGAATCTCTCTAGACTCTTAGCATCAGAAATTCTATCTGGAAACTTCCAGATCTTCTCAAGGATATGAGGTTGGAGCTTTATTACTCCATTCTTGATATTTATTCCGAGGAAATCAACTTCATCGAGGATAAAGAAGATTTTCTTTTCTCCTAGGATAATTCCATGCTGAACTATCAGCTTTACTACCTCATGGAGGTGTTTCATGTGTTCTTCTCTGTTTTTGGAGAAGACCAAGATGTCATCTATGTAGACGATGCAGAACTCCGCCACATGCTTGAAGATGTTGTCCATCTTTCTTTGGAAGATTGAGGGAGCTTGCTTGAGACCAAAAGGCATTAACAGCCATTTGTAATGACCTTGTGGTGTTTCAAATACAGTGAGAGGTATGCTCTCAGGATGTATCTTGACTTGCCAGAAACCCGACTTTGCATCGAATTTCGAAAAGACTTTGGGTCCTCTAAGCTGGTTGATCAGTACTCTTACTTGAGCAATTTGATAACCGTCTTTGACAATCTTCTTATTGACATCTCTATAGTCAATAACCATTCTAGCTTTTCCTCGTAGATTTTCTGCATGATTTCTCACGTAGAATGCTGGAGCATGATGAGAGCTAGTGGAAGGTTGAATTAATCTCTTCGTTCAGGAGATCTTCAATATCATTTCTGAATTCCTTCTGATCTTCCTCTTTGTACTGAGGAATGGCTTTGACATGGCAGATAGCATTCATGTCATGCAATCTCAATTCACAGACCACTGGGTCCTTTTCCCAAAACTTCTGAGGATTTGTATCCACATTCTGCTCGAGTAGTTTCTTGATTTTCTCAAGAGTGGGAATTTGCTGAGACTCAAGCTTGTTCTGAAAATGCTTGAGGTTATGCTCATGGATGAAACTAGCTTCTTCATCTTCACTAGTTTCTTCTTCTGTTTCTTCTTCTTCTTCAGAAGATTCTTCAACAAGCAATTCTTCTTGTTGCTTGATTTGGAGTATGGGCTTGAATTTGGGTTTGTAGGGGGTAAGATCACCACTATTCTATTGCGATCTCTGATATTGAGTAGTAAAACCAGGACCTACTACACTTTTTGCTTGTGTGAGTCGGTCTGCCCAGAATACCCCTTCTCCTTTTCTGAAGCCTATAGCTTCTTCATCCTGAATAAATCTTTGTTGGAGAATAAAATCATTTCCCAACAAGAAATCTGATCCTTGGCCTTCAGATTGCCAAACATTCTGGATGATAAATGTTCCTCCACCAATGGTGATATGAACATTTTTTGCTACTTTCTTCATGGTGAGATGACTCCCATCAAATGTAACACCAGTAGCAGATTTTTTTCTTATCTTCTTTCCAGAGTTCATCTGGAATTGCAAATCTCTTTGCAACAGTAAATCCCGATCCATTATCTACAAAGGCATGTAGATGATATTTTTTTGATCAGGGAATTTTAGTCCAATCTCTATGTAGTTGCTGGACGACTTTCGATTGTTGAAGCTCATTTTCCTGAGCTTGTTCCTTTGGAATGAATGGTTTACATTCTTCTTCTGGAACAATTTCTAGTGGTTCAACCAGTTCAAAATTTTCCTTTTCATCGATTTTTTCTTCATCGATGATTTCTTCATTTTTCGAGGAAGATGGAGGAGAAGGTTCCATAATTTTTTGGAACAGAGTTTCTACCTCTTTTTCTTCTTCTTTCTCTTTTTGTTCAGAGAAATATTCTTCATGTTCTTGTTCAACCAATTGGCTGACCTTGCCATTCTTGGTTTTTCTTCTTGCTTCAGCTATGAAGCATTCTTTGTGATAAGTCTTCTTAGACTCTTCACAAAACATAGGGAGACCATTCTTTTCGTGACATAAGCAGTAGTCACAAACGAATGTACCAGGGTTCACCTGATAAGAAGACATTAAAGCTTCTGTCTTGCTTTCTTCCCAATTCTTGATTCTCAAGACTTTCATTTGTCTGGATTCGAAGTACTCTACTTCAGAATCTGTCTCAGACTTAGATGAAGTTTCTTCTTCAGACCAGGCAGAGTAAACTGACCTATCGTCTTCTTCATCATCAGAATAGGCTATTTCGTAGCCTTTCATATTTGCCACTTCTACTATTTACTCATATTCTTCAAAGAGAGCTTTAGTAGATCTTTTACCCTTTTCCGCGCATTCATTGGCATAGTGCCCTTCAGCTTTACATAACTAACATCTGCAAGCTTTCTTGGTTGGTTGTTTATGCTGATGAGTATTCTTCTTTTTCTTGAAGAATTTCTTTTTAGGATCTTCATCCTGCTGTTTCTTGTAATTGGAACTTCTCTTGAATTTCCAATTCTTCTTCTGATTACTCTTTTTGAAATTTTTAGAGTAATATTTTTCCTTCTTCTTTCTGTGGAACTTGGAGTCGTGACATCCCCAGTTTGTGGGCATATCCAATATTCCGTAGCAGAAATTTTCATCTCATCTGAGTTGCTTCTTGGCCATCTTGGCTCTAAGATTGGCTTTGCATTGCTCCTTCAGTAATTGCAGGATTCTGTCGGCAATTCCTCCAACTGAAAATCTTTCAATTGGTTTCTCAGCTATGCTTTCTCTCACAGCTGTTCTCCATGGTTCAGGGAGCTTTCTGTGCAACAGATTAACTAGATCAGTGTTCTCTAGTTCACCAATTGTACAGTAATATTCCTGAAACTCATTCAGGTATTCCTCGAAATATCTCATGTCACAGATTTTGAGAGCATAGATATTCGATTTTGCCGTTTCTTTGGCTTTTTCACTCAGATTTGAAAGATCTCCACAGAACTGATCGTACAGGGGTACTGCAAAATCATACGGAGATTTTGAAGTCTTGATTTCTTCCAGCCACTCTTTTCCTCTGGCTGTCTCTTTGAAAGAGAAGTAATACTTCTTTGCCACTCCGGTGAGAGTAGTTTCAAAGTACATCTGAAGATCAGGAGCTTCAAATTTTCCAAGGGTAAGAGCAGAGGCCATCATCAAGCTGTCTACCCATTAGTCAAGAGTTTTTCTCTTGCCTAGAGCTTTATCCAGATCTAGCCAAATTCCATAGTTGGAAATTGGTACTCTGGGTATCTTGTCATCTGGGACAAATCTTTGAGAATTTCTTTCTCCATTTCTGCCCGTAGGGGCCTTCTGTATAGGGAGCTTGATCTTTCCCTTTTCTCGACTGATGGAAGTTCTGGAGCTTTCTCCTTCTTCCATTTCAATATCTTGATATGGAAAAACTTTCCTCGTCTTTCTGATTTTGAATTCTTTCATTTCTTCGATTAGTTTTTCTAATCGATCAGGATTTTCACAATTCTCAGCTTCTTCATAAAGCTCATAGAGCCTCTCAGCTCTGAACATCTGGACTGGTCTGTTTAGATCAGCTTCCAGTTCTTCTTCAGTAATAGGATCTTCAATAGTGGATTTTGTACCACTGACACTAGCTTCTCTAGTGTTGTAGCTTCTTCTAAGAAGATTTCGGTTTATCCTGAGATTCTCAGGACCGACATCACTTTTTCTGTGATTGTCAAAATTTAGACTGATTTCTCCAGTCTTTCTACTTTCATAGATTTTAGCTTTTGCATTTTCTGCTGGTAGCTTCGGACCAGATAATTTCCATTCAATAGGAAAAGTTACCTCATTCCAAGTAACCTTGTGAATCTGTTGTGAATGGTTCTTCTAACTGGTGAGGAATCCAGTAGTAAGACCAGGGATGTTGGAAATCCGTGTCTTTGGCTCTACTGTGGTGCTCATCAGTTTATAGTATATTCTGTATACTATCGCCAATTCTTGCATATCATTTTTCATTGATATGCCATCTGTCTTGACTCTCAGTCGGAGACAGTGGGCTGCATCATTCAAGCTGGTTGAGAAGTTGGGGAAGCAGTTGAAATATGCCCCACTTGATTGCACATAGTTGCTTCTAGAGTTCCCAGCAAACTAGCTTGAAAGTCTGTCAGTCTGTTGTCTTGCAGGACATATAGGACTGAGCAGTTGATGTCTTCTCTTGCCAAAAGCTTTATGCCGACTTGGACTGCTCCAATATGCATAAATTGATACTTCTTTGCTTGTGCTCTGGCAACTTCGGCTGGAGTGATCATCAGGAGATCTGTCTCTCCAGTTGTTGAGGGGGTTGTGAATTCCAATAATTTGAAGTGATGGCTGTCCATCATGTCAAATGTTCCCCTTTTGTAGATCTGCTTGAAATCTAGCTTTGGAATTGAGGCGTTTTTTACCTCATGCTCGATTTCATTGTATTCGAATTCTTCAGCATTTAGGAGTTGAACTCCTTTCTTTTTCCCGAAGATGCTCATCATTTTGACATCTCGAGTTTCTTTCGGATTTTCATACCGAATACTAGTAGAACTAGTTGAAGGATCCAGAAAAATCATGTTTGGAACAAGATTCTTGTCTGGCCTTTCTAATGGTTTGAATCCATTAACTTTCTTTTTTACTGTAGGCACTTTCTTGTCCTTCAGTATATTCTTCATAGAATCCAGCGTTTTTTGCTGTTCATTGATTTTTCTACTGACGACTGTCAGCTTTTCTTCTTCCGTTTTTGGAAGTTCCTTGATATAATCCAGTTTGTTTTCCAATCTTTCCAATTGGTGGATTATAGCAGGTAATTTTTCTAGATGAGTTTGACATCTAGATAATTCTAGTAACAGCTTCTGATATTTCTCATCAGAAGATTTCAGTAGAGAATTTATTTTCTCTAATAACAATTCTGACATTGTCCCCATGAGGGGGGGTTCCCCTTTGAGCTATTTTACAGCTCTGATACCAGTGAGGTGCGGATCTAACCAATGCTCAAATAATCAAGAGGTTTTTGTTCCTCTTCAAGAACATATCTTTCTTTTTGCAATTCTTTGCCAGTATTTTTACAAATAGAAACTAACTCAAGTCTGTCAATGATCGAAATTATGAATAGTAAATCGTACTGTTTACCTTTGAATTTAGAGGATGACTGTCAACTTCATATATATTCAAATAAAACTCTGATGGGCCCACCACGTTTCTAAAACCTTTATATAACAATAAAATAGATAGTAAAAACTGTATGAAAGGGACAGATGTATATGCAGATTCTGATGACAGCAAAGAAAATTGCTAGAGAAAGGAATACAGGGTACTAATGGTAGGGATTTTGAAAAGATGGGTAGGTAGGAAAGAAAATGAGAAAAGGTTGTGTAAGGGGGAACAAAAATAATACACTGGGGTGTATGAGAAGTATTTTCCCGGATTTGGAGTGTATGAGCATTAACCCATAATGTAAACGGTAGTATATGTACTTCCAAGGTTGTCCAAAAAAGAGAGAGAAAGGTATATGTACTTCCAAATCTTTTCTTTGAATTGGTTTATTTCTCTCGAGTTTAATCAGCGTGTCAATAATTGATAGTAGACTTTAGTGCACACTAATTAATCACACAGATTAAGGCTTGCGTGTGTTCTATTTCTTAATTATTGTTCTTTTTTTCTTGTCAATTACTTTATCTTTCTGTTTGGAGACGGTCTACCATTAACTGTCGTTTTCCAAATTTGGCAAATTCACTCATCTTACTATTTCTATCTATTTGTCACAGGAAAACTTGCTACCCAAGATAAAATTAAAGATTGAAATTAGGATTGTGTATAAAATGTGCAATTGAGAGCTAGATGACAATCTTCGTTCGGAAACAGAATCAGGTTCCATTATATATAAATCAATGACAACTCTTCGTCAAGCTAGAGGGATTAAAAAGAATCCATCCTAATACAAATCAAAACACAAAACATACTGCAAAAACACAGATAGTCCTAGAGAAAAAAAAAAAAAAAAAACAAACTAGCTAAAATACGAAACAAAAGAAAAACATCTACACCTTTCCAACCCTGAGATAGGAGGGCGGAACAAGATGAGAAAATTATTCAAAGCAAAAAAACAAAAGAAACACAGACCTACACAATCCCAAGCAAGCAACTGGAATGGAGCATTGATGCCTAAGATCTCAAATGGTGTACATCTACGCAACCATCCCAGCGACAGCTTCACCAGGGACAATGTTGGACTGCAACCCTAACCCTCTTGGGATAGGGTGTCCTTCTCCATAACCTCCTCAACGGGCTCACTACATCCGAAGTAGGTGCAGGCTTAGGTTTATTCCGGCGACCACGGGCCTACCCTTCTTTGAAATCTTCCCATCAGTAACAGTAACCTCAACTAAGCCATCAGCAAGCTTCATGCGTTTCCCGTCCTCTACCCAATCCTCCTCACGAAGCCGTCACACACCCAACACTTTAGATGGGTGTCCAAATGAAAACAGACCACAACCCTCAGACCCAAATAGCCCAACAGACGGCCCACTAGCCCTTTCCTTGGTCAACCCAGACCCAACAGTAAACCCTACTTCATAATCAGGTTTCCCGTCGAGGAACTCGGAGGAGCCAAGGAGAGCACCGAACCCAGTTTCGCCTCCACCTGCACAGCCATGCCTGCAACCGGTCCACCTCCAAATTCTGGCACGACAGACCCAGAAACCACGACCTCCTTTAACCCAAGTAAAGTTTTCGGCGTAGTAGCTCCAAAAGGAGACATCTCTGCATCGATCTCGACCTCCCCAATAGCAAACCTTTTCCGCAGTAGTTTCCGGTATGAGTGAAGAAGCCGCACCCTTCAGATGCCATGGCACTTTTCATACTAGAACTGAAGCACCACCGTCAAATCCAACGAGAAGCAAAACTCAAGCATAGCCCAGACCTGCCGGCGAACGTCATGGATCAGCCGAATTCACTGGACCGCATCCCTCCTCTGCAACGCAATTTGGTCAGCCTTAACAAAAGTTCTCAAAACGTTGCCAATCCGGGTTAAAGCCTAATCATTGCGCATGGAAACTCTCAGACCCTTCACAACCACCCAAACCTCCAAGAACTGCAGAGGGGTCTCCGGCAGAGCGCTAACCCCATCGTAATCCCCCAATAACAGCATCGAGTTACTGTAGTACCAAGGGCCACCATGAAGAACCTGGTATTTCACCTCCTGTTCCTTGAATTGGAACACGAAAATCCCCCTCCCCTCCTCACGGATCAAAACCCTCTCCTTCAACCACCATATCCAGGAAATCACCACAAAAAATGGCTGAATGATCACGGTTTCTTGGTAAGCAAACTGCCATAGAAGTAAAAGAAAGGGTCGTGGATCAAATCTCCGCCCCCAACAAGGCTTACTACGACCGCATCCGACAAGGCAAGAGTCGCCATCCCATCTTCCGCCGCCATCTCTACCCAAATCTCGATCAATTTTTTGGCTAGGGAGAAAACCCCAGCAAAACAAAAGTCGACTTAGTTATGGAGTAATTCAGAAATGTTTGTTAGTTGAACAATAATATAGAAATATGGGTCACTAGATTATCTCTGCCTTTTAAAATTAGTGCTAGGGTTTTCTTTTAATTTCTTTTGCATTGAATCATAAAACTGCTTGAGATGCCTGACCAAACAAGCAATATGTCCTCCTCAAACAATACAAGACAAGAAACACAATCACATCTAAGTACTATTAAATCGAAGAAAGTCAAGAGTGAATTTCAACTCTATTCACTCTTGAAAATCAATCATTTAGAGTTGGCTCAAATTTGAATTTTCACACAACTAAAGGAAAAAGAATCCGGATTTTTATAATAGTATCTGATATGTTGAAGGCCAACACATAGAACAATATTACTTAAATTTATGTATTTATTTAGGGTGGTGCTATTCATACACTAATTTTCTCTATTCACGCACGCCCTCTATTTTCCTATTACTTTAATTCAATTTGTTCTACAAATTACCCTAACTACTCTTCCTTGTAATTATGTTTCTTTTTCTTTTTTCATTTTTCTATTTGGCAAGTCAATCATGAATCAAATATCATTATACAATAAATCAATTTTTTTTACCTATATAAATGAAGGAAAATATTACGTTCATTAAGTGGAATGACCTGTATTATTAGACAAGGAATATGTTTCCCAGGTAATTACGTTCATCAATCTAAATTACAGAGTTTGTCCTCATACAAGTAGGAGGGGTAAGAAACATGTTTTACTCCTTTGTTGTCTCGGGTTCTAATATTGCACCTAGCATATTTGAGTTTCTAGTCTCTTATAGATTGACAATAATCCATTTTCAAATGCAGTTTGCAAATTTGGGAAATTTCTGGGTACAAAAAAAAAAAATATAGTTCAAAATTAATTGTTTGAATAGGACCGACCTGAGGAGCTAGACAAATGCAGACACACGCATAATCAATGGTATGAAACTCTTAATATAATGTATTTTAGATAACTGTATTGAAAGAACACTGGCCCATAAATAAAAAATTCAACATTAGGCTGGAAAAAAAAATACTAGACTTTGGAACATTATTTCCAGTATGTAACAAGTAGATCCTATGCAATAATATCTCAAATGTTGTAAAATAGCATAGTACACTGATCAACATGGAATCAAAGCATCTTATAGTCAACTAGCCATAAAGCCACGGCCATATATACATAGTGATGAGTATGTGATTGCTAATCTCTCAATCAAAAATAATATGAATATATTATGCAAGGCCAGATTAATTTCAGTTTAGTACCTTGTGGTTTGGGGGTAACATCATGTCAGTCTCTGCTCTTTCAATTTGATCAGCAACACCCATGTGCTTTCAATTTCAATCAGCCGTGCCCAAATTTTACTGTTCCGTCCAATTTGAACGTTAACTTTGACTGGATTGACAAAGTAAAATTTGGACGGAACAGTAAAATTTGGGCACGGCTGATTGAAATTGAAAGCACAGGGGTGTGCTGATCAAATTGAAAGAGCAGGGACTGACATGATGTTACCCCCAAACCACAGGGTACTAAATTGAAATTTATCCTTAATCAAATTATGATCGAACATAGTGAAGAATGTTAGTCAGCATCTTGTAAATCATGTAGAATGATTCCCTAAGCAAAATTTCATGATAGCACTGGTACTTGATACTGCAACACTATAGTTACTCTGGTTTGCAATATCCTAAGGAATCTCAAGAGAGAAGACTCTGGAATCTCTATTTCATTTTTTTTGAATAAGCCTTCCTTACTATCGGAAAGATCCCTAAGGAGGGTATCCCAAAGGGTTCCTAAGCCGAACGACTAATCCACACACCCCCCCCGACGCCTATGAAAGGCTCAAAGCATGCATTGCAGCATGGTGCCTGTCCACATTTGATAATCCCGCAATTACAAAGTGCCGCCCCCAGCATTCGAACCCATGACGTAGGTCCATATCCTGAGTTACCCGTGGTGAGACCTATTGCATCCACTGAACCACTTGCCGTGCTTAAAACGGAATCTCAAGAGAGAAGATTATGGAATTTCTATTTCTAATATCAAAATAACAAGGAAAAATCATCTCCCAAAGTTAAGTTTACAATAGCAGAAGAAAACTACATGATCGAGAAAATACATCAACACTTAGATCAGAACTTGCATCTAAAGAAAATACAATAGCACTTCAGGCAAAAGATTATTGTTACGTAATGGCACCATGAATCTACAACAAAACATAAACAAAAAAAACATAATGTTGGTCAATCAACTCAAGTCAAAACCATGATTAACACGCTACCCATTCCAAAATCAAACTAAGACGAATAGAATGCACAAATTTAAAGCACATAGATACACCAAATCGACAAGAAAATGACCGAGAGCAATGGATTGAAATACACCAAATAATTTGAGTTAGAATCATACCAGAAATAATGGATTCAATGGGTTCGAAGGATCACTAAATTCATATTTTTCTTCTATATCTCCATTGCAAATCAGATGTAAAATTTTCTCTAAAGATGAGTCTAAAATTGCTTGTTCTGCCATAATTTAACTTCAAAGCATTACATTAGAGAGATAGAATGACTATGCTAGAGAAGGTTTTTTATGGAAAAGAAAAGAAGAAATCACAAAGAGCTTTGAAGTCCTCGTCTGCGGGAAATTTTAAATACACACCCCAAACTACTTAATACACATCCATATTATTTTATATTTCAAATCAGATTTTATAGGTAGATTAAATGACCAAAATAGACATATATATATTAGAAGAAAAATAATAATAATAATCATCATATCTTCCTTATATGATTCTATAATTATAAACACAATAAATTTCTATACATGCATCCTCATTTAAAACAAGAATAAAGTTACAAACCATCTAATTTAAATTTTCCTTAAATAAATTGCAATTAAATGGGGTGAGAAACCATATCATTTACAAAATCAATGGCATTAAATGTTTTTAAAACAAATCGCTTTACTCCAACTTTTAGTTTTTTTTTTTTTCTAAAAGTTATGATTAGTCAATTTATTATCTAATATAAAAAAAAATCACAGGTATAAATTTTTTTAATTATTAATTTGTTTGACCATCTAATGACAATTTCGTAGTTCCGCCATTGTGGAGAAACTACTGATACAGTCTTGGTTGAATGTTCGACTCAAAATTTTATACTTGATCAATATGGTGTTTGGAGGATGAAAACTTAAATAATACAAAACCTATTTCTAAGCATCTATTTGAAGGGAACAATAATAATTCCTTATGGATTTCTCAATAACTAACACAAGTAATTAATATGGTCAATTATAAAATACTAATATGCTAATATATACTAAATTACTAATCAAATTAAATAGTAGCCTTAATGTAGTTAAATAATAGTGTATTTCATGGTTTTTTGGGTTAAGGATATTTTAGGTAATTTGGGTTGTGTATTTAGTAAAATATTAGAATGAGTAATTAAATGGTTGGTTATTGAGTAAGGAGTGTGTATTAAGTAATTAGGAGTGTGTATTTAAAACTTCTCCTCGTCTGCGGGAAAACAAGACTTTATGATTTGGGGATGATTAACTTGCCAAATAAAAAAAAGAGTTAGTTACATATAAGTGCGTTTTTTAATGTTTTTTTAGTCATAAGGCCACCAACTAATTTTTTTTTCCCTCATAAGGCCACTAGATTAAAAATTGAGTTATATTTTGGATATAAAAACCAACATATTTACATAAATGCCACTAGAGTAAAAAGTTAATAACCATTCTCTCTCTCCTCTCTGGTGAGGTTTCCAGCCAACTCCGACGAGTCTCCGGTCAACTTCCAGCAAACTCTGGCGACCACAAAAGCTACTGTGACTAGCAACAAAAACAAGTCTAATGAGATTTATGGCAACCTCCGGCGAAGTCATAAAAGCTACTATTATTTAGGGGTGGGTTCGGTTCCGAGCCTAAACCGAAAACCGAACCGAAATGACATTCGGTGCGGTTTTTGTGTTTTGGAATGTTGGCACCGAAAACCGAACCGAACCAAACGGTTCGGGTCGGTTCGGCCCAGTTCGGTTTTTTTTTTTTTTTTTTTTTTTTAACAGATTTTTACCTAATATACTCCTTTGGTATTGTAACTCAAGAAGTTTTTGTTTCTACAAACCTGTAATTATAATCTATAACAAAAAGTTTACAAGTTTACTAATGCATGTTTTGTAATTCACTAGACAATAATCTCTAATTCGATACTCCATAGTCCATCAAATTCTAACATCAATATATGAAATTGTCAAAAAATATAGAGTCCAAAGTTTATAAAAGTCCATCATTACATCAACACTACATTATAGAGTCCAAAGTTTATAAAAGTCCATCATTATAAAAGTCCATCATTACATGAATGAGGGCAATAGCATAATCTCAAGCTCGGAAAGATGAAGTCTTCGACTTTGAAGGCTTCGACTTTGGAGGTAACATTCCGCTCCGACTACTCCCCACTGCAGCTCCACATGACATCTTAAGCATCTCTACATTAGTATAAGAGAATAATAAAAATAACATTAGAAAATAACAGCAGATTTTGATTGCCTCTTCATAATGTTTGCTACTGATCACTCCTACTCAAATTCAAGGAGTTGCAAACTGCAATTAGCTTACTGCATATATAAACAGTAATATATAGTCTAGTATAAAAATTGCAAAATCACATCAGAACATCACTATAGAACATGAATAAGAGTATGAAACTATGAAAAATCACATCAGAACATCACAGAGAAGAAAACAGACAACACATTTTCTTTATCCTCCATTCAACTCATGATTAACAGCCTAACTGATAGAGTAATTCTGTGGCTACCAAGAGAAAATAGAATAGAATAGTTCTGCAAACCCAGCAAAGCACTTTCTTTAAACATGAATTGTGATTTTGTTGTGTATACTACCGTATACTTATTGCCTTCCAGATACTCCCAAACATGTTTTTGGAACCCAGGAGATCCGGAGTTCACAGTTTTGTGAGAACCTACTGATCTGTATTCCTTGGTAGTAGCTAATATGTTAGTTGCAGTCTTGTCTCTTCGATTTTTCACTATAGTATTAGCTCAAAATTTCACCAGGCCGGGTATATTGCTTTTAAGGCTGGAACTACACAAATATCGCAATATACGCATTTCATAGCAAGACAGAATCTAGTCGAATCAGCACTGCCATCGATGGAAAAAACCAACAAAATGGGAGCTTAAAACAGACAACACATGTAACATGGAAGCTGATGATACTGAACAATTACACCACCGAATGACAAAGTACAAGAACTCATGTACACACAACACAGTCCTATCTGCTTCCAAAGGTTTCGAGCTGCAACTATGGATGCTAAAATCATGGACTACATATAACTTAAACGAGGAGATCAGCAAATCGACTCATGATTAACAGCCTAACTGCATGATGTTGAAAACCCAAATTTTGAAAACCCAAACCGAGTGTCCCAGTCACCTTGCCGGCGTAAAGAATCGGATGAGGGGACCGGAGGTGGAGGACCGGAGGTGGCTTGCTTGCTTGCTGCTGTGGAGGAGAACGATGGGTGTTAGTCGGTCTGAGAGACAGGTCGTTAGTCGCCGACTCGGTCTGAGAGAGAAAGGTCGCCGATCTGAGAGAGAGAGGTCGCCGATCTGAGAGAGTTAGAGGGTGGGTTGACTGGGTTAGAGTGCGAGCCTGAGGAGACTGAGGAGACTGAGGAGACTGAGAGTGCGAGCCGGAGACAGAGATCGCTAAGGAGACTGAGGAGCGACCGAGCGACGGAGCGAGAGGGAGGGTAAGGCGAGAGTGCGAGGGACCGAGGGTTAGGCGGAATAGGCGAGAGTGCGAGACCGAGAGGATTAGGTTTAGGAACTTTAGGGTAAGACTCGGTAAGTTAAACCCTATTCAAAAACGACGACGTTTTGAGGTTGCGGTGCTGTTTGCGGTTCGGTTTCTTCAGTGGCAAAACCGAAAACCGAACCGAACAGATTCGGTGCGGTGCGGTTTTTTCCAGTTCGGTGCGGTTTTTTTCTGCTGCGGTTCGGGTTTCGGTGCGGTTTTTTTCGGTTTTCGGTTTCGCGAACCCACCCCTACTATTATTAGCAATAAAGCTACTATCGCTAGCAACAAAATCTACGCTGGTGAGATTTCCGACAACCTCCTGCGAGGTCACAAAAGCTACTGTCACCAGCATCAAAAGCTACTCGACTAAGATTTCCAGCAACCTTCGGCGAGATCACAAAACCTACTGCCACCAGCAACAAAAGCTACTATCACCAACAAAAGTTACGCTCCCTAAAACCAAAAGCTACTATCCTTAACAACAAAAGCTACAGTTACTAATACTAAAAGCTACTCTCACTAACAACAAATATTACTGTCACCAATACAAGAAATGTACTCTCATCAGTAACAAAAGTTACCCTCAGTATCACCAAAAGTTACTCTCATCAATGCCAAAAGCCATAACCAAGCAGAACAAAAGCTACTCCCAAAGACTGAGAAAACTATTCTCAGATACTAACAAAGCTATGGAAATGTAAAAGATACAACCAAAATAAAAGTGCTACTACAATCGAGAAAAGAAATCATATTCAATAATACAAAAAGTATGTGGGGTTCAACAATGATATAACTATGTAAAAAGCTGCTCCCATAGTTGTGAAAATCTATTACAATAGTTGTATAAAACTATTGTCAATGTTGTAATGCTACTATCATTTTTCAATAGTGATGCCCACCATAGGCATAATTTTTCCACCTTCAGCACGAGACTTCATTTCCACATTTCTTGGTTAGCTTAATGATCTTTTGGTCAATGGAGGCTTCAATATCCAAATTCACATGATTTTCAAAGTCTATTACTACAAGTGCAAATGGGAAGAATTCTGCAAGAATAAAGATACAACAAAATATTAGTATTTGAAATAATAAAAACAACAATGTATTGCTGCGCCGCAAACATGACACTTTTTATCAACTAGATAATAAAAAATAAGCAATCTAAAAAGCTACTAACATACGTACAGAAAATTACTATCACACACACACAAAGCTACTGAACCAATAATAAAAAGTTATTGACATAGGTACAAAAAACACTATAAAATTAAAACATTTACAAAGCTACTAGACTAGTAATAAAAAGCTACTCATATAGGTACAAAAAACTACTATAACACATGTACCAAGCTACTGGAATAGTAATAAAAAGTTACTGACACAGATACTGATTGCACGAAACTAGCTGATTATACATGTTGATAGTGTAACACAAATTCCAAACAAGAAATGATAGAGATACTAAATCACAACAAGAATAAAATTGAATTTCATTCAAAATTATGCTTTTTCAATTTGATAGATTATTAGCTTCTAGTTTTGACATGAACGAAAACAGAATAACTGTCAAAAATGCATAGTAGGTTTGTTTGGCATCGGTAGTAGCTTTTCAGAAATATGCTAGTAGCATTTCAAATAGTATTAGTAGATTTTTTTTTCTTTTACAATATATCACTTATCTTAAAAAAAAAAAAAACACAAACAATAGCAATAGGTTTGTTTGACAGTAACAGTAACCTTTTAAAACTATTCAAGTAGCATTTTAAGAGAGTATTAGTATCTCAAACTCAATATACAAATTAAACTCAATAACCAATCACATAATTTCCTATCAAATCATTTCCATCTGTCAGTTTTGTAATGTCACCTCTCTAGCAACCAAAAAGTAAATGTTCCAAATGAGAAAGCAGACAATTGCCTATCATTATATAACATTGACATTAATTTGGTTACTCAGAAACCGTATAACTCTTGGTAACCTAGTAAATGGTCTTATATTGGTCCCCTTAGATTCAGGACTCTACAATAATGCTCCACACAAAGCATATCAACTCTTGATAATTTAAATCATAAAATCCCAACTTAGATTTCTCTACATTTACATTACCAGAAGCCAAAGTCCATAGACCATTTCACTGAAAACAGAAGAGATAAACTTGGATTGTAAAACCAAATCAAATCAACTAATTCGGATCTATTCAATCACCCACCAAAACAGTTTCATTCTACCGTCACATCAAAGAGATCAGAGTCAAACATAAAGAGACTACAGAATTCGCAAAATTCTCCCACATTACCCCAACATTAAAGAAAAGGATTAAATACTATTTAGTCCCTATACTTATAGGGTTTCATCGTTTCAGTCCCCGACCTTTGAATTTCACCTAAAAAGTCCCTCGACTCTCAATTTCCTCCCAATTCGTCCCTGCCGTTAATTTTCTGTCAATTTCTCTGTTAAGTTGCTGACGTGGCAGTCATTTTATGCTGAAATGTCTATTTTACCCTCAGTTAAAATAATTTCTGTTTTATTTTTATTTTTCTCTTTACTTCCTCTTCCATTCTCTCGCACTCTCTCACCTCCCAAACACCACCACCGGCCATCACCACCTCTTCCTCCTCTCTTCCTTCACCAACGAAAACGCCAACACCAACACCACCACCACCTCTTCCTCCTCTCTCACCTCCCAAACACCACCACCTCTTCCTCCTCTCTCACTTCCCAAATACCACCAGACACCAAACACTACCTCTTCCTCCTCTCCTCCTTCACCAACAGGAATGGCAACACGACCACCACCACCTCAGTCACCTCCCAAACACCAAACACCACCTCTTCCTACTCTCTTTCACCAACGCCAACACCACCACCACCACCACCTCCTCTTCCTCCTCTCCATTATCTCCTCCTCTCCTCCTTTACCAACTCCAACGCCACCCACCACCTCCACCATCTGCAAGAGAAGTAAAAATAAGCTGAACTCACGTTTATAATTTAATCGCAACCAAACTAGTAAATGATGCAACAATCATCTCAAATCTATAAATTGAAATACAATATCCCAAAGCTCTGAATCTAACCAAGAGCTTTGGCGTCAACTGAAAACCCTGATCACGAGCTCGCCCCATGCCACCGCATGGCATCATACCACGGGTCGGGTTACTGTCCAAAACCAAAACCAAAACCAAAACAAACACCTTCTTCACCAAACCCCAAATTCTCTATAGCCTCTCTCTGTTTGAAATTCAAACCTTACAATGAGGAAATGAGCCAAGAGAAAGACCCGGCAGGCGGCGAAGGAGGAGGCCGCCACCAAACCCAAAGCCACCGCCACAGGCTCCAAGAGATCAAGGCCTCGCAGCCTTAGCCAGAACCGGAATACGTAGAAGAGCAGAACAACCTTCAAATCTATGGAAGGCGGCGTTATCGGCTGGAGTCGATTTACCAATACGACTGGGATTTCTCAAATCTCGAGAAGGAATTTGAAGAAGGAGGGAAGTTTCATGGAATTGAGGAAGCCGCCATTTGTTTTTGATCGAGAAATGACGGGGGCTCTGGGGCTATGGCGGTGGAGGAGAGGATTCTTGGATCTGGGTGGATTAAGATCGGGTCAAATTGATCGACCCCGATCGAACACACATACTGGATTCTCTATTGGCGGCGACAAGCACAAAGTGTGCTTATTAGATGCAGATGACTTGGGTGGCTGGCTTAGCCATGGCAGATTGGGGTGATGGCGGAGATAAAAAGAATGGGAGAGAGAGCTGGAAGAAGAAGATGTAAAAAGAAAAAGAAAAAGAAAAAGAAAAAAAAAAGAGAGAAAAGAAAAAAATAAATTAAAAAAGAGTAAATAAGGGTATAATAGACATTTTAGCTTGAAATTAATGACACGTCAGCAAAATAAAGGGGTCTTTGACTGCAAGTTGACGGCAGGAATTAATTGGGAGTTCAGGGACTTTTTAGGTGAAATTCGAAGGTCAGGGGCTGAAACGATGAAACCCTATAAGTATAGGGAGTAAACAGTAATTAACTCTAAAGAAAAACTGCATAAATTTCAAGATTCAATTCAATCCTAATCCAAACCAAAAGGAAACGCAGAATTTCAAGGCGAGAGTTACCGGATTAGAGTAAGCGGATTCAAAATATCAATAGTCTCATTGACAAGTGCACCGGCGATGAGCCTAAGGCCAAAGTCTTGAGAGCCTGATCAAGCAGCGAGCTTGAACCACGATAACTTGTTGAATCTCTCAGAGCTCGTCGACTCGCCCACTACATGAAGATCACGATCGTTTGACTGTAACTTGAGCTTGAAGATCTCAATATTCGCGGAGGAGCTGAATGACAGATCCACCGCTCCCGCCATCGTCTCGACCTCCATGTACGGCGCGTCGCAAGACCGCCATCGACGCCGATCTGTTCACACAAAGCTAAACTATCAGAGAAATCGAGAAATATAGTTGGATGAATCTTGTGGAATTGGGAATCTGGCTTTGTCTAGGGTTTGGTTTTGAACCTGATCTCCCAAAGCATACTCCATGGTGCGCCAATGAAGACGCGCAATCGAACAATTGGAAGCCGGTAGAGACAGGATGGTGCGTCGCTGGAGACGCATGGGCCTTCCAGCAAAAAGTTGAGAGAGAGAGAGAGATCCGTTTTTGAAAAAATCAGGTCTATTGAAGAAAATAGAGAAAGAGAGTTGAGGGTAAAATAAGTATAGCATAAATAATAGCTGATGGTTTTGGCCCTAAAGTGGCCTTATGTGTATAAAAAAATTTAGGTGGCCTTATGACTAATATAAGTCTCAGAATGATACTTGTATGTCATTTTTTTATAAAAAAAAAAAAGTTAAAAGAAAAAGAATTAGAATTGCAAGGAAGGGTAGTCAAGGTAATTTGTAAAAAAAATTGAATTAAAGTAATAAAAAAATAGAGGGGGTGTGTGAATAGAAAAAATGGGTGTGTGGATAGCACCACCCTTTATTTAGTTACATATTTTCTATATAATTTTTGATTTGGCTAATTTTTTGCGCAAATCGATGATGTACAATTCTTAATTAGGGGTGTCACTTTCTACAAAATCGTTCGGATACTGATTAATACTTTATTTGTTTCTACTAAAAATATTGGAAATCCAGAAAAAATTAAGGTTTGGAGTTTCCGTTTTGGTAAACCCTATTACTAATTCAACCAATTAAATGGAAAAACTTTATCTCAATGTACAACACGAGTAAACAAAATATATTAAAAAAAAAAAAAGAGCGAGCTCTCCTCATTTTGTTTTTTTGTGTACTAGTGTACATATGAAGTTCACATAGTGTGTTTTGTTGTTTTTAAATTGAAAATTATGGATGTAAATATACTCGTTTACAATGTATTTTTGTTCGTATGTATATAGAATCGTACAAACCCAAATATGCGCAAAGCAATGGCTTTGCATAATCTACTCGTCGGAAGCCATCACTAGAAACACAAACCTGATGTTCAAAACGTACATTGGCTTCCCAAGTATGTTCATACGTACATAGAATCGTACAAACCCAAACCGTCAATTGTTCTCATTCTCACATGCAAAACGATAAAGAAAATAAAAAAAGAAACAGAAGAGGACAACTAGTTTATCCCCCCGAGTGGCATGCATCATGCGATCTCAGAAATAAAACATTTCAGCTTTGAAGTCTTATCGTCCAAACTGAGTAGCAAGAAAGAGCTTCGATCTTGTGGCGAGGAGCCGAGCAGAACAAAGAATAGTGGTGATGAGGAAAAGTTAAAAGCTTGAGTTTTCGATTAATTTGGGGGCCAGCGGTTATTAATGGGTGGTGCTGAGTTCATTAACTAGCGTGCTTGCGACAGAGAAATAATAAGGGAGCTAGTGTTATGGCGTCTACTCTGGAAGGACACAGTGCGTCGCGTCAAAATTTGGTTTCGTCTTTTCCTTGGTATTATTCGGGGTGAGAGAGAAACAAGCAAAAGCTGGAGAGAGAAGAAGACCTTATCGTTTGGAGGACGAGTGAGCAGCAGTAGTACTAGTACCGGTAGCTCCGCGCGAGAGACAGAAATTATTAACACATCTACACAAAAAAAGAAAAAAGAAAAAAAAAAAAAAGCAAAAGCAACCCAATCCTCTGTTTCCAGAGTCGGCAAAATCAAATCATCATCATCATCATCATTAGAGATTCAGTCTTTAGTTTCCAAGTCTCAGTCTTGTTGAGAGAATCTTTGCACATATATATGGTAATTACTCGCTGGTTGAAGGATTTGAATCGACATCCGGCGCGGTTTGGCCGTGTTCTTATTCTTGTAGGTTTTCACAAATGACATATTAAGAGAAAAAATGAATTACCGCGTCCCCGAATTCGAAATGGAGGGAGATTACTCACTTCCGGCCTCTTCTCCTCGCTCGAGAAAATCCACCATGTAAGTCCATATATAATTTTCTACTTTAATTTTCCGAACTGTAGTTCATCGAATTAGCTAACTGGTGTGTGTGATCGTTAGGCCAGAAGATGAGGTCATGGAACTGCTATGGCAGAACGGACAGGTGGTGATGCAGAGCCAAACCCAGAGGTCGGGACATAAGAAGTCCAAATACGACGCTGTTATTCCCGAACATACCAGACCTCCTGCAGCGCAACCGCCGCCGGTGAATCAACCTCAAAACCCGCAGCTGTTTATGCAGGAAGACGAAATGGCCGCCTGGCTACAGTGCCCTCTCGGGGACGACGATCCTTTCTGCGCCGAACTTCTTTATACCGATTCCAGAAACGCTCAATCCAGCAACACCGCCGCCAACCTTCCACCGATTTCTCCGCCGCCGCCGCCTCCCCCTCGGCTGCCGATCCATCCTCCGCCGCCGGCGCCCAGGAGGACCGAGCTCCCGAACTTCCTCCACTTCTCCAGGATGACCAACAACAATAAGTCTCGGTATGAATCCGCGGCGGTGGGGCCGTCGGGGTCGAAGAGCGTGGATTCGAGGTTCGACGCCTCCAGCAACAATGCTAGCGGCTGCGGAAGAGGACTCGCCGCCGCCGCTACGATGTCGTTCGGTGCCGCCGCCTCAGCCGGGAAAGACGCCGTGACGTGCGAGACGTCGCTGACGTCGTCTACCGGAGATTCCAGCGCGAGCGGCAGCCTAAGCGCCGAGCAGATGTCGAGTCAGAAGCCGCCGCCTCCGCCTCCTCCGCTGCCGGTGGAGGATCGGAAGCGCAAAGAGAGAGTGGCCGACGACGCCGAGTGTCAGAGCGAGGTGAGTACGTTACTCATTTTAGTATTAATTAATTAATTAAGTGCTTTAATGGTGATTAGTTAATTATGAGGCTATCTTAGTGTCCCAAAAATTCTCTATCCCCTTTCCCAAGGGGCGTGTTGTGCATTTGTTTGTTAGCTGGGTCTAGGCTAACACATGCGTAGGTGGTGACGTGGGTAAGCGTGAGCACACTGCACACCCAGTACCAAGTTAGCCCCACCCGCCGCTCCACCCTAGGCTAATAGCTATGTCCCAATACCTAGGGACCTAGGACGGACCCGTCACTTCAGTTCTAAGCCGTACACGTGTCGTCGGCGATGAAAGGGAAGTACGTGCAGCGTACGAGCGCATATTAAATTTTCAGGCAGAAAATTAAATGGAGGATGATGTGGGTCGCTGTGTATTTATAGTGTGTACGTTCACGGCAAATTAAAACTGACTGCTGCTTGTATTGTTTCCTGGTTCAAACAGGATGTGGAGTTTGAATCTGGGAGTGGAAAGAAGCAGACCCGGGGATCGAGTTCTACTAAGAGATCACGAGCTGCGGAGGTCCACAATCTCTCCGAAAGGGTTTGTAGTTTTGACTTGAATGATGATGAACTGTTGATTGATTGAACTAGTTCTTCACTTTATTTTGATTTTTATACTATCCAAATATTGAATATTGGATTGCCTGTGCAGAGACGTCGAGATAGGATCAATGAGAAGATGAGGTCTTTGCAAGAATTAATACCTCGTTGCAATAAGGTTGGCATTCATGTTCAATGAAAAGTAGAGTATTTTACGTGCCTTGGCATTTTTTTAATTTTTTTTTGGTTTGATGTGAAATAAAGGTTTCTTTGATCAGAATTTAACAGTGGTTTTTCTTTTTTTCCCTTCTTTATATCAGTCGGACAAAGCGTCAATGCTGGATGAAGCGATTGAGTATTTGAAATCACTTCAGTTGCAAGTACAGGTATGGTCTTGTTTTATTTTCATGTATCATGTAATATTCTGGGAATCGAGATTTATAACTCCCTCTTCACATGAACAATTGTTGGTCAAGTAAATCTGGGACTGGCAAATCAGCGGAGCAACCATATTAAATTATTTGACTACCAGTGGAAAGATCGGAGAGTCACATTTTTATATGAGCTCATGCATTATTCATGACAAATTCAGATTGTAACCAATTTTTGCAGATGATGTCCATGGGATGCAGCATGGTCCCTATGATGTTTCCTGGTGTTCAGCAGTATATGCCGATGGGAATGGGAATGGGAATGGGAATGGGCATGGGCATGGGCATGGGCATGGAAATGGGAATGAGTCGGCCTATGATGCCATTTCCGAATGTGTTAGCTGGTTCCACCATGCCAACAGCACCTGCAACAGCTCATATGGGACCGAGGTTGCCTTTGCCACCATTTCGAATGCAGACTATGCTTCCCAATGATCCTAGCAGAGTCCAAGCAACAAATCAGTCTGAACATATGTTAAACTCGCTTGGGACACAAAATCAGAACCAATCACGAGTAACAAATTTTGCGGATCCTTACCAGCAGTACTTCACTCCCCAGCAAATGCGGATGCAACTACAGCAGGTACGGGTATTGCATAACATAAATCCTTATGTAGAAGAAATGATTGTAAAAAAAAAAAAAATGTAATAACAGGCTTAAATGGGGTCACATTTTAAGATATGTTGAAGCGAAGATCGTTCTAATCCTTCTTTTGTTTAACAATTAACAGTACATCCTCTATCTCTTATGGGAAATTAACTGTTCTGTTGTCTCTAATAAAAATTAAAAATCCTACTTGAGCATGATTTTATCTTGTATTTATGGCTCCATTTCCCCTTACAGAATCAAGCCATGCCTCAGCCAAGTTCTAGCAAGCCGAGTTCCAGTATGGGACCTGAAAATCAAGAGAGTCATCAATGAGGTATGCCTTTGTCTTCTATCTTAGTTTCTTTCATATAAGTTGAAGTTTAGTGTGGTTCTATAGGCAGGGTAATATGAAAGTGTATAGAGGGTACTAGCTCTTTATAGTCCAGATGACTAGTTATTGCGTCAAATAGAAATACTTCTCAGTCCCAGAGAAACGCAGAATCTTATCAAGGGCCATCTTGTAGAAATTTTCTGGGTGGTTTACTGACTATCTCGTAGAAATTCTCTTAATGCTTATTGTAATATGGACTATCTCCTTGTTCGGAAATTGTTCGCTCATCTTCTTGTTGGAGATTGAATTGGATTGTAGGAAACTGTATATAAATTCAAAGGGGAATTGCACTGAAGATTTTTCACTCGTTTTGGAGATGCCTTTTTTCCAATAAGAAAAGGCAAACAAACTAATACTGTGTCAAGTGCCCTGAGGACTACTGCATTGTGTTTATGATGGTGGTTCAGAAATGTTGTGAAGGAAGCTGGGGTGATATGAACTGATGGTGAAACTTTTGTGCATTGCAGGTTCAAATTTTGGCGGATCGATCACAGAAGGCAGTTGCCTGCGAAGTTTTGTAGTCTTAAAGCTCTGAGAGTAGCTTTTTCTTGTCTTGGTAATGCCATGTAACAAAACTAACCTGTAATTATCACAACCCCATAGCAATATATTTTTTAGTGTTGTTGCTCCTTATGCGACTTATTTATTACTCAAAAGTTTTAGATATAGAATTATTGATCTCATATTTCATGGAAGTGCGGATTGCTGTTGAACTTATACAGTCCATCCAAAAGAGGTTGTGAAAGGAGGCGATCTTTTGGCTAAGCGTTTGTGGCAGTTAAAGAGGAAATCCTATCCGAGTCATTGTTTTTTTTTCACCTTCTATGTTTCGATTCTCTACTTCAAAGTTTACTGGATATGAATTTCACAGTAGAATGATCCATCAATAGGTAGAAGAAAACCAAATAGTGTCAACTACACCGAGAATGGTACGGGATTGTGGTTTCTGATGTCGTACAGTGATCAATGAGATGAACTGAAAGTTTTTCTTCAAATTACGATTGAAACATCGGGGTTGAGATGCCGACGAAGTTTCGTCCCCCAAGCTTTTTCACACACTTTAACCAACAAACTTTGGTCCGAAAGACATTTCCATACTTTTTCACTTCCATCGTAGCCTATACGTTGGTAAAAGTTTCTCATAAGAAAAAAAGGAAACGAATTGTTTGTCGGGAAACAAAAAGTAAAAATAAAAAGAATGCACCTTTGCAGAAGAATAATTCGTCGCACCACAAAAAAATTTAATACACCTTTGCCGGCTAATGTTTGTCGGTGAATGATGTAATAAAGGTTAACAGTTCATAGTGACATTGAAGTAGTTTAGTTCAAACTGACATTGCAAGTAGTTTAGTTATGAAGACTAACTAGAATGGATATTGCAAAGTTTGGTTGTCTTAGATTTAAACTTAATGTGACTGAATGTCCCTCAAGAACCTTTACATGGCTAGTTGAATACACATTGCAGTGTTGCACAATACCATAGTATAAGGCTATTAGCAAACACGTCGAGTAAATTTATCCTTAGATTGGGCACGAGAGAGGTAGAACGAAAAACTACTCCTGGTTGGTTATCCAGGATTAGAAGAGTAGGTGAAATTACATACAACACAAAACGACACTAATAAGCTTACAAGCAATTGAAGCCAAACTCGTTTGTATTGTTTGTAATGTATCATTTTTGCAAACAAGAGATGCAGATTCTTAAGCATTTTTGTATGATGCCTCACAGCGAAGCTGTTACACATTATACCTTACAATATCCATCAAGCCTGAAGACCCTATTCTTATTCTTCAGAAACAGATGGACGATGCAAAAAATACAAGACCAGGACCCACTCTATAGAATTTTATGCAATTACGCTAGTGTTTGTGGATAGTGGAGAGCTTTAAAATTGGGTCTCAAGTCCCTCTCAAAACTTGCTCTTGCCTATGACAGCCTGTAGTTATGGGTTGATGGTAGATAGGATCTGAAGACAGAAATTTCAAGTGGATTGATGATATGATCATATGGCAACCAAATACAGTTCACAAAAGCTTAAGAAGATGGGGCATTACCTTGTCAGTAAATATTCGAAACATCTCCACATCCATAGCTTTATCAAGTTCCTAATTGTAAGCAAAGAACATGATTAGCAAAAAATACAAGCGGAGAGTTTGAATCAACATCTTGTCTAAATGAGATAGAAATTTGACAATCACAGTACTCTGCTTTCATTAAAGTAAATGTCATTACTCACATTCTCTGCATCTGGGGAACAATCTATACTCTCAATGAGTCTTTGAAGACTTTCATCTTTCAAAGCATCGCAAATTTCACTGGAAGAAGCTGCAATAGCAAAAACAAGAGGGTCTGATAATTAGAAAGACGATCTTGTTAGTCCTGGATTCAAAACTAAAATTTTCTTATTAGCTGCCTAGTTCAACAATTTCTACATGCAGAAAAATTCAACCCAGCAACCAGAGGTCTTAAGAGGAGAAATTCACCATCAACCATGTGAACGTGGGAAAGGTGTCTGCTCTGAATGATGCATTACAACAACTTTGATGCAGAGTATGCGGAAAATTATTATAATCATGCTCACAACATTCATAGCAAATTGTTGCCAATGCTAAACCAAAACCACTAAAAAGATTTATTAACTGAAAAGACCAGCAGTTTAGCATCATCGGAAAAGTAAATGACTACATGTTAACAGCTACAGAAGAAACTTCAAGACAAAAATATTAAGTTTAAGAAAATTCCAGGGAAACGTGAGGAAAGATGACGAAATAACAAGAAAAACTTTCATAGAAATCATAACGCCATGGGTTAATGACAAAGTTTGGAATAAACAACAACATAATCCTTGCTGGTTTCTGTGAAATAAAATAACCCTTAATTCTAAAATTGGTTTCAAAACAGCCTTTTTCATTCTCCTATTCTGCCTATTAAGGCTTATAAGCATTAGTTTGCATTTTTCTTTTTAAGTCGGTAAGTTAAGTATTAAATTGAGTTGGAATGTCCATTGTTTAAACTTCAAAAGATTATAGCAATAAGGACATTAAGGTCTTAGCATGCACTATAAAAGGGTCGTCATTCTCATAGCTGAAACTTAGATCCCTCAAAAATATGTAAGCCCAGGGTTGCAATTTCCACCCAGTAGCCCATCTTGTGTAGACTTCCAAGCTATATAGATCCATACCTATAGCCTCTAGTTGCTGCCTTTCCAGCACGGCACTTGCTTCAGGAACAGTTATTGGCCTTTCGACCACTGATTCTGGAGCAGCAGCTGAAGAATAAGAAATAAGCATAACAGAACTGTCAAATCCCGCAGAGAAAATATGTCTCATGCAACTGCCATAAAAAACCTATTCAGCAGGAAGGAACAATAATCACTCACGAAGAAAATCAGATTTACTCTTTAAGAAGCTGTCTTTACTGATGTAGAATAACAGCCAGATATTAAGTCATAAATAAGCATTGTCAACAGAGCTCAAAAATGAAAACAGAAAGATTCCCTGCTAGTATTAATACTAAGATTATGAGTGCAAGAACAAGTTGTCCAAGTAAACCTCCTTATGTCAGAAATTCAGAACATTTCACTGAAAAACAAACATTCCTTCACTCTTACAAACCTGTGCAAACTTAAACAACAATTCAAGGTTGGATATTTCCTAATTTTCGACCCTTATTCTGAAATGAATCCATATCATCTTTTGTAATTCACATGAACAAAAACTACTATAAAGTTCCAGTTTGGCATATGAAAGCAGTTACATTGTCCAAGGGCATTGGAAAGTAAGGGACAGAATTCTTACTTGGTTTTTCCTCAGATGGCACTGGCAAAACAGATGCGCTTTCTGTGACATCCAATATATGAGCTCAAATTAGTCTCATTTCAATGCCAAAAGAGCAATCTTTGAAATTTCAGGATTAGGAATAGTAAGAACGCGGTCCAAGTATCATGTCTTTGTGTTTCACAAACATAATCAATTATACTTCTAAAAAAAACCATGTGATTACTGAGGTAGGATAACAACCAGATATCAAGACATAATTAAACATTGTAAAAAACAGCTCAAAAGTAAAAACATATAGGTTTCCTGCGAAGCCATGCACATGCCACTCAGATAATATCACTAAAAAGAACAGTTCTTTCAATTTTTTACAAAATCTGCAAATCGAAAAACAGGTTTAGTTATACAAAATTTCCTTAGTCTGATACACAAGGAAGGAATACCCATATGTGCTTATTGCAAAATGACTCAATCCCATACATGATTTTCTCTCTAATATCTTAAAATTAGGCAAATGGGTACAACTTAATTATACAAGTTCTTACCTCGTTTCTCCTCCGGCAAAACGCATGGGGTTTCTGCAACATTCAACACATAAGCTCAAAATGAGTCAAAACATTCAAACAACCGAAAATTTGGGGAAGAGCAAAAGCAGAGTGGGCATATACCTTTGTGTTTTTTGAAACAGGGAACAGAACAACTGCAAGAAAAGCAAAGATTTTTGTTTGGAGAGTCAGAAAGAGTAAGAATTGGAAAGGGTTTTTTTTTTTCTTTTTTCTTTTTTCTTTTTTTTCAGAAGGAAAAAAGCTGTCGAATTGCGGATTGCTTACTAAGGTGCACGGCATGAGGGACACTTGTACTTGGATTGAGCTTCGTTGCAGACTTGGCACAGTCGAGGACCCATTGGAGACCAACTCCAGCAGTCCAGCTCCTCAAATTTCTCTCAAGGAATGTTATGAGAGAAAGGACTAGTGTCCCGGGAACGCCGAAGCACTGCTTTAAAAGTTGCCAGGTAAAAGGATGAAACCAAATTAAATATTTTATTTTATTTTTTCATTTTTTTATGTAATTTATTTTTAAGCTAATTTCATATTACCTCCTTAACATTTACATGTTAAATCAGTTATGATTTTACATTTTTAATTTTATTATATGTACCCATGTGCTCTCAAATTTAATTAAACATGTCCAACAATTTATTTTTTTGTCAAATATTTTATAGATTGAAAATGTGGCTCTAATGAGCTTCCTTGTATGATGACAATTCACTAATGTAGTATGCAAAATTATATCGTATGTGACTAAAATTTCAAAATACATCACACAATAGTTGGTAAAAAAGCCAAGGATGATGAAATTAAAAGTGCAGAGGCACAAATAATTTAGAGTGTAACGATCAAGAAGGTAAAATGAAATTTGCCCTTTATTTTTCTATGGTTGGAAAACAATCCCACAACAATTTTCAATTTTTATCTTGTTATTTTTTTATTACTAGAAACTAGAAACTACTCCTATAACTATTACAAACAGAACAAATTGAGTCATTACAATTTTTCATAAATTGAATAAAGCAGACAATAGGGCAACAAGTATAAGGTGATCATTCGGCTGCATATCGTTACTAAAATAAAAAAAGACCAGAGGGAGATGATTTTGTTGTAATGATAAAGAGAAGACGTAATTGTTATGTATAATTTGTAAATTCCTTAACAAGAAATTATATAGATTTAAGTTGATATATGATCATTCGAATATGGAATGTCGTCAAGAACCGAAACAAGAACCTTCGAATGCAAAAGGTACAAACGACTCGAACTCGGAATAGAATCTTCAAATCAAAGCCTCTTGAAGAACACCACAAGGTTTTAATCCTTTGTTTTTTGTTTTCAAATTTTTCTTCGGGAATAAGTTTGGTCCTCGTGGTCACTATGTTTTTCTCATGAGGTCATATCACTATTGCGTATTGTGATGACGATTTTTAACCCAGACTTGAAAGTGTCCGATCACTTGTGTTCACTTGTCAAGAGACGAAAAGGGCTTGAGCACATGTAGTTTTCCATTTTATGTCCAAGCCATGACTGAAGTGGACATGCTAGCATCTGGCTTCAACCATTTTAGGCCTGCAGCTGGATTAGTAGCTATCTCTTGGTCTCATGGTGTTCTGAAGATTTTTTAGCTCTGTTGTTTGTTTCTTTTAATTCTAGAATGGTATGTACATATCTGTTGATCGGTTTTTGTGTTATGACTAAAAATAGATTAGTGTAAGGAATCTCGTGCATCTATACCATGCAACTTTCCAAGTCCTATGTGAGTGAGTTGATGACACTAAAGGAGAGGGAAGTTAGCTGCTTTGGGCTTTGCCCTCACGGTATTTTTAGGCTTTTACATCAAAACGTGTCTTATAATAGGAATGTGAGTTTGCACCAATGTTTTAAAAGGCTAAGGCGTAGCCGAGGCGTTTTCGGGAGAGCCTCAGTAAGGCGTTCGCCTTGAGGCGTAAGGCTTACGCCTTATGTATTAACGAGATTTATGTAAGTAAAGTTTCAGAACACAAAGGAGCACACATAAACCATTGAATTACAGAACTCATCAATCGAAAGGGTGATAAAAAAGCAAGTCATGCACCAGTACTGATATTCAAAATGCCTCTACTTAATTACTTATATCAACTCATATCTTAAACAGAACAACCAAGTAGATAGGGACTTCATAGCATAGTTTTTCTATGAACAGAACAACTAATTAGATGGAAATTGCTATATCATAAACAGAACAACATTGAATTGAATAGCCTCAGACCTACAGATGATATAGCCTCAGACCTACAGATTGAATAGCCTCAGACCTACAGATGATATAGCCTCAGACCTACAGATTGAATAGCCTCAGACCTACAGATGATATAGCCTCAGACCTACAGATTGAATAGCCTCATCTTTTGGTCTCTGTATCGGTTTAACAAAGTTGGAAACGAGTGCACACATATATAACCCACAGAGTTTATAGGAACACGATTAGAATGTAGTTACTAGTTACCTATACATAAATCACCCAAATAACCTACATATATAACCCAAGGTCACAGAACTGTCAACACCACTCCTATTCAAGAAAGACTCACAGAAACAAACCTCACAGCATCCAAGCCTCCTAAATATGAACCTTCCAGATGTAATTCCACTTCCAAGCCTCACCTCATAAGTTAAACAAAGATAAGCATATTAAAAGAAGATTTGTCTTTTGGGGTTAATCCTTAGATGCACCTGTCAACACCACTCTTACTGAAAAAAGTATTGAATGCTAAGAATTTTCAAAATAAACCTGAGTCAAGCGATAAACTTGGATTGGAACACAACATCATTTCAAACTCAAATATATGAAGAATCAAAATCAGATAAACTTCAATTGAAACAGAACTACAAAACATCAATTCGAACTCAAGTGAATATGGACCTTAATTCGAAACAAATTCAAAGATTCAAACCATAGAAATCGAATTCAAGACCATAAATGCTCATACCTTAAACTTTTCAAATCGAACTACAACTCTGAAAGTAAGAAAATTTCTTTCTCCAATTCTGCAAACAGCCTCCTTTACAGCGAAATCCTTGAGAAAACCAATGGGCTCTTGATCATTCTATCAAATTGCTGCTTTGGGAATTGGGATTTGAGAAGGAAGGAGACGGAGTTTTGATGGAGAAGGCTGAAGGAAACCAAAAATAACTTCAGCTCGTGAACCTATTGGAGTTTTAATTCACAAAAATCAAAACGACGTAGTTTTGGACTTTTGGTGTTGTAAAAAAAAAAACCTGGAGCGTCCGCCTTTAATGCCTCCGGACGCGTCCCCGCCTTGAACAGCGCCTTCGCCGCCTCTGCGCCTCGACAGCAAAACACACTCAATTTCTTAGACGCCTCGCGCCTTTAAAACATTGGTTTGCACCTATGAAAAACATTAGCTTCCTTCCTCCGGACAATGTGGGAGTGCATCCGGTAGTCTGTTAGTGCCTTCTGTAAGTTGTAAGCAGAATGGTTAATTGTACCGATCGTTGTTGAGTTATTGCTCGAAGGAATGTGCTTCAATGGAGAATATGAAGACGCTTATGCACGCATGTGGTATTTCCAAAGTTTATTTCGAACCTTAGAGCTCATGTCCAACAATTTATCATGAATGAGAATGAAATCTTATATCTTATTGAATTCGGGCCAGGATGGCTTACGGAATCGATTGAGCTGGACCATTGATTAATGAATGCTTAATTATAACTAGAAGTTCTCATGAACTTATTCATGAATGTAAAAACAATCTCTTGATGATCAATGAATAATTATTGCTTATCGATTAAGGTGGATTTGGACCATCTTGTGGTCTGTCTTTTGAATAACTCTTTTTCATTTTTTCTCTTGATTTTGATTTTTACGTTCACAAGGAATCGAAAGTGCAGTAAACCGTGTGCAATGTGATTGTAGTGCTTCTCCTTCTTTGAGAATTTTACGTCCAAAATCAGTTTCTAGAACATGATTTTGATTTTTACGTTCACAAGGAATCGAAAGTGCAGTAAACCGTGTGCAATGTGATTGTAGTGCTTCTCCTTCTTTGAGAATTTTACGTCCAAAATCAGTTTCTAGAACATGTGAAACAGTGAAAGTATGTCATTGGTATTTTTCCGTAAGTACCAAAAGGCGTTTTCTACAATTATTGTGGTTGTTGTGCTTTGTGACCTAGTCATCTTGTAAAAAGGGTAGCAGACGACTTGATCGATTGTCGTCTCCCTTCTATATTCTGTTTCATCATTTCATACTCACTTGAGTCACTTCCTGGAAATTCCGAGCTTATAAAATATGCTAGCGTAAGGAGCACTCCCGTAGAAAATATAGTCTTCCTTTCTTTTCTTTTCTTTTCTTTCGAGAATAGAAAATATAGTCTTCCTTTCTTTTCTTTTCTTTCGAGAATAGAAAATATAGTCTTCTTATATAAGTCAGTATAGGTAATCTGCATTTCAGAAAGCCTGGTTTATTTTGATCCCACCGTGTCGATCTTGTACTCTGATCGATCACCAACGTATATATAGGTAATATGAGTTTGCTCTTAACATTGAAATTTAGATTATGTTATCTAATCACTGAGTTTAATTTCTGATTTTGCTGCTGGTTTTTTATGTCCTTATCAAGAATTCAAGATGGCTGGAATCGGAGAGCTTGCTGCAGGGGGTGCAGTAGGACTAGCATTTTCTTTGCTGTATGAAGGCGTTAGCACACTTGTCATCAAATCTGAGCAGTTTAAACCCCTTCTCGAAGAGCTCATAGTCACGTTAGACTACTTAAAACCACTGATCAAACAGATAGGAGCTGGTAACAGGGAACTGGATCACCCAAATGAAAAGGTATATTTTGAGAACCAAATGGAGAAGGGCAAGAGGCTCATTGACAAGTTGTCCACAGTTGGTAGTTGGAATTTGCTCAAGCCTTATTACAGCAATAAGCTTGTTGAATTGGATAGGTCTCTCAGCAAGATGTTGCTGAATCTAATACCGCAGGGAGTAAGGGATGGACAAGATATATTGGTTATGGTAAGGTCTATAGAGCACAAGTTGACCCAAATGGAGCTGCATGGTCAGGCACAAAATCAAAATGCACTTGGTGGTGGTGAAACTAGAGCTACAGCACCTTATCCACCATCTTCCCCAATTGGATTGGATAAGCCTTTAAGGGAATTGAAGATCAAGCTTCTTAACGATGATCGAGTTTCAATGCTTTCGGTCACTGCTCCTGGAGGGTCTGGAAAAACCACTTTGGCCCAAATGTTTTGTCATGATCAGAAAGTCAAAGGTATCAAGACTACAAACTTAACATCATTTTTAGGCCAGTCAATTTGACATCATCAAAGTTCATATATTTCTGTATACATCTTAATATTACTTTCTCATATTCATTAATTCTATTTGTAGTAGATAAGTTCAGCAACAGGATCTTCTTTGCAACTGTTTCGAACAAACCCAACTTAGATTGGCTGCAAACATCTCTGCAGCAATTTCTAAAGGAAGTAGAAGAAAATGATGCACTGTTGGTCCTGGATGATGTATGGCCCGACTCATCAGGAGCCCTTCTTGAAGAGTTATATCAACTCAGCGAAGGATCAAGTTGCAAGACTCTAGTCACATCAAGATCTTTTCCAAAATATGGTTCACATTATACTTTAGATCCATTGACAAATGATGAGGCAATGACTCTTCTCAAGAATTCTACATCCCTGGATCATTCCTCTGGTACTTTAGATGAACTTCTGAAACAGGTGATTAGTTTCTTATCTTACAATTCAAAACTTCAATATATATGCTACTTAAAGCGGGAATTCACATCTTATGGTAAAAGCATATCTGCAAATAATAATAGATTCATCTATCGTAAAACTAACCTTAGAATAAGAAAAAAAAGTAGACTACTGCTTGTGTATAACATTTGCTCAACTTTCATGAAGCCATTTTGATGAGGATTAAATTATGAGAACCTTCAACTTTTGGTTAGCAACTCGAACACTAATCAATTTCATTTTGGAAAAATTTACTGCAGATAGTAAAGTACTGTAAGAGATCTCCACTTGCCATTACGGTGGTTGGAAAATCACTTGTCAAGGGTAGTATAGAGATTTGGAAAGAAAAAGTAAAAGAATGGTCGAAAAGTCCTTCTATTCTTGATGAGTATGATATTTTGCGTCTCCGCCTCCAAACCAGCTTAGATGTTTTATGTGAAAATGAGCCTCTCCTCAAGGAATGTTTCATAGACCTTGCTTCATTTCCCGAAGACGGAAGAATCCCTGCTGGTGTGCTCATTGATATGTGGTCAGAGCTACATGGGCTACATGAAGATGCTATGTCTATTGCAAAACTGCAACACCTCAACAATCATAATCTGGCCAAAATTGTTGTCATAAGGTATGCATACTTGTATGATTCTCTTGTCTGGTGTATACATATTTTCAATGTCTTTATTTCCGGTATATAGTTGTGTACATGACTAAATTCTACTAGCACGTAACTAGATATTATGTATATTGAAGAGATTTCTCAATTCTAAGAAACTTGATTAAGTTTAAAAAATAACCAGCAAGGAGAACGGGTATGTGGATCGCTGCTACAGTGAGCAGTTTGTTACGCAGCATGATATGCTTAGAGAGCTGGCATTGCATCAGATCCGTCAGGACCCGGTAGGAGAGAGCAAAAGACTAATTATAGACATATGTGGAGGTGTTCTTCCGAAACGGTGGACACAAAAGAAGGTAGACATATGTGGAGGTGTTCTTCCGAAACGGTGGACACAAAAGAAGGATAAGCTTAAGGAAACTCGCTTGTTATCTATATCAACTGGTAGTCCCATCTTTCTTTTTATTAACAATTACATGCATATCAACACATGCACAGGAGCAATAAACACCCTACATAAATACTAATTAAGGCCCGTTATAGTGCTTTCAATGCATTCATTTATCCTTTCACTCACATGGTATAATGTGTTGCTTGCAGATGGAGAGTTCTCATCAAAATGGGACCACATGCATCTACCAAAAGCTGAGGTTCTGATTCTGAATTTTCAGACAAAGAACTATACCTTGCCCAAGTTCAATAGCAAAATGTCCAAGGCATTGAAGGTTCTAATAGTCAGAAATAATGGTTTATCACCTGCAGAATTAACTAACTTAGACATATTGAGTTCTTTACCTAACCTGAAGAGAGTCAGATTAGAGCGCATTTCCATTTCTTCCAGAAGCTTGACCAAAAAGAAGAAGTTGAAAAGTCTGGAGAAGATATCTCTGTTCATGTGCAACATTGGTCGACTTTCTAGCAACATGTCCATCCGATTTTTTGAGGCATTGCCAAATCTAGTGGAGATAAACATTGACTATTGCAATGATTTGGAGGAATTGCCTGCTGATCTCTGTGGTCTTAAGTACCTGAAGAGGCTCGTTATCACCAACTGTCATAACCTATCTGCCTTGCCTGGAGAGATTGGAAAGCTGAGCAAGTTAGAAGTCCTAAGGCTACGGTCTTGCACAATGCTGGAAACTTTACAGGACTCGATTACGAACTTCAAGAACTTAACCTTTCTCGACATATCTGATTGCTTCAGCATTAAGGAGTTGCCTGAAGACATTGGTCAGCTGAGCAAATTAAAGACGATCAACATGAGACAGTGCACCAGATTGCAGGGGTTACCTACATCAATCTGGGATCTTGAGAATATATTAGAGGAAGTGATATGTGATGAAGAGACAGAAGAGTTATGGGAACCTTTCAAAATGATCAAGGACTTGCGCATAACAATGGTCAAAGAAGAATTCAACCTACGTTGGCTTCATGGTGATTGATCTTGATCTTGAGCCATCTCAGTTTGGTTGTAATGTCCTGTTGAGAATATGATCCCACATGCAAAAATGAGGATCTTGCCCAAGAGTTTGTAAGGATTTGGATCAACTTCAGTTGGTTTTGGTTGTGAAGTTTCATCATTTGTTTTTTGGCAAAAATAATCTGGAGTGATGTTTGCGTGATGTTTCATTTTCGATCTAGTTTGGGAGTTTTCATATAAATGTTCCTGGAATAGTTATTTCTTTCTTTTCTGGTGAGATTTGTATGGCAAGAGCTAGAAAATTCAACTCTGGGTTTCCGATGAGATTAGGAATGAGCTTTCAACAGTTCAGTACATGCACACCACAAATGAAATTTGGAATTTTCTCTTCACTACTTTGAGTTCCTGGAATAGTTTCTCTTCACCGCTAGTTCATAACAGTGATAGATTCAAAATGTTAAAAGTTGAAAAATAAAACAGTGGTGACAGATTAAGGAGAACTGATCTACCCCTGCAATGAGCTACAAATGAGACTAGGAATTTCCCCTCATGTGAATTTAGTTGCCAACATAAATCCACATGTATTTAAGACGTGTTCCAGCTATAAGGCATACGTGAAGAATTTGAACAAGTAGAAAATGTGTCTTCGAATCTCCCAATGACCTTTTCAAAACCATGAATTTCAATGTAAGCATTGCACTCCATCAGAAGTGACAGGATAAGCTAGCATATATTTGAAATTGAAGTTGACGTAACAGCACTCAAGGATGCATCATTAAACATTCGAATTCAAAAGCACAAGCAACTTTGAAAAAGTTTAATATTCTAATCCACATCACGAACAGAAAGGGATGTCGATGTATCCTTGAAAGTACATGGTCCAGGCACTCTTCACATGTAGAGTCCTTCTGGAACACCTTCCTTCTTCTTGAACATAACCTTCTCCTTGGCCTTCTTGAAGTCTGCATGTGTCACCTGATGCCCAGAAAATAAACATAGAAAACACAAGTCAATTCCAATAGATAAGCAATGTATGTTAAATGACATATAGGGTACATAAAGTTTCAGGTATTAAAAAGGTGAAGCTACCTTCATTCGGCGCTCTCTCAATGCAAGCAGACCAGCTTCGGTACATATAGCCTTTATATCAGCCCCAGAGAACTCATCTTTAGTCATGACGAATTCTTCTAGGTTAACATCGTCAGCCAATGTCATCCTTGATGTGTGAATCTACAATCAATAAATCCCAGATTGTGTAAGTCACCGGAGTAAAAACCTTTGCACAATCAAAACACAATGCTGTTTTCATATATATACATGGTTGTCAGTTTTTCAAGCCTACCTGGAAGATGCGCCTCCTTGTTTTGATATCTGGAAGCGGAAATTCAATCTTTCTATCGATTCGTCCTGGTCGAAGCAAGGCTGGGTCAAGACTTTCAATTCTGTTTGTTGCAAGAATCACCTTGACATCACCTCTTGAGTCAAAGCCATCCAATTGGTTCAGTAACTCCAACATGGTCCTCTGTATTTCCCGTTCACCACCTGAATGGGCATCGTACCTGCAGACATATGAATAATCATAAACATTTTATTATCACTAATCTGCAATCCTCTCAACAATTTTTGGTGGCTCACCTCTTTGTACCAACTGCATCAATTTCATCAATGAAGACAATCGAGGGTGAGAGGTCATCAGCAACCCTGAAGAGCTCCCTCACTAACTTGGGACCATCTCCCAGATACTTTTGAATCAATTCACTACCAACAACACGCAAGAAAGTTGCTGATGTTGAGTTAGCCACAGCCTGAAAAGTAGATGAAACTTGCTTAAAAGCTGAAGCCATATTTTGACAATAAGCGTGTAGGTACAACAATTATTATAGAAAGAAACTATGTGGGGAAAATGTCATATTAATATGCACAACTGGAACAGCACAGCACTCAACTACACAGGTTTTGCAAAATATATTGTGTTCAGGTTTAGTGATTGCAGAGAAAAGCTGAGCTCACAAACACATGCACTGGCAAACCAGCAACAGAAGATAGCTTCCTTGCTTAAAATATATGGAACTAATGAATCTACAGTATAGCAGGATTGCTACAGGAAGAAAAATAACAGTTTGATGATATTGACACCCCAAAAGTGACAACCACATCTCTCCATATGAAAAATGATATATAATGGAAACCAACATGGAAAAGGGAGGACTTAGCTACTCGCCATTCATGCAGAAAGAGGACATCAAAGAAGCAATTATGCAAGCAGTTTCTTTATAGCATGTATACAGAAGGTGAATTTGTATGCTGTGGCTTAGTGGGAAAAATGCAATTGTACCTTTGCAAGCAAGGTCTTGCCAGTTCCAGGCTCTCCATACAATATGACTCCCTTGGGAGGCCTGATGCCAATATCTTCATAAAGTTCAGGATGCGTCAGTGGGAGCTCAACTGCTTCTTTAATCTCCTGTATTTGGGCATCTAATCCACCAATGTCAGCATATGACTCCAGCGGAGCTTTTTCAACCTTCATTACTGACACCATTGGATCAACTTCATCTTGCAGAAGCCCAACAACAGAAAGCACCTACAGAAAATAAGGAATATTACAGTTCAATCAACCCACACATACAAATAGATGAATCATACAACAAAAGTTGAAGATAGATGAAACCACCCAAAACATATGTAATTTAATCAAAGTCAGTCATTTTGTATGTATCCTTACACTAGCTACTAGATAAAGATTCAAATCCATGGCTTTAGGTAGCACAGTTAAAAGAAATAAAAGTTTTGTCTATAGCAGCCAAATCTAAATTGAACAACAAAAATCAAGGTTTTGGCTGTATAACACTTGTTGAGGTCTAAAGGCATTCATAGCTGATGGTACTGAATAGTTATAGCCAAAATCTCGATTCACCTTCCATGGCTTTAGGTAGCACAGTAAATGGAAATCAAGGTTCAGGCCATAGCAACAGCATCAAACGATCAAACCTAAATAGAATGAATCAGCAAACAATGAAATATATACAACTAGAGTTTCATCCAGAGCCTGATTATGTTCCAAGCAAAACACACTCGACTGAACTCTTAATGTCATATGCTGTTTTCAGAACCAAATTCTATTAAGCACAACCTATACATTAAGAACAGTCTCTATTGTTCTGCTATTTGGAACACATTTTGGTTCCTAAACTGATGAATGTATAATAAAGTTCATCGTTCTCAGAAACAAACAAACCTTTTCAAATAGCAAACATCAACCCACCCCTATGTTACCCACTGCACTCAAATCAACTCTCAATTTCACATGCTGCTTTTCACAATCGAGCTCTACATATAGAAAAACATTACACCTAAATCATCCACCATTCCCAAAACTCTTTCCAACCAACCAAACATGCCATCAACACCTATCCAAATTCAAAATTTCCAACCAACAAACCCTAACCATTCAAAATCACCACAATCCAAAACACACAAAACAATCACCAACCAAATCACCTCAGCCCAATCAAAACCCTAATTACCTTATTGTGCATCAAAATGGCACACCCAGGCTCCAACTGGTCCTTATCGACAAAGGAGAGGATCCCCACATAGTACTCGGGCCCCACCGACGACGAAACAATCGCGTGGTTCTCGTCGATCAGCTCCTCGAGATTGCCGACGCTCATGGGCGAGCCACGTAGATCGTCGACCTTAGATCTGTCCTCCTCGGCCTTCTCCTCCTGAGGCTTCAGCCGCTCCTGGTTCGTCACAAACTCCTCCTCCATGAGCAGGTAATCCTTAATCCGCTCCAGCTTCAGTAGCCGGAGCTTGCACTTGGTCAGCGGCGTCACCGTCGGAAGCCTCGCCGCCGCTTCTGGACCCTTCTGTTTCCGCTGCTTGCGGCCCACTCGGGCCGGCGGAGCCGCCGGCTCGAACTTCTTCTCCTTCTTGTCGTTGCCGTCGGGCTTTCGGTCGCCCGGTAGGCCTTGCCGGTTCAAACCGCCCGGAGTTCCCTGACCCATTTTGGTTCCCAAGTTCTAAGAGAGAGAGAGAGTGAAAAGTTTTGGAGAGAGAATTGGCTTTGAGAACAAGTTAAACATATTATCAGGAGTGAGATGCGGCTATATAGAGGAATGGCCTGTTGGGCCGAGTTCCTTTTTTATGGGCTTCCCGTAAAACTCGATTCGTTTTTAAAAAAACACAAAAAGAAATCATCGGTCCACCGTTGGGGTAGCCCAAGTGATGAAGTAAGGTGATTATGTTAGAAATTTGAACGGTTCAAAATAGATTGGTTTGGATAAAGTTAATTTATACTGTTATAGTCGGTTCAACTTCATTATCAATATACATGGTATAGAAAAAAAATACGAGCGTGGAGCTCCAAAGAACCTGAAATCTCTTGTTATAGGGTTTGGAAGACTTCTGCTCGTCCGGTGGTGGCTCGAGAATCGGTCTGGGTTCGCCTTGCCACTCTGGTTATCCGCCGGACGGGTTTTGAATGCTATGTTGCTCGGGCAGTACTAGAGAGAGGTTCTTTGCTCAAGGAGGTCGGATGGTTGGGTTTAACCTTCGTACGACGGCCTATGCGTAGTGGTGTGTGTCGTACAAGGATGACTGGTGTCGGCATGGCCTCTGCTGATCAGCGGCTGCGATGGTCTGCTGGTCTGAGCCTGCATGGTTCTGCGGAGAGATGCGGCGAAGTCTGTGGGATCCGGTAGCGGCTTGTTGGCTGGAGTGTTTTGCACGACGGTGGTGTCTGCTGGATCTGGCCGGCGAGGTTTGGGGCATAGATCGACGGAAAGGCAGCGCAGCTTGCTGCAGTGGAGGAGGGTGCTACACGGATCGCGTACGGTGGGCTGGACTGTGGGTTTGGCCAGCTGTCCTGCTGGGCCTTGAGTTTGGGCTTCTTTTTTTGAGCTGCTGGGCCTTTAACTTGGACTAGGGTTTTGGCCCTTGGTCCAACACTATATTTTTAGCTTTTGTCTAATTACAATAAATTTTCTTGTATTAGGAACCTAGTTTTTTAGCTTCTCTGGAGTAGTACAGAAGGAGGATATCCGCTATCTCTACGTATTTGAATGTACAATGAGTAGGACTATATGTACGTACCACTTGTGGGTACTACTACTAGCTTCTTGTTTGTTAAGAAACGACAGCGGAATGATATGTAACGGTCTATTCTGGCTTGTGATGAATATATTATTCGCCCCGTGGCATTACTAAAAAAAAAAAAACAAAAAAACACTGTTAATAATTACTTGTCATGCCTGAGCTTTAAAGTCTTCTCCACATACATATCTCAGTTTTTTTTTTCCACCTTAACGTTATGTACCATTTATCTGTAAACTCGATCAAGACCTCAAATTATACACAAATAATATAGTAATTATTAGTATGATTTATTTGGATCAAGTTAAATACTGTACGAGCATGCTCCTCGAGGACGTAATGTAACATCATTAATTTATTCGTTTTGGGTATTAACCTCGATCTCAATTTAGTGTTTCGATGCCAAAATGCCAAGGCATATCAAGAGCTACCGAACGAGCCTAATTAACTAGACCCTAAAGCAGGAAAAAAAAAAAGGGGGGTGAAATTTGCACACCCCCTTTTACATTTTACACACCCTTTGCATTTTTTTAATATTTCTTATCAATCCACTATATTTCTCTTCCAAAATAACCCTTCTCTCTCTCTCTCCCCCTCCCTCCCTCCCGGTTTCCACTTGGGCAACCCACACTTTGAGCTTACTACTTGAATTTTCATCATCAAAACGAATGGTGAAGGCCAAATTCAAAGTACTACTAGTCTCCGAATTCAAAACAATCTTTCGATTCTTCTTTCCGTTTCCCCTCTTAGCTGGTGTCACTGCAATGCTCCTAAACAGCTAGCCCTCCATGAGCAGTATATACATGGCCATTTATAATGGACGCAAGAGGAAGCCCTTCAAAGCATCCCAGGCATTTTCAATACACATGTTTACCTACTTTATCTTTACCATCGTCATCTCTATACTTGAATAGCACTTCCTTCTCAAACCCATAAACATAAGTACAGTACTTGGATTCATGGTTACCTCTCAAAAGATAAACGCTTTTCGGCATCAACACTTTCCAAGCCAGTAAAATCAAGAAAGTCTCAAGACCCCAAGCTCCTCTGTCAACATAATCCCCATTGAAGACGAAGACTAGATTCTCCGAAGGGTACCCAGCATCCTTTAGAAGAAAAAGAACGTCGTGCAACTGGCCGTGGACGTCTCCGTCGACGACGGTGGAGTCAGGGCCGCAGTCGTCGATCTTGACGCAATTGGGTTCTTTTTGGAGAATCTTGGAGGCGCAAAGAGCCAAGGAATCGAAAACCCGGACGGGAAGAACCTCCGGGAATTGGGTTGGTGTTAGATTTCTTGAAGACGGACATGAGGTTCTGGACCCAGTCCAGGTTGAGATTCCCGTCGGGGGGCCATTCGATTGGGAAGTCTAGCTCCGGCGGCGGCGGCGATGATCCCAGGATCGCTGGTTCTGCAACTTTCGGGACTTGTTTTGGAGATAAAGATTGTTCTTGATGTTGGGATGAGGGTAGCGGAGGATTACAGTGAGATGGGTTAGACTCAGATTCAGATTCAGGCGGAAATCAGGAGGGAGGGAGGGGGGGAGAGAGAGAGAGAAGGGTAGTTTTGGAAGAGAAATATAGTAGATTGATAAGAAATATTAAAAAAATGCAAAGGGTGTGTGGAATGTAAAAGGGGGTGTGCAAATTTCACCCCCCAAAAAAAATTGCCCGAAAAAAAAGTTAATTGGAGGTGGCTCTAACCTAGCGCTCTGCTAGGGTTTGTGGAGCGTATCTCTGCATCCGTCGCGACCTACACCTTCTCCATTCATGGAGTTTCGTTTAGGCTTCAACCTCGTCGTTTTTGGCTTTGTTTTTTTCGCAAGGATAGTATGTTTAGAGGTATCTTGGCGCTTGTGTTGTCTTGCTGGAGAATCAAGGGATTGTTGAGTCGGCAGTGGAGAGTGGTAGAGGTTATCATGTGCAATGAGATCTAGATCGTTGTGAAGTGGGATCCGGGTCATTACGGTGGTCATCGATAGGTTTGATTGTTGCGAGGGCGGGGATTGGCATTTGGATATCTGCGGTTTGCGGTAAGAGTAGCTTTCTCTGTCAAAATTAGGGTGGTCATCAATTTGCTCATTCGGTGGTCAAGGATGACGAGATCGGAGGCGAATCTAGTCATTGTTTGGTGGTGGTAGTCATTGAAGTAGGTTGGAATTGGATTTGGGTGATGGTGATGGAGTACGATCTCCCCGGCCAAAATTGGCACCAACTATGTCATGCTTTGTAGTGATCCATGGTTGCAGAGGCATTTGCGGCTATGGCAGTGCTGACGATGGTCCTCAGTAGGGCGGCTATTTTGGTGCTAAGGCTTCAAGTGAGAGTTGGGCTTCAAACAAGTTGTTGGGCTTGGGTAGTTTCATTTGGATCCTGGGCTTTTAGTAATATTTTCATAATGAGCTTCCTTCCTTTTGTACAAAAGGATGATGAGTCTGTGTTTTTTCTTTTTTAAGGGGAAAGATCAACAAGAGACATGCTGCTTCTTGTTTAATTTTATTTGTTCTTAAGGTAACCTTGTTTTCTTGTGACCTTGATTTAATATTTGTACCTGTTATTTTTATTTATTATTTTATATTAATATTTTTATTTAAGCGCTTAATTAAAAAATGTGGGTGTGCTAAAGATGTACTTAGTAGTATACTCATGTGAAGGGTGTGCTAGTGTTGTGTGCTCTATATAATTATTTTTCCTGACAGCCCTAATGGGTAAGTCATTATCATTTTGATTGCTGAATTGCATAAAGTCATCCATTTTCAACATCCAAAAAAAAAAAAAAAAAAAAACCTAGACCCTGTAGCAGTGTTGCTACCGTCAAATCTAACCAAAGAGATAGATGTACAAATAGTCTTTTCATTAAATAAGATCAGAGCTGATTAAGAACTTAAATTTGTAGCATTATGAAAAAGGCTGGAAAATAGGAACAATATTGTTGAAATGATGCCATTACCCCTTGTACATCAGATCTCTATTTGACATTCATCGTCTATCACGATCACTTGTCCCAGTTATAAAACTTTCTACTTTTCTTCTTCTCAAAGTTCAAAGTATATGCCATCATCTTTAGTAGCCCATTAATTGGACATATAAGGGTAGACGTCTCGGAAAAATATATGACCTCTCAAGCCAGAACACTAGCTATGTAGTTACCACCATGTTTGGGTTGGTTTTCTGATTCCCAACTTAAATTCACACAAGATTTTGGCTTCAGACCAACACCAAACCTTGTAATCCATGGTGTAAGCCTCCCCAATCCTGACTAACGTGACACCAAAATCAATTTGATAATGATCTGCGGATTTACAATGTACCTTATTCAACTCGTGCCCTCTACTCAACTCATTCTGAAGGCGAACACTGATCAGAAACACCATAATGAAAGAAACAATGCATTACGCCAAAGAAAATGTTGAAATTGCAAGAAAAAAAATGGTGTGGTTGAAAAAAGAGATTCTCATGGTTATCAAAATATGAGTATACGTGTATGATTCTAGTTTGGAACTTTATAGTCAGCTTTAAATTGTGACAATAAAATTGCATAGTCAGAGGTCAGAAGGTCAATCAAATACTTAATTTTTTTTTTGAACCAATGTGCCTCAAGGGCATATCATTAAAAAAATGTGGTAAGGTCAGAATGACCATTACATATCTTTCCGCTATCATCTACAGATAGGCAAGAAGCTGTAATGCATAGACATTACATTGATACATAGACTAGGTACATTCATTAAAAGAACATAACATGCTCACTTATTAAAAGTAAGCCTATTTAACAATGAAATGAAACATAGTAAATATGTCCGTTCATAACAAAACTAAATCTTCTCCTTGCCCTTCAAACTAGGGCTAGGAGGCTTCCCAGAGCACAGCACACTCATGACATCCTCAACAAGCACTTTCTTGGACTTTGAAGGGTTTATGTTCTTTGAACCAAGGGGACGACCCTTCTTCTTTTTTGGAATCACCGGAGTCAATTCTTCCACCATTTTTGGGTCTTTGGGCATCATCACCTCCATTGGAAACAAGCATACCACTGGAGTTTCAACTAGACTAAGAGATTTAGCCGTGAATTTAGTAGGAAATTCAGGAACCTTTACCTTCTTTGTCATACAATCCATGCCCCAAGCATCCTTATCCAAGTTGAACAGTATCTTCGGTTTCCTTAGAGAGGAGAATGGGGATCCCGGCCTACCTTGTTTTCGAACCTTAGGATCATCCTCGAAAGGGACTAGGGCAAGGGACGCCCCACTGCTAGAGGAGCTGCCCTCACTTCCCGGATGCCGGGTAACAATTGGTTTCCTCGGTTTGATACTCTCAATCGCGCCAAAGAGGTTGCGAGCTATAGGCGGCAGGATCGGGGTTTGAATCCCCGTGAACTTGAAAGTACCATTCTCAAAACGATTCTCCATAATTCTCCATAAAGCCCATGAAAGAGTAAGGGAGCTGCAACTTCTGAGTACTTTCCTTAGCCTGCTTGTTTGTTGATATTGCCTAACATGCTTCATGAGCATGGTAAATCAAGTTGCAACGCCGACATTTACCCATCAAGTTCTCATAGTAGAATGATATCTCTGCAACTACCCCCTCTGCCAGTTTTAGGGTTTTTTCGGAGAAGAAAGGCTTGGAAAGTTCATGGTTAACATGGACTCGAATCTTTCCAGTAAAGTTGAAGAGTTTCTGATCAAGATCCAGATATGTCCTAGTAATTGTAGCCACGTTTCAGATCATCCTCCTATCCTCTAGGGCTGGTGGAATATTAGTTATGCGTACCCAGAAGAATAAAGATTCCATTGACACCGACTACAATGAAGCAAGGTCGTCATAGGCTTGTATCATAACCGGTGTTTTCTGAAAGTACCATGGTCCTCCCTTAAGGACTTTATTCCAATCCCTGCGAAGGTCAAAGTTGAATACAAAATGATCTGGTGTTTGCTCTAGCACCTTTAAACTACCATCCAACACCCACACTCGCTTGAAGTGACGTTGCAGATCCGGTGTAGTTACCTTCTTCTTTGTCAGAAGACAGGCTAAACATAAAGCCTGTTGTTGGTGCCAATTTCGGCATCAACGAGTCAACGGAGGTTCTGTTGAAATCCAAGTGTAAAGTGGTGGGGTTGTTTTCTTCAAGTAGGCCTATCTTTTCCTTCGATTAGTTTGGCTACGTGAGTAGCCCTGGTCGTCCACTTGTGACTGAAGGTATGCCCTGGTAGTCCTGTGCCTAGCCTTGGTCGTTCACCTCTTGTGACTGAAGGTATGGCCTCGGGCTTCCTTCACCTGATCCTGGGCCTCCAAGCTACCTTGTTTGGTGAAACTGATAGTCTTGTCTCGGACTTCCTTCACCTGGTGTTGGGCTTCCTCCACCTAATGTTGGGCTTCCAAGCTCCTTGTTGGGTGAAGCTGATAGTCTCGTCTCGGACTTCCTTCACATAATGTTGGGCTTCCTCTACCTGGTGTTGGGCTTCCAAGCTCCTTTTTTGGGTGGAATTGATGGCCTCACTTCGGGCTTCCTCCACCTCGTGTTGGGCTTCCAAGCTCTTTTCTTGGGTGGAACTGATGGCCTCACGTCGGGCTTCCTCCACCTGATGTTGGGCTTCCATCACCTCGAGTTGGCAGAGCTCTATGGAAAGGACTATGCTATTTTGGCATAGCTTTCGGAGAGAAGAGAAAGTTGAAGTCCCCCTCAGCCTTGTGAAGGCTGGGTATTTATAGGAGAAGAGTGTTGTGGTGGAAAGGGAAAGGCATGGGCTCAATCCCATAAAATCGGGGTGTCAGCCCCCACTCTCTACTTACTGACGCTCCAGGATGGATTTGACAGAGTTGGTGACAGGTGTCGTCACGTAAACCACCCTTTGTCCTCGAATCACTGTTGACATGACAAGGGAGCCATAGGTGTCGGAGCTTGACACGTGGAAAAGTTGGTGAGAGTTGGTCCTTAATGTGTACTACCATGTCTCCTTGACTGCGTCCAAGTGTGAGCCTGAAGGTTGAGGCTTTAGGCTTGGAAGTCGTGGTCATGATCCTTAGAGTTGTGGCTTCTAAGCCTTGGGAGTCGAATCTTAGCCTTGGGGGTTAAGGCTCCTGATTCCTTCGGACTATGCTATTCTAATAGCCAGGTCACGATATGCTTTGACCTCGCCGTCCAAGGTGACAAGTCAATAACATGGTGACTGTCCAAGACCTAAGAGGTGGAGGTCCAAGGTTAAAGACTCGGCATACCATGGTTAGGCATCTTACTAGTCATGGTTATTTTCATCTTAGGATTATCTTTTTTTTCTCGATGAAGGGTTTAAGTGCGTTGAAAGGTCAGGGTCCTACGTGGACTCTTTGACATTTCAATGCGTACCAAGTGGAATGGGTTGAAAAGTCAAAAGTATTTGTCGAACCAAATTATGACATCAACAAGCCCCCAGTTCCCTGGCTAAGCAAGGCTTATGTTAGGTAGGGAACTCAATATGAGGGATAATTTGGTGAATCTAGGCTTGAGTAGGTGGTTCTTAATGAAAGACCAAGAGTGGATGTAAAAAAAAGTTAACCTCATTGTGTGGGGGTGAGTTTCTATATGTGATAGGCCATCACTATGGTAGTTTGAAGGTTGAACTACGAAAGTCCTATGTGGATGAAGACGACATCCTCGACTAAGGATGATGATAACCTTGAATGTCGAAGGTCCACGGTAGGAGACTGAACTCATTGTGACTGATCTCCAATAGAGAGAAGGGTAACATCCTTGACAAGGGTGAGGATAGGTTAAATGACTTCCTTTTGTTTCCCTTTGAGCTTTAAGTATTGGCTCTAATTTAGAACATAAGTGCATTGTCCCTACTTTTGCCATAACTAAACTATTAGCATAATTTATAAGGGAGTGTAAGACCTCTAACTATTGTTCGGTCTAAAAGTCTCACAACTGGTGGTCGTAGCGGTTGAGAGTCGACCAACCTCAAGTGTTCGTTGCGAGTTTCGGCCATTAAGACTCTCTCACCTGGCGACTCAAGTGAGTTGGACCTCGAGTGCACTATGTGTGTTAGTCTCAGTTGTTAAGACTTGCTCACCTGTGACTCAAGTGAGCTGGACCTCGAGGGCACTCTGTGAATTGGTCTCGGCTAGCAAGACTCTTTCATCTTGTGGGTTAAATCCTTGGGGTGTTGGAATACCAAGGATGTCTATTATACAAACTACTACTATATTTATCTTAGATGGACTTCTATTGAGATAGCTATACCTTTGTGTTCCAATAAACTTCTAGGAGTTTATATATAGATAGATTTGTGGAACTGGTACCCCACTTGGTCCGCGTCTGGGCATTGACACAGGTTCATCAGTAATGAGCTGATGTAACCAGAGTTAATTAGTCATATGCTTAGCACGGGGGTCTTTGCCGAATTGTTGAATAGATGGATATATTTTCAAGCTAATTCGTTTTGTGCAAATTCTGATCTCAACATGATTTATAGCATGCAAATAGTATAGAGACACATATAGTAGATATAGAACGCCATATAAGATGTAAAAATCAATACATAATAGAATTGAGCCCCCGGCTCTCTAGGGCTAACATATTCCTATTGGTGTTCGAAGATTCATCACTCTTGGCATATCAAGGAAATCTATAAAGAGGATATAATGGTGCATGTGATCATACTTTATGATACGACAAATAAGTAATTTAGAGTAGGGTGTACCGTTTGAGGTGTAGCTCGCTCCTTTGAATGTGACTTGTTCCGGACGGTGTCTCCATGTAGGCATTTTCTTGATGCAGGCCTTTGGCAACAAAAAGGGTGGAGTAGTGGCACGTCGAGACCTTTTTGGTGGGAGTACAAGTCTAAGGGCAATAAGATGGTGGGTTGAAAGCTCTTTCTTCTTCTGGGGTTAGCTCTCCTAGCTACTGATTTTTCGCCATATTGGTGAATGGGTATTTTCGCCATGCATGCAAGACTTGTAAACCCATCTATATGTTCGACTCGTGTGGTAGTACTCCAGCAACGCCAAAATCTCAAGATTGTCCGAGCATTGAAATATGATCAAGCGGTGGATGCTCAAGGTCTTTGCGCCGGTTGATCAACGTTGTCTGGTCCTAGTAAAATAGTTGAGATCATTGAACGAACACCAGCATGGCATCCTCTTGCTAGTGGCGGTCATCATTTGATAGACATAGACAAGTCTACTGTAAGGATTACTACACTTTGAAGCTCGTCATTATCCGACATCTTTGTGCTGGTGGTGTAGCCATCAGATTTTTAGGGAGTTAGTATAGCAGCGAAGTCGAGGACATATGTGTGTTACTAATTGAGGTCAACCTCCTGATCATGAAAGGATGGTGGACTGGAGTTCCCATAATCTTGATGCCAACATTGTGTAAGATTTGTGGATTGTTGGTGATGGTATGTTGATGAGGTTGATCGATCATCTTTGATCAAAGCTGCAACTTTCTTGTTAGGGATGAGCATCGTGTACGAGATCTCCACATCAGTCATTTATCCAACAAGCGAACATTGTCTTTCTATGTTGGACCTCCAGGGGTCTGGTCCATGCTGGCTCCTCATGTCTTCAAGGTTTGATTTGTCATCACCTCATTCTATAACATCAATTTTTAGCGACATGTTGATCAATAGCATTTCCATCGTCTTCTTGTCCCGTTAGGTGTTGGTTAAGACCTACGATGGTGGAAGCATGTTGAAATTCCAATGAAGGTGGAGGGTGCACCCAAGTTTTCTCCATTCTTGGAGAGTTAATTGAACCTCCATGGCATTCAAACATCAAGCTTCAACCATAATAGCATTGATGAAGCATGAGTCATGTGCATCCTTTTAGCTACATGTTACGACTAGGAGCTAAAGTCTCTCCCGCCTTGGAAATATGGTGGCAATTGGTGATGGAGCTCCAAGCACTACTACAAAATATGCATCACACAACACCTATCAGACAAGAGATTAAAAATTGACCGTTGTTTGATAACGTGAATTCCATCCTACAACGCTATTAATGAAGTTCTGTTGTGGGAATACTACTAAATTAAGAACTTTTTCTTCAGAGTTCTATCACACAACACAATTATGCATATTCCGTTATCTGAATGACACAAAATTTAGCGGCATATATCCCGCCATCACTGAGCTCAAAATTCCCATCGAATACAAGTTCACCAATTTAATCACACAACACAATTATGCATGTTCTGTTGTGTGAATATTGCAAGATACAACAGTATTGCTATATCTGTTGTATGATTAGAGCTGGGCGCCAAATTTTGCTCCAAATTTCGACTCGGCGCCAATGTTGTAAAAAGTTGGCACCTTCTACTAGGTATATCTAGTGAATGATATAACAAATGGTACAACAGAATGTAGACATTCTGTTGTGTGAAGGCTCAAATCTATTTGAATTGCTCCCTCCAAACCGAGCTAGCTAGGCAGCCAAATTTCCCTCTCTACTTTGACATTATATACTCTTGTACGACAGTTGTTTCATTATCTGTTGTGTGATGAACTTAATTCTTCTATGACAAATTTATTGAAGTATTCAAGTCTTATTACCAAACCAAGCAAATATTCTCACCAGCCAAACCTACCAAGCAAACTGTCGAGAGAAAGAAAAAAAGAACCCACTATCAGAACTCTCCCTCTCGAAACTTTCTTTCCCCTCTCGATCACTATCACTCTATCAGAACTCTCCATCACTATCAAATCTTTCTATCCCGAGTCAGAACACTCTCAATCACTCTCAATCGTTCTCAAAACCTAGATACCCGGTTTTCTAGCCCGAGTCAGAACACTCTCAATCACTCTCAATCGCTCTCCAAACCCAGATATCGGGTTTCTAGTCTGACTTCTGTTACCAAATTGCAGTCGAAGATCTCAAGAAAACAATCCAGACCCTCGCCGCCGACGTCCTCCCGGTCATCCTCAACTGCCTCTACGATGCCTTCGGCGACCCCAAACCCGCAGTCAAGAAACAGTCTTTGAGTCTACACCGATTTGACATCCACCCATCTCACCAAAGGCTCAAGGACGCCGACTCCGGCGTGGGGGAGGGTGTCGCTACGCCATTGGGTTAGTTTACTGGGTTTGTTTATTAAATTCGATCCCTCTATCAATTCTGTAATCTAAAATTTTGTTTACTGGGTTTGTTGATTATAGGGAAATCTCAAAGCTTTACATACAGAAGAGAGATTGGATTATAGAAACTGACGATTGACAAGTCTAGGCGACTCAATTTCTGTTTGTTTGAGTGTTTAATTTCTGGTATGCTTTCTTAATTTTCAGCCCATTCTTTTCTTCTTGAGTGTTTGATTAAGTGTCTCTGCGAGTTTTGGTCATTCTAGGCTACTTTCATTTTGGATTTTTTCCTAAAAGATTGACAATTGGATGGTGAATTGCTGATTTGGTTGAGTAGACGAGTTTATACTTGATTAGTGATTTGAATGTCAAGTATGGGCACATTGATTATATAATTGTTGTTTGTTTTTACACTTGTGTCAGATTACTACTGAGAATATTTAGCTCAGAGACAGACAATAGCAATTAAGATGGGTGGATGTCAAATCTGAGTTTTGGTCATTCTAGGCTACTTTCATTTTGTAGTGATACAGACAATAGCAATTATCTGAGCTAGTTGTTGGATTTTTTGAGGTTCTTTTTAGCTGCTTGATATTGTTTTCCATTTCTGGGTTTTTTATTTTGTGTTATTATAACAGTTTGCTTACGTCTACCAAAGAATAAAGGTGTGTTGTTCTTACGAAGATCTTTGATGTGCTTTTAGTGGTGAATGATATTGATTATCTATCGTGAAGACTATTAGTTATTGCTTTCATTATATGGATTTAAATTTGGTATTTATAATCTTTGAAAGGTACCGGTATTGAATATGCTTTGTTGGATTAGGCACTGAATTTATGCTGTAGACTTATTTGGACTGGAATAAGCCCAAGGCTTGATTAGTAAAGCTAATTGTTTGTAATGCTGTAGGACACCTTGACCATTTTAGAAAGTACTGAAATTGGAACGTACTTTCTCCAATTGTACACAGACATGGGTGTGGTGTACATTATATTGACAGTTCTTATGGCTGAAGACACCACAGAATATTTTATCATTAACTTTTGTATCGAGTCTGTTGAATTTAGATTCTTAACATAAGATTATCTAAGCTTGCTTCCAGATGTTGAGAATGTTTTTTCTTATTGCTAAATTGATGTATGTAGGGCACATTTGTTGAAGGAATAAAGGAAGAAGTAGTGCTATCCCCAGCTCATGCCCTGTCACTTATAGCAGCTGGAGAAGGTAAAAGAACATAAATCACATTTTGTGACTATGGTTGAGTTGTTTAAAATCTTGAATCTTGTTCCTTTGTTTAGCTGAGAGTTGAATTGATCAGAATGGTTTTTATTTTTTAATTTTTTATAATTTTCCCTGTTACTTCCTTTCCCTGAGAGCCTGATTTAGTGTTCATGTGTGTAAGAATAAAAGTAAAGTACCTTGCCTTATCTTCAAATAACTAAATTCTCAAAAGGTAGAAGGATGGAGTAGCAAAGGAAGATAAGACAATGTGGTTGTGTGTACAACTAAACAAAACATAAATGAAATGCTGTTAGAACTGATGTTTAGTTGAAACGTTTCACCTATTGTAGGGTTACAGCCATCTCACTGAAGAATGTGATGAGAACGGAGGAGTATATATGGTCCTAAGGATTTTATGGCATATTTATCATGAAGATGATATTCAAATAGAAGCTATTTCATAAACAAAAGATGATTGTATCTGGAAACAAAAGAAAATTTACTAAAGTGCACTCATTGTGTAGTAGAAATATTTGTAGACGTTGAACTAAATTTGCAACTTTTGTTTTATGTTGCCAAGCTAATGTCATCCACTGTTGTAGTATAATATAGATCATTGATTCTTGGGGTTAGACTGTCATTGCATGTTTGGGGAAGGTTAAATGGACGGAGTTAGGAGATGCTTTATCTCGTTATGAACCTAAAAACATGTAGATTGCCAATGGGGTAATCTTACAATTGGCCAAGGCTCACTATCTTCAATAAACATATAAGTAATAAAAGATAAAAAAATAATATGATTTAGGTAGAGTTGTTACAAACACTAATTTTGTAATTTGTTCAGATGATATTGGGTGTTGTTCGATTTTTATCCCTCTGTTGCTTTCATGATATGTTGATTCACTTTGTGATCAAGTCTGAATTGCTGTCAACAACAGAGCACAGGCATGTTGGATCAACAAATTTCAATTTACTCAGTAGCAGGAGCCATACTATATTTACACTGGTAGTTTCTTTATCCTCATGTGGCATGCTGTTTTCTTTTTTTCTTTAATTTTCTAGTTTTAGGAAACCACCAATGTATATTCCATTTTGATGACCTTTGATATATTTGTATGGGTATGTCATCAGACAATCGAGAGTAGCCCGTGTGGGGAAAATAGTGAAGGTGAAGCTGTAAATCTGTCGCAATTGGTAAGTATTCAACGCTGAGGACTGATACTTGTATCTTTCATTTTTAGTTCGACTCGTTTCTTTCTTGGTTACAATTGGAATCTATTCAGTCTTTCTATTTTTTTCAATATCGAGGATGACTCTTTCGGTTCTTACTTATATGTGCAGAACCTCATTGATCTGGCTGGTTCTGAGAGCTCAAAAGCTGAAACTACTGGTGTCAGACGAAAAGAAGGATCCTATATTAATAAGAGTCTGCTAACTCTAGGAACTGTGAGGCCTCAAGTGTTGTTTTAAGCCAATAAGTTTGAAATACCGTGTTAGATTGTCTTTGTGCACTTTCAATCCTTGATTATCGTACATGATGTACTTATTTGGGATATTGATTTCTGTTATGCAGGTTATATCAAAGTTGACGGATGGGAGGGCTACTCATATACCCTACAGGGATTCTAAACTGACCCGACTTCTCCAATCTTCGCTAAGTGGTCATGGGCGTGTCTCTGTATGGTTCCCCCTATATAGAATCTCCATGCCACTTATTTTATTATTTCAAGTTTTCAGTTACTTCTTGCAAAGAAAGTTCTGTCTTAGTTGATTAATTTACTTTTATTGTCCTCAATTACAGCTCATCTGCACTGTTACTCCTTCATCAAGCAGTTCAGAAGAGACGCATAATACATTAAAGTTTGCGCACCGGGCAAAGCACATTGAAATTCAAGCAGCACAAAATAAGGTATGCTTTATTTCATTTCTTTAAAAAGTTGATATCGTCCTTATTTATTAGTTTTTTTTATCATTGTCATTAGTTTCTTATCTGACATAATTTGATTGAACCTGCAGATTATTGATGAGAAGTCACTTATCAAGAAATATCAAAATGAGATTCGTAATTTAAAGGAAGAGTTAGAACAGTTGAAGAAGGGTATTGTTACAGTTCCTCAACTAAAAGATGCTAGCGAAAATGATATTCTGCTTCTAAAACAAAAGGTGCATTTCAATTCCTCTACTGGGTTGGTCTCGGGTTATTTCAGGGACTGTAATTCTGATATTCTGCTCCTAGAACTCTTGGTCACTTGAATGAAATGCTAAATCTGATACAAGTGGTTTGTGATCCGTATGGAAAACTACAGTAGTGTTACACCAACCCTATATATCAAATACAGTTTTGATATGTTTCTCTTCTTTTCTAGATTTTACTTAGATTCCATATCGTTGGGTCCATTGTAAAGGAATCTTAACCCCGAATGAAACCTCTGGTAGATACTAAGAGACAAAATTTCCTTTCAATTGGATGAATTGATGCTGAATTCATTTTAGTAAAAGCTATTCTATTCATCAACCCTATTTGAAAGTGGTTTGCAATCCACACAGAAAACTACAGTAATGTTACTTTTATCAACCCTATAAATCAAATATAGTTTGAGATGTTTCTTTTTTTTCCTTGCTCTGAAGTTTACTTAATTAATTGTTATTAGTTTCTTTCATATTGTTGGGTCCATTGTAAAGGAATCTTGGGGCATAGTCTTTATAAAGGGAGTGATTCCTCTTCCATATTACTAAAAGACAAAATTTTCATCAAATTGATGCAGAATTTTTTCTAGTAAAAATTCTATTCATAAATGGTATTCTGAAATGTCAATCTTGTGTGAATTGAACCACCTTTTGCTGTGATGTAATGTGTAAAGTTATGGCAAATTCAAACTGCAATCAAGATTGGAACAAGAGGAAGAAGCCAAAGCTGCTTTGTTAGGAAGAATCCAAAGGTTGACAAAGTTGATTTTGGTCTCCACAAAAGCAACACAGCCATCAAGGTTTCCTCACCGACCTGGTCTTAGAAGAAGACATTCCTTTGGGGAAGAGGAGGTTGGACTGTGTTTCTCTTAAGATTTGTGTCTGCTGTTGACTGTATAGTTGATTTCGTTTTTTCTCTTTTCTTCTTCTTTTTTGGATTTCAAATTCTTCACTATTTGATATGATTATTCTAATGATATTATGTCAGCTTGCATATCTACCATACAAAAGGCGGGACTTGATTTTAGAGGATGAAAACATTGACTTGTTTGTTTCTCCTCTTGAGGGAAATACTGAAACTGCTGATGCACTGAAGGAGGATAAGAAGACTCGGAAGCATGGACTGTTAAACTGTTTAAAGCTACGGGTACGTCCCATTTGGTTGCTAGAAATCTATGGTCCTTTCTTAAGGTTGATTATTAGAAATCTATATCATGTTGCTCAACGAATCTCCACTAGAATAGCCAATATGGAATTTGGACCAGTTTTATCTCTTTCTTGTGTCAACAATTTTTGTGTGTGACATGGATCTTGTCTTATCTGCTTTCTTCTTTTTTCACATTAGAATAATTGGTAACTGATAAAACATAGAGGTGCCTTGTTTTGGATGTATGGTATAATACTATAACAGGAAAGAAAATGGAATTGAAGGTCTAGCTGTCCTTGTTATGGCTTGTAACCTGCTATGTATAATGCACACAGAGGCAAGAAAGGCAGGAGTTCAGTTTTGTGGAAGAATTTAACGGTAAGTATGTTTGAGCTAGGTTGGAATTGAATTACCTTTTAAACTATTGCAGATTTTGATTATGTTCTTTTGTTGTTAAATGTATCTGCCTTGCTTAGGGTATTCCTCCCCAACCTAGCTCTACGGAGTGTGGCTACTTCGTGATGAGATACATGCGAGATATAATTGAAGATAAGGATCTATCGTTTGTTCGTAAGGTACGCGCTAGGAATGAGCTGTATATATATATATATATATATACTTGTGTTACTAAAGTTGATATTCTCTATTTGTTTGAATGATCTGTATGGTAATGTTGGGTTGTTAACTTAAAACTGTTTCAGTGGGAGAGGAGAAGCAACTACATGTATAGCCAAGAGGACATTGATGTAATCCGGAATGAGTGGGCAAAATTTGTCGTCAAGTCATATATGTAGGAGCCATCAAGTAATTGGTTGAAGGAGATCGAGGGCAGTTTGTTCAGTTATATATATATGCTGATACATATATTCACATGCAGCATATGTGCATGTTTTTGGAACTTACATGTTGTATCAGCTTTTGCTTTCTTTCAATGTAATTAGCTTTTGCTTTCTTTCAATGTAATTAGCTACAATGCCTTATGTGGTTTTATGGAATGGATGGATATATATATATATATATATATATGAATGTTACCTCTTTTGGTACATTAGATTGTTGAATTAGAGTATTTGAATGCCTAAATCTTATATATTGTGCATTATTTTTGTGGAAATATTTCAGGTAAAGAATTGAAAATAATCAGACAACAGTCAATTACATTACGTTGTATGAATACGTATATATCGTTAATCACACAACAAATCAATTTTAATCACACAACGGTACCAACCAAATTTTGTTGTCTCATTAAAACTCACACAACAGAACGAATACATATCTGTTGTCCAATTAAAACTCACACAACAGAACGAATACATATCCGTTGTCCAATGTTAAATCACATAACGGTATAGAAATAAGATGTTGTATGACTTGTGAAGAATTCAACACTGAGCCTCACACAGACAACAATTACTTATGATACCTGTTGTGTGAAGGAACAACCAACAACAGTCGCCATATTTTTCTGTTGTGTGATAAGTTAACCAACAACAGTGTGTACTTACTACTGTTGTCTGAGTGTTATGTTTCTGTTGTGTGAGAAGTTAACCAACAACAGCGTGTACTTAATTCTGTTGTCTGATCACCATCGAAAATGCGCCGCATCCAATTTCTGGCATTGGCATGCGCAGAACTGGTGCAACGGTTATAAGCAATGCGTTGTGTCTATGCTATTCAGATAACGGTGTTTCACCGTTGTGTGAGTGTACTCATCACACAACATCGAGATAGACGACAGACATGGTGCACATCACACAACAGATTTCCACCGTTGTGTGATGCAGTTTTTGTAGTAGTGAAGCTTGTTGACTACCAACGTCAATCTGAGTAGTGGACTGTCGATAACTAGACGTCGCCTATCATGCATCTTGATACTTCTTATGGCAGCAACGGTCAAAGACTTCTAGCATGAGTGGATTTTAGTTCTTCGTTTTCGGTGAAACAAATGGTCTTGTCGTCAAGCATTTGGCGGTAAATTTTTCGCTCTTCCTAGCGACTCCAAAGCTTTTACAACTCTCTCCTATTACGCCAGTGTCCTGGGCTACTAGGCGTTGGGGGTTCGGGGCCTCTAGTTCGTTCCAAGGCTGCTACTTCATTGAGTGGTGGTCACACAATGTCACGAGAATTGAAGTTGCTCGTCATTGACTATGTGTCGGAGGTTCCTACGCGTCCTTGTGAGCTATCATCTAATGACTTGGATGTTGAAGGTAGGGCCGTTGCTGGATTTCTAGTAGAAAGATTCTCCGTGTCAGGTAGCGTGCATGATCTTTATGTGAGTTTCCTGACTACACCATTCATCAAATCTACAGACTTTATCTGATCATCAATTCCCGGCTTGAATTCTAGTGATGGTGCTCCAACGATTATAATCAGCTCATCACCATCCAGTGATAATAATGATTAGCAGGGGTGATATGAGGATCAATTGTGTTCGTCAGCCTTGGGTGGTGATGGTTGCTTCGTGTTCGCCAAATCATAAAAGTGTTTGTCTTTGCGATGTTGGTCACCCTTGGTCTCCTCATCAGTGGCATGTTGGGGGAGTACACATATGACAACATCATGTTCAAGAGTGGGCTATCCTCAGTCAAATAGAGACATGTGGACAAAGATTTGTAGATATGAACATTGAGTGTCCAGCCTACGATTGGTGTAGAAGGTGGAAGCCTAGGTCTGTAGTGTCAATGGTTGGTGGACTTCTCTTCTAGTACTTGCAAGCATGATATACTCGAACTTGTGCTCCTCCTCATAGGTGGATGTCCACCCTTGCCCAATTTGTCATTGTTTCATCTTTCATTCGTAGTTGTAGGTAAGGCTCTAGACATCGAAGGTCTTTCCGGCATACTACACGCTTCCTTCTTAACTAAACCAGTGAACACGCGCCAAGCGTTCAAGGTTCCCACAGACGGCGCCATTTGTTGGTGCCAATTTCGGCATCAACGAGTCAACGGAGGTTCCGTTGAAATCCAAGTGTAAAGTGGTGGGGTTGTTTTCTTCAAGTAGGCCTATCTTTTCCTTCGATTAGTTTGGCTACGTGAGTAGCCCTGGTCGTCCACTTGTGACTGAAGGTATGCCCTGGTAGTCCTGTGCCTAGCCTTGGTCGTTCACCTCTTGTGACTGAAGGTATGGCCTCGGGCTTCCTTCACCTGATCCTGGGCCTCCAAGCTACCTTGTTTGGTGAAACTGATAGTCTCGTCTCGGACTTCCTTCACCTGGTGTTGGGCTTCCTCCACCTAATGTTGGGCTTCCAAGCTCCTTTCTTGGGTGGAACTGATAGCCTTACGTCGGGCTTCCTCCACCTCGTGTTGGGCTTCCAAGCTCCTTGTTGGGTGAAGCTGATAGTCTCGTCTCGGACTTTCTTCACCTCGTGTTGGGCTTCCAAGCTCCTTGTTGGGTGAAGCTGATAGTCTCGTCTCGGACTTCATTCACATAATGTTGGGCTTCCTCTACCTGGTGTTGGGCTTCCAAGCTCCTTTTTTGGGTGGAATTGATGGCCTCACTTCGGGCTTCCTCCACCTCGTGTTGGGCTTCCAAGCTCTTTTCTTGGGTGGAACTGATGGCCTCACGTCGGGCTTCCTCCACCTGATGTTGGGCTTCCATCACCTCGAGTTGGCAGAGCTCTATGGAAAGGACTATGCTATTTTGGCATAGCTTTCGGAGAGAAGAGAAAGTTGAAGTCCCCCTCAGCCTTGTGAAGGCTGGGTATTTATAGGAGAAGAGTGTTGAGGTGGAAAGGGAAAGGCATGGGCTCAATCCCATAAAATCGGGGTGTCAGCCCCCACTCTCTGCTTACTGACGCTCCAGGATGGATTTGACAGAGTTGGTGACAGGTGTCGTCACGTAAACCACCCTTTGTCCTCGAATCACTGTTGACATGACAAGGGAGCCATACTGGGTGTCGGAGCTTGACACGTGGAAAAGTTGGTGAGAGTTGGTCCTTAATGTGTACTACCATGTCTCCTTGACTGCGTCCAAGTGTGAGCCTGAAGGTTGAGGCTTTAGGCTTGGAAGTCGTGGTCATGATCCTTAGAGGTTGTGGCTTCTAAGCCTTGGGAGTCGAATCTTAGCCTTGGGGGTTAAGGCTCCTGATTCCTTCGGACTATGCTATTCTAATAGCCAGGTCACGATATGCTTTGACCTCGCCGTCCAAGGTGACAAGTCAATAACATGGTGACTGTCCAAGACCTAAGAGGTGGAGGTCCAAGGTTAAAGACTCGGCATACCATGGTTAGGCATCTTACTAGTCATGGTTATTTTCATCTTAGGATTATCTTTTTTTTCTCGATGAAGGGTTTAAGTGCGTTGAAAGGTCAGGGTCCTACGTGGACTCTTTGACATTTCAATGCGTACCAAGTGGAATGGGTTGAAAAGTCAAAAGTATTTGTCGAACCAAATTATGACATCAACACCTGTGAACCACGATGAACAGATCCTCCATCCAGATGGGAGATGTCCACCACATCAGATCTAGCCAACGCAAGAGAAGCAGCGAAGGTAGCAGTGACATCGTCAATGGAAGCCATGCAACAATTCCAAGCCAGAAAGCAGCGTTAGGGTTTGGGTTTGAGCAGCACGAGAGCGGCTGCTAGGGTTTGACTCTCTTAGATTTCTTATGTGATCTATGGGTGTTCAAAGTGTTCAATTTATCAAATACTTAAATTGTCAAACTTGTAAGGTAATATATAAAAAAAAAAATATATATATATAGAAATGAATTGTTTTATAGAAATAGATAAACTTAGGACAATAAATATAATAGAATTAATTATAACAAATACTAAAAATTCATATAAATTTTTGTATTTTGTATCATTGCGGTTTGATAATTGTTAGGTTATAAGGAGAGAGCCAAAATAATTACATCTTGTAGCTCATGGTTCAACAGATATTCTGATAAATATTATTCAGATACAAACAAGGAGAGAAAAACCCTAGCTACAAAGAAAATGCAAATAGTGAGGTTTGCCTGTTTGGTGGCTGCGCGTCCTTGCGATATTGTCATCAGACGGGTCAGAAGGGACCTAGTGTCCGGCAGTGAGGAGTCCAGTCGAAGAAGAGGATGCAGGGCAATGATGAGGTTTCTAATTCGTTTGGAGATTCCGACGACGAAGGACAATGGTGGCTGGAGAGCAGGCAAGCAAGATCGGCGTCATTCTGTGCTAGGGAGGAGCACGGATGGCCTCGTGGTTAGTTCGAGTTAGGGTTGCAGGATTGGGTGGCGGCTTTGCTGGGATATACTAGTTTTCATTCGGATCAGCTCGGTTTCTCTAATCAGGTCGTTCCGATTGAGATTGGGATGTCTAGCTCCGATATGGGGAGGGGTGGCGTTTCTTGCAGGAATAAGGGGGATGATGGAGGGTTGAAGCGTTAGATCACGCTTCCATGGCGTCAAGTTGGCTGCGGGACGATGAGGGAGGCACATGCCAGTTGGCTGGGTCGTGTCGTTTGCGTTTCTCATCTTAGGCTTGGTCTTATTGGTATTTGGGCCTGGGCTTTGGCTTTAGGCCCAATTTATTTTTTTGTTTTGTTTTGTTTTATTATTTAGTACTTTTAATTAAACGTGGCTTTATGCCAGTAATAAGTCTTTACCATTTCTTGGTAGGCCGACGTGGGCTATGTCCCGGACTGCACACTCAAGGGACATTTGTTATATGGGATTGGACTGGCTTATCTCATATAAGGAGACTTATCCCGTGTTTGGCATCACCCGAACTCTATTAAATGAATCTATGGAGCCCCAAAAACAGACTCAACCCCTTCTTCCATAGTGAGCCCAAAAATCATCAAACTATGGAAGCTCCATTTTACGCTTCAGCCTCGTTCCGTTATTCTAACCTCCTTACCTGCAATTCACCTCCGTCTGCATCGTTTAGGTTTTCAATTTCTTGTCATCAATTCCTTATTTCTCATCAATTTCTTCTCATCGTTTGGGTTTCAGGTTCATTGGTTGTGCTATTTCTCTCTCTATCTCTTTGGTATCTGGGTAGCTTGATCTGTTAAGATTTTGATGAATTTGGTGTCTGGTAGCATGACTTGGTAAGAATTGTGATCAATTTCACGTTTTTGCTTTTCTCTTCTATTTTTTTTCTTCTGGGTTTAAGAAATGTTTTTTTTTTTTTTTTTGGTTCAAAGGCTAAATACTCACCAGAAATTTGAGTTCTTGTGTGCAATCCGATTACCACAAATTCGATTTGGGTTCCTGGTCAGTGGCAATAAAGACCTCTGATTTAGATTCTGAGGAGAAATAAGAAAAGAGAGTCGGAGTACAGAACCACTGAAGCAAGAGCTGGACAAAGAAGACACATTCATGAATTTAAGTTTGATTTTGATTTTTGCTTTTGGTATTTGAGATTTGGTTTGATGTTTGGCAAATTGTTCAAACTGGTCGTAGTGTTACATGATAAAGTCTGGGAGAGCAAAGAGAGATTAGGGGATTGGTTGCCATGCTAAACTGGTGTCCATATGTTTTGTTTTAAAAAAATTCAGATAAGTTGAGATCTGTCTCTATGTTTTTTGGATAGTTCATCAAGGCTTGGTTAATCCTTAATCGATCAGTGGGTTCTTTGTTCTTTTTCTACTCCACCAATCATTCTCCTGGTGTTCTTTCTTGTGTTGTTATTTCTTATTAATTGTTCTTTCTTTATGTTGTAGTCCTTAGTTCTACGGAGCACCAAACATGGATCAGGTATTAGTTTAGCATAAGCCAAGCTAGAGAAGTCCAGGACTCTTATAGAAATTAAGGTGGGGCATGGTAATCATGTGAAACAAACATGCCCTCAGTGTGCCTTGTCTGCCCTAGCAAGGCAGCGATCTATTTTCTTGATCAAATGGATGCAATCTCCTAGTGGTAGGATGAAATTGAGTGCTGCCGGTTTTATTTCCGTGCGGCAATATAGTGGGAAAGCTATGCTATTTGCAATTATGCTTCTTCGTGATAGAGTTATATTTCCGATATGTCACCGCTATATCAAAGCAAATAGAGTAGCCATACGTGCACTCTTTGTTAATTGGTGTTTGTTAGAATACATAGATTTTGTGGAAAGTCCTAGTATTATTTCAGGATGTTCTCTTTATGCTTATTGTAATTTAGGGTTTAAGCTCTATGTCCCCTCTTGTATTATGCAATTTCATTAATTAAGGTTTGAGGGTAGCCACCCATTTCAAAAAAAAAAAAAAAAAGTTATAAGGTGCAGTTAACTAGAATCGGCCTTTTTTTTTTTTTTTTTTTTTTTTGTGTTTGGTCAGTTATCAGACTAGAAACTAGAAAGAGGCCTTCTATTCATACCTCCTAAAATAGCAATTAGATCTCTCTTCAAAATTATTGCATTAGACTTCCAATTTTTCCCTTATTTCTCCATATATAGTGTTTCTTTCTTCCACCACTGCCATACTATATATCTGACAACATCAATCTAACTGGATATCCTCCAATTACTTCTGGCAGAGCAAATGAAAATGAGATATCATTCTCAATTGTAGTGTTAATTCTACATAAACTATATTTGGTTTTTATTTGGGTTTTTCTGTGCAGCTATTTGTCCTCATGATTAATTGTTTCCTCAAGCATTCTTGCAGAGATTCCATATGTTTAATTGTATCCATGTCCCCTCCTTGACATTTGCTTGTAATTGCAGGTCTTCTCCTCATATTAAGGATTGGGAGGCAAGAGGCCGTCTTCCCTTTAACATGAATAAAAAAAAATTCTTCCCTTTCAAGGGATTATTTTCCAAGCATAATTATATGAGCTAAATGCCCGGTGCTCCCTTTGCAATAAGATGATGGAGAGGGAGGGATAGACGAGAAGACAGATTATTCTCCAGGCACGAATGTGGCATGCTGCAAACAAAATTCAATGCTTTATTTTATTTTATTTCAGTCTTTATTTTGCGGGCAAAGTTGAATTTACAATTTTTCAAAAATAATGAGGACTAAATACTATTTTTAGAGGTATGAATAGAACTCTCCAGAAATGCATTTGAGTAACCAAAAGAAGGAACTTTATCCTCTTAACCCATAATTAATACTGGGTTTAGGGTTTTGTAATATTAATTTAGCATCTTGTTGGAGAGCTTAAGGTTACTTTCTCTCAACTGGTAGGAGAGAAAGCAATATAGCAGTTCGAGTAATTCCAAATCCATGAAATAAATCAAACTCATCCAATATCTAATTAGATTCAAATTGAGCCGAGCGGAGCGGAGCCGAGCTTGTTACATTTCAACACAATGTTTTAGGCTAAACTTGCTCTTTCATTTCTTCATAAATATAGAAATTCGACATCTTGCTTTACAATCGATCTTTAAACATATATTAAGACACACGAAGTGCAAATTTAAACATTTCCACCTTTTCAATATCATAGTCATGTTTTCCATGGATGAATACGCTCGTCACGATTCTCTGGGACGTTTTTGAGGTAAATCCCATCATCTTTCGCAGTCCAAAAGCACACTTTCCAATTGCATCTGGTCCGGAGCCACATATGTTGACTCTCCTTCCAAAACACATCAAATGAAGCGTGTTGTTTGTCTGCATGGAAATCGCAAGTGAAACGCGTTGACCCGGGCAAGTTGACATGGAAATTCCAATTGAAGTCGCCACCAGGATAAAGAGTATGGGTGCCGAGATCGTTGACGTCGGACTTACAGTGGACCACCAGTGCTCTTCGCCCACTGAAACCGTTAACGATGTGCACATGCCAGTCGGTGGGATCAAGACCAGGCGCTTTGGCAGAGGATCCTGGGTAGATACCTAGGGCTAAAGCTGCACACAAATAGAAAACGGCAATGCCTTTGAGAGCTCTCATTCTTGTTTTTGAGGAGCTAGCTAGCTGACTGATAAGATATGAATTGGATATCAATTCCTTGGTGGTTTTTATTTTTATTTTTATTTTTATTTTTTTATATAGCCAAAATCTGGTGATGTATCATCTAGCGCCCAAGGACCGTTCTTTTTGAGTCAACAAGAAAAATCTAGTTTGTTGTTCTATTTTCTTTGTTGTACCAAAAAAAAAAAACAAGAAAAATCTAATCTTGGTACACAAGAGAGCATTGGCGTAATGTGTAATTTTAGTTATAAATGGATATACGGTTAGGGCTCTCGGTAGCTCTCCCAAGGACTAGGTCAAGGGTTAAATTTTATCCAAGGATTAGGGGCTCCTACTCTATGTTCACATGATTAAGGAAGTAGAAGACAAAGTATATGAAAAAAAGAAAAAGAAAAAAAAAGCGAGATATTTCACAACTGAAAATGTAATTACTATTTTAGGAAAACTGAAATTGGGAGAGAATTGAGTCGTACTTTCATTGATAATAGAGGCCTCTTTATATAGAGGATTACAAGATATAGAATCAGAGTTGTACAAGGAAAAGTAATATTACATTGATTGGATATCTCCAAGATTCTCCGATATTATATCTAATTATAACATTATTACTACTATGTCAAGTAACCTAGAGTTTGGGCCAAACACATACTCTGGATTTACTTGAACACTTCCCTTTGTGTCACCCAAATGTGGTGCTCCTCTCGTTGCCTCATTAAAAACCTTGTCGAGTAACAAAAACCCAGTGAGACAAAAATAGCCTCGGTCGAAGGGGAAAAAGAGCACAACACAATGTTCACGTTTTAAGACCATACATGTAGACATCTCCCCCTGATGTCTGTATCTCCTCCTGATGACTACCATCATGGGAGTTCGGATAACTTCCGCAAACGATGCTACCAACATGTTTCTCGAAAGTGGAATTGGGCAATGACTTAGTGAATAAATCTGCCACACTGTTCTCAGATCGAACCTAGTCCACTTTGCTCTTGAGGAGAGTCTGTTGTTACTGATGATGCTTGGTGTTGTCGCATTTGATGTAGCCGTGCTTCATTTGTTCAAAGCAAGTAGTATTATTCTCATAAATGCTCATAGGCTCATCTGTAGTAAACTTCAGACCTATAATACCCCAGAAATTCATTATTAATTTATGATGATTTTTCAGAATTTATTAAGTTGATTGTTGGGACGATTTCGTGGTTCGAGGGTGGAGTGAAAGTGTTTCGGACAATTAATCGCTCGGAATGCTCTGATTCAAGGGTTGACTTTTTATACGTTAGGATTCTAAGGAAACTTCCTTCACGAAAGTTGTAGAGTGTGTCAATACGAGTTCGTGAACATGCGGAAATCGAGAATTGAAGTTCGTATGAAGAAGTTATGGCCTTCGGAAAAAGTTTCCATTTTGGTTAAATAGGAAAAAAATCCTAAAATATCAGAGTTTCCATTTTCGGAAACTTTTTCTCTCTCTTCTCTCCCGAGCTGAAATTTGGGACTGATTTTCATCAGGCAATTTGTCTCTCCTCCGGCCACCAATCGACAAATCGTTTCTTCCATTCTCTTCTCCTTAGTCCAATCTCCAAGTCTGGGAAGTTTCACGATGTGGGTCGACCTGTGCACGGCGCAACAAGGTCGGGAAGTTTGGTTGCGGTGCTGCAAATCGCCTTAATCGGAACTTCCGATTCTGGCCACCATAGCCGGTGATTCTTGAGGGTTTTTGGAGCCCAGAGGATGTAGATGCTTTCTCCCAAGGTGGGTTGCAATGATTCAAAGTGTGGAGGTCGAATTTTGAAGATTGAGATTATAGGGTTCATCGAATTTCAGAGATTGCGAGGTAAATTTCGGCCATATGGCTTCGATTCAGACTGTGTTGTAGTTGGGAAAGTTGTAATTTGAGTTGAGATGAAGATCTTTTGTTTAGGAAGTTTGGCCAAATTCTGGCTTTTGGCCGCCGCCGGCGCCACCACTATGGTGATATTTTCCGACAGCTTTCGGCCACCTCAGGGACAATTTCTGTCCCTCATTGTGATCTACTCATCGATACGAGTATTTTGATATATAGTTTGTAATTTTTGGAGATCGTATGAGCAGGTTAGGATTTTTTATGTTTCGGTTCGATCGGTTTCAATCCTTGTGAATCCGGCCGTCCGATCGACTTGTAGTTTTAATGTTTTGACTGTAGAAGTGTTCCGAAGACCTTAGGTGGTCTCCGATGGGGTTTAGTATCAATTGACGTATCTTTCGGTTTATAGTTTACGTGTTTCGAATTTTAAAATGATTGTGTACTATGTGTTGTATTGAATGTGACCTTGATATGATTAGGTGATTGACGGAATTGTGTGAGAGGAGTATGGATGATTTTGTGCTTGTCTTGTTTTGTGTGAAGACGCAGCAGGAATTGGAGGTGAGTAAATCTCACATTGTTTTTGGTGATAATTAGTTGAGTGATAGTTAGTAGAATAAATTGTTAGATGTAAAATCATATCTGTCGAAACATTAATATTTGTTTTGAAATATATGAACTTGATCGTCAACGGTTCATGGGTAAGTAAAAACAAGGATTTGTTACAAATGATTAGTAGATTGTGAAATATAGTGGGAATTATTTGGGGAAGCAAAAACATTGTTTTGCGTGATTTTATCACTGTTGGGTTTAAATGTGGTTTTGGAGAAAATAAATGAATTTGAAAAAGGGAAGTGACTGTGTTGTAGATTTATGTTTTGAAAAGAGTGTGTACGATTAGTGATAATCTAGATAGTAGTATCAAAGTGGTGACCAATGTGGCGATAGTTTATATTGTGATACCAAAGTGGCGATAGTTTATACAGTAGTACCAAAGTGGCGATAATTGATGTGTGATTGTTATGAAGAGGATATGGATTATTGTTGAGTGATTGATGTTTGAGATTGTTGATGTGGTGTTTGGTGTTATTAATAGATGAATAGTATTGACTTTTAGTTTATTTCTATTATGGACTTGCTTGTCTTCTTTTGTAATCTCCTGAACTAAATTATATGCAGGGTGTACTTACATGGGCATTTGCAAGCATAATTAGCTAATATGAGCCACACTCATGATACCACCAGCGGCACTAGCTACCGCCAACTGTGTGACATAGAGAAACACAGCCAAACAGGCTACTGCCTGAGCCCCGGCTCACCCCTAGATCATTGCTGATGCTCCGCCGCGCCAAGTTAGCATCAGAAGCTTCAGAAGCTGGGGACTGAAGCACATCAATCCCACATCGAAAACATAGAAAAGATCAGTTCCCTCCTCACCTATAAAAGGTTATCTCCTCTCTCCTCATTAATTACGCAATTACTACTTACCTACTGTTACTTTGTCAACATAAATACATTGACTAACTTAGACATCGGAGAAGAAAAGACCGCCCAACTCGGTCTCCCTCTGACGCCCTCTGTACTTTACTTGACAGGTAGTGGAAGCTCTGAGAACATCACAAGCAGCGATCCGCCCATCGGATCAGCCTTAAACTAGGTTCAGCTACCGCTGAACTTTAAACATTAACACAGGGATTACTATTTTCTGAATTGATTGTTTTTAATGTAATCTCCTGAATTAAATGATATGCAGGGATTACTGTGACTTCTATTGATTGTTTTTAATGTAATCTCCTGAACTAAACTATATGCAGGGATTACTATGATTTGCTTTTGATGTGATCTCCTGAACTAATTCACATGCAGGGATTACTTTTTATTTGATTTTGAATTATACGTGCTTTACATTTTCGAGAAGTGGTTGTTGAGATTTCAATGTTTTTGAAAGGTCACTGAGGTGACAATTATTAGGTTGAGATAAATGGAGGATGATTTTGGGTTGTTGGAGTTTTTAATGTTTTAAAACATTACTTGAGTTTAATTGTTTAGTTGAGCCTCTGTAAAATTAAATGCATCAGTTGAGAGTCAGAGCATGTGGTTTTAGATTTTGAGTTAATGTACGTGAGCATGATATGATATGAACTTGATGTTTTTTTTATGATAATTGTATAACGATTTTGTTAGGTTGAGATGGTTTAAGCATGTGTTTCTCCTTTGTTGTTTTGAGTTTACTCACACTAGCTTTCATAAGCTTACCGGGTTTGTTATTTCAACTCGGTGCACTATTCAATGGTGTAGGGGTCTGTCCTACAGGTTAGGGTGAACAAGGTGAAGCTATGGTCCTTTGCCGTTGCAGCTGTGAGTTTAGGAGTTCTTTCGTTGTGTGCAATTGTTAGCCTTCCGCTGTGTAGTGAGTTGGTGGGGTTGTTTACATATTAAATTATTATTTCAGTTTAATTTGTAAACTTGGTGTATTGTAATATATGACTCTAAAGAATGGGTCTGTATTGACATTGTGGGTTTAGAACATCTTTACTTGTTGTTCTTTAAAGAAAATTTTTCCTAGTGTTCTGTATTGATGTATGAACCATTCACGCCCTGTGTATTTACTCTGATAATTAATTGTGCTTGAAAATTGGGGCGTGACAAGACCACAATTCCTTCGAACATGAATAATTATGGATCCAATCCATATACATTCACAAACCACTTCGAGAAGAGCAATAATCTCTACATGGTTCGAAGATATAGCGACTGGAGTCTGTTTTGTAGACCTCCAGGATATCGCGGTCTTTACCCATGGTGAACACTTAACCATTTTGGGAATGACCTTTGTGTGGGTTAGAGAGATACCCAGCATCCAAAACCTTCCAAAACACTAATGTTGTTTTGGGATGGGGATAAAGGATGCAGACCAATGTTGGCGCGTTCCTGGTATGTGACGGCTTGTCCGAATCCATCATCTCTCTGTAAGGATAGAACAAGCCCATATCAATTGTACATCTCAAGTAGCGAAAGATATCTTTTACACCAATCTAATGGCGTCGTGTTGACTCATAGCTATATATAACTAACAAGTTCACAGCATATGAGACGTCCGGTCTTGTGCATTGAGCTAAGTACAATAATGAGCCAATTGTACTTAAGTAAGGCATTTCTACCTTTAGCACATCTTTGTCATCATCCTTTGGACGAAGAGGATCTTTTTTAGGATCAAGAGTACGGACGATCATAGGGGTGCTTGAAGGCTTGACCTTGTCAAAATGCCTAAGCCTCTATCAACACGATGCTCAAGTTTCAAATCGAGACATAATCATGTTCTCCCAAAATCCTTCATCTCAAAGTCAGATTTCAAGTGTTCAACGGTTTCCCTTAACTCTTTAAGGGCTTCCAATGAAGATCATGTCCAACGTGAACCGTGATAGAATCCAAAACTTGTCATAGAAACGTGAGGGCATTTACATATCCCTTCCCAATCAAGTAGTCACTTAGTGAGCATTTCCAACCTCTTTTGCAAACGCGCTCCGTGGTTTAGAGCCACTTGACTTGGGTAAATGAAGTTCATCATGAACCTTCATGTATATTCCGTACCTAGATCCCCATAAAGATACATAGTGACCACATTTATAAGCTGCATGTTCAGTTATTCGGAAACTACCAAACTGACAAGGTAGTGGAGTGCAATGACATCCATTACGAGAGAATATGTCTCATTGTAGTCGATTCCAGGGCGTTTTGTGAGATGCCTTGCACCATAAGGCGAGATTAACATCTTCTTTTCTCTTCAAACTTTCTAACAAAGACCATTAGTGTGACAGGTTTTATGTTAGGATGTGTTGGCATCAGTGGCTCAAAAACCTTCCTATTCGTTAGAGAATCCAACATAACCTGCATCGCATCTTTCCATTTAGGCTGAATCTCTCTACGTTGGCATTCATTCATCAACGGAGCGTGGTTCGATACCATCTGACTCAACAAACTCATGCCCAACGAAATGCGCGACTATATCATCAATTATGATGGAGTTTCTATCCCATGTCTCATGTACACTAGTGTAATTTTCATAGAGCTCTATATTCTTAGAAATAGGTTCTGATATTGAGGCATTTTCCAACGATAACCATAATTTGGAAGATTCTCATGAGACGGATTTTGAGTGTCGATGATCATAGGATTGGGATGTGCCAAAGTATCATTCGAACCCACGGACCTCCCACTCATCCTAGCTGGAGCTATGGCCTGTAACACCAGAGTGCCACTCTTTATGGTGTTGGCGCCATACCTACCTCCATGTAGGATGGCGCTACATCCTCTCATAGGGATGTCCATCCTTGCAGGCATATTTGTAGCAGATATGTGTGATCTCGTCACTGTAGTGGGGATCAAGATGAGACATAGTAGGGATAGACCAAGACAATTGTTGTTGTTCCTGCTAAACATTCATATTCTTATCTCCCCCTAACGACGGGAAGACAGTCTCATCAAAGTGACAATCCGAAAGACATGCGGTAAAGAGATCGCCTAGCAAGGGCATTAAGTGGCGGACGATTGTTGGAGTTCAAATCCAACTTAGTTGCCCATTCGTCTGTAAGAACCCATCATAGAGCACTGTGGCGGCGCAATTGGCACATAAATGGCACACTCAAATATGTGTAAGTACGAGATACTGGTACTCAGTCACTAGCTGTAATGCAGAAGTAGATTAAGTGGCTGTGGGTCATAGACGAATTAGCATAGCTGCATGCAATGTTGCATCATCCCAAGCGGATATAAGGAGGTTGGTGCGCATTACCAATTTCCAGGCTATTATAGTAGTCGTTTCAGCGAGACCATTTGGGTGTATTCAAGAGGATATGATGTCTAACATCAGTCCTAAAGCAATAACCATCGAAAGTCTTCAATGTAAACTCTCTAGCATTGTCAAGTCCAACTGACTGAATAAGATGATCCATGGAGTAAGCCCGTTGTCATGTGATATGTGCTAGGAGTGTAGCATATATAAGCAGCATTTACAGGTAGACAGTGGCACAACACGTGACCAGCGTATTTACATGTCAACCAACATCATGAAAGATTTAAATGTTCGCAAGTTGGTTGAACCAGTCCACATAATCCCCACGGATTCTATGTAAGAACAGAATGAGTATGTTCATATCCTTTGCATAGAACGGTCTCAGTCCTAATTTCCCTAAGGAACGGGTTTTGTAAAATGAGCGATAAGCCTTAGAAACAACCAATAAGGATTGTGGTTGGGCCTGAGCGTTTGAAACGCTATTTGAAGCAAAGTTGTAACTACATCACCCATCATGGTGTCATAACCATGGGAAGTGGCATCCATGGTGTCATGGCCATAGCTGGCACCTACTATAGAGTCATCAAGGGGGACGGTGCATGGCGGCCCTAGGCCAGCGGTCACACTTTGTCCGGGAATCAATATTTGATTCTTGCTTCATTTCGCTCGAAGGAATGGATGTCAGTTGGAAGTCTTTAGTAGACGGATCATTATATCAGGACTAGGATGACCTATCCTGTCGTGACAAAGCCAATATGTGTCTAAATCCAAGAGATCTTATCTCACGATTTTGTTGGATTTAATAGCTATAGTGACATAGAGTCCACTAGAGAGACACATAAACTTCTCTAAGATGCGCCTTTGTTGGCAGTCATTAGAGGTATTGCAAAGGAACTCATTTATGTTCTACATGCGTTCCCGCATGGAATCCATTGGTTCGAATGGCTGATGTTAACGTGAGAACCAAAGGCTCTAGTTAGCTTTAGAGAGAGAGAGAATGAGTGACACGAGATGTATAGTGGTTCGTCTCCCGCCTTAGAGGAAAACTACGTCTACTTGAAATGTTTAACTATGTGTGTTGGGCCTTGCGGCCCAAGAGGATTACATGAGGATGTAATGGGATGCCTTCTAAGTGGGAGGAGTGGTCCCTTTTATAAGGAAGGAAGCCACGCTCCCTTACATGTTTTCCAATGTGGGATGCAAAACAACTATTCTAGTCTTAGAAAGCCATATTGTGAAGACAACTTGGCAAGGCCAGGAAGGTGGCTTCTCGACGAGGTCTTGGCATCTTCTGACTATCACGGTGTAGGTTGGATGTCGAGCTACGAGATGTATATCGTGGTTGGGTCCCACCATGGCTCGTGGGCCCTCTAAGAAGGTGTTACTTATGCTTGGAGATGTAGCAAATCCTCCATATTATTGGAGGTATGTACAAGTTTCTGAAGTCCCCAAGTAAGAGGAGCTTCTTGGTTGGGGAGTTATAAATAAGATGTCATCAAGCATAAGTGACGTCTGAGCGGCACCCAGCCCTTACAAGTCCCCGAATTCCTTAAGCAAGAAGGGACTCTTTAACCTGCAAAACAAAGATAGGAGCACGCACACGTAGAATGCTTGTTGTATTTGTACAACGTATGTGAGTTACACCGATATGCATTGGCATATAGAAATGTATGAGGTATATGATATATGATTATGTATATATGTGAATGGCGTCGAGTATGATCGATTATGTCATATGAACTCGAGAACACATATGGTTGTGTGAGCTTATTGAGAATGAGCATGTGGATTGCATATGATGAATGCGTGATGCGGGCAAGAAAATGAACGAGGTCGAGTTGACGAGATTACACTGGTTAGGTGTAAGTTGCATGAGTACCGTGAAGGCACGAGTTTGTAACTCATGAACAATGAACATGCAAACGTTTGTGTTAGTTTGGTTTTTGCTCGTGTTAATGGAACGCGAAAAGAATTAGATTGTTGCAAACGACAAATGGTAGAAGAATTCAATGTTCCATTAATGTGTACTATTTCGAGGGGATATTAGTGTAAAACTCGAGAATGCCAGAAAGGTGTGAGTATAAAACTCGGGGTTGCAAGGAAGACGTGAGCGTGAAAGCTCGGGGATGCTGGGAAGATGTGAGAGTGAAAGCTCAATGGTGTCGGGAAGGCGTGGGCAAGAAGCTCGGGGGTGCCGGATAAGCATGAGCAGGAAAGCTCTGGGATGTCGAGAAGGCATGAGCTTGAAAGCTAGGGGGTATCGGGAAGGCGTGAGAGTGAAAGCTAGGGGGTGCTGGGAAGACGTGAGAGGGAAAGCTCGGGGATGTCGGGAAGACGTGAGCATGAAAGCTCGGGGATGCCGGGAAGGCGTGAGGGTGAAAGCTCGGGGGTACCGGGAAGGCGTAAGGGGGAAACTCGGGGGTGCCATGAAGGAGTAAGGGGGAAACTCGGGGGTGCCATGAAGGCGTGATCGTGAAAGCTCAGCGGTGCCGAGAAGACGTGAGCAGGAAAACTCGAGGATGCCAAGAAGGCGTGAGCAGGAAAGCTCGGGGATCCCGAGAAGGTGTGAGAGTGAAACTCAGGGGTGTAGGGAAGGCTTGAGCTGGAAGCTCGGGGGTGCCTGATAAGCGTGAGCGGGAAAGCTCTAGGGTGCCCCGGAGGCGTGATCGTTAGAGCTCGTGAATGCCGCAGAGACATTAACAGGTGGCTTGAAGGTAATGCCCTGAGGAGTGAGCAGGAAGCTCGGGGGTGCCGCGGAGGCGTGAGCATTAGAGCTCGTGGATGTCACGGAGGCAAGAGCGTGAAAGCTCGAGGTTGTCGTTGAGGCGAGAGCGTGAAAACTCATGGATGCTGCTGAGGCGAGAGCTTTGAAAGCTCGGGGATGCCGCAGAGGGATTAACGGGTAGCTCGAATGTGATGCCCTGAGGCATGAGCGTAACTGTTGCTAATTATGCTAGGATGTATGTACAAGTCCCCGAAGCCCCCAGTCAATTACGGTTTTCTTGCGGGGTTGATACCAAAGAGTGGCTTTGTGCCATATTGCTAGCATAATTAGTGTAAGTGCGTCATCCATCTAGAATTTGTTGGAGTGAACGCTTATGCCCTTTCGGGTGGCCCCCTGCTAGGCCTTCAAAGGAGTCCCCCACTCCTGGCTATAAACCTCCATATGGTCGGAAAATTGTTTGATGAGGGGAGCTGCGTATAGGCAGTAGGCGTTAGGTGGCAGACCTAATCTTTGATACCCAAGCGTCGGGGGTTAACTCCCGGATCAATGGTTGCCGTGGGCTACGTTAACCGGTCCCTTTACTCTTTTTCGGAGGTGAAAAGCTTAACTGCAATGCTGCTTAACAATCATTGTCATTGTGAGGCGTTGCCTTACTGCTTGGCAGCTAGTCATGGACCTTAGACTCGTGGAGTCTAGACCCGTTTAGGTCTCTTTCCCATGGGGAGGGTTTGACAAAATATGGTGCCCGAAGGTTAGCCAATATATTTACATATAGAGTACATGTAAAGTATGTTAATTGTATGAACAACAAATAAGCATGGTATAGCTTGTTTAGGTAAGTGTCACATGTTTATTTTATTGGGTTGTAATTAAATAGAAGCATGGCATATGTGTATAGCATGTACTTGTAGTAAAGTTGCTAATAACATTTGTATTTTTGTAGACATGCTTAAGGATCATTGATATCGAAATGTGAAGCATGGCATATCTAGCATGTGAGGCCTAAAAAGTGTTGCCAAATCTACGAAATGTTGTAGGCATGCTTTTAAAAGTAGTAAAAGCATGTAAAGGCGTGGCAATGGCTCTAATTGCAAGAGCATAAAAGATAAAATATAGTTACTTATCTTATGCCGATTTGGAGTGAGTTGGAGTTTGGGGTTGTCCAAACATGATGCTCCATGTGATCGACGAATGACTGCAAATAGCTTGTTTTGACCTTGTCCTCATGAGGGCTTGTCCGATTGAGTGAATGTGCTTCCTCCAAACAAAATAAATGATTAGCACTTTGCTTACTTAATTTTATTGACTAAGAGGAGTTAAATTGTTTGCGCACATGTATCAACAAAGAAAGAATGTAAATAATTTAGGCATGCCGATTATGTACACGTCTAACTTGAAAATTCAAACTTGGCAATGAAATGTGTAGAGGAGCACGTTCAATAAGCCACCATGTACATATGCACAGTAGTTAGAAATTTGGACCTGGCCAAATATGCATAGTTGACCACCACAGCTAGTTCATATGTAGGCATGTTCTGTTGATCAAATTGAACCATGAATATTAACACACACTCATTTGTCGGACTATATGGGACGAGTACGTACAGTCATGAAACTTAAGACTCGATCATGACCCTAATTGTTAAGTGGCAGCATACATCAGGAAAGACATGATTGTAATAATGATGTTACAATATTGATGTGTACGCACAATTTAACCATCTATGACTTTATTGGCAAAGAAGTCAAGCATGTATAATTGTTGGTTTGATAATTTAACTCAAAATATGTGTGTTTATATTTGATTGGAGTGCATGCGGTCAATAGAAAAGCATACGTGTGAACTGTATGTGTGGGCAGATGTATCATGGTATATGAAAAAGCAGAAGCACGTGGTGCTTGCATCAGTAAGGTAAGGAGATAAGTATATATCGAGGGAAACTTAGCTTTACAATAGACTCAAAGCCTGAAGCCCGACACCCAAAATTGAAGGCTATTTCTTGGCAGACATCCCTTGGAGCTGCAGTGATTGCTGCTGGCATTTAGGTGATAGCGTCGGCTTGTTGAGTTGTTGGCACACCAGGCCCTGCGTCACTTGTGACTGCAAGCGAAGAGGGTGTGTATCGTCAAGGATTGCAGCGGAGGATTACAAGGATGCAGGGCGGTGGTTTTGTGTGTGTGTGTGTGTGTGTGTGTGTTAATAGAGGTTGTTAACAATGTGCATGCGTCCGCTGATGCTGATGTTGGTGCTAGCGCTCACTGTCGTTGGAGGTGCTTGTTGCTGCTGGCACGTTGGTGCGTTGGCGTTATCGTTGTTGGCTATTGTTGCACATATTCTAGAATTGCAAACATTGGGGTCGATGATGATGATTGAACGAGAGCAAGAAGCTGTCGCTACTGGTGGTTAACGAGCCTTGTTGGGTGTGCTAAGTAAATTTTTGGGTGTGGAACGAGCGACAACCTCGACATTGATCAAAGAAGGCTGCCAGCTGACGCTGATTTGCGGTGTCGGTGTCGGCGGTGCTGTGGACTTGCTGGCTCTGTCGGGCTCTAGGTGCTGGGTTACCGATGGGTGTCAGAAAGCGTTAGCCTCACCAAGCGGAGGTTGTGCTGGCGCCGGGTTTCCTAGCGGAGGGGTGCCTCGCCCTAGTTTTGCTTGGCTTACCACTAAATGCTAGCCTCGCTAAGCAGAGGCTGCGCGCTGGCAGGCTGGCGGGCTGTGTGTTGCCTGCTAGCTTAATAAGAGGTCAGAGGGTCAATCAAACACTTAAGTTGCCAAACTTGCTATTTGAGCCCAAAACTAAGTTTGGCAATATCCTAAAGAGAATTTAGAAGAACAGGAGGATACCTGCGGCCCAAAAATAAGTATACCAAGGTTTTGGGTTACAGCTTCATCCATTCCGGAGTCCACGAGGAAAACGAGCCGTTGTAGGATTCAAGTAGCAGAGACCAATTAAGAATCTTCATTCAATAATCTTTCTATGATAAGGAACAATCGAAACCCTAGGTTTATATACAAGGTTTCAAGGGACAACAAGAGACAATCTCTCAATCAACTAATCTCTCAAATTATCCAAAGTCTCTCCAGAGCAACTTACTTCAACCTAGTTGAAACTAGCGAAGCTAAAGTCACGCTTTAGCAAAGTGCTTTCTTCTACTTTTCGGTGATTGCTCTGCTCAACCTACAACGTTGAGTATCGATTCGGTGACATAGAAGATCACAACAAAAGTCCTTATTCTATTAAGGCATAGAAAAGAACCTTATGATGAGTTTGGTGTTTTCCTCATCCACAGAGTTTGAAGAAGAAGTCAGTTAAGGGACGCCCCGAAAATCACACCCCATGGTGTTGACACGCTCCCGCAATCACACCAGCAAAAAGAGACTATTTGCTAGCCCAAACTAGGCCGAAGCCAAACACTTGTAAGGTTAATATATCCAGAAAAAATAATAGAAATGAATCGTTCTATAGAAAGAGATAAATTTAGCATAAAAGATAATAAAATTAATTATAACAAATACTAAAAATTCATATAAAATTTACAATACCTATTTGTATATATTCTTCAAGCATAAATATTAGAAATACAAGGCTCACTAGCCACCAAAAACATCACCAGTAACGCTCAGACATGATTTCGATATCTTACACTTGTGGTATTGGGAAGCTCCAACCTCCCCACCCCAGACTCATTATAAATGGACATCTCTATCGCCATCTCAAGGTAACTATTTACTATCTCTTTCCTAATTGTCAACATCTTATAATGATCCTGACTTAGGCATCAGAGAGTTGAAGGCCGGCAAACCAGGTCTTTCTTGTGACCTTTTTTCATCTTACAAGATTTGGCAAGGAGTGATAGCAATAGTAACACATCAACCCGTGGATCTGTGATCATATTACCTTGACTATTCCATAGAAACAATAGCAAATCGTATTTTGTGAAAATGTCGTCCGATAATTATTAGGTTATTAAGGTGTATTTAACTGTAATCCGTCTTTTTTTTTTCTTTTTTGGTCAGGTATCAGACTAGAAATGCATTTGAGTAACCAAAAGAAGAAAAATTATTGCATTATCCTCTTAACCCATAATTAAGACTAGGTTTAGGGTTTAGTAATATTAATTTAGCATCTTGTTGGAGAGCTTAAGGTTACTTTCTCTCAAGTAATAGGAGAGAAAGCAATATGGCAGTTCGAGTGTTCTCAAATCCATGAAATAAATTTAGGAATTTGACATCTTCCGTTTGTTACATTTAGCCAATGTTTTAAGCAATATAGCCGAGCTTGTTACATTTCAACACAATGTTTTAGGCCGATATTGTCCTTTTATTTCTTCACAAATTTAGGAATTTGACATGTTCCTTTACAATCGATCCTTAAACATATATTAAGACACAAGAAGTGCCAATTAAAACACCATCACCATTTGAATATCACCATCATTGTTCCCATGGATGAATACGCTCGTCACGATTCTCCGGAACGTTTTTGAGGTAAATCCCATCATCTTTCGCAATCCAAAAACAGGCTTTCCAGTTGCAATGGGTCCGAAGCCACATATGTTCACTCTCCTTCCAAAACACATCAAACAAAGCGTGTTGTTTGTCTGCATGGAAGTCGCAAGTGAAACGCGTTGTCCCGGGCAAGTTGACATGGAAATGCCAGTTGAAGTCGCCACCAGGATAAAGAGTATGGGTGCCAAGATCGTCGAGGTCGGACCAACAATGGACAACCAATGCTCTTTGTCCACCGAAACCGTTAACGACGTGCACATGCCAGTTGGTGGGATCAAGACCGGGCCATTTGGCAGAGGATCCCGGGCAGATACTCAGGGCTAAAGCTGCACACAAATAGAAAACGACAATGCCTTTGAGAGCTCTCATTCTTGTTTCTGGGGAGCTAGCTAGCGGACTTGATAAGATATGAAATATCAATTCCATGATTTTTTTTATAGGAAAATTCTGGTGAAGTATTATTTAGCTTCCAAGGAAAATGGTTATCGTATTTAATTAATGAAAGGCTATTAATGCTTTCCACTCCCTTGAAAGGAGATAACCGTTTAACAAGAGAAATCTAATCTGGTACACAAGAGAACATTGGTGTATTGTGTAATTTTAGTTGTAACTAGCAATGATGCCCACACTTTGTCGTGGATTTTGTTGTTGCTAACAAATTACAACCAGGAAATACATAACTGAAATTGACTTTATTCTTGATGAAAGTGGAAATAAAGAAGAGAAATTTTTTCAAACAGTACCGAACTTAGGCCGACTCCTAACTTCAATACCCGACTATGCAAAACTATCACTTTGGTACCCCAAGTTTGAAACCCAACCCAACATTCATACACGCCGTTATTGTCTCAAGCCACATGGCAAACCATGAGGGGTATTTTGGTCACTCAATGTGTTAACCCAGATTTTTTTTGTTTCTTTCTCCCTTCTATTCTTCTCTCTCTCTCCCCCTCCCCTCTGTTCTTCTTTATTCTTTACTTCACTCTCTCCCCCCCCCCCTCTGTTCTTCTCTCTCTCTCTCTCCCCTCTCCCTCCCCCTCCCCTTTGTTCTTCTTTGTTCTTCTTTGTTCTTCTCTCTCTCTCCCCCTCCCCCTCCCTCTGTTCTTCTTTGTTCTTCTCTCTCTCTCTCCCCCCCCCCCTCTCTCCCTCCCCCTCCGCTCTGTTCTTCTTTGTTCTTTACTTCACTCTCTCTCTCTCTCTTTGCAAAAGATAAAGAAAGAAGAAGGATCTGCAAAATAAAGTTTGGGTAACGAAATGACCCAAATACCCATCCAAATTTAGCATGTGGATTGTTAGTTAACACCGTCATGGACGGCGTGTATGAATGTTGGGTCGGGCTTCAAACTTAGGGTACAAAAGTGAGAGTTTTGCATAGTCGGGTACTGAAGTTAGGAGTCGGCCTAAGTTCGGGTACTGTTTGAAATATTTTCTCAATAAAGAAAGATAAAGTTGACTATTCTTGAAAAAAGCAGCGAAGGTTACCTATATATAATGTGGGCTAGGTTCAAAGCATTGTCGAAATTAAACTAAAAGCTATAAATCTTAATGATAGTTAAGTTTCTACTATTGAAAATTATGAATGTTGTTTGGAGAAGCGCTAATAGCTTATCAGTCTATGAAGCCTTTTCACCAGCTTGAGGATATGATCTACAAAAGCAATAAGAAAAGCTACATTGGCTTCAATCTAAACATATGCACAAAACTAAGTGAAAAATGAATATGAAAAAAAAAATGGAGTGTGGTTTACAATGTTTAGTGCAGAAGCTGGGAAAAGGGATAAATCACTTCTGCCATTCAAATAATTCAAAAGACCCCTGGCCTTTTTTTCATTCAAGCACTTAATGATGTCTTATAGTTTCTTAACTCGAGTCCATCTCCATCAATCTAGGTCTCATAGATATGAGAAGATATAACAACCTAAAGTCTTGTGACAATTTAGTAAAAGCTAGCTAGGTGATGGCAACTTGTTAAAACTGTTTCCAATTAGTTGTCCATATATTTCATTTCCTAGGTTTTTCTCAAACTATAAACATATATAAACCATCAAGATCTGGTGTGTTTCTCCAAAATGAGAACATCAATATATCATTGAAAATAAATCAAAAAACAAAGCAAATCTTAACGGTGCTCATAATCTAAAAGCAATAGACCACACCAAGTCTTTTCCATGCAATTTACTTCTCAAGTTCAACATGTTGATAAGTTGCCTACTTCTTGCATAAAATTTGGAGAGGCTGAAACCTTTATGCAATGTACAAATTTTAAATATATGTGGGAGAACACACCTAATTCTTGATAGAAATAGAAGAAAAGAGAATCAAAGTAAATAGCTGGAAAAAGGCACCAGATTTTATCCCGGTTTGTTGGCACCCCCCTCCGCATGGTTGGCTAAAAGTGAATACTGATGTCTCTTTTAAGGGACCTCAAACAGCTGGCTTTGGAGGAGTATTAAGAGACAACGATGGTCTGTCACTGCAGGGTGCTTTTTCTCACAAGGTTTATGCTCACAACGCAGTAGAGACTGAAATTTTTGCAGTAATTGAAGCACTCAATGTAGCCAAGGCACGTGGATGGATTAAGATTTGGCTTGAGACGGATTCAGCTCTTATGGTGCACTATTTCAAGTTGCCTGATTTGGTTCCTTGGAAGCTGAAAGTGTCGTGGTTAAATTGCATGGTTTTCACCTCAGCCATTCAATTTAAGGTCATACACATTTTCAGATATGGTAATGCTTTAGCTGACAAGCTTGCAGATTATGGGCCTAATAATACTTGTTATGTTTGGTGGCTTAGGCTACCTAGTTTTGTTACTAGTATTTATGGTAGGGAGCTTAGTGCGTACTACTTTTCGTTTTACTTAGTCCTTTTGTTTTTTCTTGTAAGTTTGTTGGTTTCAATAGGATCTTGTCTTTGTCCCATGGAAGTGGTTTTGGCCTAGTCCCCCCTTCCTTTTGTACTTTTTTTTCTCTATCAATAAAATTTCGGATAAGAGCACTGAGTTAACCCTTATCTAGCTTCCATAAAAAATATAAAAAATAAATAAATAACTATATATATATATAGCTGGAAAAGGGGAGAAGTGTTGTAGACAATAGTAGGGCTGCACGCGGATTGGATTGGATCGGTTTTGACTCCAAACCATCTCTATGCCAAAGTAAGCGGTTTTAGACATTTTAGACAACCGGTCATCGAAGAAAATAAACTTAATCCGATCCAATCCAATCCATTTAAAGATGGTTTGGTTCGGTCGGTAAGGCGGTTTTACCGTTTTAACCTATATAGCATTAACGTTTTGTTTACGAAAAATTCATAGTAAAAATACTAAAACGCAATCTCAATAATAAAAATTTAATAATCAAAATCCAAAACTAATATTCAAATAACAAAATCCAAAATAGTTTCAAAATGATTCACTTATTTGGGTTTTAGGCCTTTTGGGTCTAGGATTCAATATGGTATATATCATTTTGAGAATCAAATTATAATTGGAGATTTATAACTCACTTATAAAAGACTACCCACAAATAAATAAATATATATATATATATATTATGTATATAAAATTAATTTTTTTTCCTATTATATTTAATACATACCGGTCGGTTCGGGTTTCGCGGTTTAAGTAAAAGAAAAACCAAACCAAGCCAATTCATAAACGGTTTGGTTTGGTATTGAACCAGTTTTCATATTTTAACGCTAAAAAACCTTAACCAAACTATATTTACCAGTCGGTTTCGACCGGTTTGGCCGGTTTGGACCGTGTTTTGCACACCCCTAGACAATAGTCACCCTTGCTCATAAAGGTTTATCATTGTCATGATTTTTAAATTTAAAATAAGTTCAAACAAAATTTGAGATTGGCAAAAACTTGCTGGAAGGAAATAAGCAAGTGCATTTTACTTTCCGAGATACATAATCAAGATGTTTAATTTTTTAGCCAAGTTGTTACATGTTTACTTTCATGGAACTCTTACCTCTCTCCTCGATCACTATATAGATGGAATGCTAGGAATAGTTGTCTTTACAGGGGAAAAATGTTAGAAGTGGTTGTGTTCGGATGCAAAAGTGTGGAGAGCGAAGGAAAGGGGAAAAATTTCACGCTACTGCTGTTAGTCTAGATTTATACCTAGGGCGAATGGTAAGATAGTAATTTGCGGAAAAAAGAGGGTAAAATGGTCTTTTACAGAACTGGCTCGGCTCGAGCCGACACTGTTACTAAGTCGATCAACAATGTGGTATGCTTTAATATATAGTATAATGGTATTCTTATGTACATTTGTTTATTGTAATATTTAAGTGTTTTTAAAGACAACTTTAAAGTAAATAATGCAATTCATTTTTTTTGTCTGATTAAGGTATAGATATATGATATGAACTTGCAATCTAATAAGAGGTGATGCGTTTCGCAAGCTCAGTGACCACAACACTGAACCTTCTCTCTAACCACCACTAGCATTGACTAGCAACAATGAAGAATTAAGAGCATTATTAAGGCCAAGTAATTGCAAATACATTTAAATCAATTGAAAGATTTTGATTGACCTTTTCAACAAAGATTTGGTCATGCTAATGTCTATCCTCAACCCAAAATTAAAATGCAGGAAACAAAAGTGTTTTCCTAGTAATATCCCAATATAATAAGGCAGCGCATGTATTACTAGGAAAACACTTTTGTTTCGGGATATTGACAATTTACACAATTTGAGCCTAAAAATTGCCCACTTGCTCCACTAAGAGTTTTTTACTCCCATTTACCAAATCTAACATTTATTGACATTTTTGTCCTCATTTTAATTAACTACACTCTTCTCAGACTCTCTCTCTCTCGCCTCCCTTCTTCGATATCTTCTCTCTCTCCTCCCCCCTCACCAATTTCTTCTCTCACCAGACACCGAATTCGACAAGGCCATCGCCCTCTGTCGCTCAGTGGTGGCGCACCATTTCGCTCTGTACGAATCGGATCGGCGCCAACATCTGCGGGCTTCCCTACGCTTGGATCAAAAACTCCGGCAAGTAGGTCCAGCAACGCCCTCTACATGATGTTCTCGTACAACAACTACGGCAAAGACACCAGCCTCTGGGATCAGGCGAAGACGGAGCGAGACGTGTTCTGGGAGCGGGGTTAAGTTCGAGTTCGGGTTTTTCAGGCGGCATGCCGAAGAATCTAAAGGCTGACGTGACCATGTGTAAGGATGGGTGTGAGTACCGGACGGTGCAGGAGGAGGTGGATAAGGCGCCGGAGAATTTGGAGGTAGGGAGGAGGTTTGTGTTTCAGATAAAGATGGGGGTGTACGAGGAGACTGTGAGTGGCTTTGGAGAAGCAGATCCTGGTGTTCTTGGGTGACGGGATGGGCAAAAATACTATTATTGGGGGGCAATAATACTATTATTAGAGAGCAATAATACGATTATTGGGGTCAATAATATGATTATTGGGGGCAATAATATGATTACTAGGTATTATTAGGGGACAATAAAATCGGACACCGGAATCCGTCACCGGTCCGATAGCTGGATTAGGGATTCCGGTCACCGGAGTCCGCGGCCGACCACCCGTCACTGGAGTCCGGCGAGGTCTCCAAAGACTTCTCTCTAAGTGACAAAGAAAGAGAGGGCAAAATTGTCCTAAAAATAAATAAAAAGCAATAAAAAAAAACTTAATTGGGTATTAGGGCAAAAAATATATAAAATATTGTGTAAGTGAGCAATCTGTTAGAGTGTTTGGGTAAGTGGGGGGTTAATTAACCCCAAAATTGGGTAAATGATCATTTTATTCTTATGACTATATGTACAAATTGCTGAAGAGAAGAAGTAAAAATATTCTCACTTCCTAAACCAAACTTTTTTTTTTTTTTTTTTAAAAACCCTTAGCCCACCCCACCCTTACATATGTCAGAGAGAATCGAATTCATGACCTTTACAATGTTGGAATTATAAAAATATTCTCACTTCCTAAACCAAACTTGTATGAGAAATTTTATTAACACATCCCTAAATATTTAATACACATTCTAATTTTTTTACATTTAAAATCAGATTATATGGGTAAATGAAATGACTAAAAAGACATTCATATTAGAAAAGAAACTATAATTGGAATATATATGTTCAATAGCTTTTAATATTGTTATAAATTCAAGTTGAAATCTTTGTCATGAGTTCATGACAAGCTTGATTATTAGCAATTATGCATTACAAAATTCTTATGATCGTTCATATTGTTTCTTGGTAATTAATAGAAAGAAAATAAAACCTAGTATGATATATATATATATATATATATATATGAACTCTAATTGGAATCTTCTTCTACAAGCTTGACTACTAGCAATTTTGCATTACAAAATCCTTATGATTGTATATGTTGTTTCATTATAACTAATGGAGAGAAAATAATAACAATGGATTTATAAACCTAGTTGGGATCCTCTTCATGTGTTCTTGATTATTTTTCAACAATTTTGACTAATAACAATTTTGAATAACAAAATTTTTAAGATTGTACAGGTCTCATGATAAAAATTGGAAGAAAATTAAAATTATCATGATGATTATGATAATTAAATGCATTTAAATTCATTATGATATATATAGAATGTTGTTATTATGATAAAGTTTAGCATGATGATTTTAATATTGATTTATATATAGTGATTTTATATAGAATTTTGAGATTTGAGGATAATTTAGGTAGTTTGAGTGTTGTATTTAATAAAATAATAGAATAAGAAATCAAATAAGTGGCGTATTAAGTAAGATGTGTGTATTAAGTATTTAGTGATGTGCGAATAAAATTTCCCAACTTGTATAGGAAATATATTCATAAAAAAATAGAAATGAATTCTTTTATAATAAAAGATAAAATATTTTGTTTAACAAAAAAAAAAGATAAAATATTTCGTTTAACAAAAAGAAAGATAAAATATTTAGGACAAGAATGAAAGTAAAATTATAACAAATACTAAAACTTCATATAAAATTTACAATACCTAAATTTACAAGAGAGTCGAAAACCCTAGGGAGCCGAAAGCACAACCAGTGAGAGAGTAATCCCTCCGGCGGCTCATCCCTCCGGCGGCTTGCCCTCGTGGCGGCGTCGTCGGACGGGGTTGATTAGACCTAGTGTCCGGTAGTATTGGTCAATGGAATAATCTCAGTCGGAGTGGAGGCTCTGTGGCGGCTTTGTCATCCAAAACGCGAGGAGGTATCGCCGGGGAAGTCCAGAGCCAGTTCGGTGGTTTTGGGTAAGGCTAGGATTAATCTCATAAGGAGAGGGAGGCGGACTGCCGGAGGTGACGTCGCTTGGTGGTGCGAGGAAGGTTTTTGAGCGGCCCAGATAGGATCAGAGTTTTTGGATCTGGTTTGTGTCGTTTGGAGCCGCCCTGTGGAGAGGGGTAGTTGGGGATGGCAGTGCTGCATGCTGGCGTTTGGGGAGGGCGGAGAGATGATGGGATGGTCTGGTTTTGCTCAAGCCGGCGGTTTGGATGCTGGTGGTTGGACAGACTGGTTCCATCTTGCGGGACGGTGGCGAGGTGACCGCAGCAGCTTGTACTTTTGGACTGGGCTGAGCAGGGGCTAGGCCTGGGCTAGGGCTCTGGGCCCAACTTCCTTTTGTTTTATCTTTTATTATTTTCTAGTGTTACTATTTAAATGTGGCTATATGCCGGAAATAAGTCTCCATTGTATTTTGGTAGGGAGAAATGGGCGTTGTCTCGGAATGTACACTCTGTGTGCCTTGTATGGCCTATCGAGGCGGCGAACTGTTTGTTTGATCAAATGGACGCAACCTCCTAGTAGCAGGATGAAATTGAGTGTCACCGGATTTATTTCCGTGCGGCAACATAGTGGGAAAGCTGTACTATTTGTAATAATGCTTCTTCGTTATAGAGTTATCTTTCATGTACGTCACCACTATGTCAAAGCAAATAGAGTAGCCATTCGTGCACTCTTTGCTAATTGGTGCTTGTTAGAATACATAGATTTTATGAAGAATCCTAGTATTATTTCAGGATGTTCTCTCTTTGCTTATTGTAATCTGGGGTTCAGGCTCTACGTCCCCCCATGTATTCTGCAATTTCATTAATTAAGGCTTGAGGGCAACCGCACCAGCCCCATTTCAAAAAAAAAAAAAAAAAATTTACAATACCAAAGCATGTTCTGTAATATAGTGGTCTAATAATTGTTAGGTTCTTTTCAAAAAATTATCTTTTTTTGTTTTTGTTTAGTCAGGTATCAGAGTAGAAATGCATTTGAGAAACCAAAAGAAGGAAAATTGCTACCTTGTACTTTTCAAGGGTTCTTCTTTTTTTTTTTTTTTTTCCTGCCTTATCCTCTCAACCCATAATTAAGACTAGATTTTGGGTTTCTTGTTGTAAAGCTAGCTTAAGGTTACTTTCTCTTAATTAAGAGATAAATTAGCAGTTCGAGCGTTCTATCGAGCTCAAACAATTTCTGATTAGATTGAAATTGAGGCAAGCGGAGCCAAACTCGTAACATTTAACATTTCAACACAATATTTTAGGTCGAACTTGTTCTTTTATTTCATCATATATATAGGAACTTGACAGCTTCCATTACAATCTTTAAACCATATATTAAGACAAAGAAAGTGCGAATTAAAACAATACCACACTTTTAATATCACCGTCATGTTTCCCATGGATGAACAAGCTCGTCACGACTCGCCGGAATGTTCTTGAGGTAAATCCCATCGTCTTTAGCAATCCAAAAGCACGCTTTCCAGTCACATCTGGTCCGAAGCCACATATGTTTACTCTCCCTCCAAAACACATCAAACAAAGCGTGTTGTTTGTCTGCATGGAAGTCGCAAGTAAAACGCGTTGTTCCGGGCAAGTTGACATGGAAATGCCAGTTGAAGTCACCACCAGCATAAAGAGTATGGATGCCAAGATCGTCGAGGTCGGACCAACAATGGACAACCAATGCTCTTTGTCCACTGAAACCGTTAACGACGTGCACATGCCAGTTGGTGGGATCAAGACCGGGCCATTTGGCAGAGGATTCCGGGCAGATACTCAGGGCTAAAGCGGCACACAAATAGAGAACGACAATGCTTTTGAGAGCTGCCATTCTTGTTTCTAAGGAGCTAACTGCTTGACTTGATAAGATATGAATTGGATCTCAATTCCATGATTTCTTTTTATAGGCAAATTCTGGTGATGTATTCATTGAATCAAATTAATGTGTAATCTGGCTAAGGAAAAAGCTGGTTGTATTTAATTAATTAAAGGCAATTAATGCTTTTCATGCATACTTAAAAAGTTAAAAGGAGAAAACCGTTCTTTTTTGAGTCAACAAGAAAAATGTAATATGACCTGAGGGGAGGAAATCTGCTGTCCTGATTAAACCTATTCCTATTCCGTCACTGGGCTTACGTCAGCGGGCTTCGTCAGTGGGCTTCTGGGCTACCTCCTTCCTTTCCTTTTCTTTTATGGGCTACTCTCGTTTTGGGCTTGTAGGCTTCTGGGGTTGGGCTCGGTGGTGCTGCAGGTGCAGGGGATGGCAGTGGCTGACCTGCTCGAAATTTCAGAGCTTCAACTGGCCAATTCAGGGCGTATATGGCCGATCTGGTAAAATTATTTCTCGTTCCCAGATTCTGGGGTATAGTTGCAGTCTGTGACAGAATTTGACGGTAAGTGGTGGACGGGAAAAGTGTGAACCGGGCAGGAGATCTTGTGGTTGTTCTCGGGGCCGATTCGGTGTCTTTCTCGCCGGTTCCGGGGGTGGCGCTGCCGGTTCTGGACTCATGGAGTTGAGAGCTTCAAGGTGGGCGGCGGAGGTTTCTGGGATTTGAAGGCTACGAATTTAGGGTTTCAGGGTTAGGGCTTCGTGCTGATAACGTATTTTAGGGAATCGATATTTGAGAGAGAATTGCTGTGTGTTCTCATTGATAATAGGGGCCTCTTTATATAGAGGATTACAATGCATAGAATCTAAATTGTACAAGGAAAAGTAGTCATACATTGAATGGATATCTCTAAGATTCTCTGAGACTATCTCTAATTAAAACCTTATTACCACTAGGTCAAGTAACCTAGAGTTTTGGTCAGACACAATTTTGATTTACTTAAACAATATATATTATTGATATTATTTATAAATAAATATTTATGTAAACTTCATCTTTTTGTCAATATTTAAATTCTGTTAATAAATAGAGAAATTTTATTCACACATTGCTAAATACTAGATACACATGGATTCTTCTTTTAATCTAGATCGTGGTTTTTTTTTTTTTTTTTGGCAATAAGGTTGGTTGTAGAAAAGACTTTGATTTTCAAATAAATTAGTAATAGCTACACTAAAATACTCAATAAATTTACTTGTTTAAGGAAATTCCAAATCAGATTATTTTGAATTTAATTTTGTATTAAATGATAAGGTCATTGGTAGAAATTAATTAATTTTTTATTATTATTTTAGGTAAATTATAAACTTATATAAGTAATATAAGGAAATTCTAAAAAAAGTTTGAATGTTATATTAATGTGATTGTCCAAAAGAAATTGAATGTTGTTAAAGGAAAAACATATTATGTGCCTTCGTCAAAGCGACTGACGGATAGAGAATCAAGGAATCAACGATTACTATCAATCAGCACAATTATAGATCAATCAGCATTCAATGTATTTAATGTAATTAATATTTCCGTTGTAATTCTATCCCTATATAAAGGGACTATGAAATGAAATGAGTAGACCATTCCAATTGTCATTTTACTTTAACAAATGTTATATTATTGAGGGAGATAAGAAGAGTATTTTTTTTTCTCTGTCTTTATTTGCCTTTTCATATGAATTGACACAGTCTATTGATAATTAAAAAAGGATGGAGGTCAAAATATTAAATTTAAAGATCAAACTAGAACTACTCAAATTAAAATTTCAGTAATCTTTTTATTATTTGGACCTCCATCTTTTTAAAATTTCACCCAAATTAAAATTCCAGTAATCTTTTTGCTTCTGTCAATAGCAATTATGAATATTTCAAAAAATCTTAGAATCATAATAAGATATTTATTCAATATTGAATGTAGTGTTAAAGGAAAAGCACATTTTGTGCCTTCGTCAAAGAAACAGACGAAGAGGGAATCAAGCAATTGCAAATCACAGCTCAATCAGCATTTAGTATCATCAATGTAATTGATATTTCCGTTGTAATCCTATCCCTATATAAATGGGGTTATGAATGAAATGAGTAGACCAATTCCAATTGTCATTTTACTTTTACACGTTATCAGCACGCTCAGAGCAAATAGCCAATAGAAAAAAAATCTTAATTTTCTAGTTTTCTTTCTAACGAAAGAAAAAAAAACCCTAGAAGAAAAAATATTTTCTTCTGTTTCTGCCGCCACCAACAACCAAAAAAAAAAAAAAAAACTCTTCCCAGCAGCAGATCGACCATGTCCAAGACCGGCCCCAACCAGACCGGCCTTACCTCTTCCCGGCCTCTTCCTTCTGCTGCCAGACCACCTGCAGCCTGCCCATCCCCTCGCAGCAGCACCACAGTAACAACAACATGGACAAACCGCATCCTGCTAGCACTCCCATGATCGGTCGAAATTTGGATGCAAGGAAAGATCCATTTCGTCCAAAGGAAGATGACGAAAAAGGGTTGGGAGCTCAAATTCTCTATCTAAGTGCAATAGACACATTATTATACTTAGCCCAATTTACTCGACCAGACATTGCATTCTCAGTGAACTTGTTAGCTAGATTTAGCTCAGTGCCAACGCAGCGTCACTGGAATGGTATCAAGAACATTTTTGATACCTAAAAGAAACCATTGACTTGAGACTGTTCTTTCCTTACAGAGAGACAAAAGGGAATGCAGATGGAACTGCAATCCTTAAAGGAAATGTTGATGGTGAAACCGCCACTCACTACACTAAAATGCCAAATGACGTTTTGGTTGGTTTTGCTGATACTGGGTAGGTCTCTGACCTACATAAAGGTCGTTCCCAAAATGGTTATGTATTCACCATTGGGAACACGGCGATATCTTGGAGATCAACTAAGCAAACCCTTGTGGCTACCTCCTCGAACCACTCAGAGATCATCGCTCTACATGAGGCGGTCCGTGAGTGTGTATGGTTAAGAGCTATCATCACACATATTCGAGGGACTAGTGGTTTGAGTTCTACCACTGAAGAGTCTACTTGCATTTATGAAGATAATGCAGCTTGCATCGAACGGATGAAGCTAGGATATATCAAGGGTGATAATACAAAACACATATCGCCAAAGTTTTCTACAATCAGCAACAACAGGCCCCCCTCAAGATTCAATTGAATCAAGTAAGGTCTGAGGAGAATGTGGCAGATTTGTTCACCAAATCATTGCCTAAGGCCATATTTGAGAAATATGTGAAAAGCATAGGAATGCGAAGACTTTCCAAGCTCCCCTGATTAATATAAGTATCAGGGGGAGGTGTAGACGTCAGGGGGAGTCTAACACACACATGTCATACTCAAATGTAAAAGGTGCGTTGTGCTCTTTTCCTTCGACCAAGGTGTATTTTTGTCCCACATGGTTTTTATTGTTACTTGGCAAGGTTTTTAGTGAGGCAACAACTTATGCACCATTTCGTCTTTGACTTGGCACAAGGGGAAGTGTTAAAGGAAAAGCACATTATGTGCCTTCGTAAAAAAAAACAGACGAAGAGGGAATTAAGCAATTACAAATCACAGCTCAATCAGCATTTAGTATCATCAATGTAATTGATATTTCCGCTGTAATCCTATCCCTATATAAAGGGGGTTATGAATGAAATGAGTAGACCAATTCTAATTGTTATTTTACTTTTACATGTAGACATTTATTAGATGAATGTAAAATTATAGTTGATCGACTAATGACAAAAGTAGTGATTTGACTATTGACAGAAGCAATGATTTGACTATAGTTCAACACAATAAATATATGAGTAATCACCCAAATTAAAATTCCAGTAATCTTTTTTATATTTGAGTAAATATCTTTTTGATTTGACTATTGACAGAAGCAATGATTTGACTATAGTTCAACACAATAAATATATGTACATAAATGATATCGGGCAGATTTAGGATTAATGTATATCACCCTATAGTATAAATGCATGATGAGCTAAATCTCTATCATTCATAGACTGAGAGGTGAACCGTGAATATATACATATTGTTAATTAAGATGGCTGCAGCTTCTAAGGTTTCTCCTGTGGTTCAGCAACTCTTGGTGTTTTTTTGCATAGCTTTGCTTTTCTCATCCGGTAAGACTACTACTTATTATCTCATGCATATCTTAGTATAAACTCATATATTTGCACATAATTTCCACATTTGTTTTGAAACTAAGAGGCTAAGCTTATATTCTTTCCAGACAAATGAGATAATTTTTTCTGAAACCCTAAAGAACAAACATGTATAGATCCAGAATCTCTTAAAGAATATTATCAATCACCGTTCTCATCGAACCATACATATACACATGAGCAAGTCACCAAGAGCCCCAAGTATATATTGACGACCCATACATCTCTCTTACCTGGTCGTTTTGTTTCTATTGTGAATTTCAATTTTTTTCTTCCATAGCAGTTTCTAATTTTCAATAATTAGTGTTAATTATCGATGTTTATTTTTGTGATAATTTACAGCAACGGTAAGGCCTGCAGAGGCACTAACAGCACCAATAGTAAGATGCCTGGGTTCCTGTTCAGCTTTCGCAGACTGCAAAACGGCTTGCATTGCAAACAATTATCCTAAGGGGGGAATCTGTATGGGATTTGGGACTCAACCTCCGGCTTGTTGCTGCTATATTAAACCATAATTCACTTCATGCTTCTTTTTCTTATGCGTCAACAATAGGTTATCGATGTCTTTGATATCGTAAGTTGGAAAATCATATGAGTTGAAAATTAATAAAGTAACCTTCTATTATTTTGTTTCATGATTTGGTTCATTTCTTGATAAGATATGCAACATACCCACTCTATTTAGTATATCTAAACAAAATTGCTTAAACAAATTATCATATTAATTACGTAGTTCTATACGTTTCCACTAGTTTTCAAGATTTGGAACATACAGATCGATCATATATATATAGATACACTAATACCCGAACCCAGAGCGGAGGATCTGCTATAGGGTAAGGGGATTAAATTACAATCTCCATATCCGACTTCATTCCTCATCCCCTTACCCGTCCCAATCTCCGTTAACAATATTATTAATTTATTATATAAAAATTAATACAAATAATTATGAATTGTAAAATATGAAGTTAAAATCAAACATCAAATTAAAATAAATTTCTTATTTCAATCAAGGAAAATTGACATGTTGATAAAAATCTTTTATTAAAAGAATCTTCCTTTTTTTTTAACATATTTATTAGGGAAATTTTGTTCACACACTTCTAAATATTAAATACACATCCCTTTTTTCATACACCCAACATCAAATTTTATGAGTACATTAAATTACTAAAAGAGACATTAAAAATTATAGCTGGAAACTATATTCCCTCTAGAAGCTGCAAACTTAGAACCCTAGATATATGGCCTTCTTCCTCAATGGTGTCTCCAAGCTCCATTCTCGTCTTGGCCAACAATCTAGTCTCTGATATTCAGTCAGATGGATTCTAACGTAGACCTCTTTCGATCTTGATCTTCATTCTCAGTTGTTGAAGGGATTGATTCCAAAACAACAGGAACGTCTGAAGAAACTGAAGGCAGAACATGGCAAAGTACAATTGGGCACTATCACTGCTGATATGGTGATTGATGGAATGAGGGGAATGACGGGGTTGCTATGGAAACCACTTTACTTGATCCTGACAAGGGCATTCGCTTAGGGGTTTGTTAATTCCAGAATGCCAATGAACATGTCAAAGTCTCAATAAAGCAATTATGAATAAAAGCTCAAGAAGATTGAACCCCTCGAAGACCATACCAATGCAGTCGGAGATTCGGCGTCCCTTAATGAAAGCCGATTGTTCAGGAGATATAATCTGAGAAACTATTAGAGCTAGGCACCGTAAAAAAAAAAAAATATGAATAAAAGCTCTTAGTTGTGTTTCGACAAAAAAAAAAAACACTGATTGAGGAGCATTCATGGTTCCAAATATAATTGGAAACAGCGTAGTAACTAATGATATCGGTATTTCTCAATCCTCAATTGAGGTGTTAGTTCTCTATCTTTGACATTAAATCTATTTGTTCTTATTGAGTTTTGTTTTTCTTTTTGAGTTAAGGTGGTATAAAGAAATGGGATGCGTATTTAGTGAATTGGTATGGTGTATTGTGAATGAGGGTAATTTAGGAAGTTTAGGGTTGTGTTTCTAGTAAAATGTTAAAATGAAAAAGTGATTAGGTGGTGTATTAAGCAAGGGATGTGTATTGGGAGAGGATCCTCTCCTAAGCTATTCCCCTCCTAACCTGCCTAACCTTTTGATTACAAAGTGACATGTGTGTATAACAACATCCAACGGCATATATTGATTTTCATTAAATTATTATTATTTTTTGAATCCCTGCTGAGGCAAAAAACAAATCAGACACCCTCTCTCTTGAGCTCTCTCTTCCCTTCCCCTTTTTTGTCTCCCATCTTTGTAACTATCTACTCGTTCGGTGCCTCCAAGAATCACTTTCTGGTTCTATCACTGAAAGTACACAAAAATGTAGGCGGCTCCCCTCACAAAATTTTTAGTGGTTGAATTGATAGAGATTAAGAAAAGAAAAAAAAACAACAAATTGTTGAAAATATAGATTTAATTGTTCAAGGTTGTTTTGGTAAAATGAAGGAGGTGTACTTAGCTTTTTAAGTATTCAAAAAAGTGAATTAGAGGTTTAATAAGTAGGAGAGGTTCAAATATCAAATTTGGAGGTCCAACTAGAACCACCATTTTAAAATATACCTAAACATTAAATTAAGGTCCTTAAATACATATCCTTAACGTTGATCGATGAGATTATCTTTCATCATATCAAACTCATGTAATAGAGATTTTGCTGCAATTTCAAGTTACATAATCATATTGTGTAAGAATTTACATTTAACTTAATATATATGCTCTGCACAACTTTGTCTCAAACCTTGCCGCAGGAAAACCCTAAAAAAATTTCACCCTGTCCGGCGGCTTGCTGCTTTGGTGGTGTCGCTGTTGGACATGCTACCTCTTTCTTGGCCTTGCATTGGCGCAGGTGTGCTAGGGATATGGGTTTCAGTCTGACGGTGTAGGGATCCAAATCGGATCGACGTGGCTGGGATTTCCTCAACAACGCAGATAGAGGCATGGTCGATCTGGGACTGACTTCCGATGATTGGAGGACTGTTCAGCGGCGGGGAGGTGCGACCATTAATGGCTTGGTTTTGATGGTAATGGCTCGAGCTTGGCCGAGAATTGGGTACCAAGTCGGGCTCCAATGAGGTGGTTGCAGGGGCTTTTTTTTTGGGTTTGTTGAGATGGTGGCTACAAGCAGTGGCTTGGTGGTGGTTGACGTGATCTGGTTGGGTTGTGGTCCCAAGATGGTGAGTGGATTGTCAAACCTTCCTTGAAGTTGTTGTTGGGGAGACGGCAGCGGCGACTATTTAGAGTGGTACTGGGTTGACTATGGAATGGTCTCGTGATGGTGGGGTGTTGGTGTTGATGAGCCTACCGTCATGGGGCCCACTGTTCTTCCAGACTGGCAAAGCATAGGGATGCGGACCATTGTTGCAGAGGATTAGGCTATTATTTCTAGTTTTACTGTGTTATTGCTTGGTGATTTTGATGTTTAGTCTTTTTTCATTGCTTTTAGTTTTTGGATCTATTGGCCAGAATTCAAATAAGTCCATACTATTTCGAATTAAGGTTGTTGTCATGGATTCTGACAAATGGTTGGATTTGGGTAGTTGGTTTGTTGTTAATAGTACCCAGTCTTCTGCAGGCTGAGAAGACTAGGTATTTAGTTTCTGGAGGTGTGACCATCAATGGCTTGGTTTTGATGGTAATGGCTCGAGCTTGGCCTTGAATTAGGTACCAAGTCGGGCTCCAATGAGGTGGTTGCAGGAGCTTTTTTTTGGGTTTGTTGAGATGGTGGCTACAAGCAGTGGCTTGGTGGTGGTTAACGGTGATCTAGTTGGGTAGTGGTCCCAAGATGGTGAGTGGATTGTCAAACCTTCCTTGAAATTGTTGTTGGGGAGACGGCAGCGGCGACTATTCAGAGTGGTACTAGGTCGACTATGGAATGGTCTCGTGACGGTGGGGTGTTGGTGTTGATGAGTCTACCATCATGGGGCCCACTGTTCTTCCAGACTGGCAAAGCATAGGGATGCGGACCATTGTTGCAGAGGATTAGGCTATTATTTCCAGTTTTGCTGTGTTATTGCTTGGTGATTTTGATGTTTAGGCTTTTTTCATTGCTTTTAGTTTTTGGATCTATTGGCCAGAATTCAAATAAGTCCATACTATTTCGAATTAAGGTTGCTGTCATGGATTCTGACAAATGGTTGGATTTGGGTAGCTGGTTTGTTGTTAATAGTACCCAGTCTTCTGCAGGCTTAAGGACGTGCATTTCATTATCAGCCTGTGTTGAGGTATTCGGGAGATCCTGGGATGGCCCATCCAATAGTTTTCTATTGTGGTCAGATCCTGTCCCAGTAATTGCTACCTATGTTGGTCAATTTAACTTGACCAGCTGCTCAAATTGGCATTTGTCGTTGAATCCATTGACATATCAATCTCTCCACTTTGGAGTTAGGATATGTAGTATGAAGTTAGAGTTATTTGTCTTTGCTTATAATCCTTTGTTGGATGCTATGATTGCGATGTAATTGCAGTTTATTTGAATGAAGTTTCTATTGATTAAAAAAAAAAAATACTCAATATATATGCAACTCACTTGGCTTTACTACTAGCAGAATAAGTAATGGACAAGTGAATGCTGTCTCTAATCCTTATGACCTATAACAATATGAACCAATATTGCACAAGGTTTTGGAGATCTATCTGATGACTTCAATTTATATTTAGTATATGGTTTAGAACTTAGTATGCTTTATGGGAGGAGGTAAGTTCAATTCCTATAAATATAGATAGAGGGCCCCTGCTTTATCAATCACAAGTTATTAATTGACTCAGCCCCATCAATGAGTTTAGCATCAAGGATTAATCAGAGGAGAAGATTCACAATGTTCTATCAAGGTTAGATTACTTGTTTCATAAGTATGTGTTTCATAAACGCATGCCGGAGTATTGTTTGTAATAATGAATGTATTCTTATATTTGATCACATTAATTCGATTGGTTGGTTTATTACCTGAACTTGCGTCCAAGTCTTACGGCCCTGGTTCTCGCACTTGGTATGAATTTCTCGGCCAATCTTATTCTTTCTTATTCCCTGAAATTGTTTGAGATCTGCCTAATACTGATGTATTATATGTGATTCTGTACTTTGTTTGTTGTTTATGGTTCTATGATACCTTTGTATCACTTGAGTGTTTACCACCTTGTGAAGATATTTTTGTTTGCTACCAATTTTTTTTGTTTTTGCACCTCTGATCTAAGAATCTATTTGACTACATTTATAATACCTAAATTACAACATGTTTGGTGTCTAAATATAAGGTAAAAAGTAGCTCCAATGAAACGAAGCTGAAAGAACATGGATAAAGAATCGGCTTATTGTAAAAGTAGGTTACATCTAAAACCAGAAACCCTAAGGTTATGATGATATAAACCATAAATGTATTGTAAACTCTTTTCTATTTTTTGTTGTTATTGTGTGTCATTAGCAATCCTAGAGCCTTTTATGACGGAGCCAAAAGTTTGTTGATAGCATTCATGCAAGTAAGGGGTATCCGAAAAGATCTAGTGCCCATGTAGTAGTTGTATAAATGTATGGTCTTACCCACCTCGTACTGTATTAGATCATCTAACCTCAAATGGGATATATGAGAGTTATATTAATTGGACCTTTCATGGAGATGAGCCAAGAACTAGCTGCTATTTACAGAAAAACTGTGCTGAAATATTAGGAAACTGAACTTGGTACTGTTATTGGAAAATTGACATATATCTTCATATATATATGTTTAACTTAGATGATCATTTGCTCTTACATATGTGGTTTGCTGAATACTTGCTTTTGTTACTTAACTGTGTTTTACATTCATAACAGGGACTTCCAGTTTTTGAAGTATATATTAACGAACTCCGACTGATGATAAATTTCTTAGAGAGATTGTCGAGAGATTCCGCATTTGGTAGTTGTTCAAAAGATGATGCGGTATATTTTGTAATGCTATATTCTTAAACTCAAGTTTGCTACTAATTGTACTTAGTTTGTAGTAGATTGGATATGACAAGTTTGTTAAAATATTTTCTAGTATTTATGGTATATATGTTGATTCCCTTGTACTTGAGCTTATTATTCTTGCTTAAGATTACAAAATGAAATGTTAATTGACCATTTTTGGATTATGAGCAACACCATGAAACCTCTCTGTCACAAAGACTTTTATGGCAGGCTATGTGCGTCATAAATGACATATAAAATTGATAGAAAAGTCTTATATGGCGTGCAAAGTTGGCCGTAAAAAATAGGTGACAACTTCTTTTACGGCATGCCAAGTGTGCTGTAAAAACAGTCTTTCACGGCTTGCGTAGTAGGTCGTGAATAGAGTGATAGACAGTGTTTTACGGCATGTCAGATGCGCCGTAAATAAGTGGTCAGAAAGTCTTTTACGGCGTGCTTCTTGGACATTCAAGGCGTGCAAACATTCTATAAATCAAATTGGACGACTATTGAGAGTACATTTACGGCGTGCTTAGATGCACAATTACGGCTCTCTTATGCGTGCCGTTAAAAATGAATGTCTTTTACGGCTCAGGCATTTACAGCCTGCTGTTTTACGCCGTAAATACCCTTTTATGGCGCACATTGTGGGCCGTGAAAGACCATTTTTGGTGTAGTGTAAGATTTATTCATTACATGTTGTTCACAATGACGACTGCACCTAATAGCTTACCCTAAAATTTTAATGAATTGAATTAACAGTGCGTTCCCCATTGATGAATAAGCTCATCATTGTCGTTAGAAATGTACTTTATGTAAACCTTATTTGTTGCAATCCATATGCAATCTTTCCAGTTGCATCTGGTCTGAACCCACTTGTGATTATGCTCCTACTAGAACATATCAAAACTGGCGTACTCTTCATAGTCTGTGCGCAGGTAGCACCAGAGAAGTGTTGTCCACATTAAGTTTTCTCTGAAACTCCAAGTGGTTTTGGTTCCGACTGCAAGATTATGGGTGCCAAGGTCATTATCTTTAGACTTGCAATGGACGAGGAAAATTCTTTCGAAGCTCAATCCATTGACGACGTGAATATGCTATGTAACAGCAGGCAATGGGATACTTAAGGCTAAGAATGCTAAAGACACAAGCACAACCACATGGACCTTGAAATCACTCATTGTCTAGCATTAAGGGGAAGATCAGTGAGGGGCCAGTAATAGAGTTGGGAGAAATTATTAGGTGGTCCTGGACCACCACCTGGCACTGCTGACATGGTGGTCCAAACCAATAACTTTAAGACATGTGGACTATAGTTAAAATGTTAACCACATCAGCTAACAGAAGGAATAGCGTCGTTTGGGAGAGTTGCCCAACAAACTACTCATCTTCTTCTGCGTTTAAATCAAACAAGAGTAGAAATATCTTCTTCTTCTTCAATATTTTCTCCTTTTCATTAATCTCTGGGCAACACAATTAATCGTTGAAACGATTAATTTCTGTGCTGTGAAGTTTGAAATTCATAGCTCAGTATAGTCTTTATAGCCTTACAGGTTGTTTATAGCTTAGATCTATGAATGAACATGAACTTCACGATTAAATAATTTAATTTTGTCCGAATTGATCAATAATTTTCTTGATTATATGAGATCAAAGATCCATATATCAGTTTATTTGAATATGAACCTATCTGTAAAGAGGGGTGGGGGCGTTGATTTCCTTCACACTCAAATGAACAGATTCCTAAACCACCATATATCACTTCTTCCCAATTCACCCTTCCCAATGCAGCAAAGGTTGATTTGCTAAAATATCAGCTCGATCGGGCTACCTTTATTGACTATTTCGATCTGGATTTTAGATCTCTTCAATCTCTTCCCCTTCGGATCATCTCCCCACCCCAAATCCACCGTCCAATATTCCCAAAATTGAAATTCAAAAGCCTGGAAGGGAGAAGGAAGAGAGAGCCGAGGAAGAAGAAGAAGAAGAACCAAAAAGAGGCGCCTCTCTCTCCCCCTCCTCTCAACCTTCTTCTCTGTAATCTTCCAAAGACTCTCGCTTTCCTCCTCCTCACATTTCCAACCCCAAATTTTTCAAACTCTCGCGCCCTACACTCTCTCTGTTCAATTCGGCGTTGTTCCGATTGCGGCCACTGGAGGTCGAGCTTCGCAGTGGGTTTTGAGCTACGCCGCGGCCCAATTTCTGAGCGGCGGAATCTTACAGAGGATTCCGATTACTCTCTGGAACTGAATTCGGGGAATTTCAGCAGTCATCAGTGGATTTGAGTTTAGAAAAATCAGAAATTTTCTTTTGGGCGAAATTTCAAATTTTTTTTCTTTTCTGGTGAGGTTTTGGATTTCCAGGGTGGAAGGCATCGGGGTCGATTTGATCAAGACGTTCGATCAAAGTTGCGAAGCATTGCCATTAGTTACAGGAGAGACAGAGTTAACGATGTCACAAACAGTTTAATTCCTCTTACTGATACTATACACGTGTCATTTTTTCATTAGTCCGGACCACCATGTCAGCTGTGCCAGGTGGTGATCCAGAACCACATAATTTCTCTAGAGTTGGAGTCCGTTTGCATTCACCTGTGGATTTTAATACCTAAGAACCAATCAATTTCTGGCAACACATAAGGAAACGTTGAACTATATTCTATCTATGAATATGACTAATAATACCAAAATTCTATGAATATGGGAAAAAATCATTTTAAGTCCAAAATTCAATCATCCTTTGTATTGAATGCAATGGAGAGGAATTAAAATTGCGGTAAGATGACTCATTTGTCACATGTTTTTGTTACTTTCATTTTTGTCCAATTAATTGTATAGTTTTTACTTTCCTATTACATCCTTTTGTAATATATTACAATAGATTGTCATCATAAATTAACATAATTAAAGATGGATCTGTGGCATCACAAATTATAGTTAAAATTATACTTCAATTACCAACCATTAGATTAAAAGATTATTAATGGATGAGATTAGTCATAAAGAATAAATCATCACCCATTATTTTTCTTTTCTTTTCTTTTTAATTAATTAATCAAATCTATTTATTATGACTTAATCAAAATCAATAATTGCTATTCTGATTTGGAATACAATTAAGGAATCAAATCTTTCAATTGTTTTCCCATTGAAACTCATCTACTTCTCAGAAAAGGAAAAGAAATCGATTAGATGAGGCCTTTGACGAAGCATGATGAAATCTAATTGAGGAACCACACTAAATCATTCTTCGATCGTCTTCAGGTGTCTCTCACTAGAACCCGTCGGACTAACTTCATTATCATGTTGTAGGGTCACAGTTCTAGATGGTTACAACTATCAGGAAACACATAACAAGGAAGTTGCCTTCTACAAACGTGAGAAACATAAATTTCCATCCCAGGTTTCAAAAAATTGTACATCACACTGGACTGCTTGAACTCATCAATAGTCCCTTGTATATCGGACTGTTGACCCTGAACCTTTTCACCCTATTTCCTCTACAAACCCATAAAGAAAGAACTATGTGCACACTGTTTGGTCGTATCAATAATTACCAAAATTAGTTATTTCATCAACATACACCTACATCAATGATTGTCAAAATCAATTGAAATTGCTTCCATAAAAAGTCATACAAAGTCTTAGAAGGAAAAAAGAAAAAGAAAAAAAAAAAGAACACAGTTAAAGCTAACTGTTCAAATGAGTTACAATGACAATGAACTGATACAACTTCAAAACCACTTGATCTTCAACTTTAAAAGTTAAATAGTGATGCAGCTACAAAATCAATCAGTAGACTCTTCAAGTAACTTTGGTCACTTCCAAAGATCTTAACCATCCCTACAAAAACATTAAACCACATTAGTCCTCAATGAAGTATCCCAGATGGTTTTTTTTCCACTCCTCATTTATCTTTTTCTTCCAAACATATTTTCCCTGATGTGCACAAACGAATTGGCAACTAGTCAGCTCGTTCGAATGTGATCTCGTCTTAACTGAAAATTGTGTTCGAATAGCATAATAATCATGCTCATAACAATCATGATCATGTAGAACCCACGTATCTAGGATAAAAAAAAAAACCATGATGTGTAGTGATTATGAAAACAAATGAAAACTTTAACAAACTAAATGAACATGAAAGAATTTTACACAACGTCAACTAGATATCATGAGACCTGATGTTTATCATCAACAAATGGCATGAACTGTACAATATTTAGAGCAAACAGAAAGAAAAAGAAAAGAATTAAGGGTAACCTACTGGAGATATGCAGTGAAAATATGATGAATCTTGATTTTGCTCTGTTATCTTGATGAGGAAAAGGTGAGAAAGAGGTAGAGAATTCAATCAGTTTTCATCATGCTTCGTCAAAGGCCTTATCCGATCGATTTCTTTTTCTTTTATGAGCAGTAGATGAGTTTCAATATGAAAACAATTGAAAGATTTGATTCCTTAATTGTATTCCAAATCAGAATAGCAATTATTGATTTTTATTAAGTCATAATAAATAGATTTGATTAATTAATTAAAAAGAAAAGAAAAGAAAAGAAAAATAATAGGTAATGATTTATTCTTTATGACTAATCTCATCCATTGATAATCTTTTAATCTAATGGTTAGTAATTGAGGTATGATTTTAACTATAATTTGTGATGCCACGGATCCGCCACCATTAAAGATATATCAAACAAATTTTCATTGCAATATATAACAAATTTAATTTATGTTCTAGACAAAGTTTCCTAAAATTCTATCTTTCAGCAAAGTTAATTTTGAATTCAAATTTGCACACCACCCCACTATATGTGGTGATATCACCATCCAAAGAGAATTTGCCATGTAGTCTAATACACTAACTAGGGTTAATTAATCTCTATATTTATTTACTGATTAAATAATATATAGAGGGAGAGGGTGAAAGCCTGAAGAATAAAATCATTATTTCCAAGATAAATCCAAAGAACTCAAATTGTAATTCACCCAGAAGTCTGAGAAAAATTGATGTGGTATGGATTGTGGGTCGCCAAGTTTGATCTTTTTGGTTGGTTTTCATGGTGATAATATTGTTGAAAACAAGGACTAAAAAATTGAAAAAAATCGCAGAAATTTCGGAGAAATTTTCATTTTTTATAGATCTCGATATTATCCTTACTTACCAGATAAATTTCGACCGAAATCATGGATATTTCGCGATATTTTCGAATATTTCGGGAAATATACGAAATTTCCGTTGTTTTGGGAAATTTTCGCGCAATTCCAGACCAATTTTTCATCTATCATGTGGCCCAGCCCAAAGCCTGAAAGCCCACGCGCCCAACTGACTTGAAATTGCAGACAAAAATGGAATGTACGCGCAATGTCCATGATTCAAACTTTGGTTGCTTGTACAGAATCAAGGCAACTCAACCATTCATGCCACGATGATCTTTCCTTCTGGAGTGCATATTTTTATATAAATACCTGATCTGTAAATTATGAATAACCTTTTACTATAGAAAACAACATTTTCATTGAATTCATTTCACATATCATCTTCCGCAGCCTTATGGTTCACACCAAATACATCTTATGCTCTTATTTTTGTTTGAGCAAATTACCAATAACTACAAACTCATTCAAATAATTGCCACGCGCAGAGTCCACAGGTCTTATTTTCATGCGGTGAGCTCATAAAGTCTATGTGGACACATGGGCAAATTCTTTTTTTTTTTTTACTGACAAAAATGTCCCTTAACACACATAATAGAGGAAGACAGACGAGAGAGAGAGAGAGAGCGAGAACATATCTGGATCTGGATCGAGATCGAATCCGGCGAACCGACGCTGTGAAGCCGGTGAAGGGAGGCTGCGAATAAGGCGAAGGGAGGCTGCGAATAAGGCGAAGCAAGGCGGCGAATCCAGCAAACCGAGGTTGCAAAGCAACCGACGAACTGAGGCTGCGAATCCGGCGAAGGGAGGCTGCAAATCAGGCGAAGCAAGGCAGAGAAGCTTCGCAGCCGGCGAAGAGAGGTTGCGAAACTGGCGAAGTGAGGCGGCGAATTCAGCTAACCGAGGCTGCAAAGCAACCGGCGAACTGAGGCTGCGAATCCGGCGAAGAGAGGCTGCGAATCCGACGAAGCAAGGCTGCGAATCCAGATTTGGTTGAGAAATTTTGAGGGTCAGTACGTTTAGCCTCATGTCGTCACAAGTTTTGGCATGGGTAAGCTATTTCACTAGTTTTTGATATGAAAGTATGACCAAATAATTGGTGCTGAATAAAATTGATTTTCAATTTTTCTTCCCTGTATTTGGTGGATTCTCAGTTTTGTATTGAGGGTCAGTAGCTTTAGTTTTGTGTTTATGGTACTTTCTTATTGGATTGGTGGTGTTGTGTAATACTTTAGTTTTGGGTTTATGGTACTTTCTCATTGGATTAGGATGGAGCTAATGAAAGCAATGCTGAAGTGAGCAAACGCAAGAAGGCCAGGCTAGTATACTACTAGGGGCCAGTACACTACTGCGGATCAATACACTACTGAGGGTCAGTATACTACTGGGGCTAGTATATTGTTGGGGGTGACATACTACTAATCCTCAGTACACTACTGCTTGTATGCGGAAGTAGCAAAGACAGAGATAAATGATAGTGTCCAAGTTTCATATTGTAATATGTACAAATAGTTTTTGGAATTATTAATTTTTCTAAGAAAAACAAAGATGGAATGTAGAGATATTCTTTTTTCATAATGCTACTGACATTCAGCAGTGTTAATTCACATTATCCAAATCACAAAGGCAGTTTAGTAATTTACTTGTCAGTAGAAATAATTAAAAAATGGAATGAATCTGACCGCAAGCGATAATACCTTGCACACTAGCACATGGGAATTAAAAAAAAAACAGGTTTGCTGATGGTAATTTATGGGCTAAAAGTGTAGGTAGTGGTAATTTGCTATTTTTGTTTTTTGTTTTTGAGAAACTCTTTTGCTCTTATTTCAATAATACAAAATTAGGTACATAATTATTTAATATTACTTAATCTTTGGTTTCTATAGTCTATTTTATTAGACTAATTAATTATGTTTACTATTCCATTTATTATAAAAAAAAACATATTGAGAGTTCTAAGTTAAATTTTAAGAAATATCATATGATTCAGCATATACTAATTCACCTAAAATTACTACAACTCAATATGTAAAAATGTTTATTCAACATTTTATTTTGAAATATAGTAGATAATTGATTAAATCAACATATGCAAAAGTTTCATTCAAAATTTCCAAATTATTCTCTAAATTTTTATCATTTTTCTCGAATATTTACCGATATCGATATTTCCTATAATTTCCGTCGAAATTTTCATTTTTCAGACTATCGATATATCCTCGATATTCGATATTTTGGTCCTTGGTTGAAAATGCTACGTGAATGAACTAGTTTGAATATTGGGATTTTTTCTTTGTCCTCTCTTACTCATCTCATCAAACCAATTCGATATAAACATCTAGAAATCTCAGATTTGGGATTTGACTCTTTTAAAAATTATTTCATTATTTCAAAAGTCCCAATTAATAATCAATCCAACAAGATTTCCTCGATGAGAACCCAAATTGAAATTGGATACCCACAATCCATAAAGCTTCAATTTCTCAATATTGTTTTGGGTGAGACTTAATTTGGGATTTTTAGGTTTTTGTTTGTTTGTCTTAGACTTGTCATACTTCATGAAAATTAAAAATAAAGTAGAAGAAGGTAGTAAGGGTAGAAGAAGATAGTAAGGTGGACTGCAATTGAGTTTGCTGGTATTGCTTGGTGAGTTGCACAATTGGGTTTGCTGGGAGGAGAAGGTGAAGAACTGTTTCTGAGATTTGGGAAGGAAGAGAGAGTAATTCTTATTTCTTTCTCTTTATCATCATAAATATCATTAATTTATTAATTTAATTCTAGAGTATTTAACTATGGTTATTTTGTGAAATATGTAGCAAAATTATATGGGGTAGTGGTACCACCACCTAATCAAAGATGGTGAGCAAATTCAAGTCTGTTGACTTTTATAAATTTTTCTGTATTGGTTTAACAATCCCAATGTTTCTTCTTTTTCCTACAGAAACCAAATCATCTCTTTCTTCCATGGCTTGTTTCTAACACATACTTTTTTTTTTCTTGTACTTGTATTATTTTTGTGTGCTTCTCTCATCTTAGCCATTTTTTTTGTCTTACTAAAGTGACTTATTCAATTCGCAGCTACCTTTATTTTAGATTTGATCAGAAGTTTTTACTTACATTCGGTATAGAATCGATTATAGTGTTAGTCAACCTTTGTTCTAGAATTTGATTACACATTTTTATTTCACATTTATATGCCTTATTTGTAGGTAAGATTTCACAAATTTTAAAAAATTCAAGTTTTTGTATATCTCTAGATGTAACTTTCTCTCATTATCTTCAATTTCTCCTTCATACTATTTACCTTTTAATTAGGTATGATTTCAGTGCTAAAACTATCTTTCAATTAGGAACAAAGTTAAAACTACCTTGTGCAAAACGTGATACATTAGTACGAACAACTACAAAGATAAGATCTTAATTGAAAGGTGTCATAGCCCAAAATTTTGTTATTAATTTCGTATGATTTCCTAAAATTATATTTTGTATGATTTTTATTTTTGTGTGCCTTTTATTGTTTGTGGGTAAAGTGAAAATATTTCAGCTGAATATTTACTCAAAACGTTTTGTTTTTGAGGGATCAAGAGTTGACTTTTTATTTGTTTGGTTTCTCCAAAAACTTCATAGACGAATATCGTAGAGCACGTTGATACGAGTTCGTAGACATGTGGAACGCTATTTTTTTAGATCATATGAAAAAGTTATGATCAATATAGATTTACTATTTTGGGAAATTTTCCTTTGAATAGAAAATTTTAGAAAAATAGTTTAGCTTCCTATTTTAGAAACTTCCCAGAAGATTTCTCATTCTAGAAACCCTGACCCAACCCGCGATGGAATCGACCCAACTTGATTGTAACTCCATCCCCCAATGACGAATCAAAGGGCCACCACCACCAATCTCTTCACCTAGACGTCCTCTTCCTACCCTTGGTGTTCAGTTCATCCATTGCGCCGCACACGTCAGATTGAAGCTGGCAAAACCGGCAGCAGCTGAGCCGGATCGATCTCTCTCCTCCGGCCACAGTAGCACTCGAAACTGGTTGGGTTTTGAAGCCCTCTTCATCATCTTTTGTTCCATATAAGACTTTTAGATCGATTCGACTTGTGGAGCTCAGAATTTGGATTTGAAGTTTCGGCTACCCGAAATTTTAAAGGGAGATCTAACTCGATCCAAGGAAAATTGGACTTAGCGACTGGTATGAAAGTTGCTCCTCATGTTCTTAGCTACAGGTTGAGCGGTTCCGATCTTGTTAGTTTTAAGTTTCATCGACAGCATGGGTGTAAAGGGCAACTACTTGTGGTGGCGCATCCGGCTACATTCGGAGCAGTTCTTTGCTCTGTTATCTTTGATCATCGAGAAGGACATGTATATATGTTTTGATTTTCATAACTTGATCGTTTGGACAAGTTAGGTTAAATTTAGTTTTGATTTGTTCGATTTTTGATTTGTGAGGATCAGACTGTTGGATCGTCCGTTTATTTTGTAAAATTAGTCCTAGAAGTATTTCGGAGACCTTCTAGTGTCTTAGGTGAAGTTTCATCTCGATTGAGGTAAACTTTGGTTTTTAGTTCAAGAATGTGTTTCAAACTTTCAATGTTTTTGTACTTTTTGTGTTGTAATGAGTTAAGACCTTAATTTGATTTGTGCCTAACAAAATTATTTGAGTGGAGTTTTGTGGTTTTTTGCTTGGTCTTGTTTTTGTGTGTGAAAATGCACCGGGATTTTGAGATGAATAGATATCACGTTATTTTTAAGTGATAAATTAGTTATTTTATGGATTTTTAGAAATAAATGTTAGCTGTGAAATCATACTTATCGACAAAAAAAATTTGTTTTGAAATAGATGAACTTGATCGTCAACAGTTCAGGATGACTATATATATATATATATTTATAAATATATATATATATATATATATACATAAGCGAAATATATATATATATATATATATATCTTGGTGGGATTGTGGTGAGGTGAAAAACAGTATGTTTTGTGTGGTTTGATCACTATTGTTTTCTAAAGTGATTTTGAGAAAAACAATAAATGAATTTGGAAACTGAATGACGGTATTGTTGACTTTATATTGTGAAAAAGTATGTATGATTTTTGTGAATGTTTTGAGGTGTGAAAATAATATTTTTAAAATGATTTCTATTTTTTGTGAATGTTTTGAAGTATGTATAATTCTCTTCTCGATATTGTCAACCATTACTGACTTAAGCATAAGAGAGTTTTAGGATGGCAAACCCAGTCTCTTTCTTACTTTTGTTGTTTTGGACAGATTGCTAGAGGAGAACGAAGGAAGATAACTAAGACTCGTGATTCCAGACCCCGACAATAATTTAATTACTCTCGATAAGCCCCGGAAACAAGTCAGTTTCAATACTAGCTCCAGATATATGCTGTAGATCAAGTCTAACTTGAATAGCAAGCAATTCTACCTATAATGCCGAGGTCACATGTTGTACAGGTTGAGCAAATGTAGCAAGCACCTTGACATTTTGGCTACATAGAACTCCTCCCAGTCCTCTCTTTGGTACATAATTGCATCAGAAAGGCTCCATCTACATTTAACTTGAAACTATTCAGGGCAGGCTTCCACCGGTGCACATCAGCTTTGTTAGATGTTGAACCTGTCATTCTGGTTTTCTGAAATTCTTGAAGTCATGTCATGCAGCTTAAGAAAATATCAGTGGCAAATTGAACTCTATCCTCCCATAACTTGTTATTTCTATTTGGGTTAAATACTTTTTAGTACCCTATGGTTTGAGCCTAACATCGATTCAGTCCCTCGACTTTCAATTTCATCAAAAACACCCCTGCATTATCAAATTTCATCTAATAGGTCATTCCGTTAATAATTCGTCAATTGGAGCCGTTAACTCGCTGACGAGACATGCCATGTCAGACCATGTGGGCCCTACCTATCAGGCAAAATTCCAAAATTGCCCATGCCTCTCTCCTAGCTCCAGAAGAACTCAGCTTGCCCTTGCAAGACTCAACTCCTCCAACTTCACCACCTGGAAGTTTATGATGACCACCATATTCAAAGCTCACAATCTCCTAGGCTACGTTGACGGCTCCATCACGCCTCCGGAGAACCGATGGCTGCGAGGTCCTCCCTCCCTACATCAACCCCTCCTCCATTCGCCGCAACAACCCCAACCCACCGCTAAACCTTTACTGCCAAAAGCAACAGGACTACACATTGAGTTGAAAAACTGAGATTTACCTCAATTGCATGAATTATGGTGATTTAGTCTGGGTTGCTGCGAACATAATCTCCAAGCATATGTCCTCTAACCCGAAATCAAAATCTGGCTACTCTGCGATAACGCCTAGCTTTGCACATCACTTCCCAAATTCTGAATTCTGGTGTACCCGAGTACCAACATAACATCTATAGCAAGAATTGACTTCGGAATCGAACCCAGAACCTTAAGAACAACGATCGTGAATAGTGAACTATGATGAAAGCCAAGAACACCCAAAAACAGCAACTCGATTCAGACTCAATTAATATCAAAACCAAGTACACCAACACGTAGAGTACGACGAGGGGATCAATTTCCTTACATCATGCAGATCATTCTGTTGCCGAAATTCGTCGAATAACTGTCGGAACACACGAAGCTTCACAGCGTCGATTCCCGCTCTAGGGTCGACGAACGACCAAATCGATACCAGAGGGATGTCACCGCCTCCCCGAAAGCCCTAACCTTTCTCCCAAACCAGACCCGACCCAAGACCCTACCTTAGATTTCAGCTTCATGGACGAGAGCGGGAACCCGCTATCGGTGATCCTGGCCATCATTGTGGTTTGGTTTATGGAGAGAGTGTCGTTTATGCTGGTGGAGTTGTCAGAGCTGCTGAAGCAGCTCGAGACTGAAGTGAAGGCCTCGCAGGAGGCTAAGGTGGCGCAGCGTGAGGTGGGGGGAGAGAATGGGGGGATTCTGGCGATGGAGATGGCGCTGAGGTTGATGGCATAGGCCTAATATGGGGCAAAATGGTGGAATGGTGGTTAGTCCCAATGGGATGCTGAATAAGAGCATGGAGAGTGAAGAGGAAGAGATGAAGGAACTTACACATAATTTCGAGCCAAATTATGCAGAAATAGAGGGAAGATGGCAAGATGCAGAGTTTTGAGCCAAAATCGAGTTCTTCTGGAGCTGGGAGAGAGGCAAGGGAAATTTTGGAATTTTGCCTAATAGGTGGAGCCCACATGGTCTGACATCGCATGCCTCGTCAGCGAGTTAACGACTTCAATTAACGGAAGGACCTATTAGATGAGATTTAATAATGCAAGGGTATTTTTGACAAAATTGAAAGTCGAGGGACTGAATCGATATTAGGCTCAAATCATAGGGTACTAAACAGTATTTAGCCCTTTCTATTTCTTCACAGGCCCCAAATAACCATTAAAAACTTTTCAAAAATCTTAGGTTTGAGATATAAAGCTTGCATGTTCTAACATCTACTCCTAAAAATCAATATGGGGAGGCATATATAGTAAGATTAAAGGGAGCTTGTGATAGTAAAAGTGAGGCTGTTGGACACTTACAAAACAAATGAGCATCCTCTTGAAGTTGATGATTGCATAAGAGGCAATGAACTTCACCTACATAGCCTTTAGTTGTAAGGTCGATCTCCTGATCAGCTTGCTAACATTATCTTTACCTAACATATATAAACTTTTTGTTTAGATAAATAATACGCGACTATTATAACATCCTAGACTGAATTACATTGTGTATAGCTTTTCTTAATTTTTTCCTCACTTCATACATTTTATTTTTCTTTACTAATGCTAATCCTAAATAATTCCTTACTGCAAGATGACCTACACCTAGGGGTGTAAATGAGCCGAGCCGGAGCGAATACCAGAGTGATCGTGTTCGGCTCATTTATTTTTTATCGAGCTCGAGCCGGGCTAAAGCTTGAATTTTTTTCCCATGCTCAAGTGATAAGATATTTCTATCTACCTATATAGATGCACAAAAATTCTTATAACTGAACCCTACAAGAATGTCGAAAATAATATAGGTAAGTAGGGATCATTCCCGCAAGAGATTGTGGTCTAATCACTAATCTAAAGACTCAAAACAAAATAAATCCTAAACTGTTCAGTTAGAAAGATCTGACTGGCAAATGACTCTAAACTACTGTAAATGTCACAAAAATTTACAGACAGACTATAGACATGATAAACTAACTACTGAAAAAGTTTGATAATTTTTGAAGATGTTTTGGTTGACGAACTAATTAAATAAAAACGAAACACTAAATGACTCCGAAAATAAAAAGACTTGATTCAGGGTTTTGAAAATCAAAGATAAAACAAGTTAGAGGAATTGCATCCACCACCAATCAATCAAGTAAACTAATCATGTTCAACCTAATTACATCTATATATGGATGAAGATGCTCAAGTTAACCCAACGCCTGAATTAACCTATTGTTTTTCCTTACTTGTATGCTAGGTGAGAGACGCTCTACACCTAACCTATTTTCTAAAATGCAACCTAAGTTGACGCAACTCTAGATTTAACACAAAGAAATCATTACGCAATAGAAAAATGAGACATCACAAGGCATGTTGAGTAGGACGCGTCTCAATTAACCTATGAACCTAATCACTTGCCTTATATACAATTTACTACTCTAGAACTCTCAACGGAACCCTCGAAGCAAGGCACAGGCAATGATCATTCTTAGCAATAGAATCCTAAACATGCAATCTAAGTTGCGCACCAAAGAAAACATGCAAAGGAATCATCAATGTGAAGATAGAAATTAGGTTCTCATCCAATAGATAAACAAAACTAATTGAAAGTCATAACAAGTTTACAATCATGATTTGGGGCTTCAACAACGCCTAACTAAAGAGTTAGTTTCTCATAGAAAGAAAAACAAAAACAAGCTAAAGAGAAAAAAAAGAAGTTGTAGAAGAGAGGAAAGAGAGGAAGAGAGAAGAGAGGAAGAGAGAAGAGAGGAGAGAAGAGAAGAGAGCTTTTTCAGATTTGCATAGCCCTTTTATATTGCTCCTTGAGTCCTCTTTCATTCCTTTTTGGTTTGAGACTCCTTGAATTGTAGAGAAAGACAATTTCTTGATTCTCTATTTGATTTAGGATTCTCCACACTTTGTCCAATGAGAATTTTCCATGTCATCATCAATATTTATGCGAATATCTCCATAATTTGCTGCGATATCTCCATGGATTGGTCTCCATAATTAATTTGAAGAGATCGGCCAGGACTTCAAGCTTTTCTTTATTTGCACATCTTTCCTTCATATTATCTCCTTTTTGTATATTTGTTCTGAAAAACCTAATAAACATAAAAATAAATAAATAAAGGGAAAATAGAATAAACTAACAAAGATTAATATAGGGATTAACATTATAAACGTTGCAGAAAATGCTCCTATCATCAAGTTTGGCTCGGCTTGAATATTTTTCTTAAGCCTGAGCTAGGCTCGGCTCGGCTTGATTTATTGGACAAGCTCAAGCTTAAATAGGCTCGGCTGGGTTCATTTGACTTTAAATTTAAAAATTAAAAAAGGAAGAAAGAAAATTTTGTTTTAGGGAAACGAGAATTGAGAGGAATTTGCTGTGTATTCTCATTGATAATAGGGGCCTCTTTATATAGAGGATTACAATGCATAGAATCTCAATCATACAAGGAAAGTAATTCTACATTGATTAGGATTCAAGATCCTTCTAATTAAATCTTATTACCACTAGGTCAAGTAACCTAGAGGGCTAAACACAAATTAGGTTTTCCTTGAACACTCCCCCTTGTGTTGCCCAAATGTGGTGCTTCTCTCGTTGCCTTGTTAAAAACCTTGCCGAGTAACAAAAACCTAGTGGGACAAAAATAACCTCGGTCGAAGGGGAAAAAGAGCACAACACACCCATCACGATTCGAGACAAACATGTAGACATCTCCCCCTGATGTCTGCACCTCCCCCTGATGACTACGATCATGGGAGTTCAGATAATTTCTGCAAGCCAATTCTTGCCACATGTTTCTCGAACGTGGATTTGGGCAATGACTTAGTAAACAAGTCTGCCTCACTGTCCTCAGATCAAACCTAGTTCACTTTGATCTCGAGGAGAGTCTGTTGTTGCTGATTATGCTTGGTGTTATCGCTTTTGATGTAGCCTTGCCTCATTTGTTCAAAACAAGCAGCATTATCCTAAATGCTCGTAGGCTCATCTGTGGTAGACTTCAGACCACAATTGTTCGAACATGCGTAACTATGGATCTAATCCACAGACATTCACGAATTACTTCGTGAAGAGCAATGATCTCTGCATTGTTCGAAGATATAGCGACGGTCTATTCTGTAGACCTCCAAGATATCATGGTCTTTTCCCATGGTGAACACTTAACCAGTTTGGGAGTGACCATTGTGTGGGTCAGAGAGATACCCAACATCAGCAAAACCTTTCAAAACACATATCGTTTTGGGATGGGAATGATGGACGCAGGCCAGTGTTGGCGGCGTACCTGGTGTGTGATGGGTCCGAATCCATCATCTCTTTGTAGGGATAGAACAAGCCCATGTCAATCGTACATCTCAAATATCGAAAGATATCTTTTACACCAATCCAATGGCGTCGCGTTGGCGCAGAGCTATATCTAGCTAACAAGTTCACAACACATGAGATGTCCGGTCTTGTGCATTGGGATAAGTACAATAATGCACCTATTGTACTAAGTAAGGCACTTCTGCCTCTAGCACATCTTCGTCATCATCCTTTCGACGAAGAGGATCCTTTTCAGGATCAAGACTACGGACGATCATAGGGGTGCTTGAAGACTTGACCTTGTCAAAATGCCTAAGCATCTATCGACACGATGCTCAAGTTCCAAACCGAGACATAATCGTGTTCTCCCAAAATCCTTCATCTCAAACTCGGATTTCAAGTGTTCAGCGGTTTCCCAAAACTCTTTAAGGGCTTCTAATGAAGATCATGTCCAACATGAACCGCGATAGAATCCGAAACTTGTCATAGAAACGCGTGGGCATATCCCTTCCCAATCAAGTAGTCACTTTAGTGAGCGTTTCAACCTCTTTGTAAACGCGCTCCATGGTCTAGAGCCACTTGACTTGGGTAAATGAAGTTCACCATGAACCTTCATGTATATTCCGTATCTAGATCCCTATAGAGATACATAGTGACCACATTTGTAAGCTGCATGTTCAGTTATTCGGAAACTACCAAACTGACAAGGTAGTGGAGTGCAATGACATCCATTTCGAGAGAATATGTCTCATCGTAGTCGATTCCAGGGCGTTTTGTGAGAAGCCTTGAGCCATAAGGCGAGATTACTATCTCTTTTTCTCACTACGCTTTCTAACGAAGACCCATTAGTCTAAAGGTTCTATGTTAGGAGGTGTTGGCATCTCTAGCTCGAAAACCTTCCTCTTCGTTAGAGAATCTATCTTAACCTGGATCACATCTTTCCATTTAGGCCAAAACTCTCTACGTTGGTATTCATTCATCAACGGAGCGTGGTTCGATATCATCTGACTCAACAAACTTATGCGCAACGAAATACGCAACTATATCATCAATTATGATGGAGTTTCTATCCCACGTCTCATGTACACTAGTGTAAGTTTCATAGAGCACTATATTCTCAGGAATAGGTTCTGACGTTGAGGCGTCCCCCAATGGTAACCATAACCAGGAAGATTCTCATGAGACGGATTTTGAGTCTTGATGATCAAAGGATTGGAATGTGCCAAAGTATCCTTCGAACCCACGGGTCTCCCACGCATCCTAGCTGGGGCCATAACCTGTAATGCCAGAGTGCCACTCTCTTTGGCATTGGCGCCATGCCTACCTCCGTGTAGGTGGCGCTACGTCCTCTCGTAGGGACATCCTTCCTTGCAGGTATGTTTGCAGCATATTTGTGTGATCTCGTCACTGTAATAGGGATCGAGATGAGACATAGTGGGGACAGACCACGATAATTCCTGTCGTTCCTGTTGAACATATGTGTTCTTATCTCCCCCTAACGACGGGAAGACTGTCTCATCAAAGTGACAACCCGCAAATCTAGCGGTAATGAGATCGCCTGGCAAGGGCATTAAGTGGCGGACGATTGTTGGAGTCTCAAATCCAATGTAGTTGCCCATTCGTCTGTAAGGACCCATCATAGAGCGCTGTGGCGGCGCAATTGGCACATAAATAGTTCACTCAAATGTGTGTAAGGACAAAAGACGTGTACCCAGTCACTAGCTGTAACGCAGAGGTATATTGAGTGGCGGTAGGTCGTAGACGAATTAGCATAGCTGCATGCGATATTGCATCACCCCAAGCGGATGTAAGAAGATTGGTGCGCATTACCAATGTTCGGACGACCATCGTAGTCGTTTCCGCGAGACCAATTGGGTGTGTACATGGGAATATGATGTCCAACAACAGTCCCATTGCAATATCCATCGAAAGTCTTTCGATGTAAACTCTCTAGCATAGTAAATCCAATTGACTAAATAGGATGATTCGGGGAGTGAGCCCGTTGTCATATGATATGTGCTAGGAGTGTAGCGTAAGCAGCATTTATAGGTGGACAATGGCACAACACATGACCAGCGTGTTTGCGTGTCAACCAACATCATGAAATATTTAAGCGTCCGCAAGTTGGTTGAATCAATCCACAAAATCTCTACGGATTCTTTGTAAGAACAGAATGGTAGTTGTTACTTTGCATAGGACGGTCTCAGTCCTAATTTCCCTAAGGAACGGGCTTAGTAAAACGAGCGAGAGGCCTTAGAAGCAACCATTGAGTATTTTGGTTAGGCCTGAGCGTCCGAAACGCTATGTGAAGCAAGTTGGTGATTACAATATCACCTGAGGCGCCATCACCATGATGGACGCCATCCATGGCGTCATGGATAGGGACTACTCCAGCCCTAGGCTGATGGTGGACGGAGGCGGTGCCCTAGGCAACAGCGTCGGTCACACTGAGTCTAGGAATCAACTTTTGATTCATGCTTCGTTTCGCTCGAAAGAAATGATGTCCATGTGAAGTCTTTTGTAGACGGATCATCATATCATGACTAGGATGATCTATCCTGTCGTGACAAAGCCAATATGTGTCTAAATCCAAGAGATGTTCTCTCATAACTTTATTGGATTAATAGCTCAAATAGTGACATGAAATCCACTAGAGAGACACATAAACTTCTCTAAGATGCGTCTTTGTTCACAATCATTAGAGGTGATGCAAAGGAACTCATTTCTGTTCTCTACATGCATTTTCGCATGGAATTTGTTGGCTATTCATAGGGTACGATTTGCCCTAAGAGCGTAGAAAGTTTCTGTGACAGCTGTAATCAAGGTGCCATTTGGCAAGTGGAACTTGGGCTATTCCATGTCCTTGAATTAATATTGATGGCCCAGCCATCGTAGTCACAAAGTAATATGCTCATAATCAAAATTGAGTCATAATGAAAAGAACTCGAAATTTTATTCATAAGCCAACGGAGTACATCATTGTTTCTATGATCAAAGAAAATCTAATCCAATAAAAAGTAATATGGCAATCGCCTACATCTCTTGGAAAAATAAAAAGACTTAATCAAAATTGCCAGTTTCTGGGTCTTGATCCTCGTAGTCTTCCACCCTTAGATCTAGATTGCCATCTTGATCTTCTTGTGCCATGTAATTTGATTCCCTTGCTTCACGATACGTCTTGTATGCGTTTGCAACATTCTAGGGTGCGGTACATGTTTTGGCCCAATGTTCAGTTGATCCACATCGAAAACAGACATCATTATGGTTAGGCTCCCTTGATCGAGGCGCCATTGGGGCGCGATTTGGACGACCTATGCTCTTGGTGGCGTTACCACCATGGTCAGAGGCTCCGCCTCTCTCTCTCTTCACACGTGGACCTCCACGGTTCCGTGCACGCCTCTCTCGGCGATTTCCTTCCTCTTTAGGGCGAACATATGGACCAGAATGTCTAGAAATGTCCCTACTCTTAGGGTTTCGCTCCTTGCGTTCTCCATTGGGGGCGCGACTATAGTTAGACTCCGGAATAGGCTTAGTTCCCACGGGTCTAGCATTATAGTTCTTCACAAGAATATTGTCGTGCTTTTCAGCTACGTTCATGGCTCCAATGAGCTCATGAAACCTTGTGATACGTCCTGCATTTACATCAATCCGATAATTCTTTGAACTTATCAGTGCAGAGATGGGGAAGGTAGAGAGAGTCTTCTCGATCAACATCGTATCAGTTATGGCTTGGCCACAAAACTCCATCAGAGACTTGATACGAAGAGCTTCCGAGTTATAATCAAGCACAGACTTGAAATCACAAAAGCGGAGGCTATGCCATCGCACTTCTAAATCAGGAAGCAGGGAGTCACGAACGTTGCCAAATCGCTGCTCAAGTTCTACCCATAGACTTCTTGGGTCTTCTTCATTAAGGTATTCATTTTGGAGCGCGTCATTCATGTGCCTTGTCATGAGAATTATGACTTTACCTTGTTTTGCTTCAAAAGCAGTAGCTTGCTCAATGGAGAGCACGTTCTGACTAGGCTCTTGGATGGCTTCCAGAAGTCCATCAGCCTTAAGATGTTGGCGCACATCTCGGACCCACCTATGGTATCTTGCGCCAGTTGTCTCAAGTGGAACAAAGTTCAACTTGTTCAGGTAACTCATCCTGAAAAATAACACAAGATTAGGGTTAGTTTCGGAGCGAAAAAGGCTACCACGAAAAATTATTAAATTTCTGAGCGTAGTCGCTTCCAAGAAATTAGGAATTTTCTGAGCGTAGTCGCTTCCAAGAAAATCCGATTCCAAGAGGGATTTTGGATTAGATCGAAACAACGATATATGTGGTCGATCGTTTTCTTCTCAACAAACTCTAAGTTTGGAGGACTCTACAAGCTCCAAGCTTGGAGTGAGCACGAACCCCCACAGTTCGGCTTTTGGTCTCCCCTATAAAGAAGAAAGGGGGGTAGAAGAAGGGATGTTGGAAGTCCCCGAGAAAAGAAGAAGAAATTAAAAAAAAACTTCAAAAACGGGAACTTTTAGAAAAAATTACCTTAAAAAGATGGCCGGAAAACTTGACAGAAAGTTGGCCGGAAAAATGCTGTCGAAAAAGTCGCTGGAAAGTGACACGAAAAGTGGCCGGAAAGTGGCCGAAAAGTGGCCGGAAAAGTGTTGAAGGGCGTTGACCGGTCGTTGACTGGGCCGTTGACCGGGTGCTGACGTGGCGTTGCTGGGCTTCAGGGCTGTGGCTTGGGCTCGACTTCTGCCTCCTTTTTTTTTTTTTCTCTTTCTGCCGATTCGGTTGCAGTCTTTTCTGGTGGCCGGTTCGGATGGTTCTAGGCCTGTTCCGGTGGAGATTTTTCAGCTCCGGTGATCTGGGGTCTGGTTGCAGCTTCCGGTGAAGTTTGGTAGCAGTAGGCAGGGAGGAAAGCTTCGAACCGGGCAGGGAGGATATAGATATTTCTGGTGGTCGGTTCGGATATTTTCCGGCCGGTTCTGGGGGCGGGGCCGCCGGTTCTGGACTCCTGGAGTTGAGATCTTCAAGGTGGGTGGCGGTGGTTTCTGGGATTTGAAGGCTACGAATTTAGGATTTCAGGGTTAGGGCTTCGTGTTGATAACGTGTTTTAGGGAAACGAGAATTGAGAGGAATTTGTTGTGTATTCTCATTGATAATAGGGGCCTCTTTATATAGAGGATTACAATGCATAGAATCTCAATCATACAAGGAAAGTAATTCTACATTGATTAGGATTCTAGATCCTTCTAATTAAATCCTATTACCACTAGGTCAAGTAACCTAGAGTTTGGGCTAAACACAAATTAGGTTTTCCTTGAACAAATTTAAAATAATAATCTAAAATTTGATGTCTAACCATCACACAAATCCCTTTTGACTTTATTGTAATATATTTTACTTAAATTCTCAGATTTTCTTCCAATTGAAAAGGAAGGTAATAAAAAGAATTAAATATTTGAGATTAGAAAGAATTATATTTTTATTTATACTATAAATTTTCAGGTGTCGAGTTTTAACAAACTCGAGCCAATATCTATCTGTACTATATATATATATATATATATATTAAGCCAAATATATCCTTGTTCAAGCTCAGTTCGTTTTTTTGTCGAGCCTAATATTGAGCTCAAACTCTGCTTATTTATCTTACGAACACGAGCCGAATGAACTAAAATCGAGCCAAATAAGAGTTGAACACGAGCTGTATCGAGTTTATTTATCTTATTGGTTTTTTCATCCATTCTGTTTGTGCACGTCCATTTTGTAAAATAATTTACTGTTAAGGGTCATTGAAATGAACCTAACATACAAAAGAACTAAGACTGATTAGGGCATAAATTTGCTGGAGCATTGGTTTAGGTTCCTTCATTGATGAATTATATGTAAACTAAAAAGAGTTTAGCTAGGTTCTGCTAAAAATTCATTTGGCTCGTTTGGGGAAGGGATGGCCATTCATCCTGTATATTAAACCCACAAATAAAATCATTGCTAATAGGTAGGTAGGAATATCAAAGTCCAGCTTGCTCGAAAACTCGTAAATTTCAAATTAAATTTTCTTTTCTTTATTTAGAAGATGTATGAACAAACTTGTACAAAGGAAGTTATTTGTGAACGAGATGACTCACGCCTAACATCTTGATGGTTTTCGTATGAAATAGTTGGGAAGCTTGCTTGTATTTAATTTGCAGCTTTATGAAACGCATGAAAATATATAGTTGTAGGGGCTCCAGCACTCCCCTTGTTAGTTGACATGCATCTGGAATGTGATGCATATTTTACTTTCACATTCTTTGTCATCAAGAAAGAATTGTTGGTTTAGTGGTTGCTTGTATTGTTGGTTTAGTGGTTGGTGCCTTGTTTTGTTGGTTTAGTGGTTGCTTGTTTTAGCTTTTACTTTTACTGTTGTTGATTGATCCCTAGTTTGCAGGGACTAGCTGTTAGTACTTTGTTTCTTGTAGTCTTGTACCAATCTAGGAGACGTGCTAGTTGTGAGCTGTTTTTGTTTTCTGTTTTCTTTGAAAGGCTATTTAAAGCCTCCAGCTGCAATTAATGGATGGGATGTTGCATTCTCCAAATTTCATGCTCTTGTTTCTGAGTTTCTGAGTTCAACAAATCTGGTATCAGAGCACCACTAGAGGGGCCTGATTGAGAGTAAAAGTGTGAGTGAAACTCTGCGGAAAAGAAAAGGTGAGTGTTTGAGTGAAACACAGTAAGGGAAAAGAGAAAGAGTGTGAGATGGCAGAGGAAGGGAGCCATAGCAATTTTGCTCCACCTAGTATTCCCAAGTTTGATGGAGACTATGATCACTGGAGCATGCTAATGGAGAATCTCTTGCGATCGAAGGAGTATTGGAGTCTTGTTAAGACTGGTACACACAGCCTGCTGAGGGAGAAGTCATGACAGCTGCGCAAAGGAAGACATTGGAAGAATTAAAGTTGAAGGACTTCAGGGTCAAGAATTACCTCTTCCAGTCCATCGATAAATCGATTCTGAAAACCATCATTCAGAAGGACACGTCCAAACATTTGTGGGATTCAATGAAGCGTAAATATCAAGGGAATAAGAGGGTGCAGCGATCTCAACTCCAAACTCTTCGTAGAGAATTTGAGATCCTGGAGATGAAGAGTGGTGAATCAGTCACAGATTACTTCTCAAGGGTGATGATGGTGGCCAATGACATGAGGAATTACGGAGAAAATATGCAGGACGTGAAAATTGTCGAGAAAATCTTACGTACTCTCACAGATAAGTTTAACTATATTGTTTGCTCAATAGAAGAGTCGAAAGATATCGACCATCTTTCTGTAGATGAGTTGCAGAGCTCTCTGCTTGTCCATGAGCAGAAGTTTAGAAAAGGCAACAATGATGAACAAGTTTTGAAAGTCACAAGTGTTGAGAGGCTTGGACCAAACAGGAAAGAAGATGGATTCGAAGGAAGAGGCAGAGGACGTGGGGTTTTCAGAAGCAGAGGAAGAGGTCGAGGTAGACAAAGCTTCAACAAAGCTGTAGTTGAATGCTTTAAATGCCACAAACTAGGGCATTTTCAATATGAATGCCCTAGTTGGGAGAAGCGAGTGAATTATGCAGAGCTTGAGGAGGAAGATGAACTCTTGCTGATGGCTCATGTGGAGAGGAATGACTCCAAGCGTGAAGATGTGTGGTTTCTAGATAGTGGTTGCAGCAATCATATATGCTGCAACAAGGATTGGTTCACTAACATTGATGAGGAATTTAGGCACTCTGTGAAACTTGGCAACAATGCAAGGATGTCGGTGATGGGCAAGGGAAGCATCAGGTTAAAGGTGGATGGCTTGACTCAGGTAATCAGTGATGTTTACTTTGTTCCTGAGTTAAGAAATAACCTGCTAAGTATAGGACAATTGCAAGAGAAAGGCTTAGCCATTGTGATACAACATGGGGTCTGCAAAATTTATCATTCGAAGAGGGGACTCATTATGCAGACTCCTTTGACCGCAAATCGCATGTTTGTATTTTTGGCTAATGTTGTGCTCACAGACTTCTCCACATGTATGCAAGCTTCTTTAGATGACCTATCACACTTATGGCACTGCTGTTACAGTCACCTAAATTACAAGGGACTCAAAACGCTGCATTATAGAAAGATGGTTAAGGGGCTGCCTCAAATCAAAACTTCTGCAAGGGTTTGTCATGATTGCTTGGTGGGAAAGCAAAGTCGGGATTCAATTCCGAAGAATAGCCAGTGGAGAGCTTCACAAAGATTACAGTTAGTGCACGCAGACATCTGCGGACCTATTACTCCTACTTCAAACAGTGACAAGAGGTATGTTCTGAGTTTTATTGATGATTTCAGCAGAAAGATGTGGGTTTACTTTCTAACCGAGAAGTCACAAGCTTTTACCATGTTCAAAAGATACAAGAGTCTAGTTGAAAAGGAAATTGGTTTCCCTATTTGTTGCTTGAGGACTGACAGAGGTGAAGAATTCACATCCAATGAATTCAACGAATTTTGTCAGTCTAATGGCATCAAACGTCAGCTCACCGCCGCCTACACTCCTCAGCAAAATGGGGTGGCTGAGAGAAGGAACTGGACGGTCATGAATTTCGTGCGTAGCATCTTGTCTGAAAAGAAGATTCCTAAGAGTTTCTGGCCAGAAGCTGTAAATTGGGTCACACATGTTCTTAATCGAAGTCCAACACAAGCTGTTCAAGATGTGACTCCTGAAGAAGCATGGAGTGGAGTCAAACCAAATGTTGGGTATTTCAGAGTCTTTGGCTGCGTTGCTCATGTCCATATTCCAGATGCCAAGAGAACAAAATTAGATGACAAGAGCTGCAAATGTGTTCTTCTTGGTGTGAGTGAAGAAACAAAGGGTTATAGGCTGTACAATCCCTCAACAAAGAGGATTATTGTAAGTAGAGATGTCGTGTTTGAATAGAATGAAAGCTGGAATTGGGGGAGGAGTGCAGAGGACATGAAACTTGATGTGTTGGATTGGGGAGATGGTGATGAGAACTTGGAGGATCACGGTAACGATAGTAATGAGGAAATTGGAAATGATTTGCCGGCTGGTGAAGCTACTGTTGCAGAAGCAACAAATAATTCCTCTTCAAGCACAACATCTCAAGCAATCCCTCAAGTAATAGAGGAAGAAAGAGAAAGGAGGCAGCCTGTTTGGATGAGTGATTATGTGAGTGGAGTAGGTTTGGGATTGAGTGACGAAGAAGAAGAACTACTCAACCTAGCTGTGTTTACTACAAATGAAGATCTGATGGATTTTGAGGAAGCTGTGAGTCAGTCCAAGTGGAGATTAGCAATGAAGAAGGAGATTGAAGCTATTGAGAGAAATAATACTTGGGAGCTGATTGATCGGCCTTTAGGTGTGAAAACCATAGGAGTGAAATGGGTGTTTAAAACGAAGTACAATGAGAAGGGTGAAGTGGACAAGTGTAAAGCTCGATTGGTGGCAAAGGGGTATGCTCAACGATTTGGCATTGATTACACAGAGGTGTACGCACCAGTGGATAGATGGGATACCATAAGAATGATTATTGCATTGGCGGCACAAAAGAATTGGAGCATATATCAGTTGGATGTCAAAAGTGCTTTCTTGCATGGAGAACTCACAGAAGCTGTTTTTGTCGAGCAACCACAGGGTTTTGAAGTAAAGGGAGGAGAAAACAAGGTATACAAGCTCAAGAAAGCGCTCTATGGGCTCAAACAAGCCCCTAGAGCATGGTATAGCAGGATTGAGAATTATTTTGTGAAGGAAGGGTTCGAGAAATGCGACTTTGAGCATACTCTGTTCATCAAAATGGGTGCAGGAGGTGCGTCTTTAATTGTGAGTTTATATGTGGACGACTTAATTTTTACTGGCAATTGTGAGAAAATGTTTGTCAAGTTTAAAGAGTCCATGATGCAAGAGTTTGATATGAGCGATCTTGGCAAGATGAGGTACTTTCTTGGTGTGGAAGTATTGCAATGCACCGAAGGCATCTATATTAGCCAAAAGAAGTTTGCAAAGAAATTGCTTGAAAGGTTTGGCATGGATGGATGCAATTCAGTTCATAATCCTATAGTTCCTGGTGTGAAGATTGGAAAAGATGAAAATGGGGTTAGAGTGGATGCTACTACATATAAGCAGATGGTGGGAAGCCTGATGTATTTAACCGTAACAAGACCAGACTTGATGTTTGTTGTGTGTATGGCTAGCAGTTCATGGAAAATCCCACAGAGCTTCATTTTCAGATTGTTAAGAGAGTGTTAAGGTATGTGGGAGGAACTGTGGAGCTGGGAATCTTTTACAAGAAGAGAGGAGATGAGATGTTGCAAGTTTATACCGACAGCGACTATGCCGGAGATGTGAGTGATAAGAGGAGCACGTCGGGGTATGTTTTCTCTTTAAGTGGAGGGGCTTGGTCTTGGATGTCGAAGAAACAACCTATTGTTACTTTGTCAACCACCGAGGTGGAGTATGTTGCAGCTGCCTCTTGTGCCACACAAGGTATTTGGATGCAAAGGGTGTTGGAAAAGTTGGGACTCACACAAAACTGCAGTGTTATCATTAAGTGTGATAACAGTTCCACTATAAAGTTGTCTAAAAATCCAGTGCTTCATGGGCGTAGTAAGCATATAGATGTTAGGTTTCATTTCCTTCGAGACTTAACTAGAGATGGGAAGGTGAAGTTTGTTCATTGTGGCTCAAAAGATCAGGTGGCTGATATCATGACAAAACCACTCAAGCTGGATGAGTTTGTGAAGCTGCGAGAGTTGCTAGGTGTTTGTGAAGTGCCAGTGATAAACTGATTGCTCATAGCAATTACTTTAGGGGAGGATATTGTTGGTTTAGTGGTTGCTTGTATTGTTGGTTTAGTGGTTGGCGGCTTGTTTTGTTGGTTTAGTGGTTGCTTGTTTTAGCTTTTACTTTTACTGTTGTTGATTGATCCCTAGTTTGTAGGGACTAGCTGTTAGTACTTTGTTTCTTGTAGTCTTGTACCACTCTAGGAGACGTACTAGTTGTGAGCTGTTTTTGTTTTCTGTTTTCTTTGTAAGGCTATTTAAAGCCTCCGCTGCAATTAATGGATGGGATGTTGCATTCTCCAGATTTCGTGCCCTTGTTTCTGAGTTTCTGAGTTCAACAAGAATTGGTGGTCTTCAGTATACATATATTAAGAAGAAGAAAAAAGTTGGAACAGCTCGACGTACCAGATTTCTAGTAGAACGTTCTCGCTCGTAAAGCATGGGCAGTGTATTGTTTAATTTATACAATTGCATAGGCTTTAAACAATAATATACAACTGTTCCCTACAGTACTGCGCGCACTACATATCTGTATGTTAGTATGTACGTATATATGCATGTCGATCGATCAAAACACTTGGCATTTAATCTAGCCAGCCAGCCAATATCTATCTGTTATATATATATATATATATATATATATATATATATAAGCAGTAGGTGGAAGCTCTTTACTGCGTTTATGTTTATGTTGAGGAAGATCGATACGTCCCTCTCCCTCTATATATATATATATATATATATATATAGATAGAAGCAGTAGGTGGAAGCTCTTTACTGCGTTTATGTTATGTTGAGGAAGATCGATGCGTCCCTCTCCCTCTGGCTACAAGTTCAATTCAATTCATGATTTCATTAAATTGACTATCTACCAACCAAGCTAGCTAACATTTAGCCAGCCCATTGAATATATCTGCATTTCATCTTTTTTCACCAGATGCATTAACTCTGTATGCCTTCGATCAGTTTGATTAAGTAGTTATATGCCCACGAGTTGTGTCAGGTATGTCACAAGTTATCTGTCTTTGCAAGACTAAAACAAAAGGAAACACCACTAGCTATAGCTAGTGAAACGGTCATGTCATTTGTGAATCCATTTAAATTAACCTGATTTCATTGATTAATTTGTGTTCTAGCTAACTAGGACTTGGTTGCCGTTTTGATCAGTTTTAACGAATTGTCTAGAATGTTGATCAACCAGCAATATTAACATAATATTGGTCCTGATGAGGAAAAGTTTGATACGTACTAGCTAGAAGAACCTAATCAAAATGAGACTGATGTTTACAACTTGAAATTAGATCGATCATGTTGCATTCTTTGGGGAATGTTTAAGTCAACTTGGACAACATGCATTTTCTTCTTAATAGATAGTACAGAACAACGTGCATTCTAGGGGATTCAAATTTGCTCACCACCAATACTTTAGTAGTGATACAATCACGCAATATAAAACTGTCATGTGTTATAAAATATAATTATAGTTAATCATCATGTTTCATTAAAAAAAATTAAGTATTCATTTAATTCTATATAACGTGACAAATTTTAATAAGGTGGTGATATCACCGCAAAATGAAAGTGGTGAGCAAATATTTTGAATCCCATTCTAGGACCATAATCGGAAATTTAACAATATCATCCACTAAATTAAGAAACAGTACGTACTGTCCTACACATAACAGAAATGGATTTCTTCTTAGTAGATAGTACACTCATCTCGATCATAAAACAACCTTGTTTAACTGCCATACATGATTACATGACTTGAACTAATGATAAAGTACGTAGAGAGGTAGTGAGTGAAACACAAATCCTACGATATCATTTTAACTTGAAATCTTCAAGGTTGAGGAAGAACACCGCTTCCACCACCAAATCCACCACCAAATCCACCACCAACGCCGCCCCCAGCACCTCCCAGTATGCCGCTACCAAGTCCCCCAAAGCCACCAGTACCGCCTAATCCGCCAACACCACCAGTACCGCCCAAGCCGCCTAGCCCGCCAGTGCCTCCTAGTCCACCGAGACCACCCAAGCCACCAGCACCACCCAAGTCAGGGACACCACCAACTCCACCAGTACCGCCTAGCCCGCCAAATCCACCAATCCCAACACCACCACCTACTCCGCCAACATTGCCGCCAACTCCGGCCCCAGCACCACCGAAGGGCAATCCGTTGGCACCAACTCCAGAGAAGCCACCAGCGCCGCCGATAATGTTCTTCTGGTCCTTGAAACCAGCATCATTAGGCATAGGCACATTCCTACCTGCTGTAGTGTGAACTGCAGCTAGGGCAAGAACAACCAGCACAATGCACCACCTTGCCATCTCTCTCTCTCTCTCTTTTTTCTGTCTCTCTCTCTCTCTCTCTCTCTCTGTGGCTGAGTTCAGTGGTGAAGTGTGAGAAAGAGTTGGTTTTTAAAGAAGAAGAGAGTGGTTGGGGGGCAGTTGTGTGAAGTAAATAAGGGTTAATGGCCATTGGTACGGAGCTACCTATAGGTTTATCTCTCTACCTAAACATTCATGATCAACGCAGAGATTAAAACCAAGAGAGCTACCTATACTCATATCTTAAAAATTAACAGCAATACATTTGAAGGATAACCAGATCGTGTCACATTTATTTGCCAGATATAGAGTTTGCATTAGAGGCTTTGTTGAAGCTCAGGACAGTACCCCCTATGATTTGCTAGCTTGTTCGTTGAGATAATGACATCTGTATAGATGTACAAATTAATGAGGATTAAGAGTATTTTCAAGCGTGTTGCACTATTTTTGCGATGCTCATTTCGGTAGTATTTACAAATATATTCTCGTATCCTTACTACATGCCTGAATTTTAAGAGCATAAATTTAGAAAGGCATTAAATATTTGTTTTACTTTATTTACAATTATTTATTTTCGTCCACTCACTCTAACAGTTTTTTAAATACTTTTCTCTGGGTCTTTTGGTTTCTCGTGCCTTTCAAACTAAATTTGCAATTTCATTTTCGTAGTCGATTATGAATAAGGTGCGTCTATTGCCACCCTACCAAATGCTCAGTTCACCCCACCTTTTATTTTTTACCTTTAAAGTTCCAATTCTGTCCTTCAAAGTCAGAAAAACTGTTTTTTTTTTTCTTTTAACCTAAAAATATAAAAAGAAGAACAATTAAAGAGTACATTTAAAAATTTATAAAAACAAGGGAAAATGATCATTTACCCGATTTTAGGCTAAAAATTGCCCACTTGCTCCACCAACTTTTTTTTAACGCCATTTACCCAAAACACTATAAGGGATTATTTCCCCTTTACCCAATTAATTCTTTTTTATTTATTTTTGGGACTTTTTTGCCCTCTCCTTCTTTCTCACTTAGAGAGAGAAGTCATCCTCCACCTTGCTGTGCTCCGGTGACCAATGGCCGGTCACCCACTCCGACGACCTGTGACCGGACTCCGGCGACCGGTCACCGAAATCCGACAACCGATGACCGGAATCCGGTCATCAGTAACCATATTATTGCCCCCCAATACTCATATTACTGCCCCGATAATCATATTATTGCCCCCTAGTAATCATATTATTGCCCCCCAATACAAAGTCCAATGTCTCTACTGCCCCCCAATAGATCACCAAAAATGCACCATTTTGTAGGATTCACAAATAATTTGACTTTAATACACAAAAAACAACAGGTAACTTATCAAAACACCACACTATAGTGATCCTTGTCCCTCATATCAAAGTCTACTAGGGGCCAATAATGTGTCTACTGCCCCCAGTAGACCATCAAACAAACCCCACAGTTGCATTGCAATTCCTTCCTCATTCTCGGGGTTCACAGTGTACAAAAAAAAAAAAAAAAGTGCTCTGGGCACCGGATCTGATGGACCAGGGACGGAGGCACCGGCTCACGATTTGTTGTCTGATCGGCCGACCACAACCATGAAATTGCAGGTGCAAATGGCCGGACCTTGAAGCTCCAGAATCGATTGGATTTGGGACGAGGTTGATGGTGGAGCTCATCGGCGGTGCATGTCGACTGCTTCTCCAGAAGCTTGACTGCCTCTTTCGACTGGTCATTGGAGAAAGCTCTGACGCGGATCGACGTCGTCCACGGCGAGGAGGAGAACGACGACAGCACCCGACGTGGCGAGGAGGCGCGCGAGGTTATGCGGTGGGGACTGAGAGTCCTAATCGTGGACGACGACGATGACGGCGAAGGTGACGATGATGTCGATGAAGATGACATGGCCAAGTGAAGAAGAAGGGCGCAGCGAATATCGTAGTGGATTGAAGAAGAAGCCATGGGAGTCTGATTCGGATTCCGGCGAGGGCTTGGGTGTGATTCACTCGGTCCATCGAGGCTTCTGTGAGAGAGAGAGAGAGAGAGAGAGAGAGGTTGAGGGGAGTCTCGGTCGAGAGAGAAAGAGGGAGAAAGAGAATATGAGGGCAATACAGTCAATAGATGTTAGTTTGGGTAAATGGGGTTAAAAAACTCTTAGTGGAGTAAGTGGGCAATTTTTAGTCTAAAATTGGGTAAGTGGTCACGGCCCCTAAAAACAAACCATTATTGATATAGATCTCCATCCTTCTCAGATGATCATATGCTTTCCTCGATCTCTTCCTTTATGATTATATATATATATATATATATATATATATATAGACACACACACACAGCGGAGATCCGCACCTAAGCAAAACGTACCAATTTCCCATTTTTACCCACTTTCCGATCATATTTTCACATCTTAACCGTTCAGTTTTTAGATCCTAATGTACAGATCATTTCTACAAAATTTCAGCCAATTTGATGATCGTTAAGGCATCCAAAACTGCAATTTACATGAACGAACCGAATCTGTCGAACAGGAACCGTTCGTATTTATAATGGTAAATTGCAGTTTTGGATGCCTTAACGATCATCAAATTGGCTGAAAATTTGCAGAAGTGATCTATACATTAGGATCTAAAAACTAAACGGTTAAGATGTGAAAATATGATTGGAAAGTGGGGAAAAACTGGAAATCCACAGCCAAGAAGGGATGTGTGTATATATATATATATATATATATATATGAATATGAAAGACTATACATTAGAAGCCATAGTTCCTAAAGACAAAAACAAAAAAACAAAACAAAACAAAAACAAAAATATGCAGAACAATCCCATTGCACTATACGACCACTCGATTGAAGATTGAAGAGCAATTCATCACTATCTTTGTCTCTTTATTTCTGTATTTCTTGTACGCACTGGTTGGACATTTAATTGAGATGTACAAAAGACTAAGTCAAGCCTCTCTCAGTATCTGACGGGGAAAAAAAGCTCAAATTTGATTTGAGAGATACAGAGAACTGCTGCAATTGTGGTTGCATAGATCTTAATATTTAAAAAATTTGTGTAGGGTGAACTGAGTATTTAATAGGGTGGCAATAACTGCACCCAAGTAATAAGTATCATGATTTGATTTGAGAGATACAGAGAACTACTGCAATTGTGGTTGCATAGATCTTAATTTTATTTTATCTTTTCTAAAAAATTCTTAATTGTGGGGTTAGCATTGAAATTTTTGATTTAAAATTTTTGTGTAGGGTGAACTGAGTATTTAATAGGGTGGCAATAACCGCACCCATGTAATAAGTATCATGATTTGATTTGAGAGATACAGAGAATTGCTGCAATTGTGGTTACATAGATCTGAATTTTATTTTATCTTTTCTAAAAAATTCTTAATTATGGGGTTAGCGTTGAAATTTTTGATTTAAAATTTTTATGTAGGGTGAACTGAGTATTTAATAGGTGGCAATAATCGCACTAATGTAATAAGTATCGTGATGGTGTTCAGAGGTCCATATTGGTGTTGCAGGGAAGACAGCTTGCTGACTGGAAAGGACTACATGTGGACCGAAGGCTTTAAAGTACGTACATGAAATTGAACAAATTATATGGCTAGAAATTGAATATCTAGTCTTGAGTTGGGGAGAAAGTTATTGCTGATATATAATGCATCGTCAGGCTAGCTAGGAAAGTTTTGCTGGCATTTTTTTTCTTCCAAAAGGGTTTTCCTATTTCATTTATCCACTGTTATTTCTAAGAGAAGTTTCAAATCCACACTCATTATTTAATGGAAAAAATTCACCATCAGTACTCACATTTGGTTGGTGTCAAAATTGATTTGATATTTAGACTCACAAAACTATTAATGTGATACCTAAAGTCTTAATATAATGCTATCAACGAGATATTTTTGTTAAATTTTCGTGACCTCTCCATTAAAAAATTGACGTGGCAAGCACGTGGAGAAACAAAAGATGACAAAATATCAAAATATTAAGATATCTTATCACCAATTTTTTTTTTTTTTTTTGTGGGTAAAATTTTAGGGGTTTTGGAGAGGTTGTCTTTTAACCAGTTTCCGACCGAGCTGCATTGCTACTACTCTTCTTCCCCTTTTGATTTTCATCTGCGCTAGTGCTGCCACCGCTGCCTGCACTGCTTTTGTTTATCCCCAAAATAGCCCTCGTCTTCTTCTGATCTCTGATCCCGCATGCATTGCGTAGCGATTATGAAGAAAAACAGAGATCACACATCATAAATCAGATCAAAACCCAGAAACAAATTTTGAAAAAATTATTAGGTAAAAATCCATATTAGAAGACCAAATCTTAATTGCATATCAGAAATTCTGACACCACCACCGCCGAATTCATCTCCAGCACTCGACTCACCGGCGCTGAAATCTCCTCCGACTCAGACTTCACCTCGAATTCAATCGGACAAATTTTGACAAATTCTGCAAGTTCTAAGATCTTAGAGACAACAGATGATTAATACATTTCAAAGGTGTACCGCAGAATCGGAAATCAGCCAAGCAACACCAAAACCACCAGAAAAACAGTGAACCCGAGTTCTACAGAAACAGGAAACTAATGGTACAGAGATGTAGAGCTCAACAAGAGGATGTAATTTGATAGCTTATTCATCGCCGACGGTGGCTTGAATTGCCGGAAAACACATAAAAGCTCGCCGTAACCCCAAAACCTTATCTTCTTCGATTCTCACTCATGGGAGTTTTTTTTATGAAACCAAGACTACAGATACAACAACGACGACGTCAAGACAAAGCTTCGGTCACCGATGAGACATCGTAGCGTGGCCAGAAGTAGAGGATACACCGAATAACTCAGAAATTTATCGAGCTTCTAACCGCAGTCATCTCTCGCCGTTTGGACAAAAAAAAAAAAGGGCCTCGCTTCACCGTATAGAGATGAAGAGAACCGTGCAGGCCCGACGTCCAGACGTTGCCGGACTACGGAGCACCGATCGGATCTCTGTCAGAAACAAACGGGTCGGGTTTCTTTGTCTGGTCTAAGTTGAAGAAGCCCTCTCGTTTTTAATGTTTTTTTTTTTTTTTTTAATGAGAAAAATGCACCATAAGTGTCTCAACTCTTGTGCACCGGCTAGTTTGATATCCACACTCTTCATTATATCAATGTGATACCTGAATCCATATTTTGCTATCGATGAGGTACTTCCGTCAAATTTCGCTGACAGTTCCGTTAAAAAAATCACGTGCGAAGCACATGGGCCCCAAAAAAAGGGCAAACACGTCTTTTTGCCTAAAATGCATCCCTAATCGATCAAAACATCCACTTTTCCTCCATTCTCAGAATCATCCAAAGCAACCAATTCTCGGCATAGGCTCTCTCGTCAACTCCTCCTCCACTGCTGGCGACACCTCCGCCTTCGCCCATACCTGAATCGACTGGAAGGAGACCCCGGATGCCCATATCTTCAAGGCGAACTGAAGAAGGAAGACGTGAAGATTCAGGCTGCCAGTATCGTCGCCGCCCCCGCGCCGCCAAAGCCTCGAGTTTACAGTCAAGTCACCGGCAGTGAAGTGCTATTTGAAGAAGGCGGTGGGGATTGAGTCAGGGAGTGACTGGCCGGGACACATAATTGGCTTTGATACGAATAATTCGATGCCGATAAAATGGAGTAGTGGTGTTGTAAGGTTGAATTGAAAAGAGAGGAGGATTGAGGAGTAATCTTGAAGATCTATGAATTGAAAGCTTAATCCGTAACAACTTTTGAGAGAGTGATTAGCGATGCAGTAGGGATTCAACCAGGATCGAAGAAACGAAGATTCTCAATGTCGAAGATGACAACGATGAAGACATTATATTCATTATTGATGCGAAAAGAATTTTATCACCTGGGTTTTTATTTGTTCGGTTGTTCCTCTGTTCTTATGTTAAAGCTTGAAGCTTTTAATGAGGGTTTGGATTAATGGGTTTCTCTCAAATTGGACAATATTCTTCCGTAAGTGATTTCTGGGGAAGCATTGATTAATGGGTTTTTGATCTAGCTCCTAAAAAGGAAAGAAAGCATAAAGCTTGAGTCTATGTTTAATAGATGGTTTTTTGATTTTGAATGATGGAGGAGCAGCTGCATCTATTTGCGTCTGGTTTACAATGGCAATGCATCCATACCATCTACATTCTGGGCCCTTTTCTTTATCTTCTTCAACCTCACTTTCCCTCTGTTGAAGGTTTGTGTACAATTTGTTGGGTTTTGGTTGTGATTGGAGAACTGGGTTTTGGCAATTTGTTGGGTTTTGGTTTAATGGAGCATTGGTTTAGTAAAGTTTGAAACTTTGGATTGAGCTGAATTTGAAATCGCATTGAACATTTTGTATGCTTAAACTTAGAGCTACTGTCATGGAGGTGGGAGAGACAGGAGGACCGGCGGTTCTGGAAAACGACGACGGAGGAGACGGTGGTGACGAAGTCATTGATGGAAGGGAATTGAATGGGAAGTTTGGTTGGATTTCTGCTCATTACATGTGGTCTCTTGTATGTGTTTTCAATGCTTACCCATCCTCCATTCCTCCCCATTAAATTAGATTTTCATTTTCATGGAAATTTGTGCGGTAGAGTACAAACATGGAGGGAATGGTGGCATTCCCTATGGAAAATGGCGGGGAATCAAGGTCTGATAGAGTCTAGGGTCATTTAAGTAATTTTAAAGTATTTTTGGAGTCCACGTGCTTGCCAAGTCGGACATCTGACAGAGCCGTCAGCGAAATCTGACGGAAGTACCACGTCGATAACAAAATATGGGTTCAGGTATCACATTGATACCATTGAGAGTGTGGGTATCAAATTGGCCGGCACACAAGAGTTGAGGCACTGATGGTGTTTTTTTTTTTTTTTTATATATATATAACAAAATTAGTGTAAAAGTACGACTTTGCCTTGAAAAATCTAATCACATGAATGACACGTGATCACTTTTAACGGAGCATTAACGGAAGATTGGCTGAAGTATCATGCTAATATGAAATTTTAAGTCCAGGCATTACATTGATCGTGTTTAATGATTGAGTATCAAATTGGCCAAGGCAACAAAGTGTAGGCAAAGAGCAAATGCACCCATGAACCAAGGGTGATTGCAAATTTGTCAACTAAATTGGTACTACCAATCCACTATTCATCCCAAATTGGCAATTGCCTCTAGCTTACACAATGCATTAATAAAAGGCAATTTGCGTGCTAATCTATTATTCACACTTTTAATTTGAATAATTCTTTAGATCAAAATAATGTTAATTTGGTCTGGAAAATTAAAGGGAGGGAATGAGTATTTATAGAATTCTTAAAAATAAATTTCTATTTTTTTTTTAACTTTCAAATTAATTTTAGCATAAAAACATAAGAAAAAAAACAATTATCGTTGGTATTTAATTACAACCATTGGATTGAGATTCAACGGCTATAATTTTAAACTGTTGCATGTTTGGGTGTTTTCAAAGTAGAACTGTTGTCAGGAGATATGGAGCCCACCTTGATCAGTCAGGCATTTCGTTAGGCATTAAGAGCAAGTCCACCGGTTTGTTTTTGACCGGTCACCAACTAGATTTGGTGAGGTGGTGACCAACCAAACACCAAAACTTGCTTCCTTCGGGCCTTCCTTGACCAGCCAATATCTGGCCTTTCTTGACCGAGTCGAAGAAAAAGGACAAAGCCCTGACTAAAATTATGACTAGTTGAAGGAGACGCCAGCTCGGCCCAAAGCCAGACGTGGCCGACGTCAGCGATAGACAAGCAGAGAGAGACGCAGAGGAGAGGACACGTGGAGGCGATAGACAAGCAGAGAAAGACGTGGTTGGCTCGTGTTAATGTCTAAAAGTCTAGCGGTAGCTAGATCTTAGTTAACGCTGATCCGGTGGGCGGATCGATACTTGTGTTGTTGTTGTCGTTACCTGTCAAGTAAAATACAATGGGCGTCAGAGGGAGACCGCGCCGGGCGGTCTTCAACTCTCCGATGCCTAAGTTAGTCAATGTATTTATGTTGACAAAGTAACAGTAGGAAAGTATTGAATGCGTAATTAATGAGGAGAGAGGAGAGAACCTTTTATAGGTGAGGAAGAGACTGATCTTGTCTTTGTTTTCGATGTGGGACTGATATGCTTCAGTTTCCAGCTTCAGAAGCTTCTGATGCCATCTTGGCGCGGCGCGTGGCGGCGCGTTGGTGGCGATCTGGAGGTGGTCCGACGCTGAGGTTGTAGCCCGTCTGGCGGTGTGTCTGTATGTCATTCCTTTGGTTGGAATTAGTACCTTTGGCGGTACAATGAGCATGGCCCATTATAGCTAATTATGCTTGCAAATGTACATGTATGTACAAGTCCCCCAAGTCCCCAGTCAAGGAGGGCAATCTTGGTTGGGGAGTTGTTCGGCGGTTTGAAGCGTTTTCCTCCGCTAGACTTGCAAGAGCATAATTAGCGTCAGTGCGTTGTCAACCGTTGGTTTTACTGAGCAAACGCTTTATACCCTTGCGGGTGGGCCCCTGCTGGGCCCCCCAGGGAGTCCCCCACTCCCCGGCGAAGATAGACCTCCGGATGGTCGGTAAATTGTTTGATGAGGGGGAGCTGCGCGGAGCAGAGGGTGTCGGGTAGCGAGCCCAATGTTTAGCACCCAAATGACGGGGGTCAACGTGCCTGATCAGGGCCGTCGTAGACTGTTTGACTAGTCCCCGTGTCCCGTAGGGACGGTCTGACGGTAACGCCGCGTAGCGGTCGTTGTCAGTGAGGCGTAGCCTCGGGATTTTCCGTTTGGCGGACATCCCCCCGCTGGATGCAGCAGGAAGCAGCGTCCGGTAGACGTGCCTGGCGGTATTTTGCAAGATGAAAAGGGAGTTCCGCCAGAGGTGTATAGCGAAAGACACCCCGCTTGCGGGATAGCAAAGGAGAAGTTCCGCTGGCAGGGCTTTGCTCAGCGGGACTTCGCTGGAAAATGACAAGGGAGAAGTTCCGCTGGGGGGTTTCGCTCAGCGGGGACTTCGTTCTTGGAAAATGACAAGGGAGAAGTTCCGCTGGCGGGGTTTCGCTCAGCGGGATCGTCTCTTGGAAAATGACAAGGGAGAAGTTCCGCTGGCGGGGTTTCGCTCAGCGGAGACTTCGTCTCTTGGAAAATGACAAGGGAGAAGTTCCGCTGGCGGGATTTCGCTCAGCGGAGACTTCGTCTCTTGGAAAATGACAAGGGAGAAGTTCCGCTGGTGGGATTTCGCTCAGCGGAGACTTCGTCTCTTGGAAAATGACAAGGGAGAAGTTCCGCTGGCGGGGTTTCGCTCAGCGGAGACTTCATCTCTTGGAAAATGACAAGAAGTTCCGCTGGCGGTGGCGGGGGGTAGTTACGAAGTTGTCCTTACAGTGGTTAACACGTGTCGAACCTACAGCGGGTTAGCGTGCGTAGGCTTGCCTCCTAAGCCTGTCCGTCTTCTAGCCTTTAATGACAGTAACTGTAGGTTTCGTAACCGAGGTAACGCCTCGAGTACTCCGGAGAGTGAGTGGAGGCTGATGACACGTGTACGGCTGGTACGTGATGCCGTTATGGAGCGGACGGCTTAGGATGCGTTGATGCCGACATAAAAGGGGGGGGGAACCTTGGGAGATTTGACACTTTGTGAAAATTTGAAAACCTAGCTATCGTCTGCGAGCCCTGTTTTTCCGAGACCGGAGAGAGAGTTTACCGAAGTTTTGGGTATACGATTCCCGGAGAGAGTACGATAATAGCCTCCCAGGACTGCCGTTCGCCACCGTGCCGAAGACTTTACCACTGAGGTTGGTACCTGGATTTCCCTTCTCTGCCCTTTTGCTTCTGCTAATTTCTGGGTTTTGTTGTGTTTGTTTTTCTGGGTGTGTTCTGAGGTGTGAAATGGGGTTTTTTGTGGGGGGTTGAATTATGGTTGGCCAATGCGTTTAGTGGTTAAGGACTTGGATAGCCGAGTCTGGGTTGAGTGCGTTTGTTTGTACTTTGGAGTTTTCTGGGTTTTGTTCTTGATGCCTTTGGCTATATCTGATGTGAGAATAGGCTAGATCTGTGTTTGTGCTAACTGATGTGGGTTTTAGGGTTTGGGATGGCTAACGTCATAGAGATTTCGAGCAGTGAGGATTCCGGGTCTGACGTGTCGTTCAGCGTGGCGGATAGGATTTTTATTGATTCGTTGCGTTCGTCTGCCCATGCAGGAACCTCACTGCCAGAACCGCTAGAAGTTGAGCCGCTACAGACCATCCTCTGGGAAGTAACTATGGCTCGTGGTTCGCGTCCAGAGAGCTCTAGGGCGGGTGAGGCCGCTGCTGCCAAGGTTAGGCGCGACGAGCGCTTGGCAAGCAATAGTGCTGCTAGCGGCTCCGCTGGGGAAGAGGAAGTAGTGGGGCAGAATGCTGAATCGGCGTGGTTTCTCTCAGATGGCACCGCCGTTGACGAGGCAGGTGGGCGGATGACCGCCGCTGCAGTCAACCGATTGAAACAAACGTTCCGACTGCCGGGGTCGGTGAAGCTGCGCCCGCCGACGGCGGATGAGAAGGCCTCGATTCTCCCAGCGGGATTTGCTGCCGTTCACGAGGCGATATTCCGCCAAGGGCTGACGTTCCCGCTGGTGCCCAACCTCCAGATCCTGGTGTGCGAATTTGGCCTTGCGTTTGGTCAGATTTGCCCCAATATGTGGAGGCTGATGCTGGCCATGAACTCCCTTTGGCGGTTATCCGGGTGCGAGGGGCCTACTGTGGCGGAAGTGCTTCACTTCTACGAGTTGGTATATGTGAAGCGCCGAGGCTGCAAAGGGCAAGTGAACTTGAGTCGCCGGCAGGGAGCGCCCAAGCTGATCGAGAATCTGAGGGACTCCATGTCCTACTGGCGGGGGACCTTCTGCGTCGCTACAGACGGTTGGGAGTATCACGCCAGGTCGAATGAAGAAGGGCCGTCATTTAGGATTAAGTCTGAGTTCCAACCTATTCGAGGTTGGTGTCCGGTGTCCGCTGAAAATGTTTGGCGTGCCTACGTGCTTGAACTTGTATTCTTACTAACGACGTGTTTTTTTTGTGCAGCGGGACTTCGGTATACGCTGACGCGCGAAGAAGAGTGCCGCGTGGCGAGGATCAGAGGTTGCTGGCGGAACCGAAACTTGCTTGACTTCCGCCTGCTGACTGGTTGGGAGTTGCTGGTCGACCTGCGATTAACACGCTCTATCGGTGAGGATCCTCCAACACATCGTTTCTTAATATTATTTGAATTGCGACTGACTGGTGGCCGTTGTTTTTTTTTTTTTAGAAACTCCGCCGGGCAACAAATCGAGTCGCGACGCGTTTGAAAAGGCCATGGACCGGGCGGAGATAGACAATTTTTTGGAGGCCATGTATGCCGAGGGGCTGGCGGCCCAGCAGACGGTGGTGAACCCCGAGACGTTGGCGCTTAGCCAGTCCGAGGTTCCGGTGGAGATGCCGATGCCGCACCAGTCTCATCTTGGTGAGGATGGTCTGCCAACAGTGCAGGCGGGGACCCAGATGGCCTGCGGGGATCAGAGGGGAAGCGCCGCGGCCGGGCCACAGAAGGAGCGGATGCCTGCCCACAGGCGTGGTCCTCAGAAGGTGGTTCAACCGGCGGAAGATGTCATTGTGACAAGGGAGGAACCGCCAGTGAGGGTGACGAGGACCGCCGCTGGGAACCAGAGGGCGCTGGAGAGAAAGCGCCGAACGGCTGAGTCTCCCGACGCGGAAGAGGGAGATGAGGTGGAGGTGGTCGGGGCCCGCCGTCAGAAGAAGGCCCGCCAGGCTGCTTCGAAGACTGCGGCGGTGGAGGGAGAGGGAGATGCGCCCGCCGTCAATGAGCTAGACTCGTTCGCCGAGTATGCACCATTTATGACAGAAGGGGAGCGGGAGTTCCTCTTCCATCTATGCGAGCGGCTGGGGTTCGGCGGTCTGGCGGGTATATCGCGCCCGACGGCAATTGACCAATCGCCCTTCAGCTCGGCGTTTGGTCAAGTATCGGCGGGACTACACGATATGTTCGTGGCGGCGTCGAAGCAGCCCCTGATTGAGGGAGAGCTGAGGGAAGAAATCGGAGGTCTCCAGAGGGAGTTGGCGGAGGCAAAGGAGAGACTGGCGGAGGTCGAGCGGGGGCTGGCCAAGGCGGAATGTGACTATGCAGACGTCCGCGGCAAGCTCAATGTGGCCATCAGGCGTGACTTGGAGCGGAATGAACGCGTCTCCAAGTTGGAGCAGGAGATCGCTCTGCTGCAGGAGCGGATAGCCGCTAAGGATAAAAAACTCATTATAGTGCAGCGGGAGTCCGCCGACAGGATGGCCGAAATGAAGCGGCTGGGGGGTGAGGTTACCCGCCTGAGAGCTGAAGGGAGTACCGCCGCGGCCGCCGCTGTTGAAGCGTTCAAGCAGTCGGCAGAGCTTAAGAACGCACTGACCGAGGCGGCGAAGGCTGGCGCCCGGGCCAATATAGATATGTTGAAGCGGAAGGGCGCCATTGACTTTGTCAAAGCCTCACAGCCTGACGCACCGCCGGAGACAGAAGTCGTGCCTGCCCCAGCTGCAGGTACTCACTCGGGCAGCGGGGAAAGTGGCCCACATCCGACGGAAGGGTCCCAGCAGACTCCCCGGCAGACCCCGTCGGAGGTGTCACGTGCCGGATTTCTGGAGGCACACACCCGGGCGGATGGTACCATAGAGACCCCCAGTCCGACAGCTCGAGGGTCCGATCAAGCTAGCCGATCGGTCGCGCCGCCGCCTGTTGAAGCAGCGGAAGTCGAAGCCAACCGCTGAAGCTAGCTGAGACCTCCATAGTTTTTCCTGCTTTCCCCTTTTTGTAGCCGCTGAGGCATATCAGTTTGTAAAGAATTTTGGGGAGTAAAATAAATTTCTGACTTGGTTTGCCATGATGTGTGTGTAGTGTTTTTGAGTAATATTTTTCTTTTGTCGATCAATGAAACACTAAAGGAATTAAGATTGGTCCAAGTGCACCTCGTAGCGGACGTGGTCCGCCGACGATTGCTGGCGTTGCCAGTTGCCCTCAGTGCTAGACTTGGTAACAATGGTTTGAATAATTCCTCGTTTCATTGATAGCTGACTGATCAGTGTACAAAAGTGGGGTAGTACCCGTTGGGTAGCTTCCCTTAGCTAAATATTTGAACAAAAATTTAGCTAAGTCAAGATGCTCCTGGGTAGCGATCTGACTATTTGTAGTAATACCGAAGGTGTTCAGTATTCCAAGGGTGGGCCGACATGACGCCGTCCTTGTCCATTAAGTAGAAGGTGCCTGGGCTAACGACTTCCACAATTTTGTACGGGCCTTCCCAAGTTGGGCGGAGTTTCGTCGGTGGCGGAATGACTTCCTTCATGACCGAGTCCCCCAGTTGGAGGTTCCGGGCCTTGACTCTGGCGTTGTAAAAACGTGATACCCGTTGCTTGTTTTGTAAATTGTGTAAATGGGCCTTGAGTCTTTTCTCTTCTAGGAGGTCCCTGTCCAAGTTGACGCCGGCGCTGTTGGTCTCTGGGCAGTAGCCTTCGACTCTAGCGGTAGGTTGAGTAACTTCAATGGGAAGACAGCCTCTGTGCCGAACATCATACAAAAAGGAGTTTCTCGGTGGCGGAGGTTGGAGTTGTTCGGATGGCCCACAGGACCTCTGGGAGCTTTTCCGCCCATAAACCCTTGGCGTTGTCGAGCTTCTTTTTTAACAACTTTTTGATTATCTTGTTGCCGCTTCGACCTGGCCGTTGGTCTGGGGGTGGGCGACAGATGCAAAACCTCAGCTTAGTGCCCAAGTTGGTGGTGAAGGAGATGAGCTCGTCATTGTTGAACTGTGTGTCGTTGTCTGTAATGATTGTGTGTGGGACACCGTAGCGGCAGTAGATATTCTTCCAAAGGAAGCGAATTACCTTGGCGGTAGTTATTGCCGTTAGTGGCTCCGCCTCTATCCACTTGCTGTTGTAATCAATGGCAACAATGATGTATTTGAACTGACCCTTGGCAGTTTGGAACTTTCCCATCAAATCAAGGCCCCACGTGGAATGAATCCATGGGCCAATGATGATTGACAGCGGTTCCGCTGGTGCGTGTTGGAGATCTGCAAACTGTTGGCATTTGTGGCAAGATCTCGAAATCCGCCGGGCGTCGTCACCAAGTGTGGGCCAGAAGTAGCCCTGTCGCATTGTGCGGTTGGCCAGGGATCTGGCGCCCGAGTGGTTTCCGCATTCCCCGCCATGGATTTCTGCCAGGACAACCCTTCCTTCCTCTAGGGTTAGACAGCGGAGGTTAGGATGGGTGAATCCCTGGCGGTAGAGCTTGCCGTGCTGGATGTTGTAGCGGGTTGCTCTTCGCTGGAGCTGTCTTGCCTGGACCTTATCTTCTGGCAACGTTCCGTTGCGCTTATATGTAATGATCTCGTCCATCCAGCTGGGGTTGACCTGAACGTTGAAGATTTCCGCCAGGGTCTTTGTGATGCTTGGCTTGTCAAGATACTCCACCCTTGTGTCCGCCGGACTCTGATGTGGTTGGGCGGTTGCCAGTCTCGCCAGTGAATCAGCCTTGGCGTTCTTTTCCCTGGGGATTTGTGTGATTGTGTGAAATTTGAACTTTTTTAGCAACGTTTTGACGTATCCCAAATATGCCGCTAGCTGCTGGTCCTTGGCCTGGAAGCTGTCGTTGACCTGGTTGACGACTAGTTGGGAGTCGCTGAATATGTTGACGCTGTCAGCTCCTGAGTCAATGGCGAGGAGTAGACCGGCAATGAGCGCCTCGTACTCCGCCATATTGTTTGAAGCTTTGAAGTTGAATTTCAACGCGTACTCTGCGTTCAGTCCCCCGGGTCCGGTTAAGATGACTCCGGCGCCGCTGGCCTTGGCACAGGCGGAGCCGTCCACGTGTAGGTTCCAATCGGACTGTGGGGGGGTTCCCTCTGCACTGCTTACTATTTCTGTTCCAGACCTGGTTTGAGTACCATGTTCCGGCTGACGCTCAGTAAGTTCAGCGATGAAGTCCGCTACTGCCTGGCCCTTCATGGCGGTTCTTGGCTTGTACTCGATGTCAAATTCGCTGAGCTCAATCGCCCACTTATTGAGGCACCCGGAGTGCTCAGGGTTCTGCATCACCTGCCTCAGCGGTTGGTTGGTTAACACATGGATCGTGTGAGCCTGGAAATATTGCCGGAGGCGTCTGGCGGCAATGATAAGTGCGAGGGCCAGTTGTTCCAACGGTGAATACCTTGTCTCTGCTCCGTTCATACCTCTGCCGGCGTAGAATACTGGGAGTTCATCCTGGCCTTCCCGCCGAACAATGGCGCAACTTATTGCCGTTGCCGAGACCGCCAGATATATGAATAATGTCTCTCCTTGGACAGGGACAGAAAGGAGAGGGACTGCCGCCAGATATTGCTTTAGGCCCTGGAACGCCGCCTGACATTCTGGGTTCCAGTCAATGACCTTCTTGTGAGTTGTTTTGAGGAGTTTGAAGAATGGGGCGCACTTGTCAGTAAGTCGAGAGATGAATCGAGAAAGGGCGGTTAACTTGCCCTGGAGGCACTGGACGTCCACCTTATACTTGGGGTCCGCCAGGTTAAGGATGGCCTGTACCTTATCTGGGTTAGCCTCGATACCTCGCTCGCTGACGATATAACCCAGAAATTTGCTAGCGGTGACTGCAAAGAAACATTTTTCTGGGTTGAGGCGCATACCATAGGCCAGGAGGATAGTTACTATGATCCTGAGGTTTGCCACATGTCCACTGGCCTTTATGCTCTTAACTAGCATGTCGTCCACATAGACCTCGATGATTTTTCCCAGATGCTCAGCGAACATGGCATTCATCAACCGCTGGTAAGTTGCGCCGGCGTTCTTCAGACCGAAAGGCATGACATTGTAGCAGTAGAGGCCTTTGTCGGTGGTGAAGGTGGTGCATTCTTGATCGCTGGGGTGCATCTTGATCTGATTGTATCCGGAGAAGGCATCCATCATGCTGAGGAGTTCGTGTCCGGCAGTTGCATCGACCAACTGATCGATACGAGGTAGCGGGAAACTATCCTTCGGGCATGCTTTGTTGAGATTTTTGAAGTCGACGCACATCCGCCACTTGCCGCTGGGCTTTTTTACCATTACCAGATTTGAGATCCACTGAGGGTAGATGACTTGGCGGATGAATCCAATGTCCCGTAGTTTGGCGACCTCCTGTCCAATTGCCTGGTACTTTTCCTCATCAAAAGCCCCCCGCTTCTGCTTGATGGGATAAAAGGAGGGTTTGATGGTCAGCTTATGAGTGATTATTTCAGTAAAGATGCCTGGCATGTCCGCATAGGACCATGCAAAGACGGCGGCGTTATCACGTAGGAATTGTGTGAGCTCTGCCTCCACTTCTGGATCTAGTTGGGCGCCTATGCGGACTGTCCTCTCAGGATGCTCGTCTGAGATGCAGACAACCTTCAGCGATGTGTCCGGGTTGACCGGCTCCTTCTTTACATATTTCTTCTCTTCATCTCTAGGATCCTCAAAGATATTAGGTGGTGGTGGGTCATTGCCTACTGTCAGGATTTCATGGCGGCGCGTCGACCGTGCTATAGTCGTTGAATAACATTCTCGTGCCAACTGTTGGCTTCCTCTTACACAGCCTGTGCCGTTGGGTGTGGGGAACTTCATGAGAAGCATGTATCCGGCAATAATGCACTTGAGCTTATTAAGCGCTGGTCGACCAATGATGGCGTTGTACGAACTGGAACAGTCGACAATAATGAACTCCGTGTGCACCTCCGCCATACAGGGACTAGTGCCAATAACTAGTCGCATGTAATCCGACCCTAGCGGTTGTGTGATGTCTCCGGAGAAGCTGAGCAGTGGCTCATGATCTTGGAGTAGTTTCTTGTTCCGCTTGAGATGGTCGTAGCAACCGCTGAAGATGACGTTGACAGCGGACCCGCTATCCACCAAGATTCTCCCTACCGAGAATTTGCCAAGAATGGCATCGACTAAGAATGGGTCGTCATGGGGTAAATGTACTCCGCGCTCCTCCTCCTCTGAAAAGGTGATAGGTTCCCAACCTGATCTTGGGAGTTTGGCGGATCTTTCATAGCGGATGTTGCAAACTTCCTTTGGGTGGTTAGCGCGTTCATAGCGCTTTCTTGCCCTGTGAGACATGTTGGTGATTGGAGCACCGCCATCGATGGTGTTGATGCGGCCCAAGGTTTCAACGTTGGCAATCACTGGTGGTGGTTGGCGCACCTTGAACTGCTCCAACTTGCCGTCACGGTACAAAGTCTCAATGGCTGTTTTGAGAGCATTGCAGCTGTTTGTATTGTGGCCGCTGTCCGCATGGTATTTGCACCACTTGCCAGTGTTCCTGGGTTTCCCTGTTTTTGGGTACTTTGGAGGGGGTGGCGGTGGGATCTGATCCTTGCACTGATTGTAGATATCTTCATATGAGGCCGTTAGGACCGTGAAAACTGCATACCGCTGTGAGGACTCCTCCCCATGGTTGGGCGGTTTCCCTTGTAAAAATGCTGCCCCTTCTGCCGCTTGGTTTGGTGGTTGCCCTGCTGCCACTCTCTTTTCTTGTCAGTTGGCGGTGCTGAGGGGGGCTTGTCAGCGGTTTCCTGGTGACTGGAAGATGGTTGTGCTGACCTTGCTGGCGTTGCTGGCGGTGGGATCTCTCCATATGTGATGAATTCCGCCTGGGCGTGAATGACCGCCTCACTCATGACGTGGTCGTACGTCGCATTGGGATGGTTGTAATTGAGGTGATAGAGGAACGGTCCCTTGAGGAGTCCCTTCCTGAAGGCCGCCGATGCCATAGTTATGTCAAGGTCGCGGCACTGAGATGCTGCCGCCCGCCACCTTGTGACGAAGGCCTTCAGTGATTCGTCCTCCCCCTGCTTAACGCCGAACAGCTGACTTGTGTTGTGAGTGATGTCCGGCGGACAATAAGATGAAGCGGGAGAGGAAAGCATGCGACAGTGCATGGAATGAGCCGACCGATCCTGGCGGACATTCAAAGAACCAGTTCATTGCCTCGCCGTCCAGCGTTTCGCTGAACAAATGGCATAAGGTGGCGTCGTCGAACCCCTTGTTGTTGGTGACCTTCTTGAAGGTGTCCATGTGGACAAAGGGATCGGTCATTCCGTCATACTGCGACATCTTTGGGGTTTTTGCATATGTCGGTCTGACGGCCTGCAGGATCGCGGCGGAAAAGGGGCCGGGTCTGGAAGTGAACAGCGGGTTCCGAGTTGACGTCGGGACGCCCGTCTCCGCCCGGATCAACCTCTGCTCCAGTTGGTGCATCCTTTCCAATAGCTGGGCGGTTGCATCGCCGGCGGAGTCGGCTTGACTGACCTGCCGAGTTGGCCTGCGCCTAGGTACGGGCGGATCACCCTCAGTCCTTGCCCTGGCATTCGAGCGGTTGGTGTGCGGAAGCGATTCCGCCACCTGTTCTAACATTAGTTGGGGTATGGGCGGTGGTCCCATTCCCGACAACCCAGGTGGGTTCAGCGGTACATGCATTTGTACGACCGGCCCTGGCACCATTGTGCCGGCGCTGGGTCGACTACGCCTGGTGCTGCGTGACTGCTCGCTCTGTGCCGGGCGGTCGGTGGCCGCCAAAGTGTTTTTTAGTTCCTCAAAACGTGTCATGAGCGCAGCCACCTGTTTTTGGGCTTCGGCCTTCTCCTTGCGCTCCGCCTCACGTTCTCTGTTTGCCCTGTGAAGATCCGCCAGTGCTATCTCGTACATGGTGACGAGATCCTGGCCTGTCGGGCGGCTGCTGCCTGGATTTGCCTCACCGCCGGGGTTGGCCGGGGTTGTGAATAGTGCGCGGTTAACGCCGATCGCGGGGTCGGAGGGTTGGGGGATGGCGGGGAGTTCTGTCTGCTCTTCAGCGTTTCCCCCGCTGTCGTTAGTCATGGTGATTGTAGCGGGATGACCTTTAGTTCAAGGGTTCCCACAGACGGCGCCAATGTTAATGTCTAAAAGTCTAGCGGTAGCTAGATCTTAGTTAACGCTGATCCGGTGGGCGGATCGATACTTGTGTTGTTGTTGTCGTTACCTGTCAAGTAAAATACAATGGGCGTCAGAGGGAGACCGCGCCGGGCGGTCTTCAACTCTCCGATGCCTAAGTTAGTCAATGTATTTATGTTGACAAAGTAACAGTAGGAAAGTATTGAATGCGTAATTAATGAGGAGAAAGGAGAGAACCTTTTATAGGTGAGGAAGAGACTGATCTTGTCTTTGTTTTCGATGTGGGACTGATATGCTTCAGTTTCCAGCTTCAGAAGCTTCTGATGCCATCTTGGCGCGGCGCGTGGCGGCGCGTTGGTGGCGATCTGGAGGTGGTCCGACGCTGAGGTTGTAGCCCGTCTGGCGGTGTGTCTGTATGTCATTCCTTTGGTTGGAATTAGTACCTTTGGCGGTACAATGAGCATGGCCCATTATAGCTAATTATGCTTGCAAATGTACATGTATGTACAGCTCGTTTGTCGCCTAGCGACAAGAATTGGGAGGAAGAGAGGAGGCGTTTGTCGCCTGAGGACGATTTGCTCCGCCTGGGGTTGCTTCGATCTCGACCTGGGGGCAGTGTCTGGGCGGGATGACGCCACGGAGCGGCCAGACGAGGTGAGGCGACCTCGGGGGAGCCGGGTCTGTGGACGAAGGACGTCGGAGGAGGGAGAAAAAAACGAGTCAGGTCGGACGAAACCCTCCATGTCTGGGGCGAGCGAGAGAGAGAGAGAGAGAGAGAGAGAGAGAGAGAGAGAGAGAGAGAGAGAGAGAGAGAGAGAGAGAGAGAGAGAGAGAGAGAACTGGAGGGGGGAAAAGAAAAAAGAAAAAATTTCGTCCCTTGAAACAAAACATAATTTTTTTTTTGCTATTTATAGAAAATTTTCAGATTTTAAAAATTCATAATAAATTCATAAGAACTCCGAATATTACGTTTCATATATGAACAAGATCGTATCGACGAGCTCTACAACTTTCATGCAGGAAGTTTTCTCAAATTCCGAACGTATAAAAAGTCAATTTTCACGACCCCCTAAATAACGTTTGTTTCGAAAATAAAAATCGATTAGAAACCGAATTTCTCGTACAACAACTAAATAACGTTGTATTGTACTTATTCCTAATTTTTCATTTATGTAAGAAAAAATCGATGAACAGTTAACGAACAGTCTTGACTGGTCAAGAAAAAAAACGAGTGGAAACCCGTGTCCAGTGGCAGTTAACAGTTAGTTGACTGGTCGACTCCTTGACTTTTCGACCTTGACATTTCTTGACTACGGGTGAACTTGCTCTAATCAGTCAGCCAATTGCCTAGGCAGCTGGTCCCCACGTTGGCCCCAACAATCAGTCAGGCAGTATTTTGTTGGTGCATTGCCTAATTGTTACCAGCTTCCCAATTGGTCCACCAATTAAGCCATCGGTGCATTTGCTCTAATGGTGAATTTTTCTCTTACTTGATACACACTTTTTACTCAATACACTACTAGTGAAATATTAATTTCTCATTTCAATATTTTACTATAAATACACAACTCAAAGGTTTTTTTTTTGGGAGAATGACAACTCTAAGTACCTAAAATATCCTTAATCTCAAAATCATGAAATATCCTATTATTTAATTATGGATTAAATACTTGTTATTCCCTGTACTTTGCTGCCAAAAACAGTTCAGTCCCTCACCTTTTAAATTAAACAGGTTAATCCTTTATTCTCTCTAATTCTCACATAATAGGTCCACAACAAGTCTAAAATGACTATCATACCCTTACTTCTTCTTTTTTTTAATTATTTTTCTTTATTTTTTTAATTTCTCTCTATTTTTTTTTTTTTTTTTTGCTTCTCTCTCTCTCTAAACTGAACAGAACCTCAAAGCTTTTCATACTCTCCTCTAAGAATTTCAAAACTTCAAAAATCAAATTTCCATTACAAAATGAAATTCCGATCAATCCGAGCGATGCAAAGACTCGAAACGGTGCCGCCTCACCTGAAGACGCAGAAGGCCCGGTCGAAACTATCTCACCAGTGGAGAACCAGATCTCTCCGATTTTTTACTTGTTTAAGAAACCTAATGCTCACAGTGAGGCCTCGATCGAGTTATGGAGGAAAGGTGGTGAAGAAAGCGGCTGCCAGAGTGGGGCAAAGTTAACTCTTCTGAGTCGTCGTGCGTGGAGTTTAATTCTGGAGCTAACATTGGAGGCTTCATTGAGAGAAAGTTGAAGCTAAAGTCAAAGAGCAGCATTGCAAAGGTAATTGGAGGTTATAAAGCAGTTATCGAATCAGCAGTTTCCGAGTCTGATAGGGTCTCAGTGAAATTCAAGGAGCAAGAGGTCATTTCACTCAACTTCGGCGTGCAATTATGCTCGGATGCGACAGTATCAGAGTAAGATGGTGAAAAATGTCGGTAATAGAGCACTAGAATTTGAATTCCACGGAGCGTCGATCAACTACTTCCGTAATAGAGTATCAGAATTTGGACTCGGATTAGTCTATTGATAATGTTCTTGAGCTTTTCTGGGCTCCGAAGCCTACATGTCTTAGCGTTTGGGGTGGTGGTGTCGTTGGGGTGGCGGATCCATTTGGGGATCGAGTGGGGTGTTACATGCAGATGTGGTTTGGGGGTTAGGGTTTCTGGTTGGGATTCGGTGGAGTAGAAGAGGTAGAAGAGGGTGAGAGATTGGGGGTTTGAGTGGTGGATTGGGAGTGGAGCTCGAAGCTGGGCTAGTCAGAGTTGGAATTGGGGTTGGGGAACTAGAGCGGGGAGCTAGTGAGCTACAGAGTCACCGGAGCATTTGTGGATCTTGTCATGGAGGCCATGGCCGAGAATCCCTAATCCCAAGAAGAGACAGAGCTGAGAGAGAGAGAGAAGCAGAAAAAAATATATATATATATATATAGAAAAATTAAAAATCTAAAAAGAGAGAAAATAAAAAAAAATTAAAAAATGGAAGTGAGGGGCATAATGGTCATTTTGGACCTATTGTGTGAGAACTAGAGAGAATAATGACTAACCTGTTTAATTTAAAATGTGAGGGACTACTGGGAGAGGCTCCTCATCTTTCGGAGAAGTGAAAAACAGGTTCGTTTTTGAAGAGAAGAACCGGTGTGTGTTCCTATGTTCCGTCTGGCAGCACGTCTTCTGGACGTTGTCGCAGGACGGGTAGATTTCGATTCTCAATCCGCCGGTGAAGGTCCGAAGCTGAGTATAGGCTGGAATGAGGAAGATCAATGGTGGGATCATCCATAAACAACTGCCAAGATCGTCGAACATTATGCAAAAGCCGAGATCGCCGAACAGTATGCAACCGCTAACTTGGGTCAACAAATAGGCCTTTGGCCACGGTCGTCGGAGCCTGAGGGAGGGCGAGTGGCTCATTTAAGTCTTCTATTCGAATCCGGGTGCAATCTGGCCCTACTGCAAATGGCGATCCAGCAACAACGGTTGAGCATGCAGCCCCATTTGAATGCTTCGACGATGGTGATTGGACATCTATGTTTGTCAGCGGCCGTAGGGATCAAATGTGGCGTGGTCTGGCCACTGGCTTTGGCTGAGTTTCGCTGGCATCGTGTTCCGTTGGGAAAGGTTGACGGTGATGGCCAACATGGGTCGTGGGCCAGCTTCGGGTCGTGGGATTGTCCAAGGCCGTGGGCCTCTACTGGAAGGCATGAAGTGCTGGCTGTTGTGTAATCTGGGACATGGGCCTGTAATTTGTTCTTGGGCCTTTGCTGGTGGGCTTATAGTATGTATTTATTTTCTATAGTTTGTTTATTGCTTAGGTGTATTTTATTTCCAATAAATCCCTACATAGTTGTTGTAGGGAGAGTCGGGCTGAATGTCCTTGTCTGCACTCAATGTGCCTTGTTTGTCCTAGAGAAGAACTCTCCTAGTGGCAAGATGAAACCTAATGCTGCCAGTTATAGTTCTGGTTGGCAGCATAGTGGGAAAGCAAGTTTAATTGCTCTACGGCTTTGTATGAGCTATATCTTTCCGTTATGTCACCCTTGTGAAGCAAATGGTGTTGCCCAAATATCTGGTATGTTAACCCTTGCTAATCGGTGCATGTTTGAGTACATTGTTAGCGTGAGTCATGGCTTAACGTTAGGAATAGAAAATATTGTAATTATTGCATAGTTAGTACTTATCTGTTGTATTTCTGTAATCTTCTTTATATACCTCCACTGTGAGATGAATCAAATATCAGAAAATTCATTCTCTCAATCTTTTCTTATTTGACTTGGTATCAGAGCAAAGATCCAAACAGGACTTTGTCTCTTTTGTTTTTCTTTGTTTTTTCTCTTAGTTAGAGGAAACTTTTCTTAGAACATCTTTTGTCAGGGTCTCATCTTCAATCGACATCAGTTGACGTTTGCCCCTCACAAAAGATCGGCTTCATCTTTCCAGATCGCCGTTATCTCTCCAGAACAAGGATCTTCAGTTCCCGGCGTCACTGGATAGCACCCAGATCGTCGGCCAGATCGCTGTCCTCATCTTCGGGTCGCGTCGCTCCATCTCCTCCAGATCCCTCGTCTTCTGGTCTTGTTGCTCGGTCTCCAGGCACCGGTCTCTTCTTCGTTCGGTCACCTGATCCATCTCCCGCGTCTTCGTGTTGCCTCGCCATCCTCAGCCCACTGTCGAGGCTGCCTCCTTCTCCAACACCAGAGAGAGATCCCTTTAGTTTGTCGCTCGCTTAACTCGGTCAGACTAGCTGCAGAAGGTCAACTCGGCCAGAGTCAACCCGCTTTATTCGGTCCGAGTCAACCCGCCTCACTCGGTCAACAACAGGTTTACCCTAAAAAAAAAAAAAAAAGGGTTTCTGTTATTGTTATTTTGGAGCATTCTATTCTTCTTATTTCCGCTGCATACTTTGAGATCTGTGTATTGTTGTGATAAAAGTGAAGGTCAGGGTTCTAAGGCCAATGAGGTTCAGAAAGTTGAAGTCTCTGTAAAGAACTCAGAAGGTGGTTCTTTTGGGGGTACCAAACTCACTGGTACCAATTTTTGAACATGGAAGAAGATTATGTCAGTTTATCTTCGTGGGATACACAAGATGGGACATGTGACTGGAACAATCAAGGTTCCTAGTGAAGATGATATGGAAGCCTACGCTAAGTGGGAAGATGATGATGGGTTTGTAATGTCCATTTCATGTAGAGCCATGACTGATGATGTGCTACAGATGGTAGAGGAATGTGAAACTGCTGAGGCAATATGGAAGATGTTGGGAGATCTCTATACAAATGAAAGATGTTGGGAGATCTCTATACAAATGAGTCTGATTTTATACAGGTTCATGAACTGATGTGCAAAACTGCAGGAATGTAACAGAATGGGCAACCAGTGTCAGTGTTTTTTACCAAGCTGAAGAATGTATGGGCTGAGATTGATCAGAAGCGTCCTTGCAAGATCAAGAATCAGGAGGATATTACATGGTACTAGAAAGAGAAGGAACTTGAGCGGGTTCATGCATTCTTGAGAGGACTTGATGCGAAACATAATAGTGCCAAGGGAGAGTTGCTCAGAATGCTAGACCTCCTAGCTTGACCACAGCTTTTACATATATTCGTAAGGATGAATCTCAGCAGGAAAGTCTCAAACAGGCACAAGTTGAAGTTTCTAGCCTAGCCATTCAAGCACCAACTCCTTTACTCCACCAGTAGCACTCGATCCCACTTCATCAACAAGGACCTCCGTCAGGTTTTGCCCACCGCTCTCATCCTCAATGTTCTTATTGCAATGATATTGGGCATGTTCGAGAGACTTGTTGGAAACTGCACCAGCATCTTAAACCTAAAAAGCAAGGTTATCGTCCTAAGGCGAAAGCAACTGCTATTCAATTGGTTCAAGAACCAGATTTCTATGGAGTGGCTGGACATGATCATTATACAGCAGGTGGGGCTATTCCTACAGCCTCTATAGCTGGTCGTGGTAAGATTGGTATGGCTTTAAAGTTTCTAACTTTGTTGGTTTTGATACATGGATTATTGATTCTGGTGCCTCTGACCATATGACTTATGATAAATCATATTTTACTGAATTGTCTTCCCCACCAGTGTCCTATATCACCAATGCCAATGGTGAGGCTTTTCCTGTGTTAGGGTCAGGGTCAGTGCGTATTACTCCCACTTTAGAACTTCATAATGTGTTATATGTGCATGACTTGTCTCATCACTTGATATCTGTTCCACAGTTGAATACTGAGTCTAAATGCTCCGTAACCTTTTATCCTATGTATGTGATTTTTCAGGATCTTCTCACCAGGGAGTTAATTGGTTGGGGGTATCTGAGGGGCAGGTTGTTCCATCTGGATCAGACATACGCATGGGAGAAACCAGGAGCACAGTCTCGCGCCGCTTTGACTTCGAATTCTGATAAGCTAAGTGAAATTTGGTTGTGGCATCGCCGTTTAGGGCATCCATCTTTTAGTCTTATGGGAAAAACCATGCCTACTCTGTTTATTGGTGTGGATGAGTCTGTTTTACATTGTGAAACATGTGTCTTGGCCAAAAGTCATCGTGCTACTTATTCTCCTAGTATTTCTAACAAAAGTGTTATTCCTTTTGAGTTGATTCATTCTGATGTTTGGGGGCTTTCTAGAGAACCTACTGTGTCTGGTATGAGATATTTTGTGTTGTTTATTGATGATTGTACGAGATTGTCATGGTTTGCTCTACTTAAAACCAAAGATGAAGTCTTTCCAGCTTTTCAAACTTTTCATACTCTTGTTCAAACACAATACCATAGCACCATTAAAGTCCTTCGTTTTGACAATGGGGGAGAATATGTTAATCATGTTTTCCAAGAGTTTTTCAAAACCCATGGGATTGTTCACCAAACCACATGTCCATAAACACCAGAGCAAAATGGAGTGTCTGAAAGAAAAAACCGTCATTTACTTGATATGGCTCGTTCCCTTCTCTTTAGTGCTCATATGCCTAAGTATCTTTGGGGTGATGCTATTCATGCTTCCTCCCATCTTATCAATCGTCTTCCATCTAGTGTCCTTCAGGGAAAAATTCCGTTTGAGGTACTTGCATCTCATGTTTCCTTACCTTCATTTCATAATCTTCCAGCTCATGTCTTTGGTTGTGTTGTTTTTGTGCATATTCCTAAAAACCAGTGGTCTAAGTTGGATGCCCGAGCGCTTAAGTGTGTGTTTGTGGGCTACGGAGGTTATCAGAAAGGGTACAAGTGCTATCATCCACCAACCAGAAAGTACTATGTCACTATGGATGTTACTTTCTTTGAGGACATGAGTTATTTTTCCTCCTTAGATACAGCTCTTCTGGGGGAGAATTCATATTTTGAAGAGCTGTATTATGGAGAGGGGGAGGAATCAGAAAGCGGAGAAGAAGTTGCACAGGCAGGAGGTATTTTGACGGATCCAGTTGAGAGCATTAGCTCATCACCTCCAGAAGCAGAAGCTCCAGACATCCAGACACCAGTTTCAATCATTGAACATGCAGTTGAAGACACAACTGCCCCTTCTACCATCACTTCTACCCCTGACCCACAACTTCCTGGTACTAAAGATCACTCATTTGAGGTATGTCCCCCCACTGGTACAGGCAATAGTGAGTCTAATGTTGAGCAATATGTGTTACCAAATATGACCACTCGAGGTCAATCAACCAAAAGATATGTACCTACTCTTACTGCCAAATCAAAATACCCAGTAGCCAATTATATGTCCACTAGGAGATTGTCTAAGTCATATGAATCATTTGTGAATCAAATATCTGCTGTATCAGTACCTAACAGAATGCAGGATGCATGGGGGATCCAAAGTGGAGGAAGGCAATGGAGGAAGAGATGGAGACATTGCAGAAGAACAATACTTGGCAACTTGTGCCTCCACCACAAGGAAAGAAGGCTGTAGGTTGTCGTTGGGTGTTTACTGTGAAACATAATGCAGATGGATAAGTGAATCGGTACAAATCACGCCTTGTAGCAAAGGGGTTCACTCAGATGTATGGTATAGACTACGATGAAACATTTGCTCCTATTGCCAAGATAAAAACTATTCAGGTTCTGCTCTCGTTTGCTGCTAGTTTAAATTGGCTGCTCCGACAGTTTGATGTCAAGAATGCATTTCTTCATGGAGAGTTAGCCGAGCAAGTGTACATGAGCCCTAGGTATGTAGTTGCTTCTCCTGGTGATTTTGTATGCAAATTGAGAAAGTCTCTGTATGGTCTCAAACAGTCGCCTCATGCTTGGTTTGGGAGATTTTCACAGTTCATGCGGAAGGTTGGTTACAAACAGAGCAACTCAGATCATATCTTGTTTCTCAAGCATCAACAAGGGAACGTAACAACTCTAATTGTTTATGTGGATGATATGGTAATCACCGGCAATGATATTGTTGAGATGGATAGACTGTAGAGACAGCTAGTCTCTGAGTTCGAGATGAAAGACTTGGGTGAACTTAAGTACTTCTTAGGAATTGAGGTAGCCAGGGGGAGAGAAAGGATCTACCTGTGCCAGAGGAAGTACGTTCTTGACTTGCTAACATAGACAGGTTTGTTGGATTGCAGACCTATTGATACTCCTATTGAGCAGAATCATTGTTTAGCTGAGTATCCAGATCAGGTACGTACTGATCGAGCTCGCTATCAGAGGATAGTTAGGCGCTTGATTTATTTGGCTCATACTAGACCAGATGTTGCATATGCAGTGAGTGTGGTGAGTCAGTTCATGCATAACCCGAGTGAAAGTCATATGGATGCTGTTATGAGAATTTTAAAGTACCTGAAGTCAGCTCCAGGAAGGGGAGTATTGTTTTCTAAACACAACAAACCTTGAGGTTTGTGGCTTTACAGATGCAGATTGGGCTAGAAATATTACAGACACGAGGTCAACATCAGGTTACTTTACCTTTGTGGGAGGTAATTTGGTTACATGGAAGAGTAAGAAACAGAAAGTTGTGGCACGATCTAGTGTTGAGGCCGAATATAGAGGTATGGCTCACGGAGTGTGTGAATTGCTGTGGCTAAGAAATATGTTACGTGATCTGGGTTTCAAACTCAAAAGTACTATGCAGTTGTATTGTGACAATAAGGCAGCCATTGACATATCACAGAATCCAGTACAACATGATCATACTAAGCATGTGGAGGTTGATTGACACTTTATAAAGGAGAAGCTAGATGCCAAAATTATTAGCTTTCCTTTTGTTCCAACTGAAGAGCAACTTGCAGATATACTTACCAAAGGAGTTTCCAGGAAGGCGTTTTATGACTCACTAAGCAAGTTGGGCATGGTTGATGTGTATGCGCCAACTTGAGGGGGAGTGTTAGCGTGAGTCATGGCTTAACGTTAGGAATAGAAAATATTGTAATTATTGCATAGTTAGTACTTACCTGTTGTATTCCTGTAATCTTCTTTATATACCTCCACTGTGAGATGAATCAAATATCAGAAAATTCATTCTCTCAATCTTGTCTTATTTGACTTACATAAGATTAGTGGAGGTTCCTGTTATTATTTGGGATGCTCTCTCAGTACTTATTGTAATTTGGGGTTCAGGCTTTACGTCCCCCCCCCCCCATTGTATTCAACAGTTTCATTAATGAAGACCTGAGGGTGGCTGCAACAGCCCTTGTTTCAAAAAAAATTTGTGAGGGACTAAACTGTTTTCAGCAGCAAAGTACAGGGAGTAACAAGTATTTAATCCTTTAATTATATTAAGGCACACCAGATGCAATCAATATTGCTTGTTTATTCAAAAACAAAAATATATTTACAAATCACTATTGGATTACCAATTTAATGGATGATCGTGATTTAACAAAAGACCAAAAAGAGAAACATCACCGTGATAGATTGATCATTGTGAGTCAAAATTTGAAGAAAATATGACCCTCACTTCTGGAAACCCACTGCCCCTCGCTCTATTTAATATTGTTAATGATGCAAAGAATCACACAAAGGAAGGGGGGAGAATGGCCAAAATTCCTCCAAAATAAAAATATAAATTGAGGAAAAATCAAAGCAAAACAAAAGAACAATCACAACAGAGAAAATGGTACTAACCAGCCATGGGTGGCATGAGTAAAAAAAAAAAAAAACAAGTCCACCCCCGAAGTTGAATGTCACGGCACCCAGTGAACCAAGAAGCGGCACAAGAATGCTTCAAGCTGCATACAAAGAAACCATAAGCGTGCTGTAAATAGACAACCGCAGCAACCTAGCTACTTCCAATAGAGAGCTGCAACAGCGTGTACACTTCCAACTCTTTATTTTTTCTTTATCTTTTTTTTTTTCCTTTTTTGTTTTAAGAATAGATGGGTGCCCTTAGCAAATGTAAAGCACACCCACATATGAAACAACCAACAGCAGCTTCAAAAACACACCCACATGCAACTGCAACTTCTCACTAAATTCAGTAACACACAGATATGTTGTTCCGGGTAATTTTTTTCATGGTTATTACATGTGTTGTAAATCTCAATCAGATATTGGTTTTCAATTAAAAAGAAGTTCAAATACAACATATTGTTCTGATGTTAAAGTTCACTCTGCGATTTTTTTTGAAGTAGCATACAGGCTAATGTATGTATTAAAGGGTAATAATGTAAAAGGTAACAGTTTTCTTTTAGTATATAAAGAAAAAACTTTGCTTTTCTTTTCCTTCTTCCTCATTATTCTTCTACCTCTAGACCATAATTTAAATTCCACAATATGTTCTTGAAGTTATAGTATCTGAAATCAGAAGCTTATATTCCAAACGGGAAAAACGTTTACTTCTTACCCATTGATCAATCTAACTAAGGAAAATGGAATACCAGCTTCCAGGTTGCTTGTGAAATCATAGAAGCAGAAATTGATAATCCTCTTTTTTCATACAGGTGTACAGTCAGACAGTCAGCAACGGTGGTTTGCCTAATGAATCGTCGCCTATCACAAGCTTGACATAGCAGCTGGATCCGAGCCCCTGATATTTGGTATTAAAGGTGTTGTGGAACACAACATTTTTCCTCCAAGAAGTGTCATTCCCAAGAGATTAGGAAGAAGCTTATCTTCAACTTGATGCTCTCTGACACCATACTTGAGCCCCTTGAAGCATAACAGCAGCCTCATTTTTTTACTTTTTTGTAATCAACAAAGAACAGAACATGAATGACCTGCAGAGTTAACTAAAAGTTATAGTTGGGACAGACTGAATGATCGCGAGTGTATGCAGCTGAAGCACAGGGAGGCCACATCAAGCCAACATGGAAACATAAAATTGGATGAAATATTGGACCAGATCGACTGGCAAATCAATATTAGTTGGAGTGCATATGTAGACATATTCCAGAGTGAGACTTAACGAAGACAAAAATGCTACTATGTGGTGCACATCAAGCCCAGATCGACTGGCAAATCAATATTAGTTGGAGTGCATATGTAGACATATTCCAGAGTGAGACTTAACGAAGACAAAAATGCTACTATGTGGTGCACATCAAGCCCAAATCAGAACAGAAAGATTAGAAACCCCAACCATCAAAAGAAAATCAATAATAATTTTTTTTTAAATAATTGTTTAACCAGGTTCCATCTCAAAGATAGGCCAGCTTGGCTCTTATTTCATAAGAAAACAAACACCAAGTATATATGGCACTTAACCAAAAGCAGTACTGAAACTAGGATTCTTCATGAAGGATTTCAAGAGGCTTATTTTCATAAATTCTTGATCCAAAACGAATTTGCAGCTCTCTAGAGGACATTATGCTAGACGATTGATCTCTTCAGCCCCTTCCAGTACACTGGTGCGTGCTCTTCCACCGCCAGATTTTCTTGATCCAGAAGAATTCACCGCATCGCACTTTTGAGAATCAGTTGTAATGACCTTCAAGGATGATAGAGGCAACCGTCAATATGAAAGAAAATAATGTTAGAAATGTGATATAGAAAGGAAAGAAGTACTACAAACCTTGATCAAGCCTGAGAAACATTTTGAAGGCTCCTTGGTAGCAGCAGCAACCGCAACTCCCTGTGTGGATACTCTTTCATAACCACTTTTTTGTGATCCAGATGGAATCCCAACATTAAGCTTGTCCAGATCACAAAATGTAATGTCCTTCAAGAAACAAAGAAAAGACGTTATTATATTATATAAAGGAATTAAGCATTATAAAAGAATATAACGTTTTGTAATACAGAAAAGAGAAGAAATATGTACCTTGATCAAGCCTGTTATTTTCTTTGAGCACCACTCAGGAGCCACAGCAGCAGAAGCAGCAGCCACAACTCCATGGCCGCTGGTGCAGGGTTTTTCATCCCCAGCATCCTGCACTAGAATTGGGGAAGGGTTCATTGATTCCTATTTAGCATCATCAGAAACTTCTCCAGCATCATAAACTTCTTCATCATCAGAAAACTCATCAAATGATCTCATATCAAGCTGGTAGCGGAGAATTCCTCCAATGCCCCCAAAACCTTGGCAGAAATGTGACCCCTCTTGTGATTTGTTGGTGACAAGCTCAAGCGTACAACCAAACCCCTTGTACTCGTCAGTGAACCACTCCAACAATGACATCTTGTCTTGAATATCTAGTTCTCTAGAGTTGGCAGAATCCCAAAAGTTGCTCTTATTGTTTTCTTGCTCTTTGTTAAGATGTTTGACAACAATCTCACCGGTACTAGAGTTTTTCAGCTCATACCTACTAATTTCCAGTCTTTCCGACACAATAAGTATCTTCACAGCACCTCTCTCCAAAGCTTTTAGTGTATCATCTAAACCAAAAACATACATTCCTGTATCCAATCTAATCTCTTCAAAGTATTTTTCCATCAACCGTTTCTCCTGCACAAATTTCACATTGGATAGAATCTTCGATGACAAGTCTATAGCCTGATCGAAACCATTCTCTCCTCCACAACGAACACTCACTACATTCAGTATTTGGCCTGCAGACGCGGATCAAACTTGTCTGACCCACTAAGCACAATTTTGAAGTCCGCTGATCCTGCCAGTATTATTCCTGCAACATTGGGCTTGTTGGTGGCAGGGTTAATAAAAAGCTTAGTGGCATTTTCTGCTGCCTTAGAAACATAGTTGTGGCGTGCCTCCTCTCCAAGACGAGCAAAACGAAGAGCTGATTGCCCTCCTCTTCCATGTTTCTTTGGGAGGTCAACAGTATAGTTATGAAGCACCTTTCTCGTGTTACCACTTAATGTCCCAAAAAGACTACCATGACCATCTATGACAATGAAACCAAATTTCTCATCAGATTCCAAGAGTTCATTAAGAGCTTCAACATGGAACTTGTTGTCACAGAGGTAAAGTGACACATTGATGGGCTTGAAAGGCTCAAAATTAATTGCAATCTTTTTCTCCTTCCTGTCTTCAGTAACAATTGTTCCAATATAGAGCAGAAGTCCATTAGGAGGAAGCTTGTTGTAACCCTTGAGCCGCTGCAGAGCAGATTTAATTGCACATAAAACAGACTGACGGTTCACCCTGCTTTTGATATTTGAAGCAGTTCCATACTCATTATCCAACATCTTAGTAACACGAGTGATTTGATCACGGGGAGGAATGATGAGAGAAATCATGCTGGTGCCATTACCCCTCGCAGCTTCAAGTCCCTTGATTAGTTTCTTAGTTTTCCACATCTCAATGTGTTTATCGGTCTCGTGATAATCTGCCATTCTGAACAACAACTGATGGCTGCAAAGATAAATAGAGAGGAAAAGCAATTAGTAATTTAGTATACAGAATCTCAACCTAATCACAAAACACAAGCAAACTACATTGCACCTTAGACAATCTTCATCTATAACAAGTTAACTACACCTTGATTTTCAAACTACAATCAAGCAACTAAACCGTATTTGCAATTGCAAACTTTTCTCAACTTCTAACATGCCTCACAAAACATAAGTTATCAATGCCTGACATGTAATTAAACAATAGTACGAGTATGAAAGCTTACAAGTAGCATTGTGTATTATGAAAGCTTCTGTTTTCTATTAGAATTGTTAGTATATATGGGACAGTTGATCATTGTAATCAGTTAACTACGAATATCATTCTTGATAAAGATAGCGCTTTCTCTGTAATCTACTCTGATTCAGGTTTCCATTATTACAATTCCTATAGTTCCTCGTGTTCTTCGTTCTTTCTTAAATTCTTCTCAGTGTTCCTGCATAATTATCATGGGTTGAGGTACTTATCATGGTTTCACAGCCTATAATTATAAACACCGACAGGGATAGACGGGGCCGAGGAAATTATTGCCCTATTGTAGCAAATTACAAATCAGTAGTGATGAATGCAAGTGTAACTATAAGTTGGAACCAAGTCATGCGATACACAATACAACACAATCAGAATTCCTTCCTACTTCATGCAACTCAGGATTTTCATCGGAAAAGGAATCAACTTAGTACCATTGATCGATATACGAGAACTTGAACATGAACAGAGCAAAACAGCAAAAAAAATTAATTGTTCAATGAAGTCGTATAATGATCGACTCACCTTGGATCCGCAGAACTTTCGAGAGAGGGAGAGAGAATTGTTGAGAAGAGGATATGATCAGACTCTGGTTATTTATAAATTATAATAAACCCTAAACCTGATGTGATTCTATATCGACTTGGGGGTCACGAAACGCGGTTTACAAGAAAGCTTTGACACTTTCCCCTGGTGCAAGTCTTGAAAGAATATGTTGAATTCTAAGAAGAATATTTCTAAATGTACCCGGTAAATATCTAAATACACCCAGCATTTTAAATAGGGATGACAATTTACACAATTTTAGGATTAAAATTGTCCACTTACCCAAACACTCTAAGATATTGCCCATTTACCGGGGGTGTATTGTATTTGGATTTGTGCAGACTTTTTTTAATTGACAGACTTTTTGAAAAGTCCACAGACTCTTTAAAAAGTTGATAGACTGCTATTGATTTCTTAAAACCATTGATTTTAGCAACAGACTTTTTATTCATTCTTGAAAATCCATATACTTTATTATGAATGACTTCTATAGATTTTCTAGTAAATAAAAAAAAAACACAACCAATGCAATTCAAATGCAAAGCAAGATCATAACTCGTTGCCTATTCAATGGTCGAGTATCTTCTAGTAGAACTTGACTCGTCTATAGGAGTACCAGAGACAACATGGCAAGGGCCAAGGTAGGGGAAGCCGGCTAGTAGTTCCTTGAAAACCTCCAAGTGCAGGGTGGGTGAAAATTAATGTTGATGGTGCCTTTTACAAAGATACATGTACTAGGGGGATTTGAGTCATTATTCGTGATGACATGGGAAGATGTTTAGGTGGTTATTATGCTCTAGTATGTCATGGATGACATGGGAAGATGTTTAGGTGGTTATTATGCTCTAGTATGTCATGCTTCTTCTTCAGAACAGGTTGAAGCATTGGCAGGGAGGGAGGTAGTCTCACTTGCTATTCAGCGTGGCCTCTCTCCAGTTATTTTTTAGACCGATTCTCTTACTCTTTTTCATGCTACTAAGCAGAGAGTCATTCCCCATACTTCCTTCATTGGGCGTGTGTATGATGACATTACCTTTCATCTTCAGCAGATGCGGGGTTCTTATTTTACTCATGCTTATCGTCAAGTCAATGTTATGGCTCACACCTTAGCTCGTTTTGCTTGTTCTTCTTCTAATTTTTTATTTTTGGGGCCTAGAGCCTCCAGCTTGTATTGTTGATGTACTTTCCAAGGAGTTTGCCTCCTAATTTATTTAAGGGGAAATTACTAGTCCCCCTGTACTTTTTGGGATTTGACAGTTCAGTCCCTGCTATTCCAATTTTAACAGATAACTCCTCACACTTTCGTCCAAAATGACCATTTTACCCCTCACTTCCTTTTTTTTTTATATATATATCTAATACACACACACACACACATATACATATATCTATACATACATACATACATACATATATATATATATATATATAACTACATATACATATACATATACATATACATATGTACACACACACATACACATTATACACACACACACACATATGTATAAAATTATACATATATTTATATATCTACATATACATATACATACATATATATATATATATATAGATATACATACACATTAGATATATGTATATGTATACATATATATATATATACACATATACATATATCTAATGTGTATGTATATATCTATATATATATATATATACAGGTATATGTACACACACACATATATACATATAAATATATATAAAAAGAGAGAGAAGAATAAAAATACACACACACATATACATATATGTACATACATACATACATACATACATATATACTCACACATATACACACACACACAAACATATATATATATATATATACATATACAGCGCTTCTCCGGTGCGGACGTCCGCACTTTTTGCTTAGGTGCGGATTTCCGGTTTTGACCCACTTTCCGATCACATTTTCACATCTTAACCGTTCAGTTTTTAGGTCATAATGTATAGATCACCTCTACAAAATTTCAGCCAATTTGGTGATCGTTAAGGCATCATTTACCATTATAAATACGAAGGTTTCCGGTTCGACAGATTCTGTCCGTTCGTGTAAATTGCCATTTTGGATGCCTTAACGATCATCAAATTGGCTGAAATTTTGTAGAGATGATCTATACATTAGGATCTAAAAACTGAACGGCTAAGATGTAAAAAGTGATCGGAAAGTGGATCAAAACTGGAAATCCGCACCTTTTTTCTTCGGTGCGGATATCCGCACCTGAGCAAACTTTTATACATTATATATATATATATATATAATAAAAGAGAGAGAAGAATAAAAAAAAATTATACACACACACACACACACACATACATATAAAAAAAAGAGTGAGAGAAGAATAAAAAAAAAAAAAAGAATAAGTGAGGGGTAAAATGGTCATTTGTACCAAATTGTGTGAAATTTGAATGTTTGGGGAGTTATCTGTTAAAATTAGAATAGCAGAGACTAAACTGTCGAATCCCAAAAAGTATAAGGGGTACCGGTAATTTTCCCTTTATTTAAGTTGACAGTTTCTCAAAAAAAAAGAAAAAAAAAAAGAAGAAAGAGAGACGATACATAATCAATTTCTTTGCGCGCAGAGAGAAAACTTTGATAGATTTAAAAAAAAAAAAAAAAGTCTTTGATAGACTTTTTCAAATATTTGGTCTTGTGGTTAGAAAATTATTGGAATTTGATATGTATAGTTAACACTACAAAGTCTATGATTACCCTTGATTTTCTAATTCCATAAGTATGAATGAAATTTTGAATACCCTCTAAACTTTTATTCATTTTTAAAAGGGGAAAATTTCGAAAACAGTACACCAAATAAAAGCCACTAATAATTCTTATAAACAAAGTTTCAAACCAAATATTTCGGTACACGAAATCTGAAACTCGACCCACTATCAATACACGACGTCAATTTTTGACACCAAAATATCCATTATGCCCTCAGTTCTTTTTTTTTAATAATTTTTTTTTATGTTATTTTTTTCCTTCATTTATAAATGACTCGAGTCATTTTTTTTCTGTTATGCAAGGTGAGGAAGGCTGCGTTGGAAGCGAGAGAGTGAGCCCGGAAGAAGGAAGAAGAAAGAGATAAAACGAAGGAAAAAAAAATAACAGAAAAAAAAATTATTAAAAAAAAAGAACTGAGGGCATAATGGACATTTTGGTGTCAAAAATTGACGTCGTGTACTGATAGTGGGTCAAGTTTCAGATTTCGTGTACCAAAATGTTTGGTTTGAAACTTTGTGTATAAGAATTATTAGTGGCCTTTACTTGGTGTACTGTTTGCGAAATTTACCCTTTTAAAAGTCTTAATTGAATATCCCTAGATTTTGGTGGAATTCATAAAGTCTTTAAAAATCCTAATCGAATACCCCAAGACTTTCATGGACTGCTGAAAGTCTATATTGAATATACCCAGACTTTTAAATTTCGTAGATTTCTTAAAAAGTTCCACTAATTTTATATACAATACACCCCCCTAAGAGATCATTTCCCTATTACCCAATTAATTATTTTTTTATTCTTTTTTATTTATTTTTGAGACATTTTTTCCCTCTCATTCTTTGTCACTTAGAGAGAGAAGTCATCGGAAACATTGTCGGACTCCGATGACCGGATTCCTGCACCCGGTGACCGGATTCCGGCGTAAGAATTTATTGCCCCTTAATAATACCCAGTAACCATATTATTGTCCCCCAATAATCATATTATTGCCCTCAAATAACAAATTTATTAAGGGTCAATAATTAGTGAAAAATGAAGATGTTGTTAAAGTAAAATTGAGATTGGAATTGGTCTACTCATTTCATTCATAACCCCTTTATATAGGGATAGGATTACAACGGAAAAATCAATTACATTGATGATACTAAATGCTGATTGAGCTGTGATTTGTAATTGCTTGATTCTCTCTTCGTCTGTTTCTTTGACGAAGGCACATAATGTACTTTTCCTTTAACACTCCCCCTTGTGCCAAGTCAAAGACGAAATAGTGCATGAGTTGTTGCCTCACTAAAAACCTTGCCAAGTAACAATAAAAACCCTGTGGGACAAAAATACACCTTGGTCGAAGGAAAAGAACACAACGCACTTTTTATATTTGAGTATGACATGTGTGTGTTAGACTCCCCCTGACATCTACACCTCCCCCTGATACTTACATTAATCAAGGGAGCTTGGATAGTCTTCGCATTCCTATGCTTTTCACATGTTTCTCAAATGTGGCCTTAGGCAGTGATTTGGTGAACAAATCTGTCACATTCTCCTCAAACCTTACTTAATTCTTTTGAATCTTGAGGAGACCTTGTTGTTGCTGATTGTAGGAAGACTTTGGCAATATGTGTTTTGTATTATCACCCTTGATATATCTTAGCTTCATCTGTTCGATGCAAGCTGCATTATCTTCATAAATGCAAGTAGACTCTTCAGTGGCAGATTTCAAACCACTAGTCCCTCTAATATGTGTAATGATAGTTCTTAACCATATACAATCATGAACCATCTCAAGTAGAGCAATGATCTCTGAGTGGTTCAAGGAGGTAGCCACAATGGTTTGCTTGGTTGATCTCCAAGATATCGCCGTGTTCCCAATGGTGAGTACATAACCATTTTGGGAACGACCTTTATGTGGGTCATAGAGGTACCCAATATCAGCAAAACCAACCAAAACGTCATTTGGTGTTTCAGTGTAGTGAGTGGCGCTTTCACCATCAACATTTCCTTTAGGGATTGTAGTTCCATTTGCGGTCCCGCTTGTCTCTCTGTAGGGAAAGAACGTTCCCAAGTCAATGGGCCCTTTTAGGTATCGAAGATGTTCTTGATACCATTTCAGTGTCGCTACGTTGGCGCTGAGCTAAATCTAGCTAACAAGTTCACTGAGAATGCAATGTCTGGTCGAGTACATTAGGCTAGGTACAATAATGCTCCTATTGCACTTAGATAGGGAATTTCAGCTCCCAACACCTCTTCGTCATCTTCCTTTGGACGAAATTGATCTTTCCTTGCATCCAAGCTTCTACCGATCATGGGGGTGCTAGTAGGATGCGCTTTGTCCATGTTATATCGCTTGACTTTTGGACATACGCAGACTGGCGGATTAGTATTCCACAAACTCGGTGTTCTAGTTCAAGGCTTGAATCGAGTTTTCCCAAGATCCTTCATCTCAAATTCGGATTTCAAGTAGCTTGCGGTTTCTCTTATTTCGTCAAGAGTACCTATTATGTCCATATCATCGACATATACAGCTACAATTGCAAATCCGGAACTTGTTTTCTTTATGATTACGCAGGGGCATAATTCATCATTCTTATATCCTTCCCAATCAAGTAGTAGTCACTAACGGGTATACCACATCCGCCTGGATTGTTTTTAATCCGAAGTGAGCGTTTCAACCTAGTTGCAAACGCACTCCGTGGTTTAGAGTCACTTGACTTGGGAATGTAAGGCCATCAGGCACTTTTCATATATATCTCTGAATCTAGATCCCCATAGAGATATGCAGTAACCACATCCATGAGCTGCATTTTCAGTCCTTCGGAAATTACTAAGCTAATTAAGTAGCGGAACGTTATAACGTCCATTACGGGAGAGTATGTCTCCTCGTAGTCAATTTCAGGGCATTATAAGAAACCTTGCGCCACAAGGCGAGCCTTGTACCTCAGGACTTCATTCTTCTCATTACGCTTTCTGACAAAGACTCATTTATGTCCTACAGGCTTTACACTTGGTGGGTTAGAGCACTACCAGGCCAAATACCTGTCTCTTGTCTAATTCTACCTGGATTGATTCTTTCCATTTAGGCCATCTGCTCTTTGTTGACATTTTTCAACAGAGCGTGGTTCGATATCATCGTGCTCTATGATTCCTTGAGCAACAGTATATATCATCAATGTGTATGGAAGATCTTTCTATCAACTCATACGCACTCTCGTAATCCTTTGAGATTTCTTTGTTCTCTGGAATCATTTCAAACATCGCGGGGTCCTCCAGTATTGATTCATGGACATAACTAGAATCAGAGACATCTCATGAGAGAGCTTCTACATTGATGATTGGTTTGTGCCTTACTCACCCTCTTCTTCCTTGGGTGAGTGTCAATCGAACCAAGTGACCTCCCCCTCTTCCTTGGGGAGCCACGGCCTCAAACCACACCTCCACTAAGTGCGGTTGCGGTGCCTCTATGCGGCGGCCCCGTGCCCCTTATTGAGGACTTCTAACCTGCAGGCACATTTGCAGCTGGTATATGTGATCTCGTCACTTTTGCGATATCAGTAAACGTATCAGGCATCGAATCTACTACGTTCTGAAGATCGATTATTCTTTTCACTTCACTTTCACTTTGTGAAGTGCGGGGATCAAAATGAGACAGAGTGGGGACAAACTACGACAATTCCTGTCGTTCCCTTGGAAAATCCTTTTTCCTATCTCCCCTAACGACTGGAAGACTGTCTCATCAAAGTGACAGTCCGCAAATTTAGCGGTATATAGATCGCCTGTCAAGGTTTCCAAAAAGTGAATTAATTGTTGGGGATTCGTATCCAACATAAATACTTAATCATCTCTGAGGACCCATTTTGGTGCGCTGTGGGGGCGCAATAGGCACATATACTGCTCAACCAAATATGCGTAAGTGTGAAGTGTCAGGCTCATATCCAGTTACCAACTGGTACGCAGAAAATGGTTGGCTAGCAGTGGGTCTGAAACGAATAAGTAAAGCTGCGTGCAATATTGCATAATCCCATGCAGATATAGGCAGGTTGGTGCGCATAACCAATGCCCTAGCCACCATCTGTATCCTTTTTATGGTGGCTTCTGCAAGACCGTTTTGTGTATGTACATGGGGTACAGGATGCTCTACATCTATCCAAATAGATATGCAATAATCATCAAATGCTTTTGATGTAAACTTTCCAGCATTATCAAGCCTTATAGACTTGATAGGGTGATCAGGGTGGTGAGCCCCTAAACGTATAATCTGTGCTAGGAGTATTGCAGCATTTCTTGTGGACAATAAAACGACATGTGACCAGATTGTCGAAGCATCCACCAGAACCATAAAGTTCTTGAATGGTCCGCATTCTGGATGGATAGGTTCACATACATTTCTTTGTATCCTTTGTAAGAATGGAATGTTTTGTTTTGTATCTTTAGCATAGGAAGGTCTCGATCCTGTTTTTGCTAAAGAGCAGGCTTTGTAAAACGAGTGATGTGCCTTTGAAATAGTCAATGAGGCATAATGGGAGGGAGGTAGTGCTTCTGGTACTTCAGAAGGCAATGACTGCATTTGAGCAATACTAGAACCGACACCTTGCAGTGTGGCAGATTTTTCTCTCATTTTTCACTCGAAAGAAGGGATGTCCGTGTGAGTTCTTTAAACAGATCATCATGTCACGACCTCGGTGCCATAGGCGGTCATGCAAAAGCCTGTATGAGTCAGTATCCCACATTTCATTGTTGGTGACAATATAAGATTCAATGATCAGAATCGTAGTGAGGTACAGTCCACTAGATTGGTTCATAAGTTTCTCTAAGATGCGTTTCCTTCCACAGTCATTAGATGTAATATCAAGGTATTCAGTTCCATTCTCACGGTGTGTTTTTACATGATAACCGTTGGCACAAATAGCTTTGAAACTTTAACAAGGTTCGATTAGCTCTTGGTGCATATAGAGCGTCTGTGACTTGAAATGTTGTGCCATTAGGCAGCAAAAATTTGGTAGTTCCTCGCCATTTTATTAGTTGTGATAATCCAATCATCGTAGTCACAGAGGAATTATAGGCTATTAGTTCAATGAATAATTGCCTATTTCTTAATATTGTGTGGGTAGTCCCACTATCAATTAAGCACTCAAGTTCTCCTCCATTCATTCCTACAAATAAATGGGAGGTATTTAGAAAATATAGCTAATATTCTTTAGAGTATTTCTATTTGCGTAGAATGATATTGTTTTCATTCTAATAATTTTTCTCTAGATGTATTGCTTTACATTTTTATAGTGCTATGTCAAACCATGTAAATATGTGTATGGTAAATAAATTTGAATAAATTCAGTGCTTCAGAATAAAATTCAAAATTTATTAATAAGCCAACGGTAATCAAATCAAGGTCTTGTTCAGAAATCTTATTCATCAATCCATGATTGAAAATAAACTTTAAGACCAATCAATAGTCTAATTAAAAATGAGGCATTATGCCTTCACAACTATCTTTGGAAAATAAAATGAATAAAGAAGATCAGTCAAGATTGAGAGCATCCATTGACTTAGCAAGTTCCTCTTTGCCATTGAAGTCTGCAATTGTAAGGTTGATGTTTAGGTCATGACCTTCTTTTTCCATATAGTGAGCCTCTTGTTCTTTAGACTCTCTATACCTCTTGTAATTGGCAGCTACTCTGTTGTTTGCTTGGCAGTTCTTGTACCAATGCCCAATGAATCCACACCTATAGCATGGTTCATTGTCAACTCTTTCCTTTTGCATCTTGTTTCCATGATCCCCATGTCCCTTTCCACGTGGTGCATGGTTGCCACGTGGGTAGGGATCAGCACGTCTAAACCCCCTTGCATTGGAGTTATTTCCACCTTTCATTTTTCCATAATTAGCCTTAGGAATTTTCTTTGTCCCAGTGGGCCTGGCATTGTTATTCAAGAGAATCTCATTTTGTCTCTCAGCCACTTGCAGTTGGCTTATCAACTTATGGAAAGTTGTGATTCTTTTGTTGTCATAATCCAACTTATACTGGTTCGCTAGTATAAAAGCTGAATTAGGAAAGGTGGTAAGAGTTTTGTAGATCATATCATCTTCTGTGATTTCCTTTCCACAAAAATTGAGACGTGCTTTTAAGCGCAACATGTCCTTGTTGAAGTCACTGACCTTTTTATAGTCAAGCAAGAGGATTCAATTCCACTGAATAGCTAGTTATGGGAGTAAAGTGTCATGAATGTTCCCAAAACATCCTTTAAGGGCATCCCACAATTCTTTAGGTGTCTTCAACTGAAGGTACTCCCAGCGTAGGCTAGGATCAATATGTCTCCTCAGAAACATTAAGGCATCTGCTTTCACCTTATGAGATAGTTCATCATCTTTGGGGTCAGTAATGGTGGCAGTGTAGTCTTTTGCCACAAAGGCAGTTTCCATATCGGAAACCCAACGATGGTACTCAAGTCCTTCTGAGTCCAAAATGTCAAACTCAGGTCGAGTTGGATCAGCCATCTACATAAACAAGAGAGAAGAAATAAATAACGCAGTCATAAAGACACCCACGTGAAATATTTTCCAAAAATATGAATTAGATTTCAAGACCAAGATTCGTAATGGTCACATTTTTCAATGCTATGTGAAAATACTTTATCACAGTAAGTGTGTGTATAGTGCACATGAAATTTCATTATCATGGCAAAACGCAATTCTTTTTGTATAGCATTCTAAACAGGTAATAATCATAGCACGTAATAAATAATAAAAACATAGCATATATTAAAATAAATTAAATGGCATGCTCAAATTTCACAAATGTATACCAAAATATATGTTACATATAATAATAACAATAATATATCATGCATAAAATAAAAAACAATCGATAGCATAATATAAAGGCATGCTTAGGAATAATTTATATAAAGATAAATAAAATAAAAACATTCTCAAAATTTCATAAATAAACCATAAACAATGAAATATATAATCATGCTTAAAGGTAATTATATAAAACATAAATAACAAGGCATGCTTAAAATGATCAAAATTATCTAATTAAACATGCTTAATAACAAAATATAATAAAGGTATAAACAATAAGGTATAAAACATGCTTAAAAATAGAAAATATAAATAAAATTTACATGCTTTAGATTCCATGAATATATATATCACATATATAACAAGCAATAAAATAGCATGCTCAAAAATAAAAATAAAAAATTCTAATTATAAATAATTAAATATACCATAGTATGAAAATAAAAGAGAACATGGTTTCGAGAAAAACAATCCTAACGCACGCGCGTGTTGATGCAGGCGTACGTAGCGATGTTTTTTTTTTTTTTTTTCGGGTTCTGCTGGGCTGCAGGGCCTCTTTTTTTTTTTTGTTTCTTGGCTGCACAGTTTTTCTTTTCTGGGCCTGCAGTTTTTTTTTTTTTTTTGGTCGGGTCCCTTTTCTTTGGGCCGGGTTTTTTTTTTTTTTTTTCTTTTTCCTTCCTCTTCTTCACGTCTTCTTCCTCCTTCTGCTCTTCCTCACTTCTGGTTTGCAGAACTGCAAAAGAGTGGCTGACGCAGGTGCTGGGATCCGACGGTGGAGGCCAAGCGCTGGGTTGGGCGCGGGTGAGGCCTGTTCGGCTGGGCAGCGATGGGCTAGGCTTTGCGGAGGAGCAGCGAGGTGGTCTGCCGGTGTTGCGCTGCTGCAAGGCCCTGGGATGCAGGGTACTTGCTGGGCTATGCGGGCTCCGGCGGTGTGCGGGCGGGAAGCGGGCCTCTGAGCGGCCGGAAGAATGATCTGGTTAGTGAAGTGGCGGCTTGGGTGCGGAGAGCAAATTACTCTTGGGTGTGCAAGTGATCTGCAAGTGGGATCGATGTGGGATCGAGGTGATGCAGCTGTGTCTGGGATCTGCTGCAGAAGGCAGGGCAGGGGTGGGCTACGCGGGGAGATGTGCTTGGGGCAGTGGGCTAGTGCGCTGGGCGAAGGATCTGGATGGGGCCGGTCTTGGACGGAATTTTTTTTTTTTTTAGAATTGTTGTTGTTTGTGGCGGCAGAAAAAGAAGAAAAAAATGTTTTTTTTTTCTTCTAGGGTTTTGATTTGTTTTTCGACTGGAAGAAGAATGAAACTAGAAAATTAGATTTTTTTTTCTTTGGCTATTGGCTCTGAGCGTGCTGATAACGTGTTAAAGTAAAATTGAGATTGGAATTGGTCTACTCATTTCATTCATAACCCCTTTATATAGGGATAGGATTACAACGGAAATATCAATTACATTGATGATACTAAATGCTGATTGAGCTGTGATTTGTAATTGCTTGATTCCCTCTTCGTCTGTTTCTTTGCCTTCGAAGGCACATAATGTGCTTTTCCTTTAACAGATGTTTTTAATTTTGAAAGTTTTAATAGGTTTATCCAAATAAATAATCTTATTATTTCTTCCCAATAATCTTATTGTTGCCCGTAATAATCTTATTATTGGCCAATAAATATTTTATTGTCCCCCAATAATATTATCTTCTAATAATCATTTTATTGCCCACTAATGATCTTATTATTGCCCAACCAAATCATAATAAACAAAACAATAACTTCTAGCAACATCCCAAATTGAAATCGACCAATTTTTTGGAGAAACAAACCACCGCAATCAAAGCCCAGATACAACATTTGCTTACCCCTATTCTTCCTTCAACGAGAGAGAGAGAGAGAGAGAGAGAGTTACAGACACATCCAATGACATTGATTTTTTTTTTTTTGGCTATTCTGCTTGGTCTGGGTTCTCTGCCTCTAAACATTGCAAGAGAACTCTCATAAATCTCCCCAAACTTCAAAATCGCCCTCGCCGATTCCCTACACGCCGCCCCACCCGCTAACCCTACTCTTTCCCCCTCTATGTTATCCTCGTCGTCGCTCTCCGTAGAGCCGCCGAGGCTAAAACCCAGGGGAAGGGCTGCTGGGGTCGGCGGCAGACTTGAGGGTCAGGGCGAGTGTGAGTGGCTTCAAGGGTCTGGTCAAAAAGGCGAATAATGACCATCGTGCTGCAATGGGTCAAAGCGGAGGAGCCACCACGGTTAGGTGAAGGAATGGAGTGCGGTGTTCAGGCAGTCATCATCTCGGGTCTGGACTCACGATCTGGATCCAGGCTGTGTGGGGTTGGATGGCGTCCTCCTCTGGTGGTCTGAGGGTGGGGATAGAGCAGCGGCAGTGGAGGCCCGACATCGACGGTGGAGTGGTGGGCGCGGTGGCTTGATGGTGGAGGCCTGACAAACCGAACCCAAACGGGAAATTTTTGATTTGCAGACATGGAGAGAGAGAGAGACAGAGAGAGAGAGAAATAATTGAGGGGGGAGGAGAGAGAAAATAGATCGAAGAGAGAGTCTGAGAAGAGATGTAATTTATTAATTAAAATATGGGCAAAACTGTCAATGGATATTAGATTGGGTAAATGGGGTTAAAAAACTCTTAGTGGAGTAAGTGGATAATTTTTAAGCTGAAAATGGGTAAGTGGTCACGGGCCCTTATGTTTTACCCTTGTTTAAATAAGGGTTTTTGTCCATTTACCCCATTTCTAGGGATTTTTTTTCCACTAACCCCATTAAGTTTTTTTAATTCCATCTTAACCAAAACACTCTAATGAAGTCTTCCCTAAATATAAGAATTTTTTTTTGTTTTTAATTTTTTTTTACCACTCACCCCTTTGTTATTTAGAGAGAGAGAGAGAGAAACCATAGGACACTTTACCGGAGCCCTTCACAGGCCGCTGGAATCCGGTCACCGGCCACCAGATTCCGACCAACTTTCTCCTGATTCTAGCCACCGGCCGCCGCCCACCTGATTTTTCTGAAAGCTTCTATTAACCCCAATAGAGGGATAATAGACGTCTATTGCCCCCTAATAGACGTCTACTGCCCCCCAATAGAAGGGCAATAGACGTCTATTGCCCCCCAATAGACGTTTCAATTACCGAAATGAGAACTAATGTTTCTAAAATTAGACAAATAAAACTTTGATTAAAGAAAAAAATGAAGAGATTGTATCAATTCAAAACGTCTATTGCCCCCAATAGACATTCAATTTTTTTTTTCTCCCTTTCCTTCAGCCCCCCAATAGATCTCCAATTTCTCGCAGATGCTGGTAAGGATGTGCCGGAGCTCCGAGACGGAGACGAAGTCGGTGGCGTCCTTGTCAAGGACCTTGAAAGCCTCGCGAAGCTAGTGATTGAAGGGCTCAGGCTTCATGTGCATCCCCATCAGCTCCAAGAAGCGTTTGAAGTCGAAGGGGGCAGTCAACTTCTCCTCAGCGACTATGGGTTTGAGTTGGGCCTGGGTCGGAGTGACAGTAACCCTTCCACGGTTCCATTTCGCAAAGCTTCAACAAAACAGTTTTTGCAAAATTCAGACCTCGATCGGATAGTGTGGCTGGAGAATAAGGGTGAATTCGATGAAGAAGTTGTGGTTATCGGGAAATCCTCGCCAGAGGAGAAGGCGGCTCTGCGAGAGAGATTGCACCGAAAATGATCTGCAATCCGAGCCTATCTCTGTCGTCGGAGCTCTGAAGCAGCTTGCTGGAGAAGGTGGCGGCGTAAATTCAGGCAAAGAGAGGAGATGCAGCAGGCAGCCGGCGTCGATATGGAGAGAGAGACTGGTCTAGAGAGAGAGAAAGAGGAGAGAAGAGAGAATAGATAAGAGAAAGAGAGATCGGGATGAGAGAGTGTGGCATGGCATGTAATTCGTTAATTAGATTGAGGGCAGAATAGTTATTTCGTTTTAAATTGGGTTAGAGGGGATAAAAATCTCTATTGGGGTAAGTGGGATAACTTTAGCTCATTTTGAGGCTTTTGGTCAAGAACCTTTTAAATAAACCCAACAACCCTTGTTTAATTAAACCTAGCAAACACAGTAGCAAGCTGAGCATCTCTAAGGCTCTTGAGGCTGCCCAGACTGTATGACCACCAAAGAAAATGATAGCTAAACTATATTACCACGAACAAAAGTTATTCAGAGAACAAGAAAATTGGAAGTACTCTTTTAACCTTTTTGAGTTTTTCTTTTCCTCTTATCTCCTTGCATATTATACTTAATTAAAGTCCCTGAATTCGATTAAGATGAAACTCCAAGTCTCCAACCTATGTGGGTCTTCTTCTTCACCAGCTAGCAATTAACTTACAAGAGGACGCTTACAAATAAACAATTGAACAATGGATCATTTGGTCAAAGACCATGCTAGGGACTTATAACTTGGGGTAAAACACAATACAATTTTTCCCATTATGCAACAACCTCCATAACAGGAATTAACATGGGGACTATGATGCGTAGGAGCAAGTGGAAGATAGACAGTGTAGTCAACTATGATCTCTGGTGCATGACATCTCTTTTCTTGGCATATTCCTGTGCTGCTGCTTCCAAAACAGACTCCAGCATATGCATGCCATTTTCACGACAACGCAATAAAACAGCAGACTCTTTCAGCCTGAGCAAACTCTAAATGATAAGATCTCAGTGGAAGCCATTTTCAGTTCGAAGGCTATAGGAAGTTAGGAACCACCTCTATCTTGATGGTTTCTTTTGTTCCAGGTCGTCGTTGGCAAACAATAGCAACTGCTATACTTGTGGGGTTGTGGGTTTGTGTATGCTGGGGTGTAATATAATGAGGAAAGAATTAGAAAATACATGACAATTTTTTAATTGCTGGGTATATTAAGAAATTTGTTGGGTTCAAATAGAAACACCCCAAAAAATCGTTCAAAGAAAAGGGAAAGTTTATAGATGAACATATAGTTGAACTACAAGTTGTGAATCATTGCATCAAAGATGATAACCTCGAGTCTGAATACCCCTCTAATTAATACATTCAAATGGAAATAACTTCTCTAAGAAAGTTGAATCAGAAACTATAGATTCAGGGATGCCATAGAGTCTCACAATCTCATTTACATAAAGCTCTGCCAACTTGTACAACTTGTAGGTCTTCTGAACTGGTAAGAAGTGTGTGGATTTTGTAAGTTGGTCTACAATCACCCAAATACCATCTATTCTACTCTGAGTATAAGGTAGACTGTAAGTAAAGTCCATGGTAATATGTTTCCACTTTCAATCAAGAATCGGCAATGGTTGTAGTAATCCTAAAGGTTTCTGTCTTTCTGATTTTACTTGTTGGCACACTAGGCACCTACTCATAAAAGCTACAATTTCCCTCTTCATGTTAGGCCACCAATAGTACTCTCTAGGAGTCCGATACATTTTGGTTCCTCCAGGATGCATGGCATAAGCAAAACTATGAGCCTCCTCTAATATTTCCTATTTAAGAACCTCCTGATCCAGAACACATATTCTATTTCTAAACATTACTATTCCATCGATCCCTCTTGATAGAAAAATCTGGTCTAGAGCCATCAAATATCGCTTTCTTCAACTGAATTAAGGATGCATCCTGAGATTGTGACTCCTGTAGCCTATCAACCAGGATTGGTCTCACATGGAAACTAGCTACTAATGCTCCAATTTTGTTCATTGATAAGCTGACTCCCATAGCTCGCAACTCATAGAGAAGCGGAATTCGAACTGCCCTCAAATGTGATAAGGAAAAAGAGAGTTTCCGATTAAGAGCATCAGCTACCACATTAGCCCTTTCTGGATGATACCTAATGGTACAATCATAGTTTTTAATAAACTCCATCCACCTAGACAATAGTCGCTGTCGCCTCTTCTTCCGACCAGCTTCCTCTTTCCCCCTACCAAAACATGAATGATGTTTTTGGAAGGTTTTGCTGATGTCGGATATCTCTCTGACCTGCACAAAGATCATTTCTAGACTAGATATGTCTTTAAAATAGACCATTGTCGCTACATCTTCGAATCCTGCAGAGATTATAGCTCTTCACGAAGCTATTCGTGAATGTATATGGTTGAGATTCATAATTACGCATATTCGAGTACTTGTGGTTTGAAGTCTACCATAGATGAGCCAACAAGCATTTATGAGCACAATGCTGCTTGCATTGAACAAATGAAGCAAGGCTACATCAAAGGCGAAAACACCAAGCATATATCGCCTAAATTCTTCTACAATCAACTATAACAAACTCTCCTCAAGATCAAGGTGGACGAAGTTTGATATGAGGACAATATGGCGAATTTATTCACTAAGTCATTGCCTAAATTCACTTTCGAGAAACATGTTAAAAGCATTGGTCTACTAAAATTATCCGAACATTCATGATCGTGGTCATCAGGGGGAGATACAGACATCAGGGTTATTTTTGACCCATTGGGTTTTTGTTACTTGACAAGGTTTTTGATGAGGCAAAGAGAGGAGCACAAATATTTGAACGACACAAGGAGGAGTGTTGAAGGATACACGATTTATATGTGTCTGGCCCAAACAACAATTACTTATTACAGTTGTAATAAGGTAGAATCTCCTAGATATCATAATCAATGTTTGATTAAATACTAATGGCAACTAACCATTGTAGGAATGTAGTATATTCCAGATTGTTTTAGGAATTATTCTTTTACTGGTGTTCTTAGGAAGTTTAGAAGTATTAAGAATAATCTTTTACTAGCTATTTTAGAACTAGTCTAGCTTTTCTATAAATAGGAGGCATTGTAGTAAGTGAAGGGAACGACGATTAACAAAGATTATAAACTTCCTAAACCTTTTGTTCTTAATCCTCTCTTCTTTCTCGTTGTTCTATTCTATATCCCCTATCTGCTATTCCTTCTTTCTACATCCTAATGTTCTTAATCCTCTCTTCTTTCTCGTTGTTCTGTTCTATATCCCCTATCTGCTATTCTTTCTTTCTACATCCTAATTCACTGATCACCAGCTCCTACATCAATTTGGTATCAGAGCCTAACCTCGATCTTTGCTTCCCTTGATCATTCTGCTCACACCTTGTCTATCTGCAACTCGAATTTCTCAAGACACCATGACAGTGAAAGAGCTTGAGAAGTCCCATGCTGTGTTAAAGACCCAAGTCACTGAACTTAGTAAGAACATGACCAAGTTCCAAGCCGAGGTTGCCACCCTTAGGGCTGTGACCCGATCCCCAGAGGAGATGACCACGTTCCTCCATGCATTTTGTGAGAAGATACAGAAACAACTTCAGATTGCAGAGTCCAAGAAGGAAGAAACACCTAAGCCAAAACCAGTCACTTATGGCATTCTTCCTACGCCACAAGGATCAAAAAGGTCTTCTCCATTTAACCAACCTTTTTCACCCCGATTAGGTCGTCGTTCTCGTTACTTTGATCCTTTTCAGTCTCCTCCTTACGACCGACAACAATACCGATATGAGGACACCACTGACATTACTCGGCGCACCAAAGTTGACGCTTTTGAGTTTGATGGTCGAATGGATCCCAGTTTTTTTCTCGATTGGCTAGAAGCTATGGATGATTATTTTGACTGGTATGATATGGATGATACGGAGCGTGTGCGGTTTGCAAAGCTGAAATTGGTAGGCTTAGCTAAAAAACACTGGCAGAAAGTGATGCTTCAAATGCACCATATGGGTGAATCTCCGATTGTCCATTGGACAGAGATGAAGCTCCGGTTGAAAGAAAAATACCTTCCTTACTATTATCGCAGTCAACTCCTCAATCAACTTTTGAATTTTCTGCAAGGTTCACAAACCGTGAGTGACTACATGGCCTGTTTTGAAGAGCTCATGCTAAGTTGTGACATTCTTAAGGAGCCTTATATCATAGTTACTCGATTCCTCAATGGCTTATGGGCTGACATCAAGCATGAAGTAACTCTACATTCTCCGAGTACGGTTGACGAAGCTCTCCATAAAGCTTTGGAAGTGGAGAAGTATCTTCGACCACCTCCTACTCGCCTTTTTTTTTTTTTGTACTTCCCAATCCTCTGTTCCATCTTCTTATTCTACTACTTCCGCTCCACCAAAGGTCACGCAGCAAGGCATTATCTCCTCATCTCATCCTCCTAATTTGTCTGCCAATCCTCGCCCCCCATTCTTTGCCAATAAGGCCCCTGATCCTTCAAATTTTTCTCCCCAAATCGAGTGCCATTATTGTCATGCTAAGGGCCATATTGCTTTTCATTGCCCTCAATGCACTTTAACCCTTGTGCCTACCGAATCTGAGAATCTTCATGGGGTCACTAATGAGGAAATTATTGAACCAATGGAGGATGTATATGATCTTGATCTTGATGATTGCTACACTAATAATGATCCACACTCCTAATTACAGGTCATGCGTTGTATTTACTCTGTTCCTTTAGACTCGGATGCTTAGAAACGGACTAGTATCTTCCATACATTTGTTCCCTGCAATGGTCGTCCTTGCAAGGTAGTCATCGATGGGGGTAGTACTATGAATGTGGTCTCTAAAGCAGCCCTCACAAAACTGAATTTGACTCCTGAACCTCACCCTCATCCTTTTCGTGTGGCATGGGTTGACAAGACATAGTTACCCGTTACCAAAAGATGCCTTGTCCCTCTGAAGTTGGGCTCTTATTCTGAGGATCTTTATTGTGACGTCCTTCCTATGGACGTTTCTCATATTTTGTTGGGGCGCCCTTGGATTTATGATAGTGATCTACATCATTTTGGGAGAGAAAACACATGTCTTTAATCATGGTGGCACAACAATTACCTTATGGCCCGCGAAACCTGCAGCCCATCCTTCCCTGTCTATCTCTCCTTCTGAGCCACACAAACTAACCATTCTTGACCCTAGGTCAGTTTGCACGTGCAAGTCAAGAGTCTGATCTTATGTTTGCCTTGGTCTTAAAAGAAAGTTCTGCTCCTTCACCCGATTCTTGGATGACTTTACTAATATCGTTCTAGATGAATTACCTAATCAATTACCACCTCTGCAGGAGATCCAACATGCCATTGATCTTGTTTTCGGTTCACAGCTTCCTAACCTCGCTCATTATCGCATGAATCCTATTGAACGGGCTGAGTTAAATAGGCAAATTTAGGGTCTTTTGGACAAAAGTTTCATTCGACATAGCTTTAGTCTATGTGTTGTACCAATTCTTCTTACACCTAAAAAAGATGGTTGGTGGCGAATGTGTGTTGATAGTCGAGCCATCAACAAAATTACTGTCAAGTATCAATTTCCTATTCCACGACTTGATGATTTGGCTGGTTCCACATGGTTCTCCAAAATTGATCTACGTAACGGCTACTATCAGATTCTTATTCGCTTGGGTGATGAGTGGGAAACCGCATTTAAAACACCTTACGACCTATATGAATGGTTAGTTATGCCTTTGGCATGTCTAACGCTCCTAGTACCTTCATGCGAGTTATGAACCATGTTTTACGTCCCTATATTGGCAAGTTTTTGGTGGTCTACTTTGATGATATTCTTATCTATAGTCGTACTCCTGATGAGCATCTAGAGCACCTTCACACAGTATTCCTCACGCTTCGTCAAGAAAATTTGTATGCTAACCTCAAGAAGTGTTCATTCTTACAACCGCAAGTCCTATTTTTGGGTTTCACTATCTCCGTTGTCGGTGTTAGTGCTGACCTGAAAAAAGTGTTTGCCATTTAGCGTTGGCCTACACCTAGAACTGTTACTAAGGCTCGTAGTTTCCATGGTTTAGCTTCTTTCTATCGACGCTTTATCCCGAGGTTCAGTACTATTATGGCTCCCATCACTGATTGCTTGAAACAAGGAGAGTTTCGTTAGTCCCCTACTGCAGCTCAAGCCTTTAACACTATTAAGAAAAAAATGATAGAGGCCCCTTTTTTACGACATCCTTATCTTTCCAAGGTTTTTGAAGTTTCTTGTGATGCCTCCGGCATTGGCATTGGAGGTGTCTTAAGTCAGGATAGCCATCTTGCCGCCTACTATAGTGAAAAGCTTAATGAGGTTAGACAACGTTATTCTACATATGATAAGGAATTCTATGCCATTGTCCATGCTCTCCGACATTGGCAATATTAGCTGCTTCCTAATGACTTTGTCCTTTATTCTGACCACCAAGCCCTCAAGTACCTTCATTCTCAAATCAAACTTACGGGTAAGCATGTTGCCTATGCATAATATCTCTAAATCTTTACCTTTGTCCTTCGTCACCACCCTGGTATTGATAACAAGGTTGCATATGCTCTTAGTCATGTTGTGGGTGTTTTGCAGACCTTAAATGTTCATGTGGTAAGGTCAGATTATGTTTCATGTCCTGATTTTGGGTCTATTTATCATGATGTCTCCACCGGGCACCGTCAAGATCATATTGACTTCATCCTTCTTGACGGTTATCTTTTTCATGGTTCCAATTATGTCTTCCTCGCACATCTGTTCGTGACTATATTGTTTGGGAAATGCATGTTGGTGGTTTAGCTCGTCATTTTGGCCGTGATAAGACTACTTCCTTATTAGAGGACCGTTTTTATTGGCCTTCCCTACGAAAGGATGTTGTTTGCATCATTTCACAGTGTCATACATGTCAATTGGCCAAGGCACGGAAAAGCAACACTGGGTTATACATTGCCTTGCCGATTCCCCAAGCTCCTTGGCAGGATTTGAGTATGGATTTTATTTTGGGATTACCTCGAACAGCACGGGGTCATGACTCTATTTTTGTGGTCGTTGATCGTTTCTCCAAGATGGCTCATTTTATTCCCTGTTCTAAGACCATAGATGCTTCTAACGTTGCTAAGTTATTCTTCAAAGAGGTTGTCCGTCTGCATGGTTTACCTGTTTCCATTATTTCTGATCGTGATGTTAAGTTTGTTAGCTACTTCTGGAAGACTTTGTGGAAACTTTTTGGCACTACGTTAAATTTTTTCTTTGCATTTCATCCTCAAACGGATGGTCAAACTGAGGTTGTTAACCGTAGCTTGCTTCGTTGGTTGGTTGGAGAAAAGAAAGGGACTTGGGACCTTTTACTTGCTATTGCTAAGTTTGCCTATAATAATTCTTTTAACAGGTCTACAGGGAAAAGTCCTTTTGAGGTTGTCCATGGCTTTTCCCCTCACCAACCTATTGATCTTGTTCCGCTTCTCACTGATTCTCGTACTTCTGGATCTGCTGAAGCATTTGCTGAGCATATTCGTGACGTTCACGCCGAGGTCCGACGTCAAATCTCTATAAGCTATGATCACTACAAAGTTGCTGCATGCTGATGCGTATCAGCGTTCGCAAGAATTTACAGAAGGGGATTATGTTATGGCTCGCATTTGTCCTGAACGAAAATTACTGGAAGATTAATGGAAGATTCAATAATTAATTATTGAATAATTATAGAACCCTGATATAAAAATAAAAACCTTTTTTTTAAGGGAAAATAAACTTTTTTTTGCTCTAAGGTACAGCTTCCCCATACCTATTTCTATCTTAGTGAAAGTGAAGAAAAATATAACAATAATGTCTATATTTACAAAAAAAAAAAACGCTAAAATTATTGGAAATTATCTTTTAGAAAGTTATTATTTTCTTCTCTCTGCAATATTTAATATATATATATATATAAGGGTTCTATAATTATTCAATAATTAATTATTGAATCTTCCAGTAATTATTCAATAGACTCAAAGGTTAAAATTTCGGTAATCTTTTTTTTAAAAAAGTATCTTATGCAATTTATAGTAATTAAGAATATTACAAAAAAATCTTAGAATCATAATAAGATATTTACTCAATATTGAATGTAGACATAAGACATTTAGATGAATGTAGAACCATAGTTGACTATTGACCAAAGCAGTTATTTGACTATTGACAGAAGCAATGATTTGACTATGGTTCAACATAATAAATATATGTACATAAATGATATCGGGCATTAACGTATATCAAGAGCCCCCTATAGTATAAATAGATGATGAGCTAAATCTCTATCATTCATAGACTGAGAGGTGAATATATTCATATTGTTAACTAAGATGGCTGCAGCTTGTAAGGTTTCTCCTTTGGTTCAGCAACTCTTGGTGTTTTTTTGCATAGCTTTGCTTTTCTCATCCGGTAGGACTGCTACTTATTATCTCATGCATATGTTAGTATAAACTCATATATTTGCACATAATTTCCACATCTGTTTTGAACCTAAGAGGCTAGCTTATATTTACAGAAACATGAGATAACTTTTTCTGAAACCCTAAAGAACAAACATGTATAGATCCAGAATCTCTTAATTAAAGAATATTATCGATCACCGTTCTCATCGAACTATACATATACACATGAGCAAGTCACCAAGAGCCCCAAGTATATATTGACGACCCATACATCTCTTACCTGGTCGTTTTGTTTCTATTGTGAATTTCAATTTTTTTCTTCAATAGCAGTTTCTAATTTTCAATAATTAGTGTTAATTATCGTTGTTTATTTTTGTGATAATTTACAGCAACGGTAAGGCCTGCAGAGGCACTAACAGCACCAATAGTAAGATGCCTGGGTTCCTGTTCAGCTTTCGCAGACTGCAAGGCGGCTTGCATTTCAAAGAATTATCCTAAGGGGGGAATCTGTATGGGATTTGGGACTCAACCTCCGGATTGTTGCTGCTATATTAAACCATAATTCAGTTCATGCTTCTTATTCTTATGTGTCAACAAAAGGTTATCCATGTCTTTGATAAGTTGGAAAATCCATATCAGTTGAAAATTAATAAAGTAACCTTCTATTATTACTCTGTTCGGTTAATTCTTGATAAGATATGCAAGATACCCGCTCTATTTAATATATCTAAACAAAATTGCTTAAACAAATGATCATATTACGTAGTTCTATACGTTTCCATTAGTTTTCCAGATTTGGAACATACAGATCTCATCACTTAGCTGACCAAGGGAACGAGACTGATACTAATACGAAAATGTTCCCCTGGTCAGCAGCTGACCAGGGATTGTGTGGTCACTCACCGTCCGATTTCAATCGGACGGTTGACAGCTCTCACCACAGATCTCATCACTTAGCTGTCAACCGTCCGATTGAAATCGGACGGTGAGTGACCACACAATCCCTAGTCAACAGCTAACCAGGAGAACGGGACTGTAATCACTACAAGAGAAAATAGCAAAAGCGAGGAATTTCATTGTGACAACCTAAAAATCGTCGTAAAAACTTGGCAAATACGAGGAAATTTTAGTTGTCGCACATGATCCCATCGGCGACAACCAATTTGTCACATAAAGTAGGAATTTGCAAGAAATTGACAGTTGTCGCCCATATGACATTATGCGACACCCAATTCCTCGCAAAATGTTAATTAGGCGACAATTTCTACCAATTGTCGGTTAATGTTTCTGTGACAACTTTAACTTCCTCGCAAAAAATTAATTAGGCGACGACTTCTGTGAATTGTCGCTTAATTAATATGTGATAACTAGATTTCTGTCACTGAATACTGATTTAGTGACCACTTCTGTGAGTTGTCAGTTAATGATTATGTGACAACCTTACCTTCCTCACTGAAAATCAATTTGGTGACAAATTTATTTGGTTGTCGCTTAATATTTATGTGACAATTTGAATTTCCTCTCTGAAAATCAATTTGGCGACAACTTTAATGGGTTATCGCTTAATGTTTATGAGACAATTTGAATTTCCTCACTGAAAATAAATTAGACGACAACTTCTACTAGTTGTCGATTAATGTATATGTGACAACTTTAATTTTCACAAAAGGCCTATAAGGTGACGACTTTTACAGGTTATCGCTTGATGATTACGTGACAACCTGAACTTCCTCGCTGAAAATCAATTAGGCGACAACTTTTATGAGTTGTCGGTTAATGTTAATGTGACAACTTTAATTTTCTCACAAAAGACCAATTAGGCGACAAGTTCAATAAGTTGTCGCTTAATGTTTATGGGACAACTTAAAATTCATCGCTAAAAACCAATTAGGCGACAACTTCTATTAGTGGTCGGTTAATGTTTATGTGACAACTTTAATTTTCTTGCAAACGACCAATTAAGTGAGGACTTGTGCAGGTGCAGGTTGTTGCTTAATGTTTGTATGATAACTTGAACTTCCTCGCTGAAAACCAATTAGACGACTACCTGTACGAGTTGTCGGTTAATGTTTATGTGACAACTTTAATTTTCTCACACAAAAATATAATTAGGCAATGACTTTTACTGGGATAACATTGCATAGTAGAACGTTACTGTTCAACATGTTACAAATTTCTCCATCGGAATCAATAACATCAAATCAAACTTGGTATGTATCGTTTAATAAAGCAAGGGAGGGATAACCTATTCTTTAGCTGTGTCTTGTACGTGTTTGGGTCTCCAGCTAAAGAGACTCAAAAGAGGGTCTACATTGAAGGATTTTATAAAAACTGGGTGCAGGGTGGAACACTCTTTTGATGCTTTAGATATTCACTAGGTGTAAAATCAACAATAGCAAACCGATTTTTGTTCCTGAATCTTAAGGGTAACCAAAAGGCCATCATGTTTCTCTATCTAAATATTTTAGCTTTTAATGGAAATTGTGATCTGTTCAATGGTTTCAAATATGGATTACAAGCTAAACCAATCTCCATTATTCTCATGTATTGAGCGTAAGCCACAGGGGGACACATGATGGCCTGAAGATGACACCGGCTGCTTTCTCTTCCTCCCAGGCTGGTTTTTTGTGACCTTATAATTCAATGACAAGACTATGTTAGGAGCCTTCCCTAAAAAAATGTTTAAGTACATAAATTAATGGAAACAATACCTATCTATAATAACAAAAGGACAGACCTGATCATTTCCTCGAAAAGAGTTCGACATGCTAGCATCCATTGTGATGCTGCCAGCACCCCTCATTTTATCTTGCAGATGAGGATTATGATTTGAACTTTGCAACTGCTGAGCAGAAAGAGCATGCTGCTGAAGCTATTGTTGTGGATTACTATTCTGCTGTTGCTGTAGTTGAGCCATTTTTAACTACAAGTAAACAGGCATCTCAGAAGCCAAAGTAGCAAGAATTATATGAGCATGTGGAAGAACAGAGGAAACCACTTCCACCATATAACCACTACAACTACAAGCACAAAGAAATAAATATAAAAAATTAAATAAATAGAAAAGCACCTTCATCAGCATATCTGTATCTCACGAGGCATCATAGAGCCTGCAGCTTGAAGAGGTGATGCAAGCTACTACTGCTTTTCTTGATCTTTATGAAGTTTCTAGACCTAAATAATTTGTTAGATACTTTTTCTTTTTGTTGTTTTGGGTCTTTTTAAGACCTCCTTATAACCATAAACTAAAGAATAACCATGTAATAAGGACGAATTGAATATCTGTTATGCTATTTTAAACTAATATGAAAATCATATAAAAATTATTCTAATGAATGCCTCTTATATGAAAAAAAAGAAATATCCCGCCTTTACATCCCACTTCACACTTCATATTCCCTCCATTAGATTGAAATTTAAAAAAATTAAAAAAAATCTTACCTTATCCCTTTAGGTAAAAATAAAAACCTACCTTATTCCTACGTACTCCACGCTCAAACCCTAAAAACTCTTCGATCTCATATATTCTCTCTACTCGCCGCTGCGCTGTGGCCTAGCTCCTTCTTGGGTAATTGCTTACAGTTTTTCCCTATTCTCTTTCAAATTGTTCAACTTAATTAATCTTACAACTATTATTATTGATATCATATTTCTTTAGGTATAACTACAGAGGGAGGGGGCTTTGAAATCATGTTTGATTTGATATCTTGGTTCTTTTTCAATAAAGAGAATAATTTAGATATCTTTTGTTTGTTCTTGTTTGCAGCATATACAGATATCCAGCCTCCAAGTTGGCGCAGAGACAAACAAGTAAGCTGTTTCTCTATTTGGTCAAATTGAGGAATCCATAATTTTAAGCTTATTTAATATTCACATACTGGTGTTTATGCGCTCTTGCTTGAGTTCTATAGATTTCGGCTTGTAAACTCAGGCCTCTTATATGTTAGCATGCAAGAAGGGAAAATACTAGGGTGATCAAAATGCTCACTCATTCAGGTATAATTTTTAATATATTTTAGAGGATTTATAGTTTTGGTTCTCTGCATTTGATTAGATGATTGAAATTGGTTTTTAACTGGTTATCTAAGGAAGGTGACAATGGTCAAGCTTGAGTTTAGTAGGTAATAGTAGACATATTTGTATTTGATGTGGGAATAGAAATGCAGATTTTCGCCACATTAACTTCTTATATCAAGTTCATATCATATATATGAAAATCATTTTCTTGACATTGTAATGTGGTAGATAATGCAATTAAACTTGATGGGTATCTAAGTTCAGTTCAATTTGAGTTTCAATTTGATAGCTATGAATGATATACTATTTGGTTTTTATGTCTTTCTATTGTTAACAAATACATTTGTGTCTTTTGTAGTCGTCTTTTGGTGCAAAGATTAATTATCTCTTAACACCAAACACTCACTTGTGAAAGTTTTCATAAGGTACTCTTCACTGACTTGTCTAATTTTCCTGTTATATGCTATCATTACAATGTTAGATGGAACTAACTTATCTACATATCAAGCACTGGAACTGACTTATCTAATGTTCATGTTAGATGCTATCAGTGCTATGCAGATGGCATCTCAATTGCCACCAACCCAAGGAAAAAGATTATGAAAGCTAAGTTCAAACTTCCTCCACCCCGGGTGCAACACCATCACCTCAACACACACTAGCTCATGAGCTACTATATAGGAAATTTCTTTTGCACATGTGGTGAAGGAACTAATGTCCTTAAACAGCTTCTAAGATGTTGTATATCCTCTTTGATTGGCAATTAAGGAACTATTTGTATATGTTGTGAATAATTATATGCGACCGCGTCTATATTTTTATAAAGTTGTCGTAAAAAGTCTACATTTCTCGCTTAATTGAAAATACAATGATTTTGGGTTGTCGCAATCGATTGTCACATAATGTGTTTTACTGATTGTCAAAAGTGACAAAGTTACACAATTGTCTCTTTTTCAATATGCGACGCAATTAGTTCCTCAATGAAATTATAGAAGACAAAAAAGAAGTCTCGCATATAATTTTCTACAATAAATACATATGTGTCACATATTAATATATGCAACAAAAATGAAAACTCGCAGTTATTTTTTGCAACAAAAAAAAAGTCTCGCATATAAATTTTTTATCATACATATAAGCCTTGCAGACGGAATATGTAATGTAAACGAAATCTCGTATATTAGAAATTGTAACAAACATAAAGTCTCGCGTATAGCATTCTGTAACACACTTACATGTCTTGCAAGATGTCATATGCGAGGAACAAATTGCGTCGCTTATTGAAAATGCGACAAACATACAAGCCCCGCAGATAGAATATGCGACATAAACGAAACCTCGTATATTAAAAATAATAACAAATATAAAGTCTCGCATATAGTTTTTGGTAACGCACTTGTGTGTCTCACAATTTGTGATATGCGAGGAACCAATTTCGTTGCATATTGAAAAAGCGACAACTGTGTAATTTCATCGCTTTTGACAATCAGTAAAACACATAAGGCGACAACTGGTTGCGACAACCCAAAGTCGTCGCATTTTCAGTTCAGCGAGAAATTTAGACTTTTTACGACAACTTTGGGTTGTCGCCGATGACATTTTCTCTTGTAGTGAATACTAGTGTGTGTGTGTGTGTGTGTGTGTGTGTGTGTGTGTGTGTGTGTGTGTGTGTGTGTGTGTGTGTGTGTGTGTGTGTGTATTGATATATTGTTCTTTCAAACATCAGTTGACAATATAACATCATCATTTTATCACTCATCTAACTTTTTTGTGCTTATTCAAGATAATCAGCTTTCGATATGATCATATGGCCGATTCATACCAAATTTTAAACATTTGAAGAAGGAAAGTTCATGAACAATAAAAAAGAAAAAAATAAAAAGGCAAAATAGTCAAATTACCCCCTAATTTTTCCCATAACTGCCGATTTACCTCCTGACATTTCAATTTTGATTATCTACACCCTCACTTTTCTAATTGTTACCAATTTACACTCTATCATTATTTTTTGGACTTTCCATCCAATTTTTCCGTTAACTTGGTTAGCACGTGAGGGACTTTTTCGTCTTTTCAACTATCACAAAAAAATAATAATAAACAAACCAACACATCGTTAAAGAAATTGATGATCATATCACTGAAGGAGAAACCATATTTGATCATTTAGGTTTCTGGTTTTCTTTTTCTTTGATGGCCAGACTGGATTAATATTTCAAACATTCATATGAGAATTTGATCTTCCATATTTCCAGTTAGATGGGTTTGTATTGTATATAAGATTGAGGACCCATCGAACAAACTAAAGTATTTATATGTATGGAATATGAAAATTAAAATTATAGCAAGCATGTGAAGGTCATCTTGATTTATCTAAGTTGGGATTGTGTTATATTGATCTCGATAAAAGGAACATAGAAGAAGAGGTCTTATTGAGAAGAAGATAATTGAGAGATAGACAGAGAAGAAGATGAGAGGATAAGGGAAAAAAAAAAAAAAAAGTTGTGGGAGATGAATAACAGTATTTTTTTTTTTAACAAAGTAATTTTGTTTGTTTTTCTTGATTTATTAATATATGAGGGTAATATTGGAACATTAGAGACAAAATTTATAGTTAGCCAGGCTGTACTAAGATTTTTGTTCGATACAAATAGCAACACTCTTTTTCTTTTGTGACAATTGCAGAGACGAAAAGTCACGTGCTAACTAAGTTAACGGAGAAATTGGATGGAAAGTCTAAAATTTGACTATAGGGTGTAAATTGGCAACATTTAGAAAAGTGAGGGTGTAAATAAGCAAAATTGAAATGTCAGGGGGTAAATCGGCAGTCATGAGAAAAACTAAGGGTAATTTGGCTATTTTGCCAAATAAAAAAGAACAACCCTTACACCTGTAATTAATTGAGGAAGACAAGAAGATCACTCAAGGAGAAGATTAATTAGTGTTTTGTAGACCCCAAAAATCAGCCCATTTCTTGGGCTCTGGGTCGGTCCTGTTTAAATTTACCCGAGGGGGGGTAGCCCAAGTTATTTTATAAAAGATAGGGTTTTTTACTTCAACAGTGTCTGAACTCTTCGAGGACTTTTGAAATGATGCTTGAACTTTCAAAGTTATTAATGTGATACCTAGACTCATTTTTTCGTATCAACGTTATACCTACAGTCAATTTTCGTCACGGAACCGTTAACTATGACCACGTGTCTGGCACGTGAGGCACAAAATAAGGGTAAAAGACTAGTTTACTCTCAAAAGTATTTTTATTATTATTTTTTATTCTTTGTTTTTTTTTGGCTTTCTTTCTTTCTTTTTTTCTTTCTTGTTTTTCTTTTTCAGCTTCTTCTTCCCTCTGCTTTCTTTCAGCTTCTTTGTTAGAGACCCGAAGGTCCTCCAAATTGGGTTCTTCGCCGCCTCGAAGCCCATTGCCTCCTCCCCTCCTGTCTCCTACATTTCCTCCTCCAGTAACTCTCTCTCTCCCATCATGATCCCCCCGCCACTTCACTACAAGTCCTCAACTCTGTCTCTAACACCTCCCCTGAAGTCCCAGCTTTGCAATTCAACCACAGTCTCAATAAAAAAAAACCTCTGCAATAACAACTCCAGCCAAGTAGCTCACATCCCCATCTCTCTCACTAAGCCCACCAATCACCTCCTCACTCACTAAAGGTAACAAATTCCTAACATTCTCATCTCTGTTCAACCAAACACAACTTAAACCCGAAAAAGACCAACCCGAACTCGAATCAATCAAAGGTTCCTCCTGACCCAAATCCCTGCTAAAACAGCACACATTTATAAACCCCAGAATCACTCCCACCAAATTCTTCACCTCCTTCATCACTTTCTTCTCTTTCTTCAACCCCAACTCCCTCTTAAACAAATCCAAAACGACATCGTGTGCCAACCGCACTACCGGAGTGAGCAGCGTGACGCTATTTGAGGAACCGCAAGGAGCTGAGCAAGAGGAGAGCAGCTAAAACAAGTCCTTTGCGGCGGCGATTCGGTCCAAGATGTCGCCTTTTGGGTGGTTCCAGCTTCAAAATGTCAATGTGGTGTAGACCCAGATGGATTCGAGAGGCGGGTTGACCCGAGATTGCATTAGTTGGTAGAATTGTTGAATCAAGGGAGAGAGTTTGGGGTTTTCCTTGTGGATTTCATCTACAATAGTCTGAATTGATGGGCTTAGCTTAATTTGGGGTTCGGAGTTTGATGGATTTAAGGAAGTCGTGAACTCGATTAGAGTTGGAACCATGCTGAAAATGTTTGATTTGCAGTGAGAGCTAGTAGGAGCTGAGCTCAAGTAAAACCCTAACCTTTTTTAGCTTGTAGGAAACCCTAACCTTCCCTGTTGCATGAAGAAATTCTTTAGATTTGCTTAATGTCCTTAATTAGCATTTGGACCAAAGACTTTGCTTCAAATCGGAGGGACAAAGCAGAGGGAAGAAGAAGCTGAAAAACAAAAACAAGAAAGAAAAAAAGAAAGAAAGAAAGCAAAAAAAATAAAGAATAAAAAAAATACTTTTGAGGGTAAATTAGTCTTTTACCTTTATTTTGTGCCTCACGTGCCGGACAGTGATCATAGTTAACGGTTTTGTGACGGAAATTGACCGTAGGTACGACGTTGATATGAAAAAATGAGTCCAAGTATCACATTGATAACTTTGAAAGTTCAGGTATCATTTCAAAAGTCCTCGAAGAGTTCAGACATTGTTGAAGTAAAAAACCCTAAAAGATAATATACTTGTGTTATGTTTTTAAATCCTGGGCCGGCCCGATCTCAGTTCATGCTAGTAGAATAGGCTGGCACAACTCTATCCAGAAAATATATAATTTTTTTTTATATAGATAATCAATATATTATTCTTCGTTGGTTGATTTTACTCCATAGGTACTCAAGTTGCCGGTCTACCAAAATTACATTTTTTTTTCAATTTTTTTCTTAATTAATTAATTTTCTTGCAATAGATTAATTAGAGAATGGAAAAAGAAGAAAATAATTTAAGAAGATAGATCGCCAATTATTGAGAATTTTTAAGTTGTCTACAATAAATGAATTTGAAGGAATTCATGGGAAAGAAATTAATAGATAGTTATTTGATTAGATATATAATGGAATATATTATTTAAGAAAAACAACATATTTTATTTGAATCTCTACCATTAGTTGCTATATGATATAATGGTCTAGAATTAGAGTATAATCTTAACTATAATTTAGGTGGCTATAGATCGATCCTCTCCTTTTTTCCTTACATGTAAACAAAGTTCAATGATGTAGAATTATGATCGACTCACCTAGGAACAACAGAACTTTCGAGAATGGGAGAGAGCATTGTTGAGAAGAGGATATGATCAGACTCTGGTTATTTAAAATAAACCCTAAACCTGATGGGATTCTATATCGACTTGGGGTCACGAAACGCGGTTTACAAGATGACTAAGGTTTTCTACTTTCCTTTCTTTTAAATATTTTTTACGTTGTAGAAATTTCATATTTAACTGATCCATTGGAAGAAGTGGGATGATTTGTGTCAGGCTAAAGCAGTAGGTGGATTGGGGTTCAGAATCTTATCTGAATTTAATATGTCTATGCTTGCCAAGCAAGCTTGGAGGTTAATTTAAACCCTGAGTCTTTGGTGGCACAGTTGTATAAAGCACGTTATTATCCATATGGCAATTTTTGGAATGCTGATGTGTATGCTACACCTTCTTACTCTTGGCGTAGTATATTTGCTACAAGGGAGTTTATTCAAACTGGTGCTTTTTGGCAGGTGGGGACTGGACATAATGTTTTGGTATGGAACGATGCTAGGATACCCAAGCTACCTTCTCATAAACCTCAGGTTGCTTTAGTGAGTCAACCATATGTACAGACGGTGAATGAACTGATTATACCTCCCAATAATTGGGATGAGCACAAGGTACTCTCCATCTTTGTTCTTGATGAGGCTGCAGCTATTCTTTCTATTCCCTTGAGTACTAGGCAACTCGAAGATAGACTGACATAGCATTTGGAGAAAAAAGGTATGTTTACTGTCAAATCGGCTTATCGTTCTGCTTTTTCAAGAAAGGCTTCTACTCTTCCACCTTTTGTTGTTGCAAATCAGAGAGTTTGGAAAAAAATCTGGAACGCTAAGATGCCTAGTTCTGCTAAGGTCACTGCTTGGAAAATTTGTCATAACATTTTGCCCACTATGGATCAATTAGCTTCTTGACATGTGGAATTGGAGTCTCAAGTTTGCGTGTTGTGCAATGTTGAAACTGAAACTATATATTATTCATATATGCCGTAACTGTACTTTTACAAGGGATGTCTTTAGCTCTAATGCCAGCATAATGGGGTGTTGTTTGGGGTCTGCTACTGATGAGTTGTATGCCTTTAGTTGGTTACATTATTGCTCTGACAAATTATCTAAGACTATTTTTACTCGGCTGTTATTTTTGATTTGGGGAATATGGAAAGAAAGGAATGCTAGAGTATGGGATCATAAAATCACCTCAGCTTGTGATATAGCTCTCATGTCTACTAGCAGACTCAGTAATTTTATTTTTCACAACTCCAAGGTGCAACGAGTTCAAGGTGTGTGACGACATATGAAATGGAAGTTGAATTTTGATGGGGCCTATAATGTTGGGACTGGACGAGCTGCTGTGGGTTTTTTGATTAGGGATGCACAAGGCACTTTCTTAAGGGGTGTTGGTAAAATAGTATATCATGTTCAATCAGCTGAACATGCTGAGCTTTTGGCTTGTAAGGAAGCAGTTTCTTTTGCAGTGGAGCAGGCTTTACAACAAGGTTCTAAAAAACGCTAGGCGCTAGTCGGGCGGTGACCCAGGGACTAGCGCCTAGGGGCCTAGGCGGGAGCCTAGGCGGTTTTTTTTTTAATAATTTTAAATTATTTTAATGACATATAATAATATAAATGACAATATTTAAAGTCTAAAAATTAATTATAAATATAAAAATTGTCAAAATATAGAATAAATTAAGGTTTATGACCGCCTAGGCTCCGCCTAGAACAACCTAGCCAGCCTAGCACCGCCTAGCACCGCCTAGCACCACCGCCTAGCCCGCCTAGTCCCCGCCTAGCCCGCCGCCTAGAAGCCCAGCGCCTAAGGGAAACGCCTAGGCCAAAATCGGAGCGGTTCCTTGCCGCCTAGCGCCTAGGCGGCCGCCTAGACCGATTTTTAGAACATTGCTTTACAACCTATTATTTTTTAGACAGACTGCTTGGTCTTGCAGCAGTAGCTGGCTCATAGAGATGTTCAGAACACATCAATGCTTGGGAGACTTTATTATGATGTCAATGCTGAGTTACAAATCATGACCAGTTCACGATTGGTTTATACTAGGAGGGAAGCAAATAAAGCTGCACATACTTTGGCAGCTTATGCTGCTGCACAAGACCAGAATTTCTTTTTTTCTTCTAGTCCTTCTTTTATTCAATATGTAATTGATGCTGAAAAGCATGATGTACCCTGAGTTTGTTTTTGCTTATCAATAAAGTATAACCTCATTCAACTCAAAAAATATTTAACTGATCCATTAATGATCTAAATCCATTAACCCATTTATTTAACGGATCAAATACAGATTTAGGTCGATCCGGTCAGTTTTCTTAATAATAAAATATTAATTTTTAATAATACATTATTATTTCTTTGAAAAATATAACATATTAAAAGAATTTCTAATACAAATTTTTTGCAAAAACCTAAGGGAGGATCTTCGTAAACAGAGTCCATCAGTTCATCACCCAAGAAGCATTATTGATAAAGGCTTTGTTTAGTTTACCAAAAAGTTAAGAAGGTTGTAGAAGCACAATTAATCTCACACACATCTCCCGATGTCTCTCTCTTAATTTAAGTAGGGAATATTTTGATAATGTAATTCTACTTTCAGTGATACTCTTCATGTTGTTTTAATATTTTATTAATATTTTATGAGGTATCGATATAAATTAAATATGACTATTTAAAATTTAAAAATATTTAAAACTATAAACAGATAGGATTAGTGGATCGGGTATCCATTAATCCCACAAATACAGATTTGAATCGAGCTATCAACGATCCGGAGGGTTAATGGAGCGGGTTCGGTTTGAATATTTTTATTAGTAAACAGATTTGGATTCAGGTTGATCCGCTCCAAATCCGATCCATTTACAGGTCTACTTGTATTATAGTTTTTTTTTTTTTTTTTATCAAATACAACAATTAGTCTATTGGAGTCAAACTCACAACCTCCCAGTTACAAAAGAGAGACTTATGCCATTAGATCAAATGGTACTGGGCTTGTTGTATTATAGTTAGAACATTTTTTTTTTCAAATATTATAGTTAGATCATTGAGATATAAGTAAATTTTACAAATATAATATACAGACGTTTAGAGAATTTGTAATAAAATAGACCATTTCTTTTTTTGAATCGAAGGTGTCACGCCCCTGATTTTACACACATGAAAATCGATATATATAACCCCATAATTATATATGCATGAACATCCAGTCATCAATACAAAATACCTGAAGTCTTTTTCCCTTAAACTTACACACATATTGATGCCCTGAACCCTCAAAGTTAATATACACTCGCTCCAAAGAGTTATATATTACACAATCTTACGAATTAAATTGTCAACAACAAGATAAACGTAAATGCTCCTCAGAGCTCACTACAACGGAAGTCCAAATAACGGTAAAGTCACAAAATTGGCTTCCTACCGTAAAGCTGCTAGCTCGCTGCCTCAACTCGATTATCCTAACCTGCAGGATTAACCCCACACCGTTGGAATGGTGCACCGGGTTGCCACACAACAAACCCGGTAAGCTTTTGCAAGCCCGTATGAGTAACTCAAACCACACACAACTCACTCCAAAGATAAGGAAAACAACTCACGCTTTGATTCCTTAAAAACAAGAAATAAAGGAGAATAACTCACACTTTAATTTCCTTAAAACACGAGACATAGAAAACAACTCACACCTTGAATTCTATCGGTTGTACCATAAGCGTACCATAGAAAGCAACTCACAGCTTGATTTCGATCAATAAAACATAGAAAACAACTCACACCTTGAATTCTATCAGTTATACCATAAACGTACCATAGAAAGCAACTCACACCTTGATTTCTATCAATAAAACATAGAAAACAACTCACACCTTGAATTCTATCAGTTGTACCATAAACGTACCATATAAAGCAACTCACACCTTGATTTCTATCAAATCGTTAATAAGGAAAACAACTTGCACCTTGTCCCCTTAAAAACCATTAATAAGGAAGCAACTCACACCTTGTTCCCTAAAATACGTAATGTCATGAGTTGTCAATAACCAATTCCCGTTACCCCATGAATTACCTATATGGCAGACAGATTAGAGCTCTAACTGAAAAACGTAACCACTCGTCCGGCCAAAGACGTGGTCACCTGATATTCTGCCCAAGGTCTCAGACCTCTTCGATCCTCGGGCCGCAATGTCCCTTGGAGCAAAACATTAAAGGAGTCGCACTGGACCCAAAATGTTACACAAATCCAACGCTTTTGAAAACAATCGAAATCATCATTTCCATAATCATTGTTCCGAAAAAGCCATAACACAAAACAATAAAAGCATCAATTCATGCCTATTGTTTTCATACACAAATCTCAACGCTTTTCAAAACAAATCGAAATCAATCATTTCCACAAATCATTTGTTTTCCAAAAGCCACACCCCAAAACAATAAAAAGCATCATTTCATGCATATGTTTTTCATAAATCCACAAACCACCAAAACATATATTTCACGTAAACATATATCTATATGTAGTTATCCGCGCAGAAATGCCTACTAATACATGAACACGTATGTATAAATATACATCCCATAATATATATACACACACACATGGTCATCTACTCAGAAGTGCCACTAATACCATCTATAGTTTGCAGTTAATAAATAACTCTCAAAACAATAAGGGTATTCCCGTTCGTGAAATGAACTTCGTGAGATTACTCACCTCGAAACTCCCGCTGCGTCTTCAATGCAGAATAAGTAGTCAAACTACAGAATAACCGTCCAAATACTTCGTCAAGTACCTAATCACAAACGGTTTCCACTTAGTAACGATTTACATATGATTTAAGTCCGAAACCCCTGTTTTGAACTAAAATCCCCAAAGTGGCGCCAATCGAGGCAAAACCACATCCGAGACCTCCCAAAGTCTTCGGAATACGTCCACGATCGATGTGACCAAACCACAAGTCGATCGGACGCTCGAATCCTCACGGATCAAATAAATCGATCGGTATGGAAACTGCAAAAATCATAACAAATCCATTCGAACTCCCAAAATTTTCATATTATATATCTAAAATGTTCGTATCGACGAGTAGAAGATATATAATACCAAAACAGTCCCATACATGGCCGAAACACCGCCGGAACGCCGCCACAGGCGGTGGCTCACCGCCGCCGGCCAAAACTCATATTTCACAAAACTCCCAACATCAAAAGCTTCATCTAAGCATGCTTGTGAACTTTCATAACTGGATCGAAGTCAGAAAACAAAAGCCTAAGGGATCGAAAAACTACCTCACAAGCCGTGAACAGTAATCCAATCCGAGTTGATCGAAGTTTCACGTGAATCGTCCCAAACAAACACCAAGGATCGATCGGCGAGGCTATTCTGAACTCAACCAAGGAATCACGAAGCCACGAAGTCGCCGGAGTTATGTTTTCTGGCCGGGTTCGAAAACACCAACCTGCACTGCCTTCTACCGCCGCTACCACCGAGAATCGGCGCTAGAGAACACCACAGGGACCATCAGACGGCGGAGAAGATCCTGTCTGGAAAGTTTCGTCGCCGGAGATGGTCGGAGCTCCCCGGAAAAGTCGGGTCGGATCGACCGGGTCTGGGTCGGGTCAGAAGGAAAACTTCGACTCTGAAGACGCAGACGAGAGAGAAGAAAGAGAGAGGATGGTTTCCGGAAAAGGAAATGAGGAAATGAAAATGAGGAAATGAAAATAATTTCTGATTTTCCCCTATTTATACTAAAACGGAAACTTCTTCCGATAGCCATAACTTCCTCATATGAACTCCGATTCTCGCGTTCCACATGTCCACGAACTCGTATCAACGCACTCTACAAATTTCGTGAAGGAAGTTTTCGGAGAATCCCAACGCATCAAAAGTCAACCTTGAACCCCCCCCCCTAAAGTCATACTTTTCAAATAATTAATTCGTCCGAAACACTTCCGCTCCGTCCATGAGCCACGAAACCATCCAACAACCATAAATTAGAATCCGGAAACTCCTCGGAAAATAAATACGAATTTCTGGGCCATCACAGAAGGAGGGCAGTCAATTTTATAATTCAGCAAGCAGTACCAGGAACGACACACCCCTGAGAGGCTGACAGAAAGAGCCATCCTTTAGGACATACGAAGGACCTATTTTAAGAAAATAGAGCCTCGCATTCCCGAGTACACCCACCTTTTAAGGGGAATCAAGCACTTTTATTCTAACAAAATCTAGAAACTCAAAAGCAAATAAAAAAAATGTGACAACCGAGCAACTAGATCTTGCGACTCAAGGGAAAATTAAACATTTGTTCAGTCTCAGGATCCTTGCATGTCTCATTCTCCACAATAGCTTGGACTTTATCCTCTTTTCTTACAAAAAGAGAAAAGCCCAACACTAAACTAAAAAGTAAAAACACCAGCCCTAAATGGACCCATAGCCTGACCCAAATAGGCAATTTCCAGCAAGGCCTAATGCAGAGAAACCCTAGCATCCCAATGCCAGGCTTAGACATCCAAACTAAGGCAAACCTTAGAGAGAAAAACAGCCTCCTCCACAATGCTGCCACTGCCATCGCCGCCCCTGGCGTCGGAATTCAACCATGTATGCACCCATGCCCAACTTGGCTGCGCCGCCGCCACTTATGAAAACAATAGTGATGTAACCCACCAAAGAAGGTAAAGAACCCGTAGTTGGTTCTTTCCCCGAGAAAACCCGCACCACCTTCACTTCCGATAATAGATAGCTCTACGATCCTGGTCCATCCAAGACTTCCAGCAATAGCGATGCCAGAGTCGCCGCCTCCACGGATCAGTGAAAGCTGCCTGAAAGTGCCTTCATCGCTGCAGCTAAACACCAGCCAGTCACCATCAACCAAAGACGGATTTTCATACGCAGATACCGCCCCAACCACCAGACCATCTTCAGTCCCCACACCTTGAGAATCTTCAATCAGAAAACCTCGATCCCTGGCCTATGGACACAGATAGCGATCGAGCAAGCCTATCAGCACGGTGGAGTAGACGAGAGAAGAGAGAGACGACACCCTTCACCATCCCAGGTACAAGACTGCCACCAACCAAAGCTAGCCGCCTTCGAGAAGCCCCTCGCGTAAGAGTCAGAGCGAAAAACATAATTTAGGATGAATTTGGGATTTGTGAATAAAATAGACCATTTCTTAGTTCAATGCTAATTTTGTGGTCTTAGTTATCATTGATTAGTCCATTTCTTAATTTAATATATACCAATGTTCTAAAAAATACTAGGCGCTAGTTGGGCAGTAACTCGGGGCCTAGCGCCCAGAGGCCTAGGTAGGAGCCTAAGCGGGAACTAGGTGTCACGCCCCTGATTTTACACACAAGAAAATCGATATATATATATAATCTCATAATTATACATGCGTAAACGTTCAGTCATCAATACAAAATACCTGAAATCTTTTTCCTTTTAAACCAAGTACATACTGATGCCCTGAACCCACAAAATTAATATACACTCGCTCCAAAGAGTTATATGTTACACAAGCTTACGAATTAAATTGTCAACAACAAAATAAAACGTAAAGGCTGCTCAGAGTAACTATACAACGGAAGTCCTTATCAAAGGTAAAGTCACAAAGATAGCTTCCTACTGTAAAGCTGCAAAGGCGCCACCTCAGCTTCAGCCACGATTTCCCTGACCTGCAGGATTAACCCCTACACCATTCCATTGAATAGTGCACCGGGTTGCCACACAACAAACCCGGTAAGCTTATGAAGCTCATATGAGTAACTCAAAACCACAAAGCAAAACACATTTCTTAAGTCACCTCAACCTAAACACGATATACACACAGCTCACACCTACGTCCATCCATTCCATAATCTTTCATATCGTGTCTACATAAGTCAACTGGTGACTACAGCCTCATGTTTAGATTCTCAACTAGCGTCCCATTACACAAATTCAATCAAACAAGACTTCCTCAAGCAATGTTTGATGTCATTCTAACGCCCTACGGCGAATCCCAAACCACGCTCATTCCCTCCCCACTAGGAGCATTTTTGTCATCAACACGACATCAAGGTGAAAACAATGAATCACCTCCCTATCCTCACCCCAGAGTACAACTCATCACCACTATGGCTCTTAATGTAAATCAAACTATCAATCAATAAAATCAAGGAGAAACAAGGCAATCACATATCAAAGCAAGCAAAACAATTCATAGTAACCCCTACATATAATTTAGTTCGAGAGGTCACATTAAGTCAAGCAATTCAAGTCAAGATAGTCATCGAAGTCCCACACTCTGACGTCTGTAGGTAGCCCCAACCATCACAGCAGTCCTCTCGATCTTTGTTAACTTAATAACAATTCAGCTTCGTTACCGAGCAGTCATCACACTGATCATCACATAGATTCCACCGGTCTTCACCCAGATATTCATCATCCTACTGATCATCACATAGATTTCAAGGATCATCACATAGATTCACGCAGATATCACCAATCATCACACAGATAGCGATCATCACATAGATTTTGTCGGTCATCACATAGATAGAAATCATCCAACTAATCATCACACAGATATCGCCGGTCATCACACAGATAGCGATCATCCAACTAATCATCACACAGATATCGCCGGTCATCACACAAATAGCGATCATCCAACTAATCATCACACAGATAGCGATCATCACATAGATTCATTGCTAGTAATCACACAGATAGCAATCATCAAACAAATATCCCTACACAAGCTACACAGATATTTCTACACAAGCTTTACATGACAATCATCACAAAGATTCATCATACTAATGTCATCGATTCATCACACAGATATTCCTACACAAGCTACCAAATAATTCTACACAAGCTTTACATGAAAATCATCACAAAGATTCTCCATACTGATGTCATCGATTCATTACACCAATATTCCTACACAAGCTTTACATGAAAATCATCACAAAGATTCACCACGAAACCACTAATACATGAATATATATGTATATATATATCCCATAATAATATATATAGACGCACATAGTCATCCACTAAGAATGCCACTAATACCAACTATAGTCGTAGTTAACCTAATAACTTCAAGACAATAGGGTAATCAACTAATCATGCTCATAACAAATATCGATCATAATTATAACAAATATCGATCCTACTCATAACAAATATCGATCCTGCTCATAACAAATATTGATCATACTCATAACAAATATCGATCCTACTCATAAGACATATCAATCCGACTCATAACAAATATCGTGAGATTTACTCACCTCGAACTCCTGCTGCGTCTTCAATACAGAACAAAGCAGCCAAACCACCCAAAATAGTTGTCCAAAGAATACCTCGTCACTTACCTAAGGAATTACAGCTCTCATTCAGTCAACGAATCACAAGGAATAACGTTCGAAACCCTAAATCGAACCAAAATTCCCAAGGTGACGCCAAATGAGGCGAAACCACATCCGAGACCTCCCAAAGTCCTAGGAATTCATCCACGATCGATGTGACCAAACCACAAGTCGATCGGACGCTCGAATCCTCACGGATCGAATAAATCGATCGGTATGAAACTGCAAAAATCATAACAATTCCATATGAACTCCAAAATTTGCATATTATATATCGAAATGCTCGTATCAACGAGTAGAACATATATAATACCAAAAATAGTTCCTTAAGTGGCCGGAACACCGCCGGAACCCCACCACAGACGGTGGTGCACCACCGCCGGCCAAAAACTCATTATTTGACAAAACTCCCAACAACAAAAAGCTTCATCTAAGCATGCTTGTGAATTCTCATAACTAGCTCGAAGTCAGAAAACAAGCATAAGGGGTCGAAAACTACCTCACAAGCCGTGAACAGTAATCAAAACTGAGTTGAACAAGTTTTCACGTGAATCGATCCAAACAACCACCAAGGGTAGATCAAGGAGGCTGCTCTGAACTCAACCAAGAAGACTTGAAGCCTCGCCGACGTCGGAACAAGGATTTCCGACAGGGTCCGAAATCCCCAAACTGCACAGTCTTGCAGCGCCTCCGTGGAGGAGAATCGGTGCTAGAGGACATCAGAGGGACGACCAGACGGAGGAGACGATCCTATCTGGAAAGTTTCGTCGCCGGAGACCGCCGCAGTTCGCAGGAAAATTCGGGTCGGATCGTCCTGGTTCGGGTCGAGTCAGCCGGATATTGCGGAAACGGAAATAATGAAAATAATGAAAATAGTAAGAGAGTAGAGAGAGAGAAGAGAGAGAAAGAGATATTGCGGAAACGGAAATAATGAAAATAGTAAGTTTCCAACTTGGGAAACTTCTATTTATACCAAAATGGAAATTCGTTCAATGGCCATAACTTTCTCATACGAACTCCGATTGACACGAACCACATGTCCACGAACTCGTATCGATGTGCTCTACAACTTTTGTGAAGGAAGTTTTAGGAGAATTCCAACGAATAAAAATTCAACCTTTGGCAACCCGCCTAAAACCATATTCTTCGAATAATTATTCCCCCGAAATACTTCCGCTCCATCCACGAGCCACGAAACCGTCCAATAATCACAATTTAGATTCCGAAAAATCCTCGGAAAATAAACACGAATTTCCGGGGCATCACACTAGGCAATTTTTTATTTTTATTTTTATAACATAAATATATAGATCCTATCCAGAGCGAGGTTAGGGTTTAGGCTCACTTTTCGGTCGCATATCCAAATCTCAACCGTTCAGTTTTTAGGTACTAATATATAGATCATCTCTGCAAAATTTCAACGAAATTGATGGTCTTTAAGGTATCTAACTCGCTTAAACCAATGGACGAACTGAATTTGTCCAACCTGAACCGTACTAGCTTTAAGGAAGTTATCAATGCCTTAACGACCATCAATTTGGCTGAAATTTTATTGAGATGATCTATACATTAGTACCTAAAAACTAAACGGTTGAGATGTGGATATGCGACCAAAAAGTGACCGTAAACCCTAACCTCGCTCTAGATAGGATCTGTATATATATATATATGATTTTTCTCATGTGCGGAAGTCTGTACCGAAATTTAGGTACGGATTTCCTGTTTTCACCCACTTTCCCATCACATTTTTTTATCTTAACCATTCAGTTTTTAGGTCGTAATGTATATATCATTTCTACAAAATTTCAGCCAATTTGGTAATCGTTAAGGCATCCAAAACTGCAATTTACACGAACGAACCGAATTTGAGATGTGAAAATGTGATCGGAAAGTGGGGGAAAACGGGAAATCCTACCATCATCACGGTACGGACATCCGCATATATATATATATATATATATATAAACAAGTGTGTTTTTTTTTCCTTTTAAAACTTTTTTTTTCTTTTCTTTTGGTTTTAATTATCTCCACTCTCTCATCAGACTATCAAAAAGTGTTATGATTGTAATTATATTAATTAGTGTAAGGGCATAATTGTTATTTTCTAAATAAGTGTGATTAGAAGAATGCAGATTCTTCGTGAACACTCCCATTTTCCTCTCTACCTCTCTCGTCATCCTTCTTCTTTCTCTCGCCAAAATTGACCACCAAGAACCTAAGATATTTGTTGCCTTCACCAAGGGAAGCTCCAGTCATCGACCAATTGGTAAGTTTTGGTGATCAGCCTTAAGATTTGAATTTTGGTCCCTAGCTTTCTCTCTCATCAGGTTCATTGCCGGAACCACCACCTTCCAATCAAGTCTCTGACGCTAGGTTGTCAATTTTGAATCAAGGGCTTAGTCAAGGATTGAGTTTTAGTTCAGAGGGTTGTCTCTAAATGCTTTTGAGTTTTGAATCTTCTTCTTCGTCCTTTTGATACCTGACCAGAATAAAATAAATAAAATTCGGCGTCTAGCGCCCAACAGGTCCGCCTACCCTCTACCTAACCACTTCGCCTAGGCCAAAATCGGAATGGGATGCCAACGCCTAGTCGGGCTGCCTAGGCTGTTTTTTATAACCTTGATAGATACACATGTATAGATTTAGTTCTTTGATGGAGGTGGCAGCTAACATATTAGGCAAACTGATCATCTTTTTAAATATAGGCCATCATAGTTTGCTAATTTAATTGGATTTGAATTCCTAATATGATCTTTGAATGGGGTCTGCGTATAGAAAGTATTTCATGATTATATTAAACAATTAATACTAATAGATATTAAATAATAGCCTTAATATAATCAAAATACTAGGATAATTAATGGTTTCTAAGATTAAGGGTATTTTAGGTACTTTTAGTTATGTATTTAGTAAAATATTAGAATGAGAAATCAAATATGTGGTGTATTAAGTAGTTAGGGGTGTGTATTTAAAACTTCTCAAAAACTAAATCTTTGTTCAATTAAATCCAAAATATGTGTCTGGCCCAAACTCTAGGTTATTTGGCCTAGTTGTAATAGGGTTTTGAATTAGAGATATTCTTGGAGATATTCATAGATATCCGATTAATTGTACGATTATCTTTCTTTGTACAACTCTGATTCTATGCCTTGTAATCCTCTATATAAAGAAGCCCTTATTATCAATGAAAGCACGACTCAATTCTCTCCCAATTTAGTTTTCCTTAAACACGTTATCAGTACGAAGCCCTAACCTTGAAACCCTAAATTTGTTGCCTTCAAATCCCAGAAACCTCCGCCGCCCACCTTGAAGCTCTCAACTCCAAGAGTCCAGAACAGGCAGTGCCAACCTCGAAACAGGCCAAAAAAAAAAGGCGAATCAGCCCCTAGAAGTAGCAGAAGATCTCCTGCCTGATTCGTACTTTTTTCGTCCACCAATTACTGTCAAAATCAGGGAACCGGCCAAAATATTCCGGAATCAGCCGTAGAGAACCAGAACCGGCCAGAAGATCCCCTGACATCCCTAGCTGGTCTACATTTGCCAGCCCCTGCATCTGCTGCATTACCAAGCCAACCACAGAAGCCCTACAAGCCCAAAGCCAAAGGCCCAGAAAGAAAAAGGAGAAGAAGGACGCAGCCCAGAAGCCCAATAACCAAGCCCGCTGACGTAAGCCCAGTAACCCACTGACATCAGCCCAAAAGCCACTGCCATGTTAGAAGCATCGTCAGTAGCCACGTTATCAACATCGTCAGCAGTCCGGTGCCACTTCAGCTCAGGTAACTTTTTTGTCGACTTTTCCAGCCAAATTTCCGGCGACCAATTTTGAGGTAATTTGTACTAAAAGTTCCTATTTTTGAGTTTTTATTCATTTTTTCTCTTCTTTTCTCTTAGACTTGCAAACTCCCTTTTTCTATCCCCCTTTCTTGATCATAGGGAAGACCTAATTAAGCCGAACTATGGGGGTTCAAGCTCACTCCAAGCTTGGAGCTTGTAGAGTCCTCCAAACTTAGAGTTTGTTGAGAAGAAACGATCGACCACAAACATCATTGTTTCTATCTAATCCAACCCCTCTTGGAATCGAATTTCTTGGAAGCGACTATGCTCGGAAATTCCTAATTTATTTGAAGCAACTACGCTCAGAAATTTTTATTGTTTTCGTGGTAGCCTTTTCGCTCCGAAACTAACCCTAATCTTTTGTTGTTTTTCAGGATAAGTAACCTGAACAAGTTGTGTTTCGCTCCACTAGAGACAAAGGCGCAGGATACCACAAGTGGGTCCGTGATGTGCGCCAGCATCTTAAGGCTGATGGGATCCTAGATACGATCCAAGAGCCAAGTCAGAATGTGCTTACTCCTCAACAAGCTGCCGCTTTTAAAGCGAATAGAGCTACGAGAGAGGCCAATGAAGCTAAATCCATAATTCTCATGACAATGCACATGAATGACGCACTCCAGAATGAGTACCTCAGTGAGGAAGACCAAGAAAACTATAGGTAGAACTCGAGCAGCGTTTTGACAACATTCGTGATTTCCTACTTCCCGATTTAGAAGTGAGATGGCAAAGCCTCTGCTTCTGTGATTTCAAGTCTGTACTTGACTACAATTCGGAAGTACTTCGTATCAAGTCTTTGATGGAATTCTGTGGGCAGAAAATTACTTATACGATGTTGATCGAGAAGACACTCTCTACATTCCCCGTCTTTGCATTGATGATAGCCAACAACTATCGGATTGATGTCAATGTCGGACGCATCACAAGATTTCATGAGCTTATTGGAGCCATGAATGTAGCTGTAAAGCACGACAACATACTTGTGAAGAACTATAACTCTAGACCTGTGGGAGAAAAGCCAATTCCGGAGTCTAATTATAATCGCGCCCCTACGGGAGAGCTCTAGGAGCAAAACCCTAAGGAAAAGGATAATTCTGGACGTTCTGGTCTATATTTTTGCCCCAAGGAGGAAGGAAACCGCCAAGATAGGCGTGCACGGAATCGTAGAGGTCAACGTGTGAAGAGAGATAGAGAGGCAGAGCCTTCGGCTATGGTGGTGGCGCCACCAAGGATCATAGCCATCCTCAATGAACTCTAGGCGCACCTCGATCAAGGGAGCCGGACCATGATGATGCTTGTCTTCAGTGTGGAGCATCCAGATATTGGGCTAAAGCATGTAATGCACCCCAGAATGTTGCTAACGCGTACAAGACGTATCGTGAAGCAAGGGAAGCAAATTACATGGAGCAATAAGATCAAGATGACGATCTCGCTCTAAAGGTTGAAGACTTCAAAGGCAAAGATCCAGAGACTGGCGATTTTGATTAAGTCTTTTTATTTTCCAAGAAATGTAATAGGCAATTGCCATATATTTTTGTAGTAGATGCCAATGGTTTACTCTTTCTTCAAAGCAGGCTCACCCAAAGTAAGTGTGATGTCTAGGGAGGTTATGAGATTAGTGGTACTTAAGCGAGCCTTGCTCCACCGACATCACTCTACTCACCTGGTCACATTTATTTTGGAATTACCGAAAGAAGTTAGATGACTACCATTGTTTTGCATTAGCTAGTATTTTGGATTAGATTTTCTTTGGTCAAAGAGACAATGATGTAACTCCGCGGAGAGCGTTTTACAAAGAGGTTGAAACTCTTACTAAAGTGACTACTTGATTGGGAAGGGATATGCCCACGCGTTTCCATAATAAGTTTCAGATTCCATCGCAGTTTATGTTGGACATGATCTTCATTAGAACCCCTTAAAGAGTTAAGGGAAACCGCTGAACACTTGAAATCCGATTTTGAGATGAAGGATTTTGGGAGAACACAATTATGTCTCGGTTTGGAACTTGAGCATCGTCTTGATAGATGCTTAGGCATTTTGACAAGGTCAAGCCTTTAAGTACCCCTATGATCGTCCGTAGTCTTGATCCTAAAAATGATCCTCTTCGTTCAAATGATGATAACGAAGATGTGCTAGTGGCAAAAGATTAGTGCCTTACTTAAGTAAAATAGGCGCATTATTGTAGTTAGGCCAATGCACAAGATCGGACATCTCATATGTTGTGAACTTGTTAGCTAGTTATAGCTCTGCGCCACTGGATTGGCGCCACTGGATTGGTGTAAAAGATATCTTTCGGTACTTGGGATATACGACGGATATGGGCATGCTTTATCCCCACAGAGAGATGATGGATTCGGACCTGTCACACACCAGGAACGCTGCCAACACTGGCCTGCGTCCACTATCCCCATCCCAAAATGACATTTCTTTCGGAAGGTTTTGCTAGTATTGGGTATCTTTCTGACCCACACAAAGGTCATTCCCAAATTGGTTAAGTGTTCACCATGGGTAAGACCGCGATATCTTGGAGGTCTATAGAACAGACCCTAGTCGCTATATCTTCGAACCATGCAGAGATTATTGCTCTTCACGAAGCAATTTGTGAATGTATATGGATTGGATCAATAATTGTGCATGTTTGAACAATTGTAGTTTGAAGTCTATCACAGATGAGCCTACATGCATTTAGGATAATGCTGCTTGTTTTGAACAAATGAAGCAAGGCTACATCAAAAGCGACAACACCAAGCATAATTAGCAACAACAGAATCTCCTCAAGATCAAAGTGAACTAGGTTCAATCTAAGAACAGTGTGGCAAACTTGCTCACTAAGTCATTGCCTAAATTCCACTTTCGAGAAACATGTTGGTAGCATCGTTTGCGGAAGTTATCCTAATTCTCATGACCACAGACATCAGGGGGAGATGTCTACATGTACTGTCTTGAAACGTGAAGGGTGTGTTGTGCTCTTTTTCCCCTTCGACCGATGTTATTTTTGTCCCACTGGGTTTTTGTTACTCGGAAAGGTTTTTATAAGGAAACGAGAGGAGCACCACGTTTGGGTGACACAAGGGGGAGTGTTCAAGTAAATCCAGAATGTGTTTAGCCCAAACTCTAGGTTACTTGACCTAGTTGTAAAAGAGTTTTGAATTAGAGATATTCTCAGAGATATTCATATATATATATATATATATCCGATTAATTGTACGATATCTTTCCTTGTACAACTCTGATTCTATGCCTTGTAATCCTCTATATAAAGATGCCCCTATTATTAATGAAAGCACGACTCAATTCTCTTACAATTCAGTTTTCCTTAAACAAGCTTAAAATAAAATAATTATGGTCATTTCAATTTCTTCTAAATATCCTAGTGATTTCGAAACTTAGGTTTCAACCGTCGGCAGCACACTTCCCTCAGGCAAGGCAGCACTTATCAAGACAGTGGCAATGATTTAGGGTTGGATAGGTGTAGGAGTTTTTTTTTTTTTTTACTTTTTGTTTTATTTTCATGTTTTTAGGTTGGTTTTGCTTTTGTTAGCTCTGTTATATATGTGAAGTCTGATCTGTGCATCAAGATGTAATATGAGGGATTTTCGAATTCCTCTAGCTTGACCGAGTGAGGTCATTATATTAATGGATCTTGACTCCGTTCCCCTAAATAACATCCTAGTGATTTCAAAATGAAAAGAGAAAGCCTAGTTAATATAGTCAATTCATTTTGTTTTACAAATCAATGGTACTAAATTCAAAAAGAACATAGAAAGAATGGGTACTCTCTCTGTTATTTCTTTTTGTTAGTCAATAGGATGGTGAGAATGTATTGGCATGAGATAGGACGACGAATAGAAGAGCATTATCCACACTGCTTCGTCACTTCAGTTGAAAATAGGAACACAAAAGCTAAAAATTTGAGGAGTTTTATATATATTTGGAAGATAATAAACCGTTTTCTTTTTTAATTTGAAAAAACAGTTTCAAGGTGGCCACTCATTATTGAGGAGCATCCACCAGAACTCATTTGATTATCAAGAAAGTCGTATTAGGGTAGAGAGACTGTGATGTACGGAAACAGGATTACCCTAGCTGCAATGCAAATGGCTTCCAAAACCACTCTCCGGTTACAAATGACATACGGGCAGCACCGGACATGTTTGTGAGGAGCTCTCGAGCAAATTGATGTGTGAAGCTACCGTCTGACGAGGCGAACAAACGAGTTGGTTGCTGCGGAGAAGAGAGAGAAAAAAAAAGGAGAAATCAGAAATGCATGGACGCGTAGCGGCGAATGGTGAGTCCGCCGCTTCACTTAGGGAATCCAGACAAATGCTTTTTTTTTTTTTTAGAAAGTAGGCAAAAGCTTATTATGTGAGCATTCCGAAATATCAAACCACTAGGAAAGTCGGTCCATCTCTCTCTCTCTCTCTCTTCATTTTCTAGAGAAAAATCGACAATAGGATGGTTAATCCTTAACCATTTGATCCATACGTGTTTAGGAGGAGATTACAAGCTTGAGAAGGAATTTTGCATTCATGTCAAACAAATATTTGCCACCCAAAAATAGAAAAACAAACGTTTTTTAGGATTTGCTTTACCTTTAAACCTTTTTTGATCATTTTGTAATGATGACCATATTTTCCAGACCAACGAGATTCTATAGCTTTTGGATTGAGAATATATTGAGGATAAAGCCTGAATCTTGTCATTTCTTTGTAATTAATAACTAAATTTTCCCACAGAAGCGTCTAACAAACAAATCGACACAACCCTAATAAAAATTGAGAGTACGAGCCACTGAAACTCTTATATACAGTTGGTAGAAATTCGTTCATAATTTTGTAACATGATTTTAAAGTTTAAAAATATTATGCATATGGATACCGATTGATGGTGTGCACTCGGTTACAGTTATTAGGTGATTTGAGAATTTGTAATCGATTTATAATAAAAGTTAAAATTAAATAAATTAAGTGTTTTAGTATTATCTATTAACTCCATAGTAGTGATGAGCACATACAACATTTTTAGTAATATGATCACCCGTTGAGCATTACGAATTTATTAATAAATAAATAAAATTTATTCAATAATAATATTTAAAAACCAACCAAACAAGGGGGAATCGTATAAACGCTGTTAAATTAGTTATACACTTAAGACATGTTTACTTACTTGGGATGTGAGAGAATGATTACGAAGTAAAACTATTTAAAGCAAATTATAAAATATAGATATAGATGTATCATTTGCTTGTTCTTTATTTGGTGTTAAACAAAAGGTCGCTAGTAATTAATGTGTTTAATATGTGCAGTGAAAATGAAGGCAGAGAGGTACCGTTCTGTGGCACCATTCAGGTGGAAACGTATGGCGGGTTGGCACAGAATCCGGAGCGAGGCTTGAGAGAGTAGCGGCACGAGGTTTTGTTTTCTTGTTTTCCTCTCTAAATTTCAAAACCACCCAACCCAAAACCACCTTTATTACTTTCCCTCTCTCCCCAAAACTGCCTCTCAAAGTCTCAATATCTATCTGCACACGTCCTTTTCTCTCTCTTACATAAGCGATTAACCTAGCAAAAAACCATTCGAACTTATCTCCAAGAAAAATACAAAAATTGCACAAATGAAATTGAAACGTCCCAGAACACACCAGAAGTCACACATGGGGGGTTGTTGCGCTTTCACACCTTTTAAGCATGCGGGTCCCCAGAAACAAGGTCACTCCTCTTCATCTTCCTGCTTCTTCTTCAACCTCTGCACTGATCGCCGGATTTGAGACCTACTGAGAAGCATTTCGTTCAAAAATTAGTGCAGCATTATTAATTTGGGTATTAGCGGCGAGAATAAGTGTTTGGTGAGGTCGAGGTCTTGTGATAATGGCCCAATTAAATACTAATTCATTCATGGCCGTTAGAGAAGTGACGTCGCTTTCCATGGTGGTGGTAAGACTAATACCTCAATTAATTAATTGTTAATGTCTTATCTTTGTTCTAGTTGTTGCTGTTGTTGGGTGATAGACCAGATGCTTTATGTTGCTTCTCTGTGAGGGTTTGAGTTAAGAGTAGTACTAGAAAGCAGCGGGTCCCTACTCTCTCCTCTCCTGCTTCCTTAATCCGATACACCACTCTCTCCTCTTGCACTTATCCGTACCCACCATCCCCTATCTGATTCCAACAAAAAACCCAAAGCCATTTTTTTTGGAGCGTTTTGATACCATGGATGGAGTGCAAGTTCAAGTCCACGGCAACCACCACCAAGATCTGCATGGAGAGGATCACCACAGCCAGCATCTCGTCGGCAAAGAAGTGATGCGGAACGATTTCGGAGAAGAAGGTGACGCCGCAGATCTATGGCTTGATAATGAGCAAGATTCTCTTCTCGCTGACGTCAACGACGGAACTGCTTCCATCTTCTGCAATGACTTCCCTCCTCTGCCTGACTTCCCTTGCATGTCATCCTCTTCATCTTCGTCTTCGACTCGGGTGCCGGTGAAGACCGTGTCGTCGTCTTCCTCGGCATCTTCGTCTTCTTCCGCGGCTTCCTGGGCGGTTCTCAAATCAGATGCGGAGGATAATAACAATTATCATTCTCAAGATTATCAGCAGCAACAAGACAACAACAACAATTACTACTCTCGTAACGATTCGGCTGATGCACATCCGGCGGGGGCGTTGTCCTCCACCGCCTCGATGGAGATCTCTCAGCCGTCAGATCTCGGAATGGAGTGCATGGACATGATGGAGACTTTCGGGTACATAGATCTGTTCGAAGGCAACGAGTTGTTCGACCCGTCTTCCATTTTCCAAAACGAGAATCCAATGATGGACCAATTCCAAGCGCAGGAGCAACCTCCTCAGGAACAGCTGCATGCAGACAATCAAACCTCACACCCACAAGAGAACATGACCATGGGAGATCAGAGCAACAAGGTTCCGGAGGACGACATGGCGTCTGTGTTCTTGGAGTGGCTGAGGTCAAACCGAGAGACGGTTTCAGCCGAGGATTTGAGGAGCGTGAAGATCAAGAAGTCAACAATCGAGTCCGCCGCTAGGCGTTTGGGTGGAGGCAAAGAGGCGATGAAGCAGTTACTCAAACTGGTGCTTGAGTGGGTTCAAACTAACCATCTCCAAAAGAGGCGCGGTACTAAAGACTCGGGGATACAACAGTATGCAGTAGACCCATTTCAAAACGCCATCCCTAACCCTAACCCTAGTCTTAATCCTACACAAAATCCTCCCATAACATCGCCGTGGATGGCGTCTCCCCAGTATGATGCAGCGGCGCCCATTTTAGTCCCGACTCCATCTCAGGTGGGTTATCCGTCAACTCCGATGATGGGGTTTATGGGTCAGGACCCTTTTGGAAACGGGCCGGGTTACCAGCAACCAATATCAGATCAATACCAGCATCAAATGCTAGAGACTGCACCAACCTGGCCGCCTTCATCTCCATTTATGGGCAACAATTATGGATCTTTCCCGGATAGTAATATCCAACTAGCACCTCCTCAGCATCAGCAACCGCTTTCCGGTTACGGAGGGCAGTATGGTCAGTATCAATATTTTCAAGGGCAATCAGGTGAGCCGCAGCTGGTGAGGTTAGGGTCTTCGGCAACTAAAGAGGCTAGGAAGAAGAGGATGCAAAGGCAGAGAAGGACTTTGTCACACCACCATGGAAGGCATCATGGACACCAACAGAATCAGCATCCTAATCAAATGCCGGATCAAAGGCTAGTTGGGAACGCCGATCACAATTGCACTACTGCCGCAATGGGCAATCCGGCTGCTTCTAACTGGTTTTATTGGCCCACCACGGCGGCTGCTGGTCCTGATCCTGCAGCCTCACCGGCAATGATGCAAACGATGGCTCCCGAGGCAGCACCATTGGTGCTTCCAGTTGATCGTCCGGCCAGTCAAGGGCAGAATTATAATCCGGGCCGGATTAATACACAGGAAAGGCGACAGGTGTGTTGTTAATTTGTTGCAGTATAACGGTTTCTGGTTCATAAAAATGTGCATTGATGTGTACATGAAAATGTGTGGTAAATTTAATAGAATGAGTAATGCAAGCCAATTTTATTTAATTGGTGTGTCCTTTTGTAGGGATGGAGACCTGAGAATAAGAATTTGAGGTTCCTTCTTCAGAAAGTGTTGAAGCAAAGTGATGTGGGCAATCTTGGAAGAATTGTTTTGCCAAAAGTAGTTCCCTAATCACCATCTGATTTCATATTTTTGAATTTGGGATAGTTATTTTCTTTTTGTTATTGGAATTTGGCATTGATAACGTTAATGCATACTAACGTTGATAATCAGAAAGAAGCCGAAACCCATCTTCCTGAGTTAGAGGCAAGGGACGGAATTTCAATTGCGATGGAAGACATCGGGACTTCTCGTGTATGGAACATGCGCTATAGGTATTTTACTATAAATTTGGATAATTTCGTTCAACATATATGTCATCAATTTTAATCAGCAGAAATAAGTAATTTTGCGTTCCCTTTTCTGCCATGTTCGTGGAGTTTCAGGTACTGGCCCAACAACAAAAGCAGGATGTATCTCCTTGAAAACACAGGTATGCACATTATTGTAATGAACATTAATCGATAATGTTATTGCTATTGTTTTGTCATCTAAAATGTTATTAATGTTGTTGAATTTAGGAGATTTTGTGAGGGCAAATGGACTCCAAGAAGGGGACTTCATAGTCATCTATTCAGACGTCAAGTGTAACAAATATGTATGGACATTTCTCTATTCAAATAATCCCTTATTATTATTTTTTTTCAAGTTTGATTATTCAATATTAGTTACTTCTGATGCACAGATGATAAGAGGAGTGAAGGTACGGCAAGCGGGGACTAAATCAGAGACCAAAAGGCCAGGAAAGTCGCAAAGGAACCAACATGCAAGCACTCCATCTGGCAACAATGGTTCGTCATCTAAGAAACAGTAAAGGAAGAAAGAAGAAGAAGAAGGAGAAGGAAGCTGAATTCTTCAGAGAAACCCAGCTAGCTCAACCGCCCTTCCGGCAAAGATGGTCTAGGGTTGTTGGAATGCAGAGCAGCCCTTGATTTTATCTGCAAGTGGGAGGGGGTTTCAGAATTCATCATGCGTTTTTGAAAGCTGAGATCTGGAGGCTGGTTGGTTGGGAGTGATGACTCAGTTGAAGCATGCGCTTGGTTTTTTGGGTCTCATTTAAACGTATAGAGATCTCCCCAATACCAGTGTATGCAGTCTTTGACATTAAGTATATTAGTGTATGTTGTGTTTGTTAATTATTAATGAGTCATATATATGTTGTAGAATTCAAAAACCATAATTCGTAAATTATGTATATGGGAATTGAGGGGTCGATAATGTTCATTCATTAATGCTTGAGAAACGCATGTATGTTTACCATAATGCCTAAATAGATCGAGGACAAAGTTATTGTTAGAATACTTTATATAGTTGTTTTATCATTTGAAAGTATGAAAATTATTGTACCACGAGTGAAGTTATATTGTTTGATGATTTGGAGGAATATTTCCAGTTGCTATTCAGAATTGATTTTGAAACTTGAATCCTAAAAGTGGGACTATTGCACCAATTTCTAACCTTTTCTTCTGAGTTTTGACCTTCCATTAAATTACATTAAAGAAAAAAAGAAGAAAAGAACAAAGTATCCCCTGCTGTTTTAGGGAAACGAGAATTGAGAGGAATTTGTTGTGTATTCTCATTGATAATAGGGGTCTCTTTATATAGAGGATTACAATGCATAGAGTTAGAATCATACAAGGAAAGAGAATCTCTAGATTCTTCTAATTGAACCATATTACCACTAGGTCAAGTAACCTAGAGTTTGGATTAAACACAAAATAGAGATATCCTTAAACATCCCCAATATTATTTCTCCATTCTCCTTCCCTCTTTGACTACTCTGGTATTACTTGGTGGAAAAGCAAAAATAGTGTTCCATACTAATATGGTCAATAATGGCAAATTTGATATGAATAACTGAGGACATGACCTTCTGCCGCTGAGTACATACAAGGACATGCATGGCTAAACTAGTTATTGTTGACTTGAATGGTTTTTGGGATATTGCCTAAGCTTAAATGAAGAACAACAAAGTTAATAAATAGACCTCTCATTATTACTTCTTTTTTATATATATTTTTTCTATAAATAACTTTAAACATCTCAAGTGATTCTCAACCCCTCTACCAAAAAAACTAATATATACTTTCATGAGTTCATCCCCTCCCTTTTGCCTAATTCAGTTGCTGGTTTCAGAATTCCGCCCTTATTGGCTAGAGCTACATTTGTTCGGAACACCACCACAAAGTAGTTTCTTCACTGAAATAGGGACAAAGAAGCTAATTAATGCATCTACTTGGCAACATCATTTGGTTCGAAACGAGCCACCATTCCACCAATACTATAGCTACACTACCACGTACATGACAGTTTGCCTGCTTGCCGTGAGGTCATTTGCAATCAACATATCTGCTTGGTCATAATTTGAAGGGAGAACTTCGGTAGATGTAAATGCATACCATAGCTATTGCGACCCAAATTGGAGCTTATATGGCGCTTGGTTCAGAACTACAGGCAATTGCAGTATATGTAAATTAGTCTAAAACCACATGTAAGAAAATATTTTCATTACAAAAAAAAGTAAAATTTATTCAAGGAAAAAAAAAAAGATAAAGGGAAATTTTACTTACCCATGTTCATTTTCTAATATACGCCCCTGAAATTTTTTTGTCCAATTTTTCTTGGAAAGTAGATTTTATGCCCTCGTAAGGAAAAATGAATTTTTAATAGAAAATAAAAAGGCCAGCTCTCTCCCTCTAGCTCGATCCCTCCTTCCCTTATGAAATCATGCATCCCAAGTTTTTGAAAATGAACCAAATATTTGCTAGTTCACATTTCAATCATGCATATATCTTTTGTCTTGTATGATAATAGCTGATCAGTTAGCTTTTTCTGGATACATTGGTTGGATAATCCTTTCATCATGAAGCTACGGAAGTTTCATGGAATGTCCTCGTCTCTTTTTGATAACTATACTAATCGAAGAGATGATAATGAATAAGGATCCGCATCCGCTTTGCTCGAACCGCTCCACTGCAGATCAAAATCAATGCTCCACTCGCGCACCTAGAAGAATCCTCACTCCCACCAGGTCCCATATGGTACCATCCACTCACATGAAATCTTTGACGTCTCAATCTGCTTCGCCCCAATACTGCAGTGGTGGGAAGAGGAATTAATTTCCATCGCCGCTAATGACCTTTGTCATTCTCTTAATTCTTCTTTTTTTTTCCTTTTCTTTTTTTTGTTTCTTTCGGTGTATATCTCAATGAGGGTGAAAGAGTATTTAAAAATAAGGTATAAAAAAAAAGGTGGTGTGTATTTAGTATATTGACATTCATCAGTTGTGTGCCTCTTTTTTTTTTTAGGGTACTACATACTGAAGAAAAAAGAAAATTCACTGGAGGAATTGGGAGCGGTCGTGTCTCACAAAGCATGAAAGAGGTATGGGCTTTTAAATATCTACACATATAATTTAGCTATGTTGGCAAAACAAGGATGGACACTAATCTCCAATCCTAACTCATTCATTGCTAGATTATACAAGCTCGATATTATCCCAATGACCACTTCTTTTAGGATGCCGAGTTAGATAATTCTCCTTCCTTTTCTTGGAGGAGCATACTACAAGGAAAGCCTATGTTGCAAGCTGGGGTACATTGGCGTGTTGGAGATGGCTATGCTATAAATATATGGAGGGATAAATGGATTCCCAACTGTGCACATAATTTTATTCACAAACCCCAGTATACTCTACTTTGGAGCAGGTTTCAGACCTAATTGATGATGATAGTAGATGTTGGAAAGATGATGTTGATAGAAGTGTATTTCCTCCTGATGTTGGAGATAAAATTTTGTGCATTCCCTTAAGCACAAGGATTGTGGAAGTTGGAAACAAAAGAAAAAAGGTTTCTACTCCGTCAAAACGTACAGCTTGCTGGATCGCACGAGACAAAGTACTCAACACTGTACTCTCATCCACATCTCAGGGAGTCAGGGAGACCCTTTTCTACCCCTATGGAAGTGTTATATGGAAGTCAAACATCCAAGGAAAGTGCAAATTTGTTTATGGAGAGCTTGCAATAATTTATTTCCTACAAAGGCAACCTTACTTCTGAAAGGATACACAAAATATTTATTATACCTAGCCAGATTTGAAAATAGAGCTCACATCTTCTGTAAGTGCCCAACTGTTCAAACTATACTTTCAGCACCCCCTTCTAATCTGACAGCAAGATTACTTCCAAGCATCAATTTCAAAGAATGGATGCTAAATCATACTCTAAACCTCAGGCATGCATGATATTTTTGACAAGCTTCTCTTGGTCATTTGGGCCCTTTGGAAACACAAAAATAATAAGTTCTGACTTGGAACTACTCAATCTCCAAATGATATTGTATTTGGCACTCTGTCATGGCTGGATGATTTTAGAAGAGCTCGAAATTCTGCGCACAAACCAACTAGTAAGCAAAGAAGAAGATGGAAGCCTGATGCTAATGGCAGATGGAAACTCAATATAGATGGCAGTTTACTCCCTAACCAAACAAGGGGAGGTTTGGGCGGTGTGCTACTTGATGGTCAATGTCGTTTCAAGGCAGTTTTTGGTACATACATTTAAAATTTACAGCACTATACTTATTTTTATTCTATTTTATCGAAACTAGACTTAAGCGTTTGAAACGTATAATTTATAACTACTAAAGAAGATAACATCATAAACTGTAGGTACAATTCTTGTACAGGTCGTGTTGGCATTCCCATACAAAGTTGTGACAAAATCTATTTATTGATCTCAGAGAATCACAGTTAAATGCATCTGAATATGCATGGGATTGCAACGTGTGTTGCAATCTCTGAGTCAGTAGTTAGTAGTCAGTTTTATGTGGAGTCCGATTTTGAAAAGTAGGTTTTGGGTTTTATGTATTTACGTTTTTAAAGATTTTTCTGATTGTTAAAAGCGTGGTGTTGATGTTCTAGGGTTTTTAGGACTTGTCTATTCCTAATTGATTTTCTTAAGATTTGTTGGATTTCTTATATGAAAGTTTTTTTCCTAATTAAAGGAGAATTAGGGTAGTGTTTGAGCCCAAAAGTATTTCTGGCAAGATCTTTTGGTGGATTTGGGCCAGCGGGCCAATATCTGTGGCCCAAAAATAAGCCTACTTGGGTTTGGGGTATAGCTTCACCCATTCCGTGATCCATAAAGATAACGAAACCTTATTGGAATGGAGTAGCAGAGATTGAATAGGAAACTTCAATTAATAATCCTTCTAAGGCAAGGAGCGGTCGAAACCCTAGGTGTATAAATACATGGTTAAGCGGCAAAGTTAAGGAGGTCTCTCGAATCAATCAATCCCAGCGATTACAAAGTCTCCCCGGAGCAAACCTTCAACCCTGTTGAAACCCGGCGACCGTACTCTCAGTCCTAGTCTCTCCGAGCCAACTGTCAGTGCTACTGCCACAGATACTAGCAGCGAAGCAAGGGTAACGCCCTCGCAACCCGGCGAAGCTAAAGATATGCTTTAGCAAACCCCGTGCTTTCTCAGAACTTCCTAGTGATTGCTCTGCTCAACCAACAACGTTGAGTATCGATTTGGTGACCGGAGAGATCACACCCAAAGTCCTTATCCGTAAGGCAAAAGTCTTTTCCCGAAAGGCTAGAGAAGAATCCTGTGGCTAGGTTGGTGCTCTCCCCGTCCACAACGCTTGAAGAAGAAGTCAGGTCAAGGGATTACCCCGACGACTGCACCCCACGGTGCTGGCACGCCTGCGCAATCACACGCTCAAAAGAGACAGTTTGCACACCAACAGGTTTTGAAGCCAAACATTTTGGCACGCCCAGTGGGACCTGCAATAGTGTCTCTTCGTGAACGTAGCCATTGGTAAGTCTAGCGAAAACCCTTACCAAAAGGTTTACGCTAACTGCTCAAAGCATAAGACCTCCAGTTACAGACCGCACTCTCGCGCGGACTGTCGTGGTCTTTCTGAAGAACAAGTGACTCAAAGATTCTATCATCAGTCCCAATCACCCAACATGTCAATTGAACGAGAAGAGAATCACCCGACCGTTACTGAGGGTCAAAGTGTCAATACTGACCAGGCCAGCGAGCCTGTTATCCCCACCACCGTCACCACTACTGTGGGGGGTGGAGAAAGAGAGGCTTTCGTTCCAAAGCCTATTCCGGAAGGAGCGACCTCTGAGGTCAGGTTCACGATTATCATGGAGAATATTGAGAATCATCGCAAGAAGATAGCCGCTGACTTTGAAAGGGAAACCGCAAAGACAGATAAGCTCATACGCGATCTAGATCAGCGAATCACTCGAACAGAGAATACTAGACAACAGATCGCACAGTCGGAGAATGCGGTGAGGGCCCATGCCGCGAGTATCGCTAGCGAGCAGAACCAGTATCAAAGAGAAATTATGGAGGCTATCGCGAATCAAACCAAGCAGACCGCATCAGACATGGCAGGTCTTCGCAAGGATGGTGCTAACCTAGCAACTGAGGTGGCCATGCAGATAGCAGAATTGAACCAAGCGAGGGAAGTGTTGAACAAAGCTTTAGGGGATCCTAATGCTATCCTTGGCTCTCTTGGCCAGCCATCCAGTTCAGGCAAGTACGTGCCGCCAAATCAGCGTGAGAAGTCTAGCAGCAATATTGCTACTCCCTCAGCTACTGTTGCTACTACACCGCTGAAGAGTAAAGAGCAAGCGCTGGTTATCGGCGGCAGCAAGGAAAAAACTACCTCGTCGAGCGGACATGCCACCAGACAGAAGCATCAGGCCTCGAAGGTGGCAGGAACTTCATCCAACTCCGCTACGTTCGTTCAATACGACAGCGATAGGGCAGAAAATGTATATCAGGAACTGTCAGGAAGTTATTTCGGGATCGACAATACCGGCACTCCGATCAAGATAACAGCCTTGTCAAAGGAAGCGCCTACAGTGACTCTTCAGAAGTAGGCTAATCCGACTGGGCCCTAGGATTAGCCAACCTTGATCGGAGTGCCGGTATTGTCGATCCCGAAATAATTTCCTGGCAGTTCCTGATATACATTTTCTGCCCCATCGCTGTCGTATTGAACGAACGTAGCGGAGTTGGATGAAGTTCCCGCCACCTTCGAGGCCTGATGCTTCTGTCTGGTGGCATGTCCGCTCGACGAGGTAGTTTTTTCCTTGTTTCCGCCGATAACCAGCGCTTTCTCTTTACTCTTCAGCGGTGTAGTAGCAACAGTAGCTGAGGGAGTAGCAATATTGCTGCTAGACTTCTCACGCTGATTTGGCGGCACGTACTTGCCTGAACTGGATGGCTGGCCAAGAGAGCCAAGGATAGCATTAGGATCCCCTAAAGCTTTGTTCAACACTTCCCTCGCTTGGTTCAATTCTGCTATCTGCATGGCCACCTCAGTTGCTAGGTTAGCACCATCCTTGCGAAGACCTGTCATGTCTGATGCGGTCTGCTTGGTTTGATTCGCGATAGCCTCCATAATTTCTCTTTGATACTGGTTCTGCTCGCTAGCGATACTCGCGGCATGGGCCCTCACCGCATTCTCCGACTGTGCGATCTGTTGTCTAGTATTCTCTGCATGTCGGGTGATTCGCTGATCTAGATCGCGTATGAGCTTATCTGTCTTTGAGGTTTCCCTTTCAAAGTCAGCGGCTATCTTCTTGCGATGATTCTCAATATTCTCCATGATAATCGTGAACCTGACCTCGGAGGTCGCTCCTTCCGGAATAGGCTTTGGTCGCTCCTTCCGGAATAGGCTTTGGAACGAAAGCCTCTCTTTCTCCACCCCCCACAGTAGTGGTGACGGTGGTGGGGATAAACAGGCTCGCTGGCCTGGTCAGTATTGACACTCTGACCCTCAGTAACGGTCAGGTGATTCTCTTCTCGTTCAGTTGACATGTTGGGTGATTGGGACTGATGAGAGAATCTTTGCGTCACTTGTTCTTCAGAAAGACCACGACAGTCCGCGCGAGAGTGCGGTCTGTAACTGGAGGTCTTATGCTTTGAGCAGTTAGCGTAAACCTTTTGGTAAGGGTTTTCGCTAGACTTCCCAATGGCTACGTTCACGAAGAGACACTATTGCAGGTCCCACTGGGCGTGCCAAAATGTTTGGCTCCAAAACCAATTGGTGTGCAAACTGAATCTTTTGAGCGTGTGGTTGCGCAGGCGTGCCAGCACCGTGGGGTGCAGTCGTCGGGGTAATCCCCTGACCTGACTTATTCTTCAAGTGTTGTGGACGAGGAGAGCACCAACCTCTCCACAGGATTCTTCTCTAGCCTTTCGGGAAAGGACTTTTGCCGTACGGATAAGGACTTTGGGTGTGATCTCTTCGGTCACCAAATCGATACTCAACGTTGTTGGTTGAGCAGAGCAATCACTGGGAAGTTCTGAGAAAGCACGGGGTTTGCTAAAGCGTATCTTTAGCTTCGCTGGGTTGCGAGGGCGTTACCCTTGCTTCGCTGCTAGTATCTGTGGCAGTAGCACTGACAGTTGGCTCGGATAGACTAGGACTGAGAGTACGGTCGCCGGGTTTCAACAGGGTTGAAGGTTTGCTCAGGGGAGACTTTGTAATCGCTGGGATTGATTGATTCGAGAGACCTCCTTAACTTTGCCGTTTAACCATGTATTTATACACCTAGGGTTTCGACCGCTCCTTGCCTTAGAAGGATTATTAATTGAAGTTTCCTATTCAATATCTGCTACTCGATTCCAATAAGGTTCCGTTATCCTTATGGATCACTGAATGGGTGAAGCTATACCCCAAACCCAAGTAGACTTATTTTTGGGCCACAGATATTGGCCCTCTGGCCCAAATCCACCAAAGGATCTTGCCAAAAATACTTTTGGGCTCAAACAGGTAGAATGGCGTTGGTCCTTCATATATTCATAAATATACACAGTCAGTATGTATGCATCTAGGGATGCAAGAATTAGTTGGTGAGTCTTGCTTGTTTGCCTAAAATAAAATCTTCACAAGAGTCAAAACACTTGGTCCATGTTTAAGTGTTCTTTATCATTGTTTCATATGCATAACTTCACTTGAGATCAGTAGAGGAGCTGTGAAGAAATGAGAGCGATATTTGGTGATCGTTCAAGTGAAGAAGGAGTTCAAGACGGAAGACAAACTTGGTATTAGTTTTCATCTAATCATTGTAGCAGAGCTAGTGTTATTCAAGTTTGTAAAGAACATATCCTTCATCATAAGTTAATTCTTATTTTGGTTTCTCAAGAGTAAGAATCCCGCAGTGTTTTTAATCTCAGAAGTTGAGATTTTCACTGCGTAATCGAAATCTGGTGTTCTGTTTGTTAATTTTGGTTTCTGCTACCCAGTAAGGATTGATCTGTGCATTGCAATCCCCGTTTTTCAGAAAACACATTCTGTCCTTGTATTTTCATAAACAAATTGTGTGAATTTAAATATGAAAAATCTGGAAGGTCACTGGAAAGAAACCCTCTTTTTACCTTTTATTTTCCCGGGTCATTGACCAATTTTTGGTACTATCTTGATTTTATGTGTAAATAGTATAGCCGTTCTGAGTTCCCTAAATTCCACTGGACACGAATGTGAGCTGGCCCAACGACATTGCATGATATAAAGCCCAAACGACCTTAACTATGACGTCCTATGACCCATACTTGTTGACTGCCCAATTTCAGGGTCATTACAGTCAAGGCTTGACCATCGGCTACGGAGGAAAAGAGTTCTGTGTATAGGTGAAGATTACACTTTTTCAGTTTTTAGGTTATCCACATCAAGTGGTTAATAAATCTACAGGTATTTGTAGTTTTGACTAGAAATTTGTCAAAGTTCCTTAGTAATAGATCATAGATGACATTAGAGGAGTATATATTTCTAGGTTCAGGTTGATTCATTAGGGTTATCCCATATGTATTCGATATTTATTTAAATTTCTGCCGGGGTGCAAAATATTGACAGGAATTCCGGCTCAATACAAGTTGAAGAGGCAAAGCTTGGTCATGTCAACAAATTCCCTCTAGGACAAAACCATTCGAACACAATCAGGCCAAAGATGAACTGGTTAGTCCTGGAATGGATGGGAGCACTATATCTACATGGTCTTAAGGGTTAAGGGTGACGACCAATTAACCCGTAATTGCAAACCAAGATATCCGTTCAAACTCACCTATAAATACTTGGTAGTGAACAATTGAGGTAAGCAATCACTTCCACTCTCACTTGCTACAAATTTCATTCATCATTGCAAATCGATCACATCAAGACTTTTTCACTCCTATTCTAGTCGATCAACAGAATAAGTGAGGGGATATTCTTCTGAAATTTTCCAGACAAGCAATTTCTTTTTGGATTTTCATATCTTGTTGGAGTTGGACTATATGTGTTGAATGCATCTAATAGTTGTTGTCGGTGTTTTTTAACTTTCAATACCAATATCAACATAGTATTTTTAAGCAAAGCAAAGCATATACACCGAGTAAAAGTAAATTTTCTGCTACTTATGGTTATTAAAACTGTTCCCTCTAGTACAGAGAAACGAGAACTATGAAACAAAGTAGCTAGAAACAGATTTCTATCATAGCAATGCTAGGTTGCGAAGCCGAATCCTTAATTAGTAAGTTCTTATTTTGATTATTTGAGAGTTGTTTTGACATTGGAAGATGAAGTGTATAGCAATGAGGAAGCAGAGAAACTTGTGCTGGTACTTGTTGGAGGGTATGGATGTGGTTGCTTCACCATAGCTGATGATGTTCCTCCATTGCAACTGACCATAGTTTCTTGTCCATGATCATTTGCAGAATTGGACCCATTGAGAAGCCTCATGTTAGCTTTCATGCACTCCTCTCTCTCCTGCCTAATCTCTTTGAGCATTGCTGCTACATCTTTCATGGTTGGTCTGTCATCCGGGGTAGGGTTAATGCACAGCAATGCCACACCTAATGTCTGCAGCATTTCCTCAATCTCGGGTTCTGGTCGTGCTCGTAAGCTTTGATCAAGTACCTCAACTCCCCCTCTCTTCTGCCTTACCCAATCCACAATGTGGAGTCCATCTGGTATGGTTGGATCAATTGGTTGCTTCCCTGTTAGCACTTCTAGCGCAACTACGCCGTAGCTGTACACATCGCTTTTCTCTGTTATCTTCATTGAGTATCCATACTCTGTAAACCACATATAGGAAAACTTTGTTGATTATGACCGTTTTATTAGTTAAGTAGGAGAAAGACAGGTAGTTATGAGATAGTGCAATTCAGGTTTCTATTGGTGATGAAATAGTAATTAAGTACTAACCAGGAGCAATGTAGCCATAAGAACCTGCAACCGTGTTGGAGGACCGAGCAAAATCTCCTTCATCAACGAGCTTGGCAAGCCCAAAATCAGCAATGCATGGCTCAAAATCTGGACCAATGAGAATGTTGTTGGCCTTAATGTCTCTGTGAACTATAGGAGGAACAGAATCATGGTGCAAATAAGCCAAGCCTTGCGCAGCCCCGAGTACTATGCGATATCTGATGTCCCATTCTAAGCAGTTACCACTTCTTTCATGAAGTAAACCACCCAAGCTCCCATTTGGCATGTACTCATACATAAGCAATCTTGTGTTTCGGTTCCAACAGCAACCCAAGAACCTAACAATGTTCTTGTGGCGAATGGAGCCAAGGGTCTTCACCTCAGCCGAAAAGGAATCACGAACTCCTCTACTTTGACAATCATATTTGGAAGCAGTTGTTGTTGGCCAGAGCTTCTTTACTGCAATGTCTTCGTTTTCCATTTCTGCCCGGTAAACAACTCCTGAGCATCCCTTTCCTATTACATTGGTTTCTACTAGACATTTTAGAACTTGCTCAACTGAGAAACTCACCTTCTGAAATGGAGTGAATTGCCAAGGCCATGAGTCCCCTCCAATCTCAGAATCATTGTCCTCTCCATTCATATTTCGTGCTCGAAATACTGCAACTACCCCAAAAATGGACAAAGCAATGGTCAAGGCTATTAGCAATGCAATGGCCAATTTAAGTCGCCATGACCTCCTCAAACTGCCACTTCTGGACATGGCCATTGTTGTACCATTGCTGAGGAAACATAGATCATGACCTCTAGAGCACAATCCTTTGTTTCCCAACAAGTCTGTTGCTGACAACTGTCGAAACACCTTGCTGTCAGGAAGATAGCCAGTGAAGTTGTTGTATGAGATGTTCAAAGAAACAAGATTTATAAGCCCGGAAAGTGCCAACAGATCACCTTCAAGCTTATTGTGTGAAAGGTCTAGTATGGATAGCTTATTGAGAGCAGAAATCTGTGGTGGGATTATCCCATATAAAGCATTGAAACTCAGGTTCAAAGCAATGTCAAGAGCTTCAATTTCAAACAGTTGCTCTGGGATCATCCCAGTGAGCTTGTTGCTACTAAGATCAAGCAGTTGAAGGTTTGAACATTTACCAAGTGAAGAGGGGATTGGCTCAGTTAAGGAGTTGCTACGGAGGATGAGCCTATTAAGTGCAGCAAGTCCACCGTAACTCTCAGGAATCTGACCTACAAATTGATTCACAGAGACATCCAGTACTTGAAGCCTAGTGAGAGAAGAAAAGGAGCTAGGCAGATTACCTCCAAGGGTGTTGTTACTTAAGTTGAGTAGCTGTAATGAACTGCATTTTCCAATTTCTTCTGGTACGATACCAACAAGACGGTTTTCAGACAGATCAAGGAAACTGAGGTTATCAAGGAACCCAATTTCTTTTGGGATCTCCCCACTGATTCTGTTATGCACAAGCCTTAGCCGGATAAGAGAAGTACAATTTCCAAGCACCGAAGGTATTGGACCCGAAATGTCATTAGAAATCAAGAGAAGCTTGGTTAAATTTTTCAGCTGAAATAGGCCAGAAGGTATGTTACCAGTGAGAGCATTGTGTGAGAGATCTAGAGCTTGAAGACTCTCACAACCGGCCAATTCTGATGGAATACTACCTTCGAGTTTGTTCTGCCAAGCAAAAAAGACTGTGAGCTCCTTCAACATTCCCATCTCAGCTGGGATCAAGCCTGAAATCTGATTAGTATCAAGCTGCAGCTGCACAAGTTTTGTAGCATTGGAAAGAACTGAGGGAATTGAACCAGAGATGTTGTTGTTACTAAGCATAGCTCCTCAAGATTTGAGAGGTTTCCGAAAGACTGAGGTATGCTTCCAGAAAAAGAATTTAGAGAGACATCTATGGTCTTCAAGCTTCTGCAGTTCCCAATTTCCTCAGGAATAGTCCCATCAAGGTTGTTTTGCCACAATAACATCTTCTCCAGCTTATGAAGCTTGCCCAACTCTGGTGGTAGTGAACCAGAAAGGTCATTCTCATACAAGAACAAGTTGACAAGTTCTGAACAGTTGCCAATATCCGGTGGAATCTCACCCGATAGCATAGTTGTATAAATCGACACGTCTGCAGCATGCTGAGCTTACCCAATGATGAAGGTATCAAACCAGAAACTTTAGTATCAGCAAGCCCCAACACCTGCAAGTTCTTGCAGTTTCCAAGCTCATCCGGGATATTTCCTGACACGTCTTTGTTCCCTCCAGCTCGAATGACTTCCAAGTTTAGTAACTTTCCGAGTGTAGCAGGAAGATAACCACTTAGGTAGTTATCAAATATGAGAAGATTCTTCAGGCTGGCGCAATCACCAAGCTCCATTGGTACTTGACCAGTAAGCTGGTTAGAGTTTAAGATCAGGTCCTGAAGCTTTTCAAGCCTGCCAATACTTGAAGGAATACTACCCACAAGACTGTTTGAACTTACGTCAAGCACCAGAAGCGATTTGCAATATCCAATATCAGGTGAGATTGTTCCAGTAAGATTAGCACCAGAAATGACGAGCTTTTGAAGAAATGCAAGGGAGGAAAAATTTGAAGGAAAGGGAAGGGCTAGCTCAATAAACTGGATATTAATTTCGTGACAAAGTTTTGAGAAGAACAAGTAATGTAGGACCAATTACAAGGGTTGGGGTCTGAAGGATTCCAGTTGGAGAAATCGGAAGAAGAGGGTGAGGTAGTAGAGCCTTGAAGCCATGTATGTAATGTCAGAACGTCAACATTTGCAGCAGCCAAAGAAGCAGCAGACGTTGCGAGTGTGAAGACAAAGAGGAAGAAGAAATCGATGGTGAACGATAGTGGCCTAGACATTTGGTGGTGATTGTAGGTGTTAGAGGGCTGCTGCCTCAACAGCATTGGCATTGCCAAATTTTGCCTCAAAACCTTAACCCCTCCTCTTGGTTTTGCATTGGGTCTCTCTCACTTTTTCTTGATTCTTTTCTTCAACCCTACTAGTTTGTGCTACTGCGATTGCAATATTATCTGGTCTATAAATCTATATTACTATTAAACACTATCATACATACTTTGCTGTCAAGCAAGAAAAGAAGTGAGAGAGATAATGAAAGATGGAATAGATTATAGATTAAAGGCGCACCAGCTCCACCATCTTCACCTCGGGGTTCTGTTCTTTGCTACATATTTTACTCCTAATTGAATTCAATAGGCCTCTTTGTTAGATTTCTCATGTGTTCTTGCATTGTTTTCCTCAATATGGCCAGTGGTTATGGGCTGTTTTAATTTTGGTAGTAGAGCCATTCTTATGAAGGCCATAAGTCCCATTATGTTTTTGATTCCTTGCTTTTTTTTGGTCGAAGAAATATTCATTCATAAGCCAAAGGCAAAGTTGCAGAGTACAAGTAAAAAAACAATGGGAAAAAAAAACAAATTTGATTCGTTTGCTTTTTTTACTACAATTTGGTTTCAAAATTTGATTCTAGCTGTGTGTACTAGTATAGAGGATTCCCTTCACAAACAGGCAGCAATGGCCAGAATTATTATATGAACACAAAGTAATTCGTGTTACACAGTTAACAAGATGCATTATATACTCTATTAGACAAATTCATCTCTGAATGCAAGGCATATTTTTTGCACTTTTTCTTTTATTGCTTTGCTGAGCAGACCTAATGACTAAAGTAAAAAATCCATGCAATGGAAATTAACCCAAAATCCCAAATACCACCAGAAAAAGAAAAACCAATCTCTAAATTGATCCTGATAGTTTACCCTACCAAATGCCAGAGAAGATCAATGAATTAAAATTGCTAGGCATATACTTGATTAAAGAGCATTACTATATTTTTACTAGTATAATATGTACTTCAGCCAAGTCAATTTAAAAAATTACCACAGGTTACTGATGCACAGATACAAGAAGAAAAATATAGCAAAGGCCGGGCCAGAGAAGAGAACAGTGTTGCCCAAAACCCAAAGTTCCAAGGCATGGTTTCGGGAACCTCACTGAGGAATCTATTCACGTTTCAGTTTTGACAAAACCTCCCCAGTGTCCCCCATTCCTCGTCCTCTTAGTTTTTACTTTTTAGTCCCTCTTGGATCTAAAGTGACATACAGAAGCTGATGTGTAAAATATCCATTTCTGAATTCTCTATTATGCTTGTTTCTGTTTGTGTTTCCTTCTTACTGCGTATTACAAAATATAAGATTACAAATTTGAATAAAAAATTAATGTTAAGGGAAATAATACCCTCTTTTATTACTTTTGGTCGTACGTAGACTCTTTGATTTATAATACATATATTGTTACGAGGAACCGGTTGAAATTTCTAGCACTTAAAAAATGTTTGAACATTATTGAGAGAAAACAAATAAGGAGAAACAGTTCTGCATCCAGCCATCCAGTAGCTAGCTAATGTTATCAGCAAGCTAAGAGCAATTTGCTTTAGATAAAAAAATATACAAACAGGGTTGTTCATGATCAATGTCTTTCTCTGTGTATACAGATGGGTCATAGTTTCAAGGACTGAAATCCATATATTCAAACCATAGTTACATGTTCTGCCAAAAAAAAAAACCATAGTTACATGCATACTAGCTACTATCCAAAAGATTTCCCAATTCAGTTTTTTTTTTTTTTTCAATAAAAAACTTAGGGCCCTAGGCCTAAAGAACTAGTAAGAGTCTTTGAAATAGTCTTTGAACAAGTAATAAAACTGAGGACCTACATGAGGTTTTACACTGCACAGTTTCACACCTGTAGCCTTGTTTTGAAATTTGGTTAGGATTAGTGTATAATATTCTTTTCAAGTAATTATATACCAGATTAATAAAATTGGCATACATAGCTTCAACTACAATGAGAATTATATATTGTTCTGTCCCGGCCCATAACTCCATATCGATCTAACATGGTATCATAGCTACTAAGCTGCATTGTTTATAGTATTTGGGTTGGCAAACCTTCACCATTCTTAACTTTCATTTCTGGAAGAGGTTCCATGAATTGGTACATACTTGATTAGCTTGTTCAGAAGGTTTGAGATTTTCATTTTGAGTTGAGATATATAACACGATGCAACTGAAATATTGCCAGAGTACATAGCAGTAGTAAGAACACAACTAAAACAGGTGCTGCAACAAAGGGAACAACCTTCCTATTTTTAATTGTGCATCAATCTATTAAACAAAATCTGGATTTCCATCCGAACTATTGTGCTCAGTGTGTTTTCAAGTCACTAAATATATTTCTACTGTAAAAATAAATAAATAAATAAATAATTGAGGGTCCGATAAACAATTGCATTGAATGTGTATTAAAGGAGGTCATACTTCAATCTTAATTTTCCACTGTTAAGCCCAGTTTGTTCAAGATGGTATATCTCGTTATCATCTTTTAGCTAAAGGTTCACAATGTTGGAAACTGAGATAGAAACTCTGGAACTGGACCAGCTGCGAATTCATTGCGTAATAGGTCCCTGAAACGAAAATTTAAGTTTGAGAATAGGCTAACCATTTGTCACAGATAATCTCCAATTATCTGGTATGTCCCTAAAACTTTTGCTGGGTAACTTTATCGGTACTGCTGGTGGTATCAATGGTGCGGTGTTGTTGGGTGTGATTGGAATCCATTCATTTGCCCAACCATGACATGATACCATTTTCGACAATTATATATCATTACCATAGCTATGTCATATTGATCTGTAATGCTAACTGGAAACCATAATACTAGAAGTTATAGCTATCAATACCAACTGTTGTGGTACGGATCGACCCAGCGAGGAATACTTGTGTATAGGGGAGTGATAACTTAAAATCTTTGAAATTGAAAACGAGAGGGTTTTATTATTCTCTTAGTTTATGTCGAACACTTTGCATTCCCTTTTAAAAAGTTAATAGGCATATGGGTTTACAATTGTAATTGACTGAAAACTAATGGAGGAAAAATGCATACTGACAAGGTGGCGGCGTTTTGGATCCTGCAACCTGATGCTTGGGCTTGGGCCAGCTGGTTATTGGGTTTGGGCTTGGGCCTTTGACCTTAACTATTTTACTATTTTAATTTAGAATTTTAGGCATGGCTTATTGCCAGCAATAAGTCCCTATTCTTTTTTGGTAGGGAGATATGGGCTTTGTCCCGGAATGCACACTCAGTGTGCTTTGTCTGTCCGAGCGAGGCGGTGAGCTATTTACTTAATCAAATGAATGCAACCTCTTAGTGGCAGGATGAAATTGAGTGTCACCGGATTTATTTATGTGCGGCAACATAGTGGGAAAGCTGTGCTTTTTGTAATGATGCTTCTTCGTGATAGAGTTATCTTTCCGGTATGTCACCGCTATTTCAAAGAAAATGGAGTAGTCATTGATGCACTCTTTGCTAATTGGTGCTTGCTAGAATACATAGATTTTATAGATAATTCTGATATTATTTCGAGATGCTCTTTTTATGCTTATTGTAATCTGGGATTTAGGCTCTATGTCCCCCCTATGTATTATGCAATTTCATTATTCAAGGCTTTAGGGCAACCGCACCAGCCCCCTTTCAAAAAAAAAAAAAAAAACATATTGGCCACATGTTGTTCTAGAATTAGTGACCCCCCGCGATTAAGTTCAAATGCTGATGTTCAATTTTTGCCATCATAGTTTCCATACATGAACACAGCTCTGATGAGATAGTTGCTTGATTTGCCCTCCTCAAGTTTTAAGGGTGAACTTTAGCACTGATTACATTCAGTCATAAGTCTCCTAGGTCTTCCCAGACAATCTACCCATCTTCTTAATGACATCAGAAGGCTTCAAAGGATGCTACAAAGACGCAAGGAGATTTTGCAAACGCTGTGGTGGATTTTCTTTTAATGCAAGCTAAAATTAGTGGAAGCTGGAAAGTGGAAACTAGGTGCTACACTCTCTCCATCCTCCTTAAGCATTGTCGACTTCCTACTTGTCCCAGGATACGAATTTGGCGCCAGATTGATCTTTAGTCATGTTACTTTTGGTTTCATTACTTACATAGCATCTCTTGTTCTCAACTTTTTTTCTTCCACATACAAATGAAACACAAACGTCACTTATACCAAATGATAGTATGTGTTTACTTTGTAAGTTTGTCACTGTTGTTTGCGGTTAATGAAAAAAATTATTGACACAATAGAAAAAAACAAAAAAACGTTATTGCACAGGATCCAAAAACAATAACCACTTTGTGTGGTAAGGTTGGTCAAGTGGCCTAGATGGAACCACATGGCTAGTGTTCAAGTCCAACTCTCACCAGTTTGTGTCCAGTAGGTTTGAGGAGCCTTCGAGTTTGTGCAGCTCCAACTAGCGATCAGTCTGAGCTTGCTGGATATCCTTGTAGATTTCGGTTCGAGTACTGATTGAGTGGGTATGTTATTAACTCGCTAATGTAACTGAGATGGCTTGCTAATTGCTACCTCACCCTGATATAAAAAAAAATTTAAAATTAAAAAAAACCGAATCGCTCGAATCGACCGGTTTGGGCGGTTTAAGGTGAGCATTGTGAGGCCGATATCGAGTCTCCAATAAAAGAGCTTCTTCGAGTTGCTCTGTTTTTCTGTCGAAACAAAAATCTGAAAGTGGGCACACAACTAATAAGACCTATTCATTTGGAAATCCCAATTCTGGGTCCAAATCATTTGTTTGTTTTATATATTTTCAACAAACAAAGATTTGTAATGGCTGGCTCAGCCATGCTGCACAGCCTATTATGCTGCACAACCCAACTCTCTCCAAAATGTTACTACAATCAAACTCTAGCCTTCTCCCGCTCTCAGTTCGTTTCGTCCAATTCATTGTTGAGTTTAAAGAATCAAACTTTGTCCTCCGCTCTGCAAATTAAGAGGCCCAGAACTCGCAATTCTGGCTTTGTATTCGCTGCGCAGTCCAACATCTTCAAAGGTTAGCTAGCTGAACTTCACTGCCTTATTTATTGAATTTTCAGTGTTTTAGAATGTGGATGATATGCCCGAGTATTGTTGGTTTTGTGGGTTCGTGGAATTTGCTTATTTCTGAGTTGGGTTTTGTGCACATTAGTAGAAAGCATATATATTTCCTATCAAATTATGTATCTTTTAAGTTTCGATGATTATTATTAGTGAAATGAAATTGTAATAACTGTGCCAAAAGCCATAAGAAACTCTATCGATAGCAATCAAATACAGAAAGGTGAGGTTTTAGTGAAGCTGTGACTAGAGTGAAACCGGTGCAAATGCTGAATTTTCTTACTGAAAAGAATGATGAACCATTAATTTAAAGTGAGGGAACTGACTAGCCATTCGTAATTCACGAGAACCTAATAGTTTGGTAGGTGAGAGACTACTTGATGTGAAGCCATTTATGGAGTGGAATATTCTTATGAAATGCTTTTGCTACTGTGCTGCTCACTCAAGAGTGCAGGTGGTTACAGTTTAGTTTTGAGTTTACATTTGTGTTAAGTGGTGATCCATTAGACGTTAAGTCAGGGAACTGGCTAATCATTCGTAGTTCAAGAGAAACTCATATGTTGGAACTCTTTTACTGAATGGAAAGTGGTTTTCCATTAAATGTCAAGTGACAGAATTGGCTAAAAATCTGTACTTAAAGAGAACTTAATACATTGGAAAAGTTCTAGTGATTGGAATGTGATATGTTTTGTCGTAAAACTTGTGGTTCAGGTGCACATGAGGTTCTATACTTCTAGCTGCATAAGATAAACTTCCCTTTATGGGGTTGTTTTTCTAGTTTCATGAATAGAAGACTATTACTCAATACTAGTTAAATGGGGAGTAGCCCTATAATTCGTTTCCTTTAGCTACAATTTTTACCCAGGCCTATTTTGAGTCAGGAATTCAAGTTATTATATAAGATTTAAATCCTGGTTGAGTTTTCAATATGAGAGGATGATTTTGTTCTCTGACACTAAACCCTGGACCATAACCTGCTAGGCAACATCTACTGACATCATTCCCAACTACACTCCTTTTGAAAAATTGAAGTGCAGGGAATCCAACCCATCAAGTCCTGGAGTCTTTGTTGTAGGCATTTGTTTCAAAGGTAGCCTCAAGCTCAGCCTTTGAGTAAGGCTTAGTAAGTGCAGCATTTGTTCTATGATCCACTTTAGGAGTAGTACATCGAACCAAATCCACCATGTAACCATCCCTTGGCTCAGTGGATATAGTGACAAGAAACCTCCACCACCTGCTTGGTTTCAGATCACCGTATCCTATACTACCTTAGATGCCCAGAATTTTGTTTTCTTTTTATGAAAGAAACAGGTATCACAGTTCTCTTCTTTATCCAATATGAAAAGATGTTGGATAAGACACTGTATATTGGCACGCTGAGCCCCCCATCTAATAATTGGTGCTGTACACTCTTGAAAACATGAATGTTTCAATGTGCCAATCTATATCCACTGTCTTTAATTGTTCAGTGATTGAAACATTACCTCTTTTCCCAGAAGCCCAATATCTTTATCTACTGCTCAAAATGTAACCTGCGAGTCCCTTTCCTGGAGTACACCGTCCCATCTAATGCACAGATGTATCTAACAATAAAGCTTTGTGATCATAAACTGAGCCGTCAAGATGATGTATCAACATGGACTGCCAAAGTTTTTTTCATTAGGGAGCTAAGACTATTCCAATGCTCCTTTTTGCCATGCATAAACAATTTAAACACTTGCACCTGCCATTCCTTAAACCACATCAAAATAGCCCTCTTTCAGGTCCAATTCTTGCCACATCAAAAGATCATAGAAGTAAAGCCAGACATAATATTCATTTGTTGTTCAACAGCTTTGTCCAAGCTTTTCAGGGAAGCCTTTATGGTCTGGGATTCGCCAGAGGGCTGTTATACACTGTTAACTGCAAGACATAGGGGTTTTGATATATGGAGAAGGGAAAAGGGCAAGATGATGTGGAACAGATGGATTCATGCATCACAAGAGCATTGTGGAATTGGAAAATTGGCGCTGATATTATAATTTGGTGGCAAAGAAATAACTGGATTCTGGAGGACCTAAAGATTCGGCAGTGGAGAAACTTTTTTGGAAACAATTGTTTACTGGTCATTTTCCCAGGCTCCTGCTTCAATGGCTTTTAGGGTCTAACTCTGCTTTTCATTCTCTGGAATTGGAAGGCAGTGATTACCTAGTCTTTCAAAGTCAATTGCGTTGTATTGTTTTAGTTCTTGTAAGTTTTCTCTGTTGTGGACTTCTTGTCTGTGTATGTACTTTCCAAAATTTGATCTAATCAAAAATATCTCCCTTTGTTGTTTAGTAGATATAGTTTCATTAGAAATTTTAAACCTGAGCAGTTAGCTCTCAATATATCCTTGGAATTGGAAGGCAGTGATTACCTAGTCTTTCAAAGTCAATTGCGTTGTATTGTTTTAGTTCTTGTAAGTTTTCTCCGGTGTGGGGACTTCACAGCATGTACTTTCCAAAATTGGATCTAATAAAAAATATCTCCCTTTGTTGTTTAGTAAATATAGTCTCATTAGAAATTTTAAACCTGAGCAGTTAGCTCTTAATATATCCTTGAGTCTTGGGCATTCCAATTAAGGGCTAACATTGCTTGTAGCGGGCCATAACATTTGAGCCACCATAGATTCAGGCATCATAACATTGACATTAGAACCAACAGTAGATTTAAGATTTGTTTTGTTTGAAAGACGATTGTGGTGGCTCAGCTCTTATCTTAGTACCCACGAATTGTCTCATTCATGGTTTCACCATTACACCAGAATTAGAGGTGCATGCTCTATTCAGCCCTTTCCAACCTTTCTTCTTGGAATATTCTAACATAGCATCCAATCTCTCAACACGATTCCGAGGGGCATAATTTCTGACTTGGTCTGCCTAACTTCCACTTCAAAGTCATCAATTAAAAGTTCATTGTTACCTATAGTTGGAGAACTGACAGTAGCTTGACACTAATTGATGGTACCATCTGCAAACCTCTATTTAAATAATTAAAAAAACTGAAAATAAAAATAAAAAAAATTCAGGAGCAAACCTTTGTAAAGATTGTGGATCAAACTTCTGTCCCTCATGCTTTTCCTTCTTCAATCACATCACGACCAAAAGCCTTACCCCAAACTCAAGACATTGCTTTAATCTGTGAAACGATAAGTTGACAAATCAGTCGAATCAGAACCAGAATGATGGGTCTGTTGATCATGTTCCCCATGAGAAACTACCCTCATATAGTCTCCAGTTTTGTGAGATTCTCTCAAATCTTTCTTCTCATTCACAGAATTGAGCTCTCCATCCTCTGGCATTAATTTCTTAAGTCTTCCATCTCTGAGACTGCTCCAATTGGCCTTCCCGGGTTTATCCCATTCATACACAAGCACCCCAATTTTCAATGGAGAGACTTAACTGGTTCATCATCTGATTCAGAATAATCAGGTCCATTAGCTCACAACGCTTATCTTTCCCCAAGACTCACTCTGGTTTAATAAAAGTACCATACGCATCATTGAAGCTTCTTTTATGTCTCCTATACAAATTTGTAATCTCACGGATGTGCCCTATCTCCCCACAACCAAAGCAGAAGTGAGAGAGGAGATTTTCATGTCAAAATTCTCCAACTCATGAATTACTTTTGCTACTGTTTCTCCTTTTTTTTGGTCTGAATGTTGCTACTGTTCTTTAGGAAGATTCCCTTTCTACATCACATGAATTCAAGAGGTAAATAGTTACAGTTGAGTTCTGTGTTGTTTATTTTAACTACATATATTATGCAAAATAGCTTTACAAACAGCATGGAATGTTGGGAAAGATGGGATTGAGGCAGGAACAAGTCTTGTCCCTGTAAGTACTCTCTGTACTTGTTCAAATTTTTATTTGCAATTTAATGCACGGTGTTTTTCATGTTTCTAGTTGAAATTAATATTTGTGATATTCTGCTTACATGTTGATTTTGGTTGCTAGGCTTCTGTACCGAGACCAATTGCAAGGATTTCTGTGACAATAGTTGCATTGTCTGTTTCACTATTTGTACTCAAATCTTTCGTTTCCACAGTTTTCTTTGTGCTGGTATGTTCTCAAGTCTTTCTTTCTAGTAATTCATGTTGGCTTTACTGTTTCTATGAAGTAAGCTTGTGATATCAATTTGGTTATTGGACTGTGATTCTACTTTTTCTCTGGTCCTACAAGGACATGAACAATATACTTATTAGAATATCTAACATTTAGAAAATTTGGTAAAAGAGCATTGCTCTTCTATACGTAGTCCAGAGTTTGAAGAAGCACATGTATTACAGCTAATTTTAATGAATATGATTTAACTGTCTTATGATAACAGGCCACAATGGGACTTGCATATTTTATATTCATAGCTTTGAACAAGGATGAAGGGCCAAGGGGCAATGGAGGCACCACCTCGACACCAAAGGAGGACGGGGTGGATGATAGTCTAGAAGAAGCCAGAAGGATCATGGAGAAGTACAAGTAAACATTACCCTATTTACTCAAATTTCACATTGTCGTGGTCAGAGAAGGAGAAGAGTTTACAAGAAATTCCAGCTGATGGAAGGCAAGTTCTGTGCTGTACACTTTAGAATCTCAAATGAGTGTCTCACTACACTTCTCAGCAGTCAATTCTTATGCTTTTCCAAGTACAGCTTACAGAAAAGGTTTACCCAACTTAACTCGTTAGGATGTCTTCTGAAATTTGGGTGTAATATTGTAGCGTGCGTAGAAACCAAATTATATAGATAAAATGAATCATCTGCCTCTTGGAAGTAAAGCGCCCAATTTGCTGACTTGTGCAAGTGATAAGGTTTCCAGAATCCTAATTGAAGGTATTGCATTTCCGACTCATAGAACATTAAGTCTCTATGGTCTTTTACAAGACCACTATCCATGAAAATTTAGGCAGTAATATTTAATAGCAATAGAAAACGACCTTCACCTCCTGGTTCTCTTGGTTAACTTGTTCGTTTTTTGGGTTCACTTGAAATTTAAAAAAAAAAAAAAATTGGGTTACATGGGAGGGCTAGGAACTTCATTGCTTACCTTTAAAAAATTAGGGAGGTTTTACGGTTTCTTTGTCAAAACACGCGCGTAAGCCCTTGTGCCGTAGCTTCCCGTTGCTCTGCGGCTTTTTCCCTTTGTTCGTAATCCATTCACAAATTTCCTTCCTCTTTTTTGCATCCTGGGTTACTCTAGTGCCTTTTTTCTCAGTCCTTACTGTCACAGCCAGAATAGTTACCTTAGGGTTAGCAATAGCTTTACTAGGAAAGTTACCTGGCTCTCTCTGATTCAATGTAGTTGCAATTTGCTCATCTGATGCTCCAAGTTCTTAATGGCCTCGTCTGTTGTGCATATAAGATCGAGTAAATTGAGCCAATCAGCTAAAGATGCAATCAAATCCTTCAAAAGGCTCGGCCGGGCAACCCCATCCCTTTGATTAAAAAGATGCAGCTCGGAGATATAGAACACACACATGCATGTTCACATTCAACCAGAGCTAGACCAAGTTCGATTATTGATTCGGTGAACAAGACTAGTTAGGCACCAACTTAACATAACCAAAGATTAATATCAAATAATTTTAGTCGCGGAAGTAAGAGCATCTTGATATCAATCAAGCTCAACTGTATCAATATCCAGCCACTACTGCTGTGATCAAGAATCACAGCCTGTGTAATGAAAGTGTTGAAGCTAGGATTTTGTGTTTCTTGTTCTCCAAGCTATACCAACGCTGGCACAACTTTTTTTTTTTTTTTTTTGGTTTCATGGACTTAACAAGAAGATTGGACACGTGTCAACATCTTGGAGGGAAAAAAAAAAATCGCTCTTGTGGTACCCTTATCTCTATTCTCTTACCTGGAGGGCTTTGGTCCGAGAAAACCCGATACCGCCTTGGTCGACTTTCCTGATGCGCATGCGCCATGCAGTAGCTGGTTGAGTTATCAAGACTAGGAGCACCTTCCATTTTCAGGTATCATCGGCATTTTGATTGAAGTTCAAAACCCAAAATTTATCAGTCGAGCAATTAAAGGCTCAATCTTTAATATCTTGGGTATTTGTGGAATAATCGATAAAGTGCTACTCTGCTCGATTGTGATATGAGGTGGTGGTTCTTGTTCAGCTTGTTGATTATGAGTAATATGGTAGAATAATAGAATGGTTGATCAAACTTGAGATTAATTGTTTCTCATTGGCCAAACAATGAAGTCCTCCACCATCTACAACCCCTACAACTCCTCACCCATCTTCGCAATTCCCACAAATCAAAACGTGCAAAACCTTGAAAGACTTGCAACAAGTGCATGCCCACTTCATCAAAACCCGCCAAATCCACGACCCTCTTGCCGCGGCCGAAATCCTCCGATTCTACGCCCTCTCAAATCACCGCAACATTGAGTATGCTCGTGCCGTGTTCAACCAAATTCAGACACCCAATTGCTTCTCCTGGAACACCATCGTCAGAGCTCTTGCCGAGAGCTCTGTTTCCGAGCACCCACTTGAGGCTCTGTTCTTGTTTTATCGAATGATTTGCGATGGTTTGGTGGCGCCAAATAAGTTCACATTTCCTTCTGTGTTGAAGGCCTGTTCTAGAATAGGGAATGCTCAGGCTGGCAGAAGTGTTCACGGGATGGTTGTGAAGTTTGGGTTGGATGATGATGAGTTTGTTGTGAGTAGTCTTGTGAGGATGTATGTAATGTGTGGGGTTATGGAGGATGCACATTCATTGTTTTCTAGGAGTGTAGCTGACTGTGGTGATTTGAATGAGAAGAAGCAAGAGGGTAATGTGGTTTTGTGGAATTTGATAGTTGATGGCAATGTGAGACTCGGGGAGTTTGGAGCTGCACGGGAGCTGTTCGACAAAATGCCTCAAAGAAGTGTTGTTTCGTGGAATGCGATGATATCCGCGTATGCGCAAAATGGGTTCTTTAGGGAAGCCGTAGAAATGTTCCGTGATATGCAGATTGGGGATGTATGCCCAAATTATGTGACTTTGGTTAGCGCCTTGCCTGCGATAGCACGACTTGGTGTGCTTGAATTGGGGAAATGGGTGCATTTGTATGCCGGGAAGCATAAGATTGGGATCGATGATGTGCTTGGTTCTGCTTTGGTTGATATGTATTCCAAGTGTGGCGACATTGAGAAGGCGCTTCTAGTTTTTGAGCAACTGCCTAAAAAGAATTGATCACTTGGAATGCCATAATCAGTGGGCTTGCTATGCATGGTAGAGGAAAGGATGCACTAGATTATTTTTCAAAGATGGAAAGAGCTGGTGTGGTGCCTAGTGATGTACATATATTGGTCTCTTGAGTGCTTGTAGCCATGGAGGTATGGTGGAGCAGGGCAGATCATTCTTCAACCACATGATTAATGTAGTTGGCTTAGAACCTAGAATCGAGCATTATGGGTGTATGGTCGATTTATTAGGCCGTGCTGGACTGTTAGAAGAAGCTGAAGAGCTTATACTAAATATGCCAATTCAGCCGGATGATGTTATATGGAAGGCATTGCTTGGTGCTTGCAAGGTTCGAGGGAATATTGAGATGGGAGAACGTGTCGCAAAGACTTTGATGGACTTGGCTCCCCATGATAGTGGATCATATGTTGCTCTATCGAACATGTATGCATCTTTGGGAAATTGGGAGGCAGTTTCAAATGTGAGATTGTTGATGAAGGATATGGACATTAGGAAAGACCCCGGTGGTAGTTGGATTGAGCTTGATGGAGTGCTTCATGAATTTCTGGTTGAAGATCAATCGCATACTAGAGCAGAAGAAATCCATTCAATGCTGGAAGAAATTTCCAACAAGTTAAGGTTAGAAGGATATAAGCCTAACACCACACAAGTATTGCTCAACGTGGCTGAAGAAGAAAAACAAAGTGCTTTACATTATCACAGTGAGAAAATTGCAGTTGCCTTTGGCTTAATCAGTACAGCCCCTCAATCGCCACTTCGAATTGTTAAGAACCTACGCATATGCGAGGATTGTCACTCCTCTATAAAGTTAATCTCAAAAATTTACAAACGAAAGATCATTGTTCGGGATCGTAAGCGCTTCCACCACTTTGAGCATGGGTTGTGCTCTTGCATGGACTACTGGTAATGTAGTGAAAATATGAATGTAATTTCCAGATTATGTGCATTTCTCAAAGCACGTTTTAGAATCAATGGAACTGTATTAAGATTCAAGTCCTAAGCTAACCATGTTGTGTTATTTCTCAAATTGTACATTGTTGTAGTGCATGTACTGTTGTTTAGGATTATGTGCAAATGTATGATTCTCAAGTCTATGATGACATGAAAGTTTTACTTAAAACGAAGCATGCGTACTCATTTTCGTAGAGAATTTCCTGGGGTAACCTTTTAGCATGCCACTTTTTATTCCCAATCCCAATTGCATGCAACCAGTGACCAAATGGGATTTTAGCTAGACAGAAACTTATTTGCTTTAAACAAGAATGATTGAGCAATTCAAATTGGGGAAACAAGAAAGTGACAATTTCAGGTGATGATTATGGATTGAATTTATGAATAGTAAATCAACTGTCTGCATTTTAAAATTTAAATTGGAGCAAGTGTTTGTTCATACGCTCATTGAATCATTAGGTGCAAAGGGAAAGAGGCAATCAGTATGTTTCCACCATGCTGAACAAGTGGTCTAGTGTGACTAGGAAAACTAACAAAATCCCCTTTGGTACTTTAAAATTTTCATTAGTTGTTTTCCACTTAAATTTCTTCAAAACAACTAGGTTTTGGACAGAGGTAATCAAGAGAATTGTCTTCTGCAAGTAATGAGATAAAGAACAAAGCAAAATCCCACTAATCAAACTTTATGGGATCGATGGATGATGAAAGTAATGCAAAGGATAATTATGATTAGTTTGATTTGGCGTGTATTTGAACAGAAATGGCATAACAATGTCGAAAACTATAAACTAGTTTTCACTCTCTTTACATGATAATAGTTTCCGAAATTATTAATGTTCATTCTATGAGTTCGTCAATATTACATTAATGTACCAACAGATTAAGTAGATTAGTTTGATATAGAGCTAGACTAACTTGAGATTAAGCCAAACTTGCACTACTAATGCATGTAGTCAGTCTATCTCTGTATCAAACTCAATCTACTTAATGTAACCATATATTTATGTAACGTAGAAATTTACTCATCTTATACACATTTTCAACTCATTTCTTGACAACTTAAATTCTAGATCCAAAAATATCTAACATCATAATGTTATGGTTTGTTTGTATGATGCCTAAATTTCAAAATTTTCACTTCCTAATTATTTTTTACCTCGACAAGTTAAGGATACATGTTATCTGTCATATTCTCTAAAGAAATAGATATTTAGGACATAATGAGTATCCAACAACAGAAATCAAGCATGTCTTTTGAAAATTAAGAAAGAATGTGATTCTCTTTGTTCATGAACCTCTTCCAAATCATAAGCCAGTATATTCACAATGTGACCCACAGGGTAAATAGGTGGAACTCACAGCATGTGAACAACACCTTTAACACACCCTCGGACCCTCCTTTGTGCCTCACTCTGATCTGCTCCTGCTCTCAGCAGTCTGTAGTCTGTAGTCAGTAGTCTGTAGTCTGTACTACTCCCCTTTTCCTTTGTAATCTGACCCGCAAGCTGTCACCCACGACATGTCGGACCCCATCCGATTCCTCTGTATCGAACCCCACACTCTCTCACCATCTCCACCCTCCAATCAACCCCTAACCCCACTCCGACGTCCACGTGTACGTCCCAAGATCAACGACCACCATATCCCCACTGCACCTCCCCGCACACTCCCCCTCGAAGAGACACAAACACTCGGTGACTTCCTGCATTGGCAAACCCCTACGGGGGGGGCTATAAGCTCGAAATATCACCATCTCCAGAGATGGTCGTGCACCTTTCAATATAAAAAAGCCAGCCCCCAATAATTCTTTATTGCTTTTGTGAAACGTTTCGCTCCGATCAAACGGTGGAGAGCTAACATCGTACGAATTCCCGGATCAGAAACCGTAGAGGAGTTGGACTAGTAACTCCTAGTCAACACAACACTACTCCCTGTCAGCTTTTTCCCCAAAAAAGAGAGCTTCTTTCTTTGAACTGCCCCCCACTACATTACCACCTTTTCCCTTTCTCTCTTTCTCTCTCTGCTTCATTCATGGAGATTTTGAAACCCTTGTTTTGCTTTCTGCTCTACTTCATTCTATGCTTCAATGTCTTACCCACTTGGTTCTTCTTCTTCTTCTTCAGATGTTGAGCTTCTGTTGGGAAACATCAAGGCTTCACTGCAAGGTAACGCTCAGAACTTGTTGTTAACTTCATGGAACACTTCTCTGCCTCTTTGCCAATGGAGAGGCCTGAAATGGGTTTTCTCCAATGGCTCTCCTTTGCTTTGCAATGACATGTCCTCACCCCATTGGACCAATCTTTCTCTCTCCAGAGACCCAAGTCTTCACCTTTTCTCTCTTCAGCTCCCCTCTGCTAATCTCTCTGGTTCAATACCCAGAGAGATAGGGGAGTTTTCTATGCTCAGAAGCTTGTACCTTAGTGTTAATTCACTGAGTGGGACCATCCCACTTGAGCTTGGCTACAGCTCTTCACTTTCTGAAATTGATTTGGGCAACAATTTGTTCACTGGGGCTTTAGCTCCGTCTGTGTGGAACTTGTGTGAGAATCTTGTCTCGCTTAGGCTTCATGGTAATTCGCTATCTGGGCCTGTTCCTGAACCTGCATTGCCCAATTCTACCTGCAAAAATTTGCAGCTACTGGATTTGGGTGACAACAAGTTTTCAGGGAACTTCCCTGAGTTTGTGACCCAGTTTGGTGGGCTGAAGGAGCTTGATCTTGGGAAAAACATGATTTCGGGTCCCGTTCCGGTGAGTTTAGCTCAGCTGGAACTTGACAAGTTGAACCTTTCACACAATAACTTTAGTGGGGTGTTGCCAGCTTTTGGTGGATCAAAGTTTGGTGTGGAGTCTTTTGAGGGGAACAACCCTGGACTTTGTGGGGCGCCCTTGAGAAGTTGTAGTGGAAGCTCTGGGTTGAGCCCTGGAGCAATTGCTGGTATTGTCATTGGTTTGATGGCTGGGACTGTGGTTTTGGCTTCACTGTGTATTGGGTATGTGCAACACAAGAAGAAAAACAGCAGCGCAGAGAGTGACTACGAGTTGGAGGAAGGAGAAGATGAAGAAAATGGGGTCTTGGTGATGCAGGTGGTGATCAGGGAAGGCTTATATTGTTCCAGGGAGGTGAGCATTTGACATTAGACGATGTGTTGAATGCAACAGGACAAGTGTTGGAGAAGACCAGCTATGGACTGTTTATAAGGCAAAGCTTGCTGATGGGGGCACCATTACTTTAAGGTTGTTGAGGGAAGGTAGTTGCAAAGATGGGAGCTCTTGTGTGCCTGTAATAAAGCACTTGGGCCACATTCGCCATGAGAATTTGATTCCATTGAGAGCTTTCTATCAGGGGAAGCGAGGGGAGAAGCTTCTGATATATGACCATCTTCCTCTCAAAAGCCTTCATGATCTTTTACATGGTATGGATATCTTTCACTATTCTTTGTACTTGGTTCTATGCCTGTATAGTATAGTTTGTGGTCTTTCCATATTGAGAATTAGCTTTATGACCAAATACTTCCAATTTTATGTTAGCTTTGTACTTCCAATTATAATTGTTTGGCCCCTTGTGATTGTTGGAAAATTTATAGACATCAACTATATTGTAATTATATATTGACCCAGATAGAAATTAGTTTCAACCGATAGATAAGGGTGACTGGAAAACAACATAGTAAAACCAGAGTGGAAACCTGATTACAGGTTCCTCTCACCAAACTTCCCTTGCCTAGGTAGGATTTTGATGATTTGCGAAAGGATCCAATTTTCCACAATCTACCATAAGATGGACTGTGGAAATTGGAAACTTGATTACAGGTCCCTCCCACCATACTTTCCTCCGGAGTTGTCAGTTTCCGTAGTTCATAAAAGTCAACCTCAATAGTTTTGCAACAACAGGTCAGTTATAGCCCACTCCGTAAGAAACTAATATTTAGAGTTTCATTTTTCTCTGAATTAGCAATCAGCATTGCTTCCACAACCAATGAACTAAAACAATAAGCTTCTTAAAGAAAAGGCAAATAATTCCTGAATTGGTACACTAATTATATGCTGTTTGGTTTCATATGGACACTTGATGCAGATTCATTGAAATATCTTTTTATCTGTTTTGGTTGAATGCAGAATCTAGAGTAGGGAAACCTGTGCTGAACTGGGCTCGGCGACACAAAATTGCCTTGGGTATAGCTAGAGGACTAGCATATCTCCATGCTGGTCTTGAAACACCTGTTACTCATGGGACTGTAAGATCTAAGAATGTGCTTGTGGATGAGTTTTTTGTATCTAGGCTCACTGAGTTCGGGCTCGACAAGGTGATGATCCCCTCTGTAGCTGATGAAATGGTGGCTGTTGCAAAGGCTGATGGTTACAAGGCACCGGAGCTTCAAAAGATGAAGAAGTGCAATTCTCGGACGGATGTTTATGCATTTGGTATTTTGCTATTGGAAATTCTGATAGGCAAGAAGCCTGGTAAAAGCGGGAGGAGTGGCGAATTTGTGGATTTGCCTTCACTGGTCAAAGTGGCAGTTCTGGAGGAGACAACATTGGAGGTTTTCGATGTGGAGGTATTGAAGGGGATAAGGAATCCCATGGAAGAAGGTTTGGTTCAGGCATTAAAACTTGCAATGGGTTGCTGTGCTCCAGTTGCTTCAGTTAGACCCTCCATGGATGAAGTTGTGAAGCAGTTGGAGGAGAACAGACCAAGGAATAGGTCTGCTTTGTACAGCCCAGCAGAAGAAAGGAGTGAGATTGGTACCCCATTTTAAGTTTCCTTTTCTCAAATGTTAAAATTATCTGTCAGTCGAGCATTATAGTTGTCTAGCTTATAATGGATTGGTGATGGAGTTTCATATATGAGTTTCTATTTCCAGGATGAAGATCAATCCATGGTTTCAATGTACTTTATGACGATGCTTCTCTTAGCTTCCTCTTTAAGCAGTGTTGGAATGAATGAAATATCAAAGTATATGTTCATGCATGTTTATTCTGCAATTTCAATGCGTAGATGCATAACCTCTATGTTTCACTACAAAACAATCTCTAAAGGCATCACACGGCAATCTTCTTTGCGTTAACCAAGAATATCTAAATTACTCTTGTTTTCGGTTGATCAATGTTTTAAATACTCAAAAATTAACTGTTGTTTTATTAGCTTAATAATGAGTTTTTATATTTTTCTTTCTTCCCTAACCACATGGCAAAAAGTGACAGCTCCATTAAAGGTTGTAACAAGCAATCTGAAACAAACTAATTGGAAGAAATGTGCATGCCTATGTTCTTTAGGTAAATGCATCACATGCCTTGTGGTTCCTCACATGCTAACAATGTGGCTTTGTCCTCTCAATGCAACACGTACATAATTGCCTAAACTGCAATTATGTAAACTACTGAAAGTAGAGGAGTACAAACAATCCTTTCTTGAGGTTTCACAAGGACAGAGTAACGTGCTAGAAAAAAATGTACACTTTTTTCAAATATTTGATTGGGACAAATAGGGGAAGAGATGTAAACATAATGCTGCAAACTCACCAATAATAGTAGGCGCTCTAACAATTAAGCAAGAAAGAAATGAGTAATAGTTTCTTTCTTGCTTTTTTCTTCTTGTTTCTATTTTTTTTTTTTTTTTTGGTTTTCTATTCTTTTTTCTTTCATGGGGATTGAGAATTAACATTGACGACCAGACCGGCAATTAAGAACACCAGCACCCGCAGTAATGCTGCCAATCATGGAAGATGACTTTGCCCCTAAGCTTGAAGCTCTGGCATAACTGGCTGCAGCACCAGCTCCGGATTGGACAAAAAACGCTCCATTAAGGAGTAGGTCTCCTTCTGATCTCCAGTTCCAGTGCCTCCATCTGCCTGTGGTCTCAACTCTATGTGTCACCTGCCATACACCAATTCAATTGCAATTGTCAATATCTACCCTTATAATAGTTGAAATTAGTTCACAGTCTAACTAAATATCATATATCAAACGATGAAAAATGAAGCATTGTATTTTACCTCTTTGGCAAAACGGTTGGTAGGGGCGAGATATCTGTTGCCCTGGCTGTTAATGGTGGGATCAGCACTTCCACCAATGGCATACATTTCCCAGTGAGTGTAGTCATTGTTCACCACATGGAAATACCCATGTCTACATCTGCAAAATTCAATTATTTGGGTTAGCTCATTTGGTTATATGTAAAATGTAAATATTGCTTGCAAGTTAAAGAATCACTTCACAAATTTTACCTTGGCATTCTTTGGATGAGTCCCTCACCAAAATGATTGTAGGCAATGGTCACTTGCATTTGCTTATCCCTTGTGTAGGAATCACTGTGCCCCAACAACATAACCTGTTCCAGTTAACCAATATCAAACTTTAGTTTCACTTGGCAACTAATTATCTTCAGCACAAGAATTTGGTGTATGGGATTGTGTAGATTCACACCTCATTATGGTGAGTGAAGTAGTTGTTAGAAATGGTAATGGCAGTAGAACCCATGATAGCATCAATGAGGCCATCGGCGCAATTCGAGAGCGAGTTGTGGTCGACCCAAATGTGGCTGGCTCCGAAAATGGATATACCATCCCCATCAGCCATGGTCCTCCACCCATAATGACTCGGTGAGCTCCGGACCATGGCATTGCCGGTAGGCTTGCAGTCATGGATATGTAGGCCATGGATGATCACATTAGTAACGTATTGAATAGTAATGCAACCTCCATAAGCAATGTGGACATTGACTCCACGAGCGTCAATGGTCTTGAAGCTGTTCATTATAAGCTCCTGCTTCAATGTGATCACCATATCACGCTTGAACACAATCCACAAAGGCCTGTCCTGGATGACAGCGTGACGGAGGGTACCCGGCCTGGGGTTCACCGGATCATCATGACCGGGGTCATTTACAACGTAATACCTTCCGTCACGGCCGCCTACGGCGTTGCGCCCGAACCCAATGCCGCAATTGGCTAGCCTCTTGCGGTGGCGCTGCCATTGTGGGTCACATCTCCAGCAGTCATCAATGGGATTCCCTGTTGCGCATGAGAAAAATCCCAAGTTTCTTCTCGCAGTACTGTTACGAATGGTCCTGAAAGTAGTAGGACAAAACCATATTAGTATGTTGTATTTAAATTACAACTTTAAAGTCCGTAAATCAAAATACTCGACGAATTGCCTCAAGCAGTAAAGATAAAACTAACTTAACAAGCAAAGTAAACTAACGTGCAAATTTGTTCATACTCAAAGTATGTAAAGCAATTGTCGTCACCCTAACAATAAAGTTGAAGTGTTCGATAAAATGTCCTAAAGAAGTTAAGATAAAAATGTGCAAACATGTTCTTGTTCGTGAGCTAACTACTTGTGAGAACTGTTAAGCATGTGCAGCAAATGTATCTTGTCTCATGTAGGGTCATGGCCATGTGAATAAATTTACAGGGATGATACGGATGGCTACGGTCCATACGGAATATCTGGATTTTTAAATTTTCATGAAGCAGATCATAAATATGGAGGTGAGAACGAACTTATTGCTGTAGTCTGGTCTTGTGTCAAAGTGTCGGTGGGAGGTTTAACTCTTTGAAAATGGGATTTATTGGGTTCATGTTGGACAACGTAGTTCATGTCAGACCGGGGCAGCTGATATATATACCAGCTATACATTTAAGAAAATTCTGGCATGAGAGACTTCTGGTTCTGGTACCAAAAATGGAACCAGATCTGTGATCTGTGTGATTGGTTTTGGAGCTTATGAGCCTTGACAGGCTAGCAATGGGGAGCAGAATTAACTTCTCTACCCTACTAACCCATGCAGCTTGTGATCATCTAAGTGAATGGAACAGATATTCCGGTGTAAAACTCTCTCTCTGTTTTTCTCTAGACCAGACAAATGATCAAGACTCGATGAGATCCTGTGAATAGTGATCGCTACTACATTGGCGTCCGGGGCTCCGATTTTAGCTTCATACACTCTAAACATGATGGTTTATAATTTCTTTGAACGTACAAAATGTAAAACCGAAACTAAAATTGGAGTGCAGAAATCGCCATAATAACATTAGGTAAAGAGGGCAAAAATGCACAAACATTGGTAATGGGATGGAAAAGCCGATGTAGGATTGGATAAGGAAAGGAAAAAACAGACAAAAGGGAAAATAATGCAAAATTAAAGCGGAGGGCGGATCTGGGGACATTGGCATGTGAGGAAAGAAGAGATTGGTGCAGGCAAGAACATGGTGTTTTGATTCCTCAGAATCCAAAAGCCAGGTTCACCAAAAAAGTTAAAACACTAAACCCAATTGAAAACTATTATAATTATATCATTAAAGACGCATAAACAAAGGGTCTTGTACTCTTGTAGAATATATAGATGACAAAGAGAATTGAATTCTACCAGAAGAGCACAGAAGCTTTTATAATAAATAGGGTTTAAAGAAAAATTGCCAGAATTATACTCCAACCCAGGTCCAATCTCACCAGAAAACGATATGCTTTTGACCATGACCAGGTTAAATTCACAAAGATAAAAAGTGGGTCCTTACCAAATCTAGGCATCTAAGCCAATAAGGATACCTTGCATCAAAAAATAGTTGACCATTTTGACTGTAATTTCGCGGTTAAAAAAAAGCAATTTTGACTGTCATGTGAGTGTGCCCCACGAGACCAGAAAATAATGTTTAAGGGGGGGACTTACGTATCAACCAAGGACGCGATCTCCTCCGGATTATCTACTGCGTGCTCATTCCAGTCATCGTTGGACCTGCAGAGAGAGGATAATGTTCACCAGAGTTAAGCAAGCGGTGTCGTTTTGTGCATACAAAAGCAGTGTACTAACGCGAGATTAGAAATAGTAAAAACCCACTAATGCAACGTGAACGACCTAATTAAAGTAAGCACAAAGGGGCAGAGGCAGGACCGGTAAGCGCGGAGAGAGAGGGAGTTGATTTAGGGGAAAAGTGAGATGAGAATGATGATTAATATGAAACTGAACCTATATAACACTGTAGTTTAATCCGGTAAAGTAATTAAGGGTAATTACTGTTGGAACACAGTCAAAAGCAACAAGGTTAAGTGACACCATGTGAACAGAGAGAAATGAAACAGGGGAACTGTGGCATGTAGGTGTACAGTTTTTCCAGATCCAGATTATAATGACTTTGAATTTGTATGCTTGTGATTTGGACGGTGGGATCGAACAGTAAAATTGAGTTGAAGATCTAAAAACTGAACACGAAAGAGTACGGTGCTGAAACTGACCTTTCTGTCGACATTGACGAGTTGATGGAGCTTTTTGGCTCCTCTAGTCCCACGGACCTGTCGGAACAAAAACACTAACTGAATCAGTATATCAAAGTTCAACAACTCTGCATTGCAATCTCCAATCTACAAAATGTAGCTAAGATCAAAGGTAAATCAGCACCCGCATTGCATTTCAAGGACTCAAAATAAATCAAAGGTATAATTGCGAGGGTAAAACGTATGCATACCTTGACTGTAAAGGCTTGTCATTCTCTATTGAAGCCGCTACGCTTACGAGCAAGGCCAAAAGAAGCAGCAGTGGAGTCATATAGAACCGCATTGTGGCTCTCGAGCTAGCTAATCTCATGCTCTGTATATATCTCACAGCTATATATATATATATATATCTGGCCCTCTCTAGCTAGCTCTGAAAATTGAAGAAGAAGGAGAAGAAGAAAACAAGTGGAGTCAAAGAAAAGTTGTCATGGAGCAGTGTTTATATAGAAAACGAGAGAACTGGGTTCAGTCTGCCTAACTCGTTTCAACCATGGTTGAGTTAACCTTGACCAGAATCAAATCGTTTAACAGCTTTTTACCACCGGTACGTACTTTAACCGCCACCAACTGACTCCAATAGTCCTATATTTAAGACGGCCACGTGCCAGTCTTTGTGTCGGTCAGTCACGTGCCGCACCTTCTCTCTCTCTCTTCTCACACCGCCTCCGCCAACCTCGAATTTACACGTCGGATCATTTATTATTTTACTTTGGAATGTTTACTTACTCGCTGCGAGTGTAAACGGAGGTAGTTAGTCGCTGGGTCTGTCACCGCCACGTAGCCACGTGGGCGACGTTGAAAACTAACTGAAATTCCGGTAAGTGTATGAAGTGTCGCGGTTTAAAAAAAAACAGGGGGGTTAGGCGGATTCCAATCAGTACGGCACTTGCGGTTGATTGAAGTTCTTGCTGCGATCAGCTATGTCACCGGTTCTTCCGGCGAGCTTCCGTACTCAAATCCTATCAATCAATGTTTTCTCCCAGATTATTTTGTATTATTTTAATTCCATTATTTTATTCTCAATTATTTTTCTTTCTACCTCTCTTGTAAATAACATCGACAGAGTGGCATTAGAATTGCCTTTAGGGTATAATGGAATTAGCAGTATTGTTACTTGTTAGGTCTCGACTCTCGATTTGGTTTGTGGCGGGAAAAGTTTGAGAAAGTTATTTAATAACATTTTCTTGTATAAGAGAAGAAAAAAAAAATTCTCATTACAATAATTGATAACGTTCAAAATGTAATTAATACGCTGAAGAAATTGGTTGAACGACAACGATAATGGAAGTCTGATTTTCTTTAGTTTGGTTGACTATTATGATGATGACCGTAGTTTACAATCGAACAATTGGGTACAGCTCTTCATTGTTATCATTAGGAAAGAGGATTTGATCTTGATCAGTCTATCTGGTGCAACAATTGGCGCAGTCTAGTGAACATCATTCTTTTAATTATATTTTTCAAGGGTGGTTCTAGTTGAAACTCCAAATTTGATATTTGGACCTCCAACTTATTAATAATTAATTATTAATATATTTTGTCAAGTCATATGAAAATATAAAATAAGGACAAAGTGAGAAAAATTGAAAAAAAAAAAAAAAAAAAAAAAAAAAAACCCTTCTTACCTCTCCCAAATACATTTAATTAAATTGTATTTTTTTTCTGAAATTTCCTTATATTGCCATATAGTTTTATAATTTACCTAAAACAATGAAGTAAAAATAATAATTTCTATACATAATCTATTATTTAATATAAAAGTAAATTTAAAACAATTTGATTTGAAATTTTCTTAAACCAAATTCATTGAATATTATGATATAGTTATTACTCGATCTTCCAACCCAGAACACTTGAAATCCTTCATTTAGAAAATTCAAAGGGATTCCAACAACATATCAAGATCAATAACCAACCCTCTAATTAATTTTGTTGGAGGAGAGACCTACTCATAAGAGAGCAATATCATGTGATTTGATTTATTCTTCTCGTAGTTGAAGATAGAGATAAAAAGTAGAGTAAAATATTATTGTATCTCATGTTCAAACGTGTTTTGGTAAAAATAAGGATGTTGTTAGATCATAATTTATATACATATTTGTGCCCTAAAACATAGAACTTACTTCTTCTAAAGTTTAATTTAATGTTGACTAATTCAATTCCATTATTCCCCAAATCTTATACTTTAGTTAACCTTTTTGTTTATATATATATATATATATATATATATTATGTTTTTCTGATCATGCTAGTAAATGATGGAGAAACATGAAAATGCACTAAAAGGTCAATCTTAGCACATTTTCCTACTCCAGCTAAGAGAAAGTCAGCTAGACAAGGAAGGAGGGACGACAGCCTGATTAAATGAACTTCAAATGAGTTAAAACTTTTCAGCTCCATTCTAGACATTCTGAGGATCATTTTTATGAAGAGTGAAAGAGTTAGTTTGGAGTGCAAGCCCTTCAAAAGATCGGTCCAATTTTCTGACTAAAAGACAAAAAAAAGGCAAAATCGGAGTAAGGATTCCGGCAGCATTTCTAGCCAAACCATGGTGACATAAGCTCTAAAATTTTACCATGATGATCTACACTTATCGAGGAGCATTTGGTATGAAGAAGTCAAAGGCCAATTCTAAAGTCTCAGTGAAGATTCAATTGAAGGAAGCTTCAGAGATGTATCTTATTCAAAACATGGCAGTTTGGCCTAGAACCTTCTTTAGACAGATTTCTTGTGCATTTTTGGAAAGTCTATGATGCTGAAATTATCAAGGAGAGCTTTAAAAGAATGCTACAAGATCATGGCAAGATTAGTTCATCATATAATTCTTTGGATAATAGGCATCCCTATGCATCTTTTCTCCTTAATTTGGTTTGTCACATGACTTTGGTGACCCAAAAATCACCCCAACACTCTTCTTTTCATGTTTTCTCATTAGCTGCTTTCTCTTCTCCTACACATTTATGAAGAAACCAATTGTGGATGTGTGTTTGTTATTTGTTTTTTGGCGGCTGCACCCGGATATTTGGATGGGTTGCCTACGTACCATTGGAGAGGGATCAAGCCACTCGTAGTTCAAGAGTTCCAATAGGTGAATGAACCCATTGGAGGGTATGGCTTTTTGGAATAGGAATAGTGTTTGGCGAATTTGGTGTAAGTGAACCAAAATTCAATTTGTTTTGGATTTGTTTGGGGTTGTGACGTTTCCTGGTGTTTGGCGGAATTGACTGATGAGGTCAGGGATTCGGATTGGATGAACCAGGGAGTCATGGATTTTATTTGGAAAGGCTGAGACGTTTCCTGGTGTTTGGCAGAATTTGACTGATGAGGTCAGGGATTCGGATTGGATGAACCAGGGAGTCAGGGATTTTGTTTGGACTTGCGGTTGCATCTAGTGGGTCGCTAGATTGCCTACGTACCCATTGTGGGATCAAACCGATCGTAGTTCATAAAAAGCTGTATTTCTGGTGTTCGTACCAACTTTTGGGTTCGACGGATGTATGTATTTTGAACCCATCAAATGTATTTCTTTTGGACATCCAATTTGGTAGAGTGTCCGCTGATCTGATCCGGGGACCCAATGTACTGAGGTTTGCAGAGGGCCACAAAATTTGGAATGGGCTTTAGGCTGCAAATTAATCGGGCTCGAGCTTCCGGAGTAGACGGGCTCAAGTAAACAACGTAATTTGGACACCCACTGCGAAGAGTTTACATTGAGTCATCGCTTGTCATTTTGACGAGTCGGGCTTTCATTTCGGAATTCAAGATCTGAAGTGAACCTCTGTAGATTGNTGAGGCATCCAGCTGATTCTCAAGTGTGGAAGGACTTTGATCTAAAGCATGAGTCATTTGCCATGGATTCTCGCAATGTTAGGCTTGGATTATCAACTGATGGTTTTAATCCATTTGGTAATTTAAGTACCTCTTATAGCATGTGGCCTGTTTTTCTTGTTCCATACAATCTTCCGCCGTGGAAATGCATGAAAGATCCATACTTCATGATGTCATTACTTATTCCTGGACCAAGAGCTCCTGGAAATGACATTGACGTGTTTCTCAACCGTTAATCAAAGAATTGAAGCAATTATGGGAGGTTGGGGTTGATACATATGATGCTGGTTCTGGACACAATTTCCGTTTAAGAGCTGCATTATTGTGGACAATAAACGACTTTCCTGCATATGCAAATTTGTCTGGATGGAGTACCAAAGGAAAAATGGCGTGTCCTACTTGCAATGACCAGACCCTCATCAATGGTTGAACAATTGGCAAAAAACTATATATTATGATCACCGTCGTTTTCTGCCACAAAATCACAGATTCAGAAAAAATTTGGAGTTTAATGGTAAAGTTGAGAAGAGATTAAAACCTGCTTTATTATCAGGGGATGATGTGGTTTGCCAATTGACTCATGTTTCACAACCGTGTTTTGGAAAGGGGAAGAAGAGAAAGCGTTGTGCTGATCATTTGAATTGGACAAAAAGAAGCATTTTCTTTGACTTACCCTATTGGCACACACTCAAGCTACGCCACAACCTTGATGTAATGCACATAGAAAAAAATATTTGTGATAATATTTTGGGTACATTGATGGACACTGAAGGTAAGACGAAGGACTCATATAAGACTCGTCTTGATATGGAAGAGATGGGCATCAAGTCTGATTTACACCCCAAATGTATTGATGGTGTGATTAAGTTTAGACCAGCATATTACACTTTTAATATAGATGAGAGGAAAGGTTTTTGTGAGTTCTGTAGTTGTACGAAACTTCCAGATGGCATGGCTTCAAATATCTCTAATTGTGTGAACAGTGCTGATTCTAAGATTTATGGTTTGAAAAGTCACGATTGCCACATTATATTGCAGCTACTTCTTCCTGTAGCCTTGCGTGGGTACTTGTCTAAAGATGTTCGTGAGGTCATTATTAAATTATGTTTATTCTTTAAGGAGTTGACTTCCAAGACTTTGAGATTGGATGTTTTGGAAAGGCTGGATAAGGATATTGTCGTACTCCTATGCAAGTTAGAGTTGAACTTCCCACCCTCATTTTTCAACATTATGACTCATTTGCCAATTCACTTGGCTTATGAGGCCATACTTGCTGGACCAGTACAATATCGATGGATGTTTCCATTTGAGAGGTAATATTTAAAACTATTAATTTCTTATGTGGTTGTGTGGATGCATTTATTTCTTTTTGGCATGTCCTGATGCTTCTATATTTGTGGTTTGTGCTTATGCATATATTTGTGTTTGTGGTGGTGCATTTAAATTTTTTTTTCTTTGGTATACTGATGCTTCTATATTTGGGGTTGTGCTGATGTGGTTGTGCTGATGCATATATTTTTCTTTATTGTGCTGATGCACTTGTTTCTTTTGTTGTACTGGTGCTAAAAAAACTATCAATTTATTGAGAATGTTGGTTCATTGCTTCACTAGATCTGCATCATTTTCAATTTGTTTTGGATAAGAAAATTTGTCTTATTTTACCTCATTAATCTCTATTTGTAACATAATTGGATTACTTTATGTATACATAGTTTGGTATTAACTGTATATTTATATTTCTTTGCAGAAAAATGCATAACTTAAAGGATTATTGCAGAAACAAAGCCCACCCTGAAGGATCAATTGCGGAAGGTTAATTTGATTGTGAATGCCTGACATTTTGCTCCATGTACTTTCGTGATGTTGAGACAAAGTTTAACCAAGTAGACAGGAACCATGATGTAAGTGAGAGAAGGATGGGTTTATCTATTTTCACACAGAATGTTAAGTTGTTAAAGGGAGCAGTTGATGATGTTCTCAGCCTAACTGACTTTGCAAGGATTCGATGGTATGTGGTGAATAATTGTGATGAAGTACTGCCATATATAAGGTACATGAGCTGCTGTAATGTATCTGTGTATTCTTAATAGGCAATAATTTGACCATGTTCTGAATATTTTGTTCTGCCTGCAGGGAACATAAAGCAGAACTTGAGAGGCAAAATATTCCAAACATAGAAAAAGAACAACAACAGAAGTTTCATAAATGGTTTTTGCGACGTGTGAGTGATGAATATTTTAGCATATATAATTCCAAACTATACTTGTGTATTTTTCATTGCTCACTCTAATTTTGGTAAGTTGTGTATATAGGTTCAACAGATGCAAGTTGAGGGTTCAACAGAAGATGTTGAATCCTTACTATACTTGGCCAGTGGACCTCAACGTGAAGTGGCACGATATAGTGGGTGTATCGTCAATGGCATAAGGTTTCATACTCAGAAACGCGATGCAAATAAAAAAACTCAAAACTATGGAGTGGTAGTCAAAGGAGAGCATCGTGGTAAAAGTATAGACTTTTATGGTGTTTTGAAAGATATAATTGTGTTATCATACCTTGGAAATAATCAGGTGGTCGTTTTCAAATGTGATTGGCTGGATCTCAATGCAAGAAGGGGAATTCAAGTTGATGAGAACCAGTTTACGAGTGTTAATTTTACCAAAAAATGGTATATGAATGATCCATTTGCATTGGCATGTCAAACACAGCAGGTATACTATTTGAAAGATACAAAGCATGGTAGTAATTGGCGTGTTGTAGAAAGGTCGCAGCCTAGAGGGATGTATGATTTTACAGAAAAAGAAACTGAAGTGGGCGATTCATTAGAGGAGGTAGAAGATCCATATCAGCAAGAGTCACATGGGTATGTCGATTCAGTTGAAGTTGATGTTGGAGAGACGTCATTACATAGAGATGACATGGATATGATCGTTGTTGATTTGAATACTAAAGATAGTGATGCAGAAGATGGCGACTTTAATGATGAAGATAATGAGTTGATGTCTGATGATGATATCGAGGACGACTCTACATGATAGAATCCATGCATATTCTATTCCACAATTTTATATTGTCATGATTTTATCATATGTATGTCAATGTCATACAAAGCTTGGGTTTTCAATTCTAACTTCCAAGTTCATTTTGATACTAGTTCATTAGTTTGTTTAATGCATAGGATAAATATATTTATTTTGTTGTATAAGGTAAGCATTAAAACAATTACTTCAAAAGATTTAGAGTCATGCTAATAGCTTTTTTTTTCATGACAGGTTGTGTGCATATATATATATATATATATATATATATCATTATGGCTAATGGTAGACAAGGTCCAAGGTTTCTACATCAATTGCGGACAAAAGCACTGCCACAGCACCAAATGCGATCATCTACTCAAAAGATTTCAAAGCTTGCAAAGTCTTTAAGTAAGCCTACAACACCAGCACAAGCACCGGCAGCCCCATTGCACTCATCAATAGATCAGATTATCACTTCCATTCCTACTCATGTTCCAAAACATCATTGTCCACCTCAAGTTCAATCATCACCACTTATGCAAATGCTAAGATCAGCTACTGTTAAGCAAGGGTCAACTTCTATTAACCAAGGATCAACTTCTATTCAACAAGAATCAACTTCAACTGCAAATGCCACAGAGCCTACTCAAGTTGCTTGTTCCCCCACGGTAGAAGAGGTCACTAATACTAATAGTAAGTAATGAAACAAATTGTACATAATATGATTAGTAAGTAAAACAAAAATAATTTGTCAACTGAGCTTTGATAATTTAATGGTATAAATGTATTTTAAATTATTACTTTATATGATCAGTTTGATAATTCATGTAGGTGGTGCAGTTCGCAAGAAAGTACGTGGTGAGACTCGATGTCTTGAGCTATCCAAGAGGAAGCGTGATGGTGTTCAACTTGATATTGATATTCCAAAGCATACTATGAGAGCTGTAGGAACAAATTGTCAATTCTACATTACTGGTATGGGGTGCTTTGTTCGAAAAATGTTCCATTGCAAATTAAGAAGTGGTCTGAGCTCTCAAGAGAAGATGTTGCTTTGCTAATTCGTCATGCCCGTGTAAGTACACCATTCCATTTTCTTCAAATATACTAGACCTAAATTATGTACAACAAATTAGTCTATTACATGAAATCTGCCTTGTTTGCTAATATGTCATCATCATATGATATTAGGAAAAATTCAAGTTGAGCAATGAGTCTCATGTGGATGAGGCAATTGAGAAACATATGATGAGATATTTTACCACTTGGCGCTATAATTTGCGTAAGAAATTTCTGAAATATGACTCAATAGAGGAAGCTGTAGAAAATCGACCTGAAGATGTGGAAGAGGAAGATTGGAACTATTTGATTGCAAATCTGTGGCAAGATGGAAAGTGGCTGGTTAGAATTCTTTCAATGTTTATTTTTTCAAGCCAATGAGTAATTTTTTTTTCATCTATAGTTGTACTTGCTATAGATTGTGAAGTTTGTGATTTGATTTTTATACAGGAAACAAGTGAAAAAAACAAGAAAAACAGAGATAAGTTGGAGATAACACATTGTGCAGGGACAAAGGCATTTAGTCGCCTTAGAACTGAAAATGTAAGCTTCAATTTCAGTTTTTGTTGTTGTTAAGGCATGTTCAACTATGAGAGGTGTATATGACAAATATTTTGGGTTGTGATTAAACTTAAATAGCGAAATCCTGAGAATGGAGAGGAAGTTGGTCGTATTGACCTTTTCAAGCTCACACGATATAGCGAAAAGAAATCTGCATAGGTTGGTGATACTGCAAAGAATGCTTTTGTGAGTTGCTATATTTTTTTATTTCAATTATTGCATTATTGTAAAAATAACAGTACTTAAAAAATGGTTTATATATATACATGTCCACTCTTTTGTAGTAAGAGATGAAGAATCTACAAAACGACCCACAAATGAATGAAGAAACTGGTGAAATAATGACTGAAGATGAGATCTATGATAAAGTTTTTTCAAAAATTGTTGGTCCACCTCGATCAGGCTATATACGCGGCTTAGGAGCTGGGCCAAAGCCTAAAAGATCTAAACTTGTAGCAAATGATGCTCAACTGAGGGAGGCAAATCAAAGGGCAGATCAAGCAGAAAGACGAGCAATGCAGCTTGCAGAGGAGTTGATGGCTGTGAAGTCTACTGCAGCTCAGCAAAATGAGGAGTTAAAGACAGTCAAAGCTGGTGCAGCTCAGCAAAATGAAGAGTTAGAGGCAGTAAAGGCTAGAGCCACTCAACAAAATGAAGAGTTAGAGGCACTAAAGGCAAGACAAAATCAGACCGACACACTTTTACTTAAATTGATGGCACAATTATCCCAAAACTAGAGGTATGCATACATGAGTCATTGAGCTGTTGCATTTATATTATATTATGGAAACATAATATAGTGTATGTAGTGAATACTAGGCCTTTTTAGATGCAACTCTTACTACATTAGGATGAAGGTTATAACTTGTTATATATGTTTTGTTATATTGCAGATTTGGTCTAAACTTCAAAAAGTATGTACATCTTGCAAACTCTCATTCAAGGCTCATTGAACTTCTAGAAAGACTTGAATGTATTTTTGTCTATTTTGAAATTGTTATCAAAGATGGATATTAACATCTCTATATTTTGGATTTGCGAATGTAGTATTTCAAGATAGAGATATTGATAACTGGTTTTAGAGTACATTTCACTTTCTGGTGTTGGACTATATATTGAATGCTACTTTTAGTAGGTTATTGCATGAGAAAATGTACATTGCCTCCATTTTGAAAATGTAGTGACACACTTAATGTCAAGTTTGTTGGTTATTAACATCAAACTTAACAACCTAGAATGATTGCCAATTTAGTTACCAAATTATCAGTGACCTAGTAATATGGTCACTAAAATTATTCAATTTAGTGACCATTGGTATTACAATTTAGTGATGAACATGTAGGTCACTAATGTCATTATCATTTGTGACCATATGATCATGGTCACTAAAGACATTTTAAATTAGTGACCAAATATTGTGGTCATTGAAGACATTTCGAATTAGTGACCAACTTACAATTGTTGGTCACTAAATAGAATCAGTGAGGGACCTATAGTGACCACCTAGTGACCACCCGAATTTGGTCACTAACCATATTTAGTGACCAAATTTGATAGATTTAATGACCAATGCAGTGGTCACTAATACCTAGATTTGTTGTAGTGTATGTCTATTTCTATGTATCACTGTGGGTACCACCGCTATTTTTTTGTTTGCATATGCCCTTAAATGACAGTGGAAAGATAAGTAACGGCCTATTATGGCTTGTGATGAATGTAACAATCATTGATCGATTGATTAAAAAAAAGAGTAAAGATTATGGATCTTTTATCACATCCTGAGTGAGTGGGTTATATTAATGTTTCAGCCTAAAGAAAAAAATTTGTGTTATTTGTAGTGTCGAAAATAGGAGCTTACATACGTGGTCGACTACTAATAAGAACTATGTATCCTGTTTTTTTTTTTTTTTTTTCCTCAACTGAATCAATTATGCCACCAGGTGTGAGGTTTAGACTGAGCTAAGAGAGGTGACAGATCTTTCACTGATGTTAAGCTTTAGACAGACCACGGTATACATAGGATATTACTTGAATGATCGATATAAATTTGTACAAGTGTCTCTGTGAAAGACGGAGAATATTTCAGCCTGTTACGTGTGCGGTAGTGGTTCCTGGTTCGATAGATATGTCTTAGTGTGATAAGAAAAGATAAATGGTCAGTGCATCCGGCCTGACTTTGTCCATGTAAGTCGGGTTTGGTATAATAAATGTTGTCATGTCCTTCTCAGTAAAATATTTAACCGATCATAAAACTTGTGAGTTATTGTTTACAAAATGGTCCATGATTATCGAAGTCGCGATATCCGGCAGTAACAAAAACCTAAGAACTAACTACTTATGTACAAAAGTACTATATTAAAGCACTACAAATCTTATTAATAGAATTTTCATCTTCTCAATAAAAAAAAAACACTACAAATCAAAACACTTCCTGAAAAGCATACTTGAGACGGAGTCAATATCGTATTTATAAACAAATAAGGTGGACTAACTGTTTTGCTAATTAAGCAGGTATTCTTCTACGTACTAGAGGTAATTGGTCTACGTTCTAAAAGGTTCCCGATGAGTAGTTACTCCTCGATCAGTTAAATCCAACTAATTAGCTGAATAGCTAAAAGTGAGATCAGATAGATGCATGGGAGAAATTATTATGTACTCATTCATCACATTATCAGTAGTCCGGATTAATATGATTAATTCATCTGCTGATTTGCCCAGTTCTTTCTTTTGTTTTCTTTACCCCACACACTCTGGAGATGATTGTATGCACTGACAGTGGAATATTTTAATCTCTAAAAAAATAACAGTCACTCATCTAATCCACTCCTTTATATATTTTAATATCAAAAAAATTACATCTATTCATATTGCAAATACTCATGTACGTGCATGAAATTAGTGGCCTCTATTCTTCCTAACTTCTAGGTTTTTTGGGACTCGTCTCAGTGTTTCACCTTTGGCCCGGTGACTCCACCGAAGTCCTCGGGTCTCATTAGGAATTATCCCATCAGATCTTGGCGCCTGTCGTGTCTCTCACACTAACTACAACAAGAGAATAATCATCATTAACTAACAAATCTCCTCGTAATCTTTCCACCTTAAAGTCCACTTCAATGATAAAACAACCAGCTTGTTCATTTTTCCTGAATAAATTAATATGGTCCGGTTACTTCTTTTCTTGCCACAGGACTCGAATCTATTGGCTATTGACTCTAGCTAGTGTTCCACCATATCCATGATTAAAGTATTGATTTGTAACGATTCCTAATTTGCTGAATACATGCATATATCATGATAGTTAGTCTAGTCCATTTTTAGGGTTCATGCTTGATTGCTGATATGATCGACATCAGGTTGGTGATTGAAAGAGATTCGTCTAGTTAATTAACAAGCATCAAATTAAAATCAAGAGTATGTACCTAATTTAATTAATTCAACCGCCTTCGTTGTAGTCTATCCTTTTACTTGTATAAACAATATATATATATATATATATATATATGAGCTAAGCATGTATGTAACCCATGTTTTCGGGAACATTTCAGCCTAACATACACACACATATAATTTATCTGCGTCTTCTTTTTCATCCTTCTCCCTTCATGTAGACATATAGTGCATGCATGTACAATTGAACATACGTATATATAAGATATATATTTTATATATTTTAAACATGTAATTTACGTTCACATAATTTGAGAATAATCTTTAGTTCTAGCTAGCTAGTAGTTGCTAACCATTAAAATGCACACCTAAATATATTACACACACACACGGATATGTATCTATTAGTTTTGATAAAGTCAATGACAGTGTATGTGCCATTCTTAAAACAAAAACAAAAAATGATAGTATACGTGCATGATTCCTATTCGTGCATATATAGATGCATTTGCTTCTTATTGTTGAGGGTCGATAATATGATATAAAACTATACTGATAAAAAAAATGTGATACGACACTATATGAGTGGTGGCACGCATTATGAACTCAATCAGTATCGAATTACTACTTAATTTTCGTATCAATAATTTGTGTATCCCCTACATGATCATGCTGAAGATACAAGTCAAACACATTCTTCTCGTCACGTTGTAGGGTTGGAGGTTAGGGCATGTGAGAAGGAATCTGCCTATGTCATTGGTTCTGAAAACCCTAACTGTTTTTCCACATGGGGCAACCCCATTAATTAATAAATACATACGTTTAGTTCATATAATTTTAGGCTTTTAGCCATGAAGATAGAGAACCTAGGATATTAGCCATGCATTTACTTTATGGATAATAATCCCCTATGGTCTTTTTATAATTAAAGTAGATAAAAGTATGGGATTATTCTTAATGATATTATGTGCCAAAAGCTACTTGTTCCAGAGTCAGTTAGCTGGAGGAAGCAATATTCAGATCTTCCGGTCCTATTGCTGAGAGAGGGGGAGGGGGGAGGAGAGAGAGAGAGAGCCAAAAGCATCCAAGCCATTGTACGGCTAATATGAATGTAATTAACGTGAAATTAAGCTAATTAGTTGTTTACTTTTTAGACGTGAAGGCCATTGCGTACTTTGCTCCATAATTTATGGGTCAGGAGTCGGCAGCATAAATTTTGCTACATGATTTTAGACTATTATACATTTATATATATTTGTCATAGAGTTCCGTTACTCATTAGAAGTACAAAGACTATATTTGTCAAAGAGTTCCGTTACTCCTTAGAAGTACAAAGACAACACGTTAATTAAACAGCAATATGCTATTCTAGCCTTCTAGGTCAATATTCTATATTTTCTGATTGAGAGAATATGGATATGGGTATAAGATTATCAAGAATACTTACCGTCAAATGCTAGTTCTCTTTTGCTCTGAGAATTCAGAATTGCTATTCGATAAATGTCTAGCGATTCATTTTCCTTTTTTTATCTCGTTGATTTATGGCTTAAAATTTAGAGTTTAGTTCAAAGGTTTAGACTCATGATCGAAAGGCTAATCCTAAAGAAGTCATGATCTAAACACTAGCTGCACCATAAAATGCTCAATCCTAGTTCTAAACAGTAGTAACGATCAAGTAATAATTCATCAAATATAGTATATACAAATATGCATTGCTATGTGATGCATTCGATATATCATATATAAAATAATTATTCTTCTTCACTCTATATATATATATATATATATATATATATATATTCTAAGATAAGGAGTCGTGTGACTCGTGAATTAAAGCATTATTAAAGAAAAACACTCACTTAGGTTGTATGTTATTTCTTTGTAGATGTGAGACTTTCGTTTTTCAAATCATTAATTTGCATTAAGCTACACAACTTCATCAATCTCCACTTTGGTGAGAAGCAACCCATATCAACAATCATCTTGAATCATATTACGGTCTCTTAGATTCTACACTTTCACTCAAGATTTATTTATTATTATTTTTTTTTCGAGTCTTGCTTGCTCCACCTAATTCTCGAGTCATTACAACTATTGAGTTCATTCAAAATTGCATCTTTCAGTTTGTCAACTTGACTATACACCTGATTCCACATGCCTTCTTTAGGCTCTGATACCAATTGTCAAACAACAAACTCCGGATTAGTGATATTACAAAACTAAAATCGTTTAATCTTAATAGCTTTAAGAAATAACAATTGGTGTGAAATTTTATTCTAAAAGATATTGGCAAGTGACCACAATTTTTTTATTTATTTCTCTTTTCAGATATAACTCTTTTTCTCAAACACTTAATTTGCATCAAGGGCCACAGCCCCACCACTCTGCACAAAGAAGTTTGTTAAAACATTCTAGCTATACATACTATTACAAATTTCTGACTCTAACGCTTGATTTTATGCAATATTGAGCTTTATGCTTTCTTTGATCTTTGGTTGGGAATTACTTGTATTGCTTTACCACATTTATGCATGCTGCTCGATTAATTAGGGTTTTTTTTTTTTGGGAAGAAATTAATTATTGGACATGCATGTTACTTAGTGGTAGGTAGATTTGTAAAGTAAAATACCATTGGCTGCATTCATATATTTAATCTTCTACATAATGATTCATACATTTTGGATGATTGGAGTGCTGCATTAATGCCATGAACTCTGCAATCTGTAATACTATTATTTTCCCTTCATACATATTCTTTTTTATCTCAGGGAAAACTCATTTCCTTTCTTGTCTTACTTTATCGTCCTCTCCTGCATTATTGCGCCTCTACACCTGGAAATGGAAATAATTAATTAATTCTCAGAAGCAAGCCAAAACTGCCACCAATCCAAACCCCATCTCTGTCTCCCTCCCTCCCTCTCTCTCCCCATAATTCACATCGCTAGCTAGCCTAGCTATCTAAATCTAAATTTAAGTTTAGGTACTCGACCACCCTCAGCCTCAAGACCTCAGCTCTCATTGTTCTCAAGCATAAACAATGACTGGAATATCAGATCAACTACTGAATGCTTCCACATGGTATATGGAAAAGGCCATATACAATGACAACTATTATTTCCTGATTGGGGCTTTGGAGGCCAAGAAATTAAAGAGGGTAGAGTACCAGATGTGTGTACTATGTGTCTAGCTATGTCCTTTAAATTTGACCCTCCGGCCAGTTGGAGAAATTATATATCCAAGGACATTATTGATGGATCACGACGTACCCACATGGACATAGTTGTGTTATCCATTTATGAGAGTGATAGATCGTAGCTATCTGTGTGGTATATCTAGCTTTATTTGCACCCAACATATAACACATCCCACGTTACTTCTTTCTTTGCCAAGTAGGTCTTGTGGTACTTGTTAAATTTCCACCCTGGAAAAAGTTTAGTTCTGTAGTATTCGATCTCCTTTATATACGGTGTCTATGAAGATTTAAGTGTAGCTGAAATGGCTTTTTAATTAATTAGGATTTCTCTCGTTTGATTGTAACGCTTCTGATAGTAAAATCTATCGATTGAGCAACTTTCCAGTTTCGGAAAACTAGTAGCTGTGGAAAGGTTTAGGTTCCCGAAAGCTACAGAGCGCTAAATGAATTCACTCGTTGCTGGAGGCTGCAGTACATTAGCTATTGATCATGGCTTTTCGATCCCGAGTTGAAATTGAACGATGCTATGGAAGTGGTGATATCGGAGAGGTGAAGGCATGATCTAGAGATGTTTTATTTTTTAACCGCATTGAAAATTGGTCAGTATATATGAAGGGAAATTCTACAATAAATTAACAGCGTACATACAATTACCATTTTTTAAGTCTTAATTACTCAAATGAGAACCTATTTTACTCTAAAAATAACTTTATTTACTTTAACGATGACTTTTTTTCTAGTTACCACATGAGTTATCAAAGTGATAAATATTACATGAAATATGACACGTATGAAAAGTAACATACCATAGCTTTACTAATGTATGAGAATCAAGTTTTGATGTTTGAACATCCAAAACCACAAGTATGAAAATTACAACAGACATAAAGATTAGAACATTACAATAACCTTAAACCTTCCTAACTCCCATAGCCTATGAAGCACTAACTCTCACCATTATTCTCATCATAATTCTACCATTATTTTCACCATAACTCCCAACATAATTCTAAATTAATGTTATCTCCAACATCCTCCCTTAATTTAGAATTACTCTAACTTCAAGTTCTTCATCATGATTCTTGCTCCATTGCCTCTTCTTCTTTAACTTGCTTATTTTCCTCTTTGATATCTCTCACTATGGTCTCTCCGTCCATTGCCCATCTGCTTCTTCATTCAATGCAATCACCTTAATTCGCTTGGCTGAATTTTTTAGTACGTGACACTTCTTTAGTTACTTTGGGTCTTGAGAGCTTTTCCTCCCTCATTACTTAGAGAACTTTCTTTTATCCTTTCTGTGTGAGTTCATTTCATTCCTCACCAATACTTTAAGGCCTTCATGCCTCTTGAAGCTTACATGAACTCTAACTTGTCTTCGCCTTCATCGACTTTGGCGACTAGCTGGGAGTACTTTTCTTTAGGACTTTCACCCAATCTTCATTGCGCCATTGTGCATTTAGGGAGTCTTGTCAACTTCTTTGCACAATTGTGCCACTATGCCTTTAGGAAGCCTTTTCAACTTGACACCATTGTGCCATCTTCATCTAGAGAAAAGATATACCATTTTGTTGAAAGACTTTTGTCTTTCAATTAGAAATCAGAGGAATAAGCTAATTAATTGCCAAAGTTCCAATGACGAAGAATAAAATGTTCTTGCTGAAGCTACAAACTGAATTGGCAAGGTGTCTAAAGGGCTCTGCCAAAGACTCTTCTTGGCTTTGGCACTTGAGATTTGGGCACGTGAATTTTGAAGATTTGTCTATGCTGCGGAAGAAAAAAATGGTGAAAGGCTTGCCAACAATTCATTCCCCAAATCACTTATGTGAAGGGTGTCTTCTTGGAAAACATTCAAGAAAAAGTTTTCCTGAGGAGGCAACTACAAGAGCAAAAGAGCCACTGGAGCTTGTTCATGCTGATGTCTGCGGCCCAATCAAACCAAGTTTTTGGTAAGAATAATTATTTTCTGCTATTTATTGATGATTTTAGCAGAAAAACTTGGGTGTATTTTTTAAAGGAGAAATCAGAGGTGTTTGGTGCATTCAAAAAATTCAAGGCTGTTGTTGAAAATATGAGTGGCTGCAAGATTAAGGCGTTGAGATCTGATCGAGGAAGGGAATTCACTTCAAATGAATTCTAAAAATTTTGTGATGACAATGGAATTCGCAGCTTGCTAACGGTGCCATACTCTCCTCAACAAAATGGCGTAGTGGAGAGAAAAAATAGATCAATTCTCAATATGGCTCGAAGTATGATGAGAAGCAAGAGGTGGCAGAGGAGGAAGAATTGGAAGAGGTGGCTACAAGTCCAGCTACAATGAAGGAAGAGATCAAAATCCAAACTCTTCAAGAGGAAATGGAAGATGGAGCAATTCACACCAACAAGGAAATTTCAGGTTTGGTAAGTCTCAAATTCAATGTTATAGATGTGGAAATGTTAGGCACAAATCTATTGAATATGGAAATACTTCTTTCTTCTCCATATTTTTGACACCCTTATTTTTTTCTTTCTTTGCTTATCTCTCTCTCCCTTTTTTTTTTTTTTTTTTGGTTCTATTCATCCCTTTCTTCTTCTTTTTCTTCTTCATTCTGACTCCCTTATTTTCTTCTTTGCAATCTTCTCTTCTTCAATATTTCTTTCTTTCTTCAATTTTTTTGCACATCAGCAATACTTCATACACCGTAGATTTCTTCCACCACCTTACAACAATAACCGCAACAACCAATGCCAACACACCATAAGATCGAGCCTTCAGCTCTGATACCACTTTGTTGGATAACAGCGGAAACGTAAATATAAAAACTAAACTTGGGGTAGGGAGATATGATGCATGAATGACACACAATATGGGAGATGTACAGTCCAAAGACATGTACAGAGCTCTAGAGAAAGCTGTACAGGAGACTCTCAAAATACTCTTATGATACTTCTACAAAATACTCATCTAGACCTTACTCAACTAGACTAGCCTACTTATATAGGCCTACACTAGACAATGCCATAAATATTACAATTACAACGGACATAAGTATTAGACCGCTACAATAACCTTAAACCTTCCTAACTCCCATAACTTATGAAGCACTAACTCTCACGATTATTCTCATCATAATTATGCCATTATTTCACCATAACTCTCAACATAATTCTAAATTAATGTTATTTCCAACAATGCAGTACTTGAAAATCTATCTGCAAAGCTCAGTTCCAAGAGTTAACACCATGAAGGTTCCATGAGGCTTGTTGTGTGCCCTGACTTGAGCATACACATATACAAAGAACATCCAAGCAAGGGTGGATCCAGGATATGAACTTAGGGTAGGCTAACATATATGTATCATCTTTCATTTGTCATATTCTTTCCTTAGAGGTTTAGAACATAGCATAGTCGCTGTAAAGTAATAATAAAAAGAAAAGAAAAGAAAAAGTTGATGAAGGTAAATTAGTTTCAAAAAATTAATACTAGCAGCCAACAAAGTAAAAAAGCTTAACGCCCTAACGTGAGTTCCAGTTCGTGAGTTCCAGTTCGAGATTCCAAGTACAATACTACCTTCAAATCAATTATTTTCTATAGCAAAAATGTCATTTGTACAAATGAGACAAAAGTTACACATAATGCCTCATTAATTTTTTAGGTCTTAACTGAAAGAGCCATTACTAAGTAATTCCACATCTTCAACTATTTACAACACCATATGACTTCAAGTACTAACTCCAGAACATTACAAAGAGAAAAAGTGTGAACTCAAAACCCAGTGCCTTCTTATGACGTTTTATTAAAACTATGTTAGCTCAAATGAACATTACATCTCCCTTTCGTGTGAAAGAGAGGGCTCTAACTACCCAGGAAATATATGTCATTTAGGCCAAAGAGCCTGAGACAGTGAGATGGCATGACCCGGGTGAAACTTCACAAATAAACATATTTATAGGGAGATAAAATAAGGTATTGATAAGGAATACAAGGAAACTCTCAAACGAACAATTTCAACAAAAAATTTCACCTTCTCTAATCAATTCTACATGTCCAATTTCTTATATGTCATTGTTTTATTTACGTTATCCTTTGGGGCGCTATGAATTCCTCTAAAATAGGGTATGGATGACAGATTCTGTCAGAGGAATTGAAGGACATGCACTTCCAAGCTAGACCACAACATTATGAATAATTGCCCTAAGCACAAAAGATACTAAGTTTTCTTCTTTTGGATAGTAACTGAATAATACCCATACTTCTACAGTTTTACTTTTACTTTAAAAAGGACAACTAAAATTGTGCTCAATTAGCTTGAGTGACAAACTGCCAATCTCATTCCTCATTGGAATAGTTTCAATTTTTGGGAGGAATCTAATTAAACTACATCAACTGTTAATCACTACTAGCAAAACAACAATCACCCACAGATTTTAATCTGTGTGTAATAAGACTTTCTCACACGGATTTCAGTGCGTGATAGCTTTTACCCACCGTACACGCACAGATTGTGTTACCGTGTGGTTTGAAGGGGAGGTAATACTCATCTCACACGAATTATGTTGTCCGTGTGAATATTATACGTGGGCCCCACAGTCTTTCTATAAATATAAAATACCATAACGAAATGCAATCCGTGTGAGTAACTTCCTATCTCACACGGATTTCTGTGTCAAATATGTACGCATCTCACACGGATTGTTTTGTCAATGTGAATATTAGACGTGGGCCCCACTGTCTTTCCATGAATATAAATTACCGTAATGAAATGCAATCCTTGTGAATTACTTCATATCTCACACGGATTTCTGTGTCAAATATGTACCTATCTCACACGGATTTCTGTGTCAAATATGTACTCATCTCACACGGATTATTTTGTCTGTGTGAATATTAGACGTGGGCCCCACTGTCTTTCCATGAATATAAATTACCGTAATGAAATGCAATCCTTGTGAATTATTTCCTATCTCACACGGATTTCTGTGTCAAATCCTTTTACCCTAATTCTCACTGATTTATGTGTGTAAAAGTGATAGCATTTATATAAAAAATAAAAAAAATAAAAAAAAATCTGCTAATTAATTAGGAACCAATGAAGATTCTGCATTATTTGAAGAAAAAAAATATCATTCCAAAGATGTCAATAACAGTTGATAATACAACTTATGAAATGATCAGCGTTTCTGCATATGCCCCTAAATTTGAAAGATTGGTCGAGCTTCTGTTCTGGTGAACTAAAAATCTCCTTTAATTCTCTCTTCATTCCATCATCAGCAAATATAAACTTTCACGAATTTCTCGTTAGCCAAAATATTTCCCTCCTTCCAAGACCTAAGAATTCAAGAAACGGGCATAAGTTGTGAGCTTTTGTTCTATTTTATATTAAATGCACTAGTGACATCGGACATACCAATTGCAGAAGCAGCAAGGCTGTACTCGTTGGAAAGGCTGGTAGAAAAGACCCCAGAATCATAGGTGCAGAGGACTAAAGGATGCTTTGCACTATACATACAAACATATTGTTGATGTTATTAATGCTATATATCTTCAAATAATTTGTAATTCATCACAGACCTTATAAAGTTCTATGCAGCAATCTATCAAAAAGAGAAAAGAACAGCAACAACATGCAATAACTACACAATACTTACATTTTCATATTGCGGTTTATGATTTCTTGTCAAAGCTAATAAAATCTGAACATAAAATCCAATTATCAAACTTTCATTTGCTGAAACACATATCAAGGCTAAAATAAGAAAACAAATCCCAACCTTTGCTATCAACCATAGCGTCCACCAATTGGTTTTATTTTTCAATCTACTGGTTCTCTAACCATCAATTCAAGCAAAACTCATTAAACAATAAGGAAACTGATTTCCCCAGGGCAAATTGGCTGATGGGATGTATTAGCAAAATGATGCTATAATAGCTTTTATACCTCAATCACAATACCATTTCACAGTTGAGACTTGAACTAAAAATTTACTTAATGAAACCCATCATAATTGGTAATTGAGCTAAGTTGTCTAGGAGAAACTGCAAAACAAATAAAAACATCGATAATGAAATTGGTTAAAAACATATAAGTTGTGCAAAAATTGTAGCAGAAGCTCGTAGGAATACTGGACTACAATTGACCAAGAATAAGATGGAACTTACTCACACATACTGAGAGAACTTAAAAATAACCCAGTAAGGTATTTTTGTATATGCAGAAATCATGTCGGTGCTGGCCAATTTCCTGGGCGGCGGCAGAGGCGGAGGAAGAGACGCCGGCACAGAGAAGAGGGAATGATGGACTGGAGGGAAGCGGTGCTTGACACTAGAGGCGAGCAATTTGGGTCCGCTATGACAATGGAGTGGAGGGAGGCGGTGCTTGACAGTGGAAGTGAGCAACGTTGGTGCGACGATTGTTGCCGGAAGTCAAGAAGGCTGCTTTAAACTCGTTGGAGGTCGGGTGAGGTCGGTGATAGTGGAGGTGGGAGGTGAGTCACGGTGGTGACAGGAAGTGGGTGCCGGAGGAGAGAGAAAACAGATCTAGTTCCTCTGTCCTCCATTAAACCATAACAAGTCGGATGTGTATAACGCTTAATGATCTATTCGTGACCAACAATAAGAGAAAGGGAGAGACAGAGAAAAAGAGAAAGGAATTACCCATTCTTTGTAGAATTTATATTTCCCAGAATAACCAGAGAACTTGAGGCTTACTGTTTTTCTTGGTTTGCAGGTGAGGGAAAGATGAGAGAGGGAGAAAGTTTACTCGGCTACAGGATAAGAAAAACTGAAAAGGGTCAGAGAGAGAGAGCGTGTGTGAGACTAAAAGTCTAAAACTACTAGGGGAGGGAAATTGAATTTGTTGCAGAACAGTGAGCGGGAAAAATTACCACAGAAATCCATGTGGAATACATATATATTTACCACTGAAATCCGTGTGTATTTATCTCGGTAATATATAACTGTCATGTTAATTATTGTTTACACGGAATTCTGTCTCTATTCTATTTTTTTTCACATAGAATTTAGTAGCTAATTTTTCTTTTCACACAGATATCTGTGTCTACATTTCACACAGATATTAGTGTGTTGCTTATTTCACAGAGAATTCTGTACTAAAAACTTATTGTAACGGAATTCTGTAGCTAATAGAGTTTTTCACACGGAAATCAGTTGCAAATTTGTAAGTACTTTACACGGATTTCCGTGTTAACATTTCACACAGATATTCGTGTATTACTCATTTCACACAGATGTCTGTACCAAAAATCGTTCAACCCTTTAAACTCTTCTACTTCCCTAAGGGGAGCCGACCCTTGAGGAGATAAAATTTCAGAAATTTTTACATTAGTTGATATAGCTTCTACCCATGAGAGCATGAGAGTTTATAGATAAAAAAAATAAGTTACGAGTGAGCGGTTATGAGCATATTAATTTTATGTAGTATTTAAGGTTTAGGGTTGACCTACTAGATAGAAACCCAAACGACGACAAAAATAACTGAAATTTTGAACACAACCATTTATTCTTATCATGATAACATCCTACGGTCGATTTTGATAAAGTATATTTCCTATGCATTGTTGCTTATGGAAGGTATACTTTTCATTATAACTAATAAGCTAGTTATATCACATTAGTAGACATATAAGAATTTTGTGCAATCCAAAAATTGAAAATTGATAAATTTGACATTACCCATCTATTTATAGAGTATTAATAGGTATGGTGTAAAAAAATTAACTCAATCCGCCTTTATTTCAATATCAAATAACGTATGGTTAACCTTATATACACCTATACTTCCCTAAGGGGAGTTAAACCACGAGGAGATAAACTTTTCAAATTTTTTACATTATTTGGTATACTTCATATTCATGAGAGTATGAGAGCTGACAGATCGAAAAAATAAGTTGCGAATGAGCGGTTATGAGCATATTAGTTTTATGTGGTATTTAGAGTTTAGGGTTGATCTAGTAGATCGAGACCTAAACTGTAACAAAAATATCTGAAATTTTGACCATAACTATTTATTCTAATCATGACAACATCCAACGGTCGATTTTGATAAAGTCTATTTCCTCCACATTGTTGCTCATGGAATGTATACTTTTCTTTACAACTAATAAACTAGTTATACCACATTAGTAGACATATAACAATTTTGTGCGAACCAAAAAATAAAAATTGAAAATCAATAAATTTGACATTACCCATCTATTGTGTAAAAAAATTAACTCAATCCGCTGTTATTTATATCAAATAAGTGGTCAACCTTATATACACCTATACTTTTTCATACGAAATTTTGTAGCTAATTGTTCATTTCACACAGATATCTGTGTGAAAATATTTTAGTTTTTAAACAGACATCTGTTACTGTTATTTATTCACACGGATTTTAGTGTTAACATGTCACACAGATATTCGTGTGATATTCATTTTACACATAAATCTGTACCAAAAACTTATTATAACGGAAATCCGTCCCTCCATAAATCACATAACATAAAAAATCAATGATTTCTAAAAAACTAATTTATAATACGTACATAAATCCGTTTGAAATACATTTTTAGCAAATGTAAGATGTCCGTGTGTTATCCTTTTTTTTTTTTTGTTTTTTTTACAAGTATCCACAATAATCTGTGGGAATATTCAAATATTGAGAGGGAATAAATTGATTAGCCTGCCCTTATTTTTTGAAAAAATAATTAGTCATTAACTTTTATTTTTATTGATAATAATTTTCTTTCAAGTTATTTTGCCACAGAAATCCGTGTGAAATACTATAAGAACAATGGCCAAATTTGATCAATCTGCTAATTTTTTTTAGGGAAACGGAATCAGGTTCCGAATATATTAATCAAACGACGTTTCTCCGTCAAGCTAGAGGGATTGAAAAAACCCCTCCTAATACAATCAAAGCACAAACGCAACTGCGAAAACGCAGATAGTCTTAGAGAAAGCAGACAAAAACCAAACTAGCTAAAACACGAAACAAAATAAAGCGTCTACACCTGTCCAACCCTAATAGGAGGGTAGACAAAGGTGAGAAAATTATTCAAAGCAAAAAAAACAAAAGAAAACGCAGTCCTACACAATCCCAAGCAAGCAGCTAGAATGGAGCATTGACGCCTAAGACCTCAATTGGTGTACATCTCCGCATCCATCCCAGCAACAGCTTCACCAAGGACAATGTTGGACTACAACCCTAACCCTTGTGGGGTAGGGTGGTCTTTTCCAGTACCTCCTCAACCAAGCCCACTACAGCCGAAGCAGGAGCATGCTTAGGTTTGTTCCGATGACCACGGGGCCTGCCCTTCTTCTTCGAAATCTTCCCATCAGTAACAGGAACCTCAACTAAGCCATCAGCAAGCTTCATGCGTTTTCCGTCCTCGACCCAATCCTCCTCACGAAGTCGTCGTACACCCAACACCCTAGATGGGTGTCCAAATGAAAACATACCACAACCCTCAGACCCAAATAGCCCAACAGACGGCCCACTGGCCCTTTCCTTGGTCAAACCAGACTCAACAGTCAACCCTAATTCATAATCAGGATTTCCTGCAGAAAACCTCGGACCCAGTTCCGCCTCCGCCTGCACAGCCATGCTTGCAACCAGTCCACCTCCAACCTTCGGCACCACAGACCCAGAATCCTTCAACGCAGGTGTCGTCGATGGAGTAGTAGCAACATCCGGCAACCACTCTGCATCGATCTCGGCCTCCCCTAGCAACAAGCCTTTGTCGCAATCTTTTCCGACATGAGTAAAGAAACCGCATCCTTTACAGATGCCATGGCACTTTTCATACTGGAACTCAAGCACCACCAAAATCCGGCGAGAAACAAAACTCACGCTTAGCCCAGACCCGCCTACGAACGTCATGGATCAGCCGGATTTGTTGGACAGCCTCCTTCCTCTGCAGCGCAAGTTGGTTAGCCCTAACAAAAGTTCCCAAAACATTGCCAATCCGGGTTAAAGCCCGATCATTGCACATGGCAACTCTCAGACCCTTCACCGCCACCCAAACCTCCAAACAGTGCAGAGGAATCTCCGGTAGAGCGCTAGCCCCGTCGTAGTTCTCCAACAACAGCATCGAGTTACTATAGTACCAAGGGCCGCCGTGTAGAACCCGGTCTTTCACCTCCTGTTCCTTGAATTGGAACACGAAGATCCCCCCCTCCTCCTCAAGGATCAGAACCTTCTCCTTCAACCGCTATATCCCGGAGATCGCCGTCGAAAACGACTGAATGATCACCGGTTTCTTGTTAAGCAAACGACCACAGAGGTAAAAGAAAGGGTCGTGGATTAAGTCTCTGCCCCCAACCAGGCTCACTACGGCCGCATTCGACAAGGCAAGAGTCCCCGTCCCATCTTCTGCAGCCATCGCTGCCCAACGCTCGATCAGTTTTTCGGCTAGGGAGAAAACCCTAGCAGAGAAAAAGTCGACTAGAAACTTAATGCGAATTTCAAAATTTTGAGTTTGATCAATCTGCTAATTATAAGCAGAATAACCACGGAAATCCGTGTGAAATACTTACACATTTGCAACTGATTTCCGTGTGTATTAACCATGATAACCACTAACTATCATCTCAATTGTAGTCTCATTTTTCACACGGAATTCTATAGCCAATTTTTCTTTTCACACGGATATCTGTGTCAAAATTTTCACACAAATATTCATGTATTACTCATTTCACACAGAAATCTGTATCAAATACTTATTGTAACGGAAATCTGTCCCTCCGTAATTCACATAACAAAAAGAAATTAATTATTTCAAAATAAACTAATTTGTAATACGTACAAAAATCAGTGTGAATTGATTTTTACACAGATATTCTTGTAAAAATATTTTACCGTTTACATAGACATCTGTTACTGCTGTTTATTTACACAGATTTCCGTCGATATTGTTATTATATAAATTGCTGTGAGCATAATTATGCTCTTTTCACACTGATATCTGTGTCAACATTTCACACAGATATTTGTGTGTTACTCATTTCACACATAAATCTGTATCAAATACTTATTGTAATGGAAATCCGTCCCACCATAATTCACATAACATAAAAAATTAATGATTTCAAAATAAACTAGTTTATAATACATACAGAAATTGGTGTGGATTGATTTTCACACAGATATCCGTGTGAAAATGTTTTAGCTTATACACAGATATCTGTTACTGTTGTTTATGCACACGGATTTCCATTGATATTGTTATTGTATAAATTATTGTGGGCCCAATTATGCTCATTTCACACGGATTTCTGTGGCTTTTAACTACAGTAAATCCGTGTGTCTTGTTATTTTGCTAGTAGTGAATTCTGGCAAATGCATGAAGAATTTTTGCTCATTGCATATGCCTTCATTCCTAGATTCAAATTTTTTCATGTAGTTATTTAATTTTATCAAACAAATGAACGAATCGATAAGGATGTACTATAGTATTTTTATTTATTTCAAACAGAAAGAGATATAGACACATAATACTCTCTTTTATGTATGTAATGGATCAATGAGGATATGTGTATACATACATGTATATATGAAAAGCCAATAAGTTTGAGCCAGAATCGAACTCTCCATGAGATTCATAGTTGCATTACTTATAGCTTCCTTGTTCGTAGACAAAGCGGATTCAGAATTGTCTTTCATTCTAAGGCATAACTTGTATACTCTCTTTTATGTATGTAATGGATCAATGAGGATATATGTATACGTACATGTATATATGAAAAGACATTAAGTTTACTCAGTAAATACTTTCTTTTATACATGTAACGGATCGATGACTTGTATAAAATAGAAAAAAGTTTATATTACAGTAAAGAGATGCTATATTTTTCATCCATTATTGCATCTAAAGCCTTTATTATTAGCACTTCTGCCACATTTTTTAATCTTTTCATGTTATATATTGTTGTAGGTTATGAAGCTATAAGTTTAAATCCCAGTGATCACTGGCAGATCTCTGTAGAGGGTGGGGCAGGCTTAAGCCCGTCCGAGATATTTTGGCTTAAAAAAAATTAGATGTATACTTTTTTTTTTTGGTTAATTGGGTATAGTCCATATTGAAGCCCAATAGCCCACCCGAAGTACTCCCGAGTCCCGAACTCGACTACGACCTATTCGAATATGGAGAATCGTCTCCCTTCCTCCTCCTTTCACCTTCTGCGGCTCTGCCTTTCTCCACTTCTCTCAGAGATCAAGTCGTATCTACTTCTCTTACTCTCCCTCTTCAATTTGGGGTAATGAATTCAATGTAAGTTTAATTTTGTTTAATTGAATCAATCCAATTTGGGGCAATTTTATAGGGTTAAGGATTGATGTGAAATTCAATTTTGTATGTTGTAGACTTATAGTGGATTGAAGATTTCATGGATTGAAGAATGAAGGTTCAAATTCTATTGATCTGGTTGCAGTCAAAAGGGATAGTTGCTGTTGTGCTATCCACAACCATGGTAACTCTCCTTCTCTCTCTCTCTCTCTCTCTCTCTCTCTCTCTCTCTCTCGACTGAAAGTTTTTCGAGTTTTCAATGTTCTAAAAATCGGCCTAGGCGGCAAGGAACCGCTCCGATTTTGGCCTAGGCGTTTCCCTTAGGTGCTGGGCTTCTAGGCGGCCGCCTAGGCGGGCTAGGCGGGCTAGGCGGTGGTGCTAGGCGGTGCTAGGCGGGGACTAAGCGGGCTAGGCGGTTCTAGGCGGAGCCTAGGCAGTCATAAACCCTAATTTATTCTATATTTTGACTATTTTTATATTTATAATTAATTTTTAGACTTTAAATATTATCATTTATATTATTATATGTCATTAAAATAATTTAAAAATTATTAAAAAAAAACCGCCTAGTCCCCGCCTAGGCCCCTAGGCGCTAGTCCCTGGGTCACCGCCCGACTAGCGCCTAGCGTTTTTTAGAACCTTGGTCTTCACTAAATCTGTGGCAGTAAAGGGCTAAAGGCTTAAGCTTCTCTTGAGCTAGAGCTAGGATTTGATTCAATTAATGAATACAGAGTTGTCTTCAAGAATTTAGTTCAAATTGATTTGGTAATCTGGAAAAGAAGCGTGTTTCTAAGAAATGGTGACTACTGAATACACAAGCTTAGTTGAAGAGAAAGATTCGTGTTGCAGTTTTTGGTATCTATCTAATGCTGAACTTATTGCACAATTCAATGAAAGTGTTGACTGTAGGATATTGTACTACTATTATGCTTCCAGAAACCATTTTCATAAGAATAAGGCTGATATGCTTGTCTTTGTTGTTGTTTTTTTTTTTTTTTTTCAATAGATTTATAACTTTGACCAGAATTACTAGGGATATTGGTCTTTCTTAGTTTGCTACAAACTTCTGTGAGAAACTGCCTCCCAATGCCAAGTCACATAAACTTTTATCAGTACAGAATCCTCCGACTAATGGAGAAACCGAGAATTTACGTACATTTTTTGTCATGTTGTATAATATATGATTATATTCCATAGTAAATAACCATGCCTTTATCACAGTTACACGTCTGGAGTTTTGGAGATTATTTTTCTTGCTTTTTCTTTTGCATGCCACTATATATTGCATAGCATTCATAATATATATATATATATATATATATATATATACAATGCTTCTCGGTTACGGACGTCCTTAACTTTTGAATTTTGCGGATTTGCAACAGTAGCCATTGGATCTGCTTAAATGATCCTCTACGGCTATGATTAAAACAAGAAGACATGGATCTGTTTAAGGTCATACGGGTTGGAAATTAAAATAGATCCGATCCGGGTCTTATATAAGACCCACCTGCAAAGGTTTGAGTTGAATATCGATTCTTCTCAAGTTGTCTTCTTTAGCACAACTTCGTTCGTTTCTTCAATCCTTCAAGCCCACCCCAACTCCCCAACTCCCGACCAGGCTTCAGTTAGTTCAAGGTTGCTGCGTACTGAAGAGCTTCACTCCTTCAATCCTTCAAGCCCACCCAGAGTCCCGACCAGGCGACCAGGTGACCACGATCGTCGAGCAAGGCAGCAAGGTGCTGCATTCCTTTCTCTTCTTCTCTCAGAGTCCTAGAGATCAAAGGCTCCTTCTCTTCTACTCTTCTTCTTCTTTGGGGCAATCAATTGAATGTAGTGTAAGTAAGATTCAATTTTGTTTATTTATTCAATTCAATTTGGGGAAATTTTTAGGGTTAAGAATTGATGTTGATTTCAATTTCGTGGGTGTTGATTTAGGGTATGGAACATGCTCTCTTGCTTACAATTTATTGTGGGTTTCTCCTTCTCTTTCCTCCAATTCGATGTGAGCAACTGACTCAACTGAGGAACAATGGTTTCGAATTTATTGGTATGGTTTTAGTTTAATTTTCTTATTGGACAACAGATTTATCTTGTCATGTTCAGCCAGTTCAGCTGTCTGACTGTTCAAATTCTGATCATACAGAATGAGTATTGAAATAATTTATAAAGAATTTATATAGTCACTGTAAGATTGTTGGAATTTGGCATCAGCCGCATCACATGGATTCAACTGATATCACAGGAACAGACTAAAGTATAGCATGCCTATTTTGCGTCTTGTACTGTTTATGTACACTCCCAAGTAACTTGAGCGGGTTTTGATTGAGATATATTGTTTCAATATGGCAGGTTGTCTTGCTCTGTTCCTGTGTATTGGCATTCTTCATGAATTACTGTATATTTCTTAATACGACACTGAATTCAGCACTAACGCAGACAATTTGCGGTAACTTGAAGGTTTGTAACTTTGTATCCACTAAATTTCTGCATCTCCGGGATGTATTACAACATAGTTTAGCAGCATGTGTGCAATGTTTTGTTAATTGATCTATTAGTTCTTTATTTGGGCTCATTACACTGGTGTAGGATTTCTTTACCATTGGACTTGGCTGAGTGATATTTGGTGGCCTTCCATTTGATATTGTAAGTGTCAACCGGTTCTCATCCTGACAGTGAAACAATACTGTTAGAAGAAAAGCGTTTGCTTCTTTTTTATGAATGGAAACTGATATATTTCTTTGTATGTGCAGTTGAATGTCATTGGGCAATGTCTCGGTTTTCTTGGTTCTGGATTGTACGCGTACAATAAGCTCATAGGGAAGTAGCATAATCAATGGATGGCTAGTTTTCTCCATGGATGGCTAGCCTTTGCCCCTGTTCCCGCTCCAATTTTGGGTTTGTGATTATGGATCTTAGAAGGGAGAGGCGACTGTTAAAGATAGGAGATTTCTGCTCAGTGGATACACAACTATTAACTGGAAACAAAGCCTGCTTCTTTGGCCTTGTAGTTATTCTTCTACAGGATAGGTATTAGATTAGAAACAGTTATGGCAATTTAGTGTTGGCAGCTGCTTGCTGATCTAATTTGTTAGACTTTTTTTTTTGGGTCAATTTGTTAGACTTGACATTGTATATGATGATTCTCTCTTCTTCCAATGTTTCCAGACACATTATATGCTCAAATTTTGAAGAGATGAAGTTTTGGATAAAAGTATATTAACCACAGATTATCGCTTCATATATAGCAAGAACTATTTTTCCTGCGAAACTAAAACACACCGGCCTTGGGCATTTGCCGGTGAGCTACTTATCACCTGTGGTTTAAGCCCCCAGTTGGCCAGTTGCAGAGTCTGAAAACAACTGTTTAATTTCATTGAGTGTCAAAATTCTTGGATGCAATGACTTTAATCGTTGCACTTCCGAAAATGAATGCATTGTGTAGTCTTACAAATTTCTTGTTAAATCATCTGCCACGCTCCATATTTTTGTAAAAAGATAATAAATGAAAAAATAATTAACGATAAACTGTTAGGTATCGAATAATATTTCTTATTTATAATGTTTGGTGAGGTATAAGTTCGAACCCTCTCTGCTCTAAAAATTAGAAGCCAGCTAGTACAATGCTTCGGACGGTAGACAAGTCACCAAGCCAGTATGATTCTCTCGTAATTGGTATAGTACAAACTTCTTAATATATTATTAATCAAGCTGTTGAGGAAAACATTTGCGAAGTAGCCCGTCCCACTGTATAAAACAGAACAGCACCTCCCATAGAGCAAAACAGAGTAGCTTAGCGAAACAGATCCATTTTAATCTCCAACCCGTATGACCTTAAACAGATCCATCTTGATAATAGTTATTCTTTCTGCCAAAAGAATGAATTGAGAAAGAGAGGATTTAGAGTGACAATTACACAAACACAAATCAAACTAAAAGCCATACCAATAAGAAAATTAAACTAAAACCATACCAATAAATTCGAAACCATTGTTCCTCAGTGGCTCAGTCCTCAGTTGAGTCAGTTGCTCACATCGAATTGGAGGAAAGAGAAGGAGAAACCCACAATAAATTGTAAGCAAGAGAGCATGTTCCAGACCCTAAATCAACACCCACGAAATTGAAATCAACATCAATTCTTAACCCTAAAAATTTCCCCAAATTGAATTGAATAAATACAACAAAATTGAATCTTACTTACACTACATTCAATTGATTGCCCCAAAGAAGAAGAAGAGTAGAAGAGAAGGAGCCTTTGATCTCTAGGACTCTGAGAGAAGAAGAGAAAGGAATGCAGCACCTTGCTGCCTTGCTCGACGATCGTGGTCACCTGGTCGCCTGGTCGGGACTCTGGGTGGGCTTGAAGGATTGAAGGAGTGAAGCTCTTCAGTACGCAGCAACCTTGAACTAACTGAAGCCTGGTCGGGAGTTGGGGAGTTGGGGTGGGCTTGAAGGATTGAAGAAACGGACGAAGTTGTGCTAAAGAAGACAACTTGAGAAGAATCGAGATTCAACTCAAACCTTTGCAGGTGGGTCTTATATAAGACCCGGGTCGGATCCATTTTAATTTCCAACCCGTATGACCTTAAACAGATCCATGTCTTCTTGTTTTAATCATAGCCGTAGAGGATCGTTTAAGCAGATCCAATGGCTACTGTTGCAAATCCGCAGAATTCAAAAGTTAAGGACGTCCGTAACCGAGAAGCATTGTATATATATATATATATTATATATATATTTATATATATTGTTTGTTTAAGAAATCCAAGCCCACCCAAATTTTCATTCCTGGATCCACCATTGCCAGTGATATATACAATTTCTAGCTATGCCTCCACTGGTGATATGGGTTCAGGCTCTTCCGCACTGATTGGTGATATGCGTCGGTCTGACTCCGGAGGAGGTGGTGGACTTAGTCTGCTAGCTAGTTTTCTTGGTGTTGGATCTGTATTCAATCAATAAACTCATATATGAATCATGAAAAGTAATCCATGATATATATATATATATATATTTATATATATATATTATTAATTTGAGGATGATGCACCTGGATTAAGAATCATAAACAAACAAGCATTGAGTTTGGTGCTTTGTGAAGTATGAGGCTAAACTTTGCAATTTGGATTCAGTTGGATGAAGGTAATTATATTCTTTATCTAATAATACAGGTCATTCCACTTAATAAACGTATTATTTTTCCTTCATTTATAGGTAAAAAAATTGATTTATTGTATAATGATGTTTGATTCATGATTGATTTACCAAATAGAAAAAAGAAAAAGAAACAGAATTACAAGGGAGGGTAGTTAAGATAATTTATAAAAAAAAATTTGAATTAAAGTAATAGAAAAAAAAAAGGGGGTGGTGAATATATATATATATATATATATATATATATATATATATATACAGATCCTATCCAGAGCGAGGCATCGCTTTGAAATTTCAGAGCGAGGTTAGGGTTTAGGGTCACTTTTCGGTAGCATATCCACATCTCAACCGTTCAGTTTCTAGGTACTAATGTATAGATCATCTCTGCAAAATTTCAACGAAATTGATGGTCTTTAAGGTATCTAACTCTCTTAAACCAATGGACGAGCTGAATCTGTCCAACCTGAACCGTACTAGCTTTAAGGCAGTTATCAATGCCTTAACGACCATCAATTTGGCTGAAATTTTGCAGAGATGATCTATACATTAGTACCTAGAAACTGAACGGTTGAGATGTGGATATGCGACCGAAAAGTGACCCTAAACCCTAACCTCGCTCTGAAATTTCAAAGCGATGCCTCGCTCTGGATAGGATCTGTATATATATATATATTATATATATCGGGATAGGGCATTAGACCAACTTTTCAATCACATTTCGGCATCTCAACCGTTCAATTTTTAAGTCCTAATGTGTAGATCATTTATGCAAATTTTCAGCCAAATCGGTGATCATTAAGGCATCAAATTAGAATAAATCAAGGAACGAACCAAATCTGTCAAACTTGAACCGTTTATACTTATAATCTTAAGTCGCCGTTTTGAATGTCTTAACAATAATCAGTTTGGCTGAAAATTTGCAGTAGTGATCTACACATTTGGACCTAAAATCTGAACTGTTAAGATGTTAAAATATGATCGAAAAGTTGGTCTAATGCCATATTCCTAGAAAATACAAAAAAAATGGATCCCTCACTAGAAGGGCCCTTTGTGTGTGTCTGTGCACAGATTTTATCCAAAATGAGGCTTCGCTTTGAAATTAAAGTGCGCATTTAGAGTTTATGGTCACTTTTCGATCGCATATCCACATCTCGACGGTTTAGTTTTTAGGTACTAATGTATAGATCATCTCTATAAATTTTCAGCCAAATTGATGATCGTTAAGGTATCTAGCTAACTCGCTTAAACCAATGGACGAACTGAATCTATCCAACATGAACCATACTAGCTTTAAGGCAGTTATCAATGCCTTAATGATCATCAATTTGCAGAGATGATCTAAATATTAGTACCTAAAAACTGAACGGTCGAGATGTGGATATGCGACTTAAAAGTGACCCTAAACTCTAAATGCGCACTTTAATTTCAGAGTGAAGCCTCGCTCTGGATAGGGTTAAGGGTCGGTTGAGGTTGTAATGAGGACTATTAAAATGAGGACTTCATGCAGACTTTTTAATCAATAGTCGTGAAACCTGCTTTTCGATCTTACTTCGACAAATCAACTAGTAGATGTTTAGATAATCATGAGTAGATCATTCATTCATAATCGTGGTTTATCATTTATGAACATGAAAGGTTTAGGTTTGACAAATTTAGTTCGTCTATTGATTTGATCTAGTTCGGTATTTTAACGATTAGCAATTTAGAAGAAAATTTTCAAAAGTGATATACTCATGCATATCTAAACATCTAACAGTTGATTTGCCAAAATGTAATGAAAAAGTGTGTCTCATAACTATTGATTAGAAAGTCCTCATTAGAGCCTCTCCCATATATAGTGAGGGATCCCCTTTTTTCTAGTCATTTTAAAGGATCACTTATTAGACCAACTTTTCGATTACATATCGACCATTGTTCAGTTTTTGGGTCTATATAAGTTGATTACTTCTGTAAATTTTCAGCCAAATTGATGATTATTTAGGTATTCATAAACATAATTTAGTATTATGAACATGAATGGTTCAGGTTGGACAAATTTGGTTCATCCATTGATTTGATATAGTTAGATACCTTAACGATTATCAATTTGGTTAAAAATTTGCAGAAATGATCTACTCATAAAGACCTAAAAACTGTCTTTAAAAAAAAAAAAGACCTAAAAACTGAAACGAGGGAGATGCCAAATTGATGACCGTTAAGATATTGAACTAGATTTAATTAATGGATGAGCCAAAATCATTCATGTTTATAATTGTAAATCACAATCAAGAATGTCTTAACGATTATCAATTTGGCTGAAAATTTGTATAAGTGATCTATTCATGGAGATCTAAAAATTGAACGGTGGAGATGTTGATATATGATTGAAAAGTTGATCTAATAATTGATACCTTAAAGGCTTAAAATGACAAAAAAAAAAAAAATCCCTCACTAAAAGAACCCTATCTATACATATACGATTCTTAATGATAACAAACCTGCGTGGACTGATTGCATGGACAAGAAGGAAGCACTGAATATCATGAGCATGATCACCAGAATGCGAATCAGAGATAATGGGATGGCCATCTCGATCTTAATTACTAGCTAGCTAGCGCTTTCGATGAGAGCGAGATTGATGTATGTCGCTTAGTTTCGTATATAAGCCGTAATAGATGATCATTATATATAGGCGAAGAAGCAGCAAGCAATGGAAAACTACGTTGGCTTTGTACAATTAGGTCAATCCAATACGGCATTGATTTTTAACGTGTATTTTGGGAGGAAAAGGGTGGAAGAATCAACAGATGTGCTAATTTAAGCTAATAAATCAAACACTATTCTAGATGAATTGATTATTATTCTTTGAGACTTTGAGAATTTTTTTTATTTTTTTAGTTGAATCTCTGTAGAAGAAATCTACTTTTTTTGTTTTTGTTTTTTGAGAGAAAGGTAATATTCATTTCAAAGCTACGCAAGCCAGAATGGCACATTACAAGCCCCAAAAGGGGTATATAGATACCATTACAATTGAATCATTTCCACTCCTTTATTTAGAGCCTAACAGAACACATATTCTAACTAGGAATAATAGTAAAGAAAAAGTTCTGAAGCCAATGCGCTCAATTGCGGTGCCTCAAGAAACTTCTTGTAAGGAAAGTAGTCAGTCATATCTCCCATATTATTGCAGATTCATATCTCCCATATTATTGCAAATTGATTTATCATTTGATTGATGTAATAGCTGTAGCTTTCCTTATATGTATTTTAGATAGTAAACAGATTCCTGACTTGTAGGAAGATATGGTAATCACACTTGTATAAAGATACGATTCTATGTTAATGAAATCATAACTTCAGCCTATCAGTTTCTCCTTCTTTCATGGTATCAGAGCAGGACTAGATCCTGACTCTTCTTCTTCCTTGCTGCACTCTATCTTCTCGTGTAGCTTCTCTTTAGTCTCTTGCTGTTCCAACATGGGCAAAGATGACGTTCCACCATCAAAAGACCATGGCAAATCACATGCCGATTCCTCCAACCCTCCTCCATCCGAAATATCAAAATCTGATCTTTCTAATCCTTATTACACCCATCATTCAGATCATCCAGGGCTGGTCCTAGTCTCCAAACCCCTTAATGGAGACAATTATGCAGGATGGAAGAGGGCTATGACTCTAGCTCTGAATTCCAAGAACAAGCTGGGTTTTGTGAATGGTACAATAAAGGCTCCCTCAGAAGAAACTGATCCAGAAGGTTATGCTACTTGGTCGCGTTGCAATGATATGGTCCACTCATGGATCATTAACACAGTTGATCCAGAAATCAGTGACAGTGTCATCTACTATCCTACTGCTCACGAAGTATGGGAAGACCTTCGTGAGCGCTTCTCTCAAGGTAATGCCCCACGAATCTTTGAAATTCAGCGAGAGATCGCCTGTCTTCGACAAGAACAGCTTTCAGTCTCAGCCTACTATACAAAATTGAAGAGTCTATGGGATGAACTAGCTACCTATTCCGAGATTTCTCGTGGACCACAGGCAGAACAACAAAGACTCATGCAATTTTTGATGGGACTGAATGATACTTACAGTTCTGTTCGCGGACAAATTCTTCTGATGATTCCTTTACCAACAGTTCGTAAAGCCTATGCAGCGGTTGCTCAGGATGAGAAGCAACGTTCCCTTTGTGCTTCTCATCCCACTGCAGAATCTTCAAGTGCCGCAATGGCCGTGCGCAATCCAGGAAGACCCAATTACCATTCAGGAAGAGGGGGACGTTTTGAGAGGACTGATCTCCAAAACCAACGTCCAGATCGTAATCCTGCATCTCAGGAAGGACGCCGAGTTGACACAGAACGGCGCCAAGGATCCGGCAGGGGAAGACCGCATTGTACTTACTGTGGAGATCAGGGCCACTGGGTACAGACTTGCTATCAATTGATTGGGTATCCTCCAGGTCACCCTAAAGCAAAACAGGGCACCGGTTTTTCAAAACAATCAAGAGTCGCAATGCCTTCAGCAAATCATGTTAGTGAAGCAGTCGAAGGTGATACTGGGCCGATGGTAACTCTCACTGAAGCCCAATTTAAACAGTTTATGGCTGCCCTCAGTAATCCAACTTTGAAACCCAATTCAAATGCTAGTTCAAGTTCCAAAGCTAATGTCGTGACCAAACCAGGTTTGTCTAAAGTCGTTTCTCGTAATTGGATCATTGACAGCGGTGCGACCGACCATATTACTTCCTCTTCGCAATTATTGCATAAAAATAATAATTGCTCATTACCACCTGTTTTATTGCCTAGTGGAGATAAAGTTGACATTTATGCAAAAGGATCAATACCTCTGAGTACCATGTTCTATCTTCATGATGTGTTATCTGTACCTAAATTTAAAGTCGATTTATTATCGGTTAGTCGATTGACAAGAGGATTGAATTGTTCAGTGACTTTCTACCCATATTGGTGTATTTTGCAGGATCTGGCTACGAGGAGGATGATTGGTTTGGGTGAACAACGCAACGGATTATATTATTTGAAGGCATTAGCGACGGAGAAATCCAACACTACTCCTCACTTTTCCACCACACACTCAGCTTGTCATCTTACCATCACCTCAACCGATTTATGGCACAACCGCTTAGGGCATGTGTCATCCTCTTGTTTAGGTTTCATTGCTAAGAATTTTTTACATGTTTCCATTCCATCTAATAATGCTTGCCATATATGTCCTTTGGCCAAGCAGAGTCGTATACCTTTTGGTACGAGTACCATATCTTCTGTCAAACCATTTGAAATTATTCATTGTGATATTTGGGGTCGATATCGATTTCCTTCCATTTCTGGTGCTCATTATTTTCTTTCCATTGTTGATGACTACACACGTTTTACTTGGATATTTTTAATGCGTCATAAAGATGAAGCTCAATCACTCATCAAACAATTTTTTAGCTATGCTATCACTCAATTTGATTCCCGCATTAAAACTTTCCGTAGTGATAATGGTAGTGAATTCCTATCCCTCCGCTCCTTTTTTAATGATAATGGTGTCGTTTTCCAACATTCTTGCGTTTACACGCCCTAACAAAATGGGGTTGTGGAACGTAAACACCGACACATCCTCCAAGTGGCTCGTGCACTCAAATTCCAAGCACACCTCCCCTCTCAATTTTGGGGGGAGTGTGCCCTTACCGCTGTTCACATCATCAATCGCTTACCTTCTCCCATTCTTTCTTTCAAAACTCCTTTCGAACTTCTTTATTCGAAACCTCCTTCCTACTCCCATCTACGTGTTTTTGGTTGTTTGGCTTATGCTACTAACGTAAATCCCGCTCATAAATTCGATCAACGTGCCATTCAGTCCGTTTTCATCGGCTATCCAATCGGTCAAAAGGCCTACAAGTTGTTTGATTTATCCCGCAAGAAAATCTTTACTAGCCGAGACGTCAAATTCCATGAACACATTTTCCCTTATTCTCTTCAGCCTAGTTCTCTTCAGCCTGGTTCTCTTACCTCTCCATTGGGCCACCAACCCAGCCCAATTCCCTTGCTTTCTGACGATGACTTATCTCTACCCACTGCTCCTCCCACATCGTTTCCTTCTTCCTCCACTCCCGTGTCTTCCTCTTCCTCTTCTGACCCCGTGCCGCCACCACCCGCTTCCTCTTCACCACCGCCCACATCACCTTCGCCACCGCACCCATCCCCTTCGCCATCGCCCAAATCCCCTTCGCCACCGCCCCCACCACTCCGTACCTACTCCCGTCGTCGTCTGCTGCTTCCTCCGGACGGCGACGCCGTCCTTCCCGACCCATCCTCTGCTCCTCCGATCTCCTCTCCGCCCTCCCCAAGTCCAGTCGCTGTACCCGCTCCCGTACCCAGTCCCGAGCCAGCCGTGCCAGTCCCTCTCCGTCGCTCCAGCCGTCCAGTCCGTCAGCCGGACCGCCTCACCTACCATGTCTGCTCCACCGTTCCCCCCGACCAATCGTCCTCCTTGCTGCCTGGTCCTATCAAAGGTACTCGCTACCCCTTAGCTCATTCTGTTTCCTATCATCGGTATCTCCCGCAGCACCTCGCCTACACGGCCCAAATCAGTCAAGTTACCGAGCCCCGTACCTACTCTGAGGCTGCCGTCCATCCTGCTTGGCAGGCTGCCATGCTTTCTGAATTACAGGCTCTTCAAGCTAACAAAACTTGGACCATGACTCCTCTTCCAGCCGGTAAGGTCCCTATTGGTTGTCGATGGGTTTATAAGGTGAAACACAAGGCTGATGGTTCTGTGGAACGGTATAAAGCCCGCCTGGTTGCTAAGGGTTTTACTCAGTTGGAGGGGGTCGATTATCAAGAAACCTTTTCTCCTACTGCCAAAATTATTACTGTTCAATGTTTATTGGCTTTGGCTGCAGCTCGTGGTTGGACGTTGCATCAATTGGATGTGAATAATGCGTTCCTCCATGGAGATTTGTCTGAGGAAATTTACATGTCTCCTCCGCCTGGTCTTCGGCGACAGGGGGAGGCGAATCTGGTGTGCCGATTACATAAGTCCTTATATGGTTTGAAGCAGGCTTCACGACAATGGTTTGAGAAGTTTTCTGATGCTGTACGGTCAGCTGGGTACGTTCAATCTAAAGCTGATTATTCATTATTCACTAGAAAACATGGGAATTCATTCACTGCACTTTTGATTTACGTTGATGACATATTGATTACTGGAAATGATTTGGAGACTATTGCTGCACTTAAAGCTTTCTTACATAGTCAATTTCGTCTCAAAGATCTTGGAGACTTAAAATACTTTCTTGGTATTGAAGTTTCGACTTCCAGACGGGGGATCTTTATATGTCAACGTAAGTATGCTTTAGAGATTATTGAGGATACAGGTTTACTAGGAGCTGCACCTGTGGATACTCCCATGGAAAAAGGTTTAAAGTTATCTGATCACAGTGATTTTCTCAAAGACCCTGGAAAGTACAGAAGATTAATTGGGAGACTTATATATCTCACTGTTTCACGTCCTGACATCACTTATGCAGTCCATGTTCTTAGCAGATTCATGAACCAACCTAGAAAAATGCATTGGGAGGCAGCTCTGAGAGTAGTACGCTATCTAAAAGGTGCTCCTGGACAAGGTGTGTTTTTCTCTTCCACCAATGATCTGAAATTGAGGGCTTATTGTGACTCTGATTGGGCGGGATGTCCTATCACTAGAAGGTCTACCACTGGATACTTTGTTTTTCTTGGACCTTCCTTAATTTCTTGGAGGTCAAAACGTCAAAAGACAGTATCTTTGTCTTCAGCAGAGGCCGAATATCGTGCTATGACAGGAACATGTTGTGAGCTAACTTGGTTGCGTTATCTGCTCAGAGATCTCAGTTTATCCCTCCATGAACCGGCTCTGCTATTTTGTGATAACAAGGCTGCACTGCACATTGCTGCCAACCCTGTATTCCATGAGCGAACTAGGCATATCGAGATGGATTGCCACTACATTAGGGACAAAATTCTAGATGGTACTGTGGCCACAAGGTATGTGAAATCAGCTTATCAGCTTGCCGATGTTCTTACTAAACCTTTGGGGAAAGATATCTTTGTTCCTATGATTCGCAAGTTGGGACTGCAAGATATCCACTCTCCAACTTGAGGGGGAGTGTAAGGAAAGTAGTCAGTCATATCTCCCATATTATTGCAGATTCATATCTCCCATATTATTGCAGATTGATTTATCATTTGATTGATGTAATAGCTGTAGCTTTCCTTATATGTATTTTAGATAGTAAACAGATTCCTGACTTGTAGGAAGATATGGTAATTGTATAAAGATACGATTCTATGTTAATGAAATCACAACTTAAGCCTTTCAGTTTCTCCTTCTTTCACTTCTCCTCATTTGTGGTAGAATATTTTCATTCTGGAGGCCAAACAAGAGACAAAATTAAGCTTGCTCCTTGCCCTTGGAGTTAGGCTAGGAGGCTTACCAGAATAGAGGACGGTCAGAACATCTTCGGCTGGAATTTTGGCTGTCCTTGGCGGGTTTTTATTTTTCGCACCCAGTGGTCTTCCTCTTTGCTTCTTGGAATCCAAGGATGCAGATTGCATGCAATCTTTTTTGGAGATAAAAAAGCCCCCTGGAGCTTCAATTAGTCCCAGAGCCCAAAGTGAATTGAACCGGTGGTTTCAGTTTCTTTCTAACCACAGTCATCCCTTGACCTTTGTGGAGGTCCATGTTTCCTTCTTTGAGTTTTTTTTGGGACAGTTTTGGAGATGGAGACCTGCAATGCTTCTCCACTCGAGGTAACTCATTCTCATCTTCCATTTCTGTTCCCTGTGTCCCAGTATCTTTGGTGGTTTCCATCTGATCATCCTTTTGCTTAACATGAGTAATCTCATCAGTCCCTAGTACAAGGTCAGGTTCAGGTACATATGCACTCTAGTTAGTGCTTGGTTTGGACCACTCAAAACATCCGTCACTTGAATCTCCTCCAGACAAGCAGTGTGCTCCCCCATATTGTTGGGAACCAGCAAAACCTCAGTCCCTTAGGTCTCCTCCATATCAGTGGTATGCTCCGCCTCCGGTATTGTATTCTTGCTTATATTTGTGGCAAGAGGCATCAACACCCTAGAGTCTCCTACCTCCTTCGAGTGTTTCACGGTCTCCTTCCTGATTGTCACTCACTTTCGAGGTTTTGCACATTCCTTGGGACCAAAGATAGTGCAAGGGAGTTGTGGATTGTTTTTATTGCCATGAAAGCTAAAACCACCAGTTGTAGAGTTGCCATTGATCATGTTCTGGAAAGGGTTAGGAAATTCCAACCTATTCTTCTTTTGTAAAACACCTTGATGCGTTGTTGGCTTTGGGGTAGCCATGCATTTACCCTCAGCATGAAGTATAAGATTGCAAGTCTTACACAACCCCAGCAAATTTTCAAAAAATAAATCAATCTCTTCAACAATTCCAATAGTGTTTAAGGATATCCCTATTTGTGTTTAATCCAAACTCTAGGTTACTTGACCTAGTGGTAATAGGGTTCAATTAGAAGAATCTAGAGATTCTCTTTCCTTGTATGATTCTAACTCTATGCATTGTAATCTTCTATATAAAGAGGCCCCTATCATCAATGAGAATACACAACAAATTTCTCTCAGTTTCTGATTCCCTAAAACACGTTATCAGCACGAAGCCCTAACCCTGAAATCCTAAATTCGTAGCCTTCAAATCCCAGAAACCACCGCCGCCCACCTTGAAGATCTCAACTCCAGCAGTCCAGAACCGGCGGCCCCACCCCCAGAACCGGCCGGCAAACCACCGAACCGGCCACCGGAAGTAGCAAAAGTACCTCTGCCCCGTTCAAAGCCTTCCTCACCACCTCCTGCAGCCATACTCGACCACCTGCAGCGTCTGAAACCCGGAACCGGAAATTTCACCACCGGAACCGGCCAAAATTCAACTGAACCTGCCACCGGCGTTTTCTTGACCTGAACCGGCAAAAAAAAAAAAAAAAAAAAAAAAAAAAAAAAAAAAAAAAAGAGGAGGAGGCCCCAGCCCAAGCCCAAGCCCACTTGCTGCAGCCCAAAAGTTGAGCCCACCTGCAGCAGGCCCCAGCCAAGCCGCCAAACCGCTCTGCCAAGTCTGCACCGGATCTACCATGTCAGCGCCGCACTGCCACGTCAGCACCTCCGGTCAACGGCCAGTCAACACTTTTCCGGCGACTTTTCGGGCCATTTTCCGACCACTTTTTCCGGCGACCTATTTCGAGGTATTTTTTACTAAACGTTCCCGTTTTTTTTTTAGAGTTTTTAAATTTATTCTCTTCTTTTCGGGGACTTGCAACCTCCCTTCTTCTACCCCCATTTCTTCATTATAGGGGAGACCAAATTAAGCCGAACTGTGGGGATTCGTGCTCACTCCAAGCTTAGAGCTTGTTGAGATCTCCAAACTTAGAGTTTGTAAAGAATTTATGATCGACCACTTACATTATTGTTTCGATCCAATCCAATATCTCTTGGAATCAAATTTCTTGGAAGCGACTACGCTAGGAAATTCCTAATTTCTTGGAAGCGATTACGCTTAGAAATTTCATATGTTTTTGTGGTATCTTATTTCGCTCCGAAACTAACCCTAATTTTCTTGTTCTTTTTCAGGATGAGTAACCTGAACAAATTGGATTTTGCTCCATTGGGAACAACTGGCTCTGGATATCACAGGTGGGCTCGTGATATCCGCCAACATCTCAAGGCTATAGGAATCTTGGATATGATTCTCGAGCCTAGCCAGGACGTGATAACTGTTGAGCAAGTTCAAGCTTTGGAAGCAAATAGAGCAGCCTTAAAGGCAAATAAGGCGAAAGCCATCATCCTAATGACTCATCATATGGATGATTCGCTCCAGTACGAGTATATGAATGAAGAAGACCCCAGAAGGCTGTGGGTCTCACTCGAAGAAAGATTTGGCAACGTCCGTGACTCCTTGCTTCCTGACCTAGAAGTGAGACGGCATAGCCTCCACTTCTGCGATTTCAAGTCAGTTCTTGACTATAACTCAGAAGCACTTCGCATTAAATCCTTAATGGAATTCTGTGGTAAAGAGATCACAGATGCGATGTTGATGAGAAGACTGTCTATACCTTCCCCGTCGTCTCTGCATTGATGGTTGCTAAGAACTATCGAATCGATGTAAATGCAAGACGGATCACAAGGTTTCATGAGCTCATTGGAGCTAAGAATGTCGCTGAAAAGCATGACAATATCCTTGTGAAGAACTATAATTCGAGATCCGTGGAAACAAAGCATATTTCGGAATCCAATTATAGTCGCACCTCTAAGAGAGAGCGCCAAGAGCGAAACCCTAATCGTAGGTATACTTCTGGACATTCTGATCCATATAATTGCACTACTTGGGAAGGTAACCGCCAAAATAGGCGAACACGGAACCGAAGAGGTAAACGTGGAAAGAGAGAGGGAGGCAACGCCTCTGGCCATGTTGGTGGCACCACCAACACTAAGAGCCATCTAAATGATGCTTTCAAAGCGCCTCAATCAATGGAGTTTGAGCAAAGAGATGTATGTTCTCGATGTGGAGTGTCTGAGCATTGGGCATACATTTATAGAGCTCGTGAAGAACTTGTCACCGCCTACAAAGCATATTGTGAAGCAAGAGAAGCTCACTATGTGGAACAAGAAGATCAAGAAGATGATCTAGGGTGAAGGGTTGCAAATCTGGCTGGGATCAATAGATCGCCAATTCTGTTTAAGTCTTTATTTTTCCAAGAGATGTAGTAGGCGATTGCCATATTACTTTTTATTGGATTAGATTTTCTTTGATCAAAGAAACAATGATGTACTCCGTTGGCTTATGAATAAAATTTCGAGTTCTTTTCATTATTACTCAATTTTGATTCTGAGCATATTACTTTGTGACTACGATGGCTGGGCCATCAATATTAATTCAAGGACATGGAATAGCCCAAGTTCCACTTGCCAAATGGCACCTTGATTACAGCTGTCACAGAAACTCTCTACGCTCTTAGGGCAAATCGTACCCTATGAATAGCCAACGAATTCCATGCGAAAATGCATGTAGAGAACGGAAATGAGTTCCTTTGCATTACCTCTAATTATTGCGAATAAAGGCGCATCTTAGAGAAGTTTATGTGTCTCTCTAGTGAACTTTATGTCACTATTCGAGCTATTAATCCATTAAAGTTATGAGAGAAGATCTCTTGGATTTAGACACATATTGGCTTTGTCATGACAGGATAGGTCATCCTGGTCATGATATGATGATCCGTCTACTAAAGACTTCACATTGACATCTTTTCTATCGAGTGAAATGAAGCATGAATCAAAAGTTGATTCCTGGACTAAGTGTGACCGACGTAGCTGCCTAGGGCACCGCCTCTGTCCACCACCAGCCTAGGGCTGGCATAGTCCCTATCCATGACGCCATGGATGGTGTCCATCATGATGATGGTGCCCTTGGTGATGCTGCAATCACTAACTTGCTTCAAAATAGCGTTTCAGACGCTCAGGCTTAACCAAGATTCTCATTGGTTGCTTCTAAAGCCTCTCGCTCGTTTTACAAAGCCTGTTCCTTAGGAAAATTAGGACTGAGACCGTCCTATGCAAAGGATAAGACAATACTCATTTTATGCTTACAAAGAATCCGTAGGTATTTTGTGGATTGATTCAACCAACTTGCGGACGCTTAAATATTTCATGATGTTGGTTGACACGCAAACACGCCGGTCACGTGTTGTGCCATTGTCCACCTATAAATGCTCCTTATGCTATATTCCTAGCACATATCATATGACAACGGGCTCACTCCCCAGATCATCCTATTCAGTCAATTGGATTTGACTATGCTAGAGAGTTTACATCGAAAGACTTCGGATGGATATTGCAATGGGCTTGATGTTGGACATCACATTCCCATTTACACACCCAAATGGTTTCGCGGAAACGACTACGATGGTAGTCCGAACATTGGTAATGCGCACCAATCTCCTTATATCCGCTTGGGGTGATGCAATATCGCATGCAGCTATGCTAATTAATCTACGACCCACCGCCACTCAATGTACCTCTGCGTTACAGCTAGTGACTGGGTACAAGTATCGTACTTACGCATATTTGAGTGAGCCATTTATGTGCCAAATGCGCCGCCACAACGCTCTATGATGGGTTCTTACAGACGAATGGGCAACTACGTTGGATTTGAGACTCCAACACTCGTCCACCACTTAATGCCCTTGCAAGGCGATCTCTTTACCTCTAGATTTGAGGGTTGTCACTTTGATGAGATAGTCTTCCCGTCGTTCGGGTGAGATAAGAACACAGATGTTCAACAGGAACGACAGGAATTGTCGTGGTCTGTCCCCACTATGTCTCATCTCGATCCCTATTAAAGTGACGAGATCACACAAATATGCTGCAAACATGCCTGCAAGGAAGGACGTCCTTATGAGAGGACGTAGCGCCGCTCTACACAGAGGTAGGCATGGCGCCAACGCCAAAGAGAGTGGCACTCTGGCGTTACAGGCCATGGCCCTAGATAGGATGCGTGGGAGGCCCGTGGGTTCGAAGGATACTTTGGCACATTCCAATCCTTTGATCATCAAGACTCAAAATCCGTCTCATGAGTATCTTCCGGGTTATGGTTATCGTTGGGGGACGCCTCAACGTCAGAACCTATTCCTGAGAATATAGAGCTCTATGAAAATTACACTAGTGTACATGAGACGTGGGATAGAAACTCCATTATAATTGATGATGTAGCTGCGTATTTCATTGCGCATGAGTTTGTTGAGTCCGATGATATCGAACCACGCTCCGTTGATGTGAATGCCAATGTAGAGAGTTTTGGCCTAAATGGAAAGATGCGATCCAGGTTAAGATGGATTCTCTAACGAAGAGGAAGGTTTTTCGAGCTAGAGATGCCAACACCTCCCAACATAAAACCTGTTGACTAATGGGTCTTCGTTAGAAAGCGTGATGAGAAAAAGAGATGGTAATCTCGCCTTATGGTGCAAGGCTTCTCACAAAACGCCCTGGAATCGACTACGATGAGACATATTCTCTCGTAATGGATATCATTGCAGTCCACTACCTTGTCAGTTTGGTAGTTTCCGAATAACTGAACATGCAGCTTACAAATGTGGTCACTATGTATCTCGATAGGGATCTAGATACGGGATATACATGAAGGTTCATGGTGAACTTCATTTACCCAAGTCAAGTAGCTCTAGACCATGGAGAGCGTTTACAAAGAGGTTGAAACGCTCACTAAAGTGACTACTTGATTGGGAAGGGATATGCCCACGCGTTTCTATAACAAGTTTCGGATTCTATAGCGGTTCATGTTGGACATGATCTTCATTAGAAGCCCTTAAAGAGTTAAGGGAAACCGCTGAACACTTGAAATCCGAGTTTGAGATGAAGGATTTTGGGAGAACACGATTATGTCTCGGTTTGGAACTTGAGCATCGTGTCGATAGATGCTTAGGCATTTTGACAAGGTCAAGCCTTCAAGCACCCCCATGATCGTCCATAGTCTTGATTCTGAAAAGGATCCTCTTCGTTGAAAGGATGATGACGAAGATGTGCTAGAGGCAGAAGTGCCTTACTTAGTACAATAGGCGCATTATTGTACTTATCCCAATGCACAAGACCGGACATCTCATATGTTGTGAACTTGTTAGCTAGATATAGCTCTGCGCCAACGCGATGCCATTGGATTGGTGTAAATGATATCTTTCGATACTTGAGATATATGAGTGATATGGGCTTGTTCTATCCCGCCAACACTGGCCTGCGTCCATTATCCCCATCCCAAAACGACATGTGTTTTGGAAGGTTTTGTTGATGTTGGGTATCTCTCTGACCCACACAAAGGCACTCCCAAACTGGTTAAGTGTTCACCATGGGAAATGACCATGATATCTTGGAGGTCTACAGAATAGACCGTCACTATACCTTCGAACAATGCAGAGATCATTGCCCTTCATAAAGTGGTTCGTGAATGAATATGGATTGGATTCATAATTACGCATGTTCGAACAATTGTGGTTTGAAGTCTACCACAGATGAGCCTACGAGCATTTAGGATAATGCTGCTTGTTTTGAACAAATGAGGCAAGGCTACATCAAAAGCAATAACCCCAAGCATAATCAGCAACAACAGACTCTCCTCGAGATCAAACTGAACTAGGTTCGATCTGAGGACAGTGTGGCGGACTTGCTCACTAAGTCATTGCCTAAATTCCACTTTCGAGAAACATGTTGGTAGCATCGTTTGCGGAAGTTATCCTAACAACCATGACCGTAGTCATCAGGGGGAGATGCAGACATCAGGGGGAGATGTCTACATGTATGATCTCGAAACGTGAAGGGTGTGTTGTGCTCTTTTTCCCCTTCGACCAAGGTTATTTTTGTCCCACTGGGTTTTTGTTACTCGGCAAGGTTTTTAACGAGCCAACGAGAGAAGCACCGCGTTAATTTGGAGAACACAAGGGGGAGTGTTTAAGGATATCTCTATTTGTGTTTAATCCAAACTCTAGGTTACTTGACCTAGTGGTAATAGGGTTCAATTAGAAGAATCTAGAGATTCTCTTTCCTTGTATGATTCTAACTCTATGCATTGTAATCCTCTTTATAAAGAGGCCCCTATTATCAATGAGAATACACAGCAAATTTCTCTCAGTTTCTGATTCCCTAAAACAAATAGCAAGTTTTAGTGTTTTTTTTTTCCAGAAAAAAGGGTTTGTCAACGGCATGAGCAACTCGCACATGTATAGTGCCAATGGCATTAAACAGTTTGTCATCCATGTTTAGAAAATTACCTACAACCGAGGCAATAGCCTTGATGGTCTCCGATTCCTCCAAAGCAGGAGGTATATTTCGGATTTTCACCCAGAAGAATAGAGAAGACAGGTTGATGGTATGGATCGGTGCTAGGCCATTGTACTCTTGAATAGTCATGGGTGCACGGTTGTAGTACCATGGCCCTCCCCACAGCACTCGGTTGCGATCCCGTCGGAGATCGAAAGCAAACACTAAAGTCTTTGGCGGTCGCTCCTGAACCTTAAACTTGCCATCCAGAACCCAAGCACGCCTAAAATAATGCGTGAGATCATGCAGATCGATAGGTTTTGGGGTCAGAGGATGAGCGAGCAGAAAATACTGCCAGGGACATCAAGTCGACGCACCCATTGTGCGAGTGATATCGAGAACTTCATCTCCTGCCAGTGCCATAGACGCTGCAAAGCTGTAGTGACCTGCTCAATGTCAGACGTTGCAAAGATTCCGGGAAAAAACTGATAGGCGCAAAAGATCGCCGATATAGGACTAGGGTTTGATGTGCGTCAGAGCGGCTACGCTTTAGGGTTTTACTGCTTTTAAAACACAGGGCAACAATTTAATTAGAAGGTAATTTTATTGATTTTATGACATTGCATGCTTTATCTTTCTGATTTGCTACCGTCTTTATTAAGTAAATGAAGTTGTCGATGTGATACTCTTTGTTAGTTGGTGCATGTATTCATAGTGGGGACTCTTGGTAATCTGGTATTATTCAGGATATTCTCTCAACGTTTATTGTAATTTGAGGTTTAGGCTCTATGTTTCCCCTTATTGTATTCAACAATTTTATCAATCATGACTTGAGGACAGCTGCATCAGCCTTTATTTAAAAAAAAAAAAAAAAGGATTAAATTTTGTTTAGTCTCTGTACTCTGCCTCCAAAATCGCTTCAGTCACTGACATTCTCATTTAATCTGAAAAGTCCCTAACGTCACAATTTTCGTCTGATCGGTACACTCCGTCCAATTGCTCCGTTTGTAGGCTGACGTGGCATTAAAGTTAGCGCCAACTCAGCCCCATGCAAGCGTTGTAGATGTTGAACTATCGAGAATAACCCTAGCTTCCCCTTTTATTTCAATTCTTCTCTTTTTGGTTCTTGCGGCAATCTCTTCTTCCTCTTGTTCCTTTACCCAAACAACGGCCTCATCACCTAGCTCTTCTTCTCTTCCTCTCATCAAATCCGACCTCAAAACTGAAGAAGAAACCTCTGTTTTTGAATACAAAGCAAAGCCACTCCATGAGCCCAAAATCGAGAATAACCCAGTGAAGGAACCAAGAGATGGTTCGAGCCTCTTCACTTCCTCTATTCTTGCTTTGTCTCTAGCTCTGTTCTGGAATTGTGCTCCTTGTTTGTTAATGGTGCAGAGTCCAGATGGTGACCTTCTAGATGGTATATGCTCAGATGGTAAAATTCTGATTCGAAGGACAAGAGAGCAAGACATGGGAGGTCATGGCCTGGTGAAATTAGTGAAAAGATGGAGACCGACGGAGAAAAAGGCGGTGAATGGCTAATTGACTAGCGGAGCAGATTGGGTAATCTGGGTGTCTAGATCAAATCTGGGTCCTGCGTACTGGCACGTGAGTCTGGTTCCTGAGTCATTGGACAATACGGAGGCCGCCGGTGGAATTTAGGTCAAACATCAGTGGTTAGAGTGCCGGTGGTCTGGATCGAGAAATGACGAGAGGAGAAGGCGTCGTGGTAGTCTGTAAGCGTCAGGTCTGCAGCTCGACGACTGGTTTGGTACGGGTTCGAGTATGGTATTTGATCTGGTATGGGTATGGGCAATCAATGAAGGCGAACTCTTGAATTTTGGTGGGAGTGATGTTTGTTTTTGGTGCTTAATTGATGTTTTTGAAGTTTCGAGGTGGTGATAGTGTGGTTTTGGTGGTGGATAGCTCGATAGTGGTTATGGTGGTAGTGACGGTGGATTTTGGATTTTGATCGAAAATTTGATTATGCTGCTTGCAGGGTTAGATTGGATGTGGTGGTGTTGAAGATGTGTGAGTGATCTAATAATTTAGAACACCGAAGAAGGGATAACACTGTTGGATCTGGGTTTTGGTGAGCAGAGGAGGAAAGGAGAAGAGAATTGAGGTTAGTGGTAGTGGTTGGGCTTGGAGAGAAAGCTCGGTGGTGGTTATAGTGGTAGTGGTGGTGATTCTCTTATGCTTCAGATTTTGGGTGTGAAGAAGAAGAAGGGAGGAACCACCACAAATGGTCAAGTTGGTAAGAGCCTCCAGGTGTGGAATCCCCACATCCGAGTTCGAATCATGCCGACGCTTATTGGAGTTAAATCCCAATATATTCTTGGTGGTCAGGGGGGAGGAAGTGTTCTGACAAGATCCCCCGAGCACGGATTAGTCTCTGGGCCTAGGAAGCTTTTGAGGACACCGTGTCATTAACAAATCAAAAAAAAAAAAAAAAAAAAAGAGGAAACTACAAGAGGGTATATTGGACAATTTCTCGATGATGTGGCATGCAAATAATTGAGGTGGCGTGAAATGGATGGCCTCGTCAGCAACTTAACGGTAGATTTTGATGGAACCCTAACAGAGTGGACTAATTGGATGGAAATTGTGAGATCAGGGACTTTATAGATTAAATTGAAATGTCAGAGACTGAAACGTTTTTGGAGGCAGAATACAGGGACTAAACAAAATTTAATCCTAAAAAAAATAATAATAATAATAAAAAAGAGATACAAAGGGGGAGACAAAACTAATTAAACCTGTCAGAAAGAACAACATTTACCGAAAGCTCATGTCATAAGACTTTTGAGTTGTATACTTACATTTCTGGAATGATATGTAGCTTGCTTTGATGCGGCGGAGCTATGCAACAATGTTCTGCATGCACAGTGGCCCTTGGTGCTTTGACAACACCAAGGCAGTGGTTGTGGCTTACGATATCGAATTATCGATGGCTTCACAGAAGTTATTTCTATTCAGGTTTGGGTGCAAATTAAGAACCATCTCCCTGTTTGGAAATCTAACAAGGTGGCCTGGGAGGAGTATTGGAGCGACTCTAAGGTCGGTGCTCATGGTGGATCGATTTAACGTGCTCCCTAAGTGTCTTGTGGTTATGGTGCCATTGATCTTGATGTATCAAGTTTGGTGTGGCGTTTTTGGCATTTTAAACTTGCACAATGAATGGAGTCATGGAGGTGAGTGTCTCATTTAGCTATGAGAAGGTGAAACTCTTGAATGGATCTAGAAAAGAGATGTAACTCCAGTTTCTTCGGAAATCATAAGATCTTTGGTGCGAGAGGAAAGTGTTGATCCATATCATTTTGACTTGGTTCAAGCTCTTCTCCTACTCGAATCAAACAGAACGTGTTGAGCTAAATCTTTTTCATGTAAAACCTATTTTATTTAGAATTTAGATCGGAAAAATCGTATGATTTTCTGAAACCATTTGTTATGGCTTGAGTCCGTAGTCAATCATACTTCCGATAGGAACAGTTGACAATTGAATCTTACTTTTCCCGTTATTTCGTATCCATAATAGTGTGAAAAGTTGTTTAGTTGTTCAAGATTAATCGTGTTGGGTTTCTCGACCCTTTGGCTTAAGATTAGTTAGTTCTCTTTCCGATGGGAGGCAAGGTAAAGGATCTAATTTAGCGGGAGTGTCGCCTTGACGTGATGGAAGTCATCAATTCTAGCTTGATTATCCCTAAACCTAATGTGAGCTTTTCCATTTTTATTTGCTTTCCCGTTGTGATCGAATGAGAATGGATAAGTGGATACAAGTTATGCCTTGAAATGAAAGACAATCTAAATCTACTTGGTCTACGAACAAGGAAGCTATTACTAGTAGTAATGTAACTATATGAATCGCATGGTGGGGGTAGGGATATTGTTCCTAGTATTAGACAATGGAGCACCCTTCTTCGGTTCGTCTAGGGTCGCCCAAACATATGACAACTAGGTCTGGTAGTTCGAGTTCGATATCAACTAGGGATCCATGTTCTTCTATGCAACATACTCAAAGGGTTAACTCAACCCCTGGTTCGTCAACAACGGTGCCTATGGTTTCTCCTCTTCCACCGCCACTTTTCTCTTCCAATCCAACATCCTCGTTCTATGTTGATTGATCTGGATTTGAGGCCCGAGCGGTGGATGATACGCATTTGAACTTTCCAAGCGTGATGGTGTTTCAAGAATAGCTAATCATGAAAAATCAGTTTGGGAATCTCATAACTTACAGTCCAAGTGGTCGCGCATTCCCCAAGAGGAAAAGAACATTTTCCTTCATTCCAGCTAAGGAAGAAAATAAGGAATGTGGAATAGCTATAATCGAGTTTTGATTTTTTGTGTTAAACTACGACAAATGGATCGGGGCCCTGAGTTCTATGTGGCGAGGATCACCTGCTCATGCTTTCTTGGCTTAATCATGGCCTTGATCGTATATGCTCATTAAAAAGAACTAATTCGATCATTAAGTCATAAAAATTGAGAAACCATCTAATTTGGTTTGTTGTCATTAGCCAACCATGAGATCATCATCTTAGAGCGATCATTTGTCGACAGATGTTTCTATTACAATTGTAGTCTTTAAAGCATGAGAGCTATATTTTTCATGACAAATGTAATTTTTGGTACCGACTAATGTATTCTTTTTACTCTTCATTGATACTTTTAGACCATGATTCTATTACTGTAAGGAGAAATTGATAATTTAAAACTCGTGGCGATGGTAACAATGATGGAGTTCACTAACTATTATTATCTAACAAATCAAGTACAGTTGATATAATTGAGATGTGTTGTAGGAGAATAGAATTGTGTTTATTATTGATAATACGAGCCCTTTATATAGGGAGTTTACAGAGTACACAAAAGGTAACAGAATCGGAATACAATTAGTATACCTAGGGTACTTTCCTATTACAACTCTAAACCTTAGTTTGTAGAGGCACACATTATGTCGATATCTTTCAACACTCCCCCTTGTGCCGCTCAAACTTGGTGATGACGCTTTCATTGTTGCCTCGTTAAAAACCTTGCCAGATAACAAAAACCCTGTGGGACAAAAATAACCCTGGTCGAAGGACAAAAAGAGCACAACACGTCCTTCACTCTTCGAGATCGAACATGTAGACATCATGCCTCCCCCTGATGTCAATATCTCCCCCTGATTGCTACAATCATGGGAGTTCGGATAACTTTCTCAATCCGATGCTCTTCACATGTTTCTCGAAGGTGGATTTTGGTAACGACTTAGTAAATAAGTCCGCTACATTATCCTCTTATTGGATTTGGTTCATTTCAATATTTAGAAATGCTTGTTGTCATTTCGATGGAGGGGAGGAGGAGCACGGAAGGTGGCATTTTGCCTTGTGGGGTCCGATCCCACACTTCCGTCATCTCTTTTCTCTGTAGGGGTAGAACAAGCCCATATCAATCGTACCTCTCAAATATCGAAAGATTGTCTTTATACCAATCTATTGGTGTTGCGTTGGCGCGGGGCTATATCTAGCCAACAAGTTCATAATAATTGAGGTGTCCGGTCTTGTGTTGTGCTAAGTACAATAATGCGCCTATTGTACATAAGTAAGCACTTCTGCTATTAACACGTCTTCGTCATCATCCCTGGGACGAAACGGATCCCTTTTAGGGCCAAGACTACGGACGACCATGGTGCATCTTTGACTTTATCAAAAATGTCTCTTGACACGGTATACAAGTTCTAAATTTAGACAAAACCGTGTTCTCCCAAGGTCATTCCTCTCAAACTCGGATTTCAGGTGTTCAGCGGTTTCCCTAAACTCTCAAGGGTTCCAATTATGTTTCAACATAAACCGCGACAATTGCAAATCCGGAACTTGTCATGGAAACGCGTGGGCATAGTTCATCATATCCCTCCCAATCAAGTAGTCATTTTAGTGAGCATTTCAACCTCGTTGCAAATGCGCTCCGTGGTCTAGAGCCACTTGACTTGGGTAAATGAAGTCCACAAGAACCTTCATTGTATTCCGTATCTAGATCCCCATAAAGATACGTAGTGACCACATTCGTAAGCTGCATGTTCAGTTATTTGGAAACTACCAACTGTAAGGTAGTGGAGTGCAATGACATCCATTACGAGAAATATGTCTTCTCGTAGTCGATTCCAGGGCGTTGTGAGAAACCTTGCGCCATAAGGTGAGATTACCATCTCTTTTTCTCATCACGCTATCTAACGAAGACCTATTAATGTCAATAGGTTTTATGTTAGGAGGTGTTGGCATCTCAGGCCCGAAATCATTCCTCTTCGTTAGTGAATCCAATTCAACCTGGATCGCATCTTTCCATTTAGGCCAATTTTCTCTACGTTGGCATTCTTCAACGGAGTAAGGTTCGATGTCATTGGTCTCAATAATTCCACGTCCTCATGTACACTAGTGTAGTTCGTAGAGATCTCTATATTCTTAGGAATTGGTTCTAACATTGAGGCGTCCCCCAACGATGTCTCTTGGACATAACCACAATCCAAAATTTCTCATGAGACGGATTATGAGTATCAATGATCAATGGATCAAGTTGTGCCAAACTCGCTCTCTTCTTAGGGCGAGAAGTCCATCGAACCTATGGGTCTCCTTCTCTCTAGCGGAACCCATGGCCTATGACGCCATTATGCCACCTTTGTGGCGTCACCATACTACCATCCATGGTAGTGGTGCAGTACCCATCTTCTCTGGGTGGCACCATGTCCTCTTGTGGGGACATCAATCCTTGCAGGCATGTTTGCAGCAGGTATTGTGATCTCGTCACTTTTAGGGGATCAAGATGAGACATAGTGGGGACAGACCACGACAATTCCTGTCGTTCCTGTTGAACATTGACGTTCTAATCTCCCCCTAACGACGGGAAGACTATCTCATCAAAGTGATAATTCGCAAATCCAGCGAAATAGAGATTACCTGTCAAGGGTTCTACATAGCGGACTTATAGTTGGAGAATCATGTCCAACAAATATATATATATATATATATGCATTCGTTGCAATGACTCATGTTGATGCGCTGTGGCGACGCAATTGGCACATGAACTGCACACTCAAATATGCATAAATACGAGATATTAAACTCGAACCCAGTCACTAGCTGTAACGCAAATAAAAGTTGAGTGGCTGCTATGAGGCGTAGACGAATTAGCATAGCTGCATGCGTTATTGCATAACCCAAGCGGAAATATTGGTGCGCATTACCAATGTCCGGGCTACCATTATAGTCGTTTAATGGTGGCTTTTCCGCGAGACCAATTGGGAGGGTACATATATGGGAATATGATACTTGATATCAATACCCAATGATATGCAATAGTCATCGAAAACTGTCGATGTAAACTCTCTAGCATTATCAAGTCAAATTGACTGAATGGGATGATCTGGGTAGTGAGCCCGTAGCCATATGTTATGTGCTAGGAGTGTAGTATAAGCAGCATTACGAGTGGATAATGGCACAACACGTGACCAGCGTGTTTGCGTATCAACCAACACCATAAAACATCTATATGGTCCGCAAGTTGGTTGATCAAATCCATAGAATTCCCTTAGATTCTTTGTGAGAATGGAATTATTTCCTCAATCGCCTTTGCATAGGATGGTCTCAATCCTAAATAACAGGCTTTACAGAACGAAACATGGGCTTTATAATCAACCAATAAAGGTTTTGGTGAAGCCATAGTGTCACAATAGACTTGAGAAGTAGAGAGAGGAGTTTATGGCGTCAATGCCATGTATTTGCCGCAGGGGGTAGGCGGCACCGGCCATGTATGGCCTGTCTTTGCACAATCATGGCGCCATGAGGCGCATGTGCAGCTCCTCGAACCAACTTTTGGTTCTTACTTTTCTTCGTTCTGAAAATGGATGTCCGTGTAAAGTCTTTAATACACGGATCATCATGTCAAAGCCTATATGTGTCAAAATCCCATAAGTCGTCTCTCATGACATAGTTGGATTCAATAACTCAAATAGTGGTTGCATACAACCCACTAGAGCGACACATAAGTTTCTCTAATACTCGTTTATGTCCGTAGTCATTAGAGGTGATGCAAAGGAACGTTGTCCATTCTCATAATGTGTTTCCACATGAAAACCATTGGCTCTATAAAGTTCAAATTAAGGTATGTCCAAGACATTAAGTAAAAGAATTGACACTTTATTAATAGCCAATGATTACATCAAAGTTTCCAAAGTCTAATCCAAAATAAAATCAAAGTAAGACACATTGTAGTCACTCTATCCGTTTGGTAACTCCAATCAAATATGACCAGGAAAGTAGAGAGAGATGTTGGTGGAGCGAGGCTCTCTTAAGTACCAATAATCTCAATGACTTTCCTAGACATCACATTTTATTGGGTCTGCCACATAAGAAAGAGTTAATACAATTGTCATTTATTGACTAAGGCAAATTGCCATTACAAAAGTCCTTGGAAAAATAAAAAGGACTAATCTAATCAAAGTCTGTTGCATCCATGTGCACTTCATCTTCAGCTTTGAAGTCCTCTATGGTGAGATTGACATCTCCACCATCTTCTTCTTCTTCTGCAAGGTACACTTCTTGCTCTCTCAGATCCCTATATGCCCTGTAGCTTGCAGCTAGTTCCTCGCTTGCCTTGCATTGCTTGAACCAATGCTCACTTGATCCACATCGATGACACTCATCATTGCGGTTGCCTCCCTTTAATTGAGGTGCACGTTGTGCACGTTGCGGGCGTTTCCTAGGAGGGTTGGTGCCACCACCACGACCCATTAAGCCACCATTACGGCTAGGGATACCACGACCCCCTCTCCCACGTGTGGCATTACCACCACGTGTATCCGCAGCAAACTTGCGGTTTCCTTCCTGGTTAGGGCGGTTATATGGGCCCATACGTCCCTCTTGTCCCCCATTCTTAGGGTACCGCTCTTTGCGCCCTCCTTTGGGTGCATTATAATTCGCCTCATGAATGCTCTTAGTTCCAATGGGCCTTGAATTATAATTCCTCACGAGTATGTTATCATGTTTCTCAGCTACAGATATAATATTGATAAGCTGATGAAACCTCGTGATCCGTCCAGCATTGACTTCAGTACGGTATTGCTTTGATACCACAATGGCTGAAACGGGGAAGGTGGAGAGAGTTTTCTCAATTAGCTCTTGCTCTGTGACAGGTTGTCCACAAAACCTCAACATGGACTGTATGCGAAGAGGTTCTGAATTATATTCAGCAACAGACTTGAAGTCAGCAAAGCGCAGATTGTTCCATTGAACCTTCAAGTCAGGGAGGAGGGAATCTTGGACATTGCCAAAGCGCTCTTCTAGCGCTACCCATAGCTCTTGCATCCTTGATCGACATATACTCCAATCTGAGTGCCTTGTCCATATGGCGTCGCATCAAGATAACTGCTTGAGCATGCTTTGTAGATGTTCGGTTGAAATAAGATCCGGGTTAGGTGCCTGGATTATGGGTAAATTCCCTTTGAAGTGAGATGGTTCTCAACATCGGTTACCCAACTGTGGTAATCCGAGCCTGTTGAGTCAAGCATGGGAAAGTCGAGTCTAGGTTCATTCGACATCCTGAAAATAAGAAGAGAAGATATATTAGTTTCGGAGCTAAACTTCCACGAAAACTAAATAATAAGATTTCCGAGCTATGCTACCAAGAAATCAATTTCCAAGAATCTCTTTGGATTAGACCAACATGATGTTTTAATATGGTCACAATTTGATGCTTACGGACGCTCTTAGTCCAAGCATTGTGAACGCTCTTAGTTCACACGAACACTCTTAGTTCGTTTAATTATGAACACTCTTAGTTCATACGAACACTCTTAGTTCGTTAAGCTAAGCGTAATCCCCACAATTCCGCTTTGTTAATACTCAAAATCATTTGGCAACATATATTCCAATATTATGCAAAATAAAAGGAAGTTAAATACAAGAAAGCAGCAACCTTAATTATAAAAACTTACGTGATTGTTTTAGCTTGAAGACACGCGCGTGTTGATGCAGGCGTGAGCTGGTCGGAAAATTGGCAGTTGGTGGGCTGCCATTTACTTCTCCCTTCTCCCTTTTTTTTTTTTTTCTTTTGGGAGTTTTTTTTTTTTTCTTCTTCCTTTTTTTTTTTTTCGGGCCTAGCCTCTCCTTCCCTTTTTTTTTTTTTTCTTCTTTTTTTTCTTTCCGGGCCCAGCCGGGTCCCCTTTCCTTTTTCTTCCTTCTTCTTCTTTCTTTTCCTCTGTTCTTCTTCTTCTTCCTCGTTTTCTTCTCTTTCTTCTTCTGGTTTTTTTTTTTTTTCTGGTCTTCCTCTCTTTTCTTTCTTCTGGTCGCCGATCTGCAGCAGAGGTGCTGGTGCGGTGGCTGCAGGCGGGCCGATGTGGTGGCTGGAGCGGTGTGCAGCGCAGGCGAGAGGGAGGCGGTGCGGCTGGGCGGCGGTGGCTGCGTAGGCTGGGCTGTGGCTGCGCACGGAGGCTGGGCTGCAGTAGGCTTGCTCGGAGGCTGAGCGGTGCGGGCTGGAGGGAGGCGAGGCCGAGTGCGGCTGGGCAGCTGTGGTTAGGTGTGGGCTGTGCAGGTTGCAGGCGGGCTGCGTGAAAGCAGCAGTGGTGGCGGCAGTCTGGTGGGCGTGGGGGCGCTGGAGAAGAGGCCGGACGGGCTAGGCTGCTGGAGAAGTCCGGCCGGTGAGGTGAGGCCGAGGCCGAGGCCGGTATCAAGTTTCTGTTTTTTTTTTTTTTTTTTTGGTTTTGGGTTGGCGGCAGAGAGAAAAGGATTTTTTTTTTTTTCTAGCGTTTTTTTTTTTTCTCTGAAGCTAGGGTTAGAACTCGTGCTGATAACGTGTTGTAGGAGAATAGAATTGTGTTTATTATTGATAATAGGAGCCCTTTATATAGGGAGTTTACAGAGTACACAAAGGTAACAGAATCGGAATACAATTAGTATACCTAGGTACTCCTATTACAACTCTAAACCCTAGTTTGTAAAGGCACACATTATGTCGATATCCTTCAACAAGATGCAATCAAATATATAATTTGGGATTTTTGCTCCACCTAGTTAGGTTGTGAAACATGTAACTATGTATTGCTCCACTATGAAGAAATAGTGTTGTCTATGATTAGTGGAGCATTGACCCAAAGTGAAACATGTAACTATGTATTGCTCCACTATGAAGAAATAGTGTTGTCTATGATTAGTGGAGCATTGACCCAAAACGGTCCGAACATTGGTGATTGGGGAAGTATCTGAGGTTGGAAGCACGAGCAGTCATGAACATTGAAGGGTGCAAGAAGCCCAAGTGATGATTTGGAGCAAAAACCATTGGTGGTGGTGGAATATGAGAAGGAAAATTGACATAGTAACACCTAATTAGGTGAAACATGTAACTATATATTGCTCCACTATGAAGAAATGGTATTGTCTATGATTAGTTATGTAGCAATACATGGTTACATCTTTCACAATCAAACTAGTGGGAGCAATACCATTGTTTATGATTAGCGTTGACAATTCCTCTCTCTTTTTTTTTTTTTAACTGACTTTTAATACAATATCTTCAATAAATATCTTCTCAAAAAAAAAAAAAAATATTGAAGATAAATATCACCCGGTTTCAGGTGTTCTTACAAATTTATTCAACAAATTTAGAAGTATTTGCAAGGGAACAAAAGAAGAATTCTGGAAAAGGTAATAGTAATTCTTATAGCCAAAAGGAACAGTATATAGGTAGTTCAATATCTGGACTTACTACTGAACATAGGAGATATTTTTAAACAAGGATAAGCTGCCTATTCTTTCTAATGCAATTATATCTAAGTAATGGCCGAAGGCAAAACCCATGAAAATTGGCCCTTGGGCGAGTACAAACTGAAAAGTGACCAACTAAAGCTAGAGATGCTTGATTATTATTCAGACCAAAAAAATGCAACTAATCCCATCAAACTTCTCTACAAACGGAGAGAAAGGTCAAGCTTTTGCTCTTCATGACCCTTATGATCACTATTAATCCCAAGACTATTGTGATTGTTAGTTATCATTGATGAATGTTGTTGAGAAGACTCTCCGCTGAAACCATAGCATCTTGGGCTTCTCTGCCAATTTAAGAAGCTCTTCTCATCTTCCTCACTGTTACTATTGTAACCATTGTTAACATAGCTGGAACAGGTATTCCCACCATAGTAGACTAAATTCTCAAACTTCGGCGCACCATTTGACCCGAAACGGTCCGAATATTGGTGATTGGGGTAGTATCTGAGGTTGGAAGCGTGAGCAGTCATGAACATTGAAGGGTGCAAGAGGCCCAAGTGATGATTTGGAGCAAAAACCATTGGGGGTGGTGAAATATGAGAAGGAAAAGTGACTGATGCATAGTGATTAGAGGCACGTTTGGCTTTTCTTGCAGCAGTTCTTTCCTTTTTGTGAGCGTTTTGGTGGCCTCCCAAGGCTTGAGAGCTGTAGAACTTCCTTGAACAGAAGAGACAAGGAAATAGTCTTGATGCTGCATCTTCTTCTTTATTGCTTGCTTGATCATTACCATTTTGTGTTGTGACTACTTTCTCCTCACCTTCCATATCTGCAACAAAGCAAAATAACAAAAATCCCAAATGAGAAAACCAAATAAAGTTTTATAATTTGAGAGAGGAAGTTAGAGGGTACCTTCAAAAAGAGAGAAAAAGTGGTGTGAGTTTGAACAGTTCTGGTTGACAGAGGGAAGAAGAAACAAAATGATGCAAATGTAGCACTGGGTTTGGAGCTTTGGCTTTTCAAGTGATCAGAAAAGAGAGTTCGGAAGTATTAAATAGAGTGCTTGACACAGAGGGAGTGTATGGGCTTGGGAACAGATGAGATAAGTGAGAGAGAGGGGAGAGAGAGAGAGAGAGGGGGGAGGTTCCACTTCCCAATCCAATTAATCATCCCTTCGTTCCCACCAATCACTCTTGAAGCAAAAGCTTCATGGGATTGGATGGCATTCACTTCCCAACTAGTTATTATCTCTCTGCTTTTATCAGAAAAATTTGAGCGTTTTCATTAGCACTTTGGCTTCCTTTTGCAGGAGAGTTAGGTCCCATATTTAATATCTATGACTTTATTAATTACCCATTTAACTCTTGGTCTAACCAGGTCTGCCACAACTGTTTCTTGGTAATTCACTAGTTTGACAGTTTGAGAAAAAATGACCTAAATTAAGGAAAAGGGTAATCAATGGAAGTCAGAGTGTCAGACTAGAGCTTAGCTTTAGATATGTGATATCTCTGCAATGGTCAATCTGGAAGGATTGGGTGACTTAAAAGCTAAAGAGTAAAGAGTAAAGCCAGTCGCCCACTTGGCCTAGCCTGGAACTCACACTCTGATCTCTGCTGCTTTGGTTGCCCCAATATATATATATGTATATATTTTTCTTCCATCTTTTTCTGCATGCAAAATAATTTGCAAACTGCAAACTGCAAACTGCAAACTGCAAATGGCTCTTTCTCCCTATCTCTGATGCAATGTGTGCATTAATCCTCTGCTTCTGTATGGATCAATTGCCCCATAGGAGAATCCAAAACTTGCCTCTCTGCATGTCTCTAGTTACACGTGGCGCTCATTCAGCGGCTCGAAACAGCTATGAGTTGTCAGATATCCATGCCATTCTCTCTGTACTCATCTGCTAGTGATGATCAAAAATGGAAGCCGTGGAAGAACAAAACTGTGAGTCTGAACAGGAAAGGAAAAATAATTGAGCCTAAAAGACAGCACAGATAACATCATCGACCAGACACATTCTATAGTTAGACTTGAGCCGAATGAGAGCCAAGAAGTGACATCATTTTCGATAGGAAGACAAGGTTTCCTGAATCCATTCACAAAAATTTACAGTTGGATTTACAAGCTCTAAACTAGAAACAGCTCTTAAGAATATGGATCATCTAATCGTTGGAGTAAAGTTGCAACACAAATCATGACTTTCTCTGAATGAATGTTGATTGTGAACAAATATGTTGTGAATAATTACATAAGGATCACTCCTCTCTTTGGAGGCACAGAAAGGAATTCTCTTCATGCTACTTTGGGAGACAAAATAAATGGGCAGAACGGCATATATGATTCAGGAACAACCAAAACATCTACTTATAGAGCAAAGGCTCGATGACTCTGTTTCTGGCTCAGACTCGGGCTTTTTGCGAGGAAGATGCTTAAAGAAGGCCATGACTGCTCCTGTCACACCATCCTCATTCTCCATATCCTTGGCAAGTTCAATAGCACGCTCCTTCACCTGGAATAATTTTTTTAGGTAAGTTCATTTCATACCTTCATACTATTTCCCGAACAATTCTTACTTCCTAATTAAGTTTTCCATTTACCAAAAAGAAAAAAAGAGGGGAAAAAAAGAAGAAGAAGGAACACTTCCTGATATCCTGAAATTCTGAAATTCTGTAGTTCTTAATTTGGCATGTTATAAAGCAGAGGGGAAAAGCAAGATGATCAACCTACAAGTTAATCTATAATCTATACTACTATATAAGAGAACAGAGAAAAGAAAAAGGAGAACAGTTCATGCTGACACTCTTTATGTGCGTTAATACTACTCATCCGCAGGTTTCTGGTAAGTATCCACTACTATCACTCACCCACTCTCTCCTATACCCTATTATTTCTCTGCTATAACTTCCATCACCACATTCATAGCATGTATGGGAGTTTCCATTTCACATTATTGAAGATCAACACTTCCTTTATTTCCTTTATTTTCAACCTTATAGTATATCTAAAAACAGCTGGATTGGGTGCTATTTTAGCAATCAATTCTAGGTATAAATCAAATATTGCCGCTCACTATAGCTGATACAAGTCGCTTTTCGCACACCTTTATAAAGCATGCATTTGATTAACAAAATCAGGTTTCTCAAAAATCAAATTACCTTGGGATCAAGCATGTAATTTATAGCATCAACCAATTTGGGAAGTGAGAACTCATCAACTGCAATGGGTGCAGGGCCTACTCCCCTGGCATGTACTCGCTCTCCCCAGAAGGGTTGGTCTCCAAAGAAAGGAACAATTGTTGTCGGACACTGAAGTACAAAAAAAATGTACATTTAGGCATAAACTAAATCATTAGTCAGAACTTGAAAGAACTCAAACATAAGAGGGGGATATGAGACAATTACTGCAGCTTTTAGACCAGCAGCCGTTGTTCCAGCACCTCCATGATGCACCTGAAGAGAAACTAAAAAACATAAGAATTGTCCAAGATCTTTTTTCAAATTTTGAAAAACAAAGAGTTGAATGTCATGAGATTTTAAGTGAGGCGTAGCCACAATCCTAGTCCTTTCAGATCCACGTACCCAGTATGAAATGCTAACATATTACTTTGCTGTTTGTTTCAAGCACTAGTAACTTTCAAAGATAGATTTTGTCATCTGCCTCATGATCGATGTTTATAGCCTTATGAACATGATCTCCATTAGTACAAGTAATGATATCAAATTAAAGTTAGCTGTATGTAGCTCCTTATCTATACTATTATTAAGAGAAGAGGCTTTGTTAGCCAAAATCTAAAATTTTGACAGAATTGACCCTAGAAGATTAACCAACTTTTTTCTTTTTTATTTTCTGAAGAAAAAAAAAATTAATAACTTGCACATGCAGAGCATGTGTGGAAAAATGCTAGTTTTTCCATTAATGAAATTGAAGATTACTGGACTCAATTAGCTATCACAAAAGACTGATCAAAAATGAACTTCAGAAGAATCCAACAGTCAATTTCTTTATAAAGAGAAGTAAAGTAACAGGTAAATAAAATCTTAAATAAATTTATTATCCAGATGCTATGAATAATAGATAGCTAAAAGGAAAAAAAAAATGAGGATAGTCTTACCACTGCCTTGCATTGTAGAAACAGCCAGTCATGAGGGCAGTTGTCTAATAAGTATATGGATTCCTTTGGTTCAGCCACTGAGAAGAATAATATCACGCGAATTCAATCAGTACATTCCAAAGCTCAACTAGCATAGAAATAAAATAGAAATGGTAAAAACTTACAGTTGCCAAGGCCACCCCAGCCTTTGTTAATGATGCCTCTCTGTCCTGTCTTTTCTAATGCATCGACGATTATTTGGGTCATTTTCTCTGGCTCTTGAACAGGCTGATATTTAAGAATGATCAGCAGATTTAAAAGTGTTAAAGCCAAAATTCTGAAACCAAATTTCAATTCAGAAATGTGGGCAATTCAATCCAGTTACCAAGAAAACCGAAATTCTCAAACCATGAAAAGCTGACTTTGGAGATTGTTAAAGCCCAAAGATAATGGAAAAACAGACACATAATCAGAATTTAATTATTTGCACTGGGTAGAGGAATGTAGGTCTGTGTAGACTGTGTCTGTACACACATCCATGCATTTGCAGCTGAGTGCAAGTTGTTTTCCACAAACCATTTCTCAATCTTTTTGTAGAACAAGTTCATTTCATTGCAACTATAGAGTCCAATTGATTAAAAAGGGGAGAACAGTTTATCTCCACGTACCAAGTTTAGACTTGACATGCTCTAAATTTTGTTTATACTTTTGAAATTAGAGTAGGGAACAAAGTAAGAGAAAATGAACTTACAAGGCTACCAAACCCAATGTATATAGGCTTGTCACCAGCTTTAAGCCATTCCACTAGTGGTTGTGGAGGTTCATAATTTGATGCAAGATCAAGGAAGCAAAATCCCACCACATCAACCTTAGGTCCCCAATCTGCAAATCAAGTGTTATTTAGTAGAAAACACCAACAGATATTGGCATACCTGTTAAGTATCATGCTTACTTAAGAAAAAATGTTCCATGCAGACAACAATGGGAAGAAAAAAAATGATAAAAGGTTTCGTAATCCATTATTTTCATTTCTGACAACAAGAAACATTACGATGGAAACTGAGAAGATCAAATGTAAATATCAATCTACAAAGAAACATTTTTAATCAATTACTCTTTGGAGATGGATATATCTATCTGAAAACAAGCACCTATAATCTATGCGTCTTTTAAAGGATTGTTTAAATAAGTTTTTCTTTTTAATTAAACGAAGGATATATGCTGTAGATGAACGTGTGCACCATACTAGCCTAGATATCATGTTCAAATGACTGCCGCCACCAGCCAAGCATTGTTTAAAACCTAGCAAGTTTCTCAAAACATCATGCCTTCATCACCCAAGGAACTCCAAATGATTAAAAATGGATGTGCAAGGTGAAGTACCTTTTGGTTTGGGAACAAGATGAGGACTCCATATGTATCCATGTGGGACATCAGACTCAGAGCCTTGTGAACCACTTAAATATGTGACAGGTCGTAATCTCAATTTTTTCTTCCGAACATCATTAATCATGTCCCGTATTCCAAGCCATATTAAGGAGTCAACAATTTGATATGATAGCTGAAAATTTGCATAGTCCAAAAAAGTGAGGAAAAAATCTGGAATTGTAAAATGAATTAAATTATCAAAACTCAAAAATAAGGAAAGGTTAAAATTCAAAGGAATCACTCTATATCCAGTTTGTTGTTTAACGCGGGACAAGGGATGTGGAAATTCACTTGTTGGCCTGGTAAGGAAAAGGTCAAACATACACAATGCAGATTCAGAACAGTGAAAACCAATACAGAACACTGAGCAACATGCAAGAAAGATTACAATTCAGATAGATTACATTACCCAGACAAGACTTACGTCCATGGCATTGTAAAAAATATATGAAGAGGTATTTTCAGTGCCTCCGCCACATGAGTATGCCCTGAAAATGTATTCATCAGGTTAGTGGCAAAATATAGACAAATCAAAGCAAGTGCATGTAAAAGTTCTCTTTATAAAATACAACTGAATGTAATTAACAATAATATGTCGGTGAGCCATGGCCTGTTGGTTAGCTAGCCTAACTAACACTGTGGAGGTCATGGGTTCAAATCTCACTGACATCAGGGGAGGTGGGGAAAAATTGTCGTCCAGAATAAAAAATAAAAAAAATAATGCACAAGTATCTTCGAAGTTAATAGCGCAGACAACCTACAAACTCTGCTAGAGGAAGAAACAAAATCATATGTCTATTAGATAATCATTTACCACACAGTATCCCATCCTCCAACCCAAAATTCAGTCACCAAGAAATTCAAAACCTGAAAAAGATCTAGTATTACTTAAAATTAGATACATGGTGTTGAAAGCTAACCATATGCTGGGGGGTTTGCAATAATTGCATCCGCTTTAAAGGGGATACCAGAATCTACATCAGGCTCTTTGCAAGCCGGAAGTAAGGAATATATAATTTCCTTTATTTGGTTACGCTGAATAGGAATCTCCGAAGGCCCTGATGGCAAGAAGCCTTTATTTTTAACCATATCTGCTCAAGGAAACAGAACAGAAAAAAAGAAACAAGTAATTAGTTATACGAAAATGAATGATGGAGTATTCAGCTTTGACAAATATTTCAAGTAGCAAGACAATCAATACACAAGACACGCACAAGATTTACTAAAATACAAAACCCCTTATTGCCAGAGTTAAATCATTTTCAATGAACCTTTATATAAGAAGCTTCACATATTATAATGATGCCAGGATGAGCCAAAGAGCGTCCGTGGTAAAAATTTATCAGTCAGAGTAACATCAGACAATTTACAAAAATACAAGACCCCTTATTGCCAGAATTAATCATTTTCAATGAGCCTTGATATAAGAAACTTCACATATTTGAACTAATGTGCAGGATGAGCCAAATCAGTCTATAAGTAAAGGCATCAAGGGTCACTCAAGATCACCAAACAAATCAGTCACTCAAGATCATCCAAAGTAATTAAACAGATGATTTGCTTTGGTACATACAGCCAGCAAGAACTTTTGGATCACCGCCTAAAGGGTAGAACTCCAAACCAGCAGTCAAGACAAACTCTTTAAAATTTGAATGAGTAGCTAGTCTTACACGATGGCCATAGTCCTGCACAAAAATGATCTCATAAACAAATTTGAACTCTCATAATCATTTTGAAATAGCTATATTGTAAAAACCTAATTTCTATGTTCAAATTCTATTTAACAAGCTCATAAGACTAAATAAAGCTAACATTTTAACAAAGTTTCATGATTTTAAATAATTATATTAAAAGATGAAGACATATATGCTTCATGAATATGAGATAAATCCTCTGACCTGCAAACGCTTGCCAATTGCAATAAACGGCTGCACATCTCCACGCGTTCCAACAATAAGCATTACAATTTGCATTGGTGGTATGCATTGGAGCTCTGTTGCATCAAGAGGCTCATCAGCAACATCGGTACAACCAGCAGTGGATCCAACACCAAAAGATTCAGATTCAACATCCCCTGGAACATCGAATTCTACAGTTCCGTCATCTTTCACAGTGGCTATTCTATTTAACAGCTTTAACTGCACAGTTGAAACTTTAAGTTATAAGAGAAAACATAAGCAGAGTCCGAGACACTATTCATTAAATCTAGGACTGGTATAAATTTGAATAAAATATGTTATACAATCTCCTAAAGTTTAGGTGCCACTATAAAAAAGGTGGATCCAGAATTTCACAAGAACAGGTGTCAAACAGAAGATTATGTATGAATCAGAATGACCACATGAAAATGCATTATATATGATTACTTTCTTTTTCTAAATGTGAACTCTCGCAACTAATTAAAAAGGAAGCAATTAATTTATAAAGACAATTAAAATTCATTTTGTAATGACTTATTGGTGCTACAATAGAAGTCTAATCATAGTATACAACAATAAAAACATGCAAAGTTCCATACGAAAAGAAAAATAATGAAGCAATTGAAATTAATTAAAACCTACATAAAGCAGGCCATAACATGAACAAGAGAAAATCAATGGGCCATCTGTTCATTCTTTTCTGGCCATTAGCTAAGAGAGGCCACGTTTTAATCCCCTCTAATGATATACTGCAGGGGTCACACACATTTTTAAAGGTTCAGGTTATATTTGCAGGGGCATAGTCACCCATGGTCTCTTCTATGCATCTTCTCCTTCTATAGAAAATGACTATTATGATCATATTGTGGATATGAGTTAATAACAATAATAAAACTTCTCCTCCCATAGGCATTGGTCTTATGGTTCAACCACAAATTCATAATGTCTCTTCTCCCTACTCACATTCACTTTTATCTTTTTGTTTAGTAAGGATCAAGAATTGGCAATTTGAAAAGGAACAATGTAAATCCATTGCAATCCTCTTTGCCTTCACCTTCAAAAGGTCAGACCATGCACACTGAACAAAACCGTTCGAACAGATAACATAGGGTTCTTATGTCTTCTTTCCCCTCTCTAGTTTATACTCCTTTGAACTCATAGCTAGCCTATATTATTCTAACTCTAAACGCCGCATACCTAAATTTGGTAAAATAATTAAAGTATATGTTTTCCCTATTTCATGGTTTATGGGCTGCTTCTTTTGCAGAACCAGCCATACAAAAGTAATAATCTGATGGCAACTCCTATGTTTCTTGACAGTGGAGTGAGAATTTAATATGACTAATCAGACATTCCTTTTTTTTCTAGTTGTGAGGTGACAAACATATCATTCTTAAGAAAAACCTCCAAATTTCCATGAGCAAAGGCCACCAGTTATGTTAAACTATCACTAGATATTAAGCAACTTGGACAAGCTTAAGCATATACGGTACAATGATGCTAGAAGCAAAGAGAGCATCTTTAATGAATAATACCTTCTGATGGACTGAAGTTTTGTCGTCAAAAATCTTTGCTGCCTCTTTGGACAATACATTAGGTCTGGTGCTCTCCGTTTTTGATCTCTCCAACTTTGCTGGAACTGAATGTGGTTCTGGCCTTTCATGAGTCGGTGATATCTCCACTGGCAATGCGTTCGTTTTCGAAAAGCTAAAGCCAGAACTTCCTGAATTCCCTGAAAATTCATATGTATCATCAATTTCAACACATTACCGAAACTAACTCCGAATTACAGTCCTGCTAGTTCAAAACAGAGCACATAACAAAAATAGAAACTTTTAACCAGTCAAATAAATGCAACAGTAACCAGTAAGAGGAAGAGTAAAACTTAATTACTTCCTAAATACGCAACCTCTCGTCTAATTCTACATCCGATTCTAACAAAATCTCAAACTCTCAATTGCACGCCTAATTCACAAACCTGTAGAGCTACTGCCGCCGCCGTTATTCACCGGAGCAGTAACGCCTCCGCCACTAGCCTCTCCGTTCTCCAACTCTATTCTTTTCCCGCCACTTCCGCCGTCACTTTGCCGTCACTTTCCTGCTCAATTCTCCCCGGAACTTCTACAGAACTCTCGGAACTACTCCGGCGATCCTCCGCCATCACCGCCGCCTGTTCCCGATCACACTCCGGACCGCGCGGCCGGTCCTGATCCAGATCGGAAGCGAGATGAAGAAGAAGAGCGTGGCTTGGATTCTGAGAACGCTGTAAGATTCGAAATTGAGAATCGGAGAGGGAGAGGGAGAGGGAGAGAGAGAATCGGAGAAGAAAAAGAAAGAGAGAATTGGATTCTGTCCGGAAGAGACGGGCACGTTCGATAAAAGTGGGTGGTGATGGAGGGGCATGAGTGATGATGGTGTGCTTCATTCACTAACAGACACGTAACGCAACTGTTGGCGTGAGGTGTATTTTCGCCCAGCCCCGCTGTTTTTATCGCTTTATTTTCCGACAATCTGATTCATTGCTTCTTAACATAGGAATTGTTCGAATTTCGAAAGCCTTTTTTCGGGGAAATTTTTCCTATTAGGCCTGTTGTACAAACACTCTTCTTCTGTTTTGATAGTGTGGTTATACAGTTACTTGCGTACTCACAAAGTATTTTTCTCTTCAATCCTCTTACACGTTACCTTCATTGAAAATTACATCAGTGATGATGTGTCATTTCAATTTTATGTGTTATGTATGCAAGTAAACGTATTGGAAAATTCTCACATTTGAAGGCATATTCAGCCAGACTTGACTGAGAACATATGACATGTTGAATGAAAGTTGGATGGTTAGCAATAGAACAATGCATGTGTTTACATTTCGAAGGGAATAAGAAGCGACACAATACCCAAAATTATTTGACTCTCAACCATAATATTTTGGAAAAAGGGCAAATGTCGACGCAATGAGAGGGCATGGATAGGAGTAGTCGATCAAGAAGCATATTGTAAACGTACCACGTCACGAAACATTGACTTAAATTTGAATACTTGGTGTCAAGGGATAAGGTATGCGGTGATTGTACAAGTGCAGACAACACATGCTGGATTCGGATGAAAGCCCCAATATGAATCAAACAATACCCTAGTGCGTTGTGACTAAACGTAACGAAGATAGTACTTGAAGTTGAACACCAACAAAGGTCGCAAGTAACGTACTAGGGATGGAATGCATTAGGGAAATTTGGTGCGTGGCAGAATGTTGAGGTGTACTAGGACAAACAATCACATCGTTCCTTAGCTTCTAGTTATCTACTTTCTTGTCATGTTCAAGTAATTAGGTCAGAGTAATCGGTCATATTTATGCACCCAATAATTAAATGCTACGAGTCTCAACAATCATGACATTAGAGAGAGTGTTGGTGCAAAAAAAATCGAAATAAAATTTCCTTACCTAGTTTGTTGACTAGAGTCAGAGTGAAAAAGTGTTAATCAGAAGACTGCTCCCGGAAACTAGTTTAAGATGTGATCGGTTTGCGTTGATAAATGGAATTAGGGAGGTACGTATCCAATGCCTAAGTCAGCTTGTGCTTGAGATGTAGTAAGTGAAAGTGGATGTGACTGCTTACCTCAATTGTTCATTCTACCAAGTATTCATATATGAGATTAGCTTATATCTTCATTAGTGCGCGTAGTGCATGCAACTCCCGCAAGTCATGCATTAGTGGGTCCTCGACTTCACATCATCTTAAGAGTAGATAGAGTACTCATGTCTATTGCGGGGTTGTGGGACTAACCAGTTCATCTTTGCTAATTATTTCCGAGATGTTTTGTTTTCGATGAGATTTATTGATAGAATCAGAAATTTATTTAGATGTTTAGCAAATTTCTTGTTTATAACTTTAGCAGCCAAATCGAAATAAGTTAAGAAAGAATCTCGCTCCATCCAAACCCTAACCCTAGTATTCAACATGTGATTCCTTAACAAATTTCTAAATCTCATATAGTCTATTACTCTCTAATTATTATTGTTGGAGTGTAAAGTATCAGATAGATTTCTAATCAAGAAAAAGACCGGAGGAGAAGCAGTCGGACCTATCCAAGAAATTTTCTTGATTATTTTATACCCTAAATCCCAAACTCATGTGAGAAAAACCATGTTTATGCATGTAGATTATTTCTTCTATAAGTGTCCTGAATCAAGACAATATGTATGAATGAACAAAAAAAATCTTAGACCTCAACTCAACAAAAACATATTTCAGACTTTACTTAGATCAGGATCAATGGCTGGGTCTTTCAGTGTGTATGGGTTATTGAACTCGGTTAATTTTCACTATCTAGACAGTGAGAACAGCCAGAATCAAAATCTCCTTGAGGAAGCTGCTATTCATCTCAGTCATTTAGAATTTTAAATTTTTGTGGAATCTTCCACCACCGCAGCACAAGCTAGCATAAGAGGAAATGAGTAACGCAAGGAAGTTCGGCCGACCTACAACCTTCCTCATCATTGATATGGATTTCATGTTCTAGTATGATGAAGAATCGAGGCAGAAGTTCTTTTTGAAGATTGTTTGCTATTCATGCTACAAAGTTGGGCTCTCAAGCTTGAAGAAACAAAAAACCAAAAGCAAGAAGAAAGTAAAAGAATAGAACGATTCTAAGTTTCTTAATGCAGCGAAAGCTCAAAAGATTGTTTTTAAACCAATAACAGTTGGGATCTTGCAAGAGCTTGTCAATAACTTCTTGAAGATGTAATATGATATTAGTATTAAGTTGACTATTACTATGACTTATGTAGTTGATGTTGAGATTATGAATGATGCTAGATTTAAGTTGATTATCCTATGACTTATGGTGTTGGGATTATGTAATCCAGCATTGGGTTGGCTATTTTATGACACATAATGTTGAGATTGAGTTGCTAGCTTTTATCTATCTTAGCTAGCTGCAATTTCCATACTGTCATTTCCTTTCCTTATCCATGGACAACAACAACAACCCTTTTTATTCCCAACCTCTATGGTCATAATCCGCGATATATTCCTAATCAAAACTATATTATAGACCCAAACGACCCTAACCTGGGCACCAGTTTCAGTCATCTCACTTTGAGCTCCATGAGAGAGAGGAAGGTCATGGGAAGGAAACCCATGAAATGTGGGAAATCATGTACTAAGGCTTCCAATAAACCTAAGACTCGCAAGTACACGAGAACGGGGAAGTGCTCTGATGAGTGCTAGTGGAGGAAGCACTCGGACCCTCATTATCATTGATGAGGTGCCGAGATGGCTAGGCAGCCTAGGCCTAGGCTTGTGGGGTAGCTAGTGTGTGTTTAGGATCCTTTGGTAGTGTTTCCATTTTTGTGTTTTATTAACTTTTGTTTGTTTATTTGTAATTTTGTGTTGTATTGGTAATATTGAGAATTTGGGATCCATTTAATGAAGTTTCACGTTCTTATTCTATAACTTTAAAAAAAAATTTGTTAATGACTCTTTTTAAAAAAATACAAAAAAGTGTGATGCATGTTCATAAACACATACACCGACACCAACAATTGCAATAAACATGTAAACTAATCTAATTCTAAACACATACACATACCCCTAGTAGGGTCACAATAGCTAAAGAACAAAAACTCCAATATGGTTTCATGTCGTAGTTCAAAATTATTGTCTCACATTTTCCTTGCAATTATTTTAAGTCATACTTGAAAAATTTTGTGTCTTTTATTTATCGTACAAAAATGTTCTTTTCCAGTAGTACGTTTTAGTGATATTGATTGGTACCTCATTCTCACCATATCTAATGCTATTAGCTGCAATCATTTCAGAATCGCACTTGGAAAATTTTGCATCGCTTAATTCACCATAAGAAAATTTTATCTTTCCAATGTAGTATGTTCTAGTGTCTTCCATTTTGGTTGGAAACTTATACTCCATCACATCTAATGTTTATTAGCTGCAAAGAAGTTTGTCAATTAGAAGATAACTATTTAGAACTTTCCAAATTCAAAAAATGAATTTTTTTTCTTTTTTGTTCTTTGAATCGAACCTGATTTTCTCAATTTTACCCACTTTAGAAAACAAAAACAAAAAACGTCCGTAGTGAAAAAAGTTCTAAATTTTTTTCGCAATATAACTGACATTATTCTTAGGCTCTGTTTGGTATTGCGTTATCAGACATTAAACAGCTTATTTTTAAATGCTTTAGCTTATAACCTGTTTGGTAAAACTCATAAACATGCTTATTGGGGCCGTAAAAAATAAGGCAACATGCGCTCCATCATATGCTTCTTTCACATTATCAACAACTTCCACTCTTATAGGGTCACAAAAGCCGCGCTTGATTGCATTTTGATTAAACAAAAGATAAATTTTTTTAGGAAAGCACATTCCTTTTGGAGAGCTTTACATACACTTATTGCAGGTGAATTTGTAAGAATGTTAGCTATGTTACTCTTATAGGTGACTCCAGACACGGCAATCTGTTTATCTGTGAGTGTAGCCATATTGGTTAAGACCAATCTCACAAATTGTTATCTCTTATTTTGTCCAACTTAAAAATCTGATGCATCAGTTGTGCCTCCGTGTCCAATCCACTTTTTTAGAAAGCATTCATCTAGTAACAAATATCTTTCATTAGCTCAAGTATTCAACAACTAAATTGACATAAGCAAGAAAAAATCTCGCTCCATCCAAACTATATTCCTAGTATTCAACATGCGATTCCTTAACAAATTTTTGAATCTCATATAGTTTATTAGTCTCCAATTATTTAAGGGCTAAATACTAGTTAGTACCCTGTAGTTTAGGTCCAAAATCAATTCAGTCCCTAGACTTCTAATTTCATCAAAAATACCCCTGCACTTTCAATTTTGATCTAATAGGTCCAATTCGTTAATATTCTGTTATGAGTTCAAGTTATAGTTGGATTATTTATTGAAAAACTATTTATTTTTTATAGTAGGACTCATTCCTAAATTGACTATGCAGACCATCTCGACACCACATCATAAAACATAGGCCATATATGAGCCACATCAACAAGTTAAATAACTCAATTGTCGGAAAACTAACAAATTAGACCTATTATATCAAAATTGAAAGTGCAGGGGTGTTTTTGATGAAATTAGAAGTTCAGGGACTGAATTGATTTTGGACCTAAACCACAGGGTAGTAATTTGTATTTAGCCCATTATTTAATTATTGTAGGAGTGTAAAGTCTCGAATACGTTTAAGACAAAAACAAACTGTGATGAAGACTGTACTTGAAGATGTAATATGATGTTAGGATTCAGTTGACAAGTAATATAGTTAATGTTTAGATTATGAATGATGCTAGAATTAAGGGGGGTGTATTGTATTTGGATTTGTGCAGACTTTTTTTAAATGACAGACTTTTTGAAAAGTCCACAGACTCTTTAAAAAGTTGATAGACTGTTATGGATTTCTTAAAACTATTGATTTTAGCAACAGACTTTTATTGATTCATGAAAATCTATATACTTTATTATGAATGACTTCTACAGATTTCCTAGGATGTACAAAATATAAAAAAAAAAAAAAAACAAATGCAGCCCAAACACAAAACAAAATAATAACTTGTTGTCTCTTCAATGCTCCAGTATCTTCTAATAGAAATTGACTCAAATAAATGATTGTTAGTCTGTCTAGCGAGTTTGTTCTCATTCCTAATCTCCCAACAACATAAATATACAATATAGATCACTTGATGTTTATGGTTAATTATTCTCATCAATTTTGTTTTCGCCGATTAACATATATTGTAGCAATATTGATCAATGTCTTGATCATCAATCAATTGAAATTCAATTGTTCAGCCATTTTTTGAACCATAATATAAATTCAAATTAATGAGAATAATTAATTAATAAGATAAAATTTAGTATGGTTCAAGGTCTTAGGGTTAGACCACAATATTTGAGTTTTAGGGTTTCATAAATCATTTTTATTGCTATTAGGGTTCAAAGTATCACAATTGAAAAAAAAAAACAAAAAACAAAAAAAACAAAAATCACATTCAACAACTACAATGAACATGTTGGGTATCAAAAAAAGTTGATATCATAAAAAATTAGAGAAAAGACAAAAAATTAAGAAAGAGAGATGATGGAGGACAAACTTCTTCGTGCGTAGAGAGAATAACTTTGATAGACCTTTTTTTTTTTTTGAAGAGGAAACTTTGATAGACTTTTTGAAATCTTTGGTCTGAAGGCTGGAAAATTATTGGAGTTTGTTATATATAGTTAACACTACAAAGTCCATGATTATCCATGATTTTCTAATTCCATAAGTATGAATGATATTTTGAATACCTCTGTACTTTTATTCATTTTTAAAAGTCCTAATTGAATACCCCTAGATTTTGGTGGAATTCATGAAGTCTTTAAAAATCCTAATTGAATACCTCAAGACTTTTATGGATTGTTAAAAGTCTATATTGAATACACCTAGACTTTTAAATTCTATAGATTTCTTTAAAACTTCCACTAATTCCATATACAATACACCCCCCTAAGTTGAACATCACTATGACTTATGATGTTGAGATTATGTAATTCATATTGTTATATGACTCTTTATAAAAAAAATTAAAAAAAAAAAAAGACAACAAGTATGTATCAATTAACCTATATCACAAATTTAAATACCAAGACAAAAAGAAATTGTTATGAAGATTGTACCTAATATGAAGTGGCGAATTTGATCTATAGAAAATTATCATTAGTTATAAGTGTATCAATATTTTGTATGCTGAGCCACTTATCCAAAAATAGCTCAAAATTTTCATAGCATAAAATCCAACAATTTAGCATGTCAAAATAGCTAAAGAACAAAAACTTCGGGGTTTTTTACTTCAACAGTGTCTGAACTCTTCGAGGACTTTTGAAATGATACCTGAACTTTCAAAATGATACCTAGACTCTAATTTTCTTGTCAACAGAATACCTACGTCAGAATTCCGTTACGGGTCAGTTAATTTTATCATGTGAGGCGCACGTGTGTCCATAAAACAGAGCAAAATGACTTATTTGCCCTCACACCTAAAAGTCCTTTTAGCTGATCCTGAGAAAACCCTTTCACCCGAGATTGAGTTTTTCAGCTCTGTTGGGCTCTCAAGGTTGGACCTTGCTAGAGTTCTTAATTTTAATCCACATCTGTTGTCAAGTAGCTTGGAGAATCAGATTGTGCCCTCTTATAATTTCCTCAGGAATATGATTTCCCAGGAGAATGTTGTGACGGTTTTGAAGCGCAAGTCTTGGATGTTCTTGGAGAATCATTCCAGGAATGTGATGCCCAATATTGAGGCTTTGAGAGAGTTGGGTATACCCAAAGCATGCATTTCAGCTTGCTCATGACACCCAAGTGTTGATGCACAATCATGATGAGCTTGTTCAGCTTGTGAATGAGGTCAAGGGGATGGGATTTGATTTGAAGAAGTCAACTTTTGTTGTTGCACTGAGAACGTTGTGTGGGAAGAGCAGTAGGGCCATATGGAATCAAAATCGCAAGATTTACAAGAGGAGTTGGGGTTGGTCTGATGATGATGTTATCTCTGCTTTTAGGAAGAGCCCTCAGTGTATGATTTTGTCTGAGAATGGATTTTCTGGTGAATAAGATGGGATGGTCTGCAACAATGATTCCCACATATCCTATAATTCTTCGTTTCAGTTTGGAGAATAGGATCATTCAGAGATGTTTGGTTGTCAAAGTTTTGATGAAGAAAGGATTGGTAGATGAAAAATTGAGTCTGGCTGATGTTGATTTGATGGGGATTGGGGAGGAAGAAAAAAGAAAAAAAGATGAAGTAGAATTGCAGAACTGCAGAACTAAACGCAGAAGAAGAAGAAGAAGAAGAAGAAAGGTTGAAGACCAGGACAGAGAGAGAAAAGATTATGTTTTGTGTTTAATCTATCACCTAAGAATAGTATAAATATAAAGTTTGTAGAGGTTATAACACCGGCAGCTCGTGCTCCAGTGGTGGGGAGTAGAGCTCTTGTGAAAGAGGTTGGGTGTTCGAATCTCATGTGTTGGAAGGTTTATATATTTTGTTTAATTATTCGGTATTGCCTAAAAAGAGTATAAATACAAAGTTTGGAAATATCATATCGAGGACAGTCCGTGCTCCAGTGGTCGGGAGTTGAGGAGTTGTGAGAGAGATTGGGGGTTCGAATGAGTCTTCTAAGGTTTATATTTTGTATAAGGGCTAAATACTGTTTACCACCCTGTGGTATGGACCTCGCATCAATTCAGTCCCTCGACTTTTAATTTCATCAAAAACACCCTTGCGGTATTATTTTCTCGTCCAAGAAGTCATTCTGACTCAATTCCGTCAATTTCAGTTGTTAACTGTTGACCTGGCATTTCCAAATCATCAATAGTGGGGTCCACACGCATGTGAAATTCCCAAACTGACCCTGGGCAACAGAATATGGAAAAATCCAAAATTAATTCCAGTTTTGAGGTTGAGAAGATTCGAACACCTCCCAAAGCATATGCAAATGAATGGCCCAACCACCAGACCATTTGCATAGTTTTGGTATATTGCAAACAAAAATAGTATATATCTACATAATAGTGTTTTTTAAAAAAAAAAATATGAACACTTTGTGATATAATCGTCCGCCGCGAAATAAGCAAATGCCGACTTGGCGCTGGGTCTGGTCTTTCTCTTCACCTTCTTCTTCGGCTTCGAATTGGTCCTCATCCAACTCTCCGACCTCCTCTTCCGACTCTTCATCGTCTTCATGAGAGTGCTCGTAAGTACTGAAATGGGGTTCCGGTTCCGGGTCCGGGACTGCGAAGTCTCAGGGCTGTAGCAGGCTGGATTCTTTGGGGAAGTGGAACTGGAACTTGAAGGACTGGAGCCGCTCCAGCATGGAAGGAGATCTGGGGAGCTTGGGCTGTTCGACCTCCTGGGCGTGCAGGAAAGCAAAATGGGTCTCGGATTCAGGGGATTTTTCGTAATTCGTGGCCGGTTCCGGAGATCTGTAGGCGTAGAAGTTGATGGATTTGAACCGCTGCAAAACGAAGGGAGATCTCGCCAAGCCTTGTTGGTGTTGGTGGTGGTGGTGGTGGTTGTCTTGGTAGTGGGGCTTCTGGGTGCCGAGGCTGGAAGCAATGAAGATGATGCCAATCATGAGCTGGAGGAGGAGGAAGAGGACAGTTGGGGTTAACCAGCTGTTCATGGAGGCCCAAATTGAGGGTAGGGAGGATACAGATTCCTCAAACATGGCTTTTGGGATTGGTTACAGTGGAGGAGAGAGATGGGTGGAGATGACAAAGTGTTGATATTTTTTTTATAAAAAAAAACACTATTATGTAGATATATACTATTTTTGTTTGCAATATACCAAAACTATGCAAGTGGTCTGGTGGTTGGGCCATTCATTTGCATATGTTTTGGGAGGGGTTCGAATCTCCTCAACCTCAAAACTGGAATTAATTTTGGATTTTTCCATATTCTGTTGCCCAGGGTCAGTTTGGGAATTTCACATGCGTGTGGACCCCACTATTGATGAGTTGGAAATGCCAGGTCAGCAGTTAACGGCTGGATTTTTCCATATTCTGTTGCCCAGGGTCAGTTTGGGAATTTCACATGCGTGTGGACCCCACTATTGATGAGTTGGAAATGCCAGGTCAGCAGTTAACGGCTGAAATTGACGGAATTGAGTCAGAAGGACTTCTTGGACGAGAAAATAATATCGCAGGGGTGTTTTTGATGAAATTGAAAGTCGAGGGACTGAATTGATGCGAGGTTCATACCACAGGGTGGTAAACAGTATTTAGCCCTTTGTATAATTATTCGGTATCTTTTAAAAAGACTATAAAAATAAAGTTTGGAGGCATTATATAGACGACATTTCGTGCTCCAGTGGTGGGGAGTTGAGTTGTTGTGACTTGTGAGAGGGGTGGGAGGTGGGGGTTTCGAATCTCATGTCTTCCAAATTTTGGAGGGAATTGAGTTTTTGATCGATTTTAGGGGGAATTGGGATAAAAAGTCTGTTTTGCCCTCACTTTTTTGATCAGTGCTCCTCTCTGGATAACGAACCTGTAACGGAATTCTGACGTAGGTATTCCATTGACAAGAAAATTAGAGTCCAGGTATCATTTCAAAAGTCTTCGATATGGCCTCGTGTTGTAATTCGTAACTGTCCTCCCACATATTCTTCGCTCATTTCAGTGTCATACTTGGAAAATGTTGAGTTTCATACTTTTTAATTTTATTTTTTTATCAATAATTACTAAAATTAGTTATTTCATCAACATACATCCGATCTAATGGCGGAGCTAGGATTTTAGAATGGAATGGCCTAAAAAAATATTTAAAAAAAAGTTTACTAATTCTTTTAATTTTTTTTTGTTTTACAAACCACATCTTAGATTTTTGAAATTGAAAATACTGTTCAACTCAATTGAAATCAAACTATAATGCCAGTACATCAAGCACATTAATTAGAGTACTGAGGGAATCAAATATCTTAATACATACACACCAAGTTAATACATTGTTAGAAAAACAAGAATAATAGACATTATTTCACCACAAACCGTCTCGCACTCTTGTCATCTTAGGCTGGTGATCCTTATGTCCCGATGCATAATATATCTCTGTTGGCGAAAATCGCACACATTGAATAGGATGACTTTCAACAACATTATTGGAATCAATCTCAACATGATTATGATCGTATAAATGAACATAACCATCATCTCCTCCTGCAGCAATTATATTTCCGGAACATGGATGCTTGTATAGGGAAGCTGTTCTACAGCTTATTAGATAATGTTGCGTAGTCCACTGATTATTATCAAGCGTCAAAACTTGCACACCAACACGGATACCAGCAAAAGTAATACTGGCTTCATCTCGACTCACTTCACAATTGGGTACAGCTACACGAGTCTCCAATTTGTGAGCCAAAAAACTCGGACATCTTGAATCCCAAAATCTAACACTCGTCATATTATTGTATGTGCTCACAAAAGTATGAGGGGATAGACATCCTACAGCCCTGACTGATCTAGCAACCGCATCATGCTTTTTCATAGGTTGGATTATATATAGTGGAGCTTGATCATAACCCAACCAAAATACCGATATGTGTCCATTGATATCTCTAATTAGTAAATCCAGAGTTGTGGTTTCCTAAAAAGCACAAGCTCGGACAATGCAAGGGTTTTGATGTGTTTATAGTACTTTCGGTAGACCGTCCTCATGTTCTATTCCACGCCAAATCTTCACAGTGCAATCCGCTGATGCAGTTGCAGCATACACAACATTCCGCTCCAAGGAACAACTCCATACTGGAGCGTCATGTCCATAATATTGCTTCAAGTGAGTTCCATCTTCCCTCGAAAGAATAGCTGTACTGTCTTTACTTGCACTAAGGACGAAGGTACCCTAAACAGTAACTGAACTATAGGAAAGATCCACGACTGAAGCATCAAGACCAGCCATAGTGTAGAACAATTTCAAACCTTTAGAAAGAGAACAGCGATATGTAGTAGAACTATAGAAGGGTGCAATTGATGAGAAACCAGATGCCCTTCGATGGTGATTCTCTTCCTACTCATAATATCAGATACTTTGGGAATTATTCTCCAAATTCATCAAAAATGCATCTTCACCAAAAACGAAGCATCGTGGGGATTGAGTTTCTTATTTCTGGGTTTCAACCACATCTTAGATTAATCACATATCAAACAATCAAATAGCTAACTGGTTAAAAAAAAAAAAACATTATAACGTTTGATAGAAATTCAATAATAAAGTCTAAGACAAGAACATACTTACTCAAATTGCTCCCTACACACTTGAATTGAATAGAGGATAAACTTGTGCCTGAAGAGTGAAGAGGGAAAACGTCAGTCGACATAATAACTAAAACTTTTCGTTCTTAACCATCCCTGAACATCCAGTATTCTAATGCAAAAAATATCCTGCTGCGAGACAGAAGGTTTTGAATTCTCTAAAGCCTCAAGACAATACGAATATGAAACCTGAAGCAAATGAGGTGGAGAATGATGGTTAACACAAGATGCTGTAACATGAATCAATAATATCATATTTGCCACACTATATCCTTCTATAAAGCAAGATAGGGCGTCGATATTCTCCTCAGTAAAAGAAGAAATGTCATTCTTTGTAAGAAACTTTTTCAATAACAAGGCCCTCTTCCCTTGACTAGGCAATGTAATGTGTATCTTCTACCTAAACCACATCAAGGCTGCATCATCCAGCAGCTGAGGTCGACTTATAGAACCAATAACCAGAATTTGCTTGCGAGCAAGCCATCCCAAGAATGAAGATATGGCAGCAGTTTGTCAATTTGATCCATAAAAAACACAGCTAGCTGATTGCACCAAGCAATTGCAAACACAGCACGAACTATCCTCACCTTGCAGATCAGTTGAACTTACGGAATGTGAGTCCATTTAACTGTTAAAGATGCTGAGATTTGAAAAGGCGTAGCTTTAACCTGTACAGTCAAAGCTTTCGTAATCATCGATTTTCTTATTCTTGGTGCCCCAAACAGCAAAACAGCCTTATGGGAAGAACAACCTTCGAAAAGATGCAACATATGGGTTACAATCATCTCCATATCACTATCAATCGACTCCAAAACAAGATATTTATCCACATGAAACCGATAAACATGCTCAATAAGAGCAAGAGGTAAACTCCTCAAATTTTTTGGATAAACTCCACAAAATTGTTTCACAAAACGTTGTTGAATTGCATCCACCAAAAATTAGGGAGAATATTCATTCCAGAAATGTAGGACCACTAGAAGTCCATATGGATCATCATTGACTGGTTTCACTGACAATCTCCTCTCATTTAGCCACTGATGATCCGTAGCCTGTATGGCTACAAAAAATAAATGTTGAGTCACATATTTCACTGTAAGAAAATTTTATACTTCCAGCATAATACATTATAGTGCCATCCATTTTGGTTAGGAACTCATACTCCATCACATTTAACGCTATTAGTTGCAAAGAAGTTTGGTGATTAGAAAAAATATTAATTGTTTAAAAATTTATAAATTTAAAAAACAAAAAGTATTTTTGTTCAATGAATCGAAAAAACTTGGTATGTACATTAAGTAGAATAAACATAAGGACTAAATTCTGCTTACTACCATATACTTTCAAGGATTCATCAGCTCAGTCCATGCATTTCTAATTTAATTAGAAAATTCATTTCACTCTCCAATTTAATCAAATCAATCCAATCCGTCACCACTTGGTCAATTTTCAAGGAAAATTTCCAAACTATCCATCTGCATTCACAACACTAACGCGTCGGCAGGCTGGTTAGCGATGGGTAGTTTAGGAATTTTCCCTGTGAGAAGGTCCCACGTTAGCATTTTAACAGTGAAAATTGATGAAATAGTGATGGATTGGATCGATTTGATGAAATTGGAGAGTGCAAGAGGACTTTTCTGATTAAATTAGAAGTGTAGGGTGTTAGAATCAATATGGACTTGTCACACATTAACATATAGTAAATTGATAATTAGCTTAATGTCAAAACTAGTTCAACATTAACACAAACTATAAATCAATATTGTAACTTAATGAAAGAGTGTATGAATTCATTAAGGTAAGTAATCATATTCTTGGTCTGCAAGAAAGACTACAATGATGTGATGCATTAAGAATCTAACTAGGAAACCTAAACCGATATGGATTGCTTAATGGGAAGCTTCTTGAGGTTTAAGTCTCCTACACACACACACACAGATGAATTGGTCCCTGATTACTACCACGTTATTGCATTAGTTCTGTCTATTGAGAAGCAAGGTTGGTAAGTAACAGAAGACCATCTTCAAGTGATCGTGTTTGCAGTTGTAGAAGATGGAATCCATGCCTGTGATTGCTGAAGGTAAGTCTTGATTCTTGTGTGATTGTTGTTAAGTTTTATGCATATGTTGTGAGCATGTATATGGTTTTACAATTGGTATAAGAGCATAGACTCACAAATATGAATTCAGTTTCTGCTTGGCATGAAAATTGTTTTAGGGTTTTGCAAAACAAACATAAAAAAATAAAAAATAAAAGGTTTTTGCTTTACGGGTTAAGTAACTGATCATGTAATTGACCAGGTACCTAATCAAGGTAAGTTACTCAATGAAGGCCCAATCACAGCACACGGACTATCCAAGCCCAAATCCGACCAAAACATGAAGAAAAGGTGATCGTTGTATCACAAAGGTCAGTTTTTGATCAAGATGAAGGTTTAGGACTGGATTGGGAAACACGCGAGATGTTTTCATCTCGAGAAGGGATTCAAAATCCCAACTGCTGTGAATCAAGAAGCCAATAAAGTCGATTGCTGCATCTGGTTATCAAATTTATGCTTTCGATGAGATTTTGTGCAGCAAATTGGGGAAAAAAAGCAAAAACAGGTTTTTTTTGTGAAAATTGTTTTCGATTCATAGCATGATAATTAAGTTTTTGATTGTGCTCAAGAACCCTAGTAGCATTCCCGGCGTGCGTTAGGCTAGAGTAGATGGTGACCGGATGAAATTTACAATTCTTGATTGTTCTATGGTTCTTGGAATCGAAACAATTTAGATTGTGCTTGAATATGCATGATTAATTGATTGCTTATATGGTACTGTATCTGTGATTGTGTGACAATGTATGAAGAAAACCAACTTTTGAAGGGGAGTTAGAGAGCATATTATGAAGATGATCAATATAAATGGCAAACTCAGGGAGCTCTTGATGGGGGTTAGGGATGAGCAGGTAGTGCATTATGCACTACATTCCTTGCCTAACAGTTTTAGTCATCTTAGGACCAGTTACAACTCTCAAAAGGGAAACTGGACTCTAGATGAACTTATATCCATCTGTGTGGATGAGAAAGCTAGAATCAAGGAAGAAAATGAACCTGCTACAGCCATAAACCTCATAGAGAAGCCTAAAAAGAAAAAGCCCCATAATAAGCTTAAGCCTATCAAAGCCATAACGAAGAGTTCAACAGCTGCAGTGGCCAAGGACAACAGGCCATTTAGGTTCAAGTGCTACTTTTGCAGAAGAGTAGGACACATGAAAATGACTGCACTGGCTATAAAAATTGGTTAGCCAAAAAGGGTAAGATTTTTTCTAATACAGTTTTTTCTTTAGAAATTAATCTTATAAATGTTGAACCATAGTCTTGGTGGATAGATTCAGGCTCACCTATTCATATTACTAATTCTTTGCAGGGATTCATAAGGAGGAAAATCCCAAAAAGTGATGAAGTGAACCTGTGTGTAGGAAATGGCACGAGAGTGGCAGTCAAGGCTATTGGAACCTTAAAGCTCGATTTAGAATTAGGAAAATTGTTAGTTTTAGACAATGTTTTTTATGTACCTTCCATGAGAAGGAATTTGGTTTCAGTTTATCTTTTAGTAAAATCTGGTTGTAGACTGGTTATGGATAGTAATGGAATTTTTATTTCTAAAAATTCTGTTCAAATTGGTTTTGGTGTTATTATGAATGATTATTTACAGTTAAATTGTTCAATGACTCAACAAGAAATTTACTTGTTGAAAATAACACAAACAGTACTAACACTTTAACAAGTATTAAAAGAACCAAACTAAATGAAAAGTCTGCATTTTTATGGCATAGAAGGCTCAACCATGTTTCAAAAGAGAGACTAAAATTTTTGGTGAAAAACAAAATCCTAAATGAACTAGATTTTTCTGATCTAAAAGACTGTGTGGAATGCTTTAAGGAAAAATAACCAATACTAGAAAGAAGACTACATATAGAAGCCAAAACTTACTAGAACTCATACACACTGATATATGTGGTCCATTTAGGCATCAAACTATATGTGGGAATGTGTATTTCATCACATTCATTGATGATTTTTCTAGATACAGTTATGTTTATCTACTTTCAGAAAAAGCACAAGCATTGAAAGTTTTTCAAATCTTTAAGTCTGAGGTAGAAAATCAACTAAAAAAGAAAATCAAAATAGTAAGATCAGATAGAGGTGGTTAGTTCTATGGAAAGTACACTAAATCCGGCCAACAAAAGGGTCCATTTGCCTTGTTTTTGCAAGACAATGGAATTAAAGCTCAATATACAACACCCTATAACCCACAAAAGAATGGTGTTGTAGAGAGAAAGAATATGACTCTTTTGAACATGGTTAGATGTATGATGTGTACAATTGGTTTGCCTAAATTTCTGTGGGGTGAGGCTTTAAAAACTGCAAATTATATTTGCAACAGGACACCTAGCAAAGCTATAGAAAAGATTGCTTTTGAGCTTTGGTGTGGCAGGAATCTAGTCTTTATCACTGACATGTTTGGGGATGTCATGCAGAAGCTAGGTTTTATAATCCATCTAAAGGCTATAAATTATATTCTGCTCATCATTCACCTAGAATTTTTGAACACACATCAAGTAAAGTTTCTAAGTGAAAAAGTTGACAATACAAACCTTGAGGATTTAACCTCAGATTTTGAGGATATTGTGTCAAATGAGAATATAAGTGTAACATTGCCTTTAGAACAATATGTAATTGATCAAGTAGCTGTATCTGGTCAGGTAACTGATCAAATAATTGTAACTGGTCAAGTAACTGACTAAATAACTGATCAAGTACCTGTAGCTCAACCTAATCCTGAACATTCTCAGCCTAGAAGATCACAGAGAGCAAGAAAACCAACTTATGGGGGGGGGGGGGGAAGCGGGGGGGAGTGACTACATAGTTTATCTGCAAGAAGCAGAAATTGAAATGGATTGTGCAGAGGACAATGATCCAACTACATTTAATCGAGCCATTGAAAGTAATGAATCTCACCAATGACAGCTAGCAATGGAAGTAGAAATTGATTCCATGAGCCAAAATGCAGTTTGGGAATTAGTTAAACCTGACCCCAAACAAAAGCTTATAGGTTGTAAATGGGTTTCCAAAACCAAAAGAGATGCAAATAGCAATGTAGAGAGACATAAAGCAAGATTAGTTGCCAAGAGTTTCACACAGAAGGAAGGCATTGACTTTACTGAGACATTTTCTCCAGTTTCTACAAAAGACTCATTTAGGATAATCATGGCTTTAGTGACTCATTTTGATATGGAGCTGCACCAGATGGATGTTAAAACAGCCTTTTTGAATGGTGAACTAGATGAAGTGATTTATATGAGGCAACCAGAAGGGTTTGTACAAGCTGGAAGTGAAAACTTAGTATGCAAGTTAAGAAAATCAATTTATGGCCTTAAACAAGCTTCTAGACAGTGGTACAAGAAATTTGATTATGTGATTTCTACTTTTGGATTTACAGAAAATATTGTGGATGAGTGTGTTTATTTGAAGACAATTAGAAACAATTTTATTTTCCTAGTTCTCTATGTGGATGATATACTCTTGGCTAGCAGTAACCTAAAACTGCTTAAAGACACTAAGAATTTTATGTCAAAGAATTTTGACATGAAAGACTTAAGGGAAGCATCCTAAGTACTAGACATTGAGATTCAAAGAGATAGGGCACAAAGACTACTTGGTTTGTCTCAACAGCATTATATTACCAAAATTTTAAAGAGATTTGGTATGGAGAAGTGTGCAGCTGGAGAAGTTCCCATGTCCAAAGGAGATAAACGAACCAAGAAGCAAAGTCCCAAAAGTGATATTGAGAAAGAGAATATGGAGTCAAAGCCTTATGCCAGACTTGTAGGAAGTCTCATGTCTGCACAAGTCTACACTAGGCCAGACTTGTCTTTTGCAGTAGGGATTTTGTCAAGATTTCAATCCAATCCAGGCCATGAGCATTGGGTAGCTGGGACGAAAGTGTTGAGGTACCTGCAGAGAACCAAGGGTTATATGCTAGTGTATAGGCAAGTGGAGGATCTGAAACTTGTTGGATTTTCAGATTCTGATTTTGCAGGGAATTATCCAGACTCCTAGAAGTCGACTTGTGGATATGTATTCATGCTTGCAGGAGGTGCTAATTCTTAGAAAACCATGAAGCAAACTCTTGTTTCAACTTCTACTATGCAAGCTGGATTTGTTGCAGTATATGAAACTGTGTGTGAAGGACTTTGGAATAGAAATTTTCTCATGCAGACCAAAGTATTGAGTCATATTGTGGCAGACACACTTGTGATTTATTGTGATAATGAAGAAGCAGTTTTCTTTAGTAAGAACATTAAAAGATCAAATAATTCTAAGCATATTGATTTAAAGTATTACAGTGTTAGAGAAAGGGTAAAACATGGTGAAATAACTGTTTTGAGTATTGACACGAATTCACAGCTAGCAGACCCCTTCACCAAGGCCTTGTCAGTAGCAACATTCCAGAAGCATACAGGAAGCATTGGAGTTTTAGCTAATTTAGATGCTTAATTAGGTTCAGTAGAGAGTTAGTCCAGTTGGAGCAATTTAAATTTCTAAGGTTTCTGAGTTCTTGTATTTCCTTGAGTTGTGGATTTCCATTTTGTCTATCACAACTTGGTTGTAAAGACAGTTTTTTATTATCAATAAAATTTCTTGAGGTATTTTCAGATTTTGGTTATTGCTGCAACTTTTATTGAATGTTATGAAAGTTATCGATTTTGTGTTTAAAGTTATACTTGCTATCAGATGGCTTAAATAATGTATAGCATGATGTTAAGGTTCAAGCAACAATTTTAAGCCATCAGTGTTCAATAAAATTTGCTTGAAGTTTCTAGTTTAAGAAACATTCAGTAGGACCAGCTATATGCTTTCTTGTTGATACACATTAACATATATTGTATCACTTCTGGTTTGACATATGTGGATTGCAGGAGCTTATGTTGTGGTTTTAAAACTTTGCATTTTTGTTAAAATGTATACTGTTTCTTTCTTGCTCTGCATAAGTAACTGTGATCTGACCATGTTGGAATGGATTTTTGGTTTGATTTTGTTGTCTGGCGCGCACTACAGTAAGTTGAGTAGTTTTTGACATTTTCTGGTGCAAATTATCAAGCTTAATATGTGTCAGTCCAAGGGGGAGATTGTTAGAATCAACATGGACTTGTCACACATTAACATATAGTAAATTGATAATTAGCTTAATGTCAAAACTAGTTCAACATGGACACAAACTGTAAATCAATATTGTAACTTAATGAAAGAGTATTGTATCAATTCATTAAGATAAGTAATCTTATTCTTAGTCCGCAAGAAAGACTACAATGATGTGGTGCATTAAGAATCTAACTAGGAAACCTAAACCGTTATGTATTGGTTTAATGGGAAGCTTCTTGAGGTTTAAGTCTCCTATATATATATATATATACAGATGAATTGGTCCCTGATTACTACCACGTTATTGCATTAGTTCTGTCCATTGAGAAGCAAGGTTGGTAAGTAACAGAAGGCTATCTTCAAGTGATCGTATTTGTAGTTGCAGAAGATGGAATTGATGCCTGTGATTGCTAAAGGTAAGTCTTGATTCTTGTGTGATTGTTGTCAAGTTTTATGCATATGTTGTGAGCATATATATGATTTTACATACGGATTAAACTGATGAACCCTTGAAAGTACAAGGTAGTAAGCAGAATTTAATCCTAAACATAACATTGACTCACATAAGTTGCATAAAAATTGATTGATGCAATAATATTGTAGCACATTATGCGCTATTCATTTCAAATTGATAGATTCAATATTAACATGCCCCCAACATTATGAGAAATGACATAAGATACAATATACATGTTTCAAAAAAAAAAAAAAAAAAGAAGATACAATATATATTTAAGAAGATAAGTGTTCTTGATATATAATTGAAGCAATAAAACCGTAAGTGTTCAAATTATGTACACCAAGTAATTGCCTCCTCGATTAGATTGGCAAAATTTTCTTTCACCATCTATTTTTCATTAGAAGTGATCTTCAAATGGATCAAATAACACACATTTTATATATTTAAAAAAAAAAACTATATCTCAATGAAATTGGTTTAGTAACTATAAAATACATGTGATTTAAACAAAGGAGGCATGCCAAACCAGCCAAAAGAAACCCTGAATACTCTAAATCAACTTTCTTTCCCCCCAAACTTACTCTATGTTACCTCTACTACAGGGCAACAAAATAGCAACACAGAAATAGAGCATGCATTGCCCTTGGTGGTCTTCTTCCTCTACCATAACTCCCTTTAAATTGTTAGCATTGACTCAAGAAATTCTTGGACATTGACTCAAGCAATGACTCTTGTTCATGCTCTTTCATTTTGTGTTTTCTTCTCAATTTCCTTCATTTTCCTCTCATCCATCACCAAGCTCCGGCCTCGGAGACATTGCCACAGCTCTACCGCAGTCTTGTTGTTGGTTCTTCTCTTGCTTTGGAACCGGCAAGTATTTATTGCAGCGCGCGCTACAGCACCAGGCCACCAGCTACCCCAATAACAATTAAGCTTTAAATGTATTGAAATTGAAATCAATGCTTTTCAATAGAAATTGAAACGATGTCATTCCACCACTCATCACTTTTGTGAATTTCAAATAATTACAATTTATTTATTGGGTTTCTTTCCTCCTCTTATGAGATTAAAGAAAATTTCAAATATTAATTATTTATCATTGATACAAATAATAATTTCATCCAATATCTAATTAAGTTGTAAAACAAACACAAACCACTCCAAGATATGGCTGCTGATGGAAAAAGTTGGGTTGAAATAGTCTAGCTTGAATTTGATTGTAAAAACTAATTAATTTGAATAAGTGTTACATTTTATGTGTTGTGAAATGGCACACTGGTTGGTGCATATATAATAGGAGTCGTGACCACTTACCCAATTTCAACTCAAAAATTGTCCACTTACTCCACTAAGAGTTTTTTTAACCTCATTTACCCAATCTAATATCTACTGACAATTTTGCCCCTATTAATTAACTCTCTCTCTCTCTTTCTCTCTCGGATCTGGATTGGAAATTTTCGGCAGCGAAACCCCAAATACTCAGCAGAAAACCTCTCGATTTCCTCACCTCTTCCCACCCTACACCACCCCCTCCTCCATCTTCGCCACGACGTCGTTCTAGTAGTCCCTCCCAAACCCGCCCCTGCACCCACCCCAGAACCCCTCCACGTCTTCCTGAACAATCGCGTCAACGATCTCCTGCAGCCCCACGATCTGATGGCTCACCTTCCTCCTTGCCTCCCTCACCGTGGGGTCCACCCCGGGCACAGAGTTCAAACTCAGTAGCAACTTCATCAGCGCCTCATTCATCCTCAGCTTCTCCTGCACCCTGCTCCTCACGGCGTCGACCGTCTCCTGCCGTTGGATCAAGCGCTGGAACTCGTCGGCCTCGGAATGGACAGCCGCGATTGTCTTGTAGAGGCCGCAAACCATTTCAGTTGGGGTTTCACTTGATGTTGAAATGGTTTGTGTTGAGTATTTGGGGTTTCACTTGGACGGCGAAGAGAGTAGCATTTTTGGTCTGTAGCCGAAGTTGATGAAATGACATTCTCCACAGTTTTTTTTTTTTTTTGTGTGTTTTCTCTTGTTTTTTTTTTTTGGCCTCAGTCCCAATTACATTCTCCATTGCCATTCTCTATCTCTCTATCACTCTCTCTTTCTCTTTGAGGTGGAGTTCAATATGGGATGTTGCTAGTTCAATATGGGATGTTACTGGGGGGCAATAATATGTCTATTGCCCCCCAATAGACCAACATAGTACACTACAATTTCACTCTATAAACACAAATAAACGTATTAGATATCAAAAACGTAATTCCCACAAATAATAACATAGAGTCAATCGATTATTGGGGGGCAATAATCTGTCTATTGGGGGCAATAATATGATTACTGGGGGGCAATAATATGGTTATTGAGTATTATTGAGGGACAATAAATTCATACGCCGGAATCCCGACACCAGTACGGTAGCCGGATTCCGGTCACTAGTCGCCGGATTCCGGTCAACAATCGGCGGCCGGCCACTGGTCACCGGAGTCGGGCAAGGTGGAGGATGATTTCTCCCTCTATGTGAGAAAGAAAGAGAGGGAAAAAAAGTCACAAAAATTAATAAAAAATAATTAATTGGATATTCGGGAAATAATCCCTTAGAGTGTTTTGGGTAAACGAGGTTAAAAAAACAGTTAGTGGAGCAAATGAGCAATTTTTAAGCAGAAATTGGGTAAATAATCATTTCCCCTATATAATACTAGCATTTTTCCACACATGCTTTGCATGTGCAAGTTATTAATTTTTTTTTTTCAGAAAAAAGAAGAAGAAAAAAGTTGGTTATTGCAGAGAAAAGAAAGTGGGAGAGAGAAAAGTGGGTTGAAATAGTCTAGCTTGAATTTGATTGTAAAAACTAATTAATTTGAATAAGTGTTACATTTTATGTGTTGTGAAATGGCACACTGGTTGGTGCATATATAATAGGAGTCGTGACCACTTACCCAATTTCAACTCAAAAATTGTCCACTTACTCCACTAAGAGTTTTTTTAACCTCATTTACCCAATCTAATATCTACTGACAATTTTGCCCCTATTAATTAACTCTCTCTCTCTCTTTCTCTCTCGGATCTGGATTGGAAATTTTCGGCAGCGAAACCCCAAATACTCAGCAGAAAACCTCTCGATTTCCTCACCTCTTCCCACCCTACACCACCCCCTCCTCCATCTTCGCCACGACGTCGTTCTAGTAGTCCCTCCCAAACCCGCCCCTGCACCCACCCCAGAACCCCTCCACGTCTTCCTGAACAATCGCGTCAACGATCTCCTGCAGCCCCACGATCTGATGGCTCACCTTCCTCCTTGCCTCCCTCACCGTGGGGTCCACCCCGGGCACAGAGTTCAAACTCAGTAGCAACTTCATCAGCGCCTCATTCATCCTCAGCTTCTCCTGCACCTTGCTCCTCACTGCGTCGACCGTCTCCTGCCGTTAGATCAAGCGCTGGAACTCGTCGGCCTCGGAATGGACAGCCGCGATTGTCTTGTAGAGGCCGCAAACCATTTCAGTTGGGGTTTCACTTGATGTTGAAATGGTTTGTGTTGAGTATTTGGGGTTTCACTTGGACGGCGAAGAGAGTAGCATTTTTGGTCTGTAGCCGAAGTTGATGAAATGACATTCTCCACAGTTTTTTTTTTTTTTTTGTGTTTTCTCTTGTTTTTTTTTTTGGCCTCAGTCCCAATTACATTCTCCATTGCCATTCTCTATCTCTCTATCACTCTCTCTTTCTCTTTGAGGTGGAGTTCAATATGGGATGTTGCTAGTTCAATATGGGATGTTACTGGGGGGCAATAATATCTATTGCCCCCCAATAGACCAACATAGTACACTACAATTTCACTCTATAAACACAAATAAACGTATTAGATATCAACGTAATTCCCACAAATAATAACATAGAGTCAATCGATTATTGGGGGCAATAATCTGTCTATTGGGGGCAATAATATGATTACTGGGGGGCAATAATATGGTTATTGAGTATTATTGAGGGACAATAAATTCATACGCCGGAATCCCGACACCAGTACGGTAGCCGGATTCCGGTCACTAGTCGCCGGATTCCGGTCAACAATCGGCGGCCGGCCACTGGTCACCGGAGTCGGGCAAGGTGGAGGATGATTTCTCCCTCTATGTGAGAAAGAAAGAGAGGGAAAAAAAGTCACAAAATTATAAAAATAATTAATTGGATATTCGGGAAATATCCCTTAGAGTGTTTTGGGTAAACGAGGTTAAAAAAACAGTTAGTGGAGCAAAGCAATTTTTAAGCAGAAATTGGGTAAATAATCATTTCCCCTATATAATACTAGCATTTTTCCACACATGCTTTGCATGTGCAAGTTATTAATTTTTTTTTTTCAGAAAAAAAAGAAGAAAAAAGTTGGTTATTGCAGAGAAAAGAAAGTGGGAGAGAGAAAAGTGGGTTGTGGATAATTTTTTTCAAATTTTTTTAAAGAAAATACATTTTGTAAATGTCTTAATTATGCTTGTGATTTAATTAATTCTCAAAGTTTAAGTTTATTAATATTTTAGGATAATTATGTCAAAATTTTAGATTTTGTCTAAAAACCCTCTTTTTCTTAATAATAGTAGATAATATTTACCAGCGAATGTCTCTCGATTGATCACAATCGAACTCAAAACCTTTCATCTACAAACGACAGAGACCAATGATGAAAGACCAAATGATGATCGATCGTAACTATTTGAAGAATAAAAATATATAGAAAATTGAAGAAAAGCAGCGCAGAAGGAATATTCAAAAGAAGAAAAATAACAATAAAGCTAATGTTTCGCTATAACTTGCATAAACAGTTACAGAGAAATACATATACTAAGCCTCTCCCTTAATTCACGGCCATGTCGAGATTGAACCTCTATCTGTAAATCCACGCTCTCATTTCCCCAATCCCCTTCTTCTCCCCTTTTCCCAATTCTCCTTCTCAGCAATGAAAGCTCTGGACCTCCAGAACCCACCTCCAGGTACTCTCAATTTTCACTTTTTCAATTTTGATCGACGCCCATATGAGTTGTGTGTGCTTCGTTTAGCTCTGGTTTTGAAATGTTGATGGTGATTTGAGCGATTTGATAGTGTTGGTTTCATTTGACTGATTTGCAGGTAGTGGTTTTGTGAAGAGAATTGGACTGCAATTGCTCTTGTTTGCTGGACTCAGCTTCGTTTTGTGAATGGTGTTAGTTCAATCTTTGTGTTTATTGCATGATTTTTTGTATATAGCGGGATTCTTTTCTCTGTATAAATCTGTGATTGATAGGGGTTTTGGTTTGGGGATTGGATCATAGAGGAATAGTACTATACGGAATTTTGGTTGTGAAGCGTAGAGGAATAGTATATGAACACTGGGTTCTGAATTTGATTCGATTTTTCTAGAGAAAAAGAAAAGAAAAATTAGAATTGGGAGAACATGAAGTTGATGACTATGGCAATGTAGTGTTGGAGTTGAAGGTTTGTGTATGTTTTTTGGTATGAATTGTGGTTTTTACGCTTCCGTTTAGTTTGTCAATTTGTAGAGAGAGGTATAGCAGTTCAGGCATGCAGCTAAGTAGGTCTGAGAACTTGCTTGGTACCATGACCGGTGAGGTGTCATGCTCATCAGGTCAATGGATCCAGCAAGAGTTGACCCCAGTTGTCCAGAATATGGGAAAGAATGTGCGCAGAAATGTCTCTGTACAGACGGGGGAGGAGTTTTCCTTGGAGTTTCTTCAGGATTGTGGTGCGGTGAAAAGAGTTCCTTCTGCACCTGATACAGTTCTGAATTGTGAAAAGGGGGCTGGATTGAATTATAATCAGAATTCTACAGTGGCATATCAGGATCTTAGTGGTATTTTGGGGTTGAGGAGAATGGAGTCTGAGGGTGCATCTGACACATCTGAGTTTGTTGCGGCAAATGGGTCATGTAAAGAGATTGAAAATGAGGCTCATGTTGATAAGCTAAGCAGACACTGCGTGAAGGAGGTTGATGGTGGAGAAGGATCAAGGAAGGCTGTTGGAGAACTAAATTGTGTTCGAGCTGGTTTTCGGCCAACTGCTCCACCAGTGAACGTGTCTGAGTCTCCTCATTCTAACAACTTTAATCGGTCAGGAGTGTTGCATGGTTCTCAGTCTGGGAAGATGAAATTTCTTTGCAGTTTTGGTGGAAAGATTTTACCCAGGCCTAGTGATGGGAAACTCAGATATGTTGGGGGAGAGACGCGTTTTATTTCTATTAGGAATGGTGTTTCATGGGAAGAGCTTGTGAAGAAAACTTCCGGTTTTTGCAGCCAGCCTCATATGATAAAATACCAGCTTCCAAATGAGGATCTTGATGCTCTTATATCTGTGTCATCTGATGAAGATCTTCAAAATATGATAGAGGAGTATCATGGGCTTGAAAGGCATGACAATTCTCAGAGGCCACGGGTCTTTTTGATTCCTCTGGGTGAGTCTGAAAATTGTTCCATTGAGGTTGACACCATACATTCGAGTAACCCTGATTACCAATATGTTGCTGCTGTAAATGATTTGGTAGATCCAAGTTCTAGGAAAACTAGTGGAGGACAGAATTTGAGTAGTGAAGCAAGTCAACAGGGAACAAAGGCTTTGGTATTCCATAAGGAGATTCAGAGTAATTTTAAAGCCTTGCATCATAGTCAAATTTTGAGTGATTCCCTGAATATGACTGGGTCTTCAATTCAATCACCTCTTTCTCCTATTCCACATCAACAAGCTGATGATAGGCAATGGGGCCAATCTCATGGAGGGCATTGTCACAACCACAATCACAGCAAAACTGTGGTGTCTACTTCAGCTGTTGGCCAAAACGTTGGTGACTTTGATGGGTTCTCCTGCGAGATGCCAGTGCATAAGGAAAGTAGATTTCTTTCCGACAAGCCTGTCTCACAGCCAGAAGATCTAATAGCTCAGTTGTCAGGTTCCATTGGTTGTCATCATGGCATGCCACATGCACTTTCTGATTCAAAACTACAAGAGAATGGAGGGAGTTCTGCATACTGTTCTCAAGAAGGAATGAACTTATCACACTCCTTAAACTTTGCAAACGCTCAATTGTTATCATTCCAGAACTCAGGAATTGCACAAGAAAAGCCAACCCAACTGCATGAAAACAGTGACCCTTTCAATCCTTGGGTACAAAACAAGTTAGAGGATATTGAGTCGGTAGGACTGCAGAGAAGACTGGATTTGCCAAATTCTTCTCCATGTTTAGAATCATTGGGCAGGAATGAACATACTCAGAATGGTTCTGGTGACGTTCATGACAAATTCCGAACAGCTATAAAGAAAGATTCTATGACTTTGGAACTCCCAAATAAGTTGAACGAAAAGGATATTTTCTTGCATCATGATGACACCCTTTATGGGGAAAGATCACCTGTCACTGGGTTGGAATGTCCGAAGAGATTGCCTAATATAAACCCCAATATAACATCTACTTTTGCCTCTGGGGTTGTGGTTCCTGCAGCCAGTGATTTCATACCTTTGGTAGATAATACAGTGCATGACCCCAAGAACTTCCAACTTGGCAAAACCCCTGCCAGTCTTCTTGTCACGAGTGAAGCAACTGCCAATGACCAGGATTGTGCTTTGACAGGGATGGTAAATGTTGAACAAGGACATGCTGTTTCAGTGGCTAAGAATCCTGAAGTTTCAGGCCGATTTCCAAGCACTAGAGAACACTCCTGTGATGGGCGTTCTTTGGGTGATCTAATTTCAGGGTTGTCCAATGGACCAATTTCCCATGAACCTGTACATCCACAATTTGTTGCAAGCCAACATGATATAGGTTTCCAAGAACCCCTGCTCACAAGCTCTGCAAATTTTTACCCATCGACAGTTCCTGATGATCTTGAGTTCCAAAAGAGTGATCATATGGTGTTGCAGAAGCCAATCCAAAATGCTGCTTTCAAAAGAGAAGTATCCCTCCTTGATGATGATTTTGTGTGTTATCCTGCTACCAGTGTTGAGAATTTGAGCTTGAATGGCGAAAATGTCTCTTTGGCACAAACACAAGCCCAAACAATGAGTAATCATAAGGGACAGTTGGATACAGTAATAACTGCGGAAGATGTAAACAGCGGCGTTACTCCTGGCATTCAGTCTTTATTCGTGGTGTCCCCATATGTTGTTGACGAATCCATTGGTGATCTCATATCCCCAACTGCAACAGAGGTGGAGAGCATCATTCAAGAGTCTGAGTTTGAGGTACAAAAAGTAAAATTGATTATATATGTTTATTCGGTTTCGGATTGGTGGATTTAAATTGCTCCTTGGTTTGTCTGTAGGATGATAAGGGTGATATGGGAGACAAGAATGATTCATTTAGTGATGCAATGATAGTTGAAATGGAAGCCACCCTCTATGGTTTGCAGGTATTCTGCTGATGTCTTGTTGATCTTTTTCTTGATTTGCACACATTGGTAGATATTTAAAAAGTATATTTCATCATTTTAATGTCTAGAAAAATTGTATTTATATGTATTTTTTTCTTTGAATAGATTTATTGGCCTTGTTGGTGAATTAATTATGTCAGTGATTGAAAAATCTAAAACTGACTGATTTATCCAAGCGTTCTTTATCTCTTTTTACTCGAAACATTTAAATTTATAGCCTCTCACTAATATTGCACAAGTACATGTAATTATCTTCATGGCAAATCAATGGTTCTCATTAGCACTGGTTTTCATGCTTCCTACTATGTTTTATTGTTGCCACATAAGAAGAGATGGTATGTTTCTCAAACAAATTGTCGCTCGCCTGGTCACCGGGGTATACACTTGTAATACTGTTTTTGATTGCTTTCGATTGCCCCTTGGGATAAAAGTAGGACCGACATGCTCTCTTACTTGTGAAAGACCAGCTTCATAGCATATATCCTTTTCGGGTATTAGAAAAATTCTAGTTTCTTCATTTATCTTTCAATTTTGATGTCCAGATCATTAGAAATGCTGATCTTGAAGAACTACGGGAATTGGGATCTGGTACATATGGAACTGTTTATCACGGAAAATGGCGGGGATCGGATGTTGCTATAAAGAGAATTAAAAAGGGCTGCTTTGCAGGGAGATCATCAGGGAAAGATCAATTGGTGGGTCTCATAATCTAATTCTGTTCCAATTCATTTGCTTCATTCTCTATATCTTTGTGTGTTTGCATTTTTTCTTTCACTCGTTTTCCTTTATTTGAAGGGTGGGTGGGTTCTGAATAATCACAAATGGTTATGGAAAGTTTTGGTTCATGGACATATTGTCTTTGTACATGTTTGCCATAGAACAAGTTGTCATTTCTCCTTGATATGTTGTATACCTTATGACACTTATCTTGAAGCTCCTTGGATAATTTGGTTCATATCCCTTTACCAGTAAAAATAATTAATATCATCATTTTACCTGCCTGTGAAGTTCATTGCTCTTTTTGGCTGTATCAGACAAAAGACTTTTGGAGAGAGGCACAGATCCTTTCAAATCTTCATCATCCAAATGTGGTTGCATTTTATGGGATAGTACCTGATGGAGCAGGAGGAACATTAGCAACTGTAGCTGAATATATGGTGAATGGATCCCTTAGGCATGCCCTACTTAAGAAGAATAGGTAAATTTGCTTAATTTATTTTTCGGCTATTTGCTACCTACTGTTACTTATGCTTATCTTAGAACATGAGATTCTTTGTACAGATCACTTGACCGGCGTAAAAAGCTTATAATTGCTATGGATGCAGCTTTTGGCATGGAATACTTGCATTCAAAGAATATTGTCCATTTTGATTTGAAGTGTGACAATTTGCTAGTCAACTTGAGGGATCCTCAACGACCTATATGTAAGGTAAATAGTACACAGACCTTATCCATGTTCAGTGATTGATTCAAATGCACTTGAGTAAAAAATGTGCCTTTGTAGGCTTTATGCAATGACAGAGGCCTTATAATTGCAAGTCTTATTAAATCAAGATAGAGTACTGTAGAATATTTCCAAGCTAATAGTTGACTAGAGGAGTATTTGGCAGATGCAGTGGAATTCTTTTCCCCTCATATGTAAACTAGAAGTCATAATTTATGCTTGTTAGTTTTGTGGGACGTTTTATGTGGAAATTTCAGCCAAATATAACCTTTCTTTCTTCACCACAAAAAATTCATACTTAGTTCTCTCTTTTATTTTAACGTTAGATTTCCTTTAATACTGGTAATTGGGTATTCACTCTTTAGGTTGGAGATTTTGGATTATCAAGAATCAAACGCAATACTTTGGTATCCGGTGGTGTGCGAGGAACACTTCCATGGATGGCACCAGAATTGTTGAACGGTAGCAGCAGCCGGGTCTCTGAGAAGGTTAGCAGGACTTTATATATTTTTATATCCTATATTATCACTAAAGGAAAAAGGCATCATTTGCTAAAGAAATTAGGATTCTGGTTTTGCCTTTGACAGGTTGATGTTTTCTCATTTGGAATTTCAATGTGGGAGATCTTGACTGGAGAGGAACCGTATGCAAATATGCATTGTGGTGCCATCATTGGTAAGTTTACTTCACGGTATCTTCCCTAGTACTGATTTCTTATGTAGTCCTGCATATGCAATTATTGTTACCATGTTCATATAAAAGAAATTTTGTATGTGATGATTGAAGAGGAAATGTAATGATATTTTTATAAACGAAAATAGTCTTGATACAAATATCTGAGTGCGACCTCTTTTTGAAATTTTATACATGCTCAGCTATACTTTGCTTCCTTTTAGACTACAATAAGCTCTATGCAATAGGATCCTGATCCTTTGGATGAGCTCAAGGATTTAGGCCAAGTATTGTAGGACCCATAGGAGAAACTTTTAATTCATTACGAAGTTCACCTTGTCCAATAAGTTCTTCAACTTCATTTTCAAACTAATAAGGAAGAAGAAGTTCCTTAGTTTCCATGGTATCAGAAATATTATGTGATATCACTGGAGTTTGTTATTTGGATAACGGGTATCACTACAATTATGTTGTGGGACAGATGTTGTTAGAGTTGGCTACTATACTTCTATACTCATTTTAGCAAGTTGATTTGGGGCTGTGTTCAATAACTGCCGTCCCATCCCTCATTACTGATGCGTATTTGCGCCTGTCTCTTTTCTATTCACTTTTTTTCTTGTTCAATAACTGCCGTCCCATCCCTCATTACTGACTGCCTTAAGTTGTTCTCCTTTAGACCTTTACTATTGCTTCCAATTACACCTGGAGCCAGTAAAATATTTTTTAATTTGATATTAACATTGACGGTCGCAGACTTTACTTGTGTTTTGTATGCTATTAGAGTATCTGTTACCTGCTTGATTTTCAACTACGATTACTCTACATACTTTTATCTTTATATCTTCTTTTCCTGATTTTGTAACTTGTGATCGAAGGGGGAATTGTAAAGAACACTCTTCGACCACCTATTCCAGAGCGATGTGATTCTGAGTGGAGGACGCTAATGGAAGAGTGCTGGTCACCTGATCCAGAAAGTCGGCCGTCATTTACTGAGATAACTAACAAGTTGCGAGCTATGTCTAACACACTTCAGGGAAAGGCTTCTGGTACGTAATCAGACAAGACTATGAAGCTTAATATCTTTACATGAATGAACAACATTTGCATGCACAGTTGACATTCTTCAGGTACGAGGATCATCTAGTATTGCTCCAATGAAAACCCTTCTCTTTGAGTACGAAAACTTTGAGGGTTGGTTTGTCCCCAACATTTGATGGTCTTTGTTGATAAACAGATCTTATTGTTTTATTCTTTTGTAAAAAACACCTGGTGACACCAGCATGCGAGCAAGAGACCCTCCAATATTCTGCTCAAGACACGGCTTTGTCAATATGTACACACAGAAAAGCATAGAGCTTTGTTTGGCTTTTCTAGATACAAATGAGAGAACTGCGAAGTTAATCTGGTACACTTTACCAATATGTACATATCGAGTTTTTTTGGCTGACTGTAATTTCTTTGTTACTTTTTATGGCTTAATTTTGTTTTTATTATTATTCCCGTGTATTTTTTTTCCTGGAAAGAAGACGGTAAAGAATATCATCATTCTTCAACACCACATATTCGTTCATTTTCAGAACTCTAGCGGTGCAGAACCCTAGAACATTCTCTTGCACCTAGACAGCCTCTTGTCATGTGGTTCTCGCATGAAATTATAGAGGTACTGTAATGTTCATCCGCTCAATAACCAGTAAGGAATTATATTACTCCTTCAGTCCTTTGGTTTGAGCTCCCTATTTTTGATCGGTCAAAGATTAGTCAAAGCACCCACCATGCATGAAAATCAAATAATTCCCCACAAAATGAATATGAGTGTATAATTGGTTGCTAATTTCGATCCGTCAAGGTGTGTCCTCGCTTGCTCTAGTAAAAATGAAGTAAGCAGAAAGGATCTCCGTTTCACTTTTATAAATTCTAATATCTCTTCGGAAATGAATCAACAGTCTTCAAATTGTGATAGAATCATAAGGAAGATATACTACATGCAAACGAATCCAAGCATTTTTTGTGCATGAACAAGATGCAAAGACTGTTCATCAATTGTTGTGGATTTTGCATGGTAAAATTCTATAGAGCTTCTCTGAGAAAGATGGGAACTCTGTTTATAGTAATTTTTGAAAAAGAATTGACCTTCTTTGCAAAGAGGACTCCCCACCTAACATACGTTTGACCTGAAATAGAAATTCTTTATATGTGGAAAACGTGGGGTTTGTTCTTCCTTGTAATTTCGCAAAAGAGTGAAACACAAACCCCCACTGAACAATTGGTGCTGCATTATTGTAACTGGTTCCCTTCTTTTTGGTTATGGGTCAGTCAAGTCAGAGCCTTCCCACATGAAAATTGATTAAATCATTGGCTCAGTCTCTTTTCTTGGTCGTTCTTTATTACGATATTTTAGTCTCCCTTCTCTCTCTGCCTTCATATATAAACGCACAAGACTTGAACACATTACTTTGAGGCTCTTGTGCAACTGAAAATTGAAAAAAGCTTTCAACTTTAGAGAGAGGTAAAAGATGGAGAAAGCTCTTAACAGACAGAGGGTTCTGCTTCACCACTTGAGACCCAATTCTTCTTTGTCTTCTGCAACTCAAACCCATGAATCTTCTGCCCTCTCTGTAAGTTTTACATCCTTGTAATTAGTTAAAGGTTGGTGCTTTGTGTTTTGGTCATGGTGAATTTGATTGGTTGACTTTTGTGTCTTCTGGGTTTTCTTTGATGATTTTGTTTTGGTAGGCTTCAATATGTGCAGCTGGGGATAGTGCTGCTTATCATAGAACAGCTGCTTTTGGAGATGATATAGTGATTGTAGCGTGAGTAATTGACTGAAATGAGACACTTGTTTAATTTTTTTATGATCTATATCTTTTGATAATGTTTATGCCTTCCCTGTGCTTGATATTGCCTTGAAAATCATGTTAAACAGGGCCTACCGAACTGCCATTTGCAAAGCAAAGCGAGGTGGCTTTAAGGATACTTTAGCTGATGATTTACTGGCACCTGTTTTGAAGGTTAGATAAACGTACAGTTGAATTTTCATAGGAAAGAATGTCGGGATTTGTATGTTTCATCTTAGTTCTATGGGGCTAATTTAGCTGTGATGTACTTGTTATGTAGGCAGTTATAGAGAGGACAAATTTGAACCCAAGTGAAGTAGGGGATATAGTTGTTGGCACAGTTCTGGCTCCTGGCTCACTTAGAGCAATTGAGTGCAGGATGGCAGCATTTTATGCTGGTTTTCCTGGTAAGTCATTAGTTGTGCATAGTATTTAAAGGGGCTCTTTATGTTTGGTTTTGTCTATAGTCAGAAGCTTATGGTTCATTTGTTCTATCCAGATACGGTTCCCATCAGAACCGTCAACAGACAATGTTCATCTGGCCTTCAGGCAGTTGCTGATGTAGCTGCATTCATCAAGGCAGGGTATTATGACATTGGTGAGAGAATATTCCGGGTTATGCATCTATAATCCATCTGGTCTCCATCAGTGGATCTGACCTTTGCTTTGAATACAGGCATTGCAGCAGGAGTGGAGTGCATGACAGTTGATAGCATGGGTAGCGTCCGTAGACTTAACCCCAAGGTACTTTCCAACTCTATCTACTTGATAATATTTGCACTCGAGCAATGGTTTCTTCAACTGAATATATGTCGTTTACAGGCTGAAGCCTTTGCACAAGCCCGTGACTGTCTTCTTCCTATGGGTGTTACTTCTGAAAATGTTGCACAGCGTTATGGTGTAACACGACAGGAGCAAGACCAAGCTGCTGTGAGTTCTATCAAGTATTTAATATGCATTAGGTAGGTAGATGAACTGTTATATAATGCATCTGTTGTAATTTTCTAAATGTGTGTAAAATAGGTTGAATCACATAGGCGTGCTGCAGCAGCAACTGCATCTGGTAAATTCAAAGACGAAATTGTCCCTGTATCTACTAAGGTAAATACAAACACATATTCTCCTTGGAAAATGTCTTTTACTTTCCAGTAGTTGATTATTTGTTTGTACAGATTGTGGACCCAAAAACTGGAGAGGAGAGGCATGTTACAATTTCTGTGGATGATGGCATCCGGCCAAATGCAAACATGACTGATTTGGCGAAATTGAAGCCTGCATTTAAATCAGATGGGACAACAACTGCGGGTATTTCATCACTCAAGTATCAAGTAGCTTGTTACTCATGACAGTATCTTCATTTATCAGGACTTTTGTCCTTCTCGAATGAATATGAATCAAGCATTGTGAATTCAGTTCATTTATCTTTTTATTCTAGGAAATGCTAGCCAGGTGAGTGATGGCGCTGGAGCAGTACTCCTGATGAAGAGAAGTGTAGCTATTCAGAAGGGACTTCCTATTATTGGTGTTTTCAGGTATGACATTGTATTTCTGTTAAACAATAGCTAATCCATTGCTTGAATAAGGAAAATATAGTGGGCTCTTGAGAACTTGGAATGACTATAACTCATAGCAATGAACTCGGATCACTAAGGATCATTTTAGTTTAGTATTTTTGTTGCAAATGTTAAATGAGTTGGTTCCTTGGGATCATTGTTTTTCTTTTGCATGTTTTCTGTTTATTTTGTTGATCGTTAATCAAAGGGAAATTAGTTGCATGCTTAGAAAACATAATCTTTTGTTTGGTTACTCAAATCACTAAGTGACCAAATGTTCAAAGATGGTTGATATTTACTCATCTACTACTTTCTGGTCTGTTAATTGTTGCTGTTTTCTTGGGATCATTTTTTCTCTTTATTTTGTTAATTGAAGAGGGTATGCTTCATCAAATGAAACAATGAGGCACCTAACAGAGAACTCACCAGCCACACACCCTTGATATTAATTTCTTGCCACAAATCCAATGACTGCCATCTCCACCCCCCCCCCCCCCACCACCAAAAAAAATAAAAAATTATGTCCCAGCTTTGCCAATGAATTTCCCACCATTAAAAAATATGTAGAGAATGTGGGGATGGCATCAGCCACATGCTAGACAAGAATCCGCAAAAAATGCTTATAGATCTACCCCACACATTGAGTCACATTGGAAGACTCAAGTAAATCCCAAGATTATCAGTACTGTTCAGATCAGAACTCCAAAAAGTGTTGCTATATATCAACAGGGGCATAGAAGCTAAAAGAAGTTATAATTAATCAAAGCGAAAAATTAAGGTGCTAAGTGGAGGCGTCTTTGGCCGTGTCTTTGAGGAGTATTCTTTGTTGGTCTCTGAGATATTGTAGAGTTTTTCTGTTAGTCTGTTGGTTCCTTATACTTTTCCTGTAATTAGTTCATTTTGTTTCTAACCAATCCCTGTAATCAGTTTGAATATAATTTTACTGCTGAGAAGTCATTAGGTTCACCTGGCTAGTATAGTTATGAGAGCAGTCAATGGTTTAACCAATATAGCTAGATAAATATCAGAAATTTGATCACGTATCATATCATCAATATTACTTGCATAGTCTTTTCATTTAGTTTGGTTGATCTTGTGGATTTGTCTGATTGTATGAAAAGACCAGTACGTGGATATTATCTTCAGCAAGGCTTGTTATACCCTAGTTACCAGCTTATGTGGATCTCTCTCATAAGCCATTATTAATTGCGAATTTCTGCTGAGTATCCTCATAATCCTTGCACAGATAAGGTTGGATTTCTGTTATCTGTATACTCTTTATTTAACCAAACCTCTGCTTGCAAAACCAAGGGCCTCCTTCAGGAGCCTATACCCCAAAGGGTCCAAAGTCCAAACAGTTGAAGGACACCTGTAGTTCGCAGGATTGTCAGTACAGTTCATCCCCAGAACCTCACTCAAGTATTGCTGTATATCGACAAATTATATGAAGAGAGGTCTATAAAAATTGATCGTAGGTTTGCTAATGAGATTTTGAGAATAGTCTATTAAGCATGCAGAAACTTTCATCGAGATTATCTGTTGTCTAAGAATGTAAGATAGCTTCATGACCAGAACGTATAGAAATTTGCTCAAGCCTTCTTTGGACCTTGATTATGATTGTAGGTTTGCTAATGAGATTTTGAGAATAGTCTATTAAGTATGCAGAAACTTTCATCGAGAGTATCTGTTGTCTAAGAATGTAAGATAGCTTCATGACCAGAACGTATGGAAATTTGCTCCAGAACGTATAGAAATTTGCTCAAGCCTTCATTGGACCTTGATTATGATTTTATGCCTTTTTGTACAGGAGTTTTGCTGCTGTTGGTGTGGATCCCGCTGTCATGGGCATAGGTCCAGCTGCTGCAATTCCAGTAGCCGTGAAATCTGCTGGTCTTGAGCTTGGTGATATTGATCTATTTGAAATAAATGAGGTAGAGTGCATTGCTAATAACTTCATAACTTTTTTTGACGAATTATAGTTAGTTTAAGGGATTCTTTGGCTTAGCATTTTGTGTGTATCCTTCAGGCGTTTGCATCTCAGTATGTATACTGTCAGAAGAAATTGGAACTTGATTCCGAAAAAGTCAATGTTAATGGAGGTGCTATTGCTTTGGGTCATCCCTTGGGCGCTACAGGTATATGGAGTGACATGCCCTAAATTAAACATCTTCACCACTTGTTATGAACCTCCATCTGATCTGATGACATACATGAATGGGCACAAAGACACATATGACTCAATAATGCTTTCAATTGTGCTATCATCTGGCTTATTTCCTAATATGACAATTAGAGAGCTAAACATTTTTTGACATTCCTTTCCTGTATCTCAAGTTGATATGTTCTCGGATCTGCTGTATTTTGTGTTAGGTGCTCGGTGTGTTGCAACTCTATTGAATGAGATGAAACGCCGTGGCAAGGATTGTCGTTTTGGTGTAATCTCCATGTGCATAGGCTCGGGTATGGGGGCTGCTGCAGTTTTGGAAAGAGGTGACACGGTTGATGAGCTATGCAATGCTAGAACATGCAGTTGAAAATACCAACCTTTGATGATAGGTAGATATTATGCTCACGTTGCTGGTTTGAATATTTGCTGTTGATGATCAAAATAAATAGTTTTTGGACATATGTTGTGGCTTAATTGAGCTCTCTAATGTAAGCAGATCAATCAAATATAATTATATGTTTTATTTGCATGGTAATTTGCTATTGTCGTTTAATCTTTTGAATGTCTCATTCTATGAATGAACTAGTATGTGGAAATGTAGAGTAGAGGCTGTGAAAAGCCTTATTTTATCCTACTGACCAACATATATGGATGTTACTCGCAACCCATAGTCAATTTCAAATTCTGCCGAGTATCTTTACATGATTTCACAAATCGGTAAAGTTGGAATTCTATCCTCGCTGTAAAAATGTTTTTCAATAACATATATAATAGTAATCCATATAAATGCGATCCAGGTACCGTCACAGATTTACTTCAATCTCAAGTAAAACTTGGGGAATGCCCATGTCCATGTTTAACACCACCAATAAGCCGACTTTCTTTGATTGAACGAAAAAGAGGTGGGGTGGTTTGATTGGATAATCATATACTGTATGACTTAGAAACTGGGGAAAGAAAGGAAAGGAAAGCAATGCAAAACAACCAATGACCAATGTGATTCCCCCATCATGACACCAATTGGTTTCTCAAATTTTTGCTAGTTGGGGTACTCTTCCATGTTAGTTTGCTTGATTCTAGTAATGTCTCTGGTTCTCTCTAAGTATTGGTTACTCTCAAGTCTTGATACCAACCCAAAAGGGGGAATTTGCAGGAAGCTTTCCCCTCATGTACGTCAAAAGAATGTTTCTGGTTCTATTCAGCCTACCAGCATGATTCTTAAAAACTTTCACGTGTTTAATTTCCCTGGGAATCTGTTTTTCAAGGAGCTATTAATTCTGATGGTTTGATGCATTCATCTGTCAAACTCTATGGCTCTTGCCATAAGATCCTGATGCTTCCGCGCCATACCTAGCTTGCTCATTGAAGCTTTCACTTGATCTTTAATTCGGCCACTCTGCGTTGATCTACTTGTTCACTGCTAAGAGTTAAGGATTCTTTGATTCAGTGCAAATTGATGATATTTGGCTCCAACGTCTATTGATTCTTGCCCAGACATTCAGGTTTTGACTATCGCTGCTACTTACTTGCTCAAGATTCCTAGCCTAAAATATCCATGTGCTGGGAAGTATCCAAGGGTAGTCAGCAAAAGGCTTTTAATATCTTATTACAACTTGTACGAACCAATTGCCTAGTCGGAAGAGACCTATATTCCTGAGCGTTTTAAAATGAAAAGAGATTCACCAATCTAAGATTTCTATTAGGTCATAATTCATGACTATCCAAAAACCTCAACAGGAGGTAGCAAAAGGTAAAACGATAATCATGGCTCATAGGTAACTGATGTGGAATCAACCAAAATGGAATTACATACAGTATACTCTAGTTTGAAATTGATAAACTAAAAAGATAAATAAACAAGTTTGAAATTGATAAACTAAAAAGATAAAGGGAACTTAACCAAATGCACTAAAATTGGCTAAATTTATCATATTTTCCCTAACAACAGATTTTTATTCCTACTAACCAAATTTAGAAGAAAATGACAAATTTACCCTCAGCCTAATTAAACAAGTATATCAAATGCCACTCAATCTTATCTCTCTCTCTCCATCGTGCTGCAAACTCTCTCTCCTCTCTCTCTTTTCACTCCAGCACGATTCCGGCAGACCTAGGCTGTCTGCCTTTCTCCTCCGGCTCCAGCGATTGACTTAGGCCGTCTCTCTCTCTCTCTCTCTCTCTCTCTCTCTCTCTCTCTCTCTCTCTCTCTCTCTCTCTCTCTCTCTCTCTCTCTCTCTCTCTCTCTCTCTCTCTCTCTCTCTCTCTCTCTCTCTCTGGCGATTGACTTCCCCAATACCCCGTTAAGACCTCCTTAGAGTGTTTTGGGTAAGGGGGAATTAAAAAAACTTAATGGGGTAAGTGAGAAAAAAATATTTAGAAATGGGGTAAATGGACAAAAATCCAAAGATAAATAAATAAATAATCACCCTACACATATATCGCAAACTTTCACAATCATGTGAAGGTTTGTAACCATGACGCTAGACCAAATTCGGATTCGACATCACTCATTTTTCAGGTTAAATACAAGTTGTTCTATGATAATTCGAATTTCAAAAATTGTTCTAAGAGCATGTCCACGGAACAATGGAACATAGATTTGCTACGGCCAGAAACAGATCCAGATCTGCCCTAAGGACACAAAACCCTTTCCACCCATGTTTTGGAGAAAGAAGGCGCTGACATCAGCAAGACGTGCATGTCCGATGTGTTTATGGAAGAGAAAAATGCAAGAAAAACGGAGATTTTAACACTTGTGGTGAAGGTGCAACTGAAAACAAAGCTTTACCAATTGGACTAATCAACCAATTTAGTTACTTCATTTATATTTATTGGACAACTAAACTAATTACTTTAAAGAAAAAAAAATTGCCTACTACTATTTATTAGACGGAGTGTCGATAAGGTGGAATTGCGAGTTTTTGAGACACGATCTGTGACCATTTTTTTTAGGGAAGCGGAGTCGAGCTCCATTCAATATATCAGCGATGTCACTGCTTCAAGATAGAGGATAAAAAGTCCAAGTAGAGTATAAATTGCCTAAAAAAGAGAAATTTTATTCACACACCTCTAAATACTAAATACACAACAGTTTTTTCATACACCCAAAATCAAATTTTATGGATACATTAAATTACCAAAAGAGACATTTATATCAAAAAGAAAGAAACATAGCATATTTGATTTCCAGTTTGTATGATCCAATACCAACAAATATCTACATTGGAGCATGCTAGGTGGTGGCCTTGCTGTTCCGAGTATTTGCTGGCCTTGTTGGGGTGAGACGGACGAGGCTTGAGGGATGGATGGTGATGTAGGGATCGATCTACCTTAGTTCGAACGTGGAGGGCAAGTTGGGTGGTCGTCTGTAGGTAAGGAATGGTTACCGGCAAGATCGGGATTGGTTGTGAGCAGATTGTAGTGGATCTTTCTGATCTGATTTGGTTTGTTTGATGCCTTCCTGAGGGGGGATGGTTTGGAGGGGTTGCATTGCTTGTTGGCGCAACAGGGAAGATGAAGGGCAGGAGAGATGGCCGGCAATCGGAGTATGGGTGACAGAACTGCAGTTAGGCCGGGTCTGTGTTATTGGGCCCTTGTTGGTGGGCCGTTGTTACTAGTGTTTTTTAGCTTGGTTTTATTTTTGTTTTGTTGGTAATAAGTCACTACCAAGGTTTGGTCCGGGCGCACTGTAGGTTGTGACAGAGACAATCGTCTCTTTGGCCGTCTAGTGGATCGTTTCTATTCTGGAGTTGGGTCAGTAGCAATGGCGAAATTGTCTAGCTGTGGCATAGACAATCATCATTGGCCTTCTAGAGGGTCATTCCTGTCTTTCGGGTCAGAGGCGAGGGCGATTTGGAGTAGTAGTGGATTGGCGGTGTTGACATTAGGGTGGTGACGGTGTTGGATTTACTATAGTCCCAGGTCTGAAGGTCCAGGAATTCACTTTGGTCGGGTTCGAAGTCACAACGAGTGTAGGCTTGGTCAATCAAAGACAGGTCAGGTGGACTCTGGGTGGCAAGTTAGTATTGACAAAGTTGAGTGTCAAGGATTCACTATTCCTGCCCATGTTGTCTTTGCCATATTATCATAGTGCAAGTTTTCTTTTAGTCTTTTTTAAGTCTGTAGTCGCCTTTTTGTGAAACGTGATGGCACCAAAATTGCTCATCATTTGGCAAAATGACTTTGTTTGGAGTCAGGGCCTGTTGGCTCTTTAGTCAGTCATTATAGAGTTCTAGTGTGAAGTCTAGTGGTCATTTCTGTGTAAGAGATGTTGCGCAAAACTCATTATAACCAGTTCATTATTAATGAAGTTCTTCCTTGATAAAAAAATAAAAAAATAAAAAAGATTAAAATTTTTTTTTATGAAAGGACATCCCATATAGAATTCAGCTACTAATTGCTAAGAACAAAATCCCCTAGCCTCCATCATGTAGTTTGAACGAAGGGCCTATAGAAGGAAAAAATAAAATATATTCTGAAATTTGAAATACTTCTTCAAATTTCTTTCATTCATATCCAAGCAGAATCTGATAAAGTGAACATGTACAAATATCAACAACATCATAATGGACAATGTGTGTTGTTTGTCTACACATATATCTCGAATTAATTACAAGATTGCCATGCTACTCAGCTCGTTGAGATAGATACTGAGGATGACGTGGGGGAGTTTCAAAGAACATCGAGATTTTGTTAACTATATAAATGCATACTACTTCATCCGACAACTTGAGAGAAAATGAAAGGATTTCCTCCCCTTCTTGTTGGAAGTTTGGGTTTGATATCCTAAACAAAACTAGACCAAGATTGATATGTACAAAAGATAAAATCAAAACGCCTAAAAGAAGAGGATGACTTCTCCAACCTTGCACTTTCACTGGACACAAAGTGATAAAACTACTAATATGAGAGTGACGTATGAATATTTTGGAACCCTCTCCATCAATTCTCCTGTCTTGTACCACAAGCTATATGAGACAAGACTAACAATCACAAGGACGGGTGTGACATGCACCTTGACTTAAATTAGTCAGTTGCTATATGACACACGCCGAATCTATGTAACAGAATTTCTAACCATTACACTTCTTTGTCTGTTCTGTTAAGAGAGAGAGAGGGCAAGATAACTGACTTAAAACTCCTAGACTAGCGCGCGTACATATCTGCAGCAGTGTCAGTGCCGCCATAGAGAGAAGTAAAAAATTGTGGAGTAGAGTAATGTGGAGGCTTCTGTGCAAAGGTGACCAGGACACTGACTAGGAGTTCCATCAGTGGTGCGTGAAAGTCTCAAACCTTTTTTTATTACTTTTCTTCTTTCTTCTTTTTTTTTTTTTTTTCGAAAGATGGAAATAAATTTTTGATTGCTTTGCTGGTCTTCCTTAGCGTGTTAGTTGTGTCACTTGTGTGTAATTACACAATTGTTCAAGTTTGAGGTTTGACTGGCAGAGGATGCTGGTGATGATGATCAAGAAACATAAATGATTGACATATTTGAGATAAGATCAAATCAACACATAATTATGATTCTAGGTATATTTTTTGTTCTAACATAGCGAGGATGGAAAAAATTATTGTGAAACAGGAAAACTGCACTGAAGGATGTATTGGGCAGAATAAAAGATTTGAAAAAATCAAGAAGGACAACAATGAGGCGAATGAGAAGAAGAATTGTTCGTTCCTTCTACGGCGGTGAGGAAGAGGGCGCCCTTCTCCGGGTACTATTCTACATCTTGCATAATTTATGCTAGTAGCACGTATGATCTACTATTAACAAAAATGAATCATTTTTTTTCTATAGGCTGAGCATTTGATAAAAGAAGAGAGGGCAGATAAAGCAAATGAACACATACAATATTTTTGTGAAAGAATAATCAACAGGCTTTTCAACATCTTAAGGCAAAGGTGCACAATCGAAAAAACCTTCTTCGAGTATCAGAAAGTTTGGGAAAGTACTCTCATGCATATATGTTGACAATTAGTTTAAAGGAACTTATAACCTTCTATGCATCTATCATTATCTCTACGAAACCCCACAAATGTGGATATGCGCTGCTAATTGGTTTAAACTAATTATCATAGCCTCTGTTTGAGCCATAACTTCCTCCAATGCAGTTATCATATTTCAACAATACAACCAAATCCTAGTCAACGTAACTAGAACTTGTTCTCCTAATAAATTAGAATCATGTTTGTCTCTTCATGTACACCTCAAATGTTTTTACTTGTAGCCACAAAATCTCTCTCAAATTCATTCTCAAAACTCTTTTTTGAGAGCCTCCAACTCTAGTATATCCAAACATCTTGAGCCAGCAAAACTTAAGCTTTGAAACTCTGTTCTAAAATTCTTGGGAGATTTCCTAATAACAAATTGGAGTATGGTTAGATACAAATCTCTCCTAAATTCATTCTCAAAACTTTTTTTGAGAGTCTCCAACTTTATTATATCCAAACATCTTGAGGCAGCAAGACGTAAGTTTTGAAACTCCGTTCTAAAATTCTCAAGAGATTTTCTAATAACAAATTAGAGTATGGTTAGATAGAAGTCACTCCTAAATTCATTCTGAAAACTTTTTTTTGAGTCTCTAACTTTAGTATATCCAAACATCTTGAGGCAGCGAAACTTAAGCTTTGAAACTCCGTTCTAAGATTCATTCTCAAAACTTTTTTGAGAGTCTCCAACTCTGGTATATCCAAATATCTTGAGGCAACGAAGCTTAAGTAGTTTTTAAACTTCGTTCTAAGATCCTCGGGAGATTTTTTAATAACAAATTTAAGTATAGTTGGATAGAAATCTCTTCCAATTTCATTCTCAACACTTTTTTTTAGAGTCTCCAACTATGTTTTATCCAAATATCTTGAGGCAACCAAGCTTAAGCTTTAAAACTCTGTTCTAAGATCATCGAGAATTTTTCTAATAACAAATTGGAGTATAATTAGATAGAAATATCTCCCAAATTCATTTTCAAAACTTTTTTTGAGAGTCTCCAACTCTGGTGTATCCAAATATCTTAAGTCAGCGAAACTTAAGCTTTGTAACTTTGTTCTAAGATTATAGGGATATTTCCTAATAACAAATTGGAGTATACTTAGATAGAAGTCTCTCCCAAATTCATTCTCAAAACTTTTTTTGAGTGTCTAACTCTGGTATATCCAAACATTTTGAGGCAGCAAAGCTCAAGCTTTGAAACCTCGTTATAAGATTCTTAAGATATTTCTTAATAACAAATTGGAGTATAGTTGTTGTGTGGAAGCGTAATAAACAAAATATTGATATGGAACTAGATGGGCAACCAAACAACGAAAAAGAAAGCAAACACAAGAACACAAGAATTTATAGTGGTTCACTCAATCAATGTGATTGAGCTACGTCCACTTTCGGAACCGGCGAGAAATTCCACTATAATCAATTGGAGAGAATACAATTAGAGTTTTAGAATAAACTCTCTACCCAAAACGTACCCCAAATACAATTAGGTTAATTGTCTAATCTCTCACACACAAAAAAATCTCTACGGCAGCAAGGCATATATATTCCCTAGTTAACTTAGGAATACATACATACCCTAATTAACCTAGGCAACCCACGTGATCACCATGGGCTTCTCTATTATGGATTTTGGCCACCATTCAATTAAAGCCAATATTCAATAATAGTTTGCTAGAAATATGCAATAGAAAAATATATATAATCATGCACCTTTGCCTTTGAATTCTAAAAACTTGTTAATTATGCATGTCCAAATATCTTGAGACAGCGAAACTCAAGCTATCATCGGGACATTTCTTAATAACAAATTGGAGTATAGTCTGATAGAAATATCTCTGTTAAGTTATAACTATGAAATGCAATAGAAAAATTACATATATTATATGCACCTTTGTCTTTGAATTATAGAAAACTTGTTAATTATGCTCTCATAATATCTTAAGATTTTGTTTGCATTTTAAGCACCTTTTTCTTTGATAAAATACTTAGCCTATACAAAAGAAAAATATCATTAATTTTCTATTAGCATATATATTTTGTGTAATGTTATGAGAGTCTCGAGTTGAAATTAAATGGTATTAAGGAGTAACATTAGCAGTACTAAACAATCCATTTACATGATGATTTTGAGTTTGTACACCACTAATAAAATTGAGTAGATTTTGCAGCAAATATTTTGAACACGAACTGTTATGTTTTAAAGGGGTTTGTAGACTAGTACTGTGATGAGCTTGAAACATCTATGATAAAAGTTCAAAGCTTATTAAAATAAAATAAAATTTTAAAAAAGAGGGAGACTTATGCCACCAAATGGTATTAGACATTTGGATGGATGTTTTAAACAACAATTGTTGAACATATTCCACGTTTGTTTCTATACGAACAAAAAAAAAAAAACACTTGTCAACGAAAGTAGATGAAAAAATACGACTATGCCATTAAATGATAAAATTATACCCCGAGAGCAATCAAAACCAAATTAATCAAAGCATAGACAGAGCTAATTATTCCATTATTACTGACCAATAGAATTGAAAAGGAAAAAGATCACAACATCAATCTTTACTTACCACTTTGATTGTGGAAATATACTCAATCCCAAAAACTTCTTCAGTCTCCTCCAAGTTTTCTTCACCTTTTTCTCCATTGTACAATTTTCTGTAACTTTTCTTCACCATCATGATTGCTATTATAATAGAATCTCTTTGTTTTGTAAATCCGGCTCGCAGTAACTCCAGACGAACAAAAAGAATACTTTAGACCAAAAAAAGAATACTTCAGAAGAACAAAAAGAATATTTCAGAAGAACAAAAAGAATACGTAAGACGAACAAAAAAATCCACTGTTGAATTACCAAAAAGCTCTTATTAACGCACCAAAAAGCTATTGTTAATTTTCAGAAAAGTTATTGTCATTCATTAGAAAAGTCACTATTTTGTTTCAATAACTGTTGTCAACTAACCAAAAGTAGTTTTTTTGAAGAACAAGAGAAGATTTTCAGTTCATTGACAGTAACTTTTTTACTCATTGATAATAGCTTTTTTGCTTGTTGGTAGTAGCTTTTCAATTAATAATATTAATTTTTTAGATGCAATAATATTTTCGTAAATAACAAAAGATAAAATCTAGTGGCATTTTTGTAAAAGTTAATATTTCTTACATTTTGGTGGCTTTATGTAGAAAATGGGTAATAAGTTGCTATCAAAATGTAAAGAATACAAAAACATCATCTTTATACTTGTAATAAGTTGCAACATTCAAATGAGTGATTCTGTTCCGGCCTTAAGACTAGTATCTAACCAATGTTGACTCTACAATTGTTTGATAGCTAGTGGTTGTCAGATGGTTTTTCTACCTTGTTTGTCATCGACTTTTGGAAGTGGCAAGCCTTGTTCATTCACTTACTTCCCTTGTGGTAGAGCGTGGGCAGTGTGACCAGAATTCCTTGGAGTAATGAGTGGCAAAAAATATTGATCTTCAACCTTCTTTGGAGTACGTCCAATCAATATTGTTCTCCTCTGCTATTTCATTCAATATCGCCAACTTATTTTTAAGGTCGGGAGTTTTAGTAGATAGCATCCCAAACAGATCTTTAGGTACTCCTCATAGATCCTTACTTGCAGCCACAAAGTTTCTCCCAAATTCTTTCTCAAAAATTTTCTGGAGAGTCTTTAGCTCTGGAATATCCAAACATCTTGAGGCAGCGAAGCTCAAGCTTTGAAACTCCCCTATAAGATCCTCGGGATATTTTCTTTGCCATCGGATTCTATAAAGCCTGTTAAATATGCTCTCACAACAAGCCCTTATGATCTCATTTGCATTAGCCGCCCCCTTTTCTTTGATCAAGTACTTGGCCCACATAAGAGCACACTCTTCTTGTGATTGACCTTTCCGGAGGGAACATACAATTTGTTTTCTCAACTACTCCATATATTCCTTTCTCGGTTACTTCAAAACATCTATTCGAGCCACTACTTTCTCCAATGCAGTTTCTCACTTTGATGTGTTGAAATCTCCTCTTGACAAACCCAAAAACTTCTTTAGTTGCCTCCATGTTTTCTTCACCATCTTCTCCATTGTTGGGATGGTCAAAAGAAAGTTGTCCGCAATGGTGGCTCGGAATGCAGCGATATACTTATGCATTTACACCATAAGTTATTTAAAACATCTTTCATAAAAGAAGGTATTTTTGTCATTAAAAATTCATCAAAAATAGTTAATACATAAAAAATTGTAAACAACATAAACGAAAAAGTAGTTTATTTCTTTCATATACATAAAGCATAAAATATCATAAGGAGTTTAAATTTCAACTCCCTAAACAAAGTAATACATGATGATGATCTATAAATTAAGAAAAGTATTTATTATATATTTATATAAAAGAGAATTTAAAGTAATTGATTGATAATCGTTGCGCAGTGTTCTAAAAATTCATCTAAGAGTCCGCCTAGGCATAAGCATGTCGCATTTAAAATAATATTTAAAATATCAATTTTGTTTGTCACATACTTGAAAATGACTTTTTATTTGTAAGTACTCATAATATGCTTAACTTTTTACTATATTTTCAATCAATTACTAAGTATAGTTTCTTATTTTAATTGCACTTAAATAATATGTTGTGTAATAAAACTAAATTAAAATAAACATCTGCCTGAGCACTCGCCTAATCTCCTACGCACTAGGCCCCTCATCGCTCACCTAGAGCGTAGTGATTTTAGAACCTTGTCGTTGAGTAATGCAAACAAGAGAAAAAGATAAAGAAACTCTTTGCTGCTCACTGCTGAGGCTTCAATATCATTCCGTAGTGGCATCGGCAATCTTTGCCAGTTAAGGTAAAAGATTTAACATAGTCCAGTTGACACTTCCTTCTAATGACGTCCAACATTTGATGATCTACGACAGCTCTAGAAGATTAGCTTATTAATAGAATGGATATTCTATTTGCTTTGAATATGTTATGTGAGAAGGTGTTTTTATTTCTTCAATCTAGAACTAGCCATATAGCACCGTGTTGTTGCTTAAGAAGATTAGGTCTTAATCCAGTTTGCGATTGATTTCATATCTACTAGTTCAATTTTGCAAGTTGTGGAAACTTCTACTGGAAGAGTGGTGGTGCGACAGTGATCTAAATGGTGTTGGCACACAAGTTGAATTAATTGCAGTATTGCACTATGGTGCTCAAGGTCATCCGTATAGCTACATAATCTTATCACACCATTTTAAAGCTTTTTAACGGACTATCTGTGATGGACATTTTGGATTTTTTTTTTTTAACCTTTAGCGAAGAGTAGTTTATGAAAGTCTATATCATGATTTCTTTATGAAGATTGGTGGTTATTTTGATTTTTTTTATTGAGTCTGTTGTAGCAGTGAGAGTTGTTTACAAAAATTTTCCAATGCGTATGTTACTTAACTTGTCCAACTTGGTTTGAATGATGGAACACCTCTATAGTTTTCCAAGCAAATGTGAGAAACCTAAGATTTTTTATCCCTAAGGCTATGGGGAACCTCTAAGATGTTAGATACACCAATCTCCTAGGCGAACAATGGAAAGATCATGAATCGTCCTTAAGGACTTGTTTTCCTTGTTGGAAAATGAAATAACAATGGATCACCTATTATTTTCATTGAGACTGACACTTAAAGATCCTAGATGTTCGAGAAAAGATGTGGCAATGATGTGAATTCAAACCGCTTCTAGATAAGAAGCCTACACTATGAAAAAATAAAAATAAAAATAATAACACAATAGCCTGTTATAGTACTAAAATGGAGATTAGGTACCTCATCATCAACCATAATAGTGAAAGAGAATGTCAATCGAGCTACCATTAATTTGATGGAAGAAATAATTGTCGTGCTCATGCTAATCTTAAGCTTAGAGCTTGAGAGCTGCTTTAACTACAGACTACTCTTTGATTAATTCAACCTAAAAAAAAATCTAGTTAAGAATAGGCAACATGAGCAGTTCAATTAGAACAAGGTCATATTGGTTCTTAAAAAAATATTGATATTTTAAATGTAGACCAATTGTATCGCTAAATCGCAATAGACCAACTCCTTATAGTCGTAGATTAATTTGAGATTATATATAGAGTTAGTCTAATTCTATATTGAACTTATTTACTTGATATGTCGATAAATTAATATACTTTGTTTTTAGTTGAGAAGGTGTTCTATCTATGAATCTCAATAAACAGTACAATAACGACTTGCCCAAAAGGCCGATAGAAGAAGCCATTACTTAGAGCACACTATTCTAGCATACCCCTCACAGAAACATACTACTCAGCACACCCCCATCATACGCACATTTTTTAGTTAAGCCCAAAACAAGGAAACATAGGACTCTGAAGAGGAAAAAAAGAATTAACAAAGCCCTATTTTCCTTATCAATCAAGGTTGAGAACGGCCGCACCATCCCTTATTTCAAAGGGAAGAAAAAAAAGACCTAGCATTTTTTTGTAAAAAAGGAAGCAGCCCGAAAACAAAAACAAAAAAGAAAACCCAAAAAACTAAGGAGACCCAAGCCCACACTAGGAAGGCCCAAATTCCAACTTGAGACCAAAATCCCCAACCTGAAACCTTACCCTGCACAGAACCTCAATCGATAGCAGCAAAGCCACTACCACAACTTGGTCATCCACCGCAACTGCTCAGCGGATCCAAACCTTGCAGTAATCCAATGACAGCCCTAGATTCACCATGACAATGAAGATTGCCATCAACCTCAGCCCTGATAGGGCAAACGGTTGCGATTGCGCCATCCCCCACAAGAAGGAAAAAAAATTGGGCACTTGACCAAATTTCCAAATTTGGCTTAACAAATGCCCATTTACTCCACAAAAAGATTAGTGTGCCCACTTACCCCATTTAAAGGTAAAAGACAAGTTTGGCTGTCAAATAATTAAAAAGTCATTTGAGACTTCTTCAGACTCCGGTCGAAGGTCCCCAAAGAGGTTATTGAAGATCTTATAGATCACTGGAGACTTTTATTATGCCCTAGTAAAAAAAAAATTTTATTAGGGAGCAATAAAAGTATATTGAGTTTTATTCGGGGGCAATAAAAGTTTATTAAATATTATTAGGGGCAATTAAACCTTACGCAGGACTCTGGTCACCGGATGTCCTAAAAAAGATCGTTGGAGATCTTATAGGTCACCGGAGAGATAGTTAGAGACTTTTATTACCCCTAATAAAATCCAATAATTTTTTATTTGGGGGGGGGGGGGGGACAATGCAAGTTTATCGGGTATTATTGGAGGCAATAAAAGCGAACACGGGACTCCGGTGACAGGTCGCAGGACTCCGATCACCAGTCAACAGTTGTCGGAGATCTTATAGGTCACAAGAGAGGTCACCGGAGACTTTTATTACCCCCCAATAAAATCCAATAATTTTTATTGGGGGGTAATAAAAGTTTATTAGATATTATTGGCCCTCAGGATGTGTTGATGCCAGAAGTTTTAGCATTACGAGCAAGTTTAGAAGCAGCCTGCCTTCATGGGTTTAAAAATATTGAAGTTGAATGTGATTCTAAGTTGCTTCTAGACAGCATCAAATCCTCCACCTTGCAGAATTAAACATGTGCTATAAGATAGTAAAAGCTCTTGCTAGACTTACTCAAGTGTCCTCATTCCGACATACTAAACGAGAAGCAAACTTCTTGGCTGATGCTATAGCCAAGACCCAAGCCCAGAGTTGGTTCTGTGCTCTTCCTCTCCCTACTAGCTAGGTTTTTTTCTTTTAGATAGTACGTTTAAGTGTGGGATCATGTTATAGAGGTTTCATTTTGTAATTCCTTTTGTTTATCGGAAAAAAAAAATAAAAAAATTAGAGCTAATTACATATAAGTGTATCTTTGAATGTTTTTTTAGTCATAAGGCCACCAACTAATTTTTTTCCCTAATAAGGCTACTAAATTTAAAATGGTGTTATATTTTGAATATAAAAACTAACATATTTACATAAATGCCATTAGAGTAAAAAGTCAACAACCATTCTCTCTCTCCTCTCCAGCGAGGTCTCTGGTCAACTCTGGCCAACTCCGATGGGTATCCAGCCAACTCCGGAGGGACTCCGGCCAATTTCCGGCGACTACAAAATCTACTGTCACTAACACCAAAAGCTACTGTGGTTAGCAACAAAAGATACTTTGATGAGATTTATGGCAACTTCCTGCGAGGTCACAAAAGTTACTATCACCAACAACAAAAGCTACTGTTACCAATAAAAGATACGCTCCCAAAAATCAAAAGCTACTAACACCATTAACAAAAGTTACTGTCATGGACACAAAAAGATACTCTCACCAGCAACAAATGACTATTGTCACCATCACCAGTAACAAAAGCTACTTTCACCATCACCAGAAGCTACTATCAAGCAAAACAAAAACTACACTAACCAACACCAAAACCTACTCTCACAAAAACTAAAAACTACTACCAAGTAGAAAAAAAAGCTATAGCTACTAACATCAGCTTAAAAAGAAACTAACAGAGACATAGAAAGCTATAATCATCTTGTTGAAAAACTACTATAACATTTATAAAGAACTACTAACGTGAAATCTATCAAAATGAAAACAGAAGCTACTAACATTAGTTTGAAAATATAATAACATAAGAAAATAGAAAGCTACTATCTACATCACAATGCCTGGAATCAGATCTGATTCTGGAGGATAGAAGAGGAGCAAACGCTAGGGATCCATTTAGCTTTACTTTTATGATTTCTCAATAAGGCCCAAATCGCACCTCTGCTTCCGGCAAACGCAGTCTCTCCCTCTCTCTATATCTCAGTGGTGGTTGTTGTTGGCCTAGGTTTCTCAAAGCTCCGAACAATGGTGAGAGGATTACTCAAACACCTCACTTCTCGCTCTCTCTCCATCACCGGAAAATGGTAGCAGCAACAGCTCCGCCACCTCAACATCCACGAATACTAGGTCTCTCTCTCTCTCTCTCTCTCTCTCTCACTTGCGCTTTGACTTTCATATCTAGCAGATCTGATTCTGCTTTGACCTCAACTCGCATACTAGATCCACGACCCGCACTCACATAACAGATCTTGTGGACGACAAGACGATCTGGCTGCTGCGGAAGATGGAGGAGACTCTGACCTTGGTCGATGAAGTCATTCCCTCCGGTGACACACACAGCCTCCGGCCCAGCTCGCATTAGGGATCTCGACAATGAATTCGAACTATGGAGAGGCTCAATCACTCTCTCCCGGCAGCTCGACGACCAATTCGAACAGTGGAGATGCTCAATCACTCTCTCCAGGAGGTAGTTAGCTCCGGGTGGTCCAAGAGCTCTTGATAAAGGTTTGTGGTTACGGGTTTGGGGGAGAGAGGGAGGGAGGGAGAGAGAGAGAGAGAGAGAGACGGTTTGTTTTGTTTGTAGAGGGGCAGAATTGTCATAGTGAAATAACTTGAAGATTTCTGTGGCCTTATGTGTATAAAAAACCTTTGGTAGCTTTATGACCAATTAAAATTTTAAAATGACACTGATGAATAATTTTCTAAAAAAATTATAACAAACTCAATTGTGAGCCGACCCGACTCGACTAAGCACTCTAGGTGGGATACAACTGATTTGCAATTAAACGCAAACGTACCCACAAAGGATTGACCTCCCCGCCGGGGGGGGGGAGGGTCCCGTACCCACCTGATTCAAGCCACGTGTCATCAAGAGGCAAGAGCCAGTGTCGACCGCTCTAATCAAAGGCGGTTTTCAAGAGCCGATGGTTACTACCCTCCAAAGCGCCTTATAAATACCAAACGCCCCTCACAAAACGCATCCTCTCCTCCTCCCACAAGTCCCCAGTTTCCCAAATCCACAAAATTCTAAGGACGACTTCATCCTCAAATCCTCCGCTGCAATCCCCAGAAATTCGATCCCTGCTGATCTGATTCCTTTGCTGGATTCGATTCGGTTCGATCCCTGCTCAATTGGGTGCTTGCTTATGTAATTTTCTTCCCTCAATTCGATATCTTTCTTCTTAAAATTTGAAATAGGGCTGGAGTTAGGGTTAGGGTTTGGATTGATTTGGGGGGTTTATCTTTGGGTTTATAAATCATTATGATCGGGTAAAGATTCGTATTTGTAAAATTGGGATCGGCCATGTTGATCAAAACCTGTTAATAATGCTCAATGTCTTTGTAATTTGCTTAATTTCATTGCGATTTGCAGTATTTGAGAGGACTAGGTATCGGAAATTGTCTCGGGCTGTTTGTTTGGGTTTCCATTTGAAACGATCATGATCCGACTCTGTTGTTATACTGCTTTTGAGTAGATAGAATGTATGGTTAGATCATTGTAAATGTTTATGATTTGTTGGCTGAGGTTTGAAAATCTATATCTGGGATTTCATGATCTTGATTATTTCTTTGAAATTCAGTTCAAGCCTCAATTGATTTGATGCTTGTCTATAACCTGTTATTGCTACAAATGGTTGGAGTTCTAACTTATTGGTGCTGTGAACTAGCCATGATTGGATCATATCTGTATGCATGTATGCTTTATTAGAATGCTTTCGAGTAGAAGGGCTTTGTGTTTTTATGTCTTGGATCATATAAAATGTTGGGTAATTGGAACATAATTTTCGGCCTTTATTTTTCTCAACAGCTCTTTTTTATGCTCTTTGGAATTCTTTGTAATATCAGTTCAAAGTTAATCTGATATGATGCGTGTGTAGCACATGCAGTTCCTATAAATACGTGTATCTATGGATGAATAATTTAACTATTGGACTAAGGTGCTGTATGCATGACATGAATTCTGTTTTGTGGTACGACTGCAGGTCTCAAGACTCATTGGGGACCTTGGCATGAGTAGTTGTCAGTTAATTATTTAATCAAGAATTCTATTCCTTCAAGTTCTACCTTGCTGTCCAATTGCTGCATTAGTTTCACATTTTGGAGCTTTTATAAGAGTGCATTGTGGTTTAAAGATTCAGTATTATCAGTTCCTAATGCAACTAGAGATTCAGAAGCCTCAGTAGGGAATTTATTTAGACCTTTTCCTTTTGGTAAGTGTACATTTAGCTGAATGATTCTCTCTTTCCTTACATATATTTTTAAAGCTTTTCATTTTGAAGCCTTTACTGTGACATATGTCTTGGTAAATGTACATGTGTCATGTTAGCATTAAAATGTGGTTAGAGTTATTATTCTGATTTGCACAGTTGGGGATTAAGCAGTAGGAACTCGATAAACCGGTCTTGGCAGCCTATTGTTCTTTTTTAGGACTTGATTTTGCTCAGTTTTTTTGGATACTACTAGTGCGGTTGAATTTTATTTTTTTTGTTGTTAGCTGTCTAGAGTTTAGTAGCCATTTGTTTTCCTACTTTTTAAATTGAATTGGTACTGGATCAGAATTTTTAAATAGTGATTCAAACATGTTTTCATGTAAAATGGAGGGGAGGAAGAGATGATATGATTGACTATTTTGCAATATAGAACGTTTTTGCACTAGATTTATGTGTTTGGTGACCCAAAGGGATGTATACATTCAATATACATGCTTCCATTGTTGTATGTGATATGAAAAATAAGTTGTTTTCTGCAAATGCCCTCCCTATTGATTGGTACTTGTGTCCTTGTCCTAATAAGTTCCACAGTAAATTAAACAGTTTATGCAAGATGGCTGGTGTGAAACGAAGAATAGATACTGGTTCAGATATTCGTGCTCTTTACAAAGAACTGGATGCTGTTTCATGCCCTATCTGCATGGACCATCCACATAATGCAGTTCTCCTCCTTTGCAGCTCGCATGACAAGGGTTGCAGATCTTACATTTGTGATACGAGTTACAGGCATTCAAATTGCCTGGACCGTTTTAAAAAGTTGAGGGAAAATAATACAAACAGTCCAACTTTAGTCAGTTCTTTACCTACAAACCATCATGGCTCTCATAATAATTCTGATATGGCATCAGCAACAGATTTGAATGAAGCTAATGAAAGTCCTAACTTGATTGAAAGCAATGCTGTATATCTGCCAATTCACCTGGACAGCCACAGGAACGTGTTATTCAAGATCTAAATATGCCACTTCTGCCAGAAGAACTTTTGGGAGTGGCTGATTCCGAATCAGTTCAGGAAAGGGTTGAGCATAGTGAGTTGGATGTGGAGAATTCCTCAGAGTCAGCTTGAAATGTCCTTTGTGCCGAGGAGACATCCTTGGCTGGGAGGTTGTGGAAGATTGCAGAAAGTATCTTAATCTGAAGAAGCGAAGTTGTTCTCGTGAAGGATGCTCCTTTTCTGGTAACTACCAGGAGTTGCGTCGGCATGCTAGGAGAGTTCATCCCACTACTCGACCCTCAGACGTTGACCCATCTAGAGAGCGAGCCTGGAGACACCTTGAGCACCAGAGAGAATTTGGTGATGTAGTTAGTGCCATTCATTCAGCCATGCCAGGAGCTGTTGTGGTTGGGGATTATGTTATTGAAAATGGAGATAGGCTAGGGGGTGGAGGGGAAAGTGGTACTGGTGAAGCTAATGGCCCTTGGTGGACTACCATGTTTTTGTTTCAGATGATTGGTTCAGTTGATCGTGCTGGGGAACCGAGGGCGAGGGCAAGGGCTTGGACTAGACATCGGCGGTCAGCGGGAGCTTTATCCGAACGCCGGTTACTTTGGGGTGAGAATCTGTTGGGTCTTCAGGATGATGATGATGAAGATGATGAGGATGATGAGGAGGAGGACAATATTCTCATGCTGAATGACAGAGATGTATCTCCAATTCCCAGAAGGCGCCGGCGTTTGACAAGATCTAGGTCAGATGAAGATCGACCATGAGATATGCCGTGCAATCTGGTAAAATTTCCTGTTTCTTGACAGAAACTTGATATCTACTGGAATTCTGTATCAGATAGGTTTTGGCTGACCTAATGAATGTCTTCACATTGTTCTAGCAACCGCAGAAGCTGCCTTTCAGACAAGACCTGCTCCTAGGATCTACGGTTTGAAAACCCCATCAGCTCGTGTTTTGCATGAGTGTTGATATAATCATAAATGATTGTATGGACAATGGTAATGCAAGTGTATGGGGTTCTATCAAGTGCATGCTCTTTTCATTCTGCGGGGGATTCAGTTCATTTTCTCTACACAGCTCAGTTGTTCTCTTTCAAGTAGGTGATCAGCCAAGTCGAGCTATGATTGTTTCAGTTTCACATGGAGATTGATGCTGTGTGCTGACTATGCTGGACTTGAAGGTCATTGTTAAGTGGTTGATTATTATTTCATCTTTTATGTTTATAATATAGTCTATTAGGGATTTGATTTGCTTGTTTCAGAATGTAAAGATCAATGAATGTAGCAATAATTTGCATTTGAAGTATTGTGTAAAGAAGTTTCCTTATTGTTATTGCCTGTGTTCCTATTCCCCCCTGTCTGATATTTGTTTAAGCAAAAACAATGTCATCTGAGGATATGACAAGCAGAGCATCATCGCTCTCTGTTGAACAGTATCTACTAGAAGGCATCATTCTCCGGGATTTTGGTTGTTGTTAAAGTACTGTTTTTCTTTTTGGTGGAATTGGGTGGTGCTTAATTGCAGACTTATTCAAAGGCAGTTGCTGCAATATCTTCATTTATTTCTTACTCTATTCAATAAATTTGTATACGCCAAAACTGACAGCAACTAATTTATCATGCTACGTAGCTGAGATCTATTCAAGGCATATCGACCATGAATGACCCCAACACTATGAATGACCATTATAGCCTGTGTATGACTTGGGTTTGGCTTGTCATTTGGTTTGGTAATCAAGAGGTAGTGTTCTGTTGCCAAACATTCTCTAGCGTCTCTGCTTCACAGACAGGGAAATACAGGACGTGGATGAGACCACAACCATGAGTCCCCAGCGACACATGAATGCGAAAATAGCGACAGGTTTGATGAGAGGAACTTATTCCTTCCCGGTGGTAGCATGGTCAGTGACACCTGACATTATCAAAATCTAAAGCTAAGTCGACGATGAAACACATCATTCTTCATGTTAAATGTGTACCAGAAATCGCGTTTATTTGCTTTAATGCTCAAGATTAGTGGGAGTTCCCTAATGAAGTAGCTGCCACATATAAATGAAATCTCTCCAAGTCTCTATAATCTCAATAAAGCCAGTGAATATGAAAGGGCAGAGAAGCACAGACAGAGCATATCTGCATATGATCTGTACTCACCCCCATGTGAGAGCAACAATAAGTCCTTGTTTGTGCTCACAAAGCATAAACACTTAACCAGCCCTGAAATGTCTCCTCCTCCACATGCTCAACCAACATGTGTATTCAATATTAGTTTAACTGAACACAGTCACAGACACACTCAGGGTGTAAAATTTTATAGGAATCTAATAACCAGTGATAATCCTTTTCTTCCCTTGAAACAGTTTTTATAAATTTCTGCATTTCTAGTCTGTTAGGGAACATGGCACCCTCCAACCTCTTTCATTTTTTTAATCAAATTTCAGTGTTTCTTACAACTCTGTATTTATAATCCCTTATAATGTATTCATGTCCTCCCGCTTGGAAGTCTCTGTGCAGCATATTCTAGCTCACAGATCACTATGTTAATAGCCTCAAGCATTTGAACAAGTGAATATTCTTGCTGGTGCAATAATGCTTGTTTGAAAATTCGTTTAACCATTTCCAAAACTAACTTCTATAGAAAGGTAAAGTAGTATTTCTCAAACCCCTAGTAAATCTTGGACTGGTAAATCCTAGAAGGGGACCAATGGGATTGATGGACCATGGGGGATACAAGTGTATGGCTAAAAGAAAAGCCACAAGGGCTAAATACATCTCGGTTCTTACTTAAATCAAATCTTTTTGTTAATAAGCACCACATTGTCATCCTTATATATATTTTCCCCATGTTACAAAGAATCACTTACCAATCTTCCTACTCACTGCTTAGTTGTCTCACCCATCTTCCTTAGATTCACTTTAAATTTCATTTGTCTTCTTCTCCCAAAGGGTTTCAAAGACGAGACAGGAATCTTGAGCATCCAGACAGCTTAGATAGATCTCTCCGAGCTGTCCATTTGACCAAATAAGTCATCTGCTTCACACTCTTTACAATCACAGTATTATATAAGGGAAGCTCTAAACACAAGCCTAATCATGCAGGTAAAACAGTGTAAATTCATAGCCAAACAAATTCATTTCTTGCATTCCAATCAAAACTGATGTTCTCTGACTTATAATATAGCAGTTTCTTCGATGGCTTTCTAAAGTTACACAAGGACAGCAAGAGAGGAGATTTCTCCTACCAACAAGAAAAAAGAAATTAGTGGTAAGAGAAACTCGGTTTTCAATAACCCATTTTCCAATCATACTATAATTTTTTATTAATCTTTTTTGTTACTTCTTTCATTCCAGATCAAGAAGCTAAACAGAACTACATAATTGTCTTTAAGAGTGGGGGTGTTAGTGTCTATCAAAAAACAAAAGGATTTGAAGAAAGCAAACGCGCTCGTAAGAAGTTCAAGCCATTTGCCTTTCTGTGTAGAAAGGATATAGCACAGGCTTGCTTTGATAGTACTCTTCATTTGAGGAGACTTGATAGCATAAATAGGAGGCAGCAAAAGCAGTGTTGGGCTCGATCCATGAAGATGAAGAAAGAAGATATTGCTAGAGGTTTGGAAAATAGTAACAAGGTGGATGCAGCTAATGTAGGCAGCAAGGTTTTACCAGTAAGTGACTCGACGTTATCAACCTCTACTAACAAAAACCATGACCAACGTGGAGCATCAGAAAAGAAAGAAAGGATTAAGGGGGACAAGACTAAAACATTATCAAGAATGAAGGAGCTAATAAGATGGGCTGCTGCAGCAAAATCAGCTGAAAAGGGTGGAAAATACATAGGCCGAAAGGTATATAATCTCTAGATATAGTATTTACGTTTATATCTAACATCTTATGTTGGCATACCGTGAATCTGGATCACAAATTTAAATAAAAAGGTTCATCTAATTAATAGTTGACAAATATTGAGATACAACAACAAAATAACATGTCATATTCTCTCGCAAGAGAAACTTCCTCCAGCTATATATTATCAATCTGAAACATTATTTTCTAGTTTCTTGATTTTGGGCTTAAAACAGTGTTGTATCCATTCAGGTTCTGCAATTTCGCAATCATGGAACTCTAAAACCAGTACCAGATGATGATCAGTTAAGCAATGACTCCCCAAAGATCAGCTTTAGATGGGAATTGGAAAGCTGCTCCACCACTTCCTCTGCCTACTCGGCAATTTCTGTAGCATCTTCATTGAAGAATGATCAAATTATGAACATTCAATCTTTGAATTCAACGAAGCTTCAGGACTCAGATCACTGGCAACCCAAGAATGGGAATTGGATCACTTCAGACTCTGACTGTACGTCATACTTCTTAATCACTATATATCCTTCTTCTTCTTTTTTTCTTTAAAAACTTGCTAGACCTGCTTCGTTTAAACTAACCCTGAGATTATTTTTTTTTCGGACAGTTGTTGTGCTAGAGCTATGAAATGAAGAAGGAAGGCCTAGAGTGTAGTTTTCAAGAGTTGCTTCAATCAAATGCTTAATGATTGTACCTTATATATAATAATTGAAGATGTTTAATTTTCTGAGAGTTTGAGACGGTAGATGTTTGAATGTAAAATCAAGGAAATGATTTATCAATGAAATTGGCCTAGATCATTTTATATTCTAACCAAAGTAATCCATGTAAGTGATGCAAGTTTTAAATTGGTGTCTTATTTGAGTGTCCATGGAATTATGAAAAACTTTACCTGTTATCTTCATTTGTTTTAAGGTACATATTTTGTTTTGAGTTGAAAAAGCAGATATATTACATGTGAATAGTTTTATGGGATCTGGCTCCTCTGCAGTGCAGAGGGTGTGCAGTTACGTAAAGTTATGAAACCAAGTGCTCTAATGGCTAAATCATAGCCACATCAGCTCATATCATTTTCAGGTCTTTTCATAACATTTTCGTTAACTCCTTGAAGACAAGAAATGAGAAAGAACCGATCGAAGAATCAACTGGGATTTGTCTCAGTTGCAGTAGAGAACAAAGAACACAAATGCTAATAATTACCACAGAATTGTTTCATGACATAGAACCCAATAAAATAATGGCAACCGCCTTAATTCTCATGCCATTTTAAAGAGATGTTATGGGCAATCCACAGCCGTTACAACTCGATCATTACCATCTTCATGTCGAAATGATCAAAGTCCGAAATCTTCATAATATGGGTAACAGTAGCTATAAACCAATAAGCTTCAGGTAGATTTCTATCTCAAACCCTTCTAATAACTTTGAGATATAGTTTAACATTACATATAGTTTTACGGTTTTACCTGAAGCTTATGGTTTATAGCTACTGTTACCCATATTATGAAGATGTTTGGACTTTGATCATTTCGACATGAAGATGGTACAGTCTGGCTCAAATGGCAGATTTTAACAATGACAGATGTAGTGATCATGATCATTTGAGCCAGACTGTACATCCGAGCTGCAAATGGCAGATTTTAACAATGACACTCTTAATTGCCTTTCTATTGTTGATCCATTCGGGTTTTAGTAATTCGAAGTTGTGGCACTTTTGCCTTTATTGCAGAAAACATAGTAAGACAGCAGCAAAGGTGGTGCTGGATTCAATCCATGAAGATATGAAGAATGAAGATCTTGCTAGAGGTCCTGGGGTTTAGTAAAAAGGTGGATTTGACTAAAAGAGGCCATAAGTGTTAATAACCTATAAGGCGGGTGCATTATCAATCTCAACTTGTACAAATCATGACCAATGTGGCATATAATAGAAGAAATAAGGGACAAAATTATAACACTATCAAGAATTAATGAAACAGCTATTGAGATAAACTGCAGCAAAATCAGTGGCAAATCTAAGATTTGAAAATGGGGTGGGCTACATATTCAGATGTCTTCTTTTGGACGAAGCCCAAATTTTTTTTTTTGATACAACTATGTACAAATGTAAGAAATATCATGTCGTATTGTCATCGACAAAGGCCGGGAGAAGAAAGTATCTGGAAGAGAACAAGCAGTTGTTGACTGGCTCTAAAAACTAGAGTGTGAAATCTGAGTGAAGAAGAAAACGAGAGCTCAATCGATGATGAGTGATGGAAATGATGGAGAGAAGACTATAGACCGATTCCAAATTATTTTTGGGTGGGCTTCAACATTAAGACGTCAGCATTTTGATGACACTATATAGAAGTTTTTTTCCTCCAAAAATTTCGGGCGGGCTTGAGCCCGTCCCATGCACTATGTAGATCCACCAGTGAGCAAAATCAACTGAGAAGGGAGGAAAATCAATTTTCCAAAAGGTTTGGTAGCTCTTCATAGAGTGCTAGCATTTATGTCCAAGTTATATTGCTAAGCCATGGCTGTGGACCAAACGTGACAAGAGTCCGTATAATATATTAACAATCTAGCAACATAAGCACATTTCAGAGTCCAAACAGCATCTCGAGCAAGGAAAAAGATCCAATGACTTTAAAAGAATTGAACGAGGAGCTGTATGAGATTCCTTTTTTTCTTGATTTGGAGCTTAAAATATATAATGTTGTTGATCCATTCAGGTTCTCAAAATCTCAAATTGAATTCGAGGAACTTTAAATAAAAGCAGTACCAAAGATGATCAACTTAGCAACGATTTAACTCTATGCACTCGGCAATATATTTCAGAGGCACATGGATAATAATGAACTTTCAATATTTGAATAAACCAAATTTCAAGACTCGATCAGACAGCTGGCGAGCTTGCTCTGACTTGCCAGACATCTGATCTTTCAATTAAGCTATAGCTAGTCTGAATATATATCTTTTTGTTTGCATTTAGATCACCTAGGAACAAAAAATTTCTAATAGTTATATTTCAAAATGTGCATTAATCAATTGCTTAGACAGTGTCATATACAATTATGAGGGAAGGTCTTATATTTTGTGAGTGATTAGGGGTTTAAATCTCATGACTTTTGGAATAAAATTCGATAGAGAAGTGCTATATCAATATAAATTTCTAGTTTATCTTGAATCTAGCTATAGGAACACCTAGCTAAATTGGGCTAATGAGAGTCCTCACTCTCTCTTTTCTGCGGCGGCCAACCCTAGGGTTGTGCCTTCCGATGACTTATGGTGCTCTTGGTGCTTGGCA